>OX422142.1:170201742-171584762 GCA_949129095.1 Volucella bombylans
GCAATTTGTGTTCTGAGTGGGAGTCACAGTTATGGAGTAATGAATAATGGGTATAAATAGGATTTTTACAAGTCTAAGTTTTGTGCATGTCTGGGTAAAACTGGAGGATAACCGGAGCTTACGCAGGCCAGCATAGATACGAATACGACCAATGGTATAATTTACGTGGTCATTGGATGAGAAAGTAATCGATTCAACTTGAAATCAAGATTTTGTACAACGTTTACGAACTTGAGTTGCCTGTTATTTAAGAACACTGGGAAATCAGTATCATCTGAGGTTTGTCTGGATTCAAATTAAGCCCATTACATAGTGACTAGTTGTACAAATCTTCATTTATTCTTACTATTAGATGCTCAATGAGACCAATCGGTCGTGATAAATGAATTTGGGAATCATCAGCGTAAAGATGGATTGATACATTAGAGCATACTTTAGGAAAGTCATTGATAAACAAACAAAATAAGATTGGTCCTAGTACCGACTCTTGTGGCATTGGAGCAAGTAGCGCAGCAAATCTGGGGTGATACCTATTTCCTAAGTAATTACCCATCAGGCACACTGACCTTTCGCTAAAACCAAAATACAGTCTGAGCTTCTGACATTATATTTTATGATCCACTCTGTCAAAAGCCTTGGAGAAGTCCAGCAAGCCGAGTACCGGTAGATAATCTCTATCAAAGTTAATTCTAATATAATCCAGAATTGTAATCATGGCTGTGGGGCAACTTGGAAAGCAAATTGAACTGGGGATAACAAGCAGTGTTGAGTGATGTGACTTGAGATTTGGTTTGCAAGAATTTTCTCCAAGACTTTCGACAGATACGGTAAAACGCTAATTGGGCGAAAGTCATTTGTCTGGAAAAGAAGAGGTTGTGATACAGTATTTTATAATATGTGTAAGAGAGCTCAAAGTATGAGGTAAAACCATCTTCACAAACCGAATAGGTATCCCATCTAATTGAGCGAATGGTATTAACGATATCAATTTCGGAGACGACTTCAAAGTCAAAATCAAACTCAAACAACTGCTGATTTTCAGATATAAAATTCGGGTTGTTTGTGGCACCGGAAAGAAATGCGCCGTTGAGATTATCAATATCAAGTGTCGTTGTATCGACGGTAGCATTTTTCCCGACCCCAATTGAACGTAGATTGCTCCATAGTTTAGATAGAAAATATCTTTTCTTATCTCTTCGCGTTATAAATGTTGCATGATTGCGTGCCGGACAAAATATTTCCCAGTTGACGATAGTTGGTCTTTGTTTCCCCCTAGATCACCACAGATTACAATGTGCTCATATAAAGCAGTAAACGCCTGAAGTTCAGAAAACAATGTCTCCAAAGAATAACACCGTTTTGGGTTATAAGCAACGCCAAGAAAACACTTTACATTGCCATCATTAACATCCAGCAAAAGATATTCTATTGCGTCTCCTTTAGATTTCTTAAGCTCTCTACACTTGAGAGCAGTACTGTAGTATACTGCAACTTCTCCACCAGATGTAGTAGTAATTCTCTTCTTGCGAAGAAGTTTATACCCCGGTATTCCATATAAAAGATCCACGGCATCATCATCGTCAGGGTCAGACCATAACCAGGTTTCAATTATACAAATAATATCGACCGCAGAATTAACAAAAATATTCTTTATGTAGTCTAATTTGGTTACATTTAGACTACGAGCATTTAATGTAGGTAGCAGATTTTAAACCCTTCGCATGCTCTACACAAAATATTAATCATTGACCGCATTGCGACCCCAAACACCAGCATACGTTGATAGATTATTTAAGTGTATCATTGCAGCATAAGACAAGGACAAAGAATGAAAGGAGAATCTAAACAATCAACAAGCATTCTTGGGATACAAAATAGTAACAACAACAACTAGAGGAAGTGAGTCCTCAAGAGAATTTCGTTGTTGACAGAATTTTCATTTCGGTGTCATCTTTACTTTTCTTCACATAAACTAGAGGAGTTACAGGCGTAACGAGGAAAGCTACTATGCAGATAATAGAAAATATTTTTTTTGACTAGCGAAAGCAGGAGCAACATAATCCAAAGGACCCTCCTCAATGACAAGACTTATGACTTGCGCCATTCTGTTTGTCACTGCCAGAAAACTGGTAGTTTCCGACTCAACATGTTTAGTTTGTTATCGACGAATTCGACCTAGCTTTGTCGGAAAAAGGGACGATTATGCCTTTTAGTTCTAATTGAAGATGCGAGCTGCAGTGAGTTGTATTCCTCAAGTCATTTGCAGATCGATTGATAGGAGTTATTTTCAGAAATCTTGGACGTGATAAGCATAAGTCTCAGACAGAGCGTTTCCATTTTGGCTAATTCGCTTGTTCAAGCTCTGTTGTAGTAATTTCTATTCTTCACATTTCTGAATTGGTACTGCTATATGACCCTTAAACAATCTACCAAACAACTCTGAACCATTCTTTTCATTACCTTAATAGCCCTTGTGAGAGATTAGAAGTAGTTACTTGTGGAAAATTTGCGCAATTTGTCATCCTACAAATACACTCGGTGGTCCAGTGTTCAACAACTTGACGAGTACCAGGGTCAACAATTTCTGCTCCAGTTTTCCTTATGTCAGCTAAATAGAACACTTAACCTCCGCACTCCTGGTGTAAACGTCTAGACAGTTACTACCCTGATAAGATCAGGCTGTTCAAATAGCAACTAGATCATCATCATGAGCAGCATGACCGTAACTAAAAAAACAAAACCCTCTCAACAGAACCTCTTCATTACAATTAGTCCACGACTAATTGCCTTCATCAGGTCTTTAAAACACAAAAAAAGACAGCCAACTCGCGTGACAGTCTAGCCCATCACGCCACATACAATTATAGCCTCTGCAGGACACTCAATCACTCAAAATGGCCCATTCAGCCAACACAATTGCCCTGAACTTCCTCTACCACCACTTCACCCCGACCAATTTACATATTTTTGCATACAATTTTTGCCCATTAAAACGTAAACAATGACAGAAAAAACTTTAGAGATTTAGATTTCCATTCCTACGAGTACAACATGCAATGCATTTCTACGTCCAGACCCGCAGGGATGGGGTTAGGGGTGGCCTGAGAAGACGGACTAGTGACGGTGACGGTGACGATGATGGTGTTGATAGTGCTGGTGCTGGTGACGGTGTGTAGTTGCAGCCATGTCCACAACATGGAAATTTTCTACCGGAACATGCCATTTCAACTGGAGTTCTTCATTTATTATTTCCGCCAGCCTGTCCCATTCAAGATGTCTATCAAGACGGATTTTGTTTTTCCGTTCCATTCATTTTATCTGTCTGCACTTGCTTTCCCCCTTTTACCATCACCCTACTCCTCACTACTCGTACATCCGGTTCCTTTCGATTCCGGCTATGGTTTTTATGAAAAGGACACAGTAGAAGCAGACGAAGTAACAAAAGAAAATTTGATGCATTTTCGTCTACTTTCTGCTGTGGTTGGTCCGATGTCCTTTCAATTTGACGATAAAATGAACAATACCATTGCCAGATACATTCTTCTACTTACCAAGATAGATCGTAGTATACTTCCTCTTTCTCTTTCTCCTCATACTCATACTGTAACAGTTCTGGCCTCAAAGTATCATGAGTAATTGAATAAAAAAAAAAAGAAAACACCGAAAATAAAAATATGGCCAACATGCAACAACATTCACAATCCTAATTTATATTGGGAAAGTTCAAAAAATTGATATCCTTTCCCATTTGGGTATGAGTTTGGGGTTGAGTTGGTTGCGCTTCCTTGAGTCTGAGTGATAGTCCATAAAAGTTGGTTCGAAGGGCATAGCCATATCCTTCTTTGAAGGACGACAACAACGTCGACGACGACGAGGTTCCCCAATGGAGGGGTGTAAGGCAGGCGTCATAGGAAGAGGCAACCGGAGGAACAAAAATTATTTTCCAACGAATGGTTATTTATGTGTTGCATGTGCCTGTATCCGTATTTTCCGTATTTTCCGTTTCCTTCCGGTTCGAGTGTTGGCTATAGAATACGATGAACGCGACTTTTCCCCAAAAATTGGGAAGCAACTTGGGATAGATGATACAAAAAAAAAACCAGCAAGAGCAAGACGAATCAAAGAAAAAAACTTATTCAAACGAAAATTTATGCATTGAACATTAATTTGAGTGTGAAAAAGATGCTTCGGATCCGCACGATCTACACCGAACCGCTGTGCCCCGCCAGCCGCCATCATTCCGTTTCCTGTTTGTGTGGCTGGCTTTGCCTTTTGGATTCTACAAAGGATATATGTATTCGTTTCGTATGCTCGTATCCAGCTTAATACATGCATAGATAACATCAGAAGTATGGAAACGAACAAAAATAGAAAAAATACAAAAAAAAGCGAAAAGAACAGCGAGAATCTCTGAAACCTGATTTGAATATAAAACAGTGTCGAGGGATCGCAAAAATAAATGAAAAATCTACAAGATACATTTTCACTTTTTGCCTGAAACTCTACTTGGAGTGTTGTTGCATTGAAAGGGATATAGAATGCCGAGTATTTAGAGGGGAGAGCGGTGCTAAATATTCATCTACGAACGAGTATAAGGCATCATTTCACTTTGAATTGATGGAGCAATTCAATGGCGTTATAGCTAGTTAATAAGTTGTAAAAAGGATTTGCAGCAGAGAATTTCAAATGATTCCCTCGTGTGTGATTGATTTGAAAAAAATCCCACCAACACTGTACTCGTATTTGTTGCTTGGCATTTTTTTTTTCTCTGTAAATTTATTTCTATTTATTTTCCATTTTTTGCAATTAAATTGGAAAATCCGATTAAGGCTAGATAGTGTGTGTAAGTAGAATTGGTCTGGCCAGAGGGGCGGTGATGATTTGTATGCTCAGCAGTATATGAAAAAAGTACAAAAGAAAAAATTTATACAATTCTCGAAATGAGATTTGAGTTATGGTTATTTGAATCTCTGAAGTGTAATCAACTAAGTTGCGTATAAAATATTGAATGAAATTTGTTTTTATTTTAAATTTGTTAATAAAAGTTGAGCGAATTTAATTGTTCATATTGCGGCACAAAATTTAATCGTATTTTCTGGTAGACAGACCATGAAATGCTGCACTTTGCTGGAGATTTAAAGGGCAAGTCTGTAGAGTTTAAGCTAAATATTGTATTTTGTTCGATCAATATCTCCACCAGCTGACATTGGATTATTTCCTATAAGCAAAAAGTAATAAAAATGAATAAATATTAAAAATTTAAGTGGAATGCCACAGGAGAGTTACGTTCGTCATATACTTTTAACTTTATTTACAAATGATACACAACCTACCTCACTTCGTCACCAATATACGATCTGTGCGAGTGTGAACAGAAAAGGAGATGCAGAGGGCACCGACTTAGCTGCTACCCTTCAACTTGATGACAGTGGAAAAATCATCTAAATGACATCAATAGTTAGACGAGTTACTATGTGAAACCTTCATTACAGATACTCAGGCTTATTTGAAGAATGCGTTCAAGAAAACCGGAACTTTGAGGTTCTTTTTTATCAAAGAAGCCACCACTATGTAATGGAGACGACACAAGACCTGTCACAAAGGACACCAACGATCTTATTTTGCCTTTATATGTCGAATCATATGCGATAAGGACCATATACTACTGGTAAATATAGATGTGTGACTGCATGTTGACAGTGACTTAATCCTAATCTACCCAACATAAGCCCAATATATGAAAAATTCTCTACCACTGAAGTTGAAAAAAGTGTCAATAGGGATATTTATAATCTCAGGTGATAGGGAATTTAAATGCGTGTGACGCCGCAACTGATGCGTTGGGTTCGACCTGACCACCACCAAGAAATCTCCGGTTTGATGAAGAATACCGAAAAGCACGAAGGAAGAAGCATACAAAGCGGCACTGCAACGAAGGACGAGAGCTGCTCGTGAGCTCTACGAGCAAAAGACACGGGAAGCACATTGGCTTCTCCAGAAGGAGAAAAACGGAGCACAAGAAACGCACAATCGAACATATTGAGAGGTTCTACTCCCGGAATGACATACGGAAGTTTTACCAACGTACATAAGGCTGCAGAGATAAGGAAGGAAACCTTGTATTAGAATCACAGAATCACAAACCTTTTCTGCTCACTGTATAACGGCGAAGAAGCCCAATATCCAACTTAGACCATGATAGCCTAAACTTCCGTCCATCTGACCAAAAAGAAGTAAGGTTAGCAATATTTAAGCTGAAAACCAACAAAGTAGTTGCACCTGACGGCTTACCAGATGAGGTATTCAAACCGGCTGGAAGTGACTTTGTGGAGAACATACATCTACTCATTTCTAAGATCTAGTCAGAAGAGTATATGCCTTTTTTTAAGTAGCGCGCGTTCAAGGGCTTATGGTACCCTTCAAATGTTTGCACTCAGCGCGGGCGAAGGAAAATTAGGGAGAAAAGAAAGATAGATACCGATGTACGTTGGTTTTCAATGTCTGAATATTATAATGACTAGGAAATAGAGAGCTCGGCAGGGCATTCCACATGAGAGTTTTTCGGCTTAGGAACGAATCACAATATTTCAGAGTACGT
Organism: Volucella bombylans; assembly: GCA_949129095.1. Lineage (NCBI taxonomy): Eukaryota > Metazoa > Arthropoda > Insecta > Diptera > Syrphidae > Volucella > Volucella bombylans. Next base: position 170,208,341 of record OX422142.1, read on the forward strand.
GCGAAAGTGAGCTTGAGGATATACTGATGAGCATTCATAGCTCATCATCATAGAATGCTACTGGCGATTTCTATGGAGCACTAATGGTGGAAATAGCAATAAAGCAAAGTGAGACACGACACATTTCGTTGGTATTCGAGGGTGTCCACTAACTGGGTGCTATTAGAAACAGAGAGATGTTTTAGGCGCATCTGACCAGATGTGTGCATTGTACTCTAATTTTGGGCGGATGAATGCCTTATATATTGAGGCCAGATCAGATGGGTGAAAAGTATTTTTTAAATCGTTTGAGGAAACCTAGACATTTCGCAGCGCTTTTGGCAACATCAAATATGTGGTCATTCCAACGTGTATCATTGACAAACACACCGAGAACGGAAAGTTATTCGGTTTCGACGATACAAGTGCCATTTATGGATAATGGCTGGGCGTTTAAATTTCGCGTTAATGTGCTGTCGTCAGCAAAGGAATATATTGGATTAGTAGAAGAAGATCATTGATCAACGTTAAAAAGAGTGTCAAAGACAGAGCGGAGCCCTGGGTGGCACACCAGCATTTATTTTGTGAATATCAGACCATCCAACACAACTTGAATTGAACATTCCGAAAGGCAGTTTCTACTTCATTGACGAAGAGGGTCGCCGATCCGAAGTGCACGCATTTTCGACAAAAGAGCCTGATGCCAAACTCTGTCAAATGCCTTAGAAATATCAAGTGTAACTAAAAGGTTTTCCAATAGAGGCTTGACAACTTTGAATTTAATTTGTGAACGCACTCTGTCAATTTATTCAGTAAACTCAACATTTTCATCATGGTAAAGTACACTAACGAGCAAGGTCTGCAAATTATAAAATTTTCTACCGACATTAGGAGTCGGTGAATGCAACTTTAAGAGCGTTAACTCCAATTTTCGGTCGTGATTCTCGCCCTAGTAGACAGGCAATAACAAGTTTAGTGCAAAAATTTGAGTCTACATATTCGTTGTGTGATGCTGCCGTGTCAGTGAGACAACGGGTTGGTCGAAGTGTCGAAAATATCGCTGCCGTTCAGGCGTCCGTAGCAAACGATCCAAATCAGTCAATTCCACGGCGTTCTCAAGAATTGGGCATCGCTCAGACCACATTATGGCGTCTTGGTTTGCACCCGTACAAGATCAAGCTGATTCAAGAATTGAAGCCGATGGACCATTTGAAGTGACCTACGTTCTTCGATTGGGTTCTAGAGAAGATGCGCCAAGATGATGAATTTCATCGCAAAATCATCTTCAGTGACGAAGCTCATTTTTGGCTCAATGGGTTCGTCAATAAGCAAAATATGCGTTATTGGTCGGGCGAAAATCCACATGTGCTTCATGAATCACCACTTCATCCACAAAAAATAACTGTTCGGTGCGGTTTGCATGCCGGCGACGTTATTGGGCCATATTTTTTCGTCGACGATAACGATCGTCACGTTACTGTGAATGGTCAGCGTTATCGCGCCATGATCACCGATTATTTTTGGCCCGAATTGGAAGATATGGACTTGGACGACATGTGGTTTCAACAGAATGATGCCACAAGCCACACAGCACACGCTACAATCGATTTATTGAAGAGTAAGTATGGCGAGCGTGTTATTTCAAGAAATGGGCCAGTCGATTGGCCGCCTCGTTCGTGCGATTTAACGTCGCATTTAATTTAACGTGTTTGGCTACGTTAAGTCATTGGTTTATGCCAACACGCCGACGACGTTGGAAGAGATCAGAGTCAACATTGAACGCGAAATAGCGGCCGTTTCGGCCGAAATGTGTGGCCGAGTCGTTGAAAATTGGGTCCAACGAATCGACCGCTGCAAACGTGCCCGCGGTGGCACGTACAATGTTTTGATTGTACTTCAAGCCGATAATAAAGTTTTTGAAATATCTCAAATGGTTTGCGTTTTATTTAAAAAAAAAAGTTGTCAAGTCCTTATTGGATAACCTTATATCTTGCTTTCGCCAGATTGATGTACCCTTTGGTTTCACTTTTCGGTGAAACATGCCATCAAATCACCATTGGACCTGTTGCTACGAAAACCATATTTCCGGTCATTGAGAAGATTTCGTGTTTCGAGATATTTCACTGTCCCTGCAATGGGTCTGTAGAAAGAGAGAGAAGAAGATTCGCCTTTTTCAGGGACGGGCTGGACAAATGCTGTTTTCCATCTGCTCGGAAATAGTCCTAAAGAGGAGGGTTGATGACAACACTTAAGCAGTGGTTTCGGCAGCGTGGAAGAACACCTCCTCAGACCAAGGAGGGATATACCATCTGGACCTGCGGATTTGTGTATGTTGAGTTCTTTAAGTATTCTTGCTACTACACGAGTGCGAAAGTGAATTCGCCCCATTGAAGATTCAACGCACTCAAGGGTAGGCGGAGGCAAAGCACAATGTGGAAGTGTTAGACCGCAAAGTCTAAAGAGATGATAGCTAGAATGTCATTATAAATGAGCGTTGGTATGGAATATAAGGCAGTGTTTCTGAATTTTTTTACAAACCATTCCTGATGAATGGAATCACAATATCATTTGCCCTCACCACAAAAAGGAGACCCACTCCGCTATAGAGGTAAAAGCGTCTTCAACATCGTATACACGAGCTGCCATATTGTGTGAACGCCTTTAACGCTTCGTCCACAATCTGACTGACCCCTATCAGTGCGATTTTAGACCAGGAAAGTCCATAATCGACCAAATCTTCTCACTCCGGTAGATCGTGGAAAAAACTCAAGCAGTCCAAATCGATATCCACCATCTTTTCATTATCTTTAAGTCTGTATATGATAGCATTTATAGAGACGAGCTATACAGGTGTGCCTAGTTTTGGCATCCGTGCCAAGCTCGCCCGTCTGTAAAGAATGACGATTGAGAACACTCGCTGCTCCGTCAAAGTTAGTAACGACTTAACAGCGACTTTTGATGGCAAAAAGGGTTTCAGACAAAGTGAGGCGCTGTCATGTGACTTCTTTAATGTCGATAATATCGACATAATTGGGAGAACACAACGGGCTCTCACCGACGCGTTTGCTGCTACTGAAACGGAAGCTGCCAAAATTGGTTTAGCAGTAAATGAGGGTAAAAACAAGTATACGCTGTCAAAAAGAAGGGCCACACAAAATCAACGAATTGGACGGAACCTTACAATCGGCAGCTATGACTTCGAGGTAATATGGGACGTAGTCTTTCCCGGCTCTGCTATAAATTGCTGCTATAAATGAGGAAGACCTCACCTTAAGTGGTGCGCAAAAGTAGAAGAAAACCGGGAGGCAGTTAGCTAAAGACCGGGCTACCCGTAGAGGCTTATTGGCTCAGGCCCAGGTTCACCGTGTACTGTAGCATCGCCTAAGTAAGTAAGCAAGTGATTGCGTCGAGATAAAATTTATTCCACTGATACACCAACGTTGTATATGATAAGCTATACACTGCTTGAAATTGTCTTGGTCAGAGGAGTCAGAATCCATTGGCTCCGATCATTGAGGCATGTTGAACGAATCCACTCCAATTCGGAGTGGGCTCGAATCTATTCTGGAGAGACAACGTAGTAAAGGAAGGCTTCGCATGCGGCGGTACAAAGGGATTGAGATACGAGTATTAGTCTAAAATCGGACGCCAACGCTACGCCTTGAAAAAAAATTTAAAAAATCCTTCGTATCAAGGCTCATTTCTGCTACTATAAACTTGTAATGCGTCTGCATATTGAAGGTGTTTTCAAAAACACCACTAGGGTTATGTCATATGGATGTGTCTGTACAAAAACAATTTTTTTTTAGATTTTTTGTCCATTTGTCTGTTTGTCCCAGCATCACAAGAAACCTACTGAACCGGTTATGACGGGGTTTTCACTGTTCAATATTTCTTCTTCAATGTTGCAGGCTTTGAGGTTGGTTGTACTAAATGCGAGATTTCAAGAAGCCCCAAAGGAAGAAGTCTGGCGCAGGTTCAAATCGCTAAAACGGAAGATCACTCGGCCTAGAAATTGGTGATTCAAAATGTCCCTTGTTATCCGAGCTGTGTGAGCGGTTACTCCGCCTTGTTGAAACCAACAATGCTCGAAACGCAATACAGCGGCAAAAAAAAACTACGGTGGTGTCGTCGGCATACTAAAAAAAAGGGCCAATCACCCTTTCACTGCAAATACCGCACCACCACTTTGGGATGATTGAATGGTTCTTCATCCATTTCATGTGGATTCTCCGTGACCCAAAAACGACGCAAATTTTGTTTATTCACATAACCACGGAAGTGGAAATGGTCTTCGTCGCTCATTATGATTTATGATACGAAATCATTTTCGTCTTGTACCAGTTTTAACAGAGCATGGAAGTAATTTAACCTCACTTAACGGTTTGCACTTTATAAGGGAATATTTTCAGATCTGACACCAAAATTCGACGCAACGAACGTATGCTGATGCCAAATTGTGTGCATCGTTGTCTCGTCGATGTTTGTGGACTCTCTCGGACGTGATATTCTCGGTCGAACGAGCAATACGGGGCCGGCCAATTCTTGCGACCTCTCTAGTGGGCCCAGTTTGCACGAGACGCTCAGTCAAATGCTTAATTATTCACGCACATGGTGCGCGAAGACGAGGAAAACGACGATGCGGAAAACGAAATTCACGCTGCGTTAAGACAGCAGACCGGAAATTGGTCAAAAAAGTAGTACGAATTATTCCGCATTCTTCAGATGTGTACCGCTTCATTCCTTGTTGTCAGCTAAATTCTCTGTCTATTTACAACATACATTTCAAAGTACAATGACACTTGACGCCATTTGCAAAAATTATGGCACATTCACATTATGGCATTACTTTTGCCCCACTATTAAGGATGTAGTCGCGTATAGGCTGTTTTCATCGCGCGAATTCCACTGATTCCTTCTAACTTGACTTTCCAGTTGAAACGACTCCAATTCCCCGTCGTCTTCTACTTCGCCATAACCGTCATTAAGTCGAAAGATGGTCGGCATAGACGTCCGAACACCGTGCTTTGTTCACGACCAACTAATACTTCGCCTGTTGGAAAGTTAGGGGCTGCTCGTATCTCATCATTTATGCTCCCGAGAACGAAACAAGTAATGTAGTGCATAGGCAAGCATTGCTTTAAAGTTCACTCCATACCGTTCTGTTTGTTCCGGCAAGCAGAGGACTGAACACACTTCACTCCCAGGCGTCACTGTTCACTGAACAATGCAACCTGGGTGGTAGTGACGCAACACTTGGAACTAACGAAATAAAAATGCTAATGATGATTCAATAAAAATCAGTTAAACATTTACCGTGGGTTTACCTTTGTAAAACATGAAATTTGTTTTTTATATTTTTTTTTATGTCAACATTTATTTGTTTTTCTTTTTAAGACCTTAACTCCCAAGGGGATATAGATACCTTTAAAACTAGAACTACACAACTCACACGATTTTATGATAGCTGCCTACAAAAATGTTTGTCTTTTGGGCTCCGGTCACGATTAAACATAGTACCGCCCGCTTGAGAAACCAAAACTCGTACGTAAACTACCACTTGCGCCACTGGTACTCACTTAAAGTCTTCTTCTTTCAAAGCCTATGGAATATTCCCCTCTACAGTGGTCAACCGTCGGAGACCTTTTATCAATTATTCACTTTACCAAGGCGGACAAAATCGCGGGTATACGCTAGTAAACAATAATATTCCACCTGTTACCTCTTTGAAAAATCTGTTCGCAGTGCACTTCGCAGCCAATTCAACGTTTTCAGGTCATGATACTCGTATATCTCCGGCCACACTTTAGTGCCAGACCAATGGTTTATCGTTTGGATAATTTGTAAATGAGATCATTTTATAGTTTATATTCAAATAATTGAATATATGGTTTGAAATATGATATCTGTCCTGTGACCGCCTCATGCCGTCACATCACGACTTCGACTTGGTTTATTGTCTTGTACCACTGCGACCGCCTTGTGATGACCGGGAAATATTCGGTGTACCATCGTCTTATGAATTTTTTGACAGCTTGCTGCATGAATCTCCTTCTGAGAAAACACCCGGGGCCGCTACGTCAGCTTACATCAGCTTCATATTTAGTGTAAGAAGTTTGGGGTCCTCAGGATCTACCAGAAAATGTGTGAGGGGCCGGCGATTTTTTTTGGCCTTTAGCTTCCAAAAGAGAATTTTGCAGCACATCTTCCTTGGGAATTGAACATTTTAAAACAAAATTTGATCGATTGTATGAGTCGTTCCCAAGATCCTTCCATCCACGGTGAATAGGCAGATATGAATCGCCAAAGTACATATATCTGCAAACTTCGCAGCGTGTTCACTTAGCTGGTTCTCCATATCTTTTTCATCTTTATCTAGAAGATTCTTGGAGCCATTATCAATATACAGGAATCGGTTGATGATCTATGCTTAGATCGGTAAGCAGTTCAACTTGTACCGCGCGAAAAGTTAGACACGTAAATATCATGCCGTATTTCTTTGCTGTTCCATGTCCAAACTTTACCAAGAGTGTTTCAAAAAAATCCACGCCGTCGTGAGTAAACGGTCTCAAGATAAACAATAATCATTCTTCGGGAAGTGGACCCATCAGAGATATCGCAGGTTTGGCTTCAAGACGTTTGCTCTCATTGCATTTGGATCTCAATCTTTCAACTGCACCTCGTATGCTGATTATTCGAGCACGTTCATGGATGACAGAGATGACTGTCTGTAGCTGTCCCCAAGTGAAGATTCGTCTCATGATGATGCTGGATGAGTACATCGACTACCGGATGATTTTTCGATAAGATAGCTGATGGTGAGCTCATACGAATAGTTCCCTCGTTATCGGTAAACGGCGAAAAATTAAAAACAGGACTTGGCAGTCGATCTTTAAATTTTGGATATTTGGGATCGAGGAATCTTTTCTTCAATGGATACGAACGATACACTCAAGTTGTTTTCGGCAGTTGAAAGTTTGATATTCACAAAATGCCGGTGTACCCTAGGGTTCCATACTGCCTCCGATACTCTTTTTTAATTTTTTTGTAGATGTGGTGAGACCCAAAAAGTAGAAAATTAAAGCCCGTTTATTCACTTCAGCAGCATACAGCATACACACAGCTCGATTAGGTGAGGTCTGTTGAAAATCGGTTTAGCTCATGATTCCATTTCGATGTCTTGCTTTTTCAAACATAAGCACAATGACACTTTAGTTTTGATTTCTTCAAGCTCGTGTTGGAGCACTTTCTCTTCTGATAGTCAGTACAATATCTTCATTGATAGTCAATGTCGACAACGATGTAGCCGTTATTCTTCGATAGCAGAGAGCTTCATTTCAAGATTTTTTGGCAAATGAAAATATGGATGTTGAAATTCAATAAATGAAGACAAATGTATTAGATATGCTGTCAACTAGAAAACAATTATAGTTCAATTTATAGGACAGAACGTCACAACTTTGAGTACCCGGTGCCTTTGTAACTCCAAAATGCCTTCGTGATATTTAGTTCTCTTCTTTTTTTAAATGTAAGACATACGAGGCCTGTATGGCAAGTACCCGTGTTTACCGACTGATGACACAACTGATGCAAAATGTGTATGCCATCATATAGCGGCATTTTTACAACGATGACTTTCAAAATTTCAGACAGATGTATCGAGTAGTTTTGTTGTGACAAGTGTTGAAAGTCATCAAGTTCCTGTTTATTTGCAATCATGGAGAAGGAGCTATATCGATCAGTGATTCGATTTCGGAAGACGTGTGAGGAAATCAAAGTGAGTTTATAAGGACCATGCACCTTCGATGACTACCATCAGATATTGGTTTAATGAATTCAAGCGTGGCCGAACACCCGTTTTTGATGAAGACGAAGTCCAATTGATGTGACTACGAAGGATATGGTTAATAAAATCAATGATATCGTGTTAGCAGATCGTCGGGTGAAGGTCAGACAAATTGCTGACATTGTACACATCTCAATTGAACGCATACAAAATATCCTACACGAAGAATTGGATATGAGAAAGCTGTCGGCGAGATGGGTGCCGCGTTTGCTAGCAGTGGAGCAAAAACGAAATTGCATGACTACTTCGGAGCATTGTTTGGACATGTTTAAGCGCAATCCGAAAGAGTTTCTAGGGCGTTTCGTGACTTTTGACGAAACATGGATCCATCACTACACGCCAGAAATGAAAGAACAGTCGAAACGGTGGTTTTCACCCGGCGAAACTGCCCCAAAGAAGGCGAAAACGGTTCTATCGGCCGGAAAACTCATGGCCACCGTTTTTTGGGATTCGTAAGGCATTATCTTCACAGACTGTTCGGAGAAAGGAAGGAAAATCACGGGGCAGTACTATGCTATTTTATTGGCCCGATTCAATGTTGAATTAATAAAAAAATGGCCCCACTTGCAAAAAAAAGTCCTTTTTCACCATGACAAAGCAGCTGCTCACTCCCGGAATCGCCACAGCAAAACTGGTCGAATTACGCTACGAATTGCTGCCTCACCCACTCCAGATTTGGCCCAATGTGTTTTTTTTTGTTTCCAAACGTGACAAAATGGCTTGGCGGAAAGCGATCCTCGTCAAACGAGGAATTCATGGCCGAAACAGAGGCCTATTATGCGGAGTTCGACAAATCATATTTTTTGAATGGCTTGAAAAAGTTAGAATATAGCTGGACTAAATGTCTCGAGCTGAAAGGAGACTATATTGAGAAATAAATAACAAAATTGTTTTCTTAATGCGTTTTTTTGCCTAACACAGGTACTTATCATACAGCCCTCGTACATACTGTTACTTTTCTAACAGCTTTCCATTTCCGATTCAAACACTTTGGATTTCTTTTTTCATTCAGAAGAGTACAAGACTGCGAGAAGTCAGTTTTTTAAAAAGCAGAACTTGTGGCCTCGAATAGTTCCTTCAGGCTCTCAGGGTTCCTCTGAGCAGGTTTAAATTAAGGTGTGGTTCGAGTTGTAAGGAAGATGTAATTGTTGATTTGAATGTTGTGGCCAAAGATTAAATACCAAATATAACGAGTATCATGGCTTACGATGCAGAAATAATTGTATCCACCCATTTGTCTTTGGTCTGAGAACTCATATTCCCCAAAACATAAAATCACTTTGTATCACACGCATACCGGCATCTACTAGTGTGGATTTCGAACTGAAGAGCCGAAACATTGTGGTAAATCCCGGAAAAGACCAACGATTTCCAAGTTGATACTCCCAATCTAATTATTGACTTCAAATCCGCATAGGACCGTACTCATCGCACCGATCTACATACTCATACATAATGCCGTGGACGAATTTTGACAAAACTGATCCAATTGCATTGCTCCACCCTCTAGAATTCGCGATATTTCAAAAAGGCAGGGGTTATCGGTAATGACATCGTCTAGACAGAATGTTATATTCATAATTTTGAGGTAGTGAAGGAACTTAACTTTGCAGACACTCTGGTGAATATTCGACGGACGATGATCATTTTTTCTTGTCGAAACAGAGGGTCCAGAGTTCTTATTCTATTCATTACTCTCTTTTTCTGTTTCTTTGTTAAAGAAATGTCTCAGTCATTTTGAGAATGAGTAATCGTTTCAGTGATAATGAAAGCATACGCCAGATATTCACAGAAAAGCTGATCCGCGGTATCGTCATCACTTTCACAACAATCATCGCTGGATGTTGAGTCACTTGTTACAAATTGTTCTTTGCAGTCTGGCGAAAGCAACAGTGACTTATGTTGTGTAAAGGCGTACTTCATCAAAAGCCTGACGCATAAGATATTTGTAAGTGCAAGTCCATGGTGCCCTCCCTGGCGACAAAAATTGCCATAACATTTGAGAGCATCTATTCGCAGGTTCAATAAGGATTCTATGAAAATACATGGCAGACTGCATCCAAAACATGTGAAACAGTTTTAACGTCCAACGAACACTAGCAATACTAAGCTCCATTATCACAAAGACAGAGCGGAAAAGGTCTGATGTGACCCAAACTTCCTTCACACACAATGCGGTACCACATTGAATACAATCTTCTGATCGCTCACTGTGGCAATGAACCAATATTTATAGCGAAAAATCGACGGTAAGTGTTAGATATCACCCTGTTGAGTAACTCAGATACCCTGGCTGTTAGGAACCCTCTCAATTGTATAAAAAGTCCAGAAGTCGAAAAACTTTACCGCGGAGATAGATAAGAAACATTGTATCATCAACGGACTCAAAATTGAAACCCCGCCGAAAAAGACTTCGCAGCGGAAAAACTCCATATTCTGCCCCGGCTGGGACAAATGCAGCGCTAAAAGACTATCATGGAGAACGGTTTAATCGAATATTGAAAGCACAACAGAGTGTGCCAGACTAAGAAAACTCATATCTAGGGAACCTTCAGAAGATGGAGAATTAAAACTACCCGATACACGAAGTCCAGCAATGAGGTTTTGGGACTCTTGCTAGAAATCCACTTTCCTGCATGCACTGTCATCCCAGCATCAATAATAGATAGTGACATACGAGTACATCTCCCTAGCTAACACGAAATCCCAGAGGAGATACCAGAATAAAACAAAACAAGCTTAGCCTGGACTGGACGGAATCATACCAATCATGCCTCAAAAAAACCAAGTAGACTCTGATACCATTACTAAGAAGGGCCTTCGACTGATTGATATGTGCCACAATGCTGGAGTGAAGTGAAAGTGCTCTTCATTCCCAAGGCAGATATGCCCAGCCATAACCATAAGCCTCCAATCGTTTATTCTACAAACTTTGTAAAAACAGCTCGACTCACATACTCCTATCAAACTACACCCAAGAGATGTAGCCTTAAACCATCATGCGTACACAAAGGGTTAAGGCATGGAAACGGCCCTGCATGAAGTTCCTAGTACAATTGAAAAACCTTCTATAATAAAGAATACACATTAGCTGTCTTCCTTGACATTGAAGGACCCTCAACAATGTTGACGTTCCCACTATACGAAGAAACGTATAAACTGTCGGAGTTAATCCGACATTACCGAACCTGATAACCTATATGCTCCGCAACAGGAACATCAATGCAACATTTGGCAACACCATATTGAGCGTCATTATGGAGGCAACCCATAAGGAGGCGTGATTTCACCTATGTTGTGGACTCTAGTTGCAAACACAATATCCTTCTGATTCAAAATACTAAAAAGGGAGGGAATCAAAACTACGTCCGCCAAAGCCATGATTTAATTCTAATAGCCGCCCCGCAAAAGGTGAAGCCGTAAATTATGCCCTTAGAATCCTCGGTGAATGGGTCAAGCTATGCGGGCTGGAAGACAGCCCCCAAAAAACAGAGCGTGTCCTATTCACACATACGAGTAAAAAGATAATTCCAAAATTTGATCTTCACTGCATTGACAGGTCAGCCCTCCGACTATCCAACAGTGTTACATAGTAAACTGAGTTGGAAGCTCAACTCTAAAGAACGTGACAAGAAAGCAAAGATCACTTTCTACACCTGCAGTCGTATATTTGGGAGAAGATGGGGATCTAACCCCAGACTGTCCTATGGATGAACACGGCTATCGTCAGACCGATCTTAACCTACGGTAGCTAAGTTCGGTGACAATCTACAAATAAAACTAGCAACCTTAATGACAAAACCACAGAGGAAAGTATTGGCACAACTCATGCTATGAGGACGACACCAACCGCGGCGACTAGAAACTATACCTGGTCCCTTCCTTTTCTTCGAACCAATTTCTTCCCTCGAACTTTACAAAAATATCTTGTTTGAGCTACTTGAATTCTTTTCTTAAGAACGTTTGCCTATATTTAGTTGATGTTTTGGCACATATGTTTAGATGAGAGCCGAAGTGATAGCAATCTTCGAAAAAGATGATAGGAAGACCTTAAATAATTACAAGTCAATATCTCTGCTTCCTATCTTTTCGAAGTGTCTTTAGGTAGAGGATTCATTCTCATATGGTTTGCTTCTTACCTTAAGGACAGAAAACAAAAGGTGAAGATAGGTGAACGTTTCAGTGAGTGCCTGAATGTTCGAATTGGTGTTCCACAGGGTTCAGCACTTGGCCCTACGTTATTCCCAATAGTCTTATGACTCTGGTCTTATGGACATGCCGTCCAATGCAATGACACCAGAACACCTGTTGCGGAAAAAAATATGAAATCGACTTTCCCTGTGCCCAGGGCAGGTTTCGGCCAGAATCTGAGCCAGGAAAGGAATGCAGTCGGGTCTTCATGGAGGGCTCCAAAACCAATATAGGATGTGGCGCTGGTGTCTTTCCGGAGGACGACTTCACTTCACATTAGGAAAGTTTGCATCTGTCTTCTAAGCGGAGATCTACGCAATCCTGATGGCAGTGAACTATTTTGTGGAGAACCGGTTAAGCGGGCGAAACATTTGCATCTTTAGCGACAGCTAAGCTGCGCTTAGAGCCTTCCTGAGCCCTCTTGACACCTCAAAGCTAGTTCAAGAATGCAAGAGATCACTGAACGCAGTCGGACCTTTACAAAGAGTACAATGGACTAGTTTTTTGTCTGAGTGCTCTGTTCCGACAGAAAAAAAAAATTTGAGACAGAGAATTCAAGGAAGTTACTGCTTCAATGACTTCTACTTCTACTACTTCTGCTGTTACAATTTTCAGAGTCGCAGATGCAACAAGATTGTCTAGACCCACTCGTGGACCAGATGACAACCAACGTGAGATGGAAAACACAGACCTAAGTGCGATAAAGTATAGGGTGCTTCCGCAAACCTAACCGAACCTAACGTGCTACAAACAAATAGTCCGTCCAAACAGACACATACTCGAAAATACACAGAAGGTGTTATACTTGACCAGAACAAGACACGAAATTAAGCTCTTTATTTCCTGGTCGTTATAACTTGCAAACATTTAAGACCAATGTATTATACTCCAGTACCTCTCTTTTCTTTCTCCCTAAGTTTCCTTCACCGTGATGTGTACAAACACTTTAAGGGTACACAAATACATTGAACGCGCGCTGATTATAAAAAAAATAAAACGCATTTTTATTCCGACAAGTTGCGGGAAGACTGCATATACGAATAGTAGATCGTCTTGAACTACGACCCTCAGTAGCATCACATCAATTACCTAGTACTAGCAAAAGGTTTGGGTACACGAAATGAACAAATTCATTCTCCAGAACGCATTCAATGCCACGGGTGACCCGGAGACCGGTTTATTGGTGGAATGACGAGATAGCTCGCCTAAGATCAATGTGCATCAAGGTAACACGTCGCGCACACCGCACCAGGGATGAAACCCTCCGACAGCAGCGCCATGAGATATACGTGGACAGTAGACGTGCTTTAAAGAAGGCCATTAAGCGTAGAAAGCTGCGGTCTTTTAAGGAGCTCTGCGCAAGCGCGGACATGGACCCGTAAGAGGAATTAGGTCACCACAACCTACAGACCCTCCCATGATGAACAAAATTGTGGCCACACTATTCCGCAGGACGGTGGACAGAATCTCACACCACGCCCCGTTACCACAGGGACCGATCCCTGAGGTTAGTATAGCGCTGAAATCCTCATGGCTATGATTCGGCTTAAGCTAAATAAGTCCCCGGGGCCAGATGGCATCCCGAGCGTGGAACTCGCTTTGGCCATTTAGGTAAACCCAGCCCTTTTTGCAAGGCTATTTACGGCAAGCCTGAAGGAAGACACGTTCCCGAAGGAATGGAAGAGGCAGAACTTGGTCCTGATTCCCAAGCCAGGGAAGAATCCCCAAGATACCTCGGGATATCGACCAATCTGTCTCTTGGACGAACTTGGAAAAACATTCGAAGGCGTCATCGTGAATCGTCTGAAGGAGCGGCAGTTCGGTTTGAGAAAACACAGATCGAACCTGGATGCCATTGAGATGGTCGTCATCATAGCTTGGGACGCTACGGCTGGAGAAAGATGGAGAGGCGGTTCCAAGAAATACTGTGCTGTAGTCACGATGGACGTGAGGAACGCTTCAAACTCAGTCAGATGGTCCCGTATCGTACACGCACTGAAGGCCCAGAGAATCGTGCGCGATTACTTCAGGGATAGAAGATTGCAATACACAACGGATGTCGGAGTTCAGAGTTAAAGAGTAACATGCGGAGTGCCCCAAGGCTCGGTGCTGGGCCCCACCCTCTGGAACGCGATGTATAACAACGTGCTCGAGATTGCACTGCTCGAGGAGTGCACGATCGTGGGGTACGCGGATGACCTGGCCGTAATGGTTGTGGCCAAGACTATTGAAGAAATTACGACTAGAAGCATGGATGTGGTCGACATGGTGGCCAGTTGTCTGCAAAGAAACGGATTGGACCTGCCGGAGTTGTACACAGAAGACCGAAGCAGTCCTCTTGACTACAAGGAAAAAGAGAGAAGTGTTTTCCTTACAGAGCATCTAAACCAAGTAAAAGGTAAAGCCGACAGATTCGCGATGGATCTGTCCCGGATAATAGCAAATACATCGGGCATCCGGTCTAGTAAGCGAAGACTGCCAGCAAAGGTCACCAGTTCGGTGATTTTGTACGCGGCTCCCATATGGGCATCGACAATGGCTAAGCGCTCTTACGCGGCCGGAATAACTTCCACACACCGCCCGAACGCATTCCGTGTAGTGAGGTGAGCGCATATAGGACCGTCTCTGATCGCGGAAGAGCTATAAAAGGTCCGACGGGATAACCTGCCAAAAGAGAATGCCCGGCGTAATACAATTCGTGCATGGCAAAGTAGATGGAGCCGTTCCCAAAAGGGTAGATGGACGTATGCCCTAATCTCCAAAGTCGATGAATGGCTGCAGAGGAGGCAGGGAGAGGTAAACTACTACCTTACGCAAGCCTTCAGTGGACATGGCTGCTTTAGAGGCTATCTCCATCGCTTCGGCATTGAAAATGATCCTCACTGCCCAAACTGTGAGAGAACAATAGAGTATGCGGAGCATGTTCTCTTCTCTTGCCCGAAATTCGAGCACATCAGGAGCTCTATTAACGAAGCGATCGGGGAACCAGCTTCAGCTATAAACCTGGTTCCTAGTATGTTGAGCAACCCCTGGAAATGGCAGGCTATTGAAGACTCAATCGTGACATTGATGATGGAGCTAAGAGCTATAGAACGCCGCCGGGAGACTGACCGTTTCCAGCGAGGAGTAACTTCTCCACAAACTTGACAGTGACGACTAGACGAATGCTTTGAGCCTTTGCTCACGACATCCTTCTGACGAAATACCTAACGGTGGTGGCTACGAAAAAGGCGAAATCTTTCTTATATTGCGGCCAGTGAAAATTACACGAAACTTTGTGTATCGTACCGTGAAGTTATTTAGTGAAATCAGCTGCACAAGCAGAAAATCATGTCCCGGGAGATGGATATTAGCAAGGACAGCAAGTCGCGTATCTTAAAATGTGATTCAGGACTCAGCGCATGTAAAAGACACACCGGATACTTACTCACAGAAGCATTGAAATAAAAACGTAAGTCAAAATCGAAGGCCTTGCTTCGCCAGTATGCGAAGAACGGTCACATACGAGTCCTTTTTACTTATGAGAAAATTTTAACAATCGTTCAGCATACAGAACGTTAGAGTGTATGCCCTGTCATCACGACATGCGTCTGAACTCGATGGGAGTGTTGAACATAGCCACCACGTGATGGTTAGGGGAGGTGGACCTTGGGGCAAGACTTCATAAGGCTAAAACTACGTTTCGAACTTCATTTCCACGGATGATTGGCCATCTGGTAGCTCAGAACTCAATTAATTAGGCTACAAGAATATGGCCCGTTCTAGAGACGATGGCTTTCACCACTCAACACCCAAGTGTTGAGTCCTTGAAGCGCGCCCTTATCCGAGTAGAATAAAATTCTCCAAGGCATGAGGTTCGTACTGCAATTGATGAGTGGCCAGACCGACTTCGCCGTTGTTGGAAGCTAAATGGGGGCCATTTCGAATAAGTTCTTTTACTAATAATAGAATAGCAAATATTCATTCGTTTTCATTTTATTAACCGTACTCCGTGTACCAATGCTAGTGCTAGGTGTAAAGACATATTCTGTCTTCAAAATAACAAACAAATCGCTGAGGCAGTAGATACGAAGATGAAATCTTTGCTTACTATTACAAGTAAAAGACTATAAGCGACCTCATTTCGTCAGATAAAATCCCTCCGATCAGATAAAGTAGAATAAATTTACACACGAAGAAGAATGGGGAGCGAGATCCCATTTAGACCACCGGCTTGCTAACCCCCTCATGGTTGGCATTATTAAAATTTCTGAAAACCACAACGTCATTTGCTCTAACACTGAAGTTTCTTTGGAAAAAAATCTAACCAAACTAACATATTAAGCTAAATATCAAATAGCAAACAATTATCAAAAGGCAAATACCGCACACATTGTCCTACAACAACAACAAGAACCCAGGGAATAAACCCCCCCTCATGAATGCTTTAACAAAACCTGATACCTCTAAAATGCACAAGTATGCATACGAGTGAGAAAAGCCACTTCAATTAGCAAGGCAAACAAAGTTGTTAAGACCACCTTCACCTACACCCTTCACTTACACATCCACCCGAACAGACTTACTTGCACTCAATTACTCTCTTTAAACCCAAAATGTAAACACCATCTTGACGTAAGTGTTCACACAATTAAACTTCGCACCATAGATACACCGACACACCGAAGATACGACGAGTAACTTAGACATTATATCTTGGGTTTAAAGACCACCCTCCACAGGCATTCCCATTAGAAATCGATTAGTTCAATATAAATATGAAAACGAAAAAGAAAAAAACGTAAAAGTGGGAAAAAATCAACCCCATACGGCCATACAGGATGAAGAAATACAAGCAAACAAGTACTCACTACTCTAGTCACTATACACTCATATGTTCATTGTTAATACTCACCCAACAAAGACGCCCGTATCGAAGTAATGTGTGTAATAGAAAATCGTTACGACGGTTATTGCGAGCAATGCCAGCACACATCGTCGTACATTTATCGCCTTCAATAGTGGCAATCCGATGCAGCAGCGTGTAATTATATTGCAGCATCCAAGCGACGAAGATGATGAGGATGCGGACGACGTGGACGACGACGATGAAGAGGTGTTGCACATGCCAATACCACTGCCACCATTGGCAGAACCGTTTCCGCAATACTTGCCATTGGAATGATGACCAGAATTCACACAACCACCAGCACCACCACCAGTAACGGCTTGAGTTGGCAGCAGACTTGCCGTCGAAGATGTTACCGATGATGTCCGTATGTGTGGTGTAATTCCTCCTCCACCAGATTCACAGTCATATGAGTGGAAACCTCCCAGACTACCACCAACACCACTGGCGCCCCCTAATAGGGGTGAGCTTTGATTGTCATAGCTATGCGCTAACTGGTATTGGTATGGAGGATACTGACTGCTGTCAGATTTTTCATATTTTCGAGATTTCCCAGGTATTACTGTTGAATTCGATGGCTGATGTGATGTCAGGCGTGTACCACTATTCGTACTTGCACCCCCACTACTACCAAGTTCTTCCGTCGTCGTCCTTTTCCTCTTGCTCTTTTGTGTGGCGGTGGCGACGGTGGTGGTCGTAGTGTTGCTCGTGGTGCTTGCTGTTAGATATTTTAATAACGGTGATGCTGTTGGTGATGATGATGATGATGATGGAGTCTCTCCGGCCGAGGAGGAAGTTTGCTGATGGTGATTATGTTGGCTATTGGAATCCCATAATGGAGACTTTTCGGAAACCGTCATGATGACAGTGGATCTTTACACTGGAACACCGCTTAGTTAGGCTATATTTCGTATATCTTCTCCTTTCAACTCTCTCTATCTCTCTCTTTGGCTCGTTTTTCACCGTACTTGACAGATATTTGAATTATTTTTATGGCACCAACAATTTCTACTTGATTCACTTTTATCGACTATCACTTGTGCGTTAGTTTCTCTCGTGTCTCTTCTTTATCGTTACACCTTTTTGCAGGTTTATTACTTTAATTCTTAATTAAGTACGGCACAATTAACTTAAAGCTTTTATCTAACACTAATGTATCTAGAACTAGTTTAAATATTTTATTTAAAAAAAATAAAAAATAAAAATAAAATTAATAACTTCTTTCAAAAAATAACTTGAACAAAAAATCAGTAGTACTTCCGGTCCGTTCAGGCAACTAGCCAAAGGTTAATGAACTTTTGTTTCTTTTCTTGTTTTCCTCCAAAAAAAAAAAACGTCAAAATGAAACGTCAAAAACTTAAATCGTATCACTTGTTTGTGGATTGGTATTAGATGCGTCTAATCGCCATTTGATATGTTTCCAAATTTTAATGTAACCAACAGTTTTTGAACGCGCTATTGCCATTTTCTTGTCTATTGACGTTTGACGTTTGAATGTGGCGTTTTTTCGATGTCACTAGCCTGTCACTTGGTATGCATTCTCGTTCAGATATTTGACGTTTATTGATCGTTTGCACTGTCGACATCGAGAGGAGTGTTCTCGTTTAGTGTGAAGGAGAAATTCGCGTCGAGACGTCTTAGTTGCGGGAGCTCAACGGACAAACTGTTCGCTGTTGTAGACGTTACGTTGACAGTTCTCAGCTAATCAGCTGATTTGTTAGTTTCTATCTGGAAATAGAAAATGAAAATTAGATTAATCAAATTGAGAAATTTTTGTGTAAATGTACAGGTTTAACTGATAAGAATATGGAAGTGTTCTTTGTTTTTTTTTTTGCGGCAAGTACTAATTTGTGGTTTCGGTTATCAGTTGTGACAGCACTTGGAATTAAAAATAAATTCAATTTGAGGTCACAAGTGATGTGACGCCAAGAAGAAATTGGACTTTATTTTTTATTCCTTAGAGTAGATTATAAGTGTTATGTAGCTGATAGTGGCACCCATGTACGGGTGGTAGTTATTGCTTTGGGCCGCTAAGGTGACCATGTTAATTGTGATGATCTAATCGGAGTAGGAATGTAAAATCAAAACCGTATTTACATAATTTGTTTAGGTATACAGTATTTATCTACACTAGGCCTACGACTACTGTTTACCTTATCGGTGGTAATTTAAAGGGGGCACATGACAAACAGTGACATTCGTTTCTTCATACAAACATCAACCCATATTTCTCTGAAGAACAATGTTTTTGTCTATGTTTTTCTTGGGACACAAAGTCGTGCTCTTATGGAGTTTACAAATGAAACCGCCCATGGAGAAACCAAATTCTCCACTGAAGATTAGTGAAACAGCAAACAAAACTATTAACACCTTGCGAATGACGGAATATTGTTGAATTTTTGAAGCAATATGCTTTCAAGTCATATTGGCTGCTGCTCGGTCTTAACTTTTTTGTGTGCACAGACATTAAACCGATCAATTTGTATGGTGACATTTCGATTTGTAAGTAAATAACAAAATATCGTACAAAATATTGCAACAATAGACAGAGGTCGTAAATTCGCAAAATCGCAGGGGTACAAGTTGGCACAACATTCTTATCAGATACTACGTAAATAATCGTTCTTCCCGTCAATTGAGATATTTTTTAAATTCTTATTTATGACCAGAAGCACTATTTAGAAGAAGACAAATACCAGGGGCAAATCCTAAAGCTCGCAAGCAGGGTAATGTACTCGTTTTTATTTTTCATAGAACCATGTGAGGTATCTGGATAACTCTAACAATGGTACCGTCATGTAGGAGTACAAAAGTAACTCCCAGTTGAAACTGTGATTAGATAAGATTGATTATTATTTTTATTACTTCGAAAGTACATTAAGATTTATGTTCTGCTGTTTTGTATATAAACACAGCATAAATTGTCTGATACCTATCGATTCCATATACGAAAATACAAAAGATACATGCGTAGTAGTCCGGGGTAGATAAAGGCGTAGTCCATCACAGTGTTGTTTGTTATGCCATTTTGTGGGTAGTGAAATCGGATATTCAATTCTATGCCCATTTCGAACGACAGAAGATTTAACTTTCGCAGATTTGCCATACAACAAATTACTTTTTCTGCTTTTCGAATTTTGCCGAGATTTGAACCCAGACGTAGTTGCGTAGTAGTCGACGAACTTAATCACTGTGTGACCCTACAACAGAAGAAAATTAAATCGTCCCCAATAAATTTAGCTGCGCCTCGATAAAGGGCCATAGTAGCGCGAAAGTCTGCAGGCAATTCGTCGCAACGTCGAAAGACTTGAGTGTGAGTACACTGTTTTGGATCTTAAGCCACCAACCAGACAGAGATTGGTGCAAAATGAAGAAAACAGCGGCCGGTATCTAAGAAGACTCAGAAATGTCGATTCCGATCAGCTGAATTCGGCATAGCCAGAGATTGTGCTGCTGCAAGAATTGAAACCGGACGACCAATTGGGCGCTGGAAATGTTGGCTGGAGATCCGGATTTTGGCCAAAAAATCAACTTCTCGGGCGAGGCCCATTTTTGGCTCAGCGGCTATGTTAACAAGCAAAATTGCCATTATTGGAGCGAATACAATCCACAAGTGTTCGGCCAAGCAACAATGCTTCCACAAAGATTGACCGTTTGGTTCGGTTTATGGCATGGCGGCATCAGCGGACCGTATTTCTTTCGAAATGAGGAAGGAGACACCGTTACGGTCAATGGTCGCAGGTACAGAATGATGTTAACCGACTTTCTGTGGTCAAAGCTCAACAACATCGATATATCTGAGCTGTGGTTACAACAAGACATCATCTCACTATGAGCGTTCATCAATTGGCCGTCGCGATCATGCGATTTGACACCACTCGATTATTTTGTGTAGCGTTACGTCAAGTCCTTAATCTACGCTAACAAGCCAACCACTTTGGATGAGGTCGAGGCCAACATTCGACACGCTATTGCCGAAATAACGCCGCACATATTGGACCGAGTCATCAAAAATTGGACCGACCGCTTGAATGATGTGCCATTCCACACATAATGGCATGAATGTAGCTTAACAATAAAACTAGAATCAATTTTGTATAAGGTTGTGCCACCGATTTTCGCTCAGTCGGAAATAAGAAGTTCTCGAGTGAACATCTATGTCAGAACGTTAAATTTTCTTTTTTTTATAAAATAAAGTGGTACGTATGCTTGACGTGTGAGAATGTTATTGTACGTTACTAGTGCCGTTATTTTTTTTTCTAGGAAAAAAAAAACATTAATGACGCATTTGAGGATGTAGCGGTCAACTATAGAACGTTGGTTTGGAAAGTTCTGGTCGGGAGATTTCAGTATCGAAATGGGAAACGTTAGTTGGCGACGATGTTTTAAGAGCAACGGTGGATGCGGATCCAACGAAATCGGTGCGGGAGATCGCACAAACCATGGGAGTATCCCCAATGACAATAAGCCGACACCTTTCTCTCATAGGTAAGGTAAAGAAAATATTGGCTTTTAAATTATTACTATAAAATCGGACATTTCATGTGGTACAACTTAATATCTCACACAGTTCTTGTTTTATTCAATTTTTTTTTTATCGCTCTATCTGGTCACACATTTGCACAGTGATGTTTGCCGCCATTGCCCACATCCATATAGTTACAAATTTATATGATGTCACACTCGTCTTCAATCAGCACCAGGTGAAACCAATTTCGTAACAAATCACTGAACTTGAATTCGCCCAAAATCAACACATTCATAGTATAGCGGGAGGAGGAAAAACTGGAGATTGAAACCCTTCCACTGCAAACGTGCCACAATTCAGCTCACTCTGACAATCTATTCCTCCTAACCCGCAGTTCCCCCTAGAAACTCTTCTTGCAGAACTATCAAAACAAATGTAGCCTTTAATCGCGACGTTCCAAGAGGGAATGGACAAAATCCGCACTAAATTGCTGCTTAAAGTTCTCGTCACAACAGCAATTTATTGTACATGTCAACCATTTCAGTTTGGCAATATCGAGTTTGACACTACGAACTGATCGTATTGAGTGCAATATTGACAATGTAGTTAAGGAGGACTTGATTGAGTTCAGGAAACGTTGTGATGTGTTGGAGAAGAAAGAATTCCTGATTGACGCTGTAATTTTTGGAATCCCGAAGCTTGTGGCCGGAAATTTATACGATGTACTGCAGTGCCATTGGCAGCGTTGCATCCGCAACTCTAAAGGACATCTTTCGTACCACAAATCGGAATAACAAAGATGAGCCCCAGTCATATTTTAGAAACATCCAATGCGAACATTTACGGTGTGAGGTTTGATGTCTGTAAACCAACAGGTGGCGTTTTTGCAAGATGATTTGAACGCACTTTTCGACGGTCATGTCCCACTAAAGCCTAAAACCCTAAACCGTCCTGGTTAAATATTAATATACTTTGACTTATTGATGAGCGAAATATTTTCTACCACTTGGAGCTGAGGTCTATAAATATTGGAGAGGTCAATTTATGTAAAATGGTATAAGTCAACGGCAGCCCTCCATCCTCGAAAGCACTGGAGCTCTGGAAAGCAGTTAACCCTAAGAGTTGTGAAGGGAGTAAGCTATCCGGTCACAAGAAAATATTCCGGAAGCAACCATTAAACTCGGGCAATAAGGAGAAATTTCTAGTTGACGACCCTTTAAAACAAAAACAGGACAGCAACGTTTGCATTTGCAGATGAAATGTTTGGACTTAATACAGTCGAACTATCCGAGCAGATATCACCGCCATCCATATACATATAATAAATACGTATGCATGTGACATATACTATGGTGACTGCTACATATAGGGTTTTCCAATAAGGACTTGACAACTTTTTTTTAAATAAAACGCAAACCATTTGAGATATTTTAAAAAGTTTATTATCGGCTTGAAGTATAATCAAAACATTTGTGATCTTGGCCACCGCGGGCACGGTTGCAGCGGTCGATTCGTTGGACCCAATTGTCAACGACTCGGCCACACATTTCGACCGAAACGGCCGCTATTTCGCGTTCAATATTGGCTCTGAGCTCTTCCAACGTTGTCGGCGTGTTGGCATAAACCAATGACTTAACGTAGCCCCACAGAAAATAGTCAAGCGGCGTTAAATCGCACGACCGAGGCGGCCAAACGACTGGCCCATTTCTTGAGATAACACGCTCACCATACCTACTCTTCAATAAATCGATTGTAGCGTGTGCTGTGTGGCTTAGGGCATCATCGTGTTGAAACGATATGTTGTCCAAGTCCATATCTTACAATTAGGGCCAAAAATAATCGGTGATCATGGCGCGATAACGCTGACCACTCACAGTACCGTGACGATCGTTATCGTCGACGAATAAATATGGCCCAAAACCGCCGCCGGCATGCAAACCACACCAAGCAGTTATTTTTTGTAGATGACGTGGTGATTCATGAAGCATATGTGGATTTTCACCCGACCAATAACGCATACTTTGCTTATTGACGAACCCATTGTACCAAAAATGAGCTTCGTCACTGAAGATGATTTTGCGATGAAATTCATCATCTTGGCGCATCTTCTCCAGAACCCAATCGGAGAACGTACGTCGCTTCAAATGGTCCATCGGCTTCAATTCTTGAGTCAGCTTGATCTTGTATGGGTGTAAACCAAGATCCTTACGCTAAATACGCCATAATGTGGTCTGAGCGATGCCCAATTCTTGAGAACGCAGTGGAATTGACTGATTTGGTTCGTTTGCTACGGACGCCTGAACGGCAGCGATAGTTTCGACACTTCGACCAACCCGTTGTCTCACTGACACGGCAACAACATCACACAACGACTCAAATTTTTGCACTAAACTTGTTATTGCCTGTCTACTAGGGCGAGAATCACGACCCAAAATTGGAGTTAACGCTCTTAAAGTTGCAGTCACCGTGATGAAAATGTTGAGTTTACTGAATAAATTGACAGTGACAGTTTGATGATTAGTGAAAGAGTGCGTTCACAAATTAAATTCAAAGATGTCAAGTCCCTATTGGAAAACCCTTTAGAAAACCGTCTATTTGGTTGCTATAATAATCCACATCAAGCTCACATGGAAAAAAGACGATATTGCCCATAAATGCATCCTTGCATCCTTGCCGTCAAGAATGCCACAACTAATGAGTTAGATTTCACCCGACCACTTATACGGAACACCTGATTTTGAAGAAGATTTCAGGGAAGCACACGTAGCTAAACCACTAGCCTATGAAGAGCGGCAGCATAGAAGGATGGGAGCCGATAGTGAGTTCTACAAGTATAAGAAGAGGGAAGAACATCAGTCTCTCCAGTGAGAAAAGAAAGAATATTAGGTGCTAACAATTAAGTAAATTAGAAGAAGTAACGAGAATGTGTCAAGCCAGCAAGACCTGAACAAAAACCTCAAAACGCCATATAGTCACATATAAGTCCCCCTTCTCTATCGAATATGACAACATCTGTAGAGACGAGCCTTACAGATCAATGACTAGTTTTGACATTTCTGTCAAACTGATCAAATTATGTAAATGGAATGACGATGAAAAGCGTCTGCTTTTCTGTGTAAGCCAAAATCAATCTCAACGAGATCTTTGAAATCAAAAAAGGGGCTATCACGAAACATCGGAGACACGATTTTCCAAACGTCTGTGTAATTATTTACATAGATAAGCTGATGATATTGATATATCATTCTAAGAGTTCCGCTTCCATATTATAGCCCTCTGCTTGAATGCAAACATTGTGTTCTTTAGCTAGCTTCCACAGTGTTTGCACTTCAGCGACTGTTGTCATTGCCAGCCTACCCAATTCGAAGCGCCAGAGAGGTGATAGTGTCTACTATACGAGTACTTGTAAGTACGGCTGTCTCGTCTCCTTTGGCGCTTCGGGGGTCTTTTGGAGCTGTATTTTGCTGTGACATCAGTTTTTGGTCTGGGGCATAAGTTTCAGCCGGATTTTTTGTGTGGGAAAAGCCAGCATCAGGGAGTCTTAGTGTGGATTTCATGCATTAACCGACTTTAGTCGACCAGAACTGCACCGCTTGCTGGCTGTAGCACCGGCAGGTAAAACCACTGCTGGTACTTTTTTATCGATGGATTTGGACGCTACATCCAATTTCCGTTCACTAGAACTGCAACCTTTGTTGGCTGGAGCATCGTGCGCTAAAATAATCCATCGATAGCAGAAGTGCAAGAAACTGTTTAGCCTTTGGCCATCTTCTGTTGAAAGAATATGGTGCAGTTTCAGTGGCTTCACTGGGTGACACTTCCGCCGATCTGATTGTCTACTCTGACGCCGCACCTTCGATAGCATTTACTGTCTCTTTGCGCTATGAGTTTGCCTTACGTCTTCTTCTCGTCTTCAGTTGCTACTTAAATGGTAGTCTTTCACAATATGCCTCTTCTAGAGCTCGTTCGACTGTCGCAAACAGCACTCTGACCAACCACTTGTATATTCTGATGGAAATTAATCGTAATGTGCAGAATCATCTCTCGGGTATCTCTACCCGAACATGTCCTAGAAAAAGCGCAGGAGCCACCGAAATTAAGTGCCTAGCAACTGGATGGGATTTGTTTAGTATTTTAATGTGGGATTCCGGAATCCGCGTTACGGCCGCTATTGAGAAGATCACAGTCAAATACGAACTGGAGTAAGATCAAAACTCTAAACTATTTCACGTCTAGTTTGAACGTCTTCGCACTTAAGTCGACGTCTCACTTGGGTTCTTTTCACAACTTAGAATCTTTGACTCTTAAGCCTTGCTGTGATGACAAGACAGCCAAAAAAGGGAAGTAAGTCGTATGAAAATCTATTGCCATCGAACAAGTTATGGAAAATGGGTACTACATATGTTGCACACCCTGTTTTCGGAGATGAAAATGAGTTATTATCGCCATAGATGGCTTAGTGCAGAATACATCTCACTACAACATAAGAATGGACTTTATGCGTTATTGTGTGTGAATTGTGGAACGCTGCTGCCTCATGACCAGACTTTAAGTGAAGAAGTTACATTGGGAGAGTTACATACGCCTCATTCTCCATATTCAACGCTTCTTAGTTCTCGCAATTTTCAAAGCTGTTTCTTCATCAAGAATAGATAAGTCTGATAAGGTTTCCACTCCACTCAAATTCAATCGATAAGATTGCATTGTTTAAGTCTTACAAATTAATTGCGAATGCATGCACTCAAGAGAAGCACTAAACGATCTCCGATTACAACAGAGAATGGAAATCAATTCCGCAGTTAACAATGTCACTAACGAAACCTACGCGAAGTATTCCGCTTGTGTTTACCTTTTTTCTTGACTGCAAGATTTCATCACTCCTAACATATAATTATCTACTTAGCCTTATTTGACTACGAAAACCAACTCTGATTTATTGGCTTCATGAGTTATGAGATAGCCAAATAAGGTCATAAAACCAAGACTTGTATCTAAAGTAGCTTGGCACTATCTCTCACACGTGTCAGCCTTAATTGAACGAAGATATTTTTTTAGAAAAAGTGGCGAAACAAAACCAATCCACAACTCAACAGTTAGCCATATGTATCTTGAATTTTTGTGCACTTCTCTAGTCTTTCCAAATACTTCTTCTTTGCCAAAAACAACCATAATTTAAATTTTCACTGCTTCACCTTTGAAGAATCATCCACGATTTCAAGTTTGCAAAAGTGACCTATAAACCCGATATGACCGTCACCCAAGAAATGCAATGGGATGGACCAGACAAGAAGACAATCAAAAGCCGCTGAGGTACTCCGGCAAATGAATCGGTCATTTGGAAGCGATTAGTGACAACGCATGTCAAGTATTCATCCGCCAACATCAGCCTTATATGAGCCTATGTCCCAACGTAGAACGAGAAAACCAACGCTATCGGAATGCTTCTCCGAATTTCTAGAAAGAGCCTTGGGGGAGAAAATACATAAGTATATGGAAACGGACAGGGGCTGATTAATGATTCGATTATCCACTTGCTACACGTGCCTATCACTTAGCTTTCTGGATGTAGCTCACACATCAGTCAATATCTAAGCTGGGAAAGGGAAAACACCGACCTCCTGTTGACCCTCCTGGTTGATCCACGAAACCGCGGAACTAGGATCGGTATGAAACTGAGCAAATTCAACTTACCAACGTTCCCGGATTTCGGGATGCCGGTCAGCAGCAAGTAATAAGCCGACTAAAAAAAAAACGATCAAGTCTAGCAACGACTTAATGACGGTGTATGGGGTAAAGCTTATCAAACTGTGTCAATTGGGTCGAAATGCCCCTGCATGCAATCTCCAACGTGGACAATACTGTTGTGACCCTATGTCCTCGCCACGATAGTCAAATTCGCTACAAGATTACTCAACTGGAATTGTTCGAAGATAGATGATGGTATTCCGAATAAAGCCATAAAGGCCGTTACTAAGACACGACCGGACTTATCTGCCGAAATGTTTAACGCATGTCTTCAAGAGAGAGCGCTTTTCTGAACTGAAGCGCCAACAACCATTGCTATTGGCAAAGGGAAAAGGGAATCCGAAATTCCCTTTGCCTTATCGTCCTATTTGTTCGCTAGAAACGGTTGGAAAAATCCTCGAGTAGATCATTTACAATCGACTCACCAATTGAAACAGATAGTCTCATGTGTTTTACGTGGACACCTTCCGTGTAGGACTTATTCCACGGAGCGCTCATGTCGGGATTAATGTCGGATGGTACTAAAACCACCTCCAGTGCCTACTCTTGGTAAAGGATTGAGGCCTATCTAAAACCTCTACTATTCTGTTGGTCATGGCACTACTCTCACCGCGATTTTGGGTATAAACCGACAGTCACCACGATAATCCCACAAGGGGACCAACCCCTAGGTCAGGCCGGAATCATAGTTCCGGGGAGATCTCCGGTGGTACCAGAATATAGCCTCCAGTCGAGCTTCGCAACCTTGCGGTTACTTCCAGTGGGGCACCTTATTGCCCAGGATTGGCCGCCTTTAACCATCCTTACTTAGCATCAGGGTATAGCTGCCTATATCGATGTCTAGAATAAACTATGTTCGCATAGTCCTCAATCCTTTCAGCAATTGAAACAATAGGAGGTCTATCGGAGCACCAATACGACTTTCGTAAGTCACAGTAAAGAATGGATGCAATTAACGCGGTTATAACCACAGCTCGGTACATGGCCGTTTTGAAGGCCGCGTTTCGTTCGGGGATTGGGAACGAATAATGAAACCGGTTTAAAATACTTCTTCTTCGTAAAATTCTATTTCACGAATTTCACGGAGCTAAATCGTATGAAGTTACTGGCGGTGTGACGCCGACCTTGGTCTTGTTCATCTATAGATTCCATGCGAAGAGTCGATTATCGCATTTGCTGATGACATTGCCGTAGTAATATTAGAAGAAGATCAACTCCACAGCAATGAAACAATTCCAAATATGCATCACCAATAATACTACCAATTGAAGCGCTGCTTATTGCGAGTAGGGAAATTCTTAAGCATCCCGGACGTATTTTTAACAGTCGTCTAAGTTTTAACCATCACCTTGAGCAGGTATGCGAGAAATCATCGAAAATTGTAAGGTTGATGCCTTGAAGCTGGATGCCAATAAAAGAAAAGACTTTATATGGACTGTTGGACCAACATGTCTAGCGACCAAACATATAGCTCTAAGTGTCTGGTCCTTCTAAATGGGAAACATCTCAGCGCCATCATAGGTGTCATCACTGGACACTGCCTCATAAGCAAGCACGCAAGAAAGCTTGGCACTTTTACAAACGATTTCTATAGAAGCTGCATGGACGAGGAAGAGGAGGAGACAATCATCCACCTACTCTGTACATGTCCAGCTCTCTCCCAGAGAAGAAAGCTTCATCTAGGAGCTTTCTCTACAACGACCTAACCGATCTAGAAAACATAGACTTTAACAGTCTCCTACGCTCAAATTGGTTCCATTAGTAAGAGGATCATATATCCACATGGCATCACAATGGGCCAATAGGCCTAAGTGGGTTGGTATTTCCAACAGCCGCTCTTACCTACCCCTGAAGGCTGATGAGCAATATCGGAGTATCGAAACAAAATAAAAGACTCCTTCTTGCTGGAGTTGCGAGTTCTAAGTGTCGCTAAGGTTTAGTCTACCGTGAGGGGAGTCAAATCTGTCCACAAATTTAATGCACTAAGAGTCGTTAGTGCATTTTGAACGGTTTTGCATGATTCTATACTCGTCGTATCCTGTCGACTGCCTGCTGAAGAAATGGTAAGACTCAGACACGAGCAAGTTGCAAATGGCTGGGTAAACGCAAAAAAATGAACATTGCAACCTGGCAACAACAATAGAACATAAGACGAAGATGGACACATCATCTACTACCAACGATCGATGTGCAGGTTCAACGGAATCACGGCGAAAAAAAGTTCTATCAGTTATTGAAGGGACATGATGTTTTACGGAGTACTTTCTACACACAAACCCAAAAATACCCAAACTGGCGGAACACGTGTTTTTTCATGGTCCATGATACGAAGCCAAGACAATAGTTTTACAGTATCAATCTGAAGAGTGATGCACTACCGATAATATAGTTGCTTGCTTCAAAACGAGTAAAACTGGACTTTTGTTAGTAGTCGACTTTGGATGATTAGAGCGTCAACGTAAAGCACACTATGTAAATAATTGAATCGTACACAGTACTCGTAAGCTAAGTCAAGCCGACCATCGCAAAGTAACCCCTACGGTAATCCCAGGGGACACAAATCGGCCAGTTCAGGTGGAGGTGGTTTTAAGGGTGAGAATCCGGCACTACAACTGGGCAATTGCCATGTTCCGGAACACAACCAAGGGTGTCTTTGCCAGATCAAGGCTAAAAGCGCTTATCACACTTATAAAGGGTGTTTTTTTTAGAGGTATACAAATTCAATATGAAATAAATCACTTGAAGCTAATGTTAATGTCTATGAGTGTTTAAATATGATATCGGGCATATGCGCGCCACGGCTAGCTCCAATTTGAAGCGCAATCGTGAAGACCAATTTTCGACAACTTTATCGAGCAACTGGGGCCGTATATCAGCAATAACCGGCAAATGTTGACCATTCGTCCAACGTCTCTGGTTTATTGGCATAGACTAGTGACTTCACATGCCCCCAAAGAAAGTAATCTAAAGGTGTGAGATCACAAGGTCGTGGAGGCCAGTTCACAGATCCATTACGCGAAATTATAATGTTTCCTGCAATAAATTGATGGTGTCGCGCGCCATGTGGAATGTTGTGCCACCTTGTTGAAACCAAAGCTCTGTCACGTCAATGCCATTCAACTGAGGAACGAAGAAGCCAGAAATCATGTTTCTATAGCGCTCTCCATTGACGGTAACATTCTGGCCAGCATCGTCCTTAAAGAAATATGGGCCAATGATTCCCCCAGCCCATAAAGCATTCTAAACGGGCGTCTCGATAAAGGCTTCTGGGTTTTCTCCACTCCAAATTCGGCAATTTTGCTTGATTACATATCCATTTAATCAAAAATGGGCCTCATCGTAGAACAAAATTTTGCGTTAAAGATGAGGATCAAGCTGAATGATGTTTTCGGCCCATATGGTCAAGCGGTTTCAACTCTTCCACAAACTGGTTCTTAAAAGCTTTTAAGCCATCTTTCCGTAAAATCTTCCACAAAGTGGATGGACATAGCTCCAATTGCTGTGCACGATGGGGCAAATCGACTCATTCGGATTCTCCTCAACACTGCGCTCCACAATGGCAGTAACTTCTTCTGTTCGCACTGTTTGTCGTCTTTGGGGATGCGTATTACCCACTAGAGTGTACGTGGTGCGAAAGCGATTCATCGTGTTCCGAATAACTTGCTCAGATGGACGATTATGTCGACTATAAAATGGACGTAGCGCGCGATAAGTTTGGCTAACCGAACCATGGTTTTCAAAATAAGTTTGCACAATTTGCACGCGTTGTTCTGGCGTTAATCTATTTATTCATCGTAAAATGGCAAAACGTATCAACTTTCAACTGTCAAATTGACAATCTGTAGAAACAGTGTTGCCAGTTTAAAAACTAAACCTCTAAAAAAAAGAAACACCCTTTGCTAGCTAACATAGACTTTCATCAAAGAACTATTCCACTCTCAAAGGATAATAGAAATCAAAACCCCCAAGTCAAACAACCACATCATTAGAGTTAAGAAAACAAGGCCAAAGGTACCTAGGCCACCGGAACTTTTCGATTTAAGTCAACACGAACCATGCAAGAAATGAATCAACATTTCATACATAGATCATTGTTGCAAAACGTTTATATTCTCCTTGAGGGTAAAAGCTCTTCCAAATCCGCCACCCTCCATCGTTTCCTTGTTTCTTTAAAAAAACAAAAAAAAAATATTCTCAAGTCAAAGTTACCCTAATTAACTTCTCCGGAAGTTCGTTTCTAAGCCCGGGCACCCACTCAACTATTATACATTCCTTTGCAAGCTACGAGGAGAATCCTTATCCACGTTTTTACACCCAATTACCCACCCCCTTGTCCATTTTCAATTCTGTGGAATCTAATTTAGAATTCATGTCTCACTAAATCATCAAAAAATTCAATTCGTGCTCTTCTTCACTTTTCTGCTTACCATTTTTCGAGCATGGAAAGTTGAAACGAGCCCAAGTAACAAGCCCACTTCCTAAAAAGCCATCAATCTTCATTCAACAAACACAAATTGCATTTTCACCTTTAGAAAAGAAAACAACAGACAGGTTGATTGTTGGCTTGTTGGTGGTCCACCCAACTAACAATTTCATAGTCAAAACCTACAATTTTCATAAAATACACACACTCTTCCCGGTCGTCGTTTTTTTTTCTATTTTTTTCGGTTTTTTTTGTGTCGCCAAGTTGGCCAAAATTAATCGGGCAGTCACACCATGCGTTCCATTAATTTTTTTTAGCGGAAACAATCAATTTATTAAGGAAACCCATTCACGAGTACGTTCTTTGGATTACGAGTATTTCAAAATTATTCATGTTATCGAAGTGTTATCGATTTCATGTTTTCTAAAATCAATTGTTGCTATTGTTTGGATGGATAAGACAGAAACACTTGTTATCTGTTGAAGTGACCTCATTGATGCAGATCGATACACGAAATTTGTGCGTCGTGTTGTTGTCGTGACTGTGGAACGTAGTACATACCCGATAACATGTCGCTGTTATCGATGTTTAAAGTAACGACTTTATCTTGGCAAATACTATCTCGCGGTATGAAACAACGATGAGCTTAGACTGTCATGCTGTCGAATTTTGACAGGCGTATTTGCCTTTTATTATCAAGGGGTTTGGGGCTACACCCTACTCAATAGGTTCACAGAGCATTTTCGGGACACTGAAGCGCGTGGGCAAAGATTTCTTTTTGAATTTCCAATTCGTCATCATCGTCATTTTGAGGGTGAAATCCATCAAATGACGGAAACGTTAAATGGAAAACGAAAATGGGAACTCTCTTACTCGTAAGTGCTGTCATAAAACAACAAGAACAACGAAGGAGAAAACCTTTAAAACAAAGATCAAGACGGAATAACTGAGTAAAGGGAACGGCTTGGCGCTCATTAATTCAAGAAGTGGGCTTGAGAAACGCGTGGGCATACCTTTTACCCATTCCACGAGATGGAATAATAACCTAAACCAGTGGCTGGTCACATGATCCGACGACGATATGTGGAGTCCCATGCACACACCTTGTGAGTGCTCTTTCTCGGTTCGATGGTCATCAGAGGACCAGATGCGCGTAGGCTGTTACGAGTATTTAACCTAACCACGATAATTGTTTTGATTATTCTCTGCTGATAGGTGAGGAGACGAGTATGTTGCGTATGAAAATGAGTCGGCCTGCATCTGTATGAGTATCTTTGTGTGCATTTTAGGGGGAGATACGAGTATCTAAAATGGTGCAATCAATTGCGTAGTAAAGGTAGCCGGAGTTGGAGGTAGAGCTAGAGGTAGAGTGGAAGATGCAGTCGGAGATTGGATGATTGTTTGTGGTTAAGTTGATGGACATCCGAATGGAGCAACTGATAAATCGCTGAATATGCACCTGAAGCAATTCCAATTAAATCCGGAATACACGAATAGATAGTTTCGTAGATAAGCATTCAATGGCGTTAAGCTAGAGGTTGACAGAGGCCATTGTGATGTGTTGACGTATTTATGTTCAATTGAGAATCAACCAAGCGGTAAGCTGTTGATACAATGCAAATGAGCTGCTCTATGCTAATTGAGGACAAACTCCTGCTGGCCCATTGTCAGAAGGTGAGCGGATGGCTCTTGATAATCAAAATTGCTTTAGGGATGCTAATAGCCTGCCTAGCCAAAGGCAAATTGTTTCAATTGAGAAACATGAGAGATTATAAAAAGAATGGCTGTCAGATATAGATATTATCTGAATTTCATAGACAAAGTCCCATAAATAGAGAATTTTTTCTGGGCGAAACCATAGGTAATGAATTGTGGAAATCTCATAAGCGGCTAAGGCTGCGGACGAAAAACAGGCACTGCAGCTGAAAATGCGTAGGGCTGTTGTAATTGCTTATTAGTCTGAGGGCTGGAGGGCTCCGAAACAAAGGCCTTAACAATAGTGGGACAATTTTTTATTTGGTTTTAGGTAGCAACTGGGCGCTGAACATTACAGAGCCCATTCACAGAACAACAGTCAGCTCAGACACAGCAGCCGAAGCCTTTAGGAATTCAGTTTGTTCGTAGGAGTTATCTACAAACTTTTTATATTTTAGCACCTGAAGCCGCCTATGTCTTGAAAATCGCAGATTAACCGAAACATTCTTCTAATTACCACTTAAAACACTTGGCAAACGGTGTGGTAAACAGGGTGGTAAAAGTCCTCACAGTGAACAAATCAGCCAGACAGTAATCACTCAGATGATCTGCTCCTATCCTCCTTTTGCCGAATTTTATCACCGAAGTTGCAAGTAATCTCAGTAACACAACACGCCGTATGGGGTTGCTGTCAATGGTTGTGGACACGGATAAGGCCACCAAATATACTGCTTCAAGTTCCTCCACAGCGATGGCATATAATCTACGTACGCTACAGACCCAGTCTGACTTCCTTCATCTTGAAGATGGTGGGTAGAATGGACAAATGGACAGATACATCATCTTTACAGAATGCAACACACCCGCCAAAATCGCCCTGTGTTAAATTGAAGGCGCACTTGACATTACTGGTACTGGTACTGGGCATTTTTATCGACATGATGATGCTTTCAACAATGATCCGACGGCAATGTGGTGACATCTTCACGGAAGGCACCAAAACCGATCTAAGATGTGTAACTGGAAAACTTGCGTTTGTCCAGACTGTCCAGGCAGATATATGTATGTAACGGGTGGTCCAAAAATAAGTTTCTTTTGGAATCATATGCTATTTTGACACTGTTTCCTGC
This sequence comes from Volucella bombylans, assembly GCA_949129095.1. Classification (NCBI taxonomy): domain Eukaryota; kingdom Metazoa; phylum Arthropoda; class Insecta; order Diptera; family Syrphidae; genus Volucella; species Volucella bombylans. Next base: position 170,242,706 of record OX422142.1, read on the forward strand.
TCGAAAGCTTGATTGGAAGTCAGTATCATATAACCGCAGGATGCAGTAAATCGCTTTACACTTGAATAACATTGGGGAAATATTGCAAACTTATTTCAAAAGTGAGTGCTGTGTTGCCCAAACACCGCGTTTATTGAAAATAACTTTTGGGCCAAAATGAAACACCCACCGTGCCTGCTGTATAGAAATTTGTTCAAAAACTTCTTGAGACTGTCTTGCTTGCAGAACGCGCTTACAGACCCCGTTGTCGTACGGTACGTACCAATGAGAATGTGGCTTCTGTGGCTGAGATTGTATGATCAATCCAGGAACATTGACTCGGATTATTCTCTTACAAAGTCCAATAGACAAAGCAATTGAGTGCAAATGACCATCCGCTTCGTTATCACTTTTCAGTTTGGGCCTTATTTGGTGGAAAAATCACTTCCTCTGACGAAGCCCATTTTTATGTCTGCGGCTGGTGGATCAGAAAACTCGCATGTGATTGTCGAGAAGCCAATGCATCCGCAGAAAAGTGACAGTTTGGTGTGGATTTTGGAGTGATGGCATCATTGGCTCATTTTATTTCGAAAATGCATTCTAAGAGTAGTCGTATCCATTTGAGTGTTAAGTTCTTTAAAAAAAAAAGGGCTTGCCACACAGCCTATCAAACAATCGATCTTTTGCGCGTTAAGTTCGGTAATCGTGTTATCAGCCGACTTGGCGATCCCTCTAGACTTTTTCTTTTGTGGGTGCCTTTCAAGATCGATGTTATGCGAACAATCTAGAAACGATACTTACTTACTTACTTAGGTCCGCGGATCTATTATGTCCATGAGGTTCGCCTCGCGGGGCATAGGATCTCCACTACTCTCCAACTCTTCCCCAGTTGTGCTGGTTCCTCTTCGACCGTTCTTCGTTCTTCTTCACCCTTATATGCATTTGATGCAAATATATGAAACTAAGTATACGTCGTCCGCGTAGTCGAGATGTTTGAGGTGTGATTGCAAAGTCCACTGAATTCCTCCATGTCCAGTCGGCAAAACTGCATGCAGTACATCACTTATCACCAACAGGAACAGTATTGGTGATAGTTTACAGCCCCACCAAACCCCATTTTGAATTTCAAACTCCTCTGATAACCTTCCTTTATGCAGAACGTGACATTTAGATCCATCATACTCGTATGTAGCCTTGATAATAGCAATCAATTTATCTGGGATACCCCTCCTGCGCAAAGCAAGCCAGATAAATTCTCTATTGACACTGCCGAATGCCTTTTCGAAGTCGAAATGAAACGATGCAAGCTCTTAAAGCGAATATCCTCCGAGCCATTAGTGAGATAGATCAATTCCCGGAAGAAATGGGAACGTTTGCACCTTCTGATAGGGCCATAACATACCGAAAATAATCGATTTTTGTTAATTTTATTTTATTTTTAAAAATAAACTTCTATTTGGATCACCAATGTACACTTAATGCTGACGGTAACGAACTTTAATCAGTAGAATCGGTGCAGTGGGGAAAGTATCTGCGTCTAGCGACAAGTTGTGTTCCATTTCCATGCAATGCAAGGCAGGCTTCTTTGACGCAATCGGAAATCACACAGCACCGGGGATACAAGTCACTGGGGGCACGTTGTTTGGCCAGAAGATTAGTTGGGTCTCGAGTGATTCACAACGTTCATCGAATCAGATTGAGCCGACATTGAAATATTGGGAAAGAATCGTTACGTGCATTAAAAGTCATGAAACTTCTTATCGATCAATGGGATGTATTAGCAGTGCCGATTGTTACGTCAAAGTTACCTAGCAATACTCGACGAGAGTAGGCAATGATTTCAAGATTCCAAGCTTGATCTTCTTGTATTTTCAGGGAAGAGAGCACGTAGTCTATCTACAGATATTCTTCGTGGCTTTCAACAAACTCCACCGTCGTCAACAAGACAGCATGATTTCAATCAATGCCCTATCAAATTTTGTTTGGTTGCAGAAGAAGACTCTAAAGGCAACAGCGCGTGCTTATTCAATTGGTGACCTCCTACAACAGCGCCTGGTTCGTATCCTCTGCAATCCTGGATCACAGGTAAGCTTTATCGCAGATCATTTGGCTAAGCAATTGAATCTTCGCAGAACCAAATTCGAGGTAGCTATAGAGGGAATCGGTGCACTAGCTCATACATGTTCTAAAGGATGCGCTTCGCTTAAATTTAAATCTAGTTTTTCTGATTTTCCGTGGACATCAATGCATACATTTCTCCAGAAATCACACGGACAACTCCAGCAGTCCACGTAGACCTCATCCAGTGGCAGCACGTACGGGCCTACAGCTATCTGATCCAAACTTTGGTACACCTGGTGTTATAGATACTCCCAATGGATCTGACGTGTGGGGTTTGGTTATCAAAGGTGACGATATCAGTGGTAAATCAGATGAATTTGGATGGGTTTGTTTGTTGTCCAGCTTTAACAATATCACTAACGAACTAGAGATGGCCAATACATCGTTCATATACTCGTACCATTTTGCAGTAACGCGCAGAACCTAGTTTTTCTAGTAGGAGACGACTTAATTTGTAGGCATAGGAACTGGGGTTGTCTCAGAGCAAATTCGTGGGGAAATATCATTGCTGGCCGGCATTCTAGGCACCCATTTCATATTTTATACCCTCCTCATCCAACATTTATTCCCTCAAACCCGCGGGCTAACCCGTCAACATTGGATTTGTTTCTCACAAATATGCAAGAACTTTTTAGCCAACCTATTGTGATAAATGAACTAAGCTTGTTTTGTCACCCAAACAGATTAACAATTTAGTTTTTGACTATCAGAATGCTAATTGGGATCGATTTAGGAGCAAAATACGTTTGAAATTGAGAAATTACCCGGAAACGTTACCTGGTGCAATAAATCAAAACCAAATCGACGAAGCTGTCATTTCATTTCATTTCACAAGTTCAGTACTCGATTGTATTGATGAGTCAGTACCTAAGAAAATCAAGTGTTGGAATAGCCCAAATTCGCTCCCACGTTACATCATTGATCTGATCAAAATGAGAAATTATGTCAGATCCAGATGGATAAGAACAAGAATTGACTCATATTTGACCGAAGCAAAAGCTTTAACGGAAACCATAAAGTCACTAATTTTGAGTTTTCGAAACAAATGCTGGAATAGAAAACTACAAGGTTTTAGGTAGACGAATGCAGCAAACCCTTTTGGAACATTATTAAAGTTATTAAACGGAAAATCTGTTTCATCCCCGCATTTAAAGAAGGAAGCACAGTATTGCTGTTTAATGCCGAAAAATCGGATGCGCCAGCTAAGGTTTTCTTTGCGAACCATTCAATAGGTAGGAACATAATTAGCAGGAAAGAATATACAGTTCAACAGTCTATTAATATAATCGACACTCACAATTTAGTAATTAGAGGTGGAGAACTTGTTTCAATTGAAGATATAGAAACCGTCCTAATTAGTCTTAATAACTCAAAGTCCCCAGGTTTCGATAAAATAGAAAATATATTTCTAAAAAGTCTACCAAAAATTGGTTTAAAATTCTTGCAACGGCTCTTTAAATGTTGCTTTCAACAGGGATACTTTCATAAAGAATGAAAAAAAAAAACAAAAGTTATACCCATTCTAAAGCCGGGTAAAAATGCCTGCTTACCTAGTAATTATAGGCCTATAAATTTGCTGAGCTCTTTAAGCAAGTGCTTTGAAAGATTAATCAAAATGAAACTAACAAACCACCTAAACGAACACAATATATTACCTGCAGAACAATTCGGTTTGAGACCGCATCATTCCACAGTACACCAAATTCACCTTGTTATACGGTGCACATTCGAAGTAATTTTGAAAGGAAAAAAAAGTACTGGTATGGTACTCCTTGACGTCGAAAAAGCGTTTTACACTGTATGGCACCAAGGTTTCTTTGTATCGGTAAATAACTGACTATCAACAGGTTTTCCTATAGAGGCAGGGATACCCCAGGGCTCGGTACTTGGGCCAATACTATATAATATTTACACTTATGATTTTCCAAGATTAAATAATTGTGAATCTGCTATTTTTGCAGATGACACATGCATTTATTCTTCAGATTCAATTGGCTTGAATATTGAAGCTTATTTGCAATCTGGTTTAAATGTTATCGAAAAATACTTTGAAAATTGGAAGATTAAAATTAATGCTTCAAAGACTCAGGCTATCTTTTTTACAAGAAAAATAAAAGTCTGCTTCTTACCAAGCCACATTCTAGTACTAAATAACATCCAAACGGAATGGAAATCAAGTGCTAAGTATCTTGGGGTACACCTTGACAAATCATTAACATTTGGTCTTCATATTCAAGAAACCATCAGAAAGATCAACCTTACAATTAAAATGTTATATCCATTTATAAACCGGAGATCAAAAATGAGTAATGAAAATAAACTTATTATTTTCAAAGCAATTTTCCAAGCAATAATGTTTTATGGATCGCCAGTTTGGGGCAAATGTGCAAAAAGTCACCTCCGTAGATTACAAGTAACACAAAACAAACTTTCGAAAATGATTTTAAACTTCCCTTGGCACTTTTCGACTGAGGAGTTACATGTTATATCAAAAATAGAAAAAGTTTCCTTAAGGCTTGACAGATTATTTGAACGCTACAGTCGGTCTTGCAGTTTATCTGACAATTACTTGATTTCAGGTTTACTACATTAAGCAAACACTTCAAACATAACAATGTACGAGTATATCGCAATTGTTATATATTTGCTATTATTTATTAATCTTATTATTCAATATTATTATGATTATTAATTCCTTTATTTTTTTTTTAATTTTGTTTTTCCCTTTTGATCATTGCTATTTATTTATTAAACCATTATTCATTTTGTTAATTTATTTATTTGTTCACTTATCATAATTTGTTTTTATATTTATATTGTCTTTATATTTGTCTTTTTTATTATATCTGCTATTTTTTTTTATATCTGTTAATTTATTTAACAATACCCAACAAGTTTACTTGAAATCAAGATCACGCACCACCACTTCTCTCATCTCGATGGCAAATGATTTAATTTATGTTTATATTGAGGTTTTTCCCAGCAGCTTTTCCTCAATTATTAATTGTTCATTTGAAATAAGTTTGTTAAGATAATATATATTTCGAGTAAGTAAGGTAGCAATAACCAAATCTCTCTAAATTGTGCAATAGTAGTTTTAAGAATGTATATTTTTTGCTGAAATAAAAGATATGATATGATATGAAATAAACTAGTGAAATACTCGTAGTTCCTACTTTTGATTACAGCATCGACTCCACGCCATCTTCAGTGCTTGGACTAAGATGGAATCCATCGAGCGACGAGCTGTTCTTATGCGTGAGCCTCAATCAATTTGCCAAATTCCCTACAAAGAGGCGTGTACTTAGTGAGGTTGCACAGTGGTTCGATACAACAGGACTTCTGGAACGAGTTTTTGTTACTGGCAAGATTTTCATTCAGACTCTGGTCTGTGGGCATTACGAGTACTTAGCCATTCTTTCTCCTAAGTTGTCAGAGATTTGGCCTTCGTTTAGCAGTTTTCGTGTGCCCCGATGGCTGGGTATGGCTGATGGAGAAGTTTTGTGATGCCAGCACCCGGGCTTATGCCGCTGTTATTCATACAAAGACTATTCGTCCGAACAAGGATTCTCATATATCATTACTAACTGCTCGCACCAAGGCTGCTACCATTTCTCGCTTGGAGCTATGCGTAGTGCACCTTTTGGCATCAATTCTTCAGAATGTACGTGTCGCACTGGGACGAGTATATCACCCCAGCGGTGGCATAATGTTCGATCAGCGCAGAGTTCTGGTGATTGCGCCAGTCGTGGTATCGAACAACAAGACATCGTTTGTGGCTACAGGGACCAGGTTGGTTGATGGACAACTCATTCCGTTCTAAAATGACAGCAACCTCAGCAAAGAACAATGGTGCCTGCAGTGGCACTTGAACTTACCACCAGAAGACGAGAAGCTCAAATCATGCCACTCTACGAGCGTTTTAGCTACATTAATTGACTATATTACGTTGGTGTCCCAGCCGTCGACATTTACGCAAACACATAATCGCTGTTAATGAATTAAGCGAAGCGTTGGGAATATTTTTGCGCATTGAGCAAGGACGAAAATGACATATTAGCGGTTGGCCGCCGGCAATACTCCCACATGATCATCTACCGCACGCCGGTGGCTTAACTTGGCTTCTCATCAAAGATGCTCATGATCGCACATTTCATGGCGACACCCAGTTAATGCTCTTAGCCCTTTGCAGTACTTTTTGGATGTTATGAGGTAGTCAAGCTGTGACAAGTTATCTGCATAGTTGTGTCGTGGAGCTACACTTACACATCAAATGCAGTTGTTGCTGCTCGGCCATTTACATAACAGAAGGAAAAGATCAAGTGCGACCGTCAGAATCTATATGGCTCTCTTCATATGTATGCTCACGAAGGCTGTACACATTGAAGTGGTGAATAACCTCTGATCACAAGCGTTCTTGGATGCTTTTATACATTTTACTGGCCGACGTGAACCTTGTCAAGACTTGTATAGTGACAATAGGACAGCGTTCGTTCATGGCAACCGTATTCTTCGAGAAGACCTGGCCGCTTAGCACCAGAACCAACAGACACCAGGGAACCAGATGGCATTTCATTACACCCAGCGCTCCACATCAGGGTTGAATATGACAGGCCAAATAAAGTCTGCGAAGCGACATGTAATTCGCCTTGTTGGAGGACAACATTTGTGGTACAGCCAGCTCCAAACTTAGGAGTACGCATTGAGGCGTGCCTCATATACCATTGCACGATGATCCAATTGATAAATTTGCTTTAATACCAGGAGATTTCCTTATTGGGGCCACACTCCTAGGAGTTCCAGAGCCAAGCCTTCTTAAAATCTACTCTAACCGTCCTAAGCAGTGCAAACGGCTTAGGTAGATCCATCAACACTTCTGGCAACGTTGGAGTGACAAAAACTTGGAAGCTTACTGACCACGCACAGAGAAAAGAGTTCGTTGGATGGATCATGGAACAACAGCAATTGGATGTTGATTTTTCAAACAAAATCATCTTCAGCGATGGGACTCATTTTGATCTTGATTTGATTTGCTTATCCTCGAAATTGTCGGATTTGGGGTTCAGAAAATTCACGAGTAATTGTTCAGAAACAAATGTATCCGCAACATGTCACTGTTTGGTTCTGGTCAGACAATAACACTTAATGGTACTCGCTATCGCAACATGATAATCCGGTTTTTTGTGCCTAAATTGCAAATTATGGATGTGGAGATCATGTGGTTTCAACAAGACGGCGCCACATGCCATATAGCCCAAGAAACAATTCCATTTCTGCATACGTCATTTCCTGGTCGTGTAATTTTCCGTTTTGGTGATCAGAATTGGCCGCCCAGATTAGGCGATTTAGTGACGTTGGACTTTCTTTAGGGTCTTTTGAAGTCTTTTGATATTAGAGCAAATTGAGCGCTGTGTCAACAAAATTTAGCCACAAATATGCAAAACTGTGACAGACTAGTGAGTGCCTATGTACCAGTAAAGTAGTGGAGGCCATTTAACCGATATGCTATTCCATGCATACCCTGTACTGTATACTTTATGAATCAATAAACAAATTCACAATTTCCTATCGAAATTGCTTCTTGCGTGAATTTTAGCACATCCATTACACCAGCCACTCTGATGTTCAATTGCATAAGACCAGCTTTGCTCTACCCCCGTTTATTATCAGACTACGCCATTCGAAGACGTAGCCTGTGTAACTGACTGCGTATGGGTCCGCATCAGCTAGATCAGTCAGAGGCGAACAAAATTGGGCATTAAGCATAACATAAGAAGTATGGGTTCAGAAAATGGTGGTACTAACTTGGATATGGGCAGCAGAATTCACAAAAGAAAGGATGCATTCAGTATGCCACTTAAATTTAGAGAAGCAATGTTTTCAGCAAAAACAAACAAAAACCAAGCTGAGACTGTTCCCATTAAACGTAAAAGCAGTGCCACTTTATGGATGGCTTAGCACCCAATATCTTACAGTCTTTTTTGGAAAAACTGTATATCAACCGATCATCTAGAGGCGATAAAGTAGTGGGCCCCTTTAAGCAGGCATGAAAAGTAACACAGTCGATGAGCAATCCAGATCTTTTGGGATGAAATTCAAGTACGTTAGAGAACTCAGAGCATGATGGCACGCACATGATCCTATGACCCACCAGGGTTCAGAGGACCAAAATAAAAAGTAAAGTAGGATGTTCCTTTTTGAAGATAGTAACAACTTAGATTCGCCTTCATTAGCTAATCCTGCGGCTCTGATGCGCCGCCAGCAGAAGACACAGTTCTGAGGTTGATTCTCCGGTGTAAGCCAGCACTTCTTGAATTGACTTGAGAGTATTGGACAATCCTTTGAAATATGAAGGTGTCACTTGGTCTGTGAAATGACGTCAATGACGCGAGCAAAAAACGTCCTTCTAAAACAGGCAAACAGGCGTGTTTTGCCCCGGCACTTGGCTTATTGTGACAATCTATAGACGACCACTTATGTAAATAACGCTGCAACTGATTTCATATAATCTTCCAGAATAATTTGACGAATGACTGAATGAAAATGCTATCAAAACGTGTCATTTTTAAAACTGATTCACGAGGTATCAATCTGTGCCATGACCCACCCAAAAATAAAAAAGGTTCCACTCCACTACTCTCCCTATAAGAAAGGACAATACTCCTTTTTTCATCGTACTTCGTACATAACGACTCGAAAGAGGGTTGCTAAGAAATTTCTTTAGTTCATTGACTTCTCACGAAGGATCAAGTGCGATATCATTAAGATGATTAATTATTTTCTTTCTCTGGGGTTATTATAGCGTGCTCCTGCTGGTGTTAGTGCTTCTCCTGTTGTTGTGCTGCTGGATTTCATGGTTCAATGACCGAAAAGTAGAATTTACCCAAACACAATTGGAACGTATAAAGGTTTTTGATGGAACGACGTGCTTTTATAAATGCTTATTGCTCTCATGGAACGAGACGAGTACTTTGAGAAAAGCCCAACTGATTAAGGAAATTGTCATATTTTTCCCTTTTTCGATTAATTCAATCATCTGAGCTTAAGTGGGTCATGGTTGACCCTGGAGCTCGTGTAGTTATTAACAAAAAAAAATCAAATTAATTGGAAGAGATATGCGTAAACCCTGATACCGTTAGTGATGTAAATATTTAATTTTGAACAGACAAGTTGATTTAAGAATGAATATTTTCAACTACTGATAGCAGAGGTTATCTTCTGCAAGCGGAAAATATTCTCAATCTATGCTACTGCGACTAGTTGTTGATGCTCGTTGTAAGGCATTTTTTTGACGAAAAATTATGTCAAGGACTTTTCTTTAAAAGTTGTGGTGCGTGCTATGGGCTGTGAATTTTACGAAAGCGCAAAATGATGTTAGTGCGACATATACTTGAACTGTTGACATTGATATCATGATAGCAAATGGAGTGTTTCACTGAATAGACCATAGACAAAAGCACGGCAAATGGCTGTAAAATGTAGAAAAGGTTTTGTAGATCGTCTGGGCTTAAAGGTTCGAAAAGTACGAGGGCGGGTCAATAAGTCCGTGACTTTTGGAATAAAAACACAGATTTTTTGATAAAAAAATAATTTTATTTTTCAACGTTGTCTCCCTTGAGCTCTATACACTTTGTCCAACGCTTCTCCAATTTTTTTTATCCCTTCCAAAAAAAAATGATTTGCCGAGGTCCTCAAAATAGGCCTTTGTTTGCGAGATGACTTCATCATTGGAGTCAAATCTTTTTCCACCAAGCCATTTCTTCAGGTTTGGGAACAAGAAGTAGTCGCTCGGAGCCAAATCTGGAGAATAGGGTGGATGAGGGAGCAATTCATAGCCCAATTCATGGATTTTTGCCATGGCAACTGCACATGTGTGCACCCTTGCATTGTCTTGGTGGAAAAGAACTTTTTTCTTGGCCAAATGTGATCATTCAAAATTGAAACCACTGAGCCATGCGAGATCCCTACGGCTTCCACAATCTCTCGCACTTTCAATCTTCGGTCGGCCAACACCATATCGTGAATTTTTTCGATTGTTTCGGGTGTAGAGACCTCAACTGGGCGTCCAGGACGTTCGGCATCTTCAGTGCTTGTACGGCCACAACGAAATTCAGTAAACCACTTTTTTACCATTGAAATCGATGGTGCAGAGTCCCCATAGTATTTATCAAGCTTAGCCTTGGTCTCGGTAATGGTTTTTTTCGCAAGAAATAATGCTTAATAAGCACACGAAATTCACTTTTTTTGCATTTTCTCCTCAAATTAGTGAGTAGTCTGATAAAAATAGCTGTCAAACACAAACTAACTGACGCAGCAAGTTTAAATTTTGACAGGAGTCAACTGACAGATGCCTGTTGACAGGAGCAGTGTTGCTGTTTCAGTAAAGAGGACATCGCCCCTGCTGAAAGTGCACAAACTAATCACAATCACGCTCTACTATGTCTCTCGTTTGATAGCGAACAGGCAAGACCAAGTGGTTTTCGACTTCTGGATGACAATAGTAGAGAAAATTGTGGGATAAGGATACGTATGCTAAGCCAACGTATTCCGAGGTTATGACGAGTAAAAACGTAATTAGAGCACTCATTGCAAGATAACCCCGTTTCAGAAATGGCGGAAGACTCGGAGTTGTTCAGAAGACCGGGCAGTCATTTAAAAATAGGACGGCCTACATTATATAAATCTTAATGAAAGGTCATCAAAGATAACCCTGCTGGGCAAACTGGTGACTGTCCTACAACCTGGATTGAACCAGCAGCGTAACAATTAAGTTCGCAGCTTCTTTTTTATATATAATTAGCGCGCGCTCAGTGGGAAATTAGTAACCTTAAAATGATTGCACACAGCGCCAATGAAAGAAACTTGGGAGGAAGAAAAGAGGGGTACCGATGTACATTGGTCTTAAATGTTTGAAAGTTACAACGACTAGGAAAAATAGAGGAGTTCGGGAGGACATTCCATAAGCGAGTTGCACAGCTTAGGGAAAGATCACGATACTTTAATTTAATTTTTTAATTTTGGTGGGGGCGAACGCCCCCATTTATTCGGCTTAATACAAGCTATAACTTACAAATTAAACTTAAACTAAAACTTAAAACTAAGGTTGGTTGGAGTGGTGAAGGAGAACGGATTTGAGGTAGGGAGTGGTGCGGTGGAAATCAAAGACGGTAGGGTTTGAGTTGATTTGACGTAGCATACGGGAGATTGGTTCGTTCGCGCCATAGGAGGTGTGGTGGGTTGGTAGATAGAAGAGTCGGGGAGTACGTAGATTACGAGGGTTAGTGTTGAGGAAAATGGAGTTGTGAAGGGACGCGCAATCAACGTGACCTGAAAGGAGTCGATGATGATGAAAGTCTGCAGCATCTCTGCGATCTTCAAGGGTGTTTAAGTTGATAAGGTTGAGACGGTTTTGATAGGGGGGCAGATTAAAAGGATCGTCCCAGGTCATACCTCGGAGAGCAAATAGAAGAAAACGGCGCTGAATGCCTTCAATTCTCGAGATATGAACACGATGATATGGGGACCATACTTGACTGGCGTACTCTAGGAGGGGGCGAACAAAGGTAATATAGAGGGACCTGGTCACGTATGGGTTGTTGAATTCTTTGGACCACCGTTTTATAAAACCTAGTGCAGAGTTGGCTTTGAGGATTATCTCATCCATATGTAAACGGAAGTTGAGCTCGCTATCACACAAAATGCCGAGGTCACGAAGAGATTGTACGGAGGAGATAGGTTGGTTATGGAGAAGATAGAGTCGGGGAGGAGATTGGTTCCGCTTATGTGAGAAGGTGATGGATTGGCATTTGGCGATGTTAAGTTCCAAAGAATTTTTGAGGCACCAGATCGAAAAACTATCAAGATCTTGTTGAAGGAGGAAAGAGTCATGGGGAGAGGAAATGGTTTTGAAAAATTTGGTATCGTCGGCATAAAGGGAGACAGACGAGTGTTTGATGATCATATCGAGATCATTTATGGTTAATATAAAAAGAAGGGGACCGAATGGCTGCCTTGTGGAACTCCAGAGGTGGCCAAAAATGGAGCGGAGTGGGCTGACCTAAAACGAACACTGTAAAAACGGTTTTTGAGGTAAGAGGATATCCATTTCAACAATATGGGTTCAAAGCCGAGGGCAGACAATTTAAAGATGATTAACCGATGAGAGATTTTATCGAAGGCTTTGCTAAAATCGGTTGCAACTACATCGACTTCATTGCCATTTTCTATGGCAGAGAGGGCAAAGGATACGAATTCAACGAGATTTGTGGTGGTTGACCTACCCTTTAGGAAGCCATGTTGTCTAGGAGAAATAAGTGATTTGCATTGGAAGCTTAGAGCTTCATACAAAATACTTTCGAAGAGTTTGGGTATATGAGAGAGTTTAGCGATGGGACGATAGTTGGTTATTTCATTCTTTGATCCTTTCTTGTGGATCGGGGTTATGAAGGAGGATTTCCAAGCCTCAGGAAATTCTCCTTGTGAAAGGGATAGACGGAAGAGATTAGAAAGGGTAAGGGAAAGAGAGGAAGAACATTTTTTAAGAAATATGGCCGGGTGTGAATTCGTCATTGAGTTGGTGTAATTTATGTTCGATATAAGACGGATCAAAAATATGAGAGAGAAGTGGGCCATTGGAGAAGTTCAGTAGGTAACTAAAATAGGATGGATCTGGTACAAAGGAGTCGTTGGTAAAGGATTGCTTAAAAAAGGTGGCAAATAGGTTGGCAATGGTGAGTGGGTCGGTTGATGACCTGTTGTTGAAAGAGAGGGAAGGAGGGTAACCATCGGACTTTCTTTTGTAGTTAACAAATTGGAAAAAGGACTTAGGATGGTTTATAAGGTTGACTTGCGCATTGTTAAGGTAGTCCTGGTAAAGGGAATCGTAAAGTTCGGTGAAATGAAGATAAGCACCAAGATAGTTGGAATAGTCGGTAAAGGATCTGGTACGCAGGAAAACAGCCCATAACTTATTTCTCTGATTTCGTAAGGAACGAAGCTTGCGATTATACCAGGGAGGACTAGTAGATGATGTTTTAAGGCGGGAAAACGGAACGTAAAGGGAAAAAGAATTAAATATTTCTTTATAAAAAATGGATAAGGCATCATTTATACTTAGGTTGTGAAAGTTAAAGAGGGATCTGCTGAGATATTCACTGATTTTGTGAAAGTTTGCTTTATGAAAGTACATACATTTAGAGTACATACGTCCGAGAGTGGGCTTGAGGTTACACTGATGAGGATTCATAGCGAGGCGAATGTAACGGTTAACAGTTTGAAGGGCCGGAATTCTACTGGCATCACCTATAAGTCTTATCGCACGGTTTTGAATCTGATTTAGCAAGTTCAAACAATTCTTGAGAGCACCTGACCAGATGTGGACATTGTACTCCAATTTCGGGCCGATAAAAGCCTTATATATTGAGGCCAGATCAGAGGGTGTGAAATATTTCTTAAATCGCTTGAGGAAACCAGAACATTTCGGAGCATTTTTGACGACATCGGATATGTCGTCATTCCAACGTAAGTTGTCATTGACATACATACCGAGAATGGAAAGTTTTTCGGTTTCAACGTTGCAAGTGCCATTCATAGATAATGGCTGGGTGTTTAAATTTCGCTTTAACGACAGCAGACAGCATTGTGTTTTGGTTGGTGGTTCCCCATTTAATAATGCTGTTTATGTTGGAATTTAGTGAGCTTAGCATACGCTGCCGTTCCCGTTCTACAGCCGAAAAGAATTAAATTGGATTAGAAGTAGCAGGCAAGGGATCGTTGATGAAAATTAAAAAGAGTGTCGGGGACAGAACGGAGCCCTGGGGTACACCACCATTTATTTTCTGAATATCAGACTTGATACCATCCAAGACAACGTGAATTGAGCGTTCGGAAAGGTAATTTCTAATCCATTGAAGAAGAGATTCCTCGACCCCAAATGCGCGTATTTCGACAAAAGAGCTTGATGCCAAACTCTGTCAAATGCCTTAGAAATAGCAAGTGCAACTGCTTTCGTCAGATTGAAGTAGGTAGGTTTTGGTTCCACTTTTCGGTGAGACATGCCATTAAATCACCAGTTTACCTTGAGGAGTTTTCGTGCTTCGAGATATTTTGTATTATCAGAATAAAGGGACATAAGTGCAATGGGTCTGTAGGAGGGGAGCAGAAGATTCGCCTTTTTTAGAGACGGAATGGAGAAATGCTGTTTTCCATCTGCTCGGAAAGAGTCCTGTAGAGTAGGATCGATGAAAACGCTTACGCAGTGATTTTGTCAGCGTGAAAGAACACCTTCTTCAGTAGAAGGGGAGATATATCATTCGGACCAGTGGATTTGTGAATGATAAGATGTTTATGTGCTCTTGTTAGTAGTGCTTGCCCTGCCTCCCAGTGGTGGTCCCTGGTAAGACCATAAGCAAACCCTTATGTATGCAGGCTAAAATTGCAAGTAGCAGTAGCACAATATTAGCCTTCCCCGTCATAGGTCGATTTCAATGCAGGACTATGCAAGAAGGGCATCTTTCGTAATAAGGTCGGAAAGTAGACCCTCCACGATATCATGTGTATGTGGATGTCTGATCATTCCGAACAGCTACTATCTACAGGTTAGTCCGTGAAATGTCGAGTTATTGAGATCGATGGCGTGTCGATGTTCCTGGATTGAGTCGAACACTCTCGACAGTACGTACGCAAACAAGCCAGTCTCACGAACTTTTCGCGTGGATGCTTCATTTCGAACAAAACTTCTTTTCATTAAACGCACTCTTTGGGCAACATAGCACTCACTTTTGAAATAAGTTTGCAATATTTCCCAACGTTCTTCAAGCATAAAGCGATTCATTTCGTTCTACGGAGATATGGTACGCGTTACAGGAGGATACGTCTCCTCAACATTGTCTGCCGTATTATATGAACACCTAAAACCCTTTGCCGATAGTCTCAGATCAGCGTCTATCAGTATGATCTTAGGCCAGGAAATCCACCATAGATATAGAGGTGTACCGTACAGACGCGTATCCGGTTTTGGTATCCGATGGAGTCTGCACGCTGCACCGTCAAGGTAATGGCAAATCCGAAACCTTCAGATAAGAATTCAAACTAGGCAAGTCAACTCCAGAGGCTATCACAAGTCTAGTTGGTTATTTGCATACGTAGACGATATTGACATAATGGGGTGAACACGATGCCAATGAAGAGCTAGCAATTATTGACCCAGAAGGGCAAGGTGGTACAGGACAACGAAATCAGCGCGGATATCATGCGAAGAATCACTCTTTGCTGGGCTTTATTCATGACTCTGGCCATCACAGTCTTGCTTTGCAGCGAAGAAGCTTGGATACTGACGAAAGTGGATGAAAGTCTCCGACAGTTCGATAGAATAGTTCTTCAGTCTTCGTTGGATCAATGGAGAATAATGGAGACGTTTGGAAAGTAATGGAACTATACAACGATGTTGACAACGTCAGAAAAGCCCGGATAACACAGCTTATATGGCTAGGTCACGTTGAACGCATGTACACAAGAGACCCGGATCACCATTCGAGGGGGACAACGCTGTGAAGGGAGGCCTTAACTTAGACTGCGTACACAAGTGGAAGGGGACGTCAGCCAACTTCGTGTGCGTAACTGGAGTTGGCTGGGGTGCTGGTCCAACAACTGAAACAGAATGTAGACCTTCTTTTTCTTCTCTTATTAACCGCTGAAATATGCAACGCGTACAACTACATCAAATGCTATATACGAGTACTCGTATTTCTCCCACGTTTTTGCATCGCTCATCCGCAGCTATTGAGGTTGGCTAAATTTGCGGAACATACTAGTATATACATAGAACTATTCTATAGACCGCGCTGTTTTGAATCGCCTCGTTATTGAGGCCAATAGTTTCCCTATGCCTTTTGTACTTGGGTAATCCAACTATTCTGAAGAGGAGCCGAAAATCTCCTTCGAACCGCTCAAACTTGAGACTCTATTTTTCTGGATAAGGCTTTCAGAACGACAAAGGACTGCCGCATTTTTTTTGTGTCGCAAAATCACGCAGCTGTCTAGAACACTCTTGTACAAGTGTCATAGTATGCGACAATACTTACGTTTATAGGAGTTGTTGCTTAATCGATTTTATTCTAGCATAATACTTTTTGTAATTCGAAAATGTGTCCCAAAATTTTGCTGACATTTCAGTTTGCCATACGTTGTAGCAAGTGCCAGTGGTCCAGAAGTGACCACAAACCGGAAGCGATAAAACGCAAATGAATTCAAACTACGCATGTTCTTTCATGATATGGACAAATTACGACTAAATTGACTAATCACAATTATTACCCTATTCTGTTTGTTCATCTAGAAAACGATTCTCAACCCCTGCCATACATATATCAAGATATCCGCCCCGAAAGTCGTAAAAAACAAAATATCTCAATGTACGTCCATGTCCCTCCTGTCTACCTCAATTAATTTTCAAAACAAAAACAACTAAATGTATGTACATACGTGTATCAGCACACCAACACTCTCAGGGCTGGTAATTCATTTAAAAGGCAAATACATTCCCTCTTAATTAGTTTCGCCACATTGCGACCAAATAGAGGAGGTAATAGGGAAGATAGGAAGAGCCAGAGCGAACAAACATAAGAAGCAACTCCCAGAAAGACATGCTAATTTCTGACACTTGACCCAGATTATTTACCCAGTCAACCCTAATGGTCCATACATGCTACAGAGCAGCCAAAGAAACATAACATATATGTAAATTGTACACGGTCCTCAAGTGAGCTATAACATCATCATCGTCCTCATAATCGTCGCCATCAATTTGGGCAATTTAACCGAATGAATAATTAACTTATGAGCGCTTTACAGTTGGCATGAAACGATGACAAATAAAAGGGGGGTGTAGCCCTGTCGCCCACTCCATCCTATCCTCTCATTTTCAACAGACAATATCAATATCAATATCACTCAAATGGTGTCTTCTTTCCTTGCAACATGCCAATATGATACAAAGTCAAAAACTCACACTCAAACGCTCACTCAGACGTAGTCGTACCAGCACAATAGTAGAGGAATTCCTATGGTGCTGTGAGATTTATAGGCAAAGACCCATTAGGAACGCAGCCCTTGGGTTGCCAACAACTAGGACCGAAAGTTATTACCTCCCAAATACCCCTCCCCCCTTATATTAGTAAACCGCATGATTCATGTGACACTCATATAAACAATTCGAAGAGGGACTCCTCTGGTACCAAGTACAGCAATCGCAGTGATTTATGCTGCTCCCAAGTGAATATATTTCATTTGTGTCAACAGAAAATGTCGAAAAAAGAAAAGACGAACCAACGAAGCAAAACAAAAGCCAGATTGTCATAGGCGATGAATGGAGTGGAACAAAACAAAAAAAAAAAAATTGGAACGCACTCGTAAATAAACCAAGGAAAAGGAATTTGATGTTCAAGAGAGGGGTGAGGTTTGGGGGGTTCAACCAGCAGCATCCAAATACCCAACCAACTCCATTATGGGATAGACCAACATATGGGCTGCGAAAATGCCTATGACTACGTTCGACTACCCTGACTACCGAGTACGACCACGAGATGATAAAGTCGTTAGTTTTCTCATTGTCGTTGGTTGTACGACGAGTAAGTATCTCATCCATTGATGCGACTGTAGAAACAAATACAAATACGAGTACGAGTACGAGTACTACGAGAGTAGTACAACAACTCTTCACGGATGATCTCTGCACTGCGCCTGGCTTCAGTGGTTTTAAGGCTGCCTAGAAACGTGTGACAATGCTGATGACTAAAGGGTACTACTACTACTACTACTACTACTACTTCTCGTACTACTATCAGAGAGTATCTACATATATAGATACTCCCTCTGATGCTGACGCTTAACATTCATGACACTCAGTCGACCGTGCGGCGTGCTGAAATGAATGAGTTATTTCCGGATTCGATTCTAATTCATTTTTACGATGCGACCCGATTATACGCAAAGTACACCTACCATACTACCAGTATACCTACATATGCAGCCATACCAAGGTCTATTATCGTGGATTTTAATTCTTTTTATGTGTCCTCCCCATTGGGTAGTCAATCTAGTGAGAAGCCATCAAATCTATGCTCACATGGATGTACGAGTACACCAGATACACGAATTACGAGTACTAGCGTGCGGGGTGGTTAAATCAATGTTTGGGACAATCTGAAGTGACATTTGAATAGTGTGGTAGCGTAGGTGTTGTTTGATGTACGTTTGATGGAGTAGAGAGATCTGTGATATTGGTTTGCACTTGTACCTGGCATGGGACGTGAAATGGAATGAACGAAAGGATTCATGTGTGTGCGTGTGTGTACGCTCCAAGCCAACTCCATATGAGTGTCTACGATACACGTCTGTCCAATATGCAATGCAATGCTTCATTTAATAACTGGTTAGAGGATTAGGTATGCCAGTGCAAATGCATATCAACGTGAATTGCAATTTAATTGTCGTCAATCGCTTATGGCTCATTATTGTTTAAATGTCCTTTTCATCGGTTAAATGGGCACATGGTGAAGTAAAAATAACTGCTCGTGCTTTGGAATTTCTCGCCATAGATTTTATGGCAAACACTCTGTGTGCTTGGTCTGGCTACCCAGCAAATCTATTTTTTATTGAAATGTATATTTCAAGCGAGTGAGTCAGGACCACATCACTGGCTGTCTGCCTGTTCGATATCCTGAACACCGCTGGTTAGCCTTACATGTACCATCAGACCAGCGTACTTTAAAGAAACCACTTCTATTCTCTTTCCTATCCTGGAGCTTGCGTTTTCTTGATTCTAGACCTGCGGATTCCTTTTATTTTTTTCTAAATCTGAGTCAGGCCCAAATGCGGTCTCAGATAGAGTGCTGTTCCGTTGTTACTATTGAAGACGAGCAGTCGAAAGACCAAAGTTCCAACGAATTCGCCAAGAGCCAACTTCAATATCTTGTTCATCAACTTCAGCTTCAAGAACAATGGGCACCATCAGAGTGGGGAGCTTTAAATTTCGTAGTTGCAGTTTTGATCTAAGATGTGTAAACAAATGTGCAGGATTCTTCGCACTACAAGTCTCATTATTGTCGAATGATTAGGTTCAGTTTCAGATCATTGTCGTACCATCAGATCACATCGTTTGACAGACGATAACGTTTGCACTTCTCAAAAGAGGATTGCTTTGCTGGATTGCATCATATGATAGAGAACTCCCTTCTCAAAATACAGGAAAAGCTCCCGATTGGTTAAGTGATTTGTGATCCAAACTATGCGTGTCCAAGGTCAGGCTTTGAAATAAAATGTTACGTAAGTGCTATACCTCCTTCTTTTCTTTGGCTGCCTTGTCATGGCAGGAAGTCTAAAGTGACAAAGATGCTAAGGCTCTGAAAAGAAACCAGGTTCTCACTGTCGAACTAAGCGCCAAAGACGTCCAAACTAGACGTAAAACGGTTAAAAGTATGGATAAGGACAATCCACACGTAGACTTCTCAACTAAGGCCGGAACACGGATTCTGAAGGCCCCAACCAACATACTACTAAAATCCCCACCTATTTAGCCGCTGACCCAGGACCTGCTGGATCATTTGATCCCGATGACTCCGGCGACTCGGTCGGTGGATTGAGCTGCAACGATGGAGGAGTATCGGAGAGGCACTGTCTGTTACGGTTAAACTCCCATCAGAATAGACCAGTGGTTGGTCAGGGTGCTGTTTTTGACGGCTTGAAGCCAAAAAAGTGGAACGGGCTCAAGCAGAAACCGATGGTGCAGGACTAACGCATAATGGGCAGTCGAAGAGGAAACGGGGACGTGGGATAAACACACGACGCAAATAGACAGTAAGTTCTGTCGAAAGCGCGAGTGCTAAGAGTCTCACACGCCCAGCGGCGACGGAGAAGAGAAACAGGTCGAAGTGACACCCACTGAAATCGACTGACCTATCGGATCTGATACCGCGCCTTCTTATTCTTTCCCGAACAGAACCAAGAAGAAGAACATTTAAAGTACTACCTCTTTCGATGGATCTCTCCACGTACGAAGCCTTGATGAAACCGGTGCTGCAACCAACAAAGGCTTCATTTCCAATGGACATAAATTGCAATAAGCAGTTAAACCCATCGACGGAAGTCGGCTAATGCGGCGAAAACACCTCTGATGGTGGCTTTCCCAGCGGAAAAGATCCGGCTGAAACCGGTGCTGCAACCAATACAAGTTGCAATTCTGGTGGACGGAACTTGGAGGTCGCTGGTCCATCTCAGCCGTCTCAGACGTTGGATCTGTAGACGCCTGACTAAATCGATGTCACTGTCAAGCCCGTACAATTCGCAGTTGAATCTCGTCCTCCATTCCCCGTCAAAACAAACGGGACCGGCAATTACACGCAGTATCTTTCTCTCAAAACGGGGAAATGCTTCTTTATCTGATTTTATCAAAGCCCAAGCCACTGCGGCATAGTGCAGGACCGGGATAATAGGGATCTTGCATAAAGCCAGGTTCTGTTACTCAATTGCCTCCTGAGCCCGCCCAAAAAATTAGGCGCTGATGTCCTTGGTACTTGTAACTGCGGAGTTAAGATAGACAAAGTCCTTAACTACCTCGGAATTATAACTACCAATGGCAACGTTCTGGCTAAGGCATCAAATTTATTTTACTCTCGCTCAACATCAGGCCCGTTTTGACCGCTTCCGCCTCAATATTCACGAAAGACTCATTGATGGATCGCTGTGTTCTTCCAATCACATCGTGCCCTTTTTGTTGGC
This sequence comes from Volucella bombylans, assembly GCA_949129095.1. Taxonomy (NCBI): domain Eukaryota; kingdom Metazoa; phylum Arthropoda; class Insecta; order Diptera; family Syrphidae; genus Volucella; species Volucella bombylans. Next base: position 170,263,580 of record OX422142.1, read on the forward strand.
CAGCTTGGACAATACGAATCGTGGGAATCTGCCTTAGATAGCTTCTATGCGTAGAATATGGTTTTCATAGTAAGGGGTCCACCTGGATAGTATATTCGAGAAGTGGCCTAACGAATGTGATATACATTGATTTTGTGACGTAAGGGTCAGAGAACTGTTTGCACCATCGTTTAACAAAGTTAAGCGCGGAGTTAGCTCTACTAAATTAATGGACTGCCTTGTGGAACACCCGAGAACGAAAAAGGGACCAGGTAATAGCGTTCTTCCAATGGTAATGGTTGATCTGTCTTTCATAAATCCATGTTGGTTCGGTACAAGGTGAATGTGAAGGTTATGGTGAGTGTCGATCTAACATCCCTGGGTCTTTTCCAAGATCTTCCGTTCAGTGAACATTTGATCGATGGTGGACTTTCCTAGTCTGAAACCGCCCTGATTTAAACCAACCAGATTGTTCAGGAATTATCATAAAAGATCATCTAACATAGGCGATGTTTAGGAGACTTATTCCTCTATAATTGGTGTGGTCTCCTTTCTTGTGGATCGGGCAAATGATGCTGAGATTCCATGGTTTACGTATGCTTTCCTCTGACCATATCTTACAGATGAGCTGGTATATGTTTCCAATCAGATAATCTCCAGACGCTTTAAATACTCAACAGTACGTCTGCACCAGCAGCTGTATTAAACTCTTGCTTCGATATTGCTAACTTAACTCTGTCTAGGTCAGGGGGACGGAATTCTCTGTCATTTTCGTTGAGGGTGAATGGTTCATTCTGCCTGGCCATCTAACAGTCTCCATGAAATGAACTTTCTATATCCTCAGCACCGACTACGACTCTACTACTAGTTGCTCATGTTCACATTTGCAGGCTTCCATTCTGGCTTTGCAACTCTGGCATGTTCATTTTATTCTCTGATAAAACTTTCGAATGCCATTCCTGCAGTGACATTGCTTACGAGCAGCCCTTGTCCTTCGATGCAGCGCAACTTTATATGCTTATTGTATATATCAGAAGCAGCGTCTCTAATGGCTCGTTGACAACTCTCCCACTGACACTGTTAGTGTATTCGTATAGGGAATACAATTTAAGACAGTTTAAGGCAAAGATTCTACCAGTCTCTTGCGACTACAGCATTTCAATGTCAAACTCCAATTGACACCACCGTTGTACCTGCGTTATTCGCATTCGTACCCTGTTTGCAACAAGTTAATGTCGGCTCTCCGGAAAGCTTGGACATCCAGAATGCTGGAGCAGTGTCTGTTGTTGATCGCAATGTGATCAGTCTGGTTGACGGTTGATTATGGATGAGCAAGTACCTTTATGGATGTTTAAATATGGGAAACGTGTGCTTCCCAATAAAGGGTTACCCCACGTTACAAATTCTGAAAACCTGAATCCATTTACGGACGCGGTGTTCTCCGATAACCCACTAAAAGAAGGTTTTCTTACCCAGTCTTGCGTCAAGATGTCCTAGAACAATTTTGGTGTCACAGCAGTGGGACTGTTTGGTCTAGGAGGTCATGGAAGTCGTCTTTGAAGATAGCCATCCTTATCGCCTGCCTTGATGTGGATTGTTCACTTACATTCCAAAGGCTCAAAACTTTTTGCCTAAATCTGCCTCGAATAGTAAATCCATATCCAAATAAGCGTCGTGTTTCATCTTTGTAGCAGTCGCTCCAGGAGATGCCGTAGATTTTCATTACCTTTTTGCCGGGGCTACCCTATCTCACTTATTAAATTGCTGTAATGTCTGCGTTATATAAGTTTAGAACCTGGGCGAGTTGTTCGCCAGCAAGTTACGTGTCCTAACATTTCATGTGTATAGCTAAGGTCGCCTACTTTTTGTTGTCTCTGAATTGTTCTCTTAACCCCAGCCTGGAGTTTAACAAACCCTATGGACAAAGTCTGGTTCGGTGCCTGTTACTTCGCTGAGATTATGGGTTATTTTTTTGAGCCCTGGTACAACCAGGGATCTCCTTTTAGACTTGATATCCGAATACGTCGAAGTACTCCTAAATGGGGGCGCGCATCGAGTAGTGTGATGGTGGTTCTCTTGCCACTTTATACGAGTAACTGGAGCGATGACTCATCTTTCTGCCAAGGACTGACAAATAACATTCAGAGAAACATATGGTAGTACATCGAACTGACTCAAAAGCAATCCATATTATGTATGGCTGCAGCAACACACATAATGCCGACAAAAGATACCTAAAAATCAGCATAATACCAATTTCCCTAGCCCACGAGTCTGATTTCCGATTTAATCGGAAGAGAACACCTTGACTGTCACTCAAGTAAAGACTTGTAAGACTTCTGTATCTCATTTCAATGAATTGGAAGAAATACGAATCTTCGATTGTGCTGCCGGGGACAAAAGCTAATAGGTCGACGTTAATGGCTGTTTTATTTCAATCCCATGTCTCACATTCTATGCCAAAAGGGTTGCTTTGAGTAAGATGGATTAAAATGCCCCCAAATCTCAACACCTCTCCATCTGTGAGTTATGGCTCCGATTTTAATGTTTCCCAAGGTCCTAACCCGTCTATCGTTTGCATTCTGGTTCCAATAAATACAAAATTTCGAGAATAATTACCGCAATTAACCTTCAGTGTCAAGTGATGCTTTAATTAGGGAATTAATTTGTGTGGTGACTACAATTCTCCATAAGCCCCACTCGACCCTCGGCCTTTGACCATGGAAAAGCGATTTTTCCCTAAATAAACGACTACAGTCGAGGGCTTCGAAATTGGAAATCTCACACACGATTACCAGTCTCTAAAGCTGATGATACTCGTACATAGTGACACAAATGCGAGTACAATGGAGATGTCATTTTCACACATCACATTGGGAAGTGACACCAATCGACCGAGGACCGACGACCGACGACGACCGAATGAAAGACCGCCCGCCCCGAACCAAATCGACTAATGCGATTGCGTTCAAACAATCTACGAAAATTTAATCAAACGATTCAATCTCTTTTGACTGTCATAGATGTTGAGATACAATGACGACAACGATCATCACCACTGACGGTGATGGCGATGGCGATGATGATTACAATTGACAAAGTATTTGGGAGTTTTGTGCTGATGTTGCTTTTAGTTATTTGCTGGTATCTGTATTTGAATTTGTATCTGTATCTGTATCTATATCTACTGTTACTATTGCCATTGAATTGATGTTGATGTCCCCTCTTACATTTGTTATTTTGTAGGATGTGCGATGTGTGAGATATTCATTTAACAATGCGTGACAATAGATATTGCGGCACGGGACCACAATTTAATTGAAGTTTCCAAACTCTTTCGTGTATCTCAAAATGAAAGAAATCACTTCGGAGACAACGCAATCAAAACCCAACAATACGGCTCATAAATAACAAAACAGCCAGCCATACAAATAGACAACAGTGCGTTGAGGGGGGGAGGCCGCAGGGGCCAAGAAAATGAGAGAGAGAGTGTGTTGAACAATTGTTTGATGTGTTGATTAAAATTGAAATGAAACTGAGAAGGCACTCGTATCGCATGGAAAAATTTGATTGTACTTGAATCGAGAGGGGGGAAGAAACGAACACAAGTGCTGAATTGGGGAGGGGGTGTGAAAAGTAGAGTGGTATATTCATGGTCAAAGAATTTATGAAACTTTTGGAAGAAAACCTTGAAATGGTTGAAGGTAGGTAAATGGAGCAAGAGTGGGGTCTGAAACTGATTCATTATCATGGAGTGTCTGATGAAATTTAATCGACTGACACTAGTAGATCTAGACAGTCGATTAGTTTTGGGGTAGATTGAAACAAGAGGAGGATTCAGTGGCCTACTCTCGTTACCCCATCGGGGAGCCTACCAAAGCAGTACTTTGATTCCCGATTAACACATCAAGTGAGACAGAAAGTCTTAAAAGCTAGGAATCAAAGGAATGGTAGAGGAAATCTTGTTTGAGACCAGGAGTGCCCAGGATTAAATCAAAAACGAAGAGGTTTGAGAGATTGGTTCGTTGGAGCCACAAGAGATGGGGTGGACCTGTAGAGAGAAGAGACGAGGACAACGTAGATTACGTAGGTTGGTGTTGAAGGAAATAGAGTTGAAAAGGCATGCGCCGTCGATGGAGCCTGTCAACAATATTCCAACGTTCTTCTAAAGAATTCATATTGATAAGTTGGAGGCAGTCATGATAGGCAATGAGGTGCAATTAAAGGGTCGTTCCAGGGCAAATCGGAGGAATCGACGTTGAATACCCTCGATTCGGGAAACACGATATCGGTGAAAGGCGGACCAAGCTTAACTGGCTTACCCAAGCAGGGGGCGAACAAAACTAACATAGCGAGATCTGGTTACGTACGGGTTGGAAAATTCCTTGGACCACCGTTTAATGAAGCCAAGTGTTGAGATGGCTTAAAGGATCATCTTATCGATATGCAAACGGAAATTAACCTCACAGTCGACTAATATGCCAAAGTCGTGAAAATATTGAACCAAGGGAAGGTTAAACAATAGATTGGCCTTTGGAGATATTAAGTTCTAAGCGGTTATTGGCACACCAGATTGAAAACCGATTGAGGTTTTCTTGAAGCAGGGTAGAGTCATGGGGAAAAGAAATATTTAATGATCCTCTCAAGATCGTTAATAGTAAGAATGAAGAGGAGCGGAATTCTATTTAGAAGACCGAGAATACAGGGTCATCTGCAAATATTCAATTTCCGACCATATTAAAGCAACATCTGGTGTCCCTCAGGGTAGTCACCTTGGACCAATCATCTTTATCCTAACAATTAACGATATAAATCTCATTTTAATGAATTTTAATCTTTCTGCTTTCGCTGATGACATGAGAAATTTTAAAGCCATTTCATTGCCTTCTGACTCCCATTGCCTGGAAGTTTTCGGTATGGTGCAAGCAAAACTTTTTGGAGCTTAATGGCTGTGTAATAGTAGTCATAGAGCAAGAAAGCTAAACAAACAAAGTATCTGTAGAAGTAGACGTTGAAGTATTTCGAAGCGTTACAAAGAAGCAGGGGATGAGTGAGTTGTTGCGATAAAGATATGCAATATAGTTATCTCCTTATAAAAAATTAGATAACAACTTATTGTTCTATTCTTATGCTAAAATCCTCTCAACCTTACTTTTGTAAGAGATTGCAAGTTGTTGGCGCAAGGTTTAAGTTCGTTGCCTACTACACAAAGAGATTAGGTTCGATACCCAGACTAACAACTAAAAATTTAAGAAATGATTGCTAACCTAGCATCCTTTCGGCAAGCAATGACAAATATCCAAAGGTGAAAGATCTGTCTACTAGTCTCTCTCGTCGTTTCAGTTGGCAAAAACCCGCTGATCTATTTCTCCGTTGGACACGAAGTGAGATAGTGAGGCGGGAGAATAGGTTTTTTTTTTTGTTTGAACAGAGCACTCAGACAAAGAAGTAGTCCATTGTGCTCTTTGTAAGTTCCTGTTAATGGAATTTCTCAGTGAAGCAGTAAGCGCTTCAGTGATAATGTCCCTATAGGACCAGCATGCACCATGTCAACACCGAGTACTTGCAGAAGGATGCGAGCGTACGTCCGATATTTACAGAGGTAGTGCTCCGCAGTGTCGTCATCACTTTACCAGAAAGTGCCGGCATATGTCGTATCACTTATGCACAGCACATTTAGTGTCCTGCCATGACGTGAGCAAGCAGCCCGTAGTCATTTCTACTGAGGGACAGAAGGAAAGTCGCTGACCTCTTAGAGAAGTCAGGAAACATTCGTTTCGTCAGCCGGCAACCTGGAGAAACATGCCATCTGCAATTTACTGAGGCAGGCAGGCAGACTTAACGTAGGTTCGGGTACTAAAAAACCCTCCTCTCAGCCTTACTTAGCAAGTTCATTGGCGATTTTGTTTCCAGTGGTCCCTCTGTGACCTGGGACCCAGACAAGACTCAGTGAATTTAACCTTCTGTCTGCGTTCAGTGAATTCTCGCATTTTCGAACAAGCTTGGAAGTCGTAAGAGGGTTCAGCAAGGCTCTAAGCACAGCTTGGCTGTCGCTACATATGCAAATGCTTCGCCCCCACTACCGATTCTTAACGATATCGCTTGTTGCCATCAGGATTGCGTATATAGTATCTCCGCTTGGAAGATAGCCAGCAGTTTTTCTAACAAGGAGTGGCTTAGATTCTAGTCGAAACCAGTCTTGGACACAGGGAAAGTATTTCGTATTAGTTGGTATTTTAAAGACATGTAGATCGAAAGGAGCATTCTCCGTGGCAGGCCGACAGCGCCTAGAGGCGTCCATAGGAGTTTGTTACCCAGCATGGCACCCAAATACTTAGCACCTGAAGAGACGTTGTGAAGTCCAGTTATTGACTGGAAACATCGATTGCCTGAGAATAACGAAAAATATTTCACTCACTTCCAATCCCCGTAATCTAAGATCTGTCCCACTCCTCCCGATCCGAACTCACCGGATAGAATGTTGCGTATAACAAACAACTACGCCCAAGTCTTTGACCTAAAATGCAGCAAATACGACGCCATATGCCACTCCCTTAACATCTCCTCGCCCCATTAAGTGTAGTTTTAAGTTTCTGCTTGTTAATAAGCTTAATAAAGTTGTCCGGGGTAGACGCGGGCCAATAATAATAACTGGGTTAATGACATCGATACACGAAGTAGTACAACTGGGTGGATTGTGCTTTTGAACGGAGGCTCAATTGTTTCGAGTGCCAAGAAACAAAGCGTGATTGCAACATCAACAACAGAAGCCGAATTTGTTGAGCTGTCTTTAACGACAAAAGCGTCCATATATCTGATACTCAATATTTTTACACCTCTGATACGCAAGAAAAAGCCGAACGTTGATGTGCAGTGTGTACCCACAAATGATCAATCTGATGATCCACAAACCAAGGCATTATCCAAAGAAAAATTTATAAGATTCGTTGAGCAGTATGGATTGTCTGATGACTGATTTCTAGTTATCCTGAAAGCAAGAGGGAGTGTTGGAAATGTCGCTTCCAGCAATGCAACATCACCATAAGTTATATTTACTTGAATGCTTGCTTTTATAATCCGGAAGGCCAAATTGATTTACTTGTCAAAATTCGTCACTTTCCTCTTCTTTTTTTTTCTTAACCTTCCGCAAGATAAGTCACTGTAAAACTGTAAAACTGTACAACTCATTGAGCACTCGAAACATAAAGACACCGATCGTCGTAAAATGAAGGTATTCGACTCGTTTTTCGGCTCTAAAATCAAAAATAGCAAAACTTGCATTACTCATGGAATAACCTGATGACAAAGATATCAAAAAACTTGCATAGATATCAAAAAACTTGCATTTGGAATTGAATCCTTATTGCATGTTCTCTCGCTACTTCCACCACCAGTGCAACAATGGCATTGCCAGTAGCATTCCACCCTTTAGACTTTTAACCGTAACAGCCGCCTCGCTATGAATGAGGGTGTACTGATACCCTAAGCCCACTTTCGGACGTACTCTGAAATATCGTGATTCGTTCCTAAGCTGTACATCTCGCTTATACAATGCCCTGCCGAGCTCTCTATTTCCTGGTCGTTATAACTTGGAGACATTTAAAACCAACGTACATCGGTACCACCTATCTTTCTTTCCTCCCTAATTTTAAGGGTGCTAATAACGCCTAGAGGATGCGCTTATTTAAAAATAATAATAATAATACTCCCATACGTCCTACAAACCTATGCGTGCGCCTTTCCTTCCTTGGTTTTCACAAGTCGTACCTGTAAAAAAAAAAGGAAAAAGTTTTATTAATTTATCTCTGTATGAATGTGTATTTAGTTCATATTTAATTTTAGTACTAGAACTATGGAACAACTATATGATTTTGCTATATCTACCGATTCAGCAAACTGAAATGCCAAGCAAATGCCCCCTAAATTCAATTACCACGAGATTGGCTTTATCATCAGTTATCAGACATCAGCCATCAGCTATCATGCCACAAATCGAAGGAAATATCTGGCATCAAACACCAAGACAGATCAGCCCGCTAAGGAAGGTGAACAGCACACTTGATCTAATAAAATAACGAAACGCTGATTCAACAAGCAGCCATCACGAAGATGATAGCAGCTCCCAACCAGCAATTTATCATCTCCGGTTCCACCGAGCCTTACCCGTCACAAAGAGAACATCACAAAAACGAATAGACTCAAATCGTTTGGTTAAGTTAAAAGGAAAAGGAAAACAATGCAATAGAGAGGCGTTCCTAGCCAACACCAGTGTCTATATAGCAAAAATCATAATAAGTTGGCAACTGAAACTGTCATACTTGTACAACCGATAATATACACTTGACAACAACAGAGTTATCTTAAAGAACGAAATCCCGTCCAGGAGTCAGAAAAAATTCCAAGATAGCAAGTCCTTCTTTTTTACTTTTTTTTTATTTATTTCATTTCTAGTTTTAATATTTTGTAAATTTTTTAGTTCATGCGGTATTGTGTTTAGAACTTCCGGCACACTGCATTTCAGCTGTCTTCTCCCGTAGTTATTGTCGAATCGGGGTTCGTGAAGCATACCTTGAGCTCTTATTCCTGTGCTGATTCCATGTTGAATTGGTGTTATGAATCGATTGTCATCGTAGTACTCCAGTATAAGGGTTATCTTGAAAATATCTTCTACTCGAAGTTGCTGATGCATTGCCCCATGCAAGTAGCCATACCTGAGTTTAGATTTCACAAGGGCAAAGTAAGCTTGTCTTAATACGGCCGTTGTGGCATGATATTTTAGATGTGTTAATGTATATAAAACTCTTCTGAGGCTCACTCGCAACTCATCTATGTGTGTATCCCACAAAAAGTTGCTGTCGATTGTAACTCCCAGATATTTTTATCTCTCCACTGTTTCGATATGGCAGTTAACTGAACTATTGCAATTGTGTAGCCCTGAATTGCGAGTTTCGTATATGCATCATTTTTGTTTTAGAAACATTGATCGTTAGGCCGAAATCGTGACACCACTTTACCGCGTCGTCGAACTCCTCCTGCATTATTTCTGTTGCCGTATGTAAGGATCTGTGACGCACCACTATCGCCGTATCGTCTGCATATGCAAATGGAATGACCTTCTTGAAAACTCATAACATCTCATTGGTGTACAATATTTGTATTTTCTTAAATTTTTTACAATTTTTATAAATAATTTTCTGCGAAGCTCTGATGGCTTCTCTGCAGAAGGTTGAACAGATTCTAATCAATTATAAAAAGGAAGCAAGTAAGAACAAAAAAAGTAATGTTGCAAAAATTCAGTTAACTGAGATTCATTACTTTAGCTAAAAATTTGTTTAAAGATTCAAGAAGTAGTTGTTGATCTCTTTTTTTCTGTATTTACGAGGGGCGTTCAATATATTCTCGGTATCGATATAAAGGAAAATGTGAATTCAATTTAAATTGTTTTTATTTTTCAATATAATCTCCCCTAACATCAATGCATTTGTTAGATCTTGAGATAAGCTTTTTTAAACCCTCAAAAAAATAAATTCCCTCTTTCTCTGCAAAATACCCATTTATTGCCGACTTGAGTTCTTCATCATCCGAAAATCTTTTTCCACGAAGACATTTTTTCAAATCCGGAAACAGGAAATAATCACTAGGGGCAAGGTCTGGACTATAGGGTGGGTGTTGGATTTCTTCGAAACCACAATCTCGCCCAGCAGCCTTGGAAACTCGCGCCGTGTGAACAGGAGTGTTGTCATGAAGAAGCAACACACCCGGTGCGAGTTTACCCCGTCTTTTCTTTTTAATATCCTCCCGCAAATTATGCAAAGCGGAAGCGTAGGATGTGGCGTTGATGGATTCACCTTTTTTTTGTACTCAATGAGCAAGATTCCCTTTGAGTCCCAAAAAACTGTGGCCATGAGCTTCCCGGCAGACGGAGTGATTTTGAACTTCTTCGGGGGGTCTGTTCCTTTTTTATGCCACTGCATGGACTCTTGTTTGCTTTCAGGGTCATAGTGGTGGACCCATGTTTCGTCCCCAGTAACAATTCGATCCATAACACCGTCCGCGTTCTCACTACACATCTCCAAAAGCTCTCTACAGCATGCGATTCTCACTTTTTTCTGAGGCGCTGTGAGCATTCGTGGCACCCATCTTGCACTGACCTTTGAAAGGTTAAGATGGTCATGAAGAATGGTGTGAATGGTACCAATTGAAAGCTTGGTGATCTCTGCCATCATTTTCACCTTTATTCGCGCATCCTCAAGAACAAGTTTTTCGACTTCTTTGATGCTTTCTCCCGTACAAGCAGTAGCCGGGGCGCCAGAGCGGGGGTCGTCTTCAATGCTCTCTCTGCCTCTCTTGAACTCACTTGACCACTTTTGCACAGTTGATAATGAAGGTGCAGAACCCTGGTAAATAGCCACCATCTCTTGATGAATAGTTTTTTGACTTTTTCCTTGCTTAGTGAGAAATTTAATTACAGCGCGATGCTCAATTTTCACCATCATCGTCTCAGTTGCCATTATGATTCTGTTTAACTACAGATAAAACGCGAATTAATAATCACATTTATATGAAATTTTACACGAATGCACTAAAATAATAGTATTACTTGATAAATAAGTCAATTTATATATACAGCCATAGCTTCACTCCAATACCGAGAATATGTTGAACGCCCCTCGTAAAATTTAAAATGTTTCTTAAGTTTGATGGTAAATTGTTAAAACTACTAGGAACGCTGTATTCTAACATTTTTTTACCGTAGTTATTATGGTTTCTAGGCGTGTGCAGTAGTCCCTGTGCTCGTCTTCTTGTATTTATTTCATGCTGAATAGGTTTTTTTAAATCGGTTGTCATCGTAGTACTCGAGAACTAGAATCATCCTAAACATATGTTCGACTGTTATAGCCTTAAATTTTCTTTCATCAGTAATGTTTATGTTGTTTATCATTTTAAGTGCTGCATTTTGTAGATTTTGTAATTTATTTATATATGTTGAAGATGCATTTCCCCAGGCAAGTATTCCATTCCTTAGTCTGGATTCGATAAGAGCATAATATACAAGTTGAAGTATTCTTGGTGGTGCATGATTTCGAAGATGGGCCAGCGCAAATATCGCTTTTCTTATATCCATGTGAGTCTTATCTATGTGTTTTTTTCCAGATGAGATGGCTGTCGATTATCACTCCTAGATATTTATGCGTTTCTACTATTTCAATTAGTTGTTTTGGGGTCGATACACATATATCATTTTGAACGAATATCTGTTGATTGGTTTTGTTTTGATGTGGACATCGAATGTGCATAATCTTAGTTTTATCTGCATTAATAACAAGGCCATTGTCATGACACCACTTTATCCACTTTATGGCACATTAAGCTCCTTTTGCATTATTTTTGTCGCAGATTCTAAGGATCTGTGACGAACCACTATTGCGGTGTCGTCTGCATAAGCGAATTGGATGCTTCTTTTGAAGGTGCGTAGCAGTTCATTTGTGAATAAAATAAATAGAAGGGGTCCCAATTTCGAAACCTGTGGAACTCCGAAGTGAACCTGTTTTTTTTCACTATATATATTATTGATCTTAACACAGTATAAACGATTTATCAAATATTCCTTCAGACAATTCCCTAAGACTCCTCGGATACCAATTTTCTCAAGAGCTTTTAGCATTTTAGCATGATTTAAAGTATCAAAAGCTTTGCTGAAGTCCATAAATAAAACCAGCGTATGATAGTTTTTATTAAGGCTTTCATTGATGTGGTGTGCAAACTCTCCTAAGAGGGTTCCCGTACTTTTTTTTTCTGAAAACCATATTGAGATTGGTGGATGAGAGAATGTTTAGTTATAAATGGCTGAAGTCGTTTTATTACTATATCCTCCATGCACTTTTCTAAAACAGGCAATATGGATATTGGTCTATAGTTTTTAATATCGTTTTTATTACCTCCCTTGTAAATTGGTTTTATGACTGCAGTTTTTAGAGCTACTGGTATTTTTCCTTGTGTCATGGTCAGGTTTATGAACTTAGAAAATATTGGAGAGAAAATCTGGGCATGATGTTTGATGTCGGCTGCTCTAATGCCATCAATTCCTGGAGATTTGTTTGTATCCATTCTCAATATTATGCAATAGACTTCTTCAATGTTGGTTTCTCTGGGGAATATTGTATTTGCGATGGAAATACTTTGATGATGTGATGTAATCGAGTTGCACCGATGTATTATTTTTTGCAATTGTTGAGAAAAATGTTTTGCACACTCGTTAGCAATTGCAATGTATAAGCAATTTTCTGTTTGCAAGTTTTTCATGATTAACTCGTCAGCGTTGAGTTTTATTCTTCCCATTATTTCATTTACGAGGTTCCAGGTTTTGCGTGGGTCGGTCCTTATTTCGTTGAACTTGTTTTTGTAAAAGTAAGACTTTTGAGTTGATATATCCTTGTTCAACTTATTTTGAAAGCGTTTGTATTCAATTTCATACGTTTTATTTAGCCTGTTGTTTTTCCATTTTCTGTACAAAACGTCTCGTTGTCTACATTTTTCTATTATTTCGACGCACATCCATGGATTTTTTTTTACATTTTTCTTTTTCTATTCTAGTACAAATTGATTTTGAGTAGATGTCCTTAAATTTGTGTGATAGCTTCTCATAAAGCGTTATTGCGTCAGTTTGAATTAGAACTTCACGTAAGACCACTTTCAATCACAAAAGTTGTTATATTTTCATTTTTTGTTCTTACTAAAATGTGGTCAATTGTAGACTTCGTACCTCTTTTTAGATCAATTCTAGTGTATTGGTTTATAGAATTTGTGAATCCTAGTGTAGCCAACATCTCTAAGTAATTTTTTGCGTTGCTAGAGTTTGTGTCACTGACATTAATATTGATATCACCCAATACAATAGCTTGTCCATTCTTTATATTATCACCAAGATTTTTCTCTAATTCTTCTAAGAAGGATTTTTGGCTTAATCCGGGTGGTCTGTATACACCGAAGACATACTTCTTCTCTTTGTTAAGATATATCTTAATATTTTCATAAGTTAAGCTTTCACACGGTAATCGGGTAAACTCCAAATGACTTCTCACAAACAATAAAATACCTCCTCCTCTTCGTTTGTTTCTGTTTAAAAATTCTGGTTTATGGAATCCATCTAATTTGTAAAATTCGACTTCTTCGTCTTCTATATTTGTTTCGACTAGAACAATTATTTCTAACGCATTAATAAAGTGACTAATACTTAATCAAAAACTATTCCAATTTAAACGTAAGGACCTGACATTAAAACATAAGTAACAACATTTAGTTTTTTTTAATTCATTTAAATTAACTTCATTAAAACCCACTTTTACCCTACAGTCAGTGTGAACTACATTATCATTTCTGCTTGACTCATCCATTATATTTAGCAAAGTTTGAGTGATGTTGTTTTTTTTTTATGCTGTTGCTTGTGTCATTGATCGTGCTTATGATAACAGCTGGAGTGTTTTCATTCTTTCACGCTAATATGAACAAGATTGGACCCAATTTGGATCCTTGAGGAACTCCATATTAAACGCTTTCATTTTGGCTGTATGCATTATTTATTTTGACGCCAAATCGTCTGTTCGTCAGATATTCACGTAGCCAATCTGCCATCAGTCCTCGTATACCATTATTTTCCAGTACTTCTACTAGTTTATCATGGTTCAGTGTATCGAAAGCTTTACTGAAGTCCACGAATAGCACTAAAACATGATGGCTTTTATTTAGACTTTCGTTGACGAAATTTGTAAATTCTCCTAACAGCTTACCAGTGCTTTTATTTCTCTGGAAACCGTATTGACTTGCGTGTATCAGCGAATTTTTTGGTATTAAGTCTTGCAGCCTGTTTGTTATCACCTCTTCCATGCACTTTTCTATTACTGGCAATATTGATATTGGCCGATAATTTTTAAGGTCGCTTGTTGTACCTCCTTTGTATATCGGTCTGATTACAGCGGATTTTAAGCCTGTAGGGATTTTTGCTTGTACAATACTTAAGTTTTTTTTTAACACGAACAACTAGCGAAGTAGTATCTAAAACACTGTAAAGCAGGAGTCATCAGTGTAATGCCGCAGTACCTTCCATTCCAGATACAGTAAAGAAATGATTTAAATTTCCCAGAAAGGCTAGGTAGTCATAGCCCTGACCCAAACAAAATGTAGAGCAGAGAATAAAATCACAAATTTAGTTTGCCGACGATGCAAAATTTTAAGCCAAAAATAGTGCTGCTGTCTATGAGCCAGCGACGAAAACCCTTAGGGATTGGCAGAGAAATCCCGACATATGTGCATACTGTTGAACCATATTTATGGACCTCCGAGGGTAGTCCCAGAAGTACCCGAAAGCACAAAAAATTTAGGAAAAATATCTTTATTTCTCTACGTAGTCTCCTTTTCGTTCAATACACTTTCACAGCGATGTTCAATAGCTACAATACCCTGTTTATAGTGAGGACCGTCGACCTCCTTAAAACAGCCATCAACCGCAGACTCCACCTCTTTACTGTTTGCAAATCTTTTACCACCGAACCATGTGGTAAACGAGTGCTTGCTTCCTTATCAATTTGAACTTTAACTCATTGATTTTGGCCATCGCGATGACGGATGAGTGAACTGGTGTATTGTCTTGATGAAACAAAAGTTTTTTCTTCGCCAAATTCGGCCGTTTTTTCTTGATTTCATCTTTCAAACGCTGCAATAAATTCGCATAACACACGCCGTTGATTGTTTTTCCTTTCGGAAGATAATCAATGAAAATTATGCCACGCTCAGACCAAAAAACTGACGTCATGACCTTCGCCTTTCATCCCATGTTTCATCCAAACATCTAAACAACTCAAAAATTCAGCTTTATTGCTGTGAAACTTCGTCAAACCCTCGATTGAAACATCCTCGCGAGGCTTTTTTTGTTCCATTATGAGTGCTATCCATCTTGCGCACACCTTTCTCATGTTCAATTTTTCAGTCAACATACGATGTACAGCGCTTTTTGAAATACCTACCATAGCTGCTGGTTCACGCACTTTCAATCGACGGTCATCCATTACTATTTTGTGGATTTTTCTCATCATTTCTGGTGAACTCACCTCATTTGTTCGACCACTGCGATGTTCGTCTTGGCTTACACTCGCCTCGCCTCGCTTACACTCTGCCGCTCAATATTTTATTGTTGTAAACGAAGGAGCAGACTCCCCCAGAGTAGAATTCAGTTCCGTTTTGATCTTGGTTGGATTGAGGCCTTTCAGATTTAAGTATTGTATCACATACCGATGACCAATTTTTTCCATATTTAAAAATTCATTGAGACTATTGATGGCTGCCGAACAAATACTTAACAACGTAGCGTCAAACTGCAAATTTAAGCTTTATAGGATTGTTACTTTCTACAATTTTCATTATTTTTAAACCTCGTACATATACCCTCTCAGTCCAGAGATCAGCACATCTCAGAAAAAAACGAAAAAAAAATCCAGCACTGCAGTTTAATCTTGTCCTGGCTTGTTCCATTCTAGCAAGAATAAAACCAAGACAACAGGGCCATTACATCTCCCATGGATATCAGGCAATCAGACAAAAAACTAGGGCATGCTACTCCTTGTGCTTGTACTCGTATGTTCCATTTACTGGAATGCCACAATCGTTCATAGCAAGATGAGTAAACCACCTCAGCATCAACGTCGAGCACCAACAGACTGATACGAGCGAAGGCCAGGCACTTACAGCGCTCGTGCTCTGTGGTGTCGTTATCACTTTCACAGCAAGTGTCGCAGTATATTGCGTCACTTATGCCTATCGTACTTAAGTTCTTACTAAAGGGTAATTCCGCGTTATGACCCCAGTTATCAGTGTCAGTCTTTTTTGTTGGGAGACAGGATTGATATCAGGATTGCGTATATCTCCGGGTGGAGGACAAATGGCAAGTACTCCTTATCTTACGTTGTTGTCCTCCAAAAAGTTACCAGCGCCTAATCGTAGACAGATTTTGGAGCCATCCCTGAAAAATCGACTACATTCGTAGATTTTCACCATAACCATTTCTACAGAAAGCCCTATGCAACCGAGACGGATTCCTCCTTAAAGTCTTGTAAAATCATCATAGTCGGCCTTATCATACCCATATAGAGGGACTCTCCTCGATGACGAGCCCCAATAACTTGCTGAAAGCTCCCTTACATTGCCACAAATCATCCACAGAAGTTGGTTATCCAGGATAAACACTCAAAAACTTAGCTTCTGTGGATGGTGATGACGATTCAGACCAGTCAGCTTCATTATTCTCGTAACGAGAGCAACATCAGTGTTGAGAAGACTGAAAAAAGCCCATTTCTAGTGCACCAATCATCATCGATGACTTCTACACCCAGCTGTGTTGTAAAACAGACACTACAGCTACATCGTCTGCATTGAGAACGTTAAGCGGTCAGTTGACTAACATTCACCGTAGCTGTGGAGCAACCCGACCAACAGTCTCTTATCCACAAAATTAGAGATTAGTCTATGCCTTGCTGTCTGGCCATCATTAGAGTGGCTAACCTTTTTGTAGCATCGGTCAGACGTCAAAGGAAGCAACAGCCTATTGGAATCCCTATCTGTCACCAAAACCAATGACACATACTCAGCTTATTTGCAGCTTCGGTGTTAGCATCATATTACGAGGGAAGTAAGTCTTATGCATGAGATAGAGAATCTGTTTTCGACTCAGTGTTGGTGCCATCAGATCTTCTGAATGATTCCAATCTGGCTGATTTGCCTCTTTTAAGAACTTTGACCAGTCCATTGGTTTCGCCGAATGTTTCGACATTTTCGCAAAGACTTTTGTAGGACGCACTTTTTGAAATCCCATATTCTTTTTGCCTCGAAAGATTCCAGCCTTCCTCAAAGGTTTGTCCTAAATGAATTGTTACGGAGATTTCGGTGTTCACTACGTTGTTGCTGCAATCTGCAGGAGTTTTTTTTCTGGCTGAACACGACAGTTCAAAACATTTGATAAGGATGCGGTTCAGATTCTGAACCGCTTTCACAACTTCCTATCTCCTTCCGAGCATATGCAGAGCAATGAAGGACTGCCGAGTCGATGATTAAAGCATGTCCAGTTGGTTTCTCGCGGATTGCTCTCCTTCAACAAGGAGATGACTTAGCATTCGAGTCTAAATTCGATGGTCTTCATATTGTTTTCCGAAGAACCTATTAGGACTGTCCCAATATTCATAAAAATACCAGAATACGAAAGCTTCAAGTGTGTCGATATAATGTCGACTCATATTGAAGTCAATATGATAGGTCCGATCATCGAACCTTGTGGAACCCCTCCAAATATTCTCCTTCTCTCATGTTGACGCCCTCGGCAAAGCAATCCAACCAGCCACAAATGCCTCAACTAACCCGAAACGAACTTCATCCATTTATCTTTCAAACATCTGTTAGTCGCTTTGTTAGTTAAGAGAAACGACTTTAAAAATAACTTCAAACGACATCTGCCTTTAGTTTGTGTCTTCTCCATAACACAAGGAGGTTTCTTAATTTAATTCTTCCCCACCAAGGGCTCGTTGTTGGTCTGCATTGTTAAAGACTTCAACAAGTTTCTTATCCCTGCCAATTAATGGCTGACTTCCCCTTTACCGGATCCGGTCTGCCCTTCCTATTTTCTGTTCAACTAAAATGCACATGCAAAGTGTTAACATTCCGATTGCATGACACTTTAAATAAATTAATCATTCGTCGGCAAGGAAAAGCAGCCAAAGCAACACGAAAAGCACAAAACGGAGCTATTGCAAATTGAGAAGATGGGAAAGGGAGCGAAAAAAGTAGAGAGAAGACAGAAGAATTACACATTTTCCACATTTCATTAAACGGGAACAAATTACTCCGCTGATTTGAGTGCACGCACCCGCTGTGGCACACTGTAGGAGTTGAGAGTCGTCATGTGGTGAGCGGGATGCAACATATGGTAACGTGGAGGGTGGGCAACCTAGCTTAAAACAGAGTAGGTACTCTTATCTGACATTATTACATCGAGTATCTTACAGTTGTTGCACTTTTTGTCTGCTGCGTTGTGCTGTGCTGTGAGCGCGTATTCTTTGCAGTTGAACGCTTCGCCTGATGCCGCCAACATACAAGACGAGACACTAACACAACCACCACCAACAACAACAACAACTGAGGATTGTGTAGTGTAATATTCGCACATTCACGGGCACATGACATAAGGCGATGGCCTAGATATAGTCGAATGCACATGCATACTCAGAGAGGGACGTGCAGGCAGGCAACAGTTGTTCAACGGGTTGATGTGTTTATTCGAGATAATCAAGTTTACGGGTGTCCGGGTGTACTCGTATTTAGAACAGTGTGTATACTCTACACTATACACGCGGTGTCGCTGTTAATCGCTCATTTTACAGCAATCAAGCAAATGACAAAAAATTAAATGCAACGACGATGATTTATGATCCCGCGCCGACCGGTGTGAAACTCAGTAATCCCCTTACTTCTCCTGGACTAGAATTTTTTAGAGATTCCCCAGTGAATCTCCAACCAACCACCCAATGACAGATGACAAGGCGAAGCTCCATGACACAACAGAAAGTATCCCATCTGGTATTTTCGAATTGCATCTGACACGGTTGAGATGAGGTGTACTCGTAATTGAAATGACTTTGGGGTGGGCGGAAACGGCTGCGACAGCAAGATGCTGCCGCTTTACTTTGCTGGTGGTTCTCAAATGGATCGTCCTGGTAGTGGGTGTCTAGACATTTGTTTAGTCTCGTTATGTTTGCAGACACGATTTTGTATACTCCTACCTAGCCGGGTGAAAGATACACACAGAGATACCTGTTTAGATACGTAAGACAAATGAGGTGTGTATCTTATCGGACACTGATTTCGGAAGGTGTTGTAATTTATCATGTAACAATGGAGGTCTTTGTTACAGCAGGCATGCGGCTTAGTCAGAGTTTGTATATGCTCATTGGACGTAATGCATTGTGTTGCGGGTAATCTGGATGGAATCTTTAGCGCTTAAGGTATACTTAAATGGATGCGGGGATGCCTAATGCCTATTCATGAGTCCAAAAGTAATGTAAAGCTTCACACAATGTAATGGAATGAATGGATTTTACTTGTAAAGGTTATCAATAGTAGGTGCCTACATACAAATGCTTATCAGATTCGACATTCTGTTGGGATATACATACAATAGGTATGGTATTCGGATATGCGGTTTCCAAGGCAAGGAAATGAATAGAGAGAACCTTAACGATTGTTACTGGGGATTTTAAAGAGCTTTGTGATATGAATCTGGTTCGTGGGAGTGAGTTCCTCCTCAAGCTAAGCAGCCGAATCATGTTGCTTTCTGGATATGTTTAACTGTTTGCGGTTTATTGAAATTGTTATGGGGTGCGATTTTATTGATTTATGAATAAATGTTGTACTGGAGCAAAGGCTCAATTCATATGTAGCTAATTTAGGGGTCGTGGACGACGATTCCAGTAATTGAAGATCCTCTTTCATGACTACTTTGACATGTTCAAGGCCCAATTCTGAGAGTAGCGGTAGGACTTGTGATGTAGAGATAGAGGCGGATGGACTGAAATCGGTTAACCCGACCACTCATATGGCCCAACTGACACCGGCTAAGCTGACCCCTTATATCATATCTAAGAGGTGCCAGGCCCTCCAGCATATGGGGCACTATTCGAGAGAATTTCCCGGAACTGTAAATAAAAACATCACATGGTTAAGAAATAACCGAAAACCGATTGCGAATGATATAGCTGTTTTCGACCAATGACACTGGAAAAAAAGCAAAAGATTTTCCAATTACCTGCAGTCGAACAACTTGCGGAGACCGTAGACATAAGAGGTGCGATGTAATGGGCCTAAGAAGGAGGAAAAACTGCGAAGCATACTGCGTTCACTCCTAACAAAAAGACAAGTAGCGGCTATCTGGAGGTGGATTTGTCATTAGAGTCAGACTAAGGTATGCAGGATTGAGTTTCAGGCATATCTGACTTCGGCAACAATGTACTAATAAACACACTCGGCCCAAGGAGTAAGACAACAGCGCAAAGGATTGTTTTTACGAGCTCCTCGATAAGACATATGCACAATGCCCTAGGGCGAAATGGCACCGTAGTGAGCACGCGGTTCCCGTATCTCGACTTGAAAAGACAACCTGGCGAGCTCATGATCAATCTACTAAAAACCAAATTCATCACATTACGACCGAATCAAAGCACGCCTCAAAGCCTTAAAAGGGTAAACTTTAGCTCAGACCACTACCATGTTGTACCCAAGATACGAACCCAGATATTGCTTGAGAAAAGTTTTTTGCAATACGAGTACATAACGGGTGATCAGATAGGAATGATAGTTTTTTCAATTGTTATGTTTTAACAGCGACATCCAGCTGTCAAAATATTCATTAATGTTTGCCATTTCCTCATGCTGATTGCCGAACATGTGGAAATCCGAGTATCGAAGAAGACCCAGAAATGTCGATTCGGCGCCGATCAGCTGAATCAACCAGAGAATCAAGCCCGGCTACGTCCGTACAAGATTATGCGGACGCAAGAATTGAGGCCGATTGCGTTGGCCAGAGATCCGGATTTTTGTTAAAAAATCATCTTCTCGGACGAGGACCATTTTTGGCTCAGTAGCTATGTTAACAAGCAAAATTGCCGTTATTGGAGCGAACACAATCCACAAGTCTTCGGTCAAGCATCAATGCGTCCACAAAGATTGACTGTTTGATGCAATTTATGGCATGTCGGCATCATCGGACCTTATTTCTTTCGAAATGAGGAAGGAAACATCGTTACTGTCAATGGTCTCAGGTATAGAAGTTTTGAAGGAGATATTTGGTGACTGGGTCATATCATGCGATTTGACACCACTCCAACCAACCACAGCCAACCACTCTGGACGAGCTCGAGGCCAACATTCGACAAGCTATTGCCGGAATAACGACGCACATATTGATCCGAAACATTGTCGTAGCTAGCACGGGAGAATTCCTTAATTCCTCAATCAACCGTCAAACAGATTGAACACATTGCGATCGACGCAAGGCACAACTTAAGTATTATGGATGTCCGAATATTTTGAGGGGTCAACATCGACTTGGACTGTTACCTTGTTGTAGCTAGAGTACGGTTGCGGATATCCCGAATATCGCAGAGGCTAGCTAATAATGTACAAAAAGAAAGTTCGACGTCGAACGGCTACAATCGCAAGAGATCGCCAAATCCTTTTCCGATTGAGTCTCTTAAGAGGCATCAAGTATCGAAAACCAGTGGCAACATTGCCGAGAAGCTGGGTTTCACTCGGTCACCACAACGAAACCCCTGTTTTGACGACGAGTGCCGACAAGCACATGCACAAGCTGCGCACGAGCTCTACGTCGTCTCAGGAGGAAAAAGAAGTAGCATGAGAAGCGCGGGGTCGAGGAAAATGAGATATCCTACTCCAGGAATGAGATTCGGAAATTTTACCAAAAAGTATAAAAATTATATCACGGACACAAACCCCTAACCGAACCCTGTAGAGACGAACAAGGAAACATAGTAGTAGAGTCGCAGTCGAAATCTGAGGATTTGGAAAGAGCATTTCTGTAGATTGTATAACGTCGATGGCGAATCAACCTGGACGATGTAGATCAACAATTCAGTCCGCCTGACCTGGATGAGCTCTTCAAAGCGGCATCCGATGACTTGGTAAGGAGAATACACCAACTCATCTGTAAAATATGGTCGAACGTAAGTATTCCCAATAAATGGAACCTCAGCATTAATTGTTCGACCCTCAAGGAAGGAGACCCTCTGAACTGCGCCAACTATAGAGGCATCACCCACAAGATCGTGTCTGTCCCGTATTGTGTGAACGCCTGAAGCCGTTCGTCAACAACTTGATTGATCCATTTCAGTGTGGCGTTAGGCAAGGGCAGTCCACCATAGAACAAATATTCACACTACGGCAGATCTTGGAAAAAAACCCATGAGCTCCAAATCGACACACCACCTATTCATCAATTTTAATACCGCGCATGACAGCATCTATAAAGACGAGCAATACAGAGTAATGCCTGGTTTTGACAACCAGAATACATGCTGCTCCATCAAGGTCGGTAAAGAACTCACCGAGCCCTTTGAAGTCAAAAAAGAATGTAAACAAGACGACGCGCTGCCATGTGATATCCTTAACATCATTCTTGAAAGAATAGCGCAAGACCCCCGGGCCAATATAAGGGGCACAATCATTCAAAAGTCCGTAAAATTACTCGCATACACCGATGATATTGACATAATCGGAAGAAAGCAGTGTAATGGCAGTGGCGAGTATTGAGGCGGAAACGGCGAACATGGGTTTAATAGTCAATGAGCGACATGTTGTCGCTAAAAAATGGCACCCAGCACAGACGTTTCGAACAGAACGTCATCCTCGACAGATATAAAATTGGGGTAGTTAAGGACTTTGTCTAGACTTGGACTAGGCTCCGCTATCAGTTCAGACAACGAAACCAGCGCTGAGATCAAGCGAAGAATAAGCCTTGCCAATCGCTGTTTCCTTGGGCTAAGAAGGCAATTGACAAGCAAAGCGCTCTCTCGAATAACAAAAGTGACTTTAAGACCTTAATAGTCCCAGACCCAGACAAGTGCATGGACTTTACCAAAAATGGATGAGGGTGCTCTAGACTGCTTTGAGAGGAAAATTCTTTGGGTGTCTGCATAGACGATGAGTGGAGAAGAAGATACAACGACGAACTGTATGGGCTGTACAGCGACGTCGACTGAGAAGATAAAACGACTGACACGGCTGGATCATGTAGACCGGATGTACATCAACGCTCCAGTCCGAAAAGTCTTCGAATCCGCCCCCAAGGGACGGCGCAGTGCAGGAAGACCGCGTCTCAGATGGCGCACTTAAGTGGAAGGGGACCTCAACCAACATAGCGTGCGAAACTGGAGGCAGCTGGTTAAAGACCGATCTGGCTGGTGACGCTGGTTGGTTGAGGCCCAGGTCCACCCGGGAATGTAGCGCCACCTTAAGTAAATAAATCAGAAGATACAATTTGGAGAAGCCGACGTCAGATAAGCTTCCTAAATTTCATGAAGTCATTGGTTTTGCCTACTTCATACTTTTAACTTTGCACATAGGACCAAAAGAGAGGTTTTTTCTTCAAAAGGTGGCTTATCGTCCTGCTTTCAGCACTTTGGACATACTTTTTCGTATATAACCATCCACACAGATACTCGTACACTTTTCATTTGGGAGGTGCTTAATAGAGAACCGAAATCTTTCCAAATTCACTTCTGAAACAAGATTATCGTAAGCTTCCAAAGGTGAGTTAGTACAAGGAAAGTAAGATGCTGAAAAAACCGCAATGTACCTTCACCGGTGAGCACACATAACGGCTACATGTACAAAATGTAGGCCGTACATCAAAAAAACCGACTTTTGGCTTCCATTTGTAGTCTGTCTTCGTACCTTCTTCACTTTCGAAGGTCCATTGTCCGACTCAGGCTTTTTTTCGTCGTATAATGATTGATGCACATTTCGGTATTGTTCTAGTCGCCTTGACCCTCGACGCCTATGCAACTTCTACCGAACGCAGCTTTCTGGAACGAACCAATAATTGTGTAATGCTACTTTAAAATGAACTCAAGGATGATTGTATAGGATTGTAGCTGGATCTTTGGACGAAATGTTTCAAAAATTGCTTCTAAAAAGCAATTTGCTCTTGAAGGTACATACTCGTACGAGTATAACTGGCAACCAATTTGATTCTGATTCAGAAATCAATACTTCACCAGTCAATGCACCCCACTTTCCCAGTACAACATGTGGCATGAATTTTCCAATCTTGTTAAAGATTCATCAAGGAACTGAACTATTTTAACTTTTCTATCATGGCAACGAACAAACCTTATCAAAACTGCAAACGACCATGTGCTAGTACATACATATGTCTGACTCTGCATCCCCTGTATCTGCAACATTCAATTGTGCAAGTATCACGAAATTTCAAAAAATAAAACTTCTTCCTTATTCTCCATTCCGTTGTGTTCATTTGCCCTCAATTGTACTCTCTCTAAACTTTCCGACTCATCCTAACCCAAAAGCCAATAAAAAATTGTTGAAACGATAAAACAAATTATGAGTGACATAACAACAACACAACACAAAAACACAAAAACACAACGACACAACAATACAAACTACGTACATAATCGACCTAATTCTCCCATTTCTGAAGGACCTTTGGTTGGTGTATCCATATGATAGAACTTTCCTAACTTCCAGACACACACATATCTACTTGTATACACAGTGCAGTGCTTTCTCCCGTTTCAAGGGAAGAAAACCCGAAGTACTAAATGAGCATATCTTCGTTTTGGTACAGAAATGTGTTACGTTACGTTCCTCCAGAGGAACCAGCCAAAGTCTATACGAGTACAGGAGTGGAGGGCATTCTTGAGAAACTTTTTGAACTTCCGGCAATTCTGAGCACAGTCGTCAAGTACCAGGCACAAGCACCCATTGCCACATCACAACTCCCACCATACTCCACAAACAACTCCTCGGGATCCTTCAAGCTCATCCTGCGCTTACATAGCTTTAGACAGAATACTGACGAAAACAGCAACGACGACGACACTGATAGCTATGGCATTAAGCAACAGCGCCACCAGCTACCAGCTATCATCCGAAATAATAGAACCAACAGCAAGAATCTGCCCGTACCGCACCCGTAATAACGCAAAACAATTCAAACTTGAGTAACTAACTTTCTTCAGAAAACGGTTTCCAAATTCTTCAAGAGTTTACTTACGAGTTTTGAGGTTGTTTTTCCTCCCTTTCTCTTGTGGAACTTGTGATGTGGTACGATCCTGTGCGCCCTGTTTCAGCGGCCCTGCATTTTTTTGCTGACTTTTTGCCTGTCAAGCGTTTCCTTGGAAAGGAAACACGACAGCGGAGGAATTTAATAGGTCGTACGAAATGAAATTGTTAAATGCCTGATGGTGGGTGGAGAATAAAAATTGCAGGGGGGATTGTAACGAAAAGGGTGTTAGTGCGTGGCATTTAATCTTCGAGAATTGCCAAAATGAGATGTAGCATGTGGTCTGACAAGGTGTAAAAATCCTTTAAGATAGAGATGATAATTGCCTAAGACGGCGGCGGTGCCAGGCTAGGTTTGAAGATTAACCTTTCGACGTTGGATTCGGAAGTGGTGCCGGGGGTTTTACGTTTTCTCTTGTGATGAATGTTCTTAACTAGTATGGGTCGATTTTAGAGAGAGAGGAAGCAATGAAGTTGTTCAGGCGCTTGTCTGTAGACACCCATCAAATAATTTTATTAAAGATTTCTAGAAATGGAAACTACACTCACTGTCGTCAGGCATCATCGTCCTGATGATACAGATACAATTACTTTTGTAAGATATAAGGGCTTTGAGAGTCAAAATATCTTAAAAATATGTCAACTGGCCATTGCCATCCCACAATTAAGTAGAGTCTGAAGTACAATTTTACTTTGCAAGACATCCGTCCAAGTATGGTGCCAGAGGCCAAGTTGCGACAAAACTTTCCTGACAAACCTCTGTGACACCAGAACTAGATCCGCTGTACAAGTGTTTTATCCGAACTAGGATAAAATCGAGCTTACATAAACAGAGCCATTGGATACTCCGAATCACTCCTCAATGGCCACTTTATCAAATGGCGACTTATTGACCGAGGTGAACAGATTTTTTTCTCTTTGTACTCTTGTATGCAATTTTTATTGGAATTTCACGGCCTTTCGTAGAGAGATAAGGAAGCGCTTCAATGATAAAGTACCTTCAGTACCGGCACCTTCCACACCAGCACTAAACAGCACCTGCCTGATGAGTGCGTAGGCCGGACACTTGAAGAGATAATGATTTGTGGTCGCCGTCATCACTCTGACCACAAGCCCAGCAGGAATTCGAGTCACTTACGTCTCGCAGACATAGGTGCTTTGGAAGAGTGTACTGACTACTTACGATACCAGTAAACTACAATACAAACTTTCCGTCTGAGGGACCAGCAGTAAAGTCGCTGAATTCTTAGAGGCGTTGGGAAGCGTATTCGTTTGGGCTACCGCCATTCGCAGTTATGCTCATATGTTACCCAACAGTCAACAGAAGCCCTAACCGAGGACAACGGTAATCCTAACCCAGTTTTGGACGCTGACCTTCGGCTAGTCCATCTGCGATCTCATTTCACATTGTGACCAGGGACTCAAACAAGACTCAGTACATTCAGTCTACAGACTGCGTTTAGAGAAGCTTCTTGAGAAACATTCTCGAACTAGTTTAGAAATGGTGTTACACACAGATTGGTTGTCACTGCAGACGGAAACACTTTTCCGCCGATTATTATCAAAATACAATAATTCATTGCCATCAGGATTGCGTACATTCTCATATTCTGGCCGAAGCCTGGACACAGGGAAAACTGGTTTCGTATTTAACGACATTGCACCCGACGCCATGTCCATAAGACCAGAGTCAAAACGCAGTCTTAAGGTTATCAAAACCATAAACCACTTTTCTTGAAACAGAAAATGGCTTTCAAAGTGCAAACCGTAATTTGAATATCGGGGGGAGGGAGATTCATCAGAGCATCGAGAACAGAGTCAGGCGTCGAGTCTTTGTAGTTTAGTAAAAGCAGTAGCGACGTACTTTCGTGAAAGCTTGTCTCACCAGACAACCGACGCATAGGATACAACTGCCTTTATCAAAAGACCACCCTCACTGAAAGGTCATATGTATTGTCGATAGCTCCTTGCAACGCCAGAACATATTTAGTCCAGCAAGGTTTGTCATCTAGGATGACTTTCAAATAAAGGGTTTTCCAATGGGGACTTGACAACTTTGAATTTAATTTGTTAACACACTCTTTCACTAATCATCAAACTGTCACTGTCAATTTATTCAGTAAACTCAACATTTTCATCATGGTAAAGTACACGAACGAGCAACGTCTGCAAATTATAAAAATTTTCTACCGAAATTCGGAGTCGGTGACTGCAATTTTAAGAGCGTTAACTCCAATTTTTGGACGTAGTTCTTGATTTGTAGACACGCAATAGCAAGTTTAGTGCTGCCGTTCAGGCGTCCGTAGCAAAACGATTCAAATCAGTCAATTCCACGGCGTTCTCAAGAATTGGGCATAGCTCAGACCACATTATGGCGTATTTTGCGTTAGGATCTTAGTTTACACCCATACAAGATCAAGCTGACTCAAGAATTGAAGCCGATGGACCATTTGAAGCGACGTACGTTCTCCGATTGGGTTCTGTAAAAGATGCGCCAAGATGATGAATTTTATCTTCAGTGACGAAGCTCATTTTTGGCTCAATGGGTTCGTCAATAAGCAAAATATGCGTTATTGGTCGGGTGAAAATCCACATGTGCTTCATGAATCACCATTTCATTCACAAAAAATAACTGTTTGGTGCGGTTTGCATGCTGGCGGCGTTATTTATTTATTTTATTTATTTTATTCATTTCAACGCTATACATATTTAAGAATTATATTCTTTTGTTCTTGTACAGGAAATTAAAGGGTTCAATTACAATTACATATTTATTTCATATTACAATTCGTTATAAAAAATAAATGAAAAACAAAGAGAGAAAAAAAGAAAGAAGTTAAGAAAAAAAAATTGAGGTAAAGATGCATGTACATAAGTCATTTTGCTGTTAAAATTTGCTTGCAAAGTATTCAAGTAATAACTTTTTTAATGTTCCATCCGTATTTGTTCTTCTAAGAATTTTGGGGAGATTATTCCAGAGGTGAACCGCATGTACAAAAAACTGCCTACTGCTGACTAAGGATCGATGTCTAGGAGGAACTATTTTAAGTGTTTTTTGTGAATTGTTAAATTTGATTTTAGCAAAGAGATAGTTTGGCGTTTTAGTTTTAAGAAGTTTGTGTAGTGCTAGGACTGTTCTATACTGTAACAGAGCATTGAGAGAACAACCATATATTTGTTTAGTGTGCATTGAGACTTGGTCATAACGGCCCAAGTTGAAAACATATCTTGCAACAATTATTATAAGCAACATTTAATTTCCTTAACGATTCGGAGTCTAGGTTTGAAAAAATTTCGCAGCCATATATTTTGATGGGCACAACATAAGACCTGATTAATTTGAGTTTAACATTAGTTGGAAGAAACAGTTTTGTATGACTCAAGCCCCGCAGAATACAAAATATCTTCGACACAACATGATTAACGTGGTCCTTCCAATTAAGGTTCTCATTGAAATATATACCAAGATTCTTTGCTTTACTTACAAATTCAATAATTGAATTATTTATTTTTAAAGGTGATGGTGAAATATTGTGATGTTGCGTCTTCCATAGTGTAAGAGCTTTAGTCTTAGATGCATTAATTTCGATTTAGTTTTTTTGAGACCATTTAAAAATGTGATTTAAGTCATTGTTCATGAAGTTCTACTGCGGCAGAGTAGTTGGACTTTTTGAATTTTAGTGTCAATTGTGCGTCGTCTGCGAAAAAACTGAAATTTACAATTCTCTATGCATCTTGAGAGGTCATTCAGGTAAAGCGTGAAGAGAAGAGGACCCAAAATTGAACCTTGGGGAACCCCCGTAGGTACAATAAGCATGTTCGAAAAGTTATTGTTATAGTAGACCGCTTGAGTTCTATTTTCAAGATATGACTTAATAAGATTGGAGACAGAATTTTCAAAGGCAAATTGTGTTATAAGTTTGCGCAATAAAATTGGATGGTTTACCGAGTCAAATGCCTTTGAGAAATCCAGCAAGACCATAAAGGACATAAAACCTTCATCAAACCCATCGCGAATATCATCACTAATTTTCTTGAGGGCTGTTATACAGCTATGTTTAGATCTAAACCCCGATTGCTACTCCGTTATTAGTTTTTGTTCTTCGAGATGTACCTTGATTTGACGGCTAACAATTTTTTCAAAAGCTTTGCTAAGGAAAGGAAGAATAGCTATTGATCTAAAATCAACATTATTTGGTGTGAGTGATTTAGGAACAGGAAGTACTTTTGCATTCTGCCACTTATCGGGAAAGGTAGACGTTGTTATTATCGTGTTATAAATATATATGTGTTATGTGTTTTCGTATAAAAGTTAAAAGTATTTTTACAATATTTGAATGAATTCCATCTAAACCAGTCGCATTCGATTTAATAGAGAGTATGACCTCTCCCACATAAACAGCATCCACGCACTGCAGTGAAAAAGACCGCTGAGTGTTTGTTTCGAGTTGTTCAAATTGATCATACGAGGTTGAAAACGACCCTACAAACTTCCGATTTAAATCATTAAGGTTTAAGTTATTTTTCAACATTTGATTGCCTGTATCATTTGTTCTAATGCCTGCCTCTCGGATTGTTCTCCAAAAATTTGCACTCGATTTATTGGCATGAAATTTGTTTTTATAGTAGGTGCTTTTATTTTTGCGAATTAACTGTGTAACCTCATTTCGTAATCGTTTAAACTCATCATGTAGATATGGACAGCGGTATCTTCTCCACCTGTGATAAAGTAGGTTCCGTTCCTTGATCTTATTTAGAATTTGCTGGTTAAGCCAAGGTATCTCACTGTTTTTTATTTTTCTGGTTTTTAAAGGGACATATTTTTCAAACAAGTATTTAAAACATTTTTATTTAAAACTGAGACTTGAAAATTGACATCAGACGTGTAATAAATAGGTGACCAGTCAAGCCTATAGCACTCATTAAAGAGAGATGGGACGTCTGTTGATGAAAAGTCCCGAAATTGGGAATTAACATCAGTTTTTCCCAAAGGAAAAACATGTAACACCAAGACTATTATATCGTGGTAAGAGAACCCCGGGCAAATGATTTGGTCATAGTGTGATATTACATCAGACTTAGGTACTATGAAGACATCAATAAGTGATGGAGTTTTATTTGGAAAGAAATGGGTAGGATTTGTATTGTCCACAAATCTACGAACTGTTTGTTATTATTTGCCAGAATGTCCATATTCATGTCGCCAGTTATAATTATTTTTGAATAACTTGGACCTAAAATATTCTTGAGATTATTATCTTATCTCAGAGTAATGTGCTACGTCCGGTGCAGAATATATTGTTCCTACCAATAATTTGTGCGAGCCTGAAGTTACCTCTACAAAGACAAACACCGATTTATTAGTTTCATTAGATTTTTTCACAATTTCAGCCCTATAGCAGTTTTTAACATAAATTGCTGCTCCTCCGCTCCGTTTAGATAAACGATCAGCACGAAAAAATTCATACCCCTTAATTTTAAAAAGATCATTAATCATTCCTTCTTTGGTCCAGGTTTCAGAAACTCCAATTACTCGTATGTCCATACAACCATTTTCAAACAATAAACGCATTTCATCAATTTTGTTAACTACACTTTGTGCATTCAAATGGCAAATCCGAATGCCTATCTTATCTTTGCATATTATGTCAAACAGCATTCTAGATTTATCGATGCTAGTCCCCAATGGTGCATAATTTCTCCCTGCTATATTATTGTTCATCGGATTTATTAGAAAGCAACAAATGTCTAAACAAGAACACACGGGAACATGGAACAATAAATAAGAGAGACAGATCAAGAGTTAACTCAATAATTAACAACAAAATAACTTCAAAAGATGAGTACTGCATAAGGAGTTGACATTTAAAGACAGAAAAAAGAAATAAGTAGGAGAAGTGATGTAGATAATAGTAAAAAACAAAATTTTAAAATATTAAGAGAATTCATTGTGTAAACAAAAAATACTATTCTATTGTTTATCAGCTTACGATGGTCCATTTCCATTTTGCCTCATGTAAAATTGTTCCAGGTCATCATTACAGGTTATTAGTATGGATTCCCCTCTCAGCGTCTGCACATACACTTGGCCATTTTTGGTATGAACTGATGAAATCAATTTGTTTTGTTTTATTTTCAGCGCATTCCGTTGCAAGCGATAATTAGTTTTCGTTAAGCTCTCATTTATGTAAAGGGTCCGCCATCTAACGTTTTTTTTTTCAAAGCTCATGTCTGATTTGACAGATAATTAGTTTTATCCTTCCGCTGAACGAATATGGCTGTGTATACGCTTGAACTACGCTTCGCTAAGTGGACCTGCGATCGACTTAGAGAAGATGACGATTTTGCCAAAAAAAATCATCTTTTCAGATGAAGCTCATTTTGATCTTGGCGGGTATGTAAACAAGCAAAATTGTCGCATTTGGGGCACAGAAAACCCGCACGCATACATTGAAAAGCCGATACACCCAAAACGAGTCACTGTTTGGTGCGGATTTTGGTCCAGAGGCATAATTGGGCCATTTTTCTTCGAAAATGAGCAAGGAGTGGCCGTTACAGTCAATGGCGATCGTTATCGGGCCATGTTGAACGAATTTTTGTTCAAAATTCGTGAAGCCATTGGTGAAATACAGCTGCACACAATCGATAATGTGCTTAAAAATTGGACCGATCGTGTAGGCTACTGCATGGCCAGCCGAGGCAGCCATTTGAATGAAATTATTTTCCATTATTAACCGGAAGGATAGAACTAATTATCTGTCAAATCAGACATGAGCTAAGTGTTACCATTCACGAAATAAGCACTAGTTGAAAAAAACAACGTTAGATGGCGGACCCTTTATATTCTCGTGTCAGACGGAATTCCAATGTCACGAAGAGACAACACAGATTTGGTTTCTTTATACCGCGCAAAACAGCCTCTCATTAATTTATTTTTGTCTCGTATATCAGTGAACTTCAATATTATTGTGCCATCATTGGCACTGGCATTGTTTTACTCTGAATATTGACCTCAGAGGTGGTGTTTCGACATTAACTGCCTTACATACTCGTAAATTATCGAAGATCGCATTCAAATTTTCATATTTTGAAGCTGGAATGCCCACTAAAACAGCATCAGTAGCAATTTGCATTCTTTCAAGAGAATCCACCCGCTCTTCAAGTATATTGCATTTTTGATGTAGGTCAGTTATTTTTTCCATTGCCGATGATTCAATTGCACTTAATTTTTTGAGGATGCAGTCTTCTGTAGCTTTCAAAAGGGAGATTTCGCTGTCAATTTTCTCTTCTAATAATGAAAGACTTTATCGATACGTGTCCACAAATCATCAATATTGATTGTATTAGTTCCCGGTGTTTTATTTTGCTGAGAATTCTGAGCGGATCTTGTTTTATGTGACATCATTACGAAATAATTATTTTCAGTTTTTCAGTTTTAACTTTGAAAATGAGACACTTCCACTTGTAATAATGTGCATGCTTGCTTACAATAATTCGGATAATAAATATGTATAAAACTATGGTTTAACGGGAGCAAAATTATACATTACTACTCTCGACAATTGCACATTTGCGTTATTGGGCCATATTTTTTCGACGTCAGTTACTGTGAATGGTCAGCGTTATCGCGCCATGATCACCGATTATTTTTGGCCCGAATTGGAAGATATGGACTTGGACGACATGTGATTTCAACACGATGATGCCACAAGCCACACAGCACACGCTACAATCGATTTATTGAAGAGTAAGTATGGTGAGCGTGTTATCTCAAGAAATGGGCCAGTCGATTGGCCGCCTCGTTCGTGCGATTTAACTCCGCTTGACTATTTTCTGTGGGGCTACGTTAAGTCATTGGTTTATGCCAACACGCCGACGACGTTGGAAGAGCTCAGAGCTAACATTGAACGCGAAATAGCGGTCGTTTCGGCCGAAATGTGCGGCCGACTCGTTGAAAATTGGGTCCAACGAATCGACCAATGCAAACGTGCCGAAGTCGAGTTCCATTCATAAATGTTTTGATTGTACTTCAAGCCGATAATAAAGTTTTTGAAATATCTCAAATGGTTTGCGTTTTATTTAAAAAAAAAAAGTTGTCAATTCCTTATTGGAAAACCCTATAGCTATTTTTGTTGTAGAAACTGATGGTGATGCTTTTAACCATTATATGAGTCAAACCAGACAGCTTCCGCATGATCCAACAGACTGTACGGCTATACCAGCTGCATATACCTGCACGTAGACGTTAGAACTATCGAGAGCGTTAGCCAGTGCCTCGACCAACAGTGGAAATAAGACCCCCATTGGACCCAACTTTACCCCCTTCACATTTTGTCGGCAGTCGGCATCCGACATCAGAGCCCTGCTCATTCAGTTTTTCGATTCTTGAAAAATCTGTTAAAATGAAAAATCCCACCAAAGTAAATCCAGCCTTACAAAGTCCAGAAAAGTTTTCCGTACTGCCGTGTGGATATTGGGTGAGAGCGCCCGAAAGTGTTCAATATCAGCTCTGATTTCCAGCTTATCTTCCAGCACTCCGTATAGTAGAACTGGCAGAATCAATATTTTGTAAAGCATACTCGTACATTTCAACTTCCGAGTTAGAAGTTTTGGGCCCATTTATTTAGCCATGCTAAATAAGAGAGGGTTTCCTAGGGTAAGTGTTCGACGAATCTCCATTAGGGAGTCATTCGTGGATTTGATGTAGGCTGCCACGAAATTACTATAGTCAACAGAGACGTTTTGTCCTAGGCCGTGGACAAATGATACGTTTTATATTAGCAACATGTACACACTTGGTTTTGTTCTCATTTACTTCAAAACTCCTTTTGCCTATTGTTCGATGATGTCAATGCCGTCTACGCTTCTTAGCAGCTAGACAAAGATTTGTTAAAGATATTGCCTGCCCCGGGCGCAGTCTGTTCAAGCACTAGTTCGAAAGGACTGCTTCGAAACTGCGTATTGCACCGCGTATTTTCCGAATTCGACCATCGCCTTTTAGAACTCAGATGGCGATGAACACCATGTGCGGATTTGAAGTCGGTAAACCAGGATTTTACTCTGTTCTTCAGCCAGGGCAGAGCTTCTTTAATCGCCAAAATTTCCGCCTGAACACGGTACAGTGATTTGGAAGACGGAAAGAGAGGCTCAGATTTAGGTTATCTGAGAAAACACCGCCACCAACTCCGTTATCGGTTTTAGATCCATCTGTGTAGAAATGGATTGACTTGTCCTCCATGAAAGCATCTTCCTCTCAGAAGGATTTAGAGGGGAAGCTTATATGGAAGTTTTTGTCAAACCAAAGTTCAGGTATGGTGTAATCGATGTTCTCTGTGAGGATTCCTAATGTATTAAGAATGTTGGCGTGGCCAAATGAATTATTTGTCCACTGTTTAGTCGTTTTAAGGCGAATAGCTGCAGTCGTAGCTACTTGCTGCTGAAAATATCAACTGGTGTCAAATGAAACAGAATGTCTAATGCCGCAGAGGGGGTAGAACCGCAAGGCTCCGCTTATGCATAGACATGCTGTTCTTTGGACTCTGCTCAGTTTAATGCAGTTGACTGCATATTCTAAGGCCTTCCACCAGACGACCACCCCGAAAGTAAGTATCGGTCTTATGACCGAGGTGTATAGCCAGTGGGTTATGCAAGGTTGAATTCCCCATTTATTTCCAATGGCTTTTTTGCAAGACTTTTGACTCTTTCTTGAAAATTAGGTTTCCAGTTTAGTTTCCTGACAAAAATGAGAACCAGATATTTTGCTGTACAAGAATATACTAAACTGGTACCGTTTATTGGAGGAGGGTCTATTATTGGAATTTTGTATTTCCTGGAAAAGAGGACAAGATCAGTTTTATGGGGGTTTATTACCAATCCACAGCGATCTGCCCAGCGGGTTAATCTATTGATATTTACTTAAAGGAGTTCTTTATTGGGATTGAGATGATTTCCTGAGACGGCTATAGCAACGTCATCCGCATAGCAATCACTCTGCTACCACCCGCTTCCAGGTATATCAGCAGTTCATTAACCATTAAGTTCCAGAGAAGGGGAGAGAGGACACCGCCTTGCGGCGTACCTATGGTAACACATCTTTTAGCAGAAGTCTCACCCAGTTTGGAGTTGATTATCCTGCTGTTTAGCGTAAGACTGATCAACTTCCCAAGTGAGTTGTCTACCTGCAAAGATGACAACGCAGTCGTGATTGCGGATGTGTTGACGTTGTTAAAGGCACCATCTATGTCCACGAAAGCAATCATTGTGTACTCTTTATATAGTAGGGATCGTTCGATGTGGCTAGTCAGCGAGTGCAGAGCCCTTTCCATCGACTTTCCTTTACTCGTTGAGCTGTTGACAAAAGTCTTAAATCAATTTTAGCTCGTATATGGATATCAACCAGTCGTTCTAGAGTTTTCATAAGGAAGGATGATAGACTATAGATCTGAAGTCCTTTGGGACAACATGAGAACATTTTCCGGATTTGGGAATGAATACTACATTGACTTTTCTCCATAACAGTGGAATGTGGATAAGTTCTGCACAGCTCCTCATAATATTTTCTAGCGCAGGCAGAATAAAATCTGAAGACCTATCTAGAAATATCTTAAAGTACTACGAAAATATTTTTGCAAGGTCTTGGTATGACCAGCAGAAGACATTTTGGAATCAATGATCCCAAGTACTTCAATTCATCGATTTTCACGAACCAGAAACAATTCCCATTACAGTTAAGCTGAATTTTATACAACCTGGTGCATGAAAAAAGAAATCTGCATCAAAAGAATATATTGTTCAGAAAAGCTGAGGAACATAAGTTTAGTTTTAGGACTTATTACCAATTTGTGTTCAGTAAACCAAGTTCTCAATAATTCCAGATCCCAATTTATATCTGCGGCTAGATGTACGAGTACATACGCAACATTCCAGCTCAAGGATATCGAAAAGTCTTGCGATAGGAACAATATCCGAATATTTTTCAGAAAATGGCTTTAAGTCCGAAAGGCAGGTTCTTCAAAACAGTGAAAAAACCTAATAACTGCCTCTATTCACTGAAGCACAGGGAATAGTAGATGTTTTTGATTACCACCTCCAGCAGCTACTTTATGGGCACATGGTAGAGGAAGTAGGACAAAACAAGAACTCGATTCCAATTAATAAAGATATACTAGATATTGTAGACCCCGGAGATATGGTAATAGTTTCATCACCTTCAATAGGTACGTTTTGATGACGAGACTTATTTTCTTCCTGCAAACCCAACTTCAGATAAAGATTGCCTATCTGACTCCGCCTTTTTTCAACTAAGTGGCATTACTAACAATTTAAGCAGGCAACATGATCTTGTTTTCTCGTCCGATGCCGATAATTGTGTTGTCACGGAAAGCAAACATCTTTTATCTAAACTCGACAGCTACCACCCACCTTATTTCCAAAAAATATCCCACGTTCTCACCACCCTGGTACATAACCCTGTGTGAGGTGATCCTGAGGTGCAGAAACACAGTAAGACATCCTCTGTAAATTTTCCTGATCTAAATCCATATTGATTTGTGCTAAAAAAGGAATAGTATTCTGATTTCCTTGAACTGAACTGAACTGTTTTTAATAAATTTTTCAAAAATTTTAGGAAAAGCGAGAAGAACCGAAATGGATCTGTAAACTTATTTTGTTTATTTACACCATACATAATACCACTCTTTAAAAATGGCGAACCAGATTGCATTATTAGCAATTACAGGCCTATTTCGCTTCCACCATCTTTGTGTAAAATTTTTGGAAAAAATATAAAAAATAGAGTTCAATTTGGTTTTAAAGCTAAATCACAAATGTACTCGAATGTAGACAGAAAAAAATACGCCTGCTTACGAAACTATAATATTTTACTAAAAGAGCTATGTCGAGGAGGTTTTAGGGGCTTTATGCTTCATTGGTTCACACACTATCCAGAAAATAGACCACAAAATAAAGCAGAATTTGGAAAAATTATGTTAAAATGGATATGCCACAAGGTTCGGTATTATGACCAATACTTTTTTTTGTCTACATCAATTCACTATTTGCATTCGTTTTTAAAGGGATTATAAGAGCTTTTGCTTTCAACATATTCTCGGTATCGGGGTGAAGCTGTGGTTGTTTATATAAATTGACTTATTTATCAAGTAATACTATTATTTTAGTGCATTCATGTAAAATTTCATATAAATGTGATTATTAATTCGCGTTTTATCTCTAGTTAAACAGAATCATAATGGCAACTGAGACGATGATGGTGAAAATTGAGCATCGCGCTGTAATTAAATTTCTGACTAAGCAAGGAAAAAGTCAAAAAACTATTCATGAAGAGATGGTGGCTGTTTACCAGGGTTCCGCACCTTCATTATCAACTGTGCAAAAGTGGTCAAGTGAGTTCAAGAGAGGCAGAGAGAGCATTGAAGACGACTCCCGCTCCGGCGCCCCGGCTACTGCTTGTACGGGAGAAAGCATTAAAGAAGTCGAAAAACTTGTTCTTGAGGATGCCCGAATAAAGGTGAAAATGATGGCAGAGATCACCAAGCTTTCAATTGGTACCATTCACACCATTCTTTATGACCATCTTAACCTTTCAAAGGTCAGTGCAAGGTGGGTGCCACGAATGCTCACAGCGCCTCAGAAAAAAGTGAGAATCGCATGCTGTAGAGAACTTTTGGAGATGTGTAGTGAGAACGCGGACGGTATTATGGATCGAATTGTTACTGGGGACGAAACATGGGTCCACCACTATGACCCTGAAAGCAAACAAGAGTCCATGCAGTGGCATAAAAAAGGAACAGACCCCCCGAAGAAGTTCAAAGTCACTCCGTCTGTCGGGAAGCTAATGGCCACAGTTTTTTGGGACTCAAAGGGAATTTTGCTCATTGAGTACAAAAAAAAAGGTGAAACCATCAACGCCACATCCTACGCTTCCACTTTGCATAATTTGCGGGAGGAAATTAAAAAGAAAAGACGGGGTAAACTCGCAGCGGGTGTGTTGCTTCTTCATGACAACGCTCCTGTTCACACGGCGTGAGTTTCCAAGGCTGCTGCGCGAGATTGGGGTTTCGAAGAAATCCAACACCCACCCTATAGTCCAGACCTTGCCCCTAGTGATTATTTCCTGTTTCCGGATTTGAAAAAATGTCTTCGTGGAAAAAGATTTTCGGATGATGAAGAACTCAAGTCGGCAATAAATGGGTATTTTGCAGAGAAAGAGGAAATTTAATTTTTTGATGGTTTAAAAAAGCTTATCTCAAGATGTAACAAATGCATTGATGTTAGGGGAGATTATATTGAAAAATAAAAAAAAAACAATTTCAATTGAATTCGCATTTTCCTTCATATCGATACCGAGAATATATTGAACGCCCCTTGTAAGCCCAATTGATGTACCCAAATCAGTACAAACTCTATGCGAGTTCACATTTAAGCCAAGATTTGCCGTGATGCTTACGACCGGATCGAGGAAGATCAACGGAAATTATCAAACGATTGGCTAAAAGAATTCAGTTCTTAGTTAATCCTTGCTTTCTAAGCACCAACTTAAGGGAACACTAACAAAAGATATTGCGCAACTTAATATTCACTTTCAACATCAAAAACATCACAGCACCACCCATCAAACGTCCCTTAAGCCGCCTTCAAACAGATTCTTTTAAGGACAAAGGACCTTCACCACAAGGTATCCTTAATTAACTCGTATAAAGGAAGATACACGATCAATTGTCTATTACAAGAAACCATTTTGTTTCTCTAATCATTCGTATGCAAATGTGAATGCCATGTAATAATGGTTAACTAAACTGTTTTTCCTCTGTTATCCGGGATTCGTTTTAACCACAAGAACCTTTGGAAACAAATAAAAAAAAAACCAACATAAACGGCCATTATCCTTTAAAAGCTTTTCTCCCTGATGTTTCCCAAAAACAACAATCTCTCTGCACAAAAAAACAAAAAAGGAAAAACCAGAAAATGCGGGCAAAAAAAAAATCCGAAAACTAAACAAAATAAACAATCACACCCATCTAACGGTCCTTATACTACCTAATAACAGTTAAGCAAGGAAAAATCACCTCCACACCCTCTCCATTCACCCGATGAAATCAGCCGAGGAAAAGCCAAAAATAAAAATAAAAAATTTGTTTTTTCTATAAACCCTCATCTCGTCGAAAGCCATGTCCACTTTAACTGTTCTGTATGCCATTTCAATTGGATTGACGTCACACACAGCCATGCATGCAATGATGAGGATAAATAAAACAGCAGGGCTAGAGACAGAAATAGGGACAGAGGGCTTCGTCGTCGTTTTGCAGCATCTTATATGTCGTTATCCTACCACCGACCGACCGAGCAAAGGATGAAGATGAGGTAGCACCACAAAACCAGACCATGATGACGTAGAGTACTCGTACATCGGGGACATTGAAAACGATGAGCACGACGACGATGACGGCGACAGGGACGTTTATCGATGATGACGTAAAGCCAAAAACCGATACAAAAAGCCAGAAACGAATGTCAGCACATAATGTAGATGGAAGACAGAGCTGGCCTCACTTTTATGCACTACACCAAAGACCATCCCCAAGACCTTCCGACCTTCCGACCTTCCGACCTTATTGTTTTACGTTGTTTGCCCTTAGTGGATACTCTTGCAGGAAGTGGTGGTTGGATGGCATTAGTGATTCCCTAGGGGCTAGGCCAGGGAAATGGATACCTTTGTCCACTACAGCGTAGATCCTATCTAACAGAGAAGAAATAACAAAAAAAAAAAAAAAAAACCAAACTAAATCTAGGGTGTCGGATTGAAAGACAACGATAGTGCATCCAAAGGACAATTGGGTCAGCGCTAGAGTGGCAAAGGATGTAATGCCAAAAATGTCTTTGTTAGTCTTCTTCATCCACAAAATATGCTTATCTGTGCACTATACCCTCCAACTCATTCTCATATGTACGAGTATACTCAAAGTTCTCTTGCCACTGAGATGGTGTATGCATTCAGTTTTTGCTTCCGCTCTTGTTGCCGTACTTCCTACTATCCTGCTTTGTCTGCTACATCTCCTCCTCCGACTTGCCACGTCTGATAGTGAAGATTTTGAGCTTGTGACGGTTGTGATGATGATGGCCTTGCCTAGTAAAATTATTATGATTCTAGCTTTTCGAAAACTTCTCGACTGTGAGACTATTGGCACTCGTACCCGTACATCCTTATGTACTGTTAAATTCATTAAATAAATTTCAAATTGTTGCAGTGAATGCATCTGAATGCGGGCGAATGCTGCTGTGGGTTGCTGAAGAATGACGAAGCCGAGGCTAAAGTTGAAGCAAACTTTCGTTTACCAATTTTCAGGGAAGGATCCTTACGAAATGTGGCTTTTGGGTAACTTCATTTTGTGGTGGGTGACGGTGCCTGGTGAAGGAATCTTTTGCTTGTCTTTTCTTCTCTCCGGTACTAGTGGATGCAAAAATATGATTTCGGCATAACTAATTAGTAAGAATTATCTGGGAATCTGAATAGAAATCTGTCTTAGTGTTAAGATTTAGAGAAGATTTTGTGTATAGGATTTTCTGATTAGGCATCTATTGTGTCTAGGAAATTGTTTCTCAAAGATTCGACAGAGAACATTTATGTTACCTTGTGGCCGTTGCAATGGGTTAGTGGTGGCCGGTAAGCAAGCAAATGAACATTTCGCTAAAAATAAACCCCGGTCAAGGTCAAGGATGGTGTTAAAACCGATCATCTAGCACACATTACCAATTATGACTAGAGTTAAGATAGAAACCCATACACTCTATCTTGAGGACGTTCCCGCATGCTGGTGATCATTTTTAACTATCCTCATAGATGACATTGGTTTTACGGCGGAGTAAAGCAAGACAACGATGGGTGCTCTAAACAAATAGTTTTGATGCTGGAATTTCCACCATAGTTTATTCGCACATCAAATCAAAGAAAATAATCCGATGGTGCGAAATCACATGATTTTGGTGGGCAATTCACAGGTCCATTAGGCGAAATTATGCTCCTTCAATTAATTGTCTGTGACGCACGCTGTGCGGTATGTTGTGTCGCCTTGTTAAAGTTTCTCCACATTAATGCCATTCATCTGGAGAACGAAGAAGTCAGTAGTCATAGATATTTAGCGCCCTCCATTGATTGTAACATTCTGGCCGGCATAATTTTTGAAGAAATATGGGCAATGGATAGAGCACACTAAACAGTGTCTTTTTGTAGATGCTTCTGGATTTTCTTCACTCTAAATGCGGCAATTTTACTTGTATTGGTGAAAAAGATGATCAAGAGCAATCTCGTTTTAGGCTCATTAACAGAACCTACGACACACACGATGGTTAAGAGGCTTCAATTCTAGCTGGATGTTGTAAGCTCGTGAACCACGATCTTTCCGCAAAGTTCTCCATAAAGCTCCGATTGCCGTGCAAGATGCGAGATCGACTCATTCAGGTCCTCCCCAATGCAACACTCGACAGCAGCAACAGCTTCTCTGGTGCGCACTGTACGACGGGTCTGTGGATGCGATCCATGATTCATTCAAATTCATTTTTCTGTTTTTTAGTGCAAAAGTTGGGGATTGAAGCCCATTGCTTTGCTATTAGCCAACTAGCCAATTAGAGCACTCGGCACAAAGTACTGCTGTGGGCTCTTCAGATTGACGAAGCAAAGGACTATGTACTCATATGTTATATGAAACAATAGACCTAAACAATGTGGAAATTTAGGTTTTTACTTAATCATCAGTGAACAAGGTCTGAATACTAGTCAGCCTACACTTTCGACAAAGGTTTTGTATAGGATGGCAAGTTTCAAAAAATAAGGTGCATCTACAAAAAACTAGATGTATTCAGCATATTTTGGCTTTCAGCTACTTTGAAGCTACATTTAGGTGTGAGGAAACGCGTCCCAGTATTATTGATCGATAACTGCAAGTGGTGAATAGCCCCGTGAAAAAAGGGCACCAAATTTTGTAGTAATTTGTACAAATTTTCTCTAAATATTGGCCGCGTAGAACTCAATTATCTATTCCAAAAACAGTAACGTGATTGATCGGGAAACTGCAGAGGATCCTATAACTTGGATTTGGCCAGCAGCGCAACAATCAAGTTCATAGTGGTCGTCCCCAGTATCCCCATGCAGGATAAAATGGTAAGGGCATGCCCATTCAGTAATATTACACTTGTCTACGCCGTAGTAGGGCTCACAATGGAAGATTAAAATATCTGACGAACCACCTAATGCCTTGTATAGAAATGGACTCACTAATGATGACCCTACCAAACGTTAAAAGGAAAAAAAAAAATCAAATTTGCACGTGGAATGTTAAGACCCACATGCAGCCGAACAATTAGCAGAGACCCTTCTATCACACAGATGCATATGTACCACCGCCATCCAGTAAGTGCGATGGGATGGGGCGCACATATGGAGGATGAAAAACTGTGATATAAACTATGGTGATTGATATCTGCGGCAGACTTTGGCAGGACTTAAGCTTCCGACATGTGAGCGAACGTCTTCTGATAATGCGCATCAAATTCGCTAACATAAGCCTAAAATGCGCCCATGCCCCTACGGAAGACAAGGACGATGCCACAAAAAAATGTTTCTACAACCTGCTCGGCAAGACGACAAAACCTCCTCGAACAATGCACTAAGTATGACATAACGACAGGATAGGAAAAAAGTACACCGTTGCACTGGTAGGCAAGCATAGCCTACACGAGAGACCACGTCTGGCATCAGACTTAGACTTATTGCCTTTGTGGCGGGATGAAATATCACTATGGAAAGCACATCTCAATACAAGGAGCTATGGCGGTCTCAACATTTGCTAAATTAAATTGAACACATTGCAATAGACGTAAGGCATGCCTCCAGTATTCTGGACGTCCGAACGTTCTGGGTAGCTAACATTGACTATGATCACCACTTAATTGCAGCCAATGTAAGAATGCGGATTTCCCAAGCACCACAACACAGAGGAACTACGGTGAGAAGATATAACGAGGAAAAGCCTCAATCACAAGAGACCGCCAGAATCTTAGCGTTCCTATGCCGACAGCATCAACTACCGAGGACCAATTACAACGCTGCCAACTTGCCATTAGAGACGCCGCTACCAAAAAATCCCTGGTTTTTTGCCGTCAATGCCGTCAAGCACATGCACCTAAACAAGAAGCCTATAAAGCGACGCTGCAGAGAAGGACGAGAGCTGCTAGTGAGCTCTTTTCTTCTCCAGAAACAGAAAAAACGGCACAAGAAACGCGCAATGGAAGTTATTAAGAGGTTGTACTCCTGAAATAACGAGCGGAAGTAGTTTTACCAATAAGAAAAATGAACGTGTCAAGGCAAACCCGTACACGAGCCTGTAGATATGAAAAAAGAAACCTGGTACGAGTAGTAGAGTCACAGTCGGTGCTGAGTATATCGAAAAACTGTTTAACGGCGAAGAAGCCCAACATTCCCCTGTCAAGTAAAATAGACAATTCAACGTAAACGATGATTGTTAAAACTTTCGTACACCTGAACCATGTCAGATTTGCTTTCCCTGATAAGCTCGCTCATCTGTGCAGAATGACAACGTTTGACAACGCTCGCTGCTTTTTAATGTCAAAAACGGTTTTAGAGATAAGGTGACGCGCTGTCATGTGACTTCTTTAACATCATATTTGAAAGAATTGTACCAAGCATATGGTGTCAACAAGAAGGGACACACATCCTCGACAAATAGGACAGAACGTCACAGTCGACAGCTATAATTTCGGGGTAGTAAACGACTTTGTCTACCTTGGCTCTGTTATGAATTCTGCTAACAACACCTCGGCAGAAATAAAACGAAAATTCACTCTTGCCAAACGCTGTCTCTTTGAACTTAGAAGGCGATTAAATAGTAAGGCCCTATCCCGAAAAACTAAGGAGACTCTATGTAAGACCTTGATCATCCCTTTCTACTTTATGACGTAGAAGCATGGTAGAAGCTTTGGAGGAGAAGATTCAACGACGAACTATACGAGCTGCTCAGAAAACTGCCCATCGGTTGCCTGAGATGACTAAGACTAAGCGTCTTCAAATCTAACTCGGAGGGATTACGCAGTAGAGCAAGACCTTACCTTAGATGGCGCTCATAAGTAGAAGGGGACCTCAGCCGACATGGAGTGCGCAAATGAAGGCGTAGCACCATCTAGTACATAAGTACTGCACATGCGGTTTATTCTCCATAAGGGGGTCAGTTTTAAACGTTATCGGCAGAAGGATAATAAGTATCGGAAAATTCGCGAGACGAGCATACAATCAAGTTAAGAATGAGAATCAATGAGCACCCGAATAAGTGGGAGACGGAAATTTACATTGCTTTCTGATCCCCTGACACTGAGTCCAGCAATCCAAAAAAAAACAGGGTCCCAGAGGAGTCTCAAACTAGGCCAACGACCCATAAAACAAAATG
The DNA here is from genome assembly GCA_949129095.1 of Volucella bombylans. Lineage (NCBI taxonomy): Eukaryota > Metazoa > Arthropoda > Insecta > Diptera > Syrphidae > Volucella > Volucella bombylans. Next base: position 170,307,886 of record OX422142.1, read on the forward strand.
AGTCACATTATAGGGGAAGTCTCCAATAGATCTCAACATTGAGTTACTGAAACAATATGCTGCTTCTACCTCTATCTCGACTACAAAAATATAGGGTTTTCCAATAAGGACTTGACAACTTTTTTTTTAAATAAAACGCAAACCATTTGAGATATTTCAAAAACTTTATTATCGGCTTGAAGTACAATCAAAGCATTTATGAATGGAACTCGACTTCGTTCATATGGCCACCGCGGGCACGTTTACTGCGGTCGATTCGTTGGACCCAATGTTGTACGACTTGGCCACACATTTCGGCCGAAACGGTCGCTATTTCGCGTTCAATGTTGACTCTGAGCTCTTCCAACGTTGTCGGCGTGTTGGCATAAACCAATGACTTAACGTAGCCCTGCAGAAAATAGTAAAGCGGCGTTAAATCGCACGAAGGAGGCTGCCAATTGCCTGGCCCATGTCTTGAGATAACACGCTCACCATACTTACTCTTCAATAAATCGATTCTAGCGTATGCTGTGTGGCTTGTGGAATCATCCTGTTGAAACCACATGTCGTCCAAGTCCATATCTTCCAATTCGGGCCAAAAATTCGGTGATCATGGCGCGATAACGCTGACCATTCACAGTAACGTGACGATCGTTATCGTCGACGAAAAATATGGCCCGATAACGCCGCCGGCATGCAAACCGCACCAAACAGTTATTTTTTGTGGATGAAGTGGTGATTCATGAAGCACATGTGGATTTTCACCCGACCAATAACGCATATTTTGCTTATTGACGAACCCATTGAGCCACAAATGAGCTTCGTCACTGAAGATGATTTTGCGATGAAATTCATCATCTTGGCGCATCCTCTCCAGAACACAATCGGAGAACGTACGTCGCTTCAAATAGTCCATCGGCTTCAATTCTTGAGTCAGCTTGATCTTGTATGGGTGTAAACCAAGATCCTTACGCAAAATACGCCGTAATGTCTGAGATCTGAGCGATGCCCAATTCTTGCGAACGCCGTGGAATTGACTGATTTGGATCGTTTGCTATGGACGTCTGAACGGCAGCGATATTTTCGACACTTCGACCAACCCGTTGTCTTACTGACACTTGTTACTGCCTGTCTACTAGGACGATAATTACGACCGAAAATTGGAGTTAACGCTCTTAAAGTTGCAGTCACCCACTCCGAATTTCGGTCGAAAATTTTATAATTTGCAGACCTTGCTCGTTAGTGTACTTTACCATGATGAAAATGTTGAGTTTACTGAATAAATTGACAGTGACAGTTTGATGATTAGTGAAAGAGTGCGTTCACAAATTAAATTCAAAGTTGTCAAGTCCCTATTGGAAAACCCTTTACAAAGGGATGCACTGCACAGTGATCAAAAATCCGAATCTACCTGGACAAAATATTTATTTTTTTATTTAAAATCATTTATCTATTGGCTGTCATCGATGTTAAATTATTTTAAATAAAATAAATGAAAATTTTGTTGATTTAAGGACAAAAACAATCTATGAACACCATTGTAACAGCCTTGATATAAGCAGAAAGCCATTTGGTTTATTTAATCAATTTTAATAAAGAGTGTTTTTTTTAGTGGTATACAAATTCAATATGAAATAAATCACTTGAAGCTAATGTTAATGTCTATGATATAACCTTTATTTAATAGATAATTTTATGCCATTAGTGTTTAAATATGGTATCAGGCATATGCGCACCACGGCTAGCTCGAATGAAGCGCAATCGTGAAGTGCAATTTTCGACAACTTTCTCGAGCAACTTTGGCCGTACATCAGCAATAACACGGCGAATATTGACTTCCAAATCGTCCAACGTCCCTCCTTTATCGACATAGACTAGTGACTTCACACACCTCCAAAGAAAATAATCTAAAGGTGTGAGATCACAGGATGGTGGAGGCCAGTTCACAGGTCCATTACGCGAAATTATGCGCTTAGCAAATGTTTCCCGCAATAAATTGATTGTGTCGCGCGCCGTATGTTGCGCCATCTTGTTGAAACCAAAGCTCTGTCACGTCAATGTCATTCAACTGAGCAACGAAGAAGTCAGAAATCATGTTTCTATAGCGCTTTACATTGACGGTAACATTCTGTCCGGCATCGTCCTTAAAGAAATATGGGCCGATGATTCCACCAGCCTATAAAGCACACCAAACATTGAGTTTTAGTGGTTGTAAGGGCGTCTCGTCAAAGGCTTCTGGATTTTATCCACTCCAAATTCGGCAATTTTGCTTGTTTACATATCCATATAACCAAAAATGGGCCTCATAGGAGACAAAATTTTGCGTTGAAAATGAGGATCAAGCTGAATCATGTTTTCGGCCCATTCACCGAACCGACAACGCGTATAATCGTCACACGGTTTCAACCCTTGCACAAGCTGGATCTTATGAGCTTTCAAGCCAAGATCTTTCCGTAAAATCTTCCACAAAGCGGATGCACATAGCTCCAATTGCTGACTTATTCGGATTCTCCTCAACACTGCGCTCCAGAACGGCAATAACTTCTTCTGTTCGCACTATTTGTCGTCTTTGGGGATGCGTATTACCCACTAGAGTGTACGAGGTGCGTAAGCGATTCAACGTAATCTCAATAACTTGTTCAGATGGATGATTATGACGACCGTAAAATGGACGTGGAGCACGATAAGTTTGACAAAGCGAACCATGGTTTTCAAAACAAGTTTGCACAATTTGCAAGCGTTGTTCTGCCGTTAATCTATTCATCGTAAAATGGCAAAACGTACTAACCACAAATCAACTTTCAACTGTCAAATTGACAATCTGTAGAGACAGTGCTTGAAGTCTGACAGTCAGAACTTGTTTGCATTCGTTCTGATAAGAGAAAATAAATCCGTCCTTGTTGTGAGAAAAGATTTTCCACTCAACACTTGAGTCTAGAGTTCTACATGCGAAGACGTGTCAGCATACAAATATTATCCATTTCCCTGAGTCAGCCCGTCATTTTCTTCAAGGACGTATGCTTATCTATTCAGAAGTTTGCTGCATGGGAGACTTCGCCTAAGAGTTTCATTTTCCATATGGCAGCCCCTCGTTTGAATGGAAAAATTCCATGATTTATTTAGCTCCCATAGTTGCCATTGTCAACCTTTCAATTCAAAGGATCTAAGAAGAAATATCAGCACTCCTACGATATTAAATTTCCATCCATAAGTAAGAGAAATTGATCAAAATATGATCGTGGAGTCAAAAACGGTCCAAGTGACTGATGTATTGGAAATCCATTTACTGGATAGGCACAGAATGTGCTGTGACTTGACGGACTTCAGGTGGGGACATTTCCGAAAAAACAACGTCGTCAAGTTGTGGGATCAATTGACTCAGAACCATTATTTGTTTGCCGTGAGAAATTTCATATCTTGCCGGGTCCCACGCAAGCCTTTTTGCTATTTAATCAGAATTCCATCTTCATCCATAGACAAATACGAGTATGTGAACGTTTCAATACACATATTTCTCAACTAAACCCACTTTGTTTGTGATAAATAGAGACGACGTGCACTCCGAAAGAATGCTCAAATTCACATTCAAATTCAAATTCAAATTCAGATTCAGATTCATTCTATTTGTAAAAGAATAAATTAAAACTTAATCACCAGAAAATGAAGAAAACATCAAAAGATTACTCGTCTCTACGCATCTGTGCTTCTTCCTTATTGATGATTTTGCATATTCCACAAATGACCTGTGCTTTATGTTTCCACTCAAACATTTTCAAAATTTATTCGCCTGCATATAGATTTCTTATCCGTTCATACGCCACCACACTCGCCACGTTTGTCAAATATTTCCTCCTTCCTATTGCAAGTGAAGGATACTTTTGAACAAAATCAAATACAGAGATACTTCAGTCTATTTTCAGAGCGCCGAAGGATACCCTATTCGCACTCAAGTCAAACAGTGATTTCACTTAAGGTCAGCAATAAAGTTGTGACCTGCCAATCCGTGAATCTGCGCTACTTACACAATGATGATACAGCACTTTGGTCTTAAAAAAAAAAAAAAAAAATTAAATAAAATTGTTCATGCATACTCGTACGGAGCCTCCTCCTTTATTTCGAAACTTTTGTTTCCAAAATCAATAGATTCATACCCTATGGGATTGGGCATGAGCATAATCATATACATACATAGATTCCACTGGTACCGCAGCAGAGCAGCATTCTCCTCTCAATATTTGAATTTAGCATATAAAGAAGAAATTTCATGCACGTGAAGCCAGGGTTATCTAAAATTTCCTCCGCTGGGAATTGAGTTCTTGTTTTCTGTCCTGGAGTAGGAGGAGAGGATGCCCTCCAACCAAGCTACCGTGGTAGTAGTGCGAGTATTTGAGGAAAAATTGTATAGCACTTCCATGAGCAAGCACCTCTCTGGGGTGGAAAATTTGATTTTCCATTTCTTTGGCAAATTCAATTTGTGACGTGCATTTGACTTTGCAAGGTGAGGAGTTTTATGTGTCGCATGGTTTCGTATGTGGTATGCGCGGGATTGCAACCACATGTGTAAGTCTTGAAACAAAAGAAATGACATTTTAGGTAGGAACACCTTTGTGGTTGGATGGATTTTGTTATAATGTGATTGTGTGTAAGTAATGCATTGCCGGCACCGATAGAAATTTAAGTTAAAAGGGAGAGACTTGAATCCTTAAAACGTTTTAGCTTCCATCATACGGTTGAGATACAATTAATACCATATAATTGGTGGCATGAAAGCAAAATTGTTTATTCGTAAAGTGAATTGATTTTTTGATGAAAATAGCAAATAGAGGGTTTAAAGTTAAATACCTTAACTGGGTGTCTTCTAAAAAAAAAAATTACCAAATTCTCAGACTCCTTAGACTTCAACTCACCTAAAAAGAAAGAAGAAAATCACAGTTCAAATCTATAACAGTTTGAAAATATTCGATATCAATATAAATAATTTAAAAAAATATCTAAAGGATTTCGAAGGCGATTTCGTAGTCTTTCCCACACTGATTAACTATATTCTGTGCAGGAATGACACCCAGCAATCTAAAGCCCTAAACCCATTTCATCAACCCCGAGCATGCATGAGAGACTCCTGGAATGTATCATGGATTAATCGAGGTCGTGAACATAAGGATAAAAAAACCAAGATCCTTTTGGCTGAAGCATTATTAACCGTGCTTTCGACATAGCTTGCTTAAGCAGAAGTCATGGAGGAAGAACACCGAGTTCTCTGAACTTCGTCTTGGCCCGGCACAAATATCAGTTCAGTCAACAAGCCAAGAACTGGCTATTAAGAGTCCTTAGTAAGTGAAGTTGCAGGAGTTATCTATGATCACTATATGACGAATCTCTAAAAGTGCGTAAAAAGAGGATTGAAGAAAGTGGAGGCTAACTCTTGGGATTTTTTTAGACGCTAAAACCTTATTTGATAGCAAAACTAGTACTAGTATGGTCTAAGAAGGAGGATAGGATAGGGTTACCTTCAGGATCAAAAAAGGCATTGAGTATGTCTTGAAAACACAGTCAACTAGAACACTCAATCATTTTGATTCACACTAACGTTTTAAGAGGTTAGAATGGCACAACCAACTCTCAAAACAAGGGCCAACTTCAGATATACTAGATAATATCTATTATAGTCGACAGGAAAAGGATCAGCAACCTACGGTGCTTACTAATACTCAAATGGGCACTATTCTGTAAAGAGATTCTGTGTGGATCTACTCGTAGTTATCAACACCAAGAACTGAGACTTGAAGTTCCTATTTTGTTCATTTACTCGATATAGCCCAGACCACAAAGTTAAAGGCTTGTCATACCTTTTAAGATTAGATACATAGCTATGGATATACTCGAAGCTTAGAGAGTTCACTTCCCGGCTTAAAATGTCAAAATTTCATGACATTTGAACGAGTAGAAGCGGAGTTATTGTGTCTGTAGTGACAGTATGCTTGTGTCATCGGTACACAAATGTATACACAAAAATTGCTTAGAATTCATTATTCGAAGGACATCGTCAAGCAGGCCAAAAACAACAAAAAGAACAAAAACTTCCTTTACAACATTGTGGCTGGTGATGAAACGTGGTGTTTTCAAAGCTCTAGACGAGCCAAAAACCGCAAAATTTCATTTAAAGAAGTCAAACGTGAAGACAATGCTTATTAGCTTTTACGAGTACGATTCTAAGGGAATTGTCCACAAAGAGTTCATTCCACCAGACCAAACAGTCAATGCATAGTTCTATCTTGGTGTTTTGAAGCGTCGTACTCGGCCAGAATATCGCGCAGAAGGAAGTTGGCGTTTGTTGTAGGATAATGGGCCATCTCGTCGATCAACGGACGGTGAAAGGCAGGCCTCGTAAAAGCAGAATCTCCGGATGGTTGCCTCTTAGTAAAACCGAAATAATAGCAGCAATCAGCTCCTTTAAGAAAAACAAGGCGGTGGGTGTTGATGGTATCCCTGCCGAACTATACCAAGCGGCGCCAAATACATCGGCTGATCTGCCACAGCCGCTCATATGCAGAGCATAGGATAGTGAAGAAGTTCCGCAGGAGTGGGAAAAGAGGCATGAGCATCAAGCTACCAAAAAAGGGAAACCTGACGGAGTGTGGAAATTGGAGAGGTATATGAGTTCTTCTAGCCGTAGCCAAAATAATGGCTAGAATAATTCTGGAACGAATCAGAGAATATTTACATTCAACTCTCGACGGCGAACAGGCAGGCTTTCGCGCTGGATCATAAACACCATAAACACATAAACACTTTACGGATCATTATAGAGCAATGCGTTAAGTACAGGTCTCCGCTACATTTTATCGACTTCGAGAAGGCTTTCGACAGTTTGAATCGAGATGCTATACACAATAGTTGGCCTTACGCAGGAGAGGCATCCCAGGAAAACTCATAGCTATTATTAAAGCCACATACGACGGTGGTAAGTGTCGCGTTTTGCACAATGGTTGGATGTCTGAGGATTTTCAAGTCCAAGCGATGTAATCCGTGCTGCATTAACAGAGGGCAACTGTGGAATTCGATAGACAATTACATCTTACCTTAAACACCTTGATTACGCTGATGATGTTTGCCTATTTTCACATCTGATAATGGACCTCGATTTGATGGCCCATAATCTGGGAACTGTGGCAGCCAAAACGAAAATCCTTGTCACTTATAACACCCGCGCTCAACTTAACATTGCCAAACAGGAGGCCGAGAAAGTTAACAACTCTCTATACTTAGCAAGTGTGGTATCGGCTAACTGGGGTGGCACCGAACTGAATGTGTGCAGCAGAATCGGGAAGGCTAGAGCTGTTTTCTGAAAGATAAAGAAGCTGCGACTATTCCACCCCAACGTAGAATCATTTCCGTTTTATGAGTGCAGTACTTAGAAGGTGGACACCCTATTAGATGTCTAAGAATCATCTTGAGGGTTTTTTGGCCCAATCGTATCTCTAAAGTAGAGCTTTATCAGAGAACGGGCTAAGAGCAAGGAGGTCAAGGAGGTTACTTTTCACCCCACTTAGTACATGGCGCAGAACGGTGGAGGAGAAATAGAGCTCTTTAGGGATAAGTAGTAGAGAGTTAAAAGGCTTTGCAGAACTCCAAACATGATGGCGCGTAGGCGTTGTTGACGCCGTATATACCCCGAGGGGTTAAAGGATTTATATACAAGGTTGCGCAAAATTAATCATCCAATCACCACTCCCGCGTGAACGCCACACCACACAGTGGCTTTGAGAGGATGAAATGGCTCTTTGTGCATCACACGCGGATCTTCAGTGCCCCAGAAACGAAGATTTTGCTTATTGTCATAACCGCTTAAGTGGAAATGCGTCTCGTCGCTCATGATGATTTTCGACACAAAATCGTCCTCTTCGTTGTTGAGATTGAGGATGGCTTTACAGTAATTTACACGCGACTGACGGTTAACAGGCATCAACTGATGCACTGTTTGCACTTTGTACGGGAACAAGTGTAAGTCTTTCACTAAAATTCACTGTATGCCCAATTGCGTGACCTATCGTCTGGTTGATGTTCGTTCTCAGCTTCCTCGCGGCAACCATAGCCGCGATATTCTCGACCGAACGACCAGTTCGGCGGCGGCCGCAACCTGCATGGTCTCCTGTGGTTCTTCTCTGTTCGAGTCGAATAGCTAAGCGCCGGAATGTTTGCCCAGCTGGCGCGACACGATTAGGAAATCGACGTCGAAATACATGCTGCGCTAACACCACCGACCGATTATTGGTCAAAAACATCGACACAATATTATTGCACGCTCTTGGGGAGTATAGCGCTCCATTGCTTGTCTATTTGAATACTGTAGCTGTCTAGTTCACAAAAGTCAAATATGATTGACGTACGACGCCATTTGCAAAAATTATACCATCTTCCGATAGGATTATTAATTGTGCACCATCTTGTATACTCGTATATAACTACAGAGGCATCAGTCTTCTTAACATCGCCTACCAGATGCTATCTGTCGTATTGCGTGAATGCCTGAAGTCGTTCATATCAGTGCGGAAAGTCCACCATCGACCAAATATATACACTACAGCACTACCCATGAGCTCAAAATCAGTACACACAACCTATTCGTATTCATCGATTTTAAGGCCGCCCATGACAGCGTCTACAGAGACGAGCTATACAGAGCAATGTCTAGTTTTGGCATCTCTGTCAACCTCGTCCGTTTGTGCAGGATGACGATGGAGCATGCACGCATCAAGGTCGGGAAGGAACTCACCGAGACCTTTAATAACAAAAAAGAATTTAGACAAAACTATGCGCTATCAAGTGATTTCCTTAAAATCATTCTTGAAAGAATCTTTCAAAAGTCCGTCCAATTACTCGCATCGTATTGACATCGACTCGATTGCATTGATATAACAGAAAGAAAGCACCATGATGTCAGTGGCGCCTTCGCGAGTATTGAAACGGAAGCGGCGGTTATGGGTTCCATGGTCAATGAGGGCAAGACAGAGTATACTGTCAACAAGAAAGGACACCCAACAAGGACGTGGGCTAAGAAGGCAATTAAGGAATAGTAGATTTAAAGTCACAAAAGTCAGACAACAGCTAGAATGTGAGCGACAAGTACACATCTGACAACTCAGCCACTGATGATAAAATTCTTTTTTACAAAAAAAAAAAACTCAAATGCTACCATATGTTTTTCTAAGACAGAATCGAGGCCACACCTTAGGCAGGTCGATGTGGTTTGTTAATGTGAAAATCTCCTTAGGCTTCACTTTTTCAGCTGAGTTGAAAATCAACATAAAACTCAGTTTATAGACATTGACATCATTCATTTCTCGAGGGCGGACCTAGAAAACCTTCACATGTTCGTCCACACAAAATAGACGGCGCCCTAAAAGACTTACAACAAAGACCCAAACTACAATAACAAAGCACTTCAGTTAAGAATGTTATCACATCTATGAGAAGAATAGTCTAACTCATAAAACCTTCTGGTACAAGTACTCAAGGTCCACTTGCCTGGATGCTTACTTTTATTTTATTGCCACTTCAGTTCCTCACCTATTGCGTTAACAGCTAATAATCAACGCCGACCCATCAAAGCTTCATGGTGCACCCTTTAGTAAAGAACTTAAGAACATCACCACCAATGTGGGAAGTATAGTCAATCGCAGGATTATATGACAGAGAGTGCCGTGACCCGTTTTATTGCTTCCACCTCTCAAAAGGTAGTAACTTTTATGCTTGAAAAAACTCTCAAGAACTGCAGGCAATTTTATGCTTGGTTACAGAAAGCCAAACGCTACAGGCTATGAGTACATGCCACTGGCGTTCTATTGAAAGGGTAATCAACTGTACTAAAGGGTAATGCAACGACTTGTATTCCTCACAGCTAATAATCCGGTTATACACAATAACATCCCGGGAAGGAGTAGATTTCAAATATTCGTACCTTTTCCAATGAATGTTTACTCATGCGGAATACTCGTAATTGTTAGTGCATTCCTCGACGAAAACTCATGAAATAGAAAGGAATTCAGTAGAGAGAATCCACTAAAGTGTTTAAAGTGTTTACAACTCATCTTATCACATTTTCCTTGTTTTCTATGATCCTGAAGAGTCCTATAAAGTAGATCCTTGGAGGAGACATACTCGTACTCGTAAAGTAAATCCATACCACATCATGATAGCCACAAATGAAACCAAATTTATTAACCCACCATCAACAAGTTGAAAGCGGCTCTAGAGTGTTTTCACTAATAAATGGACCAGGATTCTGGACTGAATGATATACACTACTGCATTTGCTGCACATGGATAAATTACACAACACCAACAACAACAACAACAACAACAACAGCGCCATCAGAGAGAACAAATGATCCTTGGACAATAGAGCGGTAGCAATAATAAAACTTTGGTGAATAATTTTAAATGGGGAAATGTTATTGTGTGTCCACCCTGTGTGTTAGCATGTACACACACATGAACAAACAAACCATTAACTCCGTTGTAATAAACCGTAATAAATGTCAACCAATTAGCGCGCCCCAAAGCACAGAATCGGATTGCAGCACTTAAACCTTCACACATACGAAGGGTTGACGGTTGAGGGTTGGGAATTAAAGGCTCGGGGTTGAGGAGTGATTTAAACCAAAAACAGAAGGCTTTACGGACCGGACTCGGAGATGATGGTATGGGTATGCCATGGACTTCAGGTATGTTGCTGTAAGTGAACTGTATTAATGAGATACATTTTAATGCAATTTATTTGCATTGACGCATACGTAATGAAGTAGCCATCTCACCTAAAGGGGTAAGCCACATCCATAGCTACATCAACAGCAACAGCAGCAAGGACATTGTATTAACGTATGTACACATGGAAATTTGCATTCCGTGGAGAAATGAGTTTTCCTTTTCCCTTTATTCGCCATCCAAATTAAGTCGTTCAAAAATCTGCGGATTGAGCAGTAAACAGAAAAGCTTTCCCCCGGAAGAAACACGTACGGTAGCAGCAACAAAAACACAAAAACAGAAGCAGCAACAGCAACAGCAACAGAAATCGAATATTCATTCGCCCTTGTTTGTTTGATTAATTTTTTTTTTAATTAATAAAAATTTACCACGAAATAAATAACAATACACATACGTGGTTTCGTGATGGGAATTGATTTAAAACTGACGGAACTCATTTAGCACTTGCCAGACCTTACCGTGGACAAGCTCGTTAGTGAGCCATATTCGGTGGAAATTGTATTATTACTCGTAGTTCAGAAAGGAAGATTCTCTTTTACGGGCGCTGGTGCTCGAAAGGTATTGAAGTTTACGTCCTGAAAAGATCATCTTATGAAGGACCATTGAGAGGAAAATCTTGAATTTTACAAAGTCGCTGCCTTCATTTTCGACCATAGACTTCCGCTGTTACTTTAACATGAATGAAAGGTTTCGGCTGATGTTTTTTTTTCCAATTAATATGGACGCTAGGAAAACATCATATCCAGTTGAAACTGCCAAACAATTTAATAATTTGTTTGCTACTATCGCGAAAACCTATCCTCCCCAATGCAATTGCAATTTTAGTACGAGTACGTGTGCAGACATATTTGAAGATACCTGTCAAAGCAGTTTTGTTTTTCAACCTTTCACAAGGGAAGTCCATAAATGTCTAATGTCTCCTGACATTACTCTGTTTAATCTAGGTAGTAGAAGTTCATAGTTCACTACAAGCCCATATTTATACTCCCAACGTATTGTAAACTGTTCGAAGAACTGATTTCTTGATAGGACCAAATTTTTCAAAAACAAAAGACGATATGACAAAAGCATGAGATATAAAAATTAGGCTGATCTAAGAGGTGCAGTTCATAACTGGTTCTCATCATACTTCCTTCATACTTCCTCAACCAACAAGTTGCTCGAGCCAGCTCGACCTTTAGCTACGGTTTCACACGCTATATTGGTTGAGATCCACTTCCATTTTCGTGTCCACCTGAGTCGCGGTCTTCCTCTGCTGCGATTTTCCTCGGGGCGGATTCGAAGATTTTTTGGACCGGAGCATTGGTGTCCATCCCCAGCCATCTCAGTTGTTGGACCATCACTCTTCTGACTAAGTCGATGTTGCTGTTTTCTGTCTTCTCAGCAAGGGCACCCTCATCCATTTCTGGTAAAGTCTATGCCCTTGTGTCACAGAGAAGGTCTGGGACTAATAAGGTCTTATAAACGGTTTTCCAATAGGGACTTGACAACTTTGAATTTAATTTGTGAACGCACTCTTTCACTAATCATTAAACTTTCACTGTCAATTTATTCAATAAACTCAACATTTTCATCATGGTAAAGTACACGAACGAGCAACGTCTCCAAATTATAAAAAATTTTCTACCGAAATTCGGAGTCGGTGACTGCAACTTTAAGAGCGTTAACTCCAATTTTCGGTCGTAATTCTCGCCCTAGTAGACAGGCAATAACAAGTTTAGTGCAAAAATTTGAGTCGTTGTGTGATGTTGTTGCCGTGTCAGTGAGACAACGGGTTGGTCGAAGTGTCGAAAATATCGCTGCCGTTCAGGCGTCCGTAGCAAACGGTCCAAATCAGTCAATTCCACGTCGTTCTCAAGAATTGGGCATCGCTCAGACCATATTATGGCGTATTTTGCGTAAGGATCTTGGTTTACACCCATACAAGATCAAGCTGACTCAAGAATTGAAGCCGATGGACCATTTGAAGCGACGTACGTTCTCCGATTGGGTTCTGGAGAAGATGAGCCAAGATGATGAATTTCATCGCAAAATCATCTTCAGTGACGAAGGTCATTTTTGGCTCAATGGGTTCGCCAATAAGCAAAATATGCGTTATTGGTCGGGTGAAAATCCACATGTGCTTCATGAATCACCACTTCATCCACAAAAAATAACTGCTTGGTGCGGTTTGCATGCCGGCGGCGTTATTGGGCCATATTTTTTCGTCGACGATAACGATCGTCATGTTACTGTGAATGGTCAGCGTTATCGCGCCATGATCACCGATTTTTTTTGGAAGGTATGGACTTGGACGACATGTGGTTTCAACACGATGATGCCACAAGCCACACAGCACACGCTACAATCGATTTATTGAAGAGTAAGTATGGTGAGCGTGTTATCTCAAGACATGGGCCAGTCGATTGGCTGCCTCGTTCGTGCGTTTTAACGCCGCCTGACTATTTTCTGTGGGGCTACGTTAAGTCATTGGTTTATGCCAACACGCCGGCGACGTTGGAAGAGCTCAGAGCCAACATTGAACGAATAGTGCCCGTTTCGGCCGAAATGTGTGGCCGAGTCGTGAAAATCGGGTCCAACGAATCGACCGCTGCAAACGTGTCCGCGGTGGCCATATGAACGAAGTCGAGTTCCATTCATAAATGTTTTGATTGTACTTCAAGCCGATAATAAAGTTTTTGAAATATCTCAAATGGTTTGCGTTTTATTTAAAAAAAAAAGTTGTCAAGTCTTTATTGGAAAACCCTATATATGGTCAATATTGGTGTTCTTAGCTCAAAGAAGCAGCGATTGGCAAGTGTTATTGTTCGTTTGATCCCAGCGCTGATGTCGTCGACTGAATTGATATCAGATAGCTTAGATAGACACAGTCTTTAACTACCTCAAAGTTATATATGTCAAGGGTGACGTTCTGTCGGAGACGTCGGTGTTGGTTGTTATTTCTTGTTGACAGCATATACTTGGTCTTGCTCTCTCTGTCCGTTAAACCCATTTTCACCGCTTCTGTCTCAATACTCGCGAAAGTGAGTGCTTTCATGTGCTTTTCACGCTGCTTTCTTCCGATTATGTCAATATCACCGGGGTATGCGAGTGATTTTACGTATTGCACTATTCTTTCAAGAATAATTTTAAGGAAATCGCATGACAGCGCACCGCCTTGTCCAAATCCTTTTTTGACATCAAAGGTCTCGGCGAGTTCTTTACCCACCTTGATAGAATAGTGTGCATTCTCTATCGTTATCCTGCACAAACAGACGAGTTTAACAGGGATGCCAGAACTAAACATTGGTCTGTACAGCTCGTCTCTATAGATGCTTTCGTACACGGCCTTAAAATCGATGAATAGGTGGTGTGTGGTGTGTATCGATTTGGAGCTCATGGGTTTTTTTTTGTCAAGATCTGCCGTAGTGTGAATATTTGGTCGATGATGGGCTTTCCTTTCCTAATGCCACACTGATATGGATCCATCAAGTTGTGGACGAATGGCTTCGGGCGTTCACATAATATGGCAGATAGGATCTTGCAGGCGATTTTAAGAAGACTGATGCTTCTGTAGTTGGCGAATTGAGAATCGGACAGACAATGCTGAGGTTCCATTCATCGGGGATACTTTCGTCCGACCATATTCTACAGACGAATTGGTGTATGCTCCTTACCAAAACAACGCCCGCCACTTTGAAGAGCTTGGCAGTCAGGCCGTCCGTTCCAACAGCTTTGTTGGACTTAAGCTTAGTTACGGCTATCTTCACTTCATCCAGATCGGTTTGACGGTGTTGTTGGTCTACATCGTCCAGGCTGAAAGGTTCATTCGGCGTGACAGCGGTATTTGGTTCCTCACCATTTTTCTCCTGAGAAGCCGTTGTTCGTCCCCACTCTTCTACTAATAGAACTCGTGAGCAGCTCTAGCTCTAGCGCGCATATAAGGCTAATGTTGACAAATTTAGCTTTAATACGGATTGTTACGAGGCGCTCGTTAACATGCCGGAAATTCAAGACTCTTACCTAAGTCTGACTCTAACAAAAAATCCGCATCCAAATAGGCGCTACTTTTGCAGGCGCTAATAATCGCCGTAGTAAATGTTCGTACTTGTGTAGTAGCAAGAGTACCTAAAGATCTTAACATTCACAAACACGCTGATCCAGATGGTATAACTTACCTTCTTCTGAAGAGGTGTTCTTCCATCCTGGCGAAACCACGGCGTAAGATTTTCTATCAATCCTACTCTTTAGGATTCCTTCCGAGAAGTTGGAAAACAGCAATTTGTCCAGCCCGTCACTGAAAAAGGCGAATATTTCTTCTCTTTCATCCCAGAGACCCATTACACTAACGATCCTTCTTACCAAGGTCATGAAAACGGTGATAAACCGTCAACTCATGAAATATCTCGAAACATGAAAACTTCTCAATGACCGGCAGTACAGCAGGTCCACTGCTAATTTGATGTCATGTCTCGCCGAAAAGTGGAACGAAAGTGCACATCAATCTGGCGAAAGCAAGAAAGTTGCACTTATATTTCTAAGGCATTTAACAGATTTTGGCATCGGGGTCATTCGTCGAATCCTTTAATGTCTGATATTTAGAAAATAAATGCTGGTGAGCCCCAGAGATCCTTTCTGTCTCCGACACTCTTTTGAATTTTCATCAACGATCTCTTGACTGCCGCTTCTAATCCAATATATTGCTTTGCTGACGGCAGTACTCCCTGATTTTCATACTCGTTCCCAAAGTCACGTCCCTGCTATTCGGCAGTAGAACGGGAACGACAGCGTATGCTAAGATCATTGTATTCCGATATAAACAGCATCGCTAATTGAGGAACCTCCAACAGAGTGGAATTTATGGAATGAAGCACAATGCTTTCAGCTGTCGTTAAAATGAGATTTAAACACCCAGCCTTTATCCATGGATATACCATTCTCGGTTTGTATATCAATGACAACTTACGTTGGAATATTTCAGCCAGTCTGATCCGGTCTCAATCTATAAGTTGTCCATCTACTCAAAATTGGAGTACAATGCCCACATCTGGTCAGGTGCTCCGTTAACATCTCTGCACCTGCTAGATATTATTCAAAACCGTGCAAGAAAACTCATAGGTGATGCCAATATCACTTAGTCAGTTGACACCCGCGAAAACCGGCGTAATGTCTCCTGCCTTACCTTGTTCTATTGCTGTTTTCACCATCAGTGCTCCATCGAAATTGCCCGTATTATTCCGTCCCTTCAAACCTTCAACCGTAACACCTGTCTGGCTATGAATGCTCATCAGTTTACACTCAAGCCCATTTTCGGACGTACTATGAAATATCGTGATTCGTTCCTAAGCCTTACAACTCGTTGTACAACTGTACAACGAAATGTCCTACGAGCTCTTTATTTCCCAGTCATTATAACTCGCAAACATTTAAAACCAATGTGCATCGGTATCTATCTTTCTTTCAACCGCTGCTTTGCAGCAGTTCGGGGTCACTGCTAGTTGTTCGTCTGCACGTGGCCTATTAACGAGCCTAAAATTCTACGTGCAGATCCCAATTTCGTTGCCCTTGTTTCGCTTGTAGGGGTCGTGAGCAGTATATCTGTCCGTATCCGCGGCTTGTTATTGCTTCGTAACTAAAGTTTTTTTTCCATGACCGGACAATTGCCCCGGCGGTGTTGTCAAGAGTTCAACTCGATTTTCAGCAATCAGTAGCAAATGACAATCTGAGTGCCACAAGGGTCAGTATTGGGACCAATCTTATTTTTAATATATGTTAACTCATTGTTTTACCAAAGCTTCAGTAGCCAATGTAATATGGCTATGATATCATAATGAAAGTATCTTTGACTCACCAGTTCCACTACAAACTGATTTATACATTCTACGGCAGTGGTGCGCCACACATAATTTACTTATAAGCAATAAAACAAAATTTATGATATGTAGCTTAAAAGTTCTCTGTCCACTTGATTGTGGCGTTATCTTTTTCTAGAGGTCATGCTCGAAATTATTTTTATCACTCCATATTTGTGTAGAAAATAACTATCAAGAAGATTTAGTGTGCGGTTTAAATCGTTTTAAAATCGAAGGTGTTGATAGTTTCAAATATCTGGGTGTATAGATAAGAACTTGTCTTGGAAACCACACGTTGAAGAACAAAATGTACAATGTTTTCGAAAACTTTATTGCCCAAAAATTCTATACTGTGGCAGCAGCCAAGTTTCCTAATAAGATACCAATCGACATTAAATTGATAGTAAAAATCGCTTTATTTTTCATTAAAGTAAAAACAATTTCTCTTTTCTCTCTCTCTTCCCATTTTCTCTTCCTCAGCTCTTTCTGAATTTC
This sequence comes from Volucella bombylans, assembly GCA_949129095.1. Taxonomy (NCBI): domain Eukaryota; kingdom Metazoa; phylum Arthropoda; class Insecta; order Diptera; family Syrphidae; genus Volucella; species Volucella bombylans. The sequence goes on from OX422142.1 coordinate 170,324,955, forward strand.
ATTTACATTCCCCCATAAAACTTTTCTTATTGTTGTTCCAGTTGTTTTTGAAAATATTAATTCAATCTTCGCTAACTGTTAACATACATAGAGTTCCAATTACGTGACTTGTGTTTTAAGTAAAATGTTTAATGAAACGCTTCGCTCGTCTGGCTTTGCAAATGACGTCGCGGTGCGATCAATTATAAAAATTTTGTCAAATGCACGTACGGGACTACAAATATGCTACCTCAATGTACGTAGCTTCAATTGATCAAAATGTACTGAAACTGGGCTGTGGTTTTCGGAGAGTCCCTGTTTGCATTATACAGTGTGACCCCTAATTTGATTATTGGATATATTCTAAGAAAAATGTCGTACGGTTATATCTCTAATTTTGACAACATTTATCGGGGATTTAAGAAAAGGCTTACTTTGGCGTACCCGGACCCATGTTAACGGAAATTGTGAATAGTAATGGTAGAAACTTCCTTTAGGACTTTATTTTTAGAAGAAATACTAGCCTTTATATCTGCGTCTGCAGATATGCAATTTCTAAGGCTGTTCTATTTTTCTTGCCTATGATAATTTTTGATTTTGAGGTCACTTTTCTCCAGAAAATGCGTAGCAAACAAAACTTTTTACTATTTTTTTCGAATGAACGTAACAATAATAAAAAAAATCATCAATAAGTTTGCATAAAAACCTGCAGCAGGTAAAATTAAAAAAAAAGGTTCTTGTTGCTTTAAGCTCCAAAGGCTATGAATAAAAAATGGCTTTGTGTAGTTTTAGATAATTTTTCTTTTATGTGTGCACTAAAACAGTTATGATAGGTGCTCAAAGTGTCCTCCTTGGTTTTGTATGCATGCTAAGCCCGTTTTGGATTTCACTGTGAATGTTCGTTGATGCTAGCTGGTGGCTCACTTTTGATGACGCTTCGAGAATACGCCTTACAATTCACTTAAAGTTGCTTCGTTTGAAAAAATAAGTTCTTTCATTCTTCCCCATCAAAAAAAATCCAATACGGTAAGGTCAGGAGATCTTGCAGGCCAGTGAACTGGCCCATTTCTTCCTATCCAACGATTTCCGAACTCTTCGTCTAGCAAATTCTTAACCTCACGACTATGGTGAGCTGGAGCTTGTTGGAAATATGATGAAGTTAGTCCTCCTATAGTTCTGGTAAATTATTTCGGAAAAACTCCAGATAGTTTCTAGATTTCAGCTTAGGTGGTAGTTTGAAGGGGCCGATTAACTTGTTTCCAATCACACCTGCCCCCATATTAATGCTGAATTTGTGTTGAAATGATTTATGTCTCCTTGCATGTGGATTGTCTGCAGATTTGGGATCCCATCTCTTGTAAATTGAGATTCGTCCGTCCAAAGAATTCTACGAGAGTTGTCTGAAAAAAGCTAGTGAATGCTAGTTGTGCATCTTTTGACAGTTACTTACCGAAGTTGCAGTCATTTTGGACGCGCAGTTTTTAGTTGACAGTCGTTTGAGTGAGTCGATGTGAGTGTTTTTTTGTGAAAATGGAAAAAATTGAGTATCGAGCTGTTATTAAATTCTTGTTTTTGAAAGGCAATATGATGCCTACGCAAATCAAAAATGAGTTGGACTCTGTATATGGGGACTCTGCACCATCATTTACCACAGTGAAATTTTGGGCAGGTGAATTTAAACGTGGCCGTAAGAGCTTGTAAGAGATGACGAACGTTCGGGACGTCCAAAAACTGCAACCACTGACGATAACATTGCTAAAGTTCACCAAATGGTGTTAGACGACCGCCGAATTAAAGTGAGAGAGATAGTAGAGGTTATGAAAATGTCCAAAGAACGTGTTTGTTACATTTGTTTTAGGTATCAGAAAGCTGTCCGCGCGTTGGGTGCCGCGTTTGCTTACGTTAGACCAAAACCGTGTTCGAATGAACATTACCAACGCTCTGTTGGCGCAGTTTAGGCGCAATAAATACGAGTTTTGGCGCCGATTAATTACCGTAGATAAAACTTGGATATACCATTATACGCCCGAAACAAAAATTCAGTCAAAACAGTGGACTGCAAAGGGCAAGCCGGCTCCAAAAAAATCAAAAACTGTTTTTTCGGCTGGGAAAGTGATGGCGACTGTTTTTTGGGGATAGTAAAGGAGTTATCTTAATCGATTATCTTCGAAAAGGAAAAACCATTACATGAGCATATTACGCATCATTACTTGCCAAGCTGAAGGCAGAAATTGCGGAAAAACGGCCACATTTGCAGAAAAAAAAAATCCTGCTTCACCAAGAATGAGCCTTACAGCTCATTCACTAAAACCATAGTATGTAATGGTGCAGTTTCCAACAAAGAATGGAATGATTCACTCTGTCCAAAAGCCTTAGAGAAATCAAGCAGGGAAAGCAGCGTCACAAATCCTTTGTCAAAATTTTGCGTGATATCATCCAAGATTTTTACCATAGCGGAAGAACAGCTATGGTTCTTGCTAAAGACCGATTGGAATGGGCTCAACAGGGAATTTTCAGCCAAGTGTTTCTGAATTTGTGACTCTATGTTATTACCTTTTCAAAGACCTTAGACAGGCAAGGTAAGATACTAACAGGTCTGTAGTCAGAAGCATCGGAAGAAGTGGTATTTTTAGGAACATGTACAAGCTTAGCACAATTCCATACAAGAATTGATTATATGTGTTAAATGGTCTATGACGTACGGCAAAATAAGTTTTATGAAACGTAGTAGCAAGCCGTATTCACCAATAGCATTTGATTTAAAACCTTTAATAATACAAAGGACATCAACCTCCGTAACTACTTCAAAATCATTTTCCTGTTCAAAGCCTCTGCTGGAGACAACGTCATACTCGAAACAATCGGTAGCAACATCATTTGAAACAAAACAGTCGTTCATTTCATCTAAATCAATAGTGCAGCTCTTGTCACTACTTACACCAATGCCAACTTGGCGTAGATTTCTCCACAATACCTTGGAGGGTAAAGAAGTGCTCAGTTTAGATGAATAGTAGTGTCGCTTAGATGCACGAACAGCATCGGTTGCAGCTTTACGAGTAGCTTAGTACCTGTTCCAGTTAATCGCGCTTAGGCTACGCTTCCACTTACTGTACAGTCTGTTTCGCTTCTTTAGAACACCAACTACTCCTTCCGTGAACCAGGAACACACAGTGTTTCGGATCGCGACGGTTTTTTTTTGGTACATGATCATTAACTAATTGCAATTACAAGCGTCTGGAAAATGATTAGATTTTCATTTGGATCGGCAACCATTCTGCAATTCAACGAAAACCAAAAGTGAATATAGTGACAGGGGTGTAATTTAGTTTTGGGGAATAGTGAATGTGACGGGACGACCACCGTGTTGAGTGAGTGCTCGTGGTGTACGAGTAGATGAATCGCACTATGGTGTGTCCTGGTTGCGGGTTTGAAAGCTTTCCTCTACAACATGCAGGGTAAATGAAAATTCGGCTTTCTTTATGCGAAGGTAAATCAATTGCCAGAGAGCTCGGTGGAAAACTTGAAGGCCACAGGGGGGAGGAGGATTTTCATACCAAAGATAATTGAATGAGGTTGTGGTGTGCCAAGGATTCCATGATATTCTGCACCGGTCTACAGTCTTAGGTGACTCCATAATTGATAGAAATAGTGATTGATGGGTTTAAAAACTTGGCGTAAATGAATCCAGATGATAGCAGTGAAAGGGTTCTATTGGGTGCAACTTAGAAAATTTCCAAAGGCACATCTGTCCATGGTACGAGTAAGTTTATGTTTTACGCCGTAGCCCTTTGTCAAAAAAATAATAAAGTTTCGGAGATAGAACGACAAGTTTAAGGCTGAGATTAGATTTGATTTTTATTTTTGCACTAAAATATTTACAAACTGTAATACGAGGTGGCGCAAAATTAATCATCCAATTTGGTTTTTGAATTACTTTTTTCCTAAATAAAAAAAAAATTATTTTGAGTGATGGAAATCATTATTTGGACCTTTACAATTGTTTCGGTTAAGTTGAAAAGATGATATCCGCGAGGTGGCTGCCGCCAGTGTTGATAAACATTTGTGCCAATTTTATCGTATTTTCCATGACTTTCCGCAAGATTTCTGGTGATAACTGTTCGCATTCCTTGTCTGAGGCTAGTTGGCATAAACCTTCAAGTAGCCCCAAAGATAGAAGTCTGGGATGGTTAAATCGGGCGATCTTGCTGGCCATACCAAATCGGCAAAACGGGAGATTACGCGACCAGGAAACGCTTCCTTCACAATATCCACTGTGGCTCATGCTGTGTGTGCGGTTGCACCGTCTTGTTAAAACCACATGTTCACCAAGCCCTGCTCATCCAATTCCGGCAGTAAGAAGTCGCCATATTTGTGCACAACGCAGTCGTACATTTCACGAATGTCGGTCGCAGACACCGTTGCCGTCATCTCGTCCGATGTGTCCTTACTTCACTTGACCATGTGTGATTTTGTTGTTTTATGACCTAAGGATGCACTGTCTGCTTTAAATTTTCATAATTTGCATAAATGATCGACCGAAGTTTTACAAAGTTTATGGCCGGAAGTCTTCCAGACATAAACTGGCGATCACTAGGATGAGGCCAAACATTTTGTTGGTGTCCGATATCCAATGGAATAAAGGCAAAAACCAATGAACTGGTGCCTGCCTTGTTGACTTGGAGAAGGCCTACGACACCGTATAGTTAGAGGGTCTTTTCTATTAGCTGACTGGGTTGGGCATCAGTAAACCATTTTTGTATATTCTTCATAATATCCTCATCAGCAGACAGTTCATCGTGACTTCTGTTGGGACATTTCACATTAAAAATTGTCTGCAAAAAGGTGTGGTTAATTCGCCGATCTTATTCAACATTTACACAAGCGATTTGACAGGACCACTTCCCAATAGCATAGCGTATGCAGATGACTTGATAGCGTACAGAACAGGTCCAAAAGTGGAGATCATTAACATGCTTTTACAACGTGACTTCGAGCAAATTAGGCGATTTTTCAACTTCCAGAAGTCTGAAACCATTCTGTTTAGAACGCCGCACTTTTGCCCTTACAAAGAGACTGTTTTATAGCAGCCAACTCGATACGTGGGTGAAAGTTATCTGCTACATGGTCCTCATCCGGCCCATGCTGGTATATGGGTGTCCCGTGCGGTTCAACGTGAGAGAAAGCTTAATGGAAAAGATTCGGGTATTTGAGAGGGCTTGCCTTAGGGTTTGTCTTCACCTCTACTGAACATCAGAATCGGAGTACATAAAATTCTATTCCAATGAGGTTTTATACTACAGGGCGAATCTAATAAGAGTGGACAACTTCGCTATTAAGTTGACTCGAGGGTATATTACAAAAGCAATGACTTCGTCCAATAACCTGATATCTGGGGCCTACTACCCCAACTACTTGTATCATGAGAGTGTGCGCTTGAAAGGCTACGTCCCCTCTGAAGCTTTCCTTTATTTTGACATGAAAGGGCTGATCCAGGATAGGTTTGCGGTGCCGCTAATCTTCCACGTAGCTCGTGCAGTTGATGAGGGGCGGCTCAACTACAACAGAGACGTCGCACACGGCAGTACTGAACGTCTCAGGTTTAGAAGGGCGGTTTCAAAACGTGATAAAAAAGATGTTGTTTTGCAGCACCAAAATATTTGGTGGTTGAGTCAAGAAGACCCGATTTCTTCGTCGTTTCCTTCAAGTCCAGGTTAACCTGGTCAGAAGGCAAAGTGGGCCATATTTTCCTTGCTATGTTTAGCAACAATTAGGTTAAGTTAGATTGTACAGTTCTCTGATCCTTACGTCAAAAAATCCCTGTACATCAGCTTTGTTAGGCCACTTCGCGAATATGATAGCCAAGTATGGTCCACGTATTCAACGTATCGAAGCTATCCAACGTAGATTCCTACGTTTCGATATGCACACGCCATGGTCTGATCACTACACACTTCCGCCCTATGAAGAACGACTCCAATTGCTGGGTCCACTATCTCTGAAAAAACGTCGCGAATCCGCCGATATTCTTTTTATACACCAGCCCTCATTACTGGATCAGATTTTTTTTAATACCAGCCCCCGAAATTTAAGGTCTGTTCATCTTTTTCGTCCAAATAACCACCGAACGGCATATGGTTTTAACGAACCACTGCCTCAGATGCTAATTGAAGCTAATAAAATTTTACATGTGTTCGATTTCCGCTGGAACAGAAGCAGCCTCGAAAACACCCTCAATTATCACCTCTCCCGACCCTGATCTTCCCCATCTGTTAGTTTTAGTTTTAGTTATAAGAGCAGTTTGTACTAAACTCAATAAAGTCGTCCGGGGTTGACCCGGGCTTGTTAAATTAAATTAAATTAAAAATCTTCAGTGCTTATGTTTTCAGTAGACGTCGAGCTGTTCTGTTCTTTCAGTATCTATTTCAAGACAATTTTCCAACCATTCCTTGTTGTTTTTGAAATTCTTTGTCAATAGGCTGCGGCCCACTTTGATTGAAGATGCGCATAAATTGATGATAATTTGTTTTCAATTTCGGACACCTTTCCGCTTCACAAATTCTCATCGGGCAGTTGGTAATCATTTTTTACGGCACGCATGGACTCTTTTTTGTTCGAGACGTTGACAAAAATTCCAAATAAATTATTGTATTGTAATTGTGTAATTATTTTTTTACCGTAATCGTAATCCCTTAATTGGTATCGTATGACAACATTTTAGAAAAAAAGCTATAATAAATGTTTATTACTAATTACAAGGAAAATGAAGACTTGGGTTTTGGTTTATAGTATTGAACAGCGCTGTAGTTCTCCAATGAGAGAGAGAAGGAGAGAAAAAAAATTAAATTTGACTGACCTCTTCAAATCAAATCTCTTTGGCACAAAGGGCCGCAAGTTGGCCCACCTGAACTTTTAAGTACATATTTAGAAACATACTAGGTGGCCCAAAAGTCATTACCCTATCGGAAGATGCTATAATTTTTTTTGTAAATGGTAGCAAATGACAATTTTACTCCGACATTTGCGAAGCAAACAGATACAAAATACACTCCTAAGAACGCGGAATAGCTGTTATGATTTTTTTGCGGAATAATTCGCGGTTGCCGCAGCGTGAATTTCGGCGCAGATTTTCCGGTCGTCCGGCACCAACTGGGCAAGCACTACGACGTTTAGCCGCTCGCCTAGAAGAGTATGGGACAACACGAGATGCTGCCAGGTCTGGCCGGCCCCGGAGAAGCCGTTCTGCTAAGAATATCGCAGCTGTGTTTGAAGATGTCGCAGAGGACCCCGGAGCATTGACCAGACGACGTGCCACGTGGGTATCAATCGGTGGCCTTTACAGAGAATTTTGGTGAAAGACTATACGATGTTCCCTTACGAAATGCATCAGCTGCCAGCTGTTGACCGGCTCACGCCATCCTGAATCTCGATCACGAGGGAGACAACTTTTCATCGAAAATCATCATGAAAGGCGAGGCTCCTTTCCATCTCTGTGAATATGTGAATGAGCAAAATTATCGATTCTGAGGCAGCGAAAATCCGCGTATAACCCACGAAGAGCCATTATACCCGCTCAAAGTTACTGCATGATGTGCTGTTTACGCTGGAAGCGTCATCGGGACTTATTTTTACGAAAACGCCACGGACCAAACGGCAACTGTGGACGGTGAGCGCTACAGACCCATGCTCAACGACTTTCTCCTTCCTCAATTGGATGAATTGGAACTGGGGAACATGTGGTTCAAACAGGATGGAGCGCAACGCAGCATACTGCACGAGCCACAAACGAAATTCTGCGGGCTGCATTTCCGGGTCGACAAGATCGCCTGATTTACCCGTTCCAGACTTATTTTTGTGGGGTTTTTTAAAGTCTATGTCAAAAAGCCTCAGATTCTTGAAGCCCTCAATGAGAAAATCCATCAAGAATGCGAAAACGTATCGCTGGAAGTCCTGGCAAAAGTGATGGAAAATGTCACAAATCGGGCCCGAATGGTCATCAATTCTGGCGGCGGTCACTTAGCCGATATCATTTTCTCGACTTAATGGAGAACCATTTAAGACGTCAAATAAACATAATCTAAAAGCAGAACGAAAGTTTTTCATTCATAAAAAAGATTACAGCCAAAGAACATCGGGTGACAACTTTTGCGCCACCTTGTAAAAGAATTAATTGAGTTTCGGTCGGGCTCTTTCGGAACTTTTTTTTTTAAACCCAACCTAAAGACTAAAAAGTGCGCCGAAAATTGGGTTTCAAAAAACCTTAAATTAAATACAATACATAGTTTTAAAAAAGTTATAAAAAAACACTGCGTTTATTTCTGGTTTTACAATTGAGCAGATATACCTAGTCTAGTCATAAATGTTAATACAATTTTTATCGCAACCATTTTAAATAAAGTATTAGTTGCAGTCTTTTCATGTTAACCATTATTTAACCCGTTGCTTTCATGGTTCTTTGTCGCGGAAAGGACTTTGATTTTTAGTCGTTTACAATCATGGAATGGGGTAACATCGAAAATCGTGTCGTTGTGTTCGGCTAATACAAGTGTAATATGGCAAAACGTGATATATATTTTATTATTACGAGTATATTTCTTTAGCGTACTATTTAATTATACGACGATTATTCGTCAGAGATCCGGCCCTCCATGCACTGTGAGGACTCCTGGAGCCACCAAAGCCGTGCAGGCTCGAATCAGAGATGAATATTTCGCAAAAATCCATATTTCGCATAATCAAAGATGACCTGGGATTAGTGCCTACAAAAGACACACTGGGCACCTGCTAAGAGCTGCATTGAAGCAGAAACTTGAGCAAAAATCACAAGCTCTGCTAAGGCGGTACGCTAAAAATGCACGAGAACATTTTTACAGTCGGAGAAAATTTTAATAAGTTCAGTTTCAGTTTTAAATGCATTTTATTTTCTTAACACTGACTCATTCTTACAATTACTTAACAATCTTATGCTAACTTACTGGCCCCACACAGGCACTCTAAGCTACTCTGAATACTTATATCTATGTCCTTCGACTTCATTTACATTTTATTTAGGAATACTTATTTTCTATACTTAAGGCTAAGAAAAAAATTTGTTTACAACAACTTAGCATATGGACATAATTTTTTGTTTTTATAAAAACTTAGTATCTAACTTAAAATAAACCTTAGTCTACCTAACCTAAATGTACAATACACACATAAACACACATAGACATTATACACAAACATATACATATATCAGTATATACTTTTGTATACACTGATATACTCGTATGTATATGTTCCTTAAATGCTAACCTAAACCTATGTAAGCTGGCCACCGCTATTCACAGAGCAAATAAATTGGTCAGCACTGCCTCATTAGTGAGGCTGGTCCGTAATTGACGGACACGACGACGAAACATCTTCTCCATCATTCAACCACCAGAAATGCTGGTGCTGCCGAACGACATCCCTCTTATCGCGATTCCCCACCGCCCTACTGAACCTGAGACGATCCACACTGCCGTGTGCGACGTCTCTGTTGTAGTTGAGTCGCCTGTCCCCAAATGTCCGAGCGACATGGAAGATTAACGGCACCGCTGATCTATCCTGGATCAACCCTATTTGATCTAGGTAGAGGAATGTTTCCGGTGGAACGAAGCCGTCAGAGCGCACACTCTCGTGGTAAAGGTAATTGGGGTAGTAAGCCCCAGATATCAGGTTATTCGTCGAGGTCATTGCTCTTGCAATGTGCCTTCGAGTCAGCTTAATTACGAAGTTGTCTACTCGTATTAAGTTCGCCCTGTTGTAAAGGACATTAGGATAAAATTTCTTGTACTCCGACTCTGACGTTCTGTACAAGCGAAGACACGCCCTAAGGCAAGCCCTCTCAAACACCCGAATCTTTTCCATTAAGCTTGCTCGTACATTGAACCACACGGGACAACCAAATACCAGCATGGGCCTGATAAGGTCCATGTAGCAGATTACCTTTACCCTCGCATCGAGTTGGCTGCTATAAAACAGTCTCTTTGTAAGGGCAAAAGCACCTTTAGCTCTGGCCAGAGCAGCATCTACATTTTTGCCAAAATACAGAAACTGATCTAGCCAGATTCCAAGGTATCTGACTACATTTCGACAGGCAAGAGGTTGTCCGTGTTGTCCAATGATAGAGAACTTTCGCCAATTTTTTCTGGTATCCCTAGAGGCTCCAGACAACGGCGTCCTAAAGAGAATGGTTTCCGACTTCTGAAAGTTAATTTTCAACTTCCAGTCATCGCAAAATCGTCTTATCTTATCGAAGTCACGCTGCAATAGAGTATTAATGACCTCGATTTTTGGACCTGCTCTGTACGCTATCAAATCGTCTGCGTACGCAATAGTATGGGGAAGTGAACCTATCAAGTCGCTTGTAAAAATGTTGAATAGGATCGGCGAATTGACCGCGCCTTGCTGAAGACCATTTTTAATTTGAAATATTCCAACAGAAGTGACATCACCATTCTTCACGATGAACTGTCTGTTAGTTAGCATATTATAAAGAATGTACAAGAGTGGTTTACTGATCCCCAGCCTAGTCAGCTTATAGAAAAGACCCTCTAACCATACGGTGTCGAAGGCCTTCTCCAAGTCAACCAGGCAGGCACCAGTGCAGTGTTTCTTGCCTTTGTTCCATTGGATATCAGAAACCAGTTTAGACGCGGCATGTGAGATATCATGTCCCGCCTTAAAACCGAATTGATTATCCGGAACTATATGTTTGTCCTCAACCCACCTAGACAGAGCTCTATTGATTACTTTTTCAAAAACCTTACTGATATTCGGAAGGAGACTTATCGACCGGAGATTCGCCGGATTGGATATATCCTTTCCCTTTTTGGGGATAGGTTGAATCACCGCCGTTTTCCAATGCGCTGGATAATGTGCATTATTCATTACATTATTAAACAGGGTGGTATAGATGTCCACCGCTTCTAGAGGAAGATGTCGAAGCACGGTGTTCGGAATACCATCGGTCCCCACTGACTTCTTAGCCCTGATTGTGTCGAAGATCTCACGGAGTTTTTGCTTCGAAATGAACGGGGGTAGGTCACCCTCTCTGGCAATGACATTATTTGCTATAGTTTCGTCGCTAAACCGGGTGAAACCAGAGCCCTCGGATCGCCAGTTCATTATTTCATTTCGAATCCAAAAGTCGTGCACCAAGACGCGATTGTCCAGGTCATAATTAGGGCTAATGATATCAATGGCCTTGTATACTTCCAGGAAAGTCGCACCTATGGTCTCAACCTCCTCCTATGGATCCTCGATCACAAAGAAGTCACCATCATCAGCGGCCTCATTTGGATCAATACCTGCTATAATCAGTAACCGTTCGTTGTCTGTTGTCCGGGCTATTTTAAGACACTGAAGGTCTGTCGTAGCTAGCAAGCGGCTCCCATATTTCGATATTCAAAAGTCGACTTGGAGAACTCCTAATCAACCAACTGTCAGGCAGATTGAACACATTTCGATCAACGAAAGGCCTCCTCCACTATTACCTTGCAAGCTAATACTGTGAGGAAGTTTGACGCCGGACGGCCAAATCCTTTCCTGATGGAGTCTCCCTTAATCTCTTAAGAGAAATACGAATACCAGTGGATATATCGCCAGAAAGCCAACACAGATGTCGCCTCTGATGTGTTGGGTTCCACTCCTGCTTTGACGACGAGTGCCCACAAGGAAATGCAGGTAATCAAGGGGAATACAGAGAGGCGTTGCATCGAAGGACTAGAGCTCACAAGGTGTACGAGCATAAGGGAAGAGGCGAACAGCGGTTTCTCAGGAGAAAAAAGAAGGCGCTACTCCAGGAATGAGATTCGAAAGTTTTACCAAAAGGAGCCTGTACAGACGAACAGGGAAACATAGTGATAGAGTCGCAGTCGATGCTGAGAATTTGGAAAGAATATTTCTGTAGACAAATACCGCTGTCAGGCTGAATAAACCTTTCGACGTGGACGATGTGGACCAACAATTCTGTTGTTAGAGTGGACGACCTGACTACCTAGCTCTTTAAAGCGGCAGACCATAGCCTGGTAAGGAGCATACACCAACTCATCTGTAAAATATGGTCGGATGAAAGTATGCCCTGTGAATGGAACTTCAGCATTGGATCCTCAAGGAAGGTGACCTTCTGAATTGCGCCAACTACAGACATCCTCTTAACATAGTGGATGTGCAACATAGTGCAAGAGTCACGCACAATCTTTCTAAAGTCCGTCCAATTACTGATGACAGTGGCGCCTTCGCGAGTATTGAGACGGAAGCGGCGGAGATGGGTTTAACTGCCAATGAGGGCAAGACCCAGTATACTGTCAACAAGAAAGGACTTCCAACACTGACACTGAGTTGCAGCGCAGTATAAGAAGATTGCTACTCAGGTAGCGGAGGCAGCTAGCTAAAGATCGTGTTGTTGATCGAGGCCCAGGTCCACTCCAGACTGTAGCGTCACCTTAGAAAAGCAAGTAAGTTTAGTTTCGTTATCCTGTTGAAATACGAATCCCTCATCAATTAATCTTAGTCCAGAAGTCACAGCGTTTTCTTCCAATATTATTTTGTATGCCTTCTTATTCATTTTTCCAATCACTCGAACCACTTGAAGAGGACCATTCCCAGCCCATAACAGAATCGCACCCAGGCTTGACGGTAGAAACCAAACAGTCTGCTAGCATCTTCTGTTCAGAACTGCGTCGAACGAAAACTCTCCGTTTTGTGCCAAATACCTCTAACTTGGATTCATCGTTTTACTCTGTTGACTCTGTTGAAATCTTCTTCGGTCCAGCCTTTGAGCTTTTTGGCCCATTCTAACCTTTTCTTCTTCTTTTGTGGGGTTTTCGAACAGCAACACTCCAAATAGTCCAGCATATCTTAATCTTCGTTTGACCGTCGTCAAGGACAATGGTTCATTCTGTGTGTGATCTATACCGCCGCGTATTTTAGGTGCAGCTTTCCAATTTCTTGGACACCGATACTGCTCCCAATTATTCACATTGGTATACACGATCAATTCTTCTTCTGGCGTTCTTTGTCAGATAAGGGCACAACAATCATACTAATCTGAGCATTGTTTGTCATTAGGTCTCTTCCACGCAGCATCGAAGTGACGAAGAATTTTTGTGCTCCATGTGCTCCAAATGGACTTGCACTTTATATTTCGAGTTAGAAATTTTAAAGCAACTTTTTTGGCCACATCGAGGCAGTATCATTACCTAGGGTAGATTTCAGTCGAATCCTTTTAAAAGTAAGTTACATCCTTAGCTCCATAGTAGCTGCTGTTGTCAACTGTAGCTTTTTGTTCTAAGCAATGAAACCAGTCGGCTTAGAGGTCTTTTCAATTAGTAAGCTTTTCAACCGCTTGGCGTCATGCCTGACGCTCTGAGCATTCCTGCTCCAGCACTATTTAGAAGAAACTATATGATCACCTATCTAATTGCCGCAGGAATATGTTTGAAAAAATGTGACTGCTTCCACGTTTCATCGCGTGATTGCAATTATATGTGACACAGTGTGATAAATTCTCTCCGGATCGTGAGTTCAGCCATAGTTCTTTAAAGTTCCATTCGTGAATGAGGTTAGAATCGGTCTACAGTATATTGAAGGTGCAATTTCACACTACCAGCTACTTAATCCCTATCACTTAGAATGCCGTTCATTGCTGTTGTGTGTGTCATTCGAAAAGATTCCTGTCGAACTTGACAACAAAGTCACACCCGCTTAATATTTCTTAGCGCTACACCAGTCACGTCATACCAGCTACTTAATCCCTATCACTTAGAATGCCGTTCATTGCTGTTGTGTGTGTCATTCGAAAAGATTCCTGTCGAACTTGACAACAAAGTCACCACCGCTTAATATTTCTTAGCGCTACACCAGTCACGTCATTTGTTGGATTCTTGGAAGCTCAGGGGTGGATAAATCAGTCAATAAACTCCCGGCCTCAAAAAGGGATAATGTTGTGTTATAGCAACGAACCTTCTTGGGTCTAGGTGTGCTTGTATCCTCGAATAGTCAACTCGCTAACCCAATCTAACCAATGCATGTAAGTGCCTATGAGACTGCACCTAATAAAAATACTATACGAGCTGCTATAGATAGTCTGCAAAAAGGTTCAAATCGTCAAAACTAGACTAATATGTGCTCCTGCTACCATAGAACAACATATTACGAATTCTTCTCTAAGCGTTGATATCGAAGACTCATTTACTCTACAGGTCCTAGCCATAACAGGCGTTTGATATATACCTTTCTGGCTAGTCGTACAGCTTGTAAAGCTCACTGTAATTCTCCTTGTCCAAATCCCTCCAAACCAAAAGTCTATCGAAGAATCTTGTGCTCAAAACGACCAAAGTTATCTCTATCCATCTTCGCTAATGCCAATGCTTCTGCGTCATAGAGTATGACTGATTAGGGTCCTTGCTGTCACATGCAACGTCCAAGTCATTAAGTTCGGAGTTTCTTTTTAGGATTTGCTGTATGTGAAGCGTTTATAAACTCATCTGGTCTAAAACCGCACTAATGAAGGCAACCAGATAGATGGTAAATGATTTCGGGCGGTCACACAATACAGTAGATGGAGCGGCCAAAGGGGAATGAGAATCTCGCGATCGAGGAAATATTTGGTTGACACTCTAGAAATGCAGTATAGAAGCTACCTGTTAAGATGAAGGCGGACATCTTGGAATAGAGTCGTAATCGATGCTGAGAATTGATGATGATAACCATCAGACCTGTTAGAGCTATTAAGGAGAATAAGCGTTTCAATTTAGATGGTATTCTAGACTTCAGCCTACCTGTTTCAAAACAAGCCATGGATCGCAATATCACGTTCAAGGCAAAAAAAACCTGAAGGCCCAGACGACTCTAAAGCACAGCTTCATAAAGCAATAAAAGATGATTTAGTTGAGCGAATACATCTTCCCATACTTCATTAATCATTGCCAGGATTGTTAAGGATTGCATATGTCCCCGATTGAAGACAGATGCAAGCTTACCAAGAAGAAATAGTAAAATCTAAGGTTGCCATCCTCTAAGAAGAAGTCAGAGCGTGAAGACCTGCTCTGCCATTTCCCGGCTTAGATTTTTGCCGAAACCATCCCTGAAGACATAGATTTCGTATGGAGTTCTGGTGTCATTGCATCAGACATCATGCCCATAAGATTAGAATAAAAAAAAAAACAGAACGGACAGACAAAACTCCAGCGCGTGTTGTTTCAATTGTCTTATTCTCGTCGTGTTCGGACGTGTTTTGGTTTTGCTCCGCATTAAACTTTTAAATATTATTTATTTCTTCCCCTTCCATATCTCTACTTCTGATATCAGTTCCGCGACATTATTACATTACCCCAAGTGCTGACTGTCTTTTTGGTTTGTTTTGTTTTTTGGCTGACCTCAATCTTTCGCGCTCAATAACTGCCGCTTCTGATATCGGTTCCGCATATATTTAGTGCATTACCCCCAAGTGTTGACCAATTTTCCGATTTTGCTGAATTTCCACTCGCAGTGCATACCAGTGCGTAAAGTTCATTGTTTACCTTTTTTGTTTACTTTTCATAAAATTGCCATGTCTTGCGGAATCACTAACTGCCCATGCAATTTGTGTCGGATTAAGTGAAAGGAATACGGTATTCATCAAAGAGTTCTCTGACAACCCCCTATTCTTTTGTGATGAGTACAAGATCATCTCGCTTTCGCATGTACTCGTATTGCTTGCTATAAAGTGCCTCAGTGTCTCTAATGACTCATTCCAAAAAAGTCTCACAAAAATTATCACGACGAATCAGTCCAATTTAGAAAGTAGTGTCAGTTATGTAGATGAATTAGGCAACTTGGTTCTTTCCTCAACCGATATAATTAAGTCCAAGCTCATCAACATCGATAAACAATCTGCAAGTCTGGTTGAGATGAATACTGCGATCAATGATCTCAAAGTTTGTTCCGCCCAAAACATCTCTAACCTTAAATTGTCCTAATCGATAAACAGCCTGCGTGAAGATCTTGAGACTCATTTTCAATCAACGGTGTTGGTGACGATCTAGCTGCCGCACAATCAACCATTTTCGAAATTGAGAATCATATCGAAACGGTTAGCAGCAAAATTTACGATTTACCACCACCAGAATGTCCACTACAATACATCAAAACTGAAGTCGACCTACTTTCATCACTACCTCCTCGTCCACCACGATTAATTAAATTTACAAATTCTTCCGCTGCCCCTTCAATCCAAGATACCGAAACTGTTTCACTGTCAACTCCTCCCGTCGCCGCCCCACGCAAGCTCATCAAACATTTTGGTACAACATGGACACCTTCCGAATAGAGGCGTAGAGTGAATAAAATTGAAAACGATATGAGTACGTTTTTCATCAAAGGCACCCCCCCGTAAACGCTGATAATAATGCTCGAAATAACCTTCCTCTTACCTTCTACTATCAAAACGTAAGAGGACTGCGATCTAAGACCCGTGCCGTCTTGCGCCAATCTCACGCTCTCCCATTTGAGGTCTACGCTCTGACCGAAACTAATCTAATTCCCGATATAAAGAATCAGGAATTATTCCCCCCTAGTTTCAATGTTTTCCGAGACGACGATCTTATCCGTCCAAATGATGATGCTCCCTGTCGAGATGTCCTATTGGCAGTCCGCAATGACCTAAACTCTTCACCAATCGCTGTTTCTACTTCCTCTAAGCTTGACTACGTTTCAATAAAGATAACACTCCCCTGCAGGTCCCTGTACGTTATGTGTTTTTACATCTTACCGGCACAACCAATCGAATGCTACCAACTCGCTATCGATGCAATTGATCAAATAATTAATTTATCCGAATGGATGGGCTCACAGACTCTAACATACCTTATGCCAAGTTAGTGGCATCTCCAACTATATGGGTAGGCAATTAGACCTCATTTTCAGTCTGTTCAAATTGGCCGTCCTGGGCCTTGAATTTTGCTTAAATGGATATCTTCTTACCTTCTGGATAATCATTTTTATAGTGTTCGTTTCAGGTCTGTTCTATCGGACCCTTTCTTGGCAACTTCAGGTGTTCCTCAAGGTAGTCACCTGGGTCCACTTCCCTTCATCCTAACCATTAACGATCTTGAAAGAGTCATTCTCCACTCAGAACTTTCTGTCTATGCTGACGATATCCATTGTTGAGTCTATCCGCGACCTTGGCATACCATATTATGCGACAGGCAGCTTAATTTACGCTCGCATATTGATGAGAGAATTTCTAAAGCAAACTCATCACTCGGTTTCGTTAAAAAAAAAGAAGCTTCAGAACATATTCGATGGGTTGAAAGAGGCCACCACTCCCCAAATGTAATGGTATGATGGTAAGTGAGCTACAACGGCATAACCAACCTCCATTTTTGGGAAAAAGGAGTCAAGACTTCGATGAAAGTTTGCTTACAACTATTTTGGAAGACGTCGATAAGCCGGACTTTTATTAGCGACGGACCAAGCAGAGATTTGGGTAAGATCCTCATTAAAAAGAGAGCCAGTTTGCCTAGGTGGAGTTGTACGTCATCTGCATACAGATGCACAGACTGATGGGAGACCGTTGATGAACATGCAGAACAGTATTAGACCAAGAATTGACCCTTGTGGAACACCTTGAATTAAAGCCTTCAGTGAAGAGGATTTGTCGCCAGAAGTGACTCTCTGGAATCTACTTGATAAATAGCTGCCGGCAAGTCCTACAGCTTCCACCTTAGAATTTTGTGGACTACCCTATTAAATGCCTTCGAGAAATCAAGCCAACAAAGTAGGCTTATATGACCCTTATCGTAATCTTACCGTATTTCATCAAGTAGGTTTATCATAGCCGTAGAGCAACTATGATTTGCTCTAAAGTCTGATTGCCACTTCATATTCACTTACAACTTCAAAATCTTCCTGTATAGGAACAGAACTCGGCAAATTCGCCGATATTCGATTAATATCGAAATCACTCCCAGAGAGTTGGTCGTCTACGAAATACTCATTCAGATTATCAGGGTCGAGAACACCCTCCCTGTACATTAAGATCTTTGGAAACACCGATCTTTTTTAAATTATCCGGACTTTGGATTATAAGTTGTGGTCCATTTTAGAAGGATTGGCCTGCTCTACTCATCACCGAAATATTGAGCCTTTGAAGCGAGCCCTTGTCCGCGCTGTCGACAACTTTCCGAAGAATGGGGTCCGTAATGCGATTGATGATTGGCCAATACGTCGCAGATCGTGCTTTAAGGCAAATGGCGGCCATTTCGAATGAAGTCATTCATAACTTGTATCTAAGGATTTGACAAATAAAAAGTATAAATCTGTTTTTGAAAATATCAGCGCGTTTTCATTTGGAACAAGTATTAGTATTTATGACTAGACTAGGTATCGTACAGAACGAAAAAGAAATGATTTTTCGAAACCTCCTAGTTCTTACACTAAAACGCAAAAAAAAAATATAAAAAATAAATTTTTAGGTGACCTTAAAAATTACTGAACTTTGACTGGCTCTACAACTAAAACTATTGATCAATAAGAAATAATTTTTTTTGATTACCAGAGCTCCAAACATTTTATAAGTCCAGTCCAGCCGAAAATTGAATTATGGAAGCACATTTGCCTAAATGGGCCACAGTGCAGAGACATGGATACTCTCAAAAACAAAAGAAAAATCTCTTAGTTATAACAAAGAAGGACTACAGTGGGTTTATTACAACGTGGATCCAATCAGAAGCCGTCACAATTAGGTGCCTTAGAGCATATAGAGCACATGGACACCATCCCAATGGGGCAACGCCGTATAGGAAGACTTTATCTAAGGTAGTGCACGCAGTTGGAAGGGGACCTCACCAAACTTGGTGTGGGTAATTGGAGGCAGCTTCCTAGGGATCAAGCTGCCTGCAGAGCCATGTTGGTTGAGGGCCATATCCGCCCCGTTCCGTATGATGCCATCAAAAGTAAAGTAAATTAAATGGCGGAGGACTAGGTTCGCCTAGAAATAAGTGGCGTAAAACGATGGCAATTGAGTCGAATAAAACTCAATTCATGTTGAAGAAATAGAACACGTTCGTGAGTAAGCGTTATCGGTGATTTATGACCATATCAAGCGCAAGTAAAGGCAATGGAATCAGGTAATTTCGACCGATAGGTTTAAGAAGTTCGAATTCTATTTTGCTTAATGCGACAAGGTCCTGTATATTCCAGAAGATTTTATCCGAACAACGAAACGTAGTGATGGTAGAAAGCTATCATGTTCCAGCCAGTCATTGTTCATTTGCTAATAGAATTTTGGAGATATTTTTTTTCCACGCACTCCATTGATATCGGGCATTAACGATTACTTTCAAAGGCAAGGACGTAGTAATTCAATTCAGAACTTATTTTGGTGCTGCTTTCTTTAATTGGACAAGAGATGGATGAGATTGAGATTTTCGAGCATTTTGATACTGATTTGGCAATGATTTTCAATTTCGGTTAAAGTTATCAGTGGATAAGAAATTCTGTCGGTCATGTACCCGTTCCGTGACCTTCAGTATCCAAGTAGTACTCACTGGCATTTTTATCCGTTTCAGTTCTTTTATTTTATTTTGTCAAACCTCGAACAAGTTCACGCAAAAAAAAACAATTAACACCATTTGGTCCTTTCACACAAGTACGCATGCTGTTTTGCAAATATTTAGTTGCCATCGAATTATTCCGCTGCTGTCAGTTGTCATCGATGTAACTGAGTTACTCGTATGTGCATAAATTTCAAAACTATTTAACTACAACATACGAGTAGCAGCAGGTGAAAAAGTGGCAGCCGGACCCCTCCGACACTGTTTATGAACTAAAGCATTCCTGAAAAACGTGGCACTCATGAAATATTTGAAATACCGTAATTCGACTAGTAATCCATGAAATCATCCAAATAATGCAAATAAACACATTGCCCGCCTGCACCCGGATCAAGGCATCGTATCAACAACTAAATGGCATGCCTCACAAACGAATTATTGTACGATTATGAGTACGTTCTACATTACAAATTTAATTTTTTTTATTGTTATCGATTATGCTGCAACGGTCACATGATTTCTCGTGCATACCACAGGCGCCGGGGTCAACAGAGGGCGTACGTTGCATACGTGAACTCAAAATTTTGTTGTTTTTTTTTCGTTTTCGTTGTTTTTTTTGTGAGAGAAAATTAAAAATTAATAAACCCAACGGTGATGAGGATGGTCTCTGACTCTAGTTGTTGATGGCGATAATGATGAAGATGGCAACAGGCTACATCATCGCCGACAAAAACAACAAGACAGCGGCTTACATCAGCAACAGAAGAAGCAATTACATTTCAGGAGGTTATCAAATATTTTAAAAATTAAAATTGATTCCGTCATTCACAGAACGGGATTTTAACTCAATTAAGTGGAAAGTGGCACGACACGAAAACCAAAAGTGAATATAGTGACAGGGATGTAATTTAGTTTTGGGGAATAGTGAATGTGACGGGACGACCACCGTGTTGAGTGAGTGCTCGTGGTGTACGAGTAGATGAATCGCACTATGGTGTGTCCTGGTTGCGGGTTTGAAAGCTTTCCTCTACAACATGCAGGGTAAATGAAAATTCGGCTTTCTTTATGCGAAGGTAAATCAATTGCCAGAGAGCTCGGTGGAAAACGTGAAGGCCACAGGGGGGAGGAGGATTTTCATACCAAAGATAATTGAATGAGGTTGTGGTGTGCCAAGGATTCCATGATATTCTGCACCGGTCTACAGTCTTAGGTGACTCCATAATTGAAAGAAATAGTGATTGATGGGTTTAAAAACTTGGCGTAAATGAATCCAGATGATGGCAGTGAAAGGGTTCTATTGGGTGCAACTTAGAAAATTTCCAAAGGCACATCTGTCCATGGTACGAGTAAGTTTATTTGTCAAAAAAATAATAAAGTTTCGGAGATAGAACGACAAGTTTAAGGTTGAGATTAGATTTGATTTTTATTTTTGCACTAAAATATTTACAAACTGTAATACGAGGTGGCGCAAAATTAATCATCCAATTTGGTTTTTGAATTACTTTTTCCCTAAATAAAAAAAAAATTATTTTGAGTGATGGAAATCATTATTTGGACCTTTACAATTGTTTCGGTTAAGTTGAAAAGATGATATCCGCGAGGTGGCTGCCGCCAGTGTTGATAAACATTTGTGCCAATTTTATCGTATTTTCCATGACTTTCCGCAAGATTTCTGGTGATAACTGTTCGCATTCCTTGTCTGAGGCTAGTTGGCATAAACCTTCAAGTAGCCCCAAAGATAGAAGTCTGGGATGGTTAAATCGGGCGATCTTGCTGGCCATTCCAAATCGCCAAAACGGGAGATTACGCGACCAGGAAACGCTTCCTTCACAATATCCACTGTGGCTCGTGCTGTGTGTGCGGTTGTTAAAACCACATGTTCACCAATCCCCGCTCATCCAATTCCGGCAGTAAAAAGTCGCCATATTTGCGAACAACGCAGTCGTACATTTCACGGATGTCGGTCGCAGGTACCGTTGCCATCGTCTCGTCCGATGTGCCCTTACTTCGCTTGACTATATGTGCTTTTGTTGTTTTATGTCCTAAGGGTGCACTGTCTGCTTTAAATTTTCATAATTTACATAAATGATCGACCGAAGTTTTACAAAGTTTATGGCCGGAAGTCTTCCAGACATACACTGGCGATTACTAGGATGAGGCCATACATTTTGTTGGTGTCCGATATCCAATAGAATAAAGGCAAAAACCAATGCACTGGTGCCTGCCTTGTATGGTTAGAGAGTTTTTTCTATTAGCTGACTGGGTTGGGCGTCTGTAAACCACTCTTGTATATTTTTTATAATATGCTACACAACAGACAGTTTATCGTGAAGAATGGTGATGTGACTTCTGTTGGAATATTTCAAATTAAAAATGGTCTTCAGCAAGGAGCGGTCAATTCGCCGATCCTATTCAACATTTTTACAAGCGTCTTGATAGGTTCACTTCCCCATACTATTGCGTACGCAGACGATTTGATAGCGTACAGAACAGGTCCAAAAATCGAGGTCATTAATACTCTCTTGCAGAGTGACTTCGATAAGATAAGACGATCTTGCGATGACTGGAAGTTGAAAATTTTGTTAGTTGTAAGAGTTAATGATTAATATAATAAAATGCATTTAAAACTAAAACAAAGCCATACATTTTGTAATCGATTTTCACTCTTTATACCTGTTTGAAATTTTGTACCCGCAAACTTTTACTACCTATGAAGAGGTACATATTTTCTTAACAGGAAGTCATAAGATTAAAGAGTAAATAAGAAAAGACCGTTAGAATTTGCCAAGATCAAAAAATGAACTTCTTGTAAAGCGTATGCGCCACTGGATGAGGCCACATGCAAAACCTTCGAAAGAGAGGAAAAAATGAATAGAATGTTTACATTTGATGGTTTTAAAACATTTATTTATTACGTTTTTCTACTTTAATAATGAGTATGCCTGACATTTTTCGATATGACCTCTATAAGACCGTCTGGAATAGAATCATGCAGTTTTTTTTTTAAATAATCAAGAGCTGCGTTCATACACTTTACGAGATAACCATGCCCAAATATTTTCGGTTGTGTTTAAGTCCGGTGAATAGGGCGGCCATGGCAAAAGTCCCACGTCTTCTGATTGAATCCAACTTCTAACAATCCTGGAAGTGTGGATGGGGACATTTTCTTGTTGGAATGTTGAAGGCAGGGGTCCGAAAATGTTTTTCACTTTTGGAAATGACCGTTCCAGCAAACATTTGTAGTTGTTTTCGTTCATTGTTGTGGACAAAAACTCTAACTCGATTGTGCCATAGTAGGTAATAGCTCCCCACACCATTACACCTGATGTACGGCTGTGATGTGTCGGGGCCGTGAAGGTTAAACTTTTTTCATCCGAAAAGACAACGCTCCAAGCGACTTGTTCTCCTGCAAAATTCATTCGATGCTCCTTATGTGCTAGCCTCAAAACAAGTTTCTTTTTAAGTTTTCTTCTCTGTATAATACTAATTTTTCGTATTATCCTTCGGACCGTTGCTATGCTGGCTGATACTTATCTTTGGCCCTTATTGTAGCCGGTAGAGTGGAATTTGAGGTAAGACGTAAAATTCACAGCTTTTCTCGCAATGTTGTTGCTTCTGACGTGGGTCCCTCTTGATTTTTCCCATAGTGTTGTGGATCCGCAAGATAACTGTTTACAACAGTTACTACTATTAAGCCCCTTACAACTTCTCGACTTGAGAGTCCTTACTCATTAAAAGCATATATTTTTCCTCTTTCTGTCGCTGTTAAAGTCTTTCCGGAACTCCTGTTTAAAAAAAAAAAAAAAAACTAAATAAAAGCAGTTCTTTTCAACGCTTTTTTAAATATTCTTAGCAAAACTTTGAAAAAAATCGTTGATGTGAACTCCTGCAACGAAATATTCGCAATGGTCTCATCCTAGTGGCGCATTTTTTTATACGTTTTTCAAGAAGTTCATTGTTTGATCTTGGGAAATTCCAACGGTCGTTTCTTATTCACCCTTTAATTTTATGTCTTCCTTTTTTGAAAATACTAGGTAGGGTGAAAAGTAACCTCCTTGGGAATAAAAAAAATTTTTTTTTAAATGTTTTTTTTTCATTTTATTCAATATAGTGCCGCCCGAAAAGTAATTTTCCGGAAGGTCTGCAAAATACTCCTCCGTGGGGTCGATGATTCCCTCGCGTGAGCTGAATTTTTTATTGATGAGACATCTTTTGAGGTTTGGGAAGAGATAATAGTCCGAGGGAGCCAAATCGGGCGAATACGGTGGATGCGACAGCAGTTGGAGCCGTAAGTCATTGATTTTAGCCGTGGTTGAAATGCTCTTGTGCGCCGGCGCATTGTCTTCCAAAAACAAAATTTTTTTCGCTTCATGTGAGGCCGTTCTGCAGCGATTTCGGCCTTCAATCGCTCCAATAATGCACAGTAATACTCGCTGTTGATGGTTTTTCCTTTTTCGAGGTAGTCCACGAAGAGTACGCCATGACAATCGCAGAAAACCGACGCCATGACCTTTCCAACCCATCGAGCCTCCCTCGGTCGCTTCGGAGCACTCGTGCCGGATTTAGTCCAGTGCCGGACACTCATTATGTTCTCTGGTGTGTAATAGTGGATCCAAGTTTCATCAACAGTTAGCAATCGACGCCAAAAGTCCGCCCGATTCCGCATCAGCAAGTCCAAACACTCTTTCGAAGTGCTCTCGCGTTCGTGTTTTTGGTCAGGAGTGAGCATGTGTGGCAGGATAACTTTTTCATATGCGGAATATTGCCCAAAATATGGCGTGTGGGCTCAGTACTAATCTTTGTGATATCTGCTATCTCGCGCACCTTCACTTTCCGGTCAGCCAACACCATTTCATTTATTTTTTTGACATTGTCCTCTGTAACCGCATCTGTGGGCCTGCCGCTGCGGACTTTATCGGTAGTGGAGTTGCGGCCACCACGGTGTAATCTGACCCATAATATTTATCTAACTTTTCTTTTGTTTCCTTCGCCGTTTTGCCTCTCAAAAAATAATGTTTTCTGAGAGAACGATAATCGTTTTTGTCCATACTTAACATGATGCCAAACACGTCAACAACAATCAGCTGTCAAAACAAAACTAAAGAAGTATCGCACTGAAATTTGGCATGTCTGCCTAAATATGAACGGACTTCAAGGCACCATAACCTTTTTTGCAGTAGCAGCGCACCACCTAGTACTTTGCGGTTGTCCTTATTTCAATCGCTGATAGAGTAGAATTTGAGGCAAGACGTAGAATTAACCGCTTTTCTCGCAATATTGTTGCTTCTGCCGAGCGTCCTTTTTGATTTTTTCCATAGTGTTATGGATCCGCAAGATAACTGTTTACAACAGTCTTACTTCTATTAGGACGCCTTGCAATTTCTCGGCCTGAGAGACCTAACTCATTGAAAGCATCTATTTTTCCTCTTTCTTCCGCTGTCAAAGTCTTTCGGGAATCCATTTTTTTTAACCTAAATAAAAATAGTTCTTTTCAACCCTTTTTTATATATTCTTAACAAAACTTTGAAAAAAGTCGCTGATGTGAACTCCTGCAACGAAATATTCGCAATGGTCTCATCCTAGTGGCGCATTTTTTTATACGTTTTTCAAGAAGTTCATTGTTTGATCTTGGGAAATTCCAACGGTCGTTTCTTATTCACCCTTTAATTTTATGTCTTCCTTTTTTGAAAATACTAGGTAGGGTGAAAAGTAACCTCCTTGGGAATAAAAAAAAATTTTTTTTAAATGTTTTTTTTTCATTTTATTCAATATAGTGCCGCCCGAAAAGTAATTTTCCGGAAGGTCTGCAAAATACTCCTCCGTGGGGTTGATGATTCCCTCGCGTGAGCTGAATTTTTTATTGATGAGACATCTTTTGAGGTTTGGGAAAGAGATAATAGTCCGAGGGAGCCAAATCGGGCGAATACGGTGGATGCGACAGCAGTTGGAGCCGTAAGTCATTGATTTTAGCAGTGGTTGCAATGCTCTTGTGCGCCGGCGCATTGTCTTCCAAAAACAAAATTTTTTTCGCTTCATATGAGGCCGTTCTGCAGCGATTTCGGCCTTCAATCGCTCCAATAATGCACAGTAATACTCGCTGTTGATGGTTTTTCCTTCTTCGAGGTAGTCCACGAAGAGTACGCCATGACAATCGCAGAAAACCGACGACATAACCTTTCCGACCCATCGAGCCTCCCTCGGTCGCTTCGGAGCACTCGTGCCGGATTTAGTCCAGTGCCGGACACTCATTATGTTCTCTGGTGTGTAATAGTGGATCCAAGTTTCATCAACAGTTAGCAATCGTCGCCAAAAGTCCGCCTGATTCCGCATCAGCAAGTCCAAACACTCTTTCGAAGTGCTCTCGCGTTCGTGTTTTTGGTCAGGAGTGAGCATGTGCGGCAGGATAACTTTTTCATATGCGGAATATTGCCCAAAATATGGCGTGTGCGCTCAGTACCAATCTTTGTGGTATCTGCGCACCTTCAATTTCCGGTCAGCCAACACCATTTTTTTGGACATTGTCCTCTGTAACCGCATCGGTGGGCCTGCCGCTGCGGACTTGATCGATAATGGAGTTGCGGCCACCACGAAACTCTCGAAACCAATATTTGACGGTGTAATCTGACCCATAATATTTATTCAATTTTTCTTTTGTTTCCTTTGCCGTTTTGCCTCTCAAAAAATAATGTTTTCTGAGAGAACGATAATCGTTTTTGTCCATACTCAACATGATGCCAAACACGTCAACAACAATCAGCTGTCAAAACAAAACTAAAGAAGTATCGCACTGAAATTTGGCATGTCTGCCTAAATATGAACGGACTTCAAGGCACCATAACCTTTTTTGCAGTAGCAGCGCACCACCTAGTACTTTGCGGTTGTCCTTATTTCAATCGCTGATAGAGTAGAATTTGAGGCAAGACGTAGAATTAACCGCTTTTCTCGCAATGTTGTTGCTTCTGCCGAGCGTCCTTTTTGATTTTTTCCATAGTGTTGTGGATCCACAAGATAACTGTTTACAACAGTCTTACTTCTATTAGGGCCCCTTGCAATTTCTCGGCCTGAGAGTCCTAACTCATTGAAAGCATCTATTTTTCCTCTTTCTTCCGCTGTCAAAGTCTTTCGGGAACCCATTTTTTTTAACCTAAATAAAAATAGTTCTTTTCAACCCTTTTTTATATATTCTTAACAAAACTTTGAAAAAAATCGCTGATGTGAACTCGTGCAACGAAATATTCGCAATGGCCTCATCCTAGTGGCGCAAGTTTGCGGGTACAAAATTTCAAACAGGTATAAAGAGTGAAAATCGATTGCAAAATGTATGGCCTCATCCTAGTGATCGCCAGTGTATTTGATGTATTCCGGTCGATCAGAGGTGCATAACAATTTTACGGCAATACATATTATGTAACTCATAACATGTATGCTCACAAAATAACAAAGATATTAATCAAATAAATAAAATTTAGTCAATATAAAGGACTAAACTAATCCTTAAGACAATTATTGTTATCAAAATCTTTCAAAAATAAAATCCTTTCAGAAATCTAAAGACAAATCTTTAGATTTCAGAACGTTACGTGCAAACCAAAATCATCTTTAGATTTCTGAGCGTCTACTCTGTTAGGGTTTGTAACATTACTGTCACATGGCCCGATAAAGGGTTCAACTACTTCTAGAGGTCGTACAAAGGCACGGTTTGTAACATTCCACACTCAGTCTATATTAAAAACAAGTGAAATAAGAAAAAAGAAATCATTTTGGGGGTCCTTACCCTCTTAAGAGTCTCATACGAATGAAAAAAGTCACAAACCACTTATTTTTCCCGACAGCACATCCGAGTACATCTTTATCCTAAGATTCGCACTTCTGGCGTTTACTGAGTTTTCTCTAATGGATGATCACCAAATTAAATGTTCAAGTGATCTCTATCCACTTTTTCGGTCAGTGCGCTATAAGTTGGGAAACTTTCTGGATTGGTTCGGAATTTTTTTTTCTCAATATTCACTTCGTGACTTCGAGAAAGCGGCTTTTGATTCAACAAACAATCTTCTCGCATTTAACTCTAAATCCAGCCCCTTCGGATGCTTATTACTGACCACAGGCGAGTTCCATTCTATCTGCCTCCTCAAAAAATTTGCCGTTCCTCCCCTTTTTAATTACAATAAATACGAAATTCTTGAGTGACAACACGTGGGAGCTTATAATCTAATTTAAAAAGCTTTTACATTCTAATTAATTGTATACTCGCATACGGTATTTCTACAGGACGTTCTTTGTCACCGCCAAAGGCTTCAACTTCTTTAAATAATCAAATTGAATTCAAATGTAAGGTAAATAAAGTTTATTTATTTTTTTTATTAATTTTCTCCTCCTTATCTTGTTATCCAGTTAGACGAGAAACCAAACCACTTTGCGGAATGAAACCACCAGTCCTTGGATTCACATTGCGGCTAATGTGAAGTTAATTCCGATTCCACAACAAAGGACTGTCAAATCGTTTAGCTGGCGTAATATGCGGTTGCCGACTTAAATTTCATAATGACTTTCCAATTCCAGTCATGACGCTCGGTACTCCCTAAATTTTGGGTACACTTAGCCCGCACATCCGGCATATCCGTATACTCATGCTGATACCTTTTTGACTGTTTTGTAGGTACATATATGAATTGCTTTCGGGTTCCATTAAGTTGTGCACACAAACGACAATCCTTTTTGCGCCCAAAGTCGAACTCAGATGTTTCACTTATGAGCTCCCTCTTAACTTTCAACCGCAACGCTCGACGAAACAATTTCATCGCTGCCACCCCCAGAGTCAAGCACACTTCTGACGCATGCACACACACATTGTCATTAATATGGCTTCAGGTTGACGGTTAATTGCGACTCTATAAAGTACAGGCAAACGACAGGGATACACGGATAATATATCAAATTTCGTCGACCGAGTGTCCTTATAATTTATGAGAGCGCTATTGAGTACGGAGATAAGTTAATGTGTGTATCTGCATGAGGTATATGTTTGCACTATGATACTTCGACACTATATGTACATACGTACACACGTACTCGTACACTTTGTGAACAGGACATTTCAACTGGCAGCTACTATATATGAAGCACCCACAGGAATAGTGTCTGCTAAACTTTGTCTGAGAACACCTTCCGCATCGCAAGGTTCAGGGAACCGATACTTCATTGGAAAGTGATATCTGTACACTATTACCACTGGTGATGTTGCCGCCACTGAGTCAGAACCTGGCATTTGGATAATTGCTTCGTAGTTCTGGTTTGCTGCCCTGGCTCCTAGACCATTTCTCCTTGTGGTCAAGTCGGTCACGAAGTCTACAGTTGGCCGAAAAAGAGGTGAGAGGGAGAGACGATTAATACGTGAAATAAAATTGATTTTTTACGAGCAAGTATGGTACGTAGTTGTGTGAAGTGCCATAGCTAGGGAAGTGGGACAAACGGCAGGAACACCTTTCGTCCTTGTTAATGTGCTTCCCTTTTTTGATTTTCCTGTGGCTGCTTTGCTGGTAGTTTTCACAAAGACGAACAACCAGGACGTTGAGGTCGATGAGGACGTTGAAGACGTCTATCGAGCACGACTACTGAGGACGGCGACAACTAACGACTACTGTGTGAATGGAGAAAGAGTTTGAGGGTGAGTTAAATGAACAGTGAATGGTGGTGGCACTGCTGTGCTACAGAAAGCTGGTTTCGGGTCTGATTTCATCAGGAGTGTCAATATGTGCGGCACACCATGTGCAGGGGGTCAGGTCAGGATATTGGTTTTATGAGTCAAACTTAATTTGATTTGTGATCAAATGAAAAGTTGTGCTGTGCACGTAAAGGGGAATGAGGAATGGGGTAACACCAGCAGCACCAGGAAAAGCACCATCACAACCAGCACAACCATCACAAACAGCTAAACTATTTGGGTTGCTATTTGAATCAATAAATGATTAATTTATGTCCGGGATATCGCAGAGCAGAAGTATTGTTGAAGACGAAGGGAGACCGGTGGCGACGCTTTTACGCGTGTAGTTAATGGCATCTGGTGAGCGATTTGGCAGTTTTATTTACAGTATATGAGCCATTAACAGCATTCTTTGCAGGCGCATGTGTTAGGCTTTGTATTACTACGAATACTTTGGACTGGAATTGACATTGGTCCTGATCAAAAGGCCTACCCTCACAAATGGGTCAAAACGAATCGAAATGGGCGCACAGCAGGAGAATGGTGCTACTAATGGCTTTATGAGACCGCAAAAATGTTTTTATTGCTGAGTTGTTGTTGCCTGCTGTTTTGGGATGGAACAAATTGTATTTCTGCGGCTCGTAAGGCAATCACTCTTTGGTTTTGAATGTTTTTGAACGATTCGGAATGGGTAGCTGAGCGTATTTTTAATCAAAGGGGTCATTGATGGAGGTGAAAGCGGCCGCTTTTTTTTATTGAATTTACGGATTTCCGTATATGTACATACGAGTACATATCACAAATCAATAACTGAAAACTTGGCCATAGCTTATCTGTTGGTGTTGATGCTGATTTTTGGTATTTTGACACCAACCTGATGGAAGCGACCAAGTTCACACGAAAAACTTAGCTAGCGTATATTAATTAAGCTATCAACCATTGTTAGACCAAGTCTAGGGCCTCTGGAGTACGAAGTCAACTAGTATGTGCTCGAAAATAGGTACCCGTTGCATCCATGTTCCTTTTGTTACCTTTGATCTCTAAGCTCTCCCACCTTTTCATAACAAATCCCAAGCTAATCTCGAAGTTTACTGAATCTTGTTTAAATATTGTATGAAACCTCTTGCCAATGATCCAGTTAGTCCTTATGAGGGCGGTTTAGATCCAATAACTCCACAATTGACCAAGTGTTACAGTAGATCCTAGGAAAAACCCAAGAGTTCAAATTGATTCACTTACTACCTTTAGTTTTAAACGCATTTTATTTTCTAATCAATAACTCTTACATACTATCAAAAAATGCTTAAATGCTAGCTTACAATTACTTAACAATCTTATACTAACTTACTGGCCCCACACAGGCACTCTAAGCTAATCTAAATTCTTATATCTATGCCTTTCGACCTCATTTACATTTTCTTTATGGATATTTATTTTCTATACTTAAAGCTAAGAAAAAAAATTGTTAACAAAACTTAGCATATGGACTTTTTTTTTTAATAAAAACATAGTATCTAACTTAAAATAAACCTTAGCCTACCTAAACTAAATGTACAATACACACATAAACACACATAGACGTTATACACAATCATATACATATATCAGTATACACCTTTGTATACACTGATATATGTATATGTTTCTTAAATGCTAACCTAAACCTATGCAAGCTGGCCATCGCTATTCACAGAGAAAACGGATTGGTCAGCTCTGCCTCATTAGTGAGGCTGGTCCGTAATTGACGGAAACGACGACGAAACATCTTCCCCATCATTCAACCACCAGAAATGCTGGTGCTGCCGAACGACATCCATCTTATCGCGATTCCCCACCGCCCTACTGAACCTGAGGCGATCCACACTGCCGTGTGCGACGTCTCTGTTGTAGTTGAGTCGCCTGTCCCCAGCTGTCCGAGTGACATGGAAGATTAACGGCACCGCTGATCTATCCTGGATCAACCCTATCTGATCTAGGTAGAGGAATGCTTCCGGTGGAACGAAGCCGTCAGATCGCACACTCTCGTGGTAAAGGTAATTGGGGTAGTAAACCCCAGATATCAGGTTATTCATCGAGGTCATTGCTCTTGCAATGTGCCTTCGAGTCAGCTTAATTACGAAGTTGTCCACTCGTATTAGGTTCGCCCTATTGTAAAGGACCTCATTAGGATAAAATTTCTTGTACTCCGACTCTGGTGTTCTGTACAAGCGAAGACAAGCCCTAAGGCAGGCCCTCTCAAACACCCGAATCTTTTCCATTAAGCTTGCTCTTACATTGAACCACACGGGACAACCAAATACCAGCATGGGCCTAATAAGGGCCATGTAGCAGATTACCTTTACCCTCACATCGAGTTGGCTGCTATAAAACAGTCTCTTTGTAAGGGCAAAAGCACCTTTAGCTCTGGCCAGAGCAGCATCTACATTTTTGCCAAAATACAGAAACTGATCTAGCCAGATCCCAAGGTATCTGACTACATTTCGACAGGCAAGAGGCTGTCCGTGCTGTCCAATGATTGAGAACTTTCGCCAATTTTTTCTGGTATCCCTAGAGGCTCCAGACAACGGCGTCCTAAAGAGAATGGTTTCCGACTTCTGAAAGTTGATTTTCAACTTCCAGTCATCGCAAAATTGTCTTATCTTATGGAAGTCACGCTGCAAGAGAGTATTAATGACCTCGATTTTTGGACCTGTTCTGTACGCTACCAAATCGTCTGCGTACGCAATAGTATGGGGAAGTGAACCTATCAAGTCGCTTGTATAAATGTTAAATAGGATCGGCGAATTGACCGCGCCTTGCTGAAGACCATTTTTAATTTGAAATATTCCAACAGAAGTCACATCGCCATTTTTCACGATGAACTGTCTGTTGGTTAGCATATTATAAAGAATGTACAAGAGAGGTTTGCTGATCCCCAGCCTAGTCAGCTTATAGAAAAGACCCTCTAACCATACGGTGTCGAAGGCCTTCTCCAAGTCAATAAGGCAGGCACCAGTGCACTGTTTCTTGCCTTTGTTCCATTGGATAACGGACACCAGTTTAGACGCGGCATGTGAGATATCATGTCCCGCCTTAAAACCGAATTGGTTATCCGGAACTATATGTTTGTCCTCAACCCACCTAGACAGAGCTCTATTGATTACTTTTTCAAAAACCTTACTGATATTCGGAAGGAGACTTATCGACCGGAGACTGGATATATCCTTTCCCTTTTTGGGGATAGGTTGAACCACCGCCGTTTTCCAATGCGCTGGATAATGTGCATTATTCATTGCGTTATTAAACAGGGTGGTGTAAATGTCCACCGCTTCTAGAGGAAGATGTCGAAGCACGATGTTTGGAATACCATCGGTCCCCACTGACTTCTTAGCCCTGATTGTGTCGAAGATCTCACGGAGTTTTTGGTTCGAAATGAACGGGGGTAGGTCACCTTCTCTGGCAATGACGTTATTTGCCATATTTTCGTCGCTAAACCGGGTGAAACCAGAGCCCTCGGATCGCCAGTTCCCTATTTCATTTCGTATGCAGAAGTCGTTTACCAAGACGCGACTGTCCAGGTCGCAATTAGGGCCAATGGTATCAATGGCCTTGTATACTTCCTGGAAAGTCGCCCCTATGGCCTCAACCTTCTCCTGTGGATCCTCGATCACAAAAAAGTCGTCATCATCAGCGGCCTCATTTGGATCAATACCTGCTATTGTCAGTAACCGTTCGTTTTCTGTTGTCCGGGCTATTTTAAGACACTGAAGGTCGTTTTGTTTTTTTCTCCGAAATAGTTTATTGATTTGCGGAAACATGTTCGGGTTGCTGGTGTTTACAGCCCGAACCTTGTTGTTCCAATATGAGCTTACAGCAATTCTGTAATTTTCTTTTATTAACTTTTGCACATTTTTAATCGACGACTTCAGCATCCTAATCTCCGGATCTTGTCTGTCAGTTAACTGTCTGTACAAGTTTTTGAGTCTTGACAGAAGTCTACTTTTCTGTCGGTGCAGTGCGTCAATAGTAGGATTGCGGAACAGGTCTTCGTTAGTTGTACGTCGATACCGCGGTATTGTAGTGTCCATAGTTTGTTTAATTGTCTCGTCCATCTGTTTTAGGTAATTGTCGATCTCCTCGTTTGACAAATTCCTATTGGACGGTGGGTGGCGCGTGTTCGAGGAGAGCGCTCTGTTCAAGGTTGCGGAGAAGCGCGTCCATCGAGTCTTACTGTAGTTGTAAGAATATCTTTGGACAAACTCCTCCAATTCCGCAATTTCGTTGGGAACTGTAATTTCGGTGCTAAAACCGCAATGGTCGCTGTCATACACGAATGTGCGCAGACAGTTTAATGTTTGTAAATTCGTACCTGTCAGTCGTATACGTTCGTCGTACAGCAGTAGATCCAAATAAGACCCGCCTCTGGGAAACGACGGGTTATCCGTCGCTGTAAGACCGAGTCTGTACATGACATCGTGCTGACCCCACCAATCGAGCAGTAGGTTCCCTCTAGTATTTGGCAAATTATTTCCCCAATCTCTGTGTCTAGCGTTGAAATCCCCGCCGATTATAAAATAATTCTCCCCCGATTCCAGCCTCAGAAGTCGAAAAAGCGTGTCGAGCTCTGTAATAAATAGGGTGGATTGTGAAGCCTCAGGTGCATAAACAGAGGCCAAGTACAGCCGCTTTCCACTGCCTCCAACACCCGGAACCTGCGCAACACTCCCTTGTACACTCGTGAAATTTTATACCTTCTTTAATGAAGATCGCGACACCACCTCCACGTTTGGATCTGGGCCGGTTTCTTCTTATAACAATATAATTATTGTACTCCAGTTTGTGATTATCGGTTAGCTTGGTTTCGCTAGCGAAAAGCACATCAGGAGTTTGGTCTTGTAGCAATTTAAACATCGCGGCTCTTAGTTCGATCCTAATCAGTGAATTAGCATTCACCGCAAGGACCTTCAGAGTTTGCTCCACCATGTGCGTACCCATTACGACATGTGTTGCGTTAGGCCCGGCAGCAGCGCGTAAATCTGGTCCACCCGCTTGGCCTGTTTTTGCACCTGCTTTTGCAGCTGAGCCATCTGCCCTTGGATTGCGAGCAAGATGGCTAGCATGTTAGGTGCAGCTTCCGTTGTTCTCGGCATTGGCGCCGGAGAAGCAAAAGTCGCTTGCTGTACCGTAGCCCCCCTACCTGACGCCATTTGGGCGTAGGAAATTTGGGACGTGACGGCTGGTGTTTGAAATCTAAGAGGTGAATGTTTGACCTCCACCTTCTGCTGCCGAGCCAGTTTTGCTTTCTTAATGTCAGCGAACTTAGGACAACCCCGATAGTTTGCGGTGTGTCCCACGTTTCCACATAACACGCACGAGAGCTTCGATCTATCGGATGCTCCGTCAACACCCAGAGCACACTCCTCGGAACTGTGGTTCTTAGCGCACTTCACGCATCGAGGCTGCATTTGGCAGTTCGACGCGGCGTGCCCGAACCTCTGGCAGCGAACGCATTGTATGACGCCTTCGCTCCTTTTTAGTTTTTCCCAGTGAACCACCTGGTAGTCTAGGACATTGATACTCCTTAGACTATCCAGACGGCTTTCGGGACTGAGTTGCACCAGGAAGAACGGCAGACTCCGTTTCTCCCGCCTGGCTCTAGCTGTGGTAAATGGCTTTACCCCCACAAACTTGAGTCCTTCGCACTTCTTCTCTTTGAGCAGTGCCAGGATCTCTTCAGGATCAGAAGACGGTTCCAACCCCTTCAGCAGCATCGATTGCCGCTTTTCACACTTCGGTGTGTATGAGTAGTGCTCCGTCGTCGTTTCCTTTAGGAGCTCTTTCACTTTCGCGTAGCCCTCCACTGTATTACAGTGGATGGCATGGCGATCGTTCCCCAATCTCTTTATATTAAAATTATTACCAATGACCAACTTACACAGGTCCTTGGTTGCATTTACCTCCATTTTGTAAGTGTTGATCGGAAGCACCTTCTCTTTCTTCTTCTTCTGCTGCTGCTGCTGGTGTTGTTGTTGTTGTTGCTGCTGTTGCTGTTGTTGTTTTTGTTGTTGTTGGTGTTCTTGCCGCTGTTGCTTTTGATGCAGTTGTTTCTTCGGCTGCTGATGGTTTTGATGTTGCTGCAGTTGCTGTTTCTGCTCTTGTTGTTGTTGTTTTAGGGAGCTCTCTACTTCTGATTGCTCCCTCTGCCTTCGTGCAATTTGCCTCTGTTTAATAGCAAGCATGTCTTGCTCCAGCTTTTGTATGCTGCTTTTTATCTTGTTAATTTCGTCATCTTCGTCTTCCGAGTCAGATGAAGCCAGAGAGGCGAAGCTGTTGGAGCCCCCCTCCTCTTTATCTTTTGTATGCTGCTTTTTATCTTGTTAATTTCGTCATCTTCGTCTTCCGAGTCAGATGAAGCCAGAGAGGCGAAGCTGTTGGAGCCCCCCTCCTCTTTATCGTCTTCAGCTGTGGAAACAGCACTTATTTTTTTTTTTTGAAAAATTAGGAGGGGTATCCAACCTCTTCCTCCTTTTGCTGGCTTTCGCCGCGGTTGTGGGAAGAGCGGGGAGCTCTCCACCATCCATCACTTGGTTTTGGTTTTTTTTTTTTTTTTTTTTTTTTGTACACAATTTGAGGGGAAAAAAAACAAAACAACAAAAAAAAAATTTACTTTATAAGTCTCAACCGGGATTCGAACCGGTATCCCACGACTTGGTAACCGACGCCGCTAACCGTATGGCTACCGAGTCAACTGAGAATATTGCGACCAATTATTTTCACGAAGAAAACCTTTTTCACTCTTTCACTTTAAGAAACGCCGAGACACATCTATTCTCCTCGGAGATCTGCGAACGACTCAGCTTCACTTACTACCTCTTTGTGGCCACGTGGTCATCTAGTTTTACCATCTCTCCAAGTGCAATCTAATCCTTTGAAATCAAAAATAGTCTTGGGGTAGTTAGAGATTTTTTCTACCTCGACTCCGCTATTAATTCTGATAATGACACCTCATCAGGGATCAAAAGAAAAGTTACACTTGGCAATCGGTGTTTCGTTGATTTCTTGGTTTTCGATTCGACAACGCAGTAGGCTCAGATCTCCCCTTAAGTTGCGTACAGAGAATGGAAGGGGGTCTCAAATATCTTGGCGTGCGCAACTGGTTGTAATTGGCTAACTAGAGAGGCTTATTGTTAAGGCAGTGGTGACATATAAGTAAGACTTAAACTACGTAAAGCATCGAAAGCTTGTGAATGACCTTAAAATACCTCAGAAAACTATGTAGCTGTCTGAAAGTAGAACCTTTACAACCAGAGTCGGATGATAGGTGATAGAAGCCTATTTAGTTCTTTGTCATCTGCTTGTAAAGCAGCTAGTTTCGACAATGTATCAACCGCAATTGCGGTTGAGATTCATTGAATTTGTTGTCGACGTTGTCGAGAATGACTGCCAGGCGTGAGTTATTCTTTATTGTAGAACTGCATCAGCAAATAATCCCCATTCAGCGTTGGATCGTAATGCATAATTCACTATCTGGTCCTGTGAGATGATGGTTCGGTTGGCCTTGTACTTCTGCTATATTCTGTAATCTGTATGGAGTGTCTACAATAAATTGACTGAAGCAACGCGTCTTTTGAGCTTCTTCTGTCTCCTTGATGCCACTTTATGGATCTGATTGAACGTTCTTAGAGAAAACTTTACTTCCTCTTGTCCCCTATTGTACTATCATGCATGACTCGGACGCAGGGACACCAGCCAGCTGCTTTTTTTTCCAGCATGATGAAGAACTGGTAACTGGGAGCTTTCAGATCAGTGAGCTATCCCAATTTTGAGTATCGTTTCTAACTAATTCTTTGCTACTATCACTGTGTGGATATACACCAGCTTTACGGTCCAAGAAATCTCCGAGCACACCACGGCGTACTAGAGGTTATACTCAGGTAATGGGGGGGAAATGGAAAGACAATCGATCAACTAGATGTGCGTAACTGGAGCTAGTTCACTAATGAACGAGCTGAATGAGAAGTAATTAGTATCACCAAGGCTACTATAATATTACGGAAAACAATATCGCCGGGTGGTCGTGAAAATAAGATTAAGAATTCAAGAAATCCATGGTATTCTTCTGCGAATAAGTTGACCATACTGGGGTCAGGATACATGGACCTTCTTTTTTTTATTATTGGCACGCCTTAGTCACTTACTTAAAGTGGCAGTACAGTCCAGGGTTGACTGGGTCTCAGCAAATAAGCATCTCCAGCCAGCTGCCTCCAGTTTCGCACGCTAAGTTGATTGAGGTCCCCTTCCACTTGCGTATGCCACCTGAGTCGCGGTCTTCTTCAGTGGCAGATTCGAACATTTTTCTGACCGGAACATTGGTGTTCATCCGATCTACATGATAGCCTCATCCATTTTTCATAGAGTCCATGCCTGTGCATCATAGGATAGGACTGGGATTATTAATGTCTTATCTAGGGTCCCCTTTGATGTTTGAGAGGGGGCTTTGCTAGTCAATTGCCTTCATAGCCTAACACTGGCTAAAAAGTCAACTACGCCACTCTGCTTTCTTCCGATAATGTCAATATCATCGGTATATGCGAGTAATTGGACGGACTTTTGAAATATTGTGCCTCTTGTGTTGGCGCGTGAGTTTTACCCTCCTCTTTCAAGACTAGTGTTACACAAATCGCATGACAACGCATCACCTTGTCTAAATCATTTTTTGACATCAAAGGTCTTGGTGAGTTCTTTAGCCACCTTGATGGAGCGGCGTGCATTATCCATCATCATCCTGCACAAACGGACGAGGTTGACAGTGATGCAAAAACTAGACATTGCTCTGTATAGCTCGTCTCTATAGATGCTGTCATGCGCGGCTTTAAGATCGATGAATACGAGTAGGTGGTGTGTATGGATTTGGGGCTCATGGGTTTTTTGAAAGATCTGCCGAGAGCTCGGTATTCAGGCCGTTTGCTCCAACAACTTTGGACTTAAGCTTAGATATGATTATCTTCACTTCATCCGGGTCGGGTAGAAAGGTTCATTCTTCCTGACAGCGGTATTTGTTTCGTCATGCCGTTATACAGTCTACAGAAATACTCTTTCCAAATCCTCAGCATCGACTGCGACTCTACTACTACGTTCCTTTGTTCGTCTCTACAGTCTTTGGTTCGGGATTTTTGGTAAAACATCCGGATCACATTCATGAGGTAGCATCTCTCAATTTCCTCAACTGCACGCTTCTCACGATCTTTCTTTTTTCTGCTGGGAAGCCGGTGTTCGTTTCTCGTAGAGCTCGGGAGCCACTTTAGTCTTTCTATGCAGCGCCACTTTGTATGCCTCTCGCGTAGTTGCATATGTTTGTCGGCTGTCGTCATCAAGCCAGGAGTGAAACCTAGTATATCAGGTACGGCGTCTTTGATGGCTTTTTGGCAATATTGCCACTGGTCTTTAATACTTGATGCTGGAAGCATCGGACCTCTTAAGAAACTAAGGGAGACTCGATCTCTTGCGATTGTAACCGTCCAACGTTGAACTTCCTCACAGTATTAACTTGCCTTGCGATGTTCGGGATATCAGCAAATGAAGGGATTACAAACGCCTTTGAATTGTTTACAGAAAGCACGGGCGAATAGAAAGTTGATGAGTTGGTGTCGAGATCGAGGCTGTTCGAGACTTTCCGCGAAAGTTTATCTCGATGCGATTTCCTTCCATGTTTTAAAATTGTATATACTATAATAGACGGTTGAGTTCCAATGATGGTCAAACGCTTTTTGAGGACACACGCGTCGACACTTAAGCCTCTGCCCATTAACTCCTACTTTCACCATGACATGGTGAAGCCTGGGAGTCTAGTACTTCCGACTGAAGATAGTGTTCCCAACCCCTGCGGCACATTCTGCACGCTGTTGCATCAGAACCCTGGAATAGAGATGGCGGCTTTTATACTTTAACGAGGCTACTAACACCGAACTGTTTAGCCGGACCCTTTATCCAGGCATTTTATTAACTTTCAAAGCGTTAAAGATAAAACAGTCCCTAGACAACTAACAGCCTCGGATACGGATAAGGACAACGAATTTCGGCTTTGCACATGGAATGTTAGGATCCCTAATAGACAAAGCAGATGTAAGATCGCAATCCAAGAAGTGCGACGGGATGATTCGGCCAAAGAGCGGATGAAAAACTACGACAGACTTGGGCAAAAACTCTTAAGCTTTCAGTATGTAAGGAAATGAAGCTTAACAATCCAGGTCAAATAATTCGCCTTCATGTCCCTACCGAATAAGTACTCAGTGCCCAAGTTATGACAACAAAATTGTGATAGGCGATGTTAATGCCAGGCTGGCAGCAGACTATCTTTGAGCCAGCACGCGGTTCCTACCTTTCAACATCCATAAAGGAACTTGTCTAACCCCTGATTAATCAACCGTCAACTAAATTGATCACGGTCCACCACAAACACCAATCCGAACTTTACGAGGAGCTAAAATCGACTCAGAGAATGCGGATGTCACAGGGATAACGAAGTCAAGTAGGACCAACAAAGTTCGACGTTCTTCACCTATCGCGTATCCCCTCCTAGCTCGCATACAAAAACCGTACAACACCAATGGGAATGTTGTCAACGAGCTATTAGAGAAGCTGTTTCTGATGTGATTTGTTTCTTATTTGACAACAAATGTAGACAAGTACATGCAGTACAAGCACGAACCATATAAAGCTACGCTGCATAAAAGGCTTAGAGCTGCTCTTAAGTCCTGCTGCCAAAAAACAAGGGGTAGAGCACTGAATTCTCGGACAAAATCGGAACAGCACCAAAAGCGCTCGATCGAGGAAATTGAGAGATGTTATTGCAGGAATGATGTTTGAATGTTTTATCAGAGAATAAAACGGACATATCTGGACTACAATGCTAGGACGAAAACCCGCAAAGATAAACATGGACAACTAGTACTAAAGTTGCAGCCGGTGCTGAGATTCTGAGGAAACTACTTCTGCAATGCAAAATGTATAACGGCGATGATGTTCAAAACCCCGCTGTAAGCCAAAGGAACCATTCACGCCGGATCAAGGCGGCAGAGAATTCCATGCCTCTGATCAAGACGAAGATAAGGCAGCAATATCGAAGCTAAAATTTAAAAACCTGCTGAAAAAGGAGACCCTTTTGACTGGGCCAACTATATAGGAATAAGTCTCCTAAACATCGCCCGTATGATTGTGCGAGAGTCTAAAACCATTCCTAAACAATCTGGTTGATCCATATCAGAGCGGTTTCTGACCAAGAAAGTTCACCATCGATCAAACGTTCATTCAACGGTAGATATTTGAAAACACTCAGGAATTTCAGATCGACACGCACCACCTATTTGTCGACTTTAAAGCCGCAAATGACGAGTAATACAACGTCATATCTAGTTTTGACATCCCTGACAAACTCGTCAGGTTGTGCTCCATCACAATCCAGACCTTCAATGCAAAGAAATGTTTTAGACAAGGCGACGCACTGTGATGCAGGAGCTCACTGGACCAACAAAAGGGGCACGATCTAACCGATTACTTCCGTACGGGACTGACATTGATGTGATTGAATGAACGCAGTGAGTGTGAATGAAGATCTCGTGAGTACCGCGGCCGAAACGGCCATAATGGGTCTGACGATAAACGAATGCAAAACAAAGCACACGCTGTCATTAAAAAAGGACGCACACCACCGACAACGTGGCCAGAAAGTCACTCTGGCAGTCGTCTACCCTGGCTCCGCAGTTAAAAGCAGCAACGACATCAACGCAGAATTATGCGGCTACACTGATACTATGGGCTCAGAAGCAATCTCTCGGGAGACCAAACTGGTTCTATACGAGACCATTACCTACTGGATCCTATTGAGCAGATGAAGAAGCACTCGGCCGTTTTGAGAGAAAGATACTGAGTGTGATGCATTCTCATGGCAAGCTATGTTAAGAGGACTGATGACTGACAAATTCAATGAT
Source organism: Volucella bombylans (assembly GCA_949129095.1). Classification (NCBI taxonomy): domain Eukaryota; kingdom Metazoa; phylum Arthropoda; class Insecta; order Diptera; family Syrphidae; genus Volucella; species Volucella bombylans. Next base: position 170,366,162 of record OX422142.1, read on the forward strand.
CACACTATGAAAAAACTGTCATCATTCCGAAAAAAAAAAAACAACATGAGATAAAAGCGCTATTTACAATGCATATTCGGGAGTCGTTTTCCCAATTCGTGCTGATGTCCTGGTATATTGAAGAAAAGAAATAATTTTCGCTACACGGCATTAATTTTACTGCAGAATAAAATGAAACCTCCAGCATAACAACAACACCGTTTCATCACCACACTACGAGTACATATCACAAAAAACAATTCTCTGAACTATTGTTGTCAGGCCCCTAAAGTATCCTTTCGAGTATTCCGGATGAAAAATTGAAATCTCACTATTGAAAGGATACAACAAAACAACAAAAAGACCACCTGAAACACTAATGACAACGCAAAATGTTGCAAAAAAGGGCTTGATAACACAAAAACACACCTCCAGTTCCTAGAGGACCCCGTTTAATCCATTCTGCCGGTGGATATTGTCCAAAAATATAAAACAAACCTCCACTCCCAGCCCCACACAAACCCTCTCTACTTGATTGCTTTGTATATAGTACGAGGTGTACAAACGAAAAATTTCATTCAAAAAACAATACTAGAGTACTAGAAGTACACCCTTCATTAACAGCCCATCCGAAACCAACCCAATTCCCTTCAGCCCGTCGCTCGTTGGCTACCCCTCCCCACGCTGGACGACAAAGAATTCAGGGGATAAAGTTTCAATTGTGTTCTTCGCATAGCAGAAAAGCAATTTATATTGCAATTCTCAACTGCTTCCACTATTTAATCCACTCGATGCGAATATTCGCAATACCGAAGGTTCTCGTTACATCAGCAGTTTGTAGTTGTGAACCGTCCTCCGGGACTTTGCTTATTTTGTCCCTTACCGCCTCCCCTCAAATGAAGTGATATGTCTGGAGGTCATTGCAGATTAAAGTCGATTTTCTGCAAAATAAAGGAGAAAGAGCCATCCCTGTCCAGATTATAACCGATAGCCAGGAGACGATTTATCTTGTGAAGAGAAGCGCATTCGCATTCGCTTTTGTAATCGCATTCCTGAAATATGCTATGTACGGAGTATACCTAACAAAATTTCAATTGTAATGTTGGGAAGCATTTTCGACAGAGGGAATTGATATACTCGTATACTCATACAGAGAGACCCTATCTGCCTCTCCTAAATAACATACAATAATTGGGAAATGTTGCTTTAGTTAATGGAAAGGGACGAAGACAAACGGTCCGTGTACCTTTTCATCAGGCGATGGTATTTTGAAATTAATTCGTTGCTCACAATTTGTGTGTTAAACGAACTCCAGGACAATTGTTGAACAGCAGAAATTCTTGGAAGTGTTCAGCCCCATGCGTTGCACTTGGTATTTTAGATTGATGATATCTCGCTTTGCATCCTTTTGCGATTCATTAGAGAGATTAAGATGATACCTTAAGTTGTTTGCCTTTCAAAGATATCCTTCTTCATTTTATATGATTCAAAATCCTTTTGAGGAAGGAATAGTGTTCGAAGCCACCTGTATCCAAAAGAAATTGTAAAAACTCAAACAATGTGCGCATGGATATGGACAAACAAAGAAATGTTGAATTCCAGATGGTACGAGTACATGTGCACCGTTAATATTACCTGCAACCTTCTCGATGATGGAGGTTTTGGGTGGAGTGAATATACATTCGAACCAGCGTTCGATTTATGGTGCGAACTGGACTTCTTTACACCGCGTCTCCACGAGACATCGCTGGTGTTAAGAAAATTTTCATGAAATCAAAATGTCCAGTGGAGACCGGTAGTTTGCAGAGAAGAAATAAATGTCTGATTTTTATTCAAGACATCTCTGTAGACATCAACCCTGAAATTTTTCTGACAGCGCTGGTCAGTTTGACTTTGGAATCTGAATGTTGGTAAAAAAGAACAAGAAATCTACATCTGCGTCGCCATTTGTCTACTAAAATGTAGTTGCTTACGAACCAACTTACACTCACAGAATGGAATGTCAAGCTATGCGAGGGCTGTATATGATAAGTACCTGTGTGAGGCAGGAACACGCATTAAAAAAATTTTTTTTATTTATTTCTCAATATAGTCTCCTTTCAGCCCGATACATTTAGTCCAGCGATATTCCAAGTTTTTCAAGCCATTCAAGAAATATGATTTTGTCGACCTCCGCATAATAGGCCTCTGTTTCGGCGATGATTTCCTCGTTTAACGAGGATCGCTTTTCGCCAAGCCATTTTTTTATGTTTGGAAACAAAACGAAATCACATGGGGCCACATCTGGACAATAGAGTGGATGAGGCAGCAATTCGTAGCGTAATTCGACCAGTTTTGCTGTGGCGATTGCGGACGAGTGAGCAGGTGCATTGTCATGGTGAAAAAGGACTTTTTTTTGCCAAGTGGGGCCGTTTTTTTTTCTCAGAATAGTCTGTGAAGATGATGCCTTGCGAATCCCAAAAAACGGTGGTCATGAGTTTCCCGGCCGATGGAACCGCTTTCGCCTTCTTTGGAGCAGTTTCGCCGGGTGAAAACCACTGTTTCGACTGTTCTTTCATTTCTGGCGTGTAGTGATGGATCCATGTTTCGTTAAAAGTCACAAAACGCCGTAGAAACTCTTTCGGATTGAGCTTAAACATGTCCAAACAATGCTCCAAAGTTGTCATGCGATTTCGTTTTTGCTCCACTGTTAGCAAATGCGGCACCCATATCGCCGACAGCTTTCTCATGCCCAATTCTTCGTGTAGGATATTTTGTATGCGTTCAATTGAGATGTGTACAATGTCAGCAATTTGTCTGACCTTCACCCGACGATCTGATAACACGATATCATTGATTTTATTATCCATATCCTTCGTAGTCACCTCAATTTTACGGCCTGGGCACTCTTCATCAAAAACGTTTGAATTCATTAAACCAATATCTGATGGTAGTTATCGGAGGTGCATGGTCCTTATAAATGGCATGCAACTTTACTTTGATTTCCTCACACGTCTTCCGCAATCGAATCACTGATTGATATTGCTCCTTCTCCATGATTGTAAATAAACAGGAACTTGATGACTTTCAACACTTGTCACAACAAAACTACTCGATACATCTGTCTGAAATTTTGAACGTCGTCGTATACACATTTTGCATACGTGGTGCCATCAGTCGGTTAACACGGGTACTTATCATGCAGCCCTCGTAATTTTCCCACTTAAGTTAAAAGAACAAACGTCAGACGAAATGTCTGAAATTTAGTCTGACATATTTGTGTCCCGTGGAGACGCGGTGTTAGTAACATGCCCCACACAATCGGTAAAAAGAAAGTGGACAGATTGTTGATCAGGCTATTTCTTCTAAAACCTCAATATTCGTAGACCAAAGGGGTTGAACATATGTGCAAAGGTTCCTATTTAAAAGTCAAGGGAAGAAGAAACCTACGACATTGGAAGATACGTCGCGCAAAGAGACAAGTCTAATCGAATGCATGTGTACCTTACAAGAGATAGGCCAGCATTATTCCAATCGAGTATCAAACAGTCCCTCAAGCTCGCTTCGAAATTGTTGCCTGAAACGGCAAGTAATGTGTTAAGCAAAAACTTGGGCGCATCTTTGACAAACACCGCCTCAAACTATTGACTCTGTAGATGAGATGAAAGCGATGATACTGCCGGATATAGGTTGACAGAATCACATGCGCGAGAGGCAATCAAGGCATTTAAATTTTTTTTAATTTAATTTTATTTATTTATGTAAGCCCCATCACACCCTGTCACACCACTTCTTATTCACCACAAAAAAAGTTCGCACCATACATCACACCAGAATGGACAGTATGGACAACCCTCCAGTATTACCGCTCTTCGACGTTGAGTGTGCTCATGAAGTACACACATACGCTTTAGCTCAAGGACTCGCAGCAGTATACTGCTACAGCGGTCCAAGGAGGACAACAGCCTGCGGCCTGTAGCGTATTATAGTCGCAAAGTAATGGATCGATCCAGATCTGCGCCACATCATAAACGAGCTCCAGAAGAAATAAGCAAGCAAACAACTTGTACTCAGTCAGGGGAATTAGGCTGTTCCGGCGAATAATGGGTAGTACCAAAAGCAACCAGTTGGCAAATCCTAAAAATATGCCATGGTGACTGTGGACACTTTGCAGAAGAAAAGACGCTACAGCGTCTTCCCAAAGATGAGGCGGTTTGTGAAGGGATACATCTGATCATGCATAGAATGCGCATATGCTTAGCGAAAAGGGGGAATGGCTGAAGTAGACCTATATACTGCAGAAAGGGTTCCCACTCCATTCCATACGGTACACATAGACCACCTGGGGCCCTTCGTGACTGGAAAGGGGCGTACACACTACGTACTCGCACTGGTTGATAATTTTACTAAATATGTAGTACTAAAGGCAGTGAAGGCAGCCACTACTAAGTATGTCTTATATGCGCTAGCAGAGATATCGGAGTATTTTGGAGTCCCGGAAAGACTGATAAGCGATCCAGGCACAGCATTTAAGGCTAATGGGCAACATCAGGACGGCAACGAGAACGCCAAGAGCCAATGGGCAAGTGTAGTGGATCAATAGGACGATCCCAGCAGCACTAAAATGCGCCCACTCCAGCGGTCAAGACTGCGTACGTGCCAAGGAGCATAACAAACGATCCCTTACTCAGAAAACTACAATAGAAGTTGTTGGACCGGATGAAATGATGGAAAGGAGAAGCGAAGCGTTGAAGAACATCGTGCAGGATCAGGCATGTCAGAAAGGAAAATACGACCAAAGGCATAGGAGACCAATCAAGTACAAGGCAAAGGACCGAATATTATTTGAAGAAGAATCTGTCAGCACAGGTGAATCACGGAAGTTGGAGCCGCACTTCAACGGACCATATATTATAACGAAAGAACTGCCGAATGACGGGTATGTAGTCGAAGATATTTCGGGAATGCAGCGCACCAAAGGAGGTTTACCGCGAACGTGAGCTCGGACAAAATAAAGAGGTGGTGCGAGCCACTAACCGATGGGCTTGACTGCAAAGACGAAGAGGACGATGGTACAATATATCCACAGACGGAGAAGACCGCGAGGACGTACTCAACGTCAGGATGGACGAGCTGTAAGCCGCATCACACCATGTCATACCACTTCTTATTCACCACAAAAAAAGTTCGCACCATACATAACACCACCATCGAATGACATCCCACAACCACATCTTCATCGGACGACCACAATGACCCATCATGCTATTGGCAGTTTTAGTGGGCTGATCAACGAACCATGGCAATGAGCGGTACTCACCATAGGACAACGAGGAGAATAAAAGGAGGCTGCACTGCGGCAGCGGGAGGATAATTAGCCAGTGTGTATGGCGAATAGACGTGCGTTACTAATAAATAACTCACTAAATTACAAGACTCGGTTTTTTATTTCTACATTCACATGCATATATATACGAGTACATATCAGATAACGTCCCACTCTTTACAAATTTTTATTATTTTTGTTTTGTTATCGTTGGTTTCTGTCTTGTGTTTCGTTTGCTCCTGTACTTTTGTGGGTGTGTTGTGTGGTGTGTGTTGCAGAGAGTTACTGGCTGGCATATACTCGTAGTCCAAATAACATTACCGTCCGCCATATGTTCAGAGTTCTCCAGGCCGTCCACCTGGCTCTGTCTTTCCCGGGTGGACCAACTGGTTGTCACCTCCGAGGAGCTTAAAAGCAGAACTCCGGGATTGGAAAAATCCACAGGTGCCTTCCGCAAAGACCGCAAAGCGAAAACGGACTACTCGAGGCTAGAGACTACCCATCAGGAGAGACAGAACAACACTAAGGTCAGGGGTCGACCATTTCAAAAATATTTTTTTAAATTTTCTCAAATTTATTCCTCCCATTCAAGCGATTGCGATGGCCATTCTAACACAGCAATATTTTTTTTCCGCAAAACCCTCCTTAACCACATTTAAAGAATGTTTGGGGTCATTATCCTGTTGATAGACCAAACGAAGAGGCATCTCCTCCTCAGCATATAGTAACACTACGGATTCCAGTATATCCCTCTGGTGAAAACGATCCATAATACTACTTATTTCATACAACAGACAACATCCCTCGCCCGAAAAACATCCCCACACCACAACCGAGCCTCCTCCAGGCTTCACAGCTGGGCAGCAAAGTCGCGGCTGAAGATCGTTGCTAAAGATCACAGTTTTCCACTTAGTGGTGGATCAATTCAAATGATTTCTTGCCAACTACAGCCTAAGAAATGATTAGCGGTAGCAAATTTTTCAAATACTTACTGGGAGTATAAAATGGTGTCTGTGCTTAGCAGTAACTTAGATCTGTTTTCTGGTCGAAAATAACACAGATCAGCTTCTTTTAAACGCCTACGTCGGTGCTTGCATTCAAAGATTAAGTGCGCTAAACAATCTTTTTTGAACACAAACATGGATCGTTAAGGATCTTTTGCTTAATTTTTCGATCGGCTCGCGCTCTTGTTTTTCTTGGACGTCTACCAGATTGAATGATTTCGGCCGGTTTTCCATTCCGAAACTTTTTAACGATGTCGCACACCATCGATGATGACATTTCATACCTTTTGACTGCAGGTTTTTGCTTTAGCTCTGCTTTGAAATTTGCTGCTACTTGATTTTTAACTACACCATTGTACTTATTTTCTGCCATTTATTATTAAACAATTTAACGACAGGAAGTGCTAGATATCACTCTGGTCTCTGACAGCACCACTCATAGGCTAACGAACTGGATGGTATCGTCTGAACACTCTTTTTCAGACCACAAATACATCCAATTCAGCCTGTAAGATGCTCTCCCCAGCCAACTAGCATTCCGGAACTACCGGAAAACTGATAGGTTAAAATACAGAGGAATACTGTCAGAAACGCTATCCTCCGAACTATCAAGTCAAGGAATTTACTCTGGCTCTCAATCAGGCTATGGCCACTTCCTGCCCTCTAATTCAACCTAGAGGTAAGAAAAAGCCACATTGGTTGACATCAGCACTGGGACTGCTCAGAAACACTTGTAGAAAACTTTTCAATGTAGCAAAAAGCACAAGAACACTGAGTGACTGGGACTCATAAAAAGAATCCCTCAAATTATATAAAAAAGAACTGAGGAAGGCAAAGCGACAATCCTGGAGGCTAAGAAGAACCATCTCTACAAATCATATGATGCCTAGCTGTTTGAAAAAAACCGATGGCTCCTGGACAACCTTAAATGATGAATCACTCAACCTGTTATTGGACACCCACTTTACAGGTAGCTCCCAATTCGCGGCCAGTAGCACCCCAAATTGGCCTACTGCAACCGGGACCAAAATTCATGGCCTGATTACATAAGACAAACTGCTCTGGGCGCTGCATAGCTTCAAACCATACAAGTCTACTGGTCCGGACGGTATAATACCTGCCGAGCTAAAGAGGTCCTCAGATATTATTCTGCCTAGAAAATATTATGAGGAGCTGTATAGAACGTATCCACATTCTACTGTCACAGAGAGAAGTCAATTTAGTATTCGTTCCCAAAGCCGGAAAATGTTCTCATGTTGTCCAAAGGACCTGAGATCTATAAGTCTTTCCTTCTGAACACTCTAGAACGACTGATTGATATCCATATACGAGCTAAAATTGATCCAAGACTTCTGTCAACGGCTCAACATGCTTACTGTAAAGGAAAGTCGGTGGAAACGGCTTTGCACTCTCTGACTAGCCACATCGAATGATTCCTACAATATAAGGTATACACAATGGTTGCTTTCCTAGACATAGAGACGACTCACTTGGGGAGCTGATCGATCTAATGTTAAAAAGCAGGATAATAAACTCCAAACTGGGTGAGACTTCTGCTAAAAAATATGTCAGTAGAGGTACGCCGCAAGGCGGTGTCCTCTCTCCCCTTCTCTGAAACTTAGTAGTTAACGAACTACTGACATACCTGGAAGCGGGTGGTAGCAGAGTGATTGCCTATGCGGATGACGTTGCCATAGTCGTCTCAGGAAAGCATCTCAATACCATTAAAGAACTCCTTCAAGTAAATCTCAATAGATTAACCCGCCGGCAAATCGCTGTGGACTGATCTTGTCCTCTTTTTCAGGAAATACAAAATTCCAACTATAGACCCTCCTTCAATAAACGGTACCAGTTTAGTATTTTCCGATACAGCAAAATATCTGGGGGACAGGAAACTACACTGGAAACCTAACATTCAAGAAAAAGTCAATAAAGCTACTGTAACTTTATTCTCTTGGAAACAAATGGGGACTTCTACCTCACATAACCAATTGGCTATACATCTCGGTCATAACACCGATACTCACATACGGAGTTGTTGTCTGGTGGACGGCCGTAGACAATGCAGTCAACTGCAGAAAACTAAGCAGAGTTCGACGGACAGCATATCTATGCTTAAGAGGAGCCTTGCGGGTCTACCCCCTCTGAGGCATTAGGCATTCTATTTCATTTGACAGCCCTCGATATTTTCAGCAGGCAAGTAGCGGCGACTGCAGCTATTCGCCTTAAAGCGACTAAACAGTGGACAAATAATTCATTTGGTCACGCCAACATTCTTAATACATTAGGAATCCTCACAGTGAACATCGATTACAACATACTTGAACTTTGGTTTGACAAAAACTTCCCCTCCTTCTGGGAGGAAGATGTTTTTGTGGAGGACACGTCAATCCATCTCTACACAGATGGATCTAAAACCGATAGCGGAGTTGGTGGCGGTGTTTTCTCAAATAAGCTAAATCTGAGCCTCTCTTTCCGTCTTCCAAATCACTGTAGTGTGTTCCAGGTGGAAATTTTGGCGATTAAAGAAGCTCTGTCCTGGCTGAAGAAAAACGTGCAAAGGATATCAGCATCTTTTCGGATAGTCAGGCCGCAATCAAGTCTCTGGATTAAATTCTAAAACCGCCCTTAAATGCCGATCATCACTTATAGACATGGCAGAGCAGTTCAACCTTCACCTTTGTTGGGTGCCGGGCCACAGAGACATTCCAGGGAACTCTAGATCCGATGAACTCGCCAAAATTGTAACCACTCTACCTATTCTACTGGAAAAGGGTAGCAAAAGTATACCAATCGCTACGTGCAAACTAACATTAAAGCTGGATGCCAATAAAAGAACAGACCTTAGGTGGACTGCTGACACAACATGTCTAGCGGCCAAACAGATCTGGCCAGAGCTAGATCTGAATCGCTCTAAGAGTCTGATCATTCTAAATAGGAAACGTCTTAGCGCCATCATAGGTGTCATCACTGGACACTGCCTCATAAGCACGCACAGAAGGCTTGGCGCTTTTACAAACAATTTCTGTAGAAGCTGCATGGACGAGGAAGAGGAGGAGACAATTCTTTACCTACTTTCTACATGTCCCGCTCTCTCCCAGAGAAGAAAACTTCATCTAAGAACTTTCTTCTACAACGATCTAAGCGATTTAAAAAATATAGACGCAAACAGTCTCCGACGCTTCATCATAAGCTCAAACTGGTTCAATTAGTAAGAGGATCATAGATCCTCCTGGCATCACAATGGGCCAATAGGCCTAAATGGGTTGGTATTTCCAACAGCCACTCTTACCTACCTCCGCCTAGCATGACCTTGAGGTTTTTTTTTTTCGTAAACCTAATCTTATCCGGTTTCTTAAAAAAAAAAAAAAACAAAAAAAAACACTAGACACTAGTCGATGTTTTTGTTACGGAGAACGACTTTAGTTCCGTTCGAAAATGCATGGTACTACCGCTTGGATATGCCGCGCCAAATTCCACAAGCGGATACTTATTAACGAGAAACTGTCGCTGCAAGGTAAGACTAGAATAACGCTACTGAATAAAATTGCGTGATCTGGTCGAGACACTGAAGCATAACTTATTACAAAGATAACTTGGCTGATTTGTTTGTATGACATTAGATAACACAATAATAGACCTGTAACGTAGGATATTATCAAACGACAGATTCAATACCGACAGGCTCAGGGATCCGCAAGCGCGCCAACAGTTCAGGGACCAATTTGCCTTAGAAGCAGCACAACGTAGAATAACGTAGACGACCACTGAATTGCTGTGAAAAATGTGTTTACAAGAGAAAAGTCACCACACGTGGCTTTCGGCTAAAACCTGTAAACGGGTCGATGAGCCTACAGCAATCACAGCTCGGATTGCAGCCGCTTCAGCAGTAGAGAGAACCGAGCTAGAAGTCCAATATCGTGTGGAGAAGAAAGAAGTGCAGCGTAGTGTCAGACGTGACAAGCGCCAGTACCTTGACATACTGCTTTCAAGGGCGGAAGAAGCAGCAAGCAGGTGCGACAGTAGCGCTGTCTACAAAAACACCAAAGAGCTCACTGCTGGTCGGAACTCCAAGCAACATCCAGTGGAAAGTGTAAATGGTAAACTACTGATTTCGGATGAGGAACAACTCACTAAATGGAGAGAACATTTTGCTACGGTCTCAAACCACTTAGACGAAGGGACTATGACCTCGATTTCGAATGAGTTTTCCGAGGCAACAAATTCCGGTCCTCCCATTAAAACCGAAATAATGGCAGCAATCGAGTCCCTCAAGAGAAACAAGGCGGTGGGTATTGATGCTATCCCTGCCGAGCTACACCAAACAGTGCCAGATGCATCGGCTGATCTGCTACAGCCACTCATATGCAGAGCGTGGGATAGTGAATAATAATCATCAAGTTACCAAAAAAGGGAAATCTGACGGAGTGTGGAAACTGGAGAGTTATATACGTTCTTCCAGCCGTCGCCAAAATAAAGGTTAAAATAATTTTAGAACGAATCAGAGAATATTTAGATTCAACTCTCGACTTCGAACGGGCATTCTTTCGCGCTGGATCCTCCTGCATCGATCATATGAACACGTTACGGATCGTTATAGAGCTATGCGTCGAGTACAGGTCTCCGCTACATTTACTGCATGGACTTCGAGAAGGCTTGAATCGATATGCTATATGGTTGGCCTTACGCAGGCGTGGCTTCCAAGGAAAACTCATAGCTACCTATTAGTGAAGCCACATACAAACATAGAGGAGGAAGTGCAACAGGGACACCTAAACTAGGACACTTAACTCGGCAATATAGCAAAAAGACTCTAGATAATCTTCACAGATAACTTCTATTCGCCAGAATCTGCACCGCAACATCTCCTTGTGCAGAAACTGCATGGGCAATTAAGGGATTGACTCCATTTGTCACTTGCTACGTTACAAGTTTGGATGGGGTACATAACCTCCTGAGATTTGTCACCATCTGGGTGGTTCTAATCGAGCGGTCATTATTCAGAGGGGCATAACAGCGTGAAAACTTGCTCAATCCTCAATTTTTGGGCTTAATATTAATCTCCACGGACGAATGAGCACACTTTAAGCATTTTTTGATTGGCGTAAATGCGTTATAGCAGACTACATATGGATTACTTAGATCAGTTATGAAACACCCTCAGACATAAGTGATGGGGTCTTACCCCATCAAACTAAACAACGTTAACTATCTTCAATTATTCAGTTGAAGCTTCAGACTACTGTTTTCACGGAGCAGAACGAAAATCGAAGGCCCTTGACTTCTACAAAATTGGCATAACCGACTTCGCGTCTATCACACTTTTCGAACATTGATGTTCTTTGATCAACAAATCGTCAATTGGATTGATCACAATACGATGATCATAAGATACAGCCCTGGTATTCTGAATGTTCAAAATTTCTGAGGCGCCAATCCTGACTTGAACTGGCACCTTGTTGTAACCAAATATCTTTGCACTACCATAATATTGAATGATGCTCCTAAAACCTCTTTAAAGGTCCCATTAGGCGCAAAAACCCAGGTACGAAGGATACTCCCTAAAATGTAACAACTACAGACTTGAAAAACATTTATCGGCAACTTGATAGGTGCTTATCCTTGTGTCCTTGTGGTTTCAAGCCCTGTGAGTTCCTGATTAATCAGATTTAACATCTTACAGCAAATTTTACCGAGAGCCTAACCTTTTCATCGATTTTAAGAAATCGAGGAGCAATGTTTGATTATGGATATTATTTCAGTACGTTGCTACTTTTATTTTCCACACGCTTGTGTGGAGGCCTATATGTATCTCTAATCCGATGAGAGCTGTTATTCAGTTCAACCCATGAACTTTATGCCTTCGTTCCGGTTAAAACAAGTAAGGGCTACATTTATCGATACAACCAACGCCTGAATGAATCCCAAAATATTTTCTCTTTGACTTTGTCCACCCCTAATGACCTACTAATGCCTCAAACTCCATCCAATGGAAAGAAACATTTTTCCCATCGATTTTCTTTTGCCGAAAGGGCATCCAATGTACTTAGCCATTTGAGAAGTTAACATAATATATGTACGTCACTACGGTACGGACAAAACAAAACCAAAAAAAAAAAGGAATAAATTTCCCAGAGGGTGTTTTCGATGGCCTGTGCTTTGTTTTTACTCGTATAATTGATGGCATGCTATAACTTTTGACAGTGGAACTAATTGACGCAGGTTTATAGAGACTGGAGGAGCCTACTGGAATTTATCACTTTCTAGTCAGAGTGCATAAAGTGCAAGTTCATGTTTGGCGCGACTTCTTCTGACAAGTAAATATTTACCACGCCTCTAAGGACATAAGAACATCCACAGGAAATCAAATCACCCTTCCAATTCGTACGCATAAGTGAGTGCGAATGATGTTTAATAAAAAGAAAAGCCCCTGCCAATTGCCATAGGTGATCCCATCCCTTGCAACAATAAGGAATGAAACTTCATAAGTCGAGTGTAAAATTAGCAACATCTTGAAGTTCCAATATATCTTTATCAAGGTCCCCTTTTTTTTTCATGGTCCCCTTTGTATTCAGATCACTCGTGCTTACATTTAACCCTCATCTGGTCAAGTCAGTTCTGTATGATCTATGTACGAGAATGTATATGTTTGGGTGCGTGGTAATACAATTATCCCTCTATAAATATTCACTTTCCTGTGATAAATAAAACATGACAAGCATAAAATTTCGACTAGCTTCTTCAATTTCAATGATTTACAGAACATCGCATCTTCGGCACGATGGAGTTGCTCTAGAAAAACGTTCATCTTCCCCATCGTTTAAATCTTATCTCAAAAGCATTTCAAGACTACTTTCGTTTTATTTATCTTTCCACACCAAAACACGCATGCATGGGATATATATCCGCACGTAGATAGACCCGTACCCGTACCATTACCCGTACCCGTACCATTACCCGTACCCGTACCCGTAACAGTATCCGTGTCGATACCAATTTTATGGCATCGATTGGGTACAATCGATTTGGGTCCACTGTGGTACACACGAGACTACGAGTATAAGACGGCCCATGCTTGAGCAAAAGCGTCCTTACACATAAGCGTTTCTTTGATTAAATTCATCTCGATAACTTCCTATTGACGCAGTCGCAACCCCTAAACAACCCTCCGAAAATTTTCATCCAAACCACCCACATAAGTACCCACCATCATGACTCTAACGACGAGGAGAATAACTGGGACGGGACCACAACAACGAGGACACAGAGGATACCGAGGACACCGAGCACAACGAAGACGACTCCGACGACAACAACGGTAAGAAAGCAACCGAACAAGCAGAAAAAAAGGGTTACGGAGTTGGGTACTCAAACCGAATGCTTAAGTACCATGAGATGATGATAAATAAGAGAAACGAAAAATACTCGTATACACGAGTCCATACATACATACATACATACATACATACATATAGAGAGTAATTCGACTCGCGAAGGTTGGCGCATCGAAAGTGGAAATCTAAAAGCGGGAAGGCACAGAATATTGGAATCCATATCTAGTCATCTCACCCATTGAATAGGAGAAGCACCACCACTCAACAACACCGCCACTCAGTACCAACAACTCGCCATAACATCAACTCAATCGATTTTTATTATGTGCCGAGATAACTGCCATTACGGCGTGGGTGGTAGCACTTCTACCCTCCTACCCATCGTCACATCAGCAGAAAAGTCCTCCATAAAAGAAGGGATACAATTTTTTTTTTTTTTTTTTTTTGTGTTTTTTTCGTTTTTTTTTTCCTCTTGACTCTGTGTTGCCTCTTCTTTTCGAAGCTTCATCTTTACTTTGGGTTGGCACAGATGCTTATCTATTGTGTATCTCAAAGTTTGTGGTGTCGGATAATTCCTCTCATTGGATAATGTCCCATAAGGCCCTGTTCCTGACTGCACACACTCACACATAATATGCTGGAGCTAGGAAATTTAATACTTTTACCTTCCATGCTCCAGCTCCAGCACCAGCTTGCTTCGCTTCATTCCAATCGGAGATTAGAAGCGAATGATGAAAGAATAAATACGACCACAATTATGAAGAGAGAAGGGGAATGGAAACTGACGATACGAGTACATACTTAGAGATAGATTTTCAGCTTCAGCTTTGGTGCCAAGAGTCAATTCAATCAAGCATCCCCTTTGACATATAAACGACATAATTAGTTCGTGATACGCTTGACATGATACACGTAACATACATCTCTAGGTGTTTGTTGCGAATAATAAGCTCTTCAAAATCCCTTTAACTACAGATGCAGCACAGACCCAATAGATTTCGCCTGCGGAGTGCTTAGGAAAATTAAACAAAATTTTCGTTATGAAAAGGATCGACCGCGCGCGATGTCAACCTGTTGACGGTGTAAAGGTGGAAAACTAATTAAAATATTCATGAACCCAAAGGACGAGGAAGACAGTGCCACTTGTGTTATTTACGCTCTGCAGGACTATAGGTACTACCTCTGTAGTGGAGAAAATTGGAAAGGTGGAAAACTAGCACAAGTCGACAGAGGACAGAGAACCCAATCGCCAAAGGGCAATAATACGAGTAGTTATGGAAGGAGCATTCACTTAAAAAACTTCCCTAATGGGTCACGTTTTACTTTTTAACGGAAAAATAGATCTGGGCACTATAATTGGAAACTGATGTATAAGACCTGTTTTGAAATATTGCCAAGATATCATGGAGTGGTGGTGGGTAATTGGAACTTCAAATAGGGTCAAAGGACTCAGAGAAGTTGTTGCCAAATTGCCAACCTGCTTGTGTTCAATTTTCTTAAGAAGTTCGATTGGTTCAACCCGTTAATATTTTTCCCAATTATCCTGTCTCTCTGTCTCTCCCTCGCGGGCTATTTCAGAGTTCTGATTTATGTACTCTGTCCAGGATACTATAGTTTCTCATCTATATGGAATCCTGTTGCGATTTTAAGCAGCACACGTACAGCTTTCTCCCCCACAACGGTTCACGTGCCCGAAATATTTTTTTTAAGAATTTAAACCTTTGTTTTAGGTTTGGTATTACACACAGTCCTGATGCAGAGTTTCAAACGAAACAGTTGTTAGACAGTCGTCACCATCCATGCAAGTTGTTTGCGATCCTGTTCAATGTATAGTAAGTGCGCAGTGACCGTGCGGTTTACACGAGCTGAGCGTTAGTGCTCGTATCCAGTCGCTCTACACGTTCCAGACATCTTAATGGCTAGTTCCTTTAAATAAACCCGTATCACTCAATTGTCTTACTTGACTTAAGAAACATATGCTGCAAGCGCTTGCTGTTGCTTCATTTCTAAGCCACTGAGGCCAAAAGAGTTCTTTAATTTGTTGATCCCGCTATATTGCATACGGACCTCTGAGAAATAGCGAGTATTTCGCATTGCGATTAAAAAAAAAAAAAGATGGGCTCAGCAGGAAGGACAAAGGACAAGCCCGACATAGTTTTAGATGAAGACCTCATATCCGTAATATACTTCTAAAAGCTTAAGTGCACCGAAAACGTGGTGGGCGCGTTTCGATTTGAAATTCCTGAGAGGAGAAGATCTCAGGCGTAATGCTAAGGAAACACATAATTGCCTGCCAGTTCTACAGGGTCTTCCAATAGGGACTTCCGAACTTTGACAGTTGATAGCGGCCATATTGTTGAAGCTACATCTGTCAAATTGGCTGTCTGTTTTGCCAAATCATCGTGGACGGGGACATAGCGTTCAACAACATGTGCAATTGAGAAACTGTTTTATCAGAATGGGTGTTCGGTTCGGGCAACGTTACGCGCGCTTCGCCCATTTTACGGTCGCCCTAATCGTCCACTGGTTCAGTAAACGATAAACCAACACCCGTACGTTGACCAAACGCAAGATCTGCCGAAAACATTGTCCATGAGAGTATGCAGGAGAATCCTTGGCAGTCGATTTCGCGTCGCTCACGAGAACTCGGCCTTTCGCAGACCACAACTTGGCGAATTTTGCGTCGCGACTTGAGCCTGCATCCGTACATAATTCAACTGACCCAGGAGCTGAAGGTAAACGACCATAGACAACGACATGTGTTCGCTGAATGGGCTCTGGAGCAGTTACAACCTCACTCTAATTTTTATCGAAAAATCATCTTCAGCGAAGAGGCCCATTTCTGGATGGATGGGTACGTCAACAAACAATATTGTCGAATTTCGAACAATACCAATACACATGAGATCCAAGAGCGTCCAATGCATCCCGAACTAGTCACTGTTTGATGTGGATTTTGGGCTGGCAGCGTCATCAGTGCATATTTGTTTGAGAACCCATCCCCGTTAACGGCGAGTGCTATAGGTCGATGATTACCAACTTCTTTTGGCCTGAATTGGGTGATATGGACACCAACGACATGTGGTTCCAACAGGACAGTGCTACGTGCCACACAGCTCACGCCACATTGGAAATTATGCACGAGCGATTCGAGGACATGGTCATCTCACGTGGAGATGATGAGAACTGGCCACCGAAATCGTGCGATTTGATCCCATTAGACTTTTTTTGTGGGGTTTTCTGAAGTCGCAGGTCTATGCGAATAAGCCAAAAACCACAGCGGCCATCAAAGCCAGCATAATTCATGCCATCGGTCAAATTCAGCGTGATTTATGCGCCAGAGTCATGGAAAATTGGACATTTGGATGAGTGCCACCCACGGAAGCCGCGGCGGACATTTGAACGATGTTATATGCAATTCATAATGGCATCGATATTCCTTTCAAATGAATAAAAAATGTCAATGATATCTCACACACACTTTGTTTTATTTAAATTTAAAGATAGGAAGCGTTTCATGAAAGACCCTTATACATATATGGATGATGATTTAGTCCACTCATTGCGTTGTTCGTCTTTTGTTTTTGTTTTTCGTCATTTCCAAACGACGACAGAATGAGGGCCAAAACAATGTTGACGTCAGAAACGACTTTTTTATGTTTTTCGGTGTATCGTGTGAGAATTGAACCCCCGCATCTGGCGTAGTAGCTGGCGATCTAACCACTGCCATTATGTTGAAGTTGCGTCTAATGAGCATATTTTTTCGGGCACATTTAACGCATGGGTTGGGGTAGGTTTCTTACAAATGGACTTCTTGATAAATGTGAGAAACGTTCAGCCTTGGAAATGCCTTTCATTTCAATTTGGAATGGGTCAGGTAGTCGAAAATACGAGTATTGCTCCTTATTGAATAATTCACTCTACATCTTAGCATTAACAGCTAATACTGAACCTTGAGTATCCTGAAGTGCTCTGTTTGGGCTTTACAGACAGTCTATTTGGTATAATCTTTGAGCTTCATTCATAAAAGGCGACATTTTCTCTTTTATTTTGAGGCGCTGAATTTTGTGTCGTTTCTTTTGCCGGAGGAACCTTTCGCCATGGTTGAAACTGTTGTTGAAATTAGCATTTGGGATATATTGCTCATTCAGTCTGTAAATTTTGGTGTCTTAATGTAATTGTAAACATTTTTATCTGAATTTTGAAATGGATGTATCGGAAGAGCATATTCCGAATATTCTATTGTTTTTGTTCCGGAAAAATCAAAATGGGAGTGAAGCCACCGAACAGATCCAAACTGTGTATGTAGATGATGTGCTCAACAAGTCCAAGAGTCGACGTTTGTTTGCAAAGTTTATAAATGGCAATTTTAAATTCAGCCTCGTTCGAATAGGCCGACGATGAGCACCTGAGATCCATTGTCGAAAGAAATCCTACTGTTACTCTAAGCGAACTCAAAGTAAACCATATGTTCCTCCATCAACACCTAACAAATATGGAAAGTCATGAAGTTAGGCAAAACGGGCACCACACGACCTGTCACAAAATACTCTTCAGCAAAGAATCGCAGCATGCACTGGGATTCTGTCGCGTCACAATTAAGAGCCGTTTTTGAACCAAATCGTTACCGGAGAAAAAAATAGACAGAATTCTACTGTGCAGATTATTGTCGGCGCCAAAACAGAAATAGACAGGTCTGGTTAATCGAAGGCGTATTCTATTCCATCAAGATAACGCTCACCTGCACACAGTTATATCAGTTCGGTTGAAAAAAACTGGTGCATCTGCCTTATTCTCCTGGTTTAGCACCATCAAATTTCCACTTATTCCGAATTCTGTAAAACTTCCTTGATGACAACAAATATTTTAGATCTCGGGATGATGTCAATGCCAACAATATTTTTAGTGGTGACATTAAGAAGTTACATGCGAGGTGAGCATAAGTGCTGTCTAATGAAAGAAATTGCATTGGCGACTAAATTTGTCCATTTGTTGCAAATTAAAGTCGGGCAATACCTATGTTACAACATGATAGTAGTCGCAGTCTTGATGGCTTGGTTGAGTTGGAACTACAAGTCTTGCTTAGTATTAGAACGGAGCTTTGTGTGAGGTTAAAGTTTAGTTAGTTAGTGGAAGATCACTCGTAATTGTAGGCCTTCAACTTCGACCGTCTGCCTTTCTGCGAATATCTTGTTTCGTCTGATGTCACATTCAATACATGTATCACAGTGATGTTGAATACCCTAAATTCAGTCTACGGATGTGGCCTCTTCTAGGCTATTCCTTCGGATTGTGGTTCCCTATCAACCGCTCAATAGAGGTGAAAAAAAAATTACTTATACGTTTTGGTCAGGGACACCTCTGCTTTTTTCCTCATGGGGCATTGAGGCATGTTAGGCTTATGTTGGCAAACGGCAAACTATGGGTTCAAATGAATCAAGATTGACTAATATCAATGCTGCTAAAGCTACACTAATAAAATGAACAGTTGATAGCAGACTTTGAAAATGTTGATAAGCAGCTGCGTGACGTTACCATGATAGCAACGAAGCTCTAAAAGTAAGTGACTAAAGAAAAAGAAAAGGCATGTAGAATGCACAACGGAAATGAAGTACAAAAATATGCCGCTGACAGTTCTTCAAGCGATCGGTCTAATTTTTGATTACTCGGTCCAATATTTGCTGCATTATTCCGGTGTCGAATGTTGGCTTCGAGCTCGTCCAAAATGGTTGAGTTGTTAGCGTCGACTATGGACTTGACGTAGCCCAAGAGAAAATAATCGAGAAAAATAATTGATGAACGCTCGTTATGAGATCACTCAGTCGTCAAATTTCTCCTTCACAATTTCGAGCGCTGCGTTGCTTGTATGGCATGTAGCGCCGTCTTGTTAGAACCACAGCTCGAATATATCGACAACAGGCGAGCTCTGCCCACAGAAAGTCGGTTAATATCGCTCTATACCTGAGCCAAAAATGGGCCCGTCCGAGAAGATGATTTTTTAGCCAAAATCCGGATCTCCGGCCAACATTTCCAGCGCCCAATTAAAGAACTCAAGGCGCTGTCTATAGTCGTTCGACTTCAAGTCTTGCGTCAGCACATTCCAATCGCAAAATAAGCCTGGTTGACTCTCTGGCGATGACCCATCCAGCCGATCGGCGCCGAATCAACATTTCTGGGTCTTCTTCGATACTGGCCGCTACGGAAACGAAGAAAACATAGATTTCGCGCCAATCTCTGTCTGGTTGTACTCACACTCAATTCCACGGTGCGATGTATTGCCTGCACACTGAAGCCATGATGACGACCGACCTCATGACGAAATTCACGTTGCGTATTTACAACTGAGCCGGAGTCTCGATAATATTTTTTAATAATTTCCACACGTTCAGCAAGCGTAAAATGATGCGTGGTGACAGCTGCTGAAACATAACAATTGGAAAATCATTGCTCTGGTCACCCTACAGATTTGAATTATGTGACGAAGAACAGAGCTGACAAGTTCATATAAAATACTGCTCTACATAGCCAACAATGGACGAAGCAGAACAATACTACAAATGACTTTCCCTAGGGTTTCGCACTTGGTCCGCTTTTTTTAGGTTGAAAACTGCAAAGTTTTCCTCGTCGTCCCTATTCTTTGAAATCAAACACTAGCTCCTGGAGCCTATATCACTTAAGTAGAAAAAATGTTGACTTCCACTGCTGATGGAAGGAATTGGATGAGAACCTTACTGCAACGCATAGGTGCAGAAGGCTTTGGGAAGATACAATTGAGCGCAAGTATGTATGCATGAATGTATTAGTGCAAGATATGTGTTTGAAACGAGTTATTTATGGCATTATCTTAAGTGACGCATTCAAGTAGAAAGCGCTTTCAGCCAAGTTGCTGTCGGAAATTGCAAACAATTAGAAGCTGTTCATTATTTGCTGCCTAGTCTTGTCAGACCAAGTGTAGGACATATAGTACCTAGGTTAGCAAGTATGGTCAAATCTCTGTTTAAAAAATGGATACACGTCCATATCATATAGTGGGATTGCTTTTAAGATAGGCATTGATTTCTAGAGTAATGGTAGCCAAAAAAGTATTGGACATAGCTTACAGTCATGTGGAATACCAAAACTGTCGCAGTTGCTTCAAGCTTATTTGAAAATGAATATGGTCCCGTGAAGACATGGGAATTGTTGAACGAAATACTAAGAACGAAGAAGAGATCTGTAGACGAAGTTTAAATTGAAATCCCGTAGCCATAGACCAACCAAGCTTGAAAAATTTTAATATACAGTTGCAGTCACAGGACGCTAATTTATGAAAGCCAGTATCTTGTACAGTCCATTTAAATGCAGAAAGCTTGTGAAATGGAAACACTTAACATACTAACTAGTATTACCAAAAGTGAATCCCTCCAGATGATTAAGTCAACGGAAACTTACTATGGCAAGACCATGTTAACAAACTCAGTCCACAGATAAAGTTGACAAGGTTTTCCAGAGCTCAGGAGATATATTGGGTAGTTCAATAAGTTCTGCGGTTTTTTTCTTGGAAGTGGCGTTTATCGCTTCAGAAAATCTCTGTATATAAAACCGTTATGAAAACTTATTTTTTTCCAGTAGAGAGGATTATTCTTTACATTGTTACGAGAATTTGTTTTGATCGAACGTGTTTTTTTTAAGTGCTCAAATTTTTGTTAAAAATGGAAGATAAAAAAGTGCATTTTAGGCATATTTTGCTTTTTTTCTTTAAAAAAGGTGTCAAAGCAACAGAGGCGCAATGTGAGATTTGTAGGGTGTATGGAGATTCGGCAGTTAGCGCTAACTCTTGTCAGCGCTGGTTTACACGCTTTCGTTCCGGCAATACAGACCTTGCTGATGCCGCTCACTCTGGACATCCAACCACCACAGACGACGATCAAATCTTAGCTGCAGTTAGCGTTGACCGACATTTGACGACACGAGAGATCGATCAGAGGTTTAGCATTGCCCATACAACCGTTTCACAGAGACTGAAAAAGCTTGGAATGTCGAAAAAAATGGATGTTTGAGTTCCTTACGAACTCAGTGAAAAGAACAGTATGGATCGCATAATGATCTGTGAGTCTTTGTTAAGGTGGAACTCGCTGGATACTGTTTTGAAAATAGTGGTTACGGGAGACGATAAATGGGTAGCTTAGAACAACATTCTAAGTAAGAGGTCATGGTGCGCTCCTGGTGAAACACCGCAATCGGTTGGTAAGCAAGATTTGCATCCCAAAAAGGTCATGTTGAGCATTTGGTGGGATTGGCGAGGTGTCCTATACTTCGAGTTGTTTCCACGCAATGAGACAATAAATGCTATCAAATATTGCTCCCACCTCGACAATTTGAAGCAGGCAGTGGAAGGCACACGGTCAGAGTTAGTGAACAGGAAGGGCGTTGTTTTCCACCATGACAATGCCAGACCACACACAGCTTTTGACAAAAGAAAAGCTGAATGCCTTTGGCTGGGAAGTAATGCAGCACCCACCGTACTCTCCAGATCTTGCGCCGTCTGACTACCACCTATTCCGCTCTCTCCAAAACAATTTGGACGGAAGGCAATTTAATTCCGAGGAGGACATAAAAACGCATCTGGAAAACTTTTTTGGCCAAAAGTCTACTAATTTTTACAAAAGAGGAATAATGTCTCTTCCAGAACGTTGGAAGAATGTAAGATCAGAGCGGATAATATTTGATTAATTAAATATATGGTTTTAAACAAAAAATGTGTATTTAACTTTAACCAAAAAAACCCGCAGAACTTATTGAACAACCCAATAATAGATTTCCGTCAGCAGAATTGCCCCATTTTACTTCGAATAAACTTCCAAAACGGTTCTTGGAAATTGTACAAATTTATTTCGATAATCGCCGAATAGTTTGCGAAACTTACTGTGCGCTATTTCCATTTCACGATCTACATAATCTGACCAAGCAATTCAAGTAATCGTGAATACTTTTCACACCACGCTTACCCTAAAGGAGTCGTACAGAGCACACCGGATGAACGTTGTATGCTGTACAGCATAGTAATAAATTCGCCACCCTGCCCACATTGGAGCTGAAATACCTGCAGTGCAAAGCAAATTATTGAGCAAAATATCTATACGCAGCATTCCGTGCTTTAGCATTGAGTTTAGGTCACCCTTTCGGAACGTTTTTTAAGACTCAACCTAAAGTATGAAAACTGCGCCGGAAATAATGTTTCAAAAAACATTAAATTAAATACTTTCAAAAAAAATATTATAAAAACAAATTGCGATCATTTTTGATTTTACAACCCTATGTCTAGTTTTTACCATACACTCAAACCTACAAAATAAAAAAGAATTAATTTTTAGGTGACGTTAAAAACTACTCAACTTAGACTGGCTCTACAACCAAAGCTATTGATCCAAAAGAAATAATTCTTTCGATCACCAGTGAGCTCCAAACATTTTACAAATGTTTTAATGTGAATTGAAAAATTTCGCATTATAGACCCAGAGGAAACTATACAATGTGGTTTTCCGTGGTTGTATCTATGATTGGTTCACTTCCTATCTGAAGGACAGAAAACAATTGGTCAAAATAGGAACCAGTTTCAGCAATCCCAAAACTATTAAACTCGGCGTTCCCCAAGGATCTGGTCTTAGTCCAGTTCTGTTTTGGATTTACATCAATTCTATTTTCGAACAACCCTTTGCTGGTAAAGTTACTGCCTTTGCAAATGACTTAGCTATAGCATATAGAGCAGTTAGTCCTTTGAACTTAGTAGCTGATATCAATCATGACGTCCACTTATTAAGAATTTGGTTCGCTGGACACAAACTTTTGGTTAGTAACAAAACTAAACTAATGTTTTATAGCCTGAGCACGGAAATGACCCCGGATGTTAATGTTACATTTTTATTTGTATTTATTGATTTATTTGAAATTGCTTATCACAGTAAGATAAATCTTATAAGATAGTGAAAGCCTTAAAATTAAGTGTACAAATTGAACATAATAAAATAAAAATAAGAACAACAAATGGTTGAACAACAAAAAATACATGTGGAGTATAAATGTGGAGTTTGCATTAAGGTCAGAGTCCTTTGCGACCGGGGAAAAACTAATCTGCTATAGAGATACTCAGGTTGATGTGTCTGTATGATGTCATGCAGGCATGATAAGGATCGAAGCGCTAGTAGGTTATCGAACGAGCAGCCGACAATAGACTTTGAGTAAACGGACACGTGATCATAATTTCGGAGGCCATATATATACCGAGCAATATTGTTGTATACAACATTAAGCTTCCTATAAGAAATTGAGTCAACTTTGCCAAAGACCTCACACCCATACAGTAAAATTGGCAGTATGAGCGTTTTCGCCAGCATAGTTCTAGAAGCTGTAGGTAAAAACATCTGCGTTGACCAAAGTATACGAAGGCCTCCCTAAAGCTTGCCAATAGTAGTGTTTATATGGTCAGTCCATGTTAGGGAGTCATTAAAAATAAGTCCGAGATTTCTTACAGTATGAACAAAGGGGACGATTTCTTCACCAAGTTTTATCGGTGGGATGGTAGGCAGGTTCTGTGTTTTCCTATGAATCGCGAGAGCTCTCGACTTTGCCGGATTCAAACACAGAAAGTTACGTTGAGCACAGAGAAAAATATTGTCCAATTCTTCATTTATCGAAGCAGCTACTTGATCTAAGGCATTGATATTTCCACTCAAAGCCAATTGGACATCATCGGCATACATGTGGATCAAACACCGTTGGACAATTTGTGACAAGTCATTGATGTACATAGAAAAAAGAACAGGTCCAAGTATTGATCCTTGAGGAACTCCGCTCGATACCCTCAGAAAGCTCGAAGTTTTATTGTTGACCACAACACATTGCTGCCTATCTACTAGGTAGGAATAAATAAGCTTTGCCGATTCTTTATAGAAATTGTACATGGTCTGAAGTTTTTGGCAAAGAAGAACATGGTTAACAGTGTCAAACGCTTTTGAAAAGTCTAAGAGAATTAGAAAAGTAACATATTTTTTGTCCAACGACTTCCTAATGTCGTCGACTACTGACAATAATGCTGTTTTGCAGCTGTGTTTGGGACGAATACCGGACTGACAAGTGCTTACTAGCTTATTTATAGACAAATATGCCTGCATTTGTTTCAAAATTACTTTTTCCAAGACTTTACTTAAAAACGGGATAATCGCTATGGGTCTATAGTCGTCATTTCCTTGTTTAGGGGTTGGGATAACTTTTGCCCTCTTCCATTCATGTGGATAATCGGAAGCTGTTATTATACTGTTGAAAATATGGGTAATGGAAGGAAGAATGTGAGGAAGGAGAAGTTTTACGAACCCGGGATCAACACCGTCGATTCCGGTTGCGTTTGACTTTATTGATAGAACCGCTTCGACAACCTCTTGATCACTAATACATATGAAACCGAACGATTCATTGAAGACGGAGTTGTCTGAAGGATCAAAAGTATTACACACGTTTTCATTTGTGAAAGAGGATGGTTTTGTGACGAATTTAGCGTTTAAGAGTTCACAGTCAATGTTATCGTCTATTTTTGGAATCTCTTTTCTAAATCCAAGTTCCTTAACAGCTTTCCATTTATTTTTCGACGAACAACTATGGCTTAACCTATTTTCATAGTAAAGCGTCTTTGCGGACCTTATGTCTAGCACCACTTTGTTCCGCAAAACGGCAGTACTCCCAATATAGCGGTTCGACTCTATATCGTCTCCAAATAGGCTGTATTACGTTGCAGCATCAGCTTCTTAATTTCGCGGCAAAGCCAGGGTGGCGATGTTCTACGGATAACTTTTGTTTTTAGTGGGATATGTTTATTAAAAAGGTATCTGATCTGCTCTTGAAAAAACACAATTTTATCGCTAACAGACTGCATGCACCTCAGACTATTCCAATCAGTACACTGAATGTCATGCAGCAACTCACTGTAGTTCGCGTTCTTAAAGTCACGAAAAGTTGATCTCTTTTGGCCTGTTTTTAAAATCTAAGGTTAAATAAATGAGATCATGTCTCGAGAAACCAGAAGCTTGAAGCTGACTATAAAGTAGGATCTTACTAACATCACTAACAAAAAATTGATCAATCAGAGTACTTGAATCACCTTGGAAATGAGTAGGAGTTTCTATATTTACAGGGAATAAGTTCAGCGATTTAAGGTTATTTAGCAAATGAGAAGAAACGTTCACATCCAACAAATTGCAGTTAAGGTCACCGCATAGAACAACATGGGAGCTACTATAGGAATACATCAAATTGCAGAAGGTATAACCTAATCAGTAATGCGTGTGGTACGCTTAATTCTAGGGATTCTTTTGATACGAGCGTCACTTGTAACACCAATTGCTTTAAAATTGAAAATGTTCATTATTTTAAATATCTGGGTGTAATAATTGACCGAAACTTGAGTTGGTCTGAGCATATTTTAAGTGTGAAGCGTTATCTTCTTTCCACCATTCGTTGTTTTTATCGCCTAAGAATATTTTGTTCCAATAATAGTCTAAAAACAATATACTACTGGATTTTCCATTCTAAATTACAGTATGGAATAAGTTTTTTGGGGGACGCATACCTTAGTAAGCTTCAACAGTTAATTGTGCCGCAGAAATGTGCAATAAGAAAAGTCTGTAACTCTTCTCGTCTAGCTCATTCCATAGAGTTATTTAGGCGTACGAGAATTCTCCCGATGCGACATCTTTTCTATTACAAGGTACTAAAAATTTTCTTTATGAGAGGTGGATACCTGCAAAGTCCAATCTCTGACGCATATATCTTACGAAGCAATTCCCAATCATTTGTTCCAATCCCTGCCTTTCATACTACAAGCTTTAGAAATTCTTACTCCATTGTATGTTATTTAACAAACTCGCTATTGACATACGAATCTTAACAACCCTATCCTCTTTCCTGAAAAAGATAAAATGTTGGTTTCTCGGTTTCGAACACAATAATATTGAAGTTTTGTTGCGCTATATTGTATAGTTACCTCTGTTTTCTATTTTTTCTTTTTCGTCATGAATTTTGCTATTGATGATTAATTTCTGAATTACTTTCTTACTCTTGCCTTTAATTACTGTTCAATTGTTTTTATATTTTTGATTAATGATTAAATTTTCTGGATTACTTTCTTTACTTTTTCCTTTAATTAAGGGGTTACATACCTTCTCAGCGCGGAAAAATAGTGAAATTTCAGGATTTTTTTTGATAGGATTCCCATAAAGATAAATAAAAAAAGTAAAGTGCATATAGTTTATTTATTCTTAAACTCTAAAATACAGTCCATAGATTTTTTTTTTATCAATAGTGCCTTTTTTTTAATTTAATAATTAGGTCTCCAAGAAACGGCGTCTCACTGTCGCTGTGATATCTTCACCGGAACTCAATGGATCTGAAAAAACCCAAATGCATCTTGTAAAGTAATACTGTCGTTATTGTCTGTCGAGCCATTTCTTTTTTTTTTACAGAAATTATGGCGGTTTTACAAAAACTTGAGTTTTTGCTCCAAAATGTTGCCCTTCTATAGTTAGAAAAAAAATATTATTTAACGGAAAATCAAAAAAATGGCTCGACAGACTATAGAGAATTGTTTTTTGAACATTTTAAAAAAGGAAGCATCAAAAAATATTAAAAACTGTGCGAGATATCACAGCGACAAGGTTGGAAAAACGTGTTTCGAGAAAAACACGGTTAAAGTTTTGAGCGTGGAAAAAAAACTACTTCGCCGTTTCAACATTTTGCCGTATTAAAATATCACGAGGATCACAATTTCAATACTGTACTCTCTAAGAAACCACAGTGGAATGAACGACAAAATATTTTTCTACCTGAATTGGGTCGTTAGACAGCTGCTAAGTGTCAAGAGGGCGGAGAATACATGGGGCTCCCGTCTAACGACTGCGTATACCTGTCTAGCGCTCGACCGCTCGACCGCTCGGGAGCGCTCACATTTATTAGAATATCTTTCGAACGGATGCGAATTTTTCAAAAATTCAAAATGCAAAATATTCTTAAAAGTATAAGGAATAATATTAACGAAAAAAAATGTATTTTTTTAAAGTTGAGAAGGTATGTAACCCCTTAATATTCAATTTGTTTTTTTATATTTGTAATAAATGTGCTCACCCCACAATGAATTATTAACTTTGAGGTGGCATTGGCTCTATTTTCCCTTTCATGTATGTATATATAAGTCATGTTATAAATGGGAATACAAAAAAAAAACAAAAAAAGGAAAATTGAAAAATGTAAGCACTTTTGCTTACCGGGGCATCGTTGCATCCACTAAAAGACACTGTTTTGTGTGCTTTATGGGCTGGTGGAATCATTGGTCAAAATTTTTTCGAAAACGATATCAGCCAGAAAATAACTGATCTATGGTTACACACTTTTTCGCTCCCCAGCATTAATGTGGAAAAACGTCACATGACATGACACATATTCGATGAGCGTGTAATTTCGCGTAATGGACATAGGAATTGGCCTTCAAAAATCGTGTTAACAGTGGGTAGTCGAAAATTGTCCGAAATCATAATTTAACACAACTGACACAAGATAATCTTTCCAATAAAGCCCACCAAGATTTTTGTGTCCTTTATTTCATTTTAAAATTCTTCATCTTTAAAAAGCAAAAACACCCTTTACAGCGATAGATGTTCAGAAACAAATTTTTCGTTTCTTCGTGGAATCAGGATACTAACATGCGTCAATGCATCTTAAACTCATCTAGGCAAGCTTAAACATCTTCAGCAGCAAATGATGAAAACAGTGTTTTAAGACAGTGATTCAAGAACATTATGATGAACATCAGTTGAAATTTCCAACTATAATACTACTGAAGATGGTAACTCAGCTACGGCGTACCAACAATTTTGAATCAAAAACCATAAAAACCAAAAACCTAAACTTTCAAAACACAAATATTATTAACTTGTCCCCTGCCAGTTTAATAAAATTCCAACTAATTATAACATCTTCGAGGAGTATGAAGTCATCTCTGTACACATCGATAAATCTCGATTTTCTTCTACAACTTTTAGTTCGATTTAGGTATTCTTTGGAATTCAAATACGACCTGGACTAAATCTCGACACGAAAATGGTTTTCAATAAGCAGCTCAAGGCCATAATCAACTTAGCATCTTACTAAGCAGATTTCCCAATATGGACTCATTTAAAAATTATCTAAGCAATTCAAAAATAAAAGAGAAAAATGATAATCTATACATAGAACTGTTCTATTGGGAAATTTATCACCGATTTGATGTACTTCCATCAAATTTAGAGCACCCTAAAGCCGAAAGCGGGCATTTTCGTTTGAAGTTAGTACTTTGCATAAAGCCCTAATCTTCTTACTTTCAAACTGAAATAATTCCAAAAATAAAACGGAGTGGGAAGATGTACGGTAAACGTAATCCGATCGAATATGTATCCAGTTGTGTTAATCAAAATGTTTTGCATTTTTAATAAGCTCTAAGATGGCCTGGTCATTTTCCACTCCAGCTGTGATTTGAACAAAAATTCCAGCGCTTTCAGCGGTACAAGAAAACAGTTGGACTTCGATTTAAATATGAGGTGACTCCTATTAATTGAGATCGAGTTTTTTTTTTGTTGTTGTAATATTTTTATATAACTTACTTTTAGAAAGAAAGTATTTCTATTTTTCCATTCCCTAATTCGCTTACCTGAAAAAAAAAGAGAAAATGAAATATTAAGTTTTCGGTTACAACACAATACGTATCAATTTGTATAAAATTGTAATAAAAATAGTTAAGTAATATTAACAGCAAACGGACAGAGATACGACTTTGAACAGTCCCATTTTATTAGTGTTAGTATTTCTAAAAATATTTAAAATTAATTATAAGCAATAAGTACAGGACATCGGGTTTTCATTGAAATGAGTAGCGTATATGGTTATACGGGTTGTAAAGTTAAATTAAAAAAAAAGGCTCCTTTAAATTCAACTGTGGTGTATTGAGATATAATGAATACTGAAATAAAAGTGTTACAAAAAAAGAAGTAGGCGTGTGGCATTGCCAGAGTGATACATCTGCCCCCATTAATTTAATTTATTGGCAGTTTTGATGTCTTGACTATTGGTCGTTTCAATTCCCCAAAGCCAGTCGGTATGGTAACCGCTCGCACCTTACCATCCTTGCCTGGATGTATGTTAACGACTCGTCCCAAGATCCAGACTGAGAAGGTAAATCATTTACCGCGATGTTGCTAGTTTCAACCCTCCATTTGGGACGTTGGTTGAGTGTGTGTAAGTAGTCTTTAGAACACTGCTTCCAATATGATTGCATCATTCTTTGTACCTGTTGCCACCGGTTGAGTCTCTGCGGGTTGATGTCCACCAAATTCTTCTCTGGAAGTGCGGTCAGAGGTGTGCCAATCAGAAAATGACCTGGAGTTAAGGGTTCTAAGCTGCTAACATCCGAATCGCTAATTGGAGTTAGCCGTCGATAGTTGAGTACTCCTTCGATTTGTGTTAGGAGTGTAGCCATTTCCTTGAACGTGAGCAATGTTTCTCCTATCACTCTCCTCAAATGAGTTTTAACGGCCTTGATACCAGATTCTCACAGCCACCCAAAGTTTGGGGACGCGGGAGGAATAAAATGCCATTTGGTTTCGCCCTTGACTAAAAATTTATTGCATTATCACTGTAGATTGCAGCTGGAATACCCCGTCGTGCAGTAAACCGTTTTAATGATGCAATAAACGCTTAGGTCGGACACCATCTCGACATGTATAGCCTTTGTACTAAAACAAACGTACAGTGCGATGTAGCCCTTTGTGGTTTTTGCATTTCGTCCCCTGCTACGCCGTAACTTTATCGGACCGGCGTAGTGGCCCAGCGTTACCGATGTTCTGGTAAACTTCCCATGAGTTGATGTTGTGTCGTGTGTTTAAGTCGGAAGCATTTGAGACATTTGTGAATGTGTTGTCGTATTGTACTTCGCCCTCCTATAATCCAGTATTTCTGTCGCATGATGCATAAAAGAAGAGTTGCTTCTGGATGTAGATAACGTTGATGATACTCAGATATGAGAAGAGAGGTTAAGATGTGTTGCTTTGGCAAAGTTATGGGATGTTTAGCGTTGTAGCTGCACGATGAATTCTCGAGTCGAAATAGTGCAGATAATTTACTCTTGCTTGGAATTGTGGTGTTGGAGTTGATGCAATTGAGTTCTTCAGCAAATTCTGTTCGTTGAACCCAAAGTCAACATGTGAGAGTGGCTTCTTGGAGCTCGTATGTTGACAGAACGCTGAAAAGACACATTTTATGAGTTACCTTGTATTGTATGTTGCTAATATAACGTTTCCAGTATGCTGAAGAAACTCGACTAGTTATGGCGTCCCAGGTTGGATTTGACGATGTTGTGAAAACTTGAATAAGATTTTTCCTTTCCTCATTGTTTTGTACCGGCCAGGTATCTTCTGATTGACTGAGCTATGTAGGACCCCGCCACCAACGATTCGATGATCTTAGAGTTTGTGGTGAGCTTCCTCTTGAGGCCATGACCGCTGGATTGTCTTGCGAGGTCACGTGTCTCCACCAGTTCGTAGCTATTCGATTGGCTACGAATGTTGTTCATCGTCTGGGATGTGCATTGAGCCAGATAAGCACAATTTTGGAGTCCGTCCATGCGACCATTGGTTGTAGTTCTTGGCTGTCGAATGCATTCCATACCGAATCGAACAACCTTGCTAGTAAAAGAGCTCCACAAAGCTCAAGACGCGGTAGTGATTGTTGTCTTATAGGAGCTACTCGGGTTTTTGCTGCAACAATGTTGACGGAGATTTTCTCTTTGTTGATGGTTCTGCAATAAATTACTGCAGAGCATGCTGAATCGGATGCATCACAGAATCCGTGAAATTCACACTGTGTGATGTGCCTTGTGTAAATCCATCGCGGGACCTTGATGTCTCCAAAGTGTTTGAATTCTTCGCGGAAGACACGTCACTTGGCAGCCAATGGTTCTGGTACGCCGTCATCCCAATCCAGCCTTTTGCCATTTGATTGTTCCATCCAAAGCTGTTGGAATAGGATCTTTTTTGTAATTGTTGCACGTGCCAGCAATCCGAGTGGATCGAAAATTTTTGCGGATGGATGATATCGTACGTTTGGTGATAGGACCTCGGTTTTGAAGTGAGGCATGGAAAAGTTGAAACAGTTGTTGCTCGGATTCAAATAGAGGCCCAGAATTTTTGTGGGTTCAGCATCAAAATCAAGACATTCTGTTTCTCTCTTATCGGCAGGAATTTTGTCCATGGACTCTTTGGAACTACTCTTCCATTTGGGTAGTTCAAAACCTCTACTTGCTAGGATCTCTTCTATTAGAAGTCGAACAGTTGTAGCATCTTCATGAGTGTCTGCCTCCGTGAGTAGGTCATCTACATAGAAGTGATTTTTGATAATTTGTGAAATTACGGGGTGTTCAAGCTCGCAATCATTTGCTATTTGAATCAGCGATCGCGTAGCCAGAATAGGTGCTGCTGATATGCCGTACGTGACGGTTGTTAACCAGTAGTCTTGGATCCTTTTAGATGGATTGTCTACAGAAACACATAAATTGACATGCACTCAACCATCAACAACAAAAATGCACTCGTTCAGTCATAACTAATACACACACAGGGACTTATAGTATTCATCACGTTTTTTCATCCAAAGAAAAGCGTCGCCATTTTGACAGTACATTTTTTTTTCATTCGTAGCAAAAGACACCGAATCATGGCCGATGGAGCAGCCTTAAAACAAAAACGAGCAAGAGCGCAAGGAACAATCTCCAGAATAAAAAACTACACTAATTCCATTTCTGAAGATGCGGATTCAAGGGACATCGAAACTCGCCTCATTAAACTCAGAGAAATTTTCCGCGAATTTTGTGGTTATGACGATCAAATTGCTGTGACACCAAATGAATCCTCTCACATGGAATCAGTAGAAGATATATTTTTCGCCAACGAAGCCTCACTACTACGTCATCTTACTAATTCATCGATCCGGCTCGAAGGACCATGAAATGAGCCGCATATATGGTTATACGGGTTGTAAAGTTAAATTAAAAAAAAGGCTCCTTTAAATTCAACTGTAGTGTATTGAAGTATAATGAATACTGAAATAAAAATGTTACAAAAAAAGAAGTAGGTGTGTGGCATTGCCAGAGTGATATAACAGTCGCGTTCTGGATAAAATTTATCCCTGACTCAACGGTTCATGATATTAGCCCAACAACAAGAATGAGGTCGAAGAAAATATCGCCGCAGTTGATGTCAGTCTGAATTGAGATCTGAATTTGTCAGTTCGTAGGCGTGCACAAGAACTTGGGACATTTTGTGAACGAATCGTGTCCTACTCCCGTGCGGGAAGTCTTATGACTCTAGACTGCAACGAAACCAGAACTCCTCTTGCGGAAAAAATATGAAATGAAATAAATACGAAATCTGAACCAGCGCCATCCAGGCTGCACTTAGAGCTTTGCTGAGCCCTCTTACGACTTCCAAGCTCTAAATGCTGTCGGAAGGCTAAATTCAGTGACACTTGTCTGGGTCCCAGATCACAATGGGATCACGGGAAATGAAATCGCCGATGAACTTTCCAGGCAGGGTTCCGACGAGAGTTTTTCGAGACCCGAACCCACGTTGGGTCTGCCTGCGTCCTCGATTAAGGCTTTCATTAACAGTTAGGTCTCATATGAGCACAACTGGAGATGGCATGGCTCCCAGGTTGCAGGCAGACCAAACGAATGATTTCATTTCTGCTGTCCATCAGCAGGAAATAATTTACATCCATGATTACATCCATAAAAATGCATTCTATGGTGTGGTTCATACGCTCGCTTTAAGTCAATGGCAACCAATACGATCAACGAATTTTTGTTCCTTAATTTACTTGGCAACATCTAACATATTACTCGTATATATCGACGATATACGAGTACGTCTCCAAAAGAAGGAGATATCATTCTGCAATCAGTACAATCGATTTATTGCAATCAAAGTTTGATGAGAGAGTGATTTCAGTATGGGGGTCTGTAAATTACCCGACAAGATCTTGCGATCTAATGCTGCTCAATTATTTTCTGTGTGCGTTCGTGAAATCGCTTGTTTACGTGGATAAACCAACAATGACCTGATCTGTTGAAGACAATATTCAATAAGTTATTGCGAATATACGGCTCAGATGCTCGAAAAAGTGGTCAAATATTGGACCGCCACGTACATTGCCCATATGCTCAACATTGTCCTTAAATGTTTAATAATAAAGGATTACCTTTAACACAAATCATTTTCTAGATCCAACGCTATTGTAGTATACTTTTATTTAAAATTAAGCTCAACAAAATAACTTTATCATAAGGGGGCGATCGAGTAAATAAAGAGGAAAAAACCCTCGGTGGTTCTATGAAAAGGTAAAAAGAACATGTCAAGCCCACAAGACCCGGACAGAAACATTTAGAGAATAGATAGAAAATCTGGTAATAGAATCACAATCGGTACTGACGATATGAAAAAAAAAAGAAACGATTCTGCGGATCGTGGAACAATGGAACAGACGACCAACACCTCGTTGTCATGCAGACCGAACAGGACTTCCTTTATAAAGTCCTTAAGCTTGTGAAGCGCTGTCGTGCATAAGGATAACCTCTACTGAGTCTCCGGCCGCAAAGAATGTGCAACGAACATGCAGACAAGGTCGAAAGAGATTCTCTTTTTATAAAGAACTCTCAGATCAAAGTATCAAATCTCTTTTCTGCATTATTAGAATGCAAGCGGAGCAAAAAATACAAATCAAAGCCAATGAAAGGCGGAAAAACCTTCCAACCAATGAAACGGCCGAAACTCAGCAAATCCAGAACAAGGAAGATCCTCTTGAAAGCCAGAGCTGAGGTATCTACGCTTGTCATAAACTTAACAATAAACTGAAGCTTAACGACGGCGACTTCTGCAGAGACTGTAAGGACGTGTGCTCACAGTAGAATACCCTCCACTTTCTGTGCCGCTGTCCCAGTTTCAGTAATTTGAGACAAAGAGCTTTGGGTTCTACACAGACCTAAGTGGGATGAGGTATAAAGTGCTTTCGGCTCCAGTTACCATATGAATAGGATTATAATAAAGCATAGAGCTGCAGCACATGACCACAGACTTCCGTTGTATTATTGTATATGTTGTATTCGTGGGAACCAACAAACACCGATTGATTCCAAAAATAACTGCTGAAGAGAAATTAATTCAGCATCAACATTTTACACTGAAATAACACCCAGGCTAAGTTAAAAATATCTGTCTGCTTCCAAATAGGACATACGAGTACATAAAATGAATCGAAACCTAAAAGACAAAACAGAGCGAAGCTCTCTGATCATCTGACCAAAATATATGGACTCAGCCTTTCGAACTTCAATGTGCATTGCTGGACTAGAATTGCAGATAGTCAACAATTCTTAGGAAGAATGGTCGGGAGTGATTGCACTAAATTATTAAAAAATCACTTTTTTTCAAGGAGTATAATAGAGTATACAATAGCGGCGTTCCAGAGGGTTGACACCTCCTTGATCATCAGCTCTCTTAAGGAAGTGGACGCACATTTCATTCTAAACAGCGGAGCTATAAAGGCAAACTTTGGTCGCTCCACTATAAGAAAAAAAGAGCATATGCAACATCCAAAGTCCGTTCCAAAGTATACAGGACTAAATTAAAAAAAGGTATTTCAAGTGAGGCATCTATTGGCAATTACATGTGTCGAAAATGTGGTTCCTTCACTGATGCAGTGTTAAAAGTGGAAAAATACATTCGCCGATGAAATGAAAGAGTTTTGTGGACGTAAAAACCATCCAAAAGGCCGACAAAATACTCGTAAAACATTTATTGGAACGTAAATCGGCGTATTGAGTCGAAAGGGGACTATTTTGAATAAAATAATTCGGTTTTGCCATTTCGGCACCTTGTATTATGAAACGTACTCCTCAATGATTTGCTTTCCAAATTGGCAGACGTGGAATGTGGTGTTGTACCAAATAACATCACTCCATATGTATCGGGCAAACATTCAAAGACATTTTTCAACACTTCCCTCTACGCCAACACTCTCCTCTACACTTAGGCTTGTAGATATGGCCTTAACGTAAAGTTGGCCAAAACGGAGCTGCTATTTTTCACAAGAAATATCAATTAGATTAGATTACAATCACTGACGCCTCAGACTGAAGGCACTCAGCAATGGAAAGAGCTGAGTGTGGAACAAGCCAGTCTGCTACTTCACGACCTTCCTCAATCAATCAACCTTCAGTTACTTGAAAGTGACTGTCGCACATCTCTCAGTGAGATGACTTAGCAGGACAAGATAACATTCTGCTGGTTTATTGGACACTCGGGCATCCTAGAAAACTGTGTCGCTGAAGAATTGGCCGAACTCATATTTCAAGAAACAAATTGTAGACATCCTAAGTAATTAACCCATTGATACATTTTCAAGCGCCGTCTATGGCTCATCACAGGTGGACTCATTAAGACATCTAGACTAATATAGATCATACTCGACCCAAGCGATGAAGAGAGTTGATCAACCTCAAGAAATGGGACATCTGTAAACTCACAAGCACGATCATAGGACTGTGTCATTGGAAGATACGGGCAACGATTGAGTATTCCTCTCAACAATTTTTGCAGAAGTTAGTGAGATGAAATGAAAGAGGAATCTTTTTCGCATTTCCTTTGCAACCATCCTGCCATGGCACTTATCAGAGCGCAAACTCTACGCTGTTACGACTTCCGAGATCTAAATAATCTCTGTTTTATGAAGATTGAAAACTGATGAAAGTAGACAGACAGTTCCTGATGACTGACACGATAAGAACTGATATACAATTCTTACAGCCATCCTTCTGGATACTAAGCTTTTGAAGGGAATGGCGGATACTACTGCCGTCCGCCAGATATTAGCATAGTGTTCAGCAATGCTAAGATGATATCTGATGTAATATACTCGTACGAGGAATTTTTTTTCTTAAAAAGGAAAATTAGGGAGGAAAATAAGATAGGTACCGAGGTACGTTAGTTTTAAATGTCTGAATGTTACACTGACTAGGAAATAGAGAGCTCGGCAGGGCATTCTATATTTTGGAGTACATTCGAAAGTGGACTTAAGGGTATAGTGATGAGCGTTCATAGCGAGACGAGTGTTACGGTTGAAGGTTTGAAGGGGTGGAATGCTACTGACGATTTCAATGGAGCACTCGTGATAGAAATAGAGGCAGAACAGAGTGAGCCACGAGACCTTATGTCGGTGTTCGAGGGTGTCCATTGTCTGAGTGATATTAGTGTCACCTATGAGCTTTATCGTATACTTTTGAATCCTATCCAACAGGCGCAGAGATGTTTTAGGAGAACCTGACCAGATGTGGGGATTGTACTCCAATTTTCGGCGGATAAATGCCTTATGTATTGATGCAAGATCATAGGGGGAGAAGTATTTCTTACATCGACGACACCGAATATGTGGTCATTCCAACGTAAGCTGTCATTGACACTCAAATCGAGAATGGAAAGTTTTTTGGTTTCAAGTGCCATTCATGGATAATGGCTGGGTGTTTAAATTTCGCTTTAACGATAGGAGACAGCATTGTGTTTTGGAAGCATTAAATTGCACTCCGTTCATAGTTCCCCAATTCGTGATGCTGTTAATATCGGTATCTAGTTACACTGCCGCTCCAGTTCTACAGCCGAAAAGCAGAGAGTACTGTTGACAACAAGGGAATATATTGGATTAGAAGTGGCAGACAAGAGATCATTGATAAAAATTAAAAAGAGCATCGGAGACAGAACGGAGCCCTAGGGCACACCAGCATTTATTTTGTGAATATTAGACTTGAAAGCATCCAAGACAACTTGAATTGAACATTCCGAAAGGTAATTTCTAATCCACTGAAAAAGAGAGTCATCAATCCCAAAAGCAGGCATTTTCAACAAAAGAGCAAGATGCTAAACTCTATCAAATGCCTTAGAATTATCAAGTGCAACTATCTTGCTTTCGCCAATTGATGTATGCTCTGGTTCCACTTGTCGGGTGAGACATGTCATAAAATATGAAGTGGATGTGTTCCTACGAAAACCGTATTGCTGATCATTGAGAAGTTTTCGTGTTTCGAGATATTTCATTAGCTGACGGTATATCTATGTTTCCATGACGTTAGAAAGGGACGTAAGTGCAATGGATCTGTAGGAAGAGAGAGAAGAAGATTCGCCTTTTTTAGGGACGGCCTAGACAAATGATGTTTTTCATATGCTCGGAAAGAGTTCTAAAGAGTAGGATTGAAGAAAGAGCTTACACAGTTGTTTTGTCAGCGTGGAAGAACACCAATTCAGGAAAAGGGAAGGATATGTACCATCTGGACCAGCGGATTTTTGAATGCTACGATCTGTAACTACACTTGCTACTAGACGAGTGCGAAAGTAAATTAGTCCCATGGAAGATTCGACGCACTCATGTGTAGGCGGAGACAAAGCACAATCTGTACTCTGTTTAGCAGACCGTAAAGTGTGCAGGAAGCAGATTGGCCTTGTACAATGTTATCGAAAATGAGAGTTGGAATGGAAGATGCGGCAGAATTTCTGATGTTTTAAACAAACGACCAAAGGCTTTTACTACCTTTGCGACATTGTAATATTTTTTGCGTCAGTTTTTCATCATATAGGCAGTCATTTCTGGTGCGTTTGAACTTTTTTCGGTTTTCCTCTGTCGGCCTCTGACAGCCTCTTTACACCTCGAGTTGTACCATGCTTTTTCTTTTGGTTTGATACTCTTCATTGTCTCATTTCAAAGATAATGGTGTATGTGATCATATCACCAGCGCCATCCACGTCGTTATCGAGGAAACATAACGACCAGTTAAAATTCCTAAAGAAGCTGTTAAGTCCACTCCAATTGGCTTTCTCGTAGTGCCATGTGGTTCTTTTAGGAATTTCTTCTCTAGGTTTGTGGTGGGTGTACGAGAAATTAGCTTATATGACACAGTGGTGCTACGAGTCTGGACTGGAGAGCACATCAACGGTGTACTTATCAGGGTAAGAAATTGAAAACAAGTCCAGGGTGTTGGCGGTATGACTATGAACGTCTAGTATTCGTGTGGGCTCATTTACAAGCTTTCATTGGGCTCATAAGTTACTTTCCGCAGCGAAGCTCTCAACACACAGTCCTTCGGGTGTTGTCTGTCCAGAATGTCCAAGCCAATTAGAACTGTGTATATTTCAGTATGAGAATACAGGGATACAATTCATTGTATGGAATCGGGCAGCGCACAAAACTCATCAAAGGTCGAATTGTTGCCCAGTTTGGGGCTTCTGTAGATAAAGCAATAGTGGATATGTAGATCCATTCCAATGAAATGGTCAGTTAGCTGTTCGAAAACACTCCAAGGAAGCTATTATATAACACTTCAGAACACAAATCAACCACAACCGACAATTTTAAAGTGAATTATTGTACAATTCAGATTTCATTTTTAGAAAAATAAGGAAGTCTTAGAGCAAACAACAAAGGAACTAAAGGGAATGAATGACGTCTTACCCTCGTCTTTGAATATAATTTCAAGTTCTCAATCTAAAAGTAAAGAACTTTCAAATCAAACAGAATTGATAATGCAACACGAGAGAATCATACATAAAAGAAACTGAAAATCATTTTGTCACCCAACAAAAAGAGAATTCGAAATTTGAATTCAATTCAATCGAGTCACCTTCACCACCACCATCGCCATCACAATCGCAGTCAGAATAAATATTCTGCTTCCCAGCGAGCCGAAGAAGTCTTACAAATTCTCCGGAGAACCAAAACGTTATTGCTGATCCACTGTTGCATAAAATCCACTGGGTTTCCTGGAGCTTTCACTACTCCTACACTATTACACAGTTCTCCAACTCTTCCAAACCTTTCATTCAATTTGTTTAATTAAATCTTACAACTTCCTCAGGCATGTCTTTCGTTCAAGATTCATGAAGGAATGTCAACTCCCTTTTACTAGAAACCTAGTTCTTGTTCCTTTCGGAATTTACCTCTGCAAAAGCTGACGCTAATTATTGTCATGATTTTTGAGTTTTTCTTCCTTTCGGCTTCTGGGTTTACTTTGAGTATTTCGTCTTCGCTTCAGAGGGTCGAGTAAACAAAATTTCTCCTCGACAAAAAGGACACACGCAGCTGAAGTTCCTTTGTTTTTTTTTTCTCAGTTTCATCAGAAGGGAGATTTCGCAGGAAATAACTGCACAAAGCATTTGTCCACATTGTTTTGTGTATGCAGTCCCTGAATTTGTTTCTCTTTTTGCATTCCCAACGCGGTGCTCGTTTTTTAGCAGCTCCCTCTGTGTGTCGATTTATAAATATGTAAAACTTTGCAAACATTGGCAAGGCAAAAAAAAAAAAACAAGACAAAGTGACACCAAGACACCAGAATGTTCTGAACACTCGTCCATTCCACCCCATTCTAGTTGGTAGTTGAAAAGATGCCGACACTGCCAGTATTCGTATAGTTGATGATGGCATACGTTAAGCGGTTGGAGTAGACAGTGTTTAGGAGTCAGTCCAGGGAGCAATGGAGCTGTCAGTGTTTCAGTGTTGGTGATTATGCTGGTGTTGACTTGGTTTGATTTGACTTGGTTTAGGGGTGCGCTCTTGCATCCTTGAAATTGTTATTTGTCATCACAGACGTCGTCGTCGCAATGTTTGCCCTTCACATCAAATTGCCGCATGCATCTTTGATGAGATTGTGTGATATTTCTCTCTGATGTACTCGCATCTGTGTGTTGCTTGAGTATCGGTGTTTGTTTGAACGAAACACAAAACAACAACAACAACGACAACGCCAAACGCCAAACGCAAACACAAACTTCGGAATGTACGAAAAAGTCCTATTGAGCGATAATCAGGAAAGCTGTCAGACATTACACAAAGCAACACAGGAAGCGACAGAGACTGATTACGAGGCACAAATGGAATGGCTAAATG
Source organism: Volucella bombylans (assembly GCA_949129095.1). NCBI lineage: Eukaryota > Metazoa > Arthropoda > Insecta > Diptera > Syrphidae > Volucella > Volucella bombylans. Next base: position 170,406,811 of record OX422142.1, read on the forward strand.
GAATACAAAATCAAAGGATAAGCGATGAGAAGAGCTAAAAGCTGATGAAATAAAGATATCGTGTGGATGCTATTTTACGGGGATGAGCTATTCTAAGAAGCACAGTAGGATATCGAATGCAAAGTACAATTGACAACCGAGAACCAAGAACCGACAAAGCCGGCAACCCAGGATAATGAAAATGTTGGTAATTTATAATTTACACAATCTTGAGCGAATGGATTCTTTGTTTGTTTTTGAGTACATAAGTGGGTGAGTGAGTAGCTTTTTGTGAGCGTCAAAGGGGGTCTGTTACTCATGGCGAAATTTGTGAGAGAGTGTGTCTAAGTTGGAATTTATGTTTAATTTCCATGCAGGATGTGCTCATAGAGAGGAGGGTCACATTCCTGTATTTCCCTTTGATCTTTTGAGATGCATTTCGTTTTACTCTCGTGACTGCTAATAAAGAACGACAAGAAGTAGAAAATACTGGATTGAAGTCTTCACGTGAAAAAGGTGACTTTTCAGCAGCTTCCTAATGTGGCACACCCGGTTGAAGCTTACATTGTGATCCATACATACATAGATCCCTATGTATTGTATATTTCTTTAAATTACCCTTTCTAGTTGCACTTGAAAAGATATCTGGCGGTTGAGGTTTGTCTATTCGCAGCTTCTATGGTAAAGTGACTTTAGGATACCAAGAGGAATGAAAAAAATTGCTAGATGCAGGAGCTAAGTGTAAGGTCATCGACTCGAAATGTTTCGATGCAATATTGAAGTGGGAGCTACTAAATCATGCGACATACATGTGTAAACATCGGACATACCACCTGCACCTCTCAGTTCCTTATCTCCGATTTAAGCTTTTCATAGTGCATAGTGAGAGTTTCGTGATCACCAATCGACAGTCATCCTTAAAGCTCGCATAGAACTAAGCTAGCAGCAATATTAGCATGGGCTCCATTATTTACTGAAGTTGGCGCTACAGCCGGGGTGGACCTGTGCCTCAACCAACAAGCGTCTCCAGCCAGCTCAATCAGTAGCTAGCCACCTCCAGCTTCGCATGCTAAGTTGCGCTGTCCCTCGGATTCTGTCGCGGATTCGAAGACTTCTCGGACCGGTGTCCATCCGCTCTACATGACTCAGCCACATCAGTCGTTGGACCTTCGCTCTTCTGGCTAAGTCGATGTCGCTGTACAGCACGAACAGTTTGTCATTGCATCTCTTCCTCCACTCACGTCTATGCAGACGGGAATGAAAATCACCCGAAGAATGTTCCTCTCAAAGCAGCCAAGAGCACCCTCATTCATATTTGATAAAGTCCCTACAAAAAGTCAATATCATCTGCATATGCGAGTAATTGGACAGATTTTTGGAAGATTGTTGGCGAGTGAGAATTGTACTATTTTTTCAAGAATGCTGTTAAAAAAATCGCATAACTGCGCATCGCCTTGTCTAAATTCTTTTTTGTCATCAAAGGCCTCGATGAGTTCTTTACCGACTTTGATAGAGCAGCGTGAATTCTCCATTGTCATTGCCAAAACTAGACATTGCTCTGTAAAGCTCGGAGTTCATTGGTTTTTTCCTAGATCTGTCGCAGTGTGAACATTCAGTTGATGGTGGACTTTCCTGGCCTAAAGCCACACTGATATGCACCAATCAGATTGTTGACGCACGGCTTCAGGCATTCACATAATACTGCAGATGAGATCTTGTAGGATGTTAAGAAGACTGATGCCTCTGTAGTTGACGCAGATCAAAAGTCTCCTTTCTTTTGGTTCGGACAAACAACTGAGGATCCATCCATCGGGTATACTTTCGTCCAACCATATTTTATAGATGAGTTGGTATATGCTCCTTGTCAAGTCATCGTCTGCTGCTTTGAAGAGCTCGGCGGTCATGCCGGCCGCTCCAGCAGCTTTCCTGGACTTAAGCTTAGATATGGCTATCTTCATCAAGGTCGAGTGAACGGAATTGTTGGTCTACATCCTCCAGGTTGAAAGGTTCACTCTGACTGACAACAGTATTTCGTTCGTCATCGCTGTTATACAGTCTACAGAAATACTCTTTCCAAATCCTCAGCATCGACTGCGACTTTACTACTACGTTCACTTGTTCGTATCTACAGGCTTCGTTACGGGGGTTGTGTCCGTGGCGTATTTGTTTTACCTTTTGGTAAGACTTCCAAATCTTATTCTTGGAGTAGCATCTCTCAATTTCCTCAGCAGCGCGCGCGCCTTATTCCTCCTAAAAAGCCGGTGTTCGTCTCTCCTCTTCTTCTCTGCAGCTTTGTATGCATCTTGCTTAGCTGCATGTGCTTGCCAGCACTCGTCGTCAATCCAGGATTTTTGTTGTGGTGGCCGAGTAAAACCCAGCACATCAGAGGCGGCATCTCTGACGGATTTTTGGCAATGTTGCTAGTGGTCTTCGATACCTGATGCTGGCGGTATAGGACCTCTTACGATATTAAGAGAGACTCGATCGCAAAAAGATTTGGCGATATCTTGAGATCGCAGCCTTCCGTCAAACTTCCTCACAGTATTAACTTGTCTTTGCGATGTTTGGAATATTCACAACTGTACCTTGGCTACAAAAAGGTAATGGTTTGAGTCGATGTTGACCCCTGAGAACATTCGGACATCCTTAATACTGTAGGATTGCGTCGATCGCAATGTAGTCAATCTGGTTGATGGTTGATTGATTAGGAGTTCTCCGTGTTCCCTTGTGAATATCGTGATGCAAGAACTGCATGCCAACTACGACAATATTTCGCCCCGCCACAAAGTCGATTAGCCTGAATCCGTTATCGGACAATTTTAGTGTCATAGCTAGGCCACTGCTCGTAAGTCTTGTCCAAGAGCTCATAGAAGCCATTTTTCGTGTCGTTATCCTTCTCCTCTGTAAGGCTAATGTTGGCAAATTTAGCCTCAATACGGACTGTTAGAGGGCGCTCGTTCAATTCGCATGCCGGGAAATCAAGACTTTTTGCCTAAGTCTGTCTCTAACAATAAATCGGCATCCAAATAAGCGCTGTTTTTGCCGTCGATAACAATCGCCGTAGTAAATATCGCAGGGAATCAAAACAGTTTTTGTCCTACCCATCCCATCGCATTTCTGGGATGGAGGTGAATTTGCTTGGTAGCAGTGTAGGCCCTCCGCTAGTTGTTCGGCTGCACTTGGCTTATTAAGAGACCTAACATTCCACACACAGATCTGAATTTCGTTGTCCTTATATCGTTTGCAGGAGTTGTTTCAACAGTAGATCTGTCCGTATCTGGCATTATAAACTTTCTTTTCTATGGCCAGGCAGTTACCCCGGCGCCACAACCCCCAACTTGGTGGGCCAGACTGGTGGGTTAGACCGAAGCCAATAACCCGTTCGGCAATGTGAGCCGATCAACCAATCCAATTAGTTTCTATTAATTAGAACTGACCATGGCTTGAAGCAAATTTGAAAAAAAAAAAGTGAATTCGTACATTTTGAGTACGAATCCCTACACGACTGACTGCTGGAACGAATTTTGATCAACCAAGTATGACATGACTCCACCAGATTGTCGGACATACATCTAGGTTTCTGTCTTGAAACTCTATTTAACCAAAATCACCTGTCAAATACAGAAGGCTATAATCAATGTCATCATGTAATAAATAAGGCAAGCAAGGCTATTGCATTTTTTTTGAACAAATTTCAGTTGAAAAATCTCCGATCAAAGCCCTTTATCGTCAACTTGTTGATTCAATACCACGTGCCTTGAAACACTAATCCCATCACTCATCCCATTCACGACTAACCGGAACATCTCTTCAAAGAAGTAAGAACAAAAAATTCAAAAATAAAACCACCAACTTCACCAGACGTTAAGTCGCCTTTTAAGCAAATTAATTTATAGCCAAATTATTCGGAGACTTGTTAATAAAAACCGAACAAAGGTTATCTTGAACATTTTTGAATCGAAAACACCGAAAACGAGCACCACAAAGTGTTCAAAAATTAGTTATGGATATACTCGTACACAAAATATAAATACACATCCGTCATTTGCGTAACAAATGCGTTTTTTTTTCGTTTATTGGTAATTTTAATTTTATTTTTATTTCCCCCCGCCGATTGGGTCGTAAATATTTTTCAACAAGCGCACGAATTAATTCAGTATTCTCGTCTCTGTTAATTGATTCAGTTTTCAGAAACAAAGCAAACAAATTTGATTGCGCACTTTAGCAAAATAATCGAGAGATTTTCCGCTTAGAGCAGTTTTAAGTTTAAACGAAAATAAATATATATATATATTTTTTTTTTTTGTTATACCCGATTAGCCAGCAAGTGTTTGTTGCGCAACTAATTAACGAGAAAAATAAGCTCAGATTATGCATAACAGATAATTCTAGAGTGTGGAATATTGTTGCGACCCCTAATTTCGTTCGTTCGGACGGTGAATAATCACTGCGATAAGATGAGAGTATGTCAGCAATTTGATTTTATAGAGATTGATTTAGGAAATTAAAAAAAAAAAAAAGGTTAAGTGTTTAAGATTACGTCGAAGAAAATTTTTTGACCTGGGAGCTTCACTGATGCCTACTCTTTATTACTGCGTGTATCCTCATAATTGCGGTTGTGCTGTGGGCTGACGACCCACTCACGTAAAAAAGAAAATAAATTTTATAAATGAACACAATCCAGCCTCGGATACACATGAATCCCCTATTCAAAGACAACATGGCACGAAGAAGAAGCACGGTTTGAGAGTATGCTCCTGGAACGTAAGAACGCTTTACACCCCAGGACCAAGTCAAGAACTGCAGGAACAAGCAGGAAGTACGCTGAATAGAATCGAGAATGACAAAAACAACAGATCGCGACGTTTTTGCAGCTATCAAAAAAGGTTACACATATTGGGTTGCGGATTCGCCGTGGAAAAGGGGCTCAAATCGAAGGTCATTGATTTTAAGCCCTTCAGTGATCGCCTGTGTGATCCGGCTGTGATCCGCGGCAATGCAAGATTCTATAACATCAGCTTCATATGTGGTCACGTCCCTACCAATAAGGAATTAATTTTTCGAAATCCTGGATGGAGTCTGTCTGAGGTACGATGTTAAAATTGTACTCGGGGACTTCAATGTCAAAATACGGCTTCCATGACACGACAACCGATAACGGCTTCCAACTTGCAAACTTTGCGACAGCTAGTAATACAGTGATATGTAGCAAGAAGTTGCCTCACAAAATAATCCACAACGCAACCTGGCTAACTCTGGATGGTCGAATCGCCAATCAAATCGACCATGCCTATTTAGCGATGTCACTAGTCAAATATCCTGGATGTTAAAACATTCAGAGGGCAAACGTCGACTCTGACCATTACATGGTAGCAGCCCGATTCAGAGCTCGACTATCAAATGAAAGAAAGCTGCAACAACATCCAAAAAGGAGGTTCAACATTGGAGGCCTACGTACACCGGAAATATGTATTTAAGCAACACTTCCAGCAGTTGCTTAATGGACATGACCAAGAGAGAGTGATAGATCAAGAACAGAACACATCTCCAGTCGAAGAATTAGTTCTCCCACACAGGTTAGAAGAAGTCGGCACACAATGAGCATGCACCAGATCATTTGCTAAGTTTGGGAGGAATATCAGCTCTATTTGCCCCATCTACAAGAAGGGCGATCCTATGTCCTATAACAACTATCAAGGCATGCCCCCACTTAACGTCGCCTATAAGATTCTATACAGTGTACTGTGTGAACGTCTGAAACCGCACTGTACCGCACAAATCAAGTTGATTTAGGTCCAGGTTACTTCAATTCACTGCTGAATCGTCACCTCTCTACCTCGTCCACACAAAATGGATCCAATCGTATATAGAAAATTGTTGTGTCCACTTTTGTCCTATACAGAAGACCGGGATTATGAGTGCCTAAGGCGTACTATTATTTTCTAAATATCCTGTCAGTTTGACAGAGATACAAAGGCACGACATTGCTTTAGATTTGCTGGTCTCAACTCAATAATATCTGTTCCATCGGAGACCTTCCAGGCTCACCCTAATAAAGACCAATTAGGTTCTTACCGATTCGCTTTCACCCAGAATAAAACTGCCAGCAGTTCGTACGTAAGGCATTTTGGCCACGGCGATTCCGGATGAGTGAGCTGGTGCGTTGTCGTATTAGAACAGCACTTCTTTTTTTTTTTTTTTGCCACACTAGACCGTATCTTCTGTCAGCTTTTTGTCAGATCGGTCCAATAATTCACTGTGGTACCGCCCTCTGAGAGTGCTTCTTCTCTTTAAAAAGTCCATAGGTAGCATGGGCGCTAACTCTCGAGGTGAGTCCCTATTAAAATACATAATTGGCCATAATATTTTAATCGCTAAACACCACAATAAACCAACGTTTATAGTGAAAAATAGACGGCAGGTATTAGGTATTACCCTACTGAGTAACTCTGACACCATTGCCATAAGAAACTCTTTGGACATACCGTTATTATTAAGTTAAATGTCAAAGAAATACCCGTACCCCCTCTACCGTGCAAAAACTCTAAAAATACTAACTGGGAACACTTTACAGCACTGATATGTAGATGAAGGCATTCAAAATAGAAACCCCCGTCGACATAGACAACTCAGCGAATAAATTGCGGATGATCTGCACCCAGGCTCACAACCTTTCGAAGATTAAGAAATCCAAAAACTGCCCGCATTGGTGGATTAAGAACTACAAGGCATTAGGAAAGAGGCAAGAAAACTTTTCAATGCAGCAAGCAGGCAATACAAGAGCACAAGCTGCAGTGCTAAAGGAAAATCATGGGAAAAGTTGGGCTCCAACATTGGAAGCGCAATAGTGTGCAAGGCTAAGGAAAGTCATATCTAAAGAACCTATAGTAGTTGTATATCGAAAACTACCAGATGGTAGCTACATGAAATCCAACACAAGAATAACACACATTAGCCGTCTTTCCTGACATCTAAGGAGTCTTCAACAATGTCAACATTTCCGCTATAAGTAGAAACTTAGGAAATGCTGGAGTTCATCCTGCATTAACGAACCTGAAAACCGTGAACATCAATACAACAACGATATTGAGAGACACCACCTCAAAGGGCACGCCTCAAGGAGGAGTAATATCACCTCTTCTGTGGACCACAGTAGTTAAAAGTACTTCTGGGTCTGAAAAGGGAGGGAATAAAATTCACTGCACGCGCGAATAATTCTTATGGCTACCGGCAATTTCCTCTCCACGATCTGTGAAATTCTAAACTATGCTCTCAGAATCCTTCGAGACTAGGCCAAGCTCTATGGGCTGGATATCAACCCGCAAAAAACAGAGCTTGTTCCATTCACACATAAAAGGATAATTCTTAAATTTGATCTTGCCTCTGTGGATGAGATAAGCCTAACACTATCCAGCAGTGCTAAATACCTAGGCATCGTACTAGATAGTAAACTGAGTAGGAGGCTCAATGTTGAAGAACGTGGTAGAAAAAAGCAACGATCGGCTTCTACACTTGCAGCCGTAGAGAAAATGGCGACCTCACCCCAATAATATCCTGTGGATGTACAGAGCTATCGTCAGACCAGTTTTAACCTACGGCAGCTTAGTATGGTGACAATCCACAAATAAAACTAGCAACCAACACGATGCATGCGAACCGCGCATCTGGAAAACATGCCAAGTATGCCCCTAGATCTATACATGCGAGAATCTGCAGCGAAAAGCGCTTTAAGATGATTGAGTCAGCTTATTGAGTGGAAACCAAACCCGAAAGGCCACATCTCGATCATTACAAGTGAACTGAGTTTATGCCCCAATACGGAGTACAAAATAACCCATCACGACTTTAAAACACCATTCTCCAGCATTTTCCCAAGCAGAGAGGAAAGGGGCAGGAACCAAATGGTACCTGACTCGATATCCACTTTCACGGATGTATCAAATATGAAGAAAGGCACCGGCGCAGGAATATTTCCCGATCAATTGAACTTACGATGCGCACAATGTCTGGCTGCAGCAGAAGCAGCCAAACTTGGGACAATGAAGACAATATCCCAAGAGGATATCACAAATTTATTGATAGCCAGGCTGCTATCAAGCCCAACACGGCATTCGAAATCAAATTAAGGCTTATAGAACGCGGTCGCGAAGAGCTTCAGGCTCCTACAAAGCAGTGACAGATAATGAGCGTGCAGACAAGCTAACTCGAAAAGGATCCAAAGGAAACTGACAAATCCAAGTATTAAGGATACAAATAAAAGCCAATGAAAGGTGTAAAAACTTTAAATTCGTTGATGAATTAAAGATAGCCGCTAGACTGCCAATCTCTTCAAAGTCGCAAGAGATGACTTGGTGGGAAAAAGTATGTCCGATGAATGGAACCTCAGCATTGCGTGGTTCTGAACTTCGCTAACTACGAGTTTTCTTCACATCGCCTACAAGATCCTATCTACCATATTGTATGAACGCCTGAAGCCGTTCTTCAACAACCCGATTAGTCCATATCAAAGAAGCCTCAGGCCAACAAAGTCCACTGTCCACTAAATATTTACACTACAGTAGATCTTGGAAAAAACCCATGAGCTATAAATCGATACACCCCACTTTTTCATAAATTTTAAGGCCGCATATTAAGCGCAAGTATTGTATAGGGTTTTCCAATAAGGACTTGACAACTTTTTTTTTTAAATAAAACGCAAACCATTTGAGATATTTCAAAAACTTTATTGTCGGTTTGAAGTACAATCAAAGCATTTATGAATGGAACTCGACTTCGTTCACATGGCCACCGCGGGCACGTTTGCTGCGGTCGATTCGTTGGACCCAATTTTGTACGACTTGGCCACACATTTCGGCCGAAACGGTCGCTATTTTGCGTTCAATGTTGACTCTGAGCTCTTCCAACGTCGTCGGCGTGTTGGCATAAACCAATGACTTAACGTAGCCCCACAGAAAGTAGTCAAGCGGCGTTAAATCGCACGAACGAGGCGGCCAATCGACTGGCCCATTTCTTGAGATAACACGCTCACCATACTTACTCTTCAATAAATCGATTGTAGAGTATGCTGTGTGGCTTGTGGCATCATCCTGTTGAAGCCACATGTCGTCCAAGTCCATATCTTCCAATTCGGGCCAAAAATAATCGGTGATCATGGCACGATAACGCTGACCATTCACAGTAACGTGACGATCGTTATCGTCGACGAAAAAATATGGCCCGATAACGCCGCCGGCATGCAAACCGCACCAAACAGTTATTTTTTGAGGATGAAGTGGTGATTCATGAAGCACATGTGGATTTTCACCCGACCAATACCGCATATTTTGCTTATTGACGAACCCATTGAGCCGAAAATGAGCTTCGTCACTGAAAATGATTTTGCGATGAAATTCATCATCTTGGCGCATCTTCTCCAGAACCCAATTGGAGAACGTACGACGTTTCAAATGGTCCATCGGCTTCAATTCTTGCGTCAGCTTGATCTTGTATGGGTGTAAACCAAGATCCTTACGCAAAATACGCCATAATGTGGTCTGAGCGATGCCCAATTCTTGAGAACGCAGTGGAATTGACTGATTTGGTTCGTTTGCTACGAACGCCAGCGATATTTTCGACACTTCGACCAACCCGTTGTCTCACTGACACGGCAACATCACACAACGAATATGTAGACTCAAATTTTTGCAACTAAACTTGTTATTGCCTGTCTACTAGGGCGAGAATTACGACCGAAAATTGGAGTTAACGCTCTTAAAGTTGCAGTCACCGACTCCGAATTTCGGTAGAAAATTTTTATAATTTGCAGACGTTGCTCGTTCGTGTACTTTACGATGATGAAAATGTTGAGTTTACTGAATAAATTGACAGTGAAAGTTTGATGATTAGTGTAAGAGTGCGTTCACAAATTAAATTCACAGTTGTCAAGTCCCTATTGGAAAACCCTTTATATGCCGTTAGCAAGAAAGGACACACAACACAGAATCTCGGACAGAACGTCACCCTCGAGAGATATACGAGTACATTTGAGGTAGTTAAGTGCTTTGTCTACACTCTAAATTGCGTTAACTATAAAGGAATCAGTATTGGTCTTAGGCCTTTAAATCCTTGATTATCCGACAGATCTTAGAAAAAACCAAGGAAATTCATATCAATGTTCATCATTTGTTCATTGAGTTTAAGGCCGTAAATAAAAGAAAAACGACCTACATACATACATATGTAATGCTATGCCCTGCATATCTATCAAACTCTTCTGCTTATGCAGGATGATGGCCTGCATGCATTTGATGTCAAACAATGATTTCGACAAGGTACCACGTTCCCTTCGTCAACATCGTACTTTAAAGAGTTTTGTCACAGAAACAGCATGCCATCCTTTGAGATTGCAAAGGACTGCGCTTTGCTGCAAATTCAAACAACGACACAACCATGAAAATCGAGCAAAGGATCACTCATCTAAGTTTATGTTTCTTTAGACTAAGAAGCCAACTCACGACCAAGGAAGAAATCACAGTCTGAGACCTTTTTTGGAAAGGTGGACTTTATAAAAGGCGAGGTAAATACCCTTAGTTGCTTAGTTGCTAATTGGAAAAGAAGATTCAACAAGGAACAGTTAGATTGCTAGGATAGGTTAAGCGAATAAACACCACTACTCTGGACCGGAGAGTCTTCGAAGCCATCTAAGAGGGACAATGCGGTAAAGGAATACCTCGCCTTAGATGGCGCACTAAAATGGAAAGAGACTACAATAAGCTTCCTTTGCGTAACTGGAGGCGATTATTGGAATATCGCGCTGAATGCAAAGAGCTGTTGGTAAGTTTCAAGGAAACGAACGAAATGGCTGACAAGATAATTATTCGCTCCATCAATCACATCTACTCGTACGATATTTTCACTTATAGGGTAGGTACTGGGCAGATTTTTGTAGTGTTATGTATGATCTGCCTCCTGGTAGTAAAAAACTGACCCAAAAAGCTATTTTTTTTACATTTGAAAGCTTTTAGAAATCATAAACAAAAATAATTTTATTTGCTTTGATGTGACGTGCAATGAAAACAAAACTTTGAAAATCTGACAAAAATTAGGGTCGTTTGTTTAAAATCTATAATGAATAGTATGATTTCCAGTCCCGTAACTCGATTTAGGAACAAATTTATAACGGGTGACCAGATAGCAATGATAGCTTTTCCAATTGTTATGTTTCAGCAGCTGTCAAAGTTAGCAATGACATCCAGCTGTCAAAATATTCAGTAAGGTTTGCCATTTCATCATGCATCGTTTTACGCTTGCCAAACGTGCGTAAATTATTAAAAAATATTGAAATTCCGGCTCATTTGTAAATATGCAACGTTAATTTCGTCGTAGGGGCGGTCGTCATCATGGCTTCAATGTGCAGGCAATTCGTCGCACCGTGGAAAAGTTAGGATCCACCAACCACCAACCAGATAGAGATTGGTGCGAAATGAAGAAAACATAGCCGCCGCCGTAGCGGCCAGTATCGAAGATGACCCAGAAATGTCGATTCGGCACCTATCAGCTGAATTGGGCATCGCCAGAGAGTCAACTCGGCTTATTTTTCGGGTAGATTTGGGCCTACATCCGTACCAGATTGTGCTGACGTGAGAATTGAACTCGGACGACCATAGACAACGCCGTGAGTTCGCTAATTGGGCGCTGGAGATGTTGGCCGGGGATCCGGATTTTGGCCAAAAAATCATGTTCTCGAACAAGGCCCACCGGCATCATCGGACCTTATTTCTTTCGAAATGAGGAAGGAGACACCGTTCTCAGGTATAGAGCGATGTGAACCGACTTTCTGTGGTCAGAGCTCGACAACATCGATATATCCGAGCTGTGGCTCCAACAAGACGGCGCTTCACGTCATACAAGCGACGCAACGCTCGAAGTGAAGGGGAAATATGGCGACTGGATTATTTCACGGCGAGCGTTCATCGATTGGCCGCCGTGATCATGCAATTTGACACCACTCGATTATTTTCTCTGGGGCTACGTCAACCCCTTAGTCAAAGGTAACAAGGAAACCACTTTGATCGAGTTGGGGCCCAACATTCGACACGCTATAGCCGGAATAACGCCGCACATATTGGACCGAGTCATCAAGGTGGCCATTTGAATGATGTGCTATAAGGGCATGAAAGTAGCATCAAAATAAAGCGAGAATCAGTTTCATATCTCACACACCGTTGTTGTTTTATTTAAAACATTTTTCCTATCGTTCTTATCTGTTCACCCTTTATAATGTAAAAAATAATCAAAAAGACCGCCGTGTTCTTACTTATTACTTTTTATCTGTGCTCCCTTCTAAAGCATCCTTGAAACCTCATAGGAATGCGGCACACCACATAAGAGACATATTTTCAGTTCAACTTTTAGATGTTTTCAATTTGTATTACAGCCAAGTAAACAAGACGCTTTCATCCATTTTCCCCAAAGTCTTCTCAATCATACCAAAATAAAACAAATAAACCTTGACCATCAGCACAATCAGGTTGATTACGATTCTAAATCAGAAAAAGGACGTAAAGAAATTTCTTCAACCGTTATGCTAAATTCTGACAAACTTCCAAAGTTTCAAGAAAAACACTGGAAGCAGCAGAAAGCATCTCCTTGGCTACACGCATGTAATACGTACATACTCGTGTGCATGGAAGACTTCATCAAACTTCGTAGCCCCTCAAAACTCTCTTAAAAAAAAAAAAAACTTATCCTTCAACACAACTTGTCCTTTAATCATAACTTCAAGTGGCTTCTTATCTTCACTCCTCATCCGCATGTCACTTAAATAAAACGATAAAAATAATAAAAATCCGAAAAAACAGAAAAACAAAAAGAATCGTAATTGGATAAGAAAAAAAAATTTTTTTAATCACTCAACAGAATATCATCATCCGAAAATATTTGTCTCGCCTGCAGCTTACGTTCCACCGTGCGTCGTCGGCCGCCACCGTTGTCAATACTACCTTTCCCCCATCCATCTATCCATCCCATCCATCTATCCATCCCATCCATCTATCCATCCATGCATCCATCCAGAGAGGAAGACAATTTGATTAAAGTTTGAGAATAAAAGTTTGTTCCTTTTCAAAGGGCGAAGCAGGGTGGCACTCGTAGTGGTGTTGGCATATTCCTCGGCTTTTCCACCAAACTTATTTTTGATTACACCCCCACAAGAACGTGAAGTTTATGCTTGTTCAGGACGAATTGGTCCTTATTACCAAAGTTAAATGTGACGCTTAATGCGATTGCCTGATGATGGTAGTGCACATGTTCAGACTGAACACAAAGTGAACTTCAAACTTCCTCCTTAGAATTGAGTTATACAATGATACACAGATATGGATATGGTTTGTTTTTTTTTTTTTTTTGTTGCTTTGAAATTAAACGCCCACACCCGCATATAAATGCGCGCAAATTTAATTTCCAAATCAAACGACCATTCAACGCGACGGATCACGAGTGTACATGTGTGCGTGTGGATGTGTGGATGTGTTAATTCCCCCGGAGACGTTATACCCGGGATCATTTTATTTAAAAACAATTCCAATGATTGTCGTCCCTATGGAATACCGAATACAAAACAACGAACGATATATTGAACACCGAATACCAATTGGCGAGCTGACCAAAGCATATTGCATGGCATACAAAGAGTGCGCCATTCAAACCAAAACTAAACTAAATAAAAACACCTACACTACCGTTGAAAAAACTCGCAACACCCAGCCAGAGTTGCCACCGATGACATTTTAAATATTTTCCTGTCCTAATGTCACTAACACGTAGCCCAATAAACCATTGATATGTCACTATACTGTGGTTTAAGACATTTGGTCTGCCTATAAATTGCTCTATATCCAAGCAATTGAAACACTTCATACCTTATAAAAATTGCTGGCTTCTAAGGATTGATATAATGAAAAGCAGATCCAAACCCCGTGGAAGGTTTTAAAGAGTTGCGATGACAAACATAGATTGCGTTCAGGATTTTTCAGAAACAAATACTCGTAGAGAAATTCTCCAAATCTTACCTAGCCTTACACTTTTTTCTGTTGTTCCGTTTGGCATAGCATGAACGAACGAAAATATTTAAATGAAAAATATGTAGTTAGGGTGGCGAAATACTCGAACACAAAGCCAGTAGAATATGCAAAGTTAGGGCTTAGCATTTGTTGGCGTTAAGCTCAACGTCAACAACATTTTGAATTTTAATTATTGTGGGGGCTGAAGCCCCAATTTATTTGGCTTAATACAAGCTTAATACTAGGACTTCAAAACTAACGAAAAGACTTAAGAGCTAGGACCCAAAGGAATGATGCAGAATAGTTTAAGACGACGAGTGCTCAGATTCAAATCAAAAACAGACTGGTTTGAGTTGACCTTTAATACATTTTCCTTCGTTCGAACCATAAAACCGGTAGATAGAAGAGAAGCTGAAGTTGTAAAGTCCGTTGGAGTTGTTAAGGAATGCGCAGTCGATGAATGAAAAGAATTTCAGCTATATTCCCACGTTCTGCTAAGAAATTCAAACTGATAAGTTTGAGGCGGTCCTGATAGAGAGGCAAAACCCCGGGCAGCAAGTCGGAGGAAACGACTTTGAATACCCTCGATTCAGGAAATATAAACCCGGTGAAATAGCCCCCTTTTCAAAGGTAAAATTCAGTGAATCATCGTTTAGTAAAACAAAGTGATGAGCTGACTTTAAGGATCATCTTATCGATATGCGGACGGAAATTAAGCTCACTGTCGAATAATATGCCAAGGTTCTGAAAATATATACGACGGGCGTTCAACATATTCTCGGTATCGGGGTGAAGCTGGGGCTGTATATGTAAACTGACTTATTTATCAAGTAATAATATTATTTTAGTGCATTCATGTAAAATTTCATATAAATGTGATTATTAATTCGCGTTTTATCTCTAGTTAAACAGAATCATAATGGCAACTGAGACGATGATGGTGAAAATTGAGCATCGCGCTGTAATTAAATTTCTCACTAAGCAAGGAAAAAGTCAAAAAACTATTCATGAAGAGATGGTGGCTGTTTACCAGGGTTCCGCACCTTCATTATCAACTGTGCAAAAGTGGTCAAGTGAGTTCAAGAGAGGCAGAGAGAGCATTGAAGACGACCCCTGCTCCGGCGCCCCGGCTACTGCTTGTACGGGAGAAAGCATCAAAGAAGTCGAAAAACTTGTTCTTGAGGATGCCCGAATAAAGGCGAAAATGATGGCAGAGATCACCAAGCTTTCAATTGGTACCATTCACACCATTCTTCATGACCATCTTAACCTTTCAAAGGTCAGTGCAAGGTGGGTGCCACGAATGCTCACAGCGCCTCAGAAAAAAGTGAGAATCGCATGCTGTAGAGAGCTTTTGGAGATGTGTAGTGAGAACGCGGACGGTGTTATGGATCGAATTGTTACTGGGGACGAAACATGGGTCCACCACTATGACCCTGAAAGCAAACAAGAGTCCATGCAGTGGCATAAAAAAGGAACAGACCCCCCGAAGAAGTTCAAAGTCACTCCGTCTGCCAGGAAGCTCATGGCCACAGTTTTTTGGGACTCAAAGGGAATCTTGCTCATTGAGTACAAAAAAAAGGTGAAACCATTAACACCACATCCTACGCTTCCACTTTGCATAATTTGCGGGAGGAAATTAAAAAGAAATGACGGGGTAAACTCGCAGCGGGTGTGTTGCTTCTTCATGACAACGCTCCTGTTCACACGGCGCGAGTTTCCAAGGCTGCTGCGCGAGATTGTGGTTTCGAAGAAATCCAACACCCACCCTATAGTCCAGACCTTGCCCCTAGTGATTATTTCCTGTTTCCGGATTTGAAAAAATGTCTTCGTGGAAAAAGATTTTCGGATGATGAAAAACTCAAGTCGGCAATAAATGGGTATTTTGCAGAGAAAGAGGAAATTTATTTTTTTGAGGGTTTAAAAAAGCTTATCTCAAGATGTAACAAATGCATTGATGTTAGGGGAGATTATATTGAAAAATAAAAAAAAAACAATTTCAATTGAATTCGCATTTTCCTTCATATCGATACCGAGAATATATTGAACGCCCCTCGTAGATTGGCATTTGGCAATATTAAGTTCTAAGCTGTTTTTGAAGTCATGCCGATCTACTTCATGGACAGGGGTGGGTGTTCCGGATAATGTGTCGATGACTTTGAGGTGAGATTCGTTTATATATTCCGAGGAAAAATAATTGTATGAATGCGGGAGATGCATCCCCAAATTTAAAGGACCTTGTCTGGAAAAAAATTAAACAGATTTCGAATGAAAGAATATAAAAAGAATGCAGAATTGTCTCCATAGCCAGTTTGTAGCTTTTAACCGAGATATTGATGTTTAATTCATAATGTCCTTTCAACACAAGAATACGAATGGTTTATGGTATGTCTATGGTTTTTGCTATAGTATCGGTCAACGAGCGAGTTTGGAATGTCTGAGACGATACCCTGATAGAGCTGCCTCAAATAGCGGGCCATTTATTAGAACATTTTCGGCAATAATCGAGTGAAACACATCCTGCTTTAACACAAGTCGTTTGCAGCTCCAAAGACATTTTACATTACGTCAGAAACCATCCAAGTACTAGTCTAAGGCAACTAAGCAGATATTTTAATCTAAGCAGGACTTACATCTGAAAAATTTCACATTCAAAAGGTATGCATGCATCATATAATATAGGGTTTTCCAATAGGGACTTGACAACTTTGAATTTAATTTATGAACTCTTTCACTAATCATCAAACTGTCACTGTCAATTTATTCAGTAAACTCAACATTTTCATCATGGTGAAGGTCACGAACGAGCAACGTCTGCAAATTATAAAAATTTTCTACCGAAATTCGGAGTCGGTGACTGCAACTTTAAGAGCGTTAACTCCAATTTTCGGTCGTAATTCTCGCCCTAGTAGACAGGCAATAACAAGTTTAGTGCAAAAATTTGAGTCTACACATTCGTGGTGTGATGTTGCCGTGTCAGTGAGACAACGGGTTGGTCGAAGTGTCGAAAATATCGCTGCCGTTCAGGCGTCCGTAGCAAACGATCCAAATTAGTCAATTCCACTGCGTTCTCAAGAATTGGGCATCGCTCAGACCACATTATGGCGTATTTTGCGTAAGGATCTTGGTTTACACCCATACAAGATCAAGCTGACGCAAGAATTGAAGCCGATGGACCATTTGAAGCGACGTACTTCTCCGATTGGGTTCTGGAGAAGATGCGCCAGGATGATGAATTTCATCGCAAAATCATCTTCAGTGACGAAGCTCATTTTTGGCTCAATAGGTTCGTCAATAAGCAAAATATGCGTTATTGGTCGGCTGAAAATCCACATGTGCTTCATGAATCACCACTCCATCCACAAAAAATAACTGCTTGGTGCGGTTTGCATGCCGACGGCGTTATTGGGCCTTATTTTTTCGTCGACGATAACGATAATTACGTTACTGTGAATGGTCAGCGTTATCGCGCCACAATCACCGATTATTTTTTGGCCCGAATTGGAAGATATGGACTTAGACGACAAGTGGTTTCAACAGGATGATGCCACAAGCCACACAGCACACGCTACAATCGATTTATTGAAGAGTAAGTATGGTGAGCGTGTTATCTCAAGACATGGACCAGTCGATTGGCCGCCTCGTTCGTGCGATTTAACGCCGCTTGACTATTGTGGGGCTACGTTAAATCATTGGTTTATGCCAACACGCCGACGACGTTGGAAGAGCTCAGAGCCAACATTGAACGCGAAATAGCGGCTGTTTCGGCCGAAATGTGTGGCCGAGTCGTTGAAAATCGGGTCCAACGAATCGACCGCTGCAAACGTGCCCGCGGTGGCCATATGAACAAAGTCGAGTTCGATTCATAAATGTTTTGATTGTACTTCAAGCCGATAATAAAGTTTTTGAAATATCTCAAATGGTTTGCGTTTTATTTTAAAAAAAAAAGTTGTCAAGTCCTTATTGGAAAACCCTATAGTTTAGCAATGGGTATATTGTTTGAAATAGCGCTATTAGAACATTCTTTACGAATATTGTAGAATTTTTCCTAGGTTAGAACTGCTTTTTGGGAAACTCTTCAGAATACGCCTCACAACTGGCGGCTTTACTAAAGGCTAAACTGACAAGCATAACGGAATGGCTGGTCCGGTTAAAAGCTTGAATGAACATGGCAACTTCGCTGAAGCACTAGTGATGAGAGACTAAATGTTGAATACTCGTATGTCGTCGTCATTGAAAGAAAGGTTTCGGTTTATGCAATGGATTTAAATACCACTTTAACGTTGTGCTATTTCACTCCACTGATGATTCCTCAAATTGGTATACTGTTTTGATTGGAATCCAATGAACTAGCATACCCTGCTGTTATGTTGTCTCACATATGGGGAACAGAATCTGGTGTCATTGACAAAGAAATTTATTTGATGAATCAAACAGACAAGAGATGGTCATTGAGACTTGAAAAATAGTATAGTAGGCGAAACGAAGCCCTGAGGTACACCAAAAAATACTGCAAATAAGTGGGGGCTTGCAGGTGTATACAATACACCACTTATTTCTTTTACTTTTGAAATCCGCCTAGCACAAGGCAGATGCTTTTAGGTAACGCCATTATGAATGGTTGAACCTTTCCTCAAAAGATTGGCAGAATTTTCATTACTTTTCTCCATAGTTTACCTCGACGTAATCCAACGAGTAAGTCAAGATGGAAGAGCTCTTCTTATCAATTATATTGTACATAAAAACTGTTGAGAGTAACACATATAGTTCTTAAGAATCTGAATGGCTACCTTGATTTTTATTGTTTTATGGTCCCATGTTCATAAAAGAAATTTAGTTCTAGTCTCGAGTCGAAGTCCACTAATGCGGTGTTATGCATCCACACTATACCTAGGCCATGCTTCTGCTTGCTGAGATCATCTTTTGACAGATTGTGGGGCAAAGCTTGTATTCGATAACAATGATACAATGAAGATATCTTTCCTTGTTTAGTCCTTATAGCACGGAACTGACAAACGTGTTCAACAAAAAATGCAGGGCAGTGACATCCCGGCAAGTCTTGATAATTCGCCAATTCCTGTGGCGGCATATGGTATACCTAAAGCAGTTAGGCCATATTTTTCAACATTAGAAAGTATTTTCGAAACATTTCAACAAGATGAGTTTGGAAGCATTGGAGACTGTGGCGCTGTTTCAATTCTGATAAGTATGGGATTTTCAAAGTTTTAATCGATGCTATTAAATCCGGAGGCACTACGATCAAGGACTCGTGCGATCTATCTAATCGTTCAGTCAACAACGTATCCGTAGAATTTTTATTTAGAGCCTAATTTATTTCTATCGCACAACAGTTAGAGACCTTATCACAGTCATAGCGAACTGAGTGCCCGTAAACAATTGACATTTGGATACTATCGGGTCTATGAAAACCGTATCAACTGACAGAAAAATTGTATTAATTTCTAATTTTCCAAAGTATGAAGGTTTTTGATTTCTTGACCTCTGTACATACCTTTCAGTTCCTGACTCTGTTTATCAGTTTTCATATTCGAAAACGATACAATAAAATTCCACAAACGTCCTTCTTACGAGTGTAGAAATCTAGTGTTATATTTTGTAACAACGCCTCATACCGTAGGGTATCAGACACCCTCGAAGCCAATTCAGACATCTAGAGCCATGAAAAAAATTCAACAGCAGCTACAGTAAGGCCAGAATGTCAGAAAGATGGTTAAGATGGCAAGAACTGATCAATTCCTAAAGATGACAAGTATGCACACACGCTAGAGAATAACATGAAGAGAAATGACTCACATTCCCAGATTCCCGGAGAGAAGTTAATGTAGTTTTCATCCGCAAAGCCGGAAAATGTACTCATGTTGTCCCAAAGGACCTCCGACCTATAAGTCTATCATCTTTCCTTCTGAAAACTCTAGAACGACTGATTGATATCCATTTCCGAAATAACATTGATCCAAGACTTCTGTCAACGGCTCAACATGCCTACTATAAAGGAAAGTCGATGGAAACGGCTCTGCTGACTAACCACATCGGACAATCCCTGCAATATAGAGAGTACATAATGGTTGCTTTCCTGGACATAGAGGGTGCGCCTTTAACAACGTCAACACATCCACAATCACGAATGCGCTGTCTATTCTGCAGGTAGACGACTCACTTAGGGAGTTAATCAGTCTTATCCTAAATAGCGGGATAATCAACTCCAAACTGGGTGAGACTTCTGCTAAAAGATGTGTTAGCGGAGTTACGCCGCAAGGCGGTGTCCTCTCTCCCCTTATCTTCAACTTAGTTGTTAACGAACTACTGATATATCTGGAAGCCGGTGGTAGCAAGAAGGTTTAATATACGGATGATGTATCTATAGACGTCTCAGGAAAGTATCTTAATACCATTAAAGAAGTCTTAGAACAAAATCATAAAAGATTAACTCTTTGGGGGAATCGCTATGGATTGGGCGTAAATCCCCATAAAAGGACACTCCCTCAATCACTGGTACTTTCGATACAGTGAAATATCTGGGTCTAGTTTTCAACAGGAAACTAAACTGGGAACTTAATATTCAAGAAAGAGTAAAAAACGCAATAGTAGCTTTACGAGTATTCTCTTGAAAATAGCAATTGTGAACAAATAGGATCTCCAACCTCGCATTACCCATTGGCTACACGTCTCGGTTATAAGACCGATACTCACCTACGGGGTGGTTGTCTGGTGGACGGCCTTAAACAAAGCAGTCAACTGCAGCAAACTAAGCAAAGTCCAAAGCACAGCATGTCTGGGCATAAGAGGAGTCTTACGTATTAGTAACTCCGCGGCACTGGATATTCTGTTTCACTTCACAGCCCCTCGATATTTTCAGCAGGCATTCACCTTAAAGTAACTATAATACACATTGGACAAATAAGCTATTTGGCCAAGCTAATATTCATAAAACACTAGGAGTCCTTTCATAGAACGTCGACTAGACTACGGCCCAACATCGATTTGACAGAGACTTTCATGTTACCATCCCCTCTAGATCTCTCTGGGAGTAAGATGCCTTCATGAACAAGTGAATCCATTTCTATACGGATGAATCCAAGACTAACAGCAGGGTTGGTGACGGTGTTTTCTCAGATAAGCTTTACATAAGCCTTTCCTTCCGCCTTCCAAATTACTGTAGCATGTTCAAGGCGAAAATTTTAGCAATTAAAGAAGTCCTGTCCTGGCAGAAGAAAAACGGGATATCCGCTAAGGATATTCGTATCTTTTCGGAGAATCAGGTCGCTATCAAATCTCTGGACTCAGTTTCACAAAATTTTAAAATCACCCTTGATTGCTGATCATCTCTCAGGGATATGGCAGAGCAGTTTAAAATTCACATTTGTTGGGTGCCAGGCCACAGAGATGTTCCAGGGAATTATAGGGCCGGCGATCTCTCCACCACTCTATACATCCTACCGGAAAAAGAACAAACCTTAGGTGGACTGTTGGGTCAACATGTCTAGCTGGATGGGCAAAGCTGGATATGAATCGCTCTAAGAGTTTGATCTCTCAAAATAGGAAACATCGCAGCGCTATCATAATTTCCATCACTGGACACTGTCTTATAGGCAAGCATGCAAGAAGACTTCGCGTTTTTATAAACGGAAGCTACATGGACGAGGAGGAGACAATCACATACCCAGGTCTCTCCCAAATAAGAAAACTCCACGTAGGAGTCTTCTTCTACAATGACATAGACGTTAACAGTCTCCTTCGCTTCATCAGAAGCTCAAATTGGTTTCAAGGTTAGGGGAATCACAGATCCACATGGCATAACAAATTGGCCAACAGGCCTAAGTCGGTTGGTTTTTCTCCAACAGCCACCCTTTATAACGTAACCTAACCAAAATATGCACTCAATTTTCGAGTACCTTTTTGGGGCATACGAAGTTGTATAGAACTAAAGGAATAAGGAACTTGTCTATTCCACTTGGAGGTAGTGCCGTGAAGGAATCCATCGAGTTTGGTTCTGACTTAATTTTTTGCAACAGCACATACCATATGTGGTAAATCAAACGAGGAACCTACTCTGGGATCATGTTTTTGTTCAACAAAGCCCGCAAAAGTCCCAAGTCTCTATCTTAGATCCCCATCATCTCTACACTGTTTTATGGGACAGCAGCACGGCACCTAATTTTGATATTTCCTTTTTTAAAAAGACAATATAAAATATTGTACAATAAA
This sequence comes from Volucella bombylans, assembly GCA_949129095.1. NCBI lineage: Eukaryota > Metazoa > Arthropoda > Insecta > Diptera > Syrphidae > Volucella > Volucella bombylans. The sequence goes on from OX422142.1 coordinate 170,429,055, forward strand.
GCGCCCTAATGTGGCAACAATGCCACTAAAAATGCAACACAAATTTGCAACAAAAAAATTGTCCTCCTATCAACTGAGCTAGTAAAACATTGAAATACTCTAAAACATCCTCGTACAGCAGGGTGTACATGTATGGTGTACAGGGTGTGCGGACAGTATACATGCCTCCTGATAATGGATGCTTCGTGTCGGCGGTTATTTGTTTGCGTTGTAAAAATGTCGTCCGAACAGAACAAGGAACCAGAAACAGAATCAGGAGCAGCATCGCGACATAGTGTGGCACATATGAGTACATACATATAGTTGCTTGTATGTAGTTGTAGTTGACATTCTATTGGTACAGGAAAAAAGAGTTTTTCATACACACGAGTACTTACTATGATATCCGCGTGTATTCCAGCAGAGGGACAGCGTAGGAAGTACGAATAGTGCAGTCCTTTTTTCTACATATTTCTATGGCCTATCAAAAGCAAATACTGGGACGCAGTTAACAGTTATGTATATGTATCACCCTAGAGTGGATATCCACATTCAAGAGATATAAAATTTCGAAAGTGTTTTCGCCTATTTTCCATCTTTTTTTGCCAGTTTTCAAACTTTTTTTTGTTAGTTTTTGTTAAAATGGGGGAAAAAAAGCCGAAATGAGCAAAAACTTAAAACAGTGGCAGCTTTGGACGTTGCAGCGTGCAATGCAACTGAAATGGGTTAATCTCAGTGTTTACATCGAAAATATGAGTTCTGATTTGGCGGGGGAGACGGATACTTGTTTGGAATGAGCCGATGAACATGGTCCAGATATGTACACATGAGTACAAGTGTAATATGTATTGTGGTGGTCTAGTTTACTTACTAGTAATGATGATTTTGCTCTTTTTTTCTTTTTTTTTTGTTGTTGGTTCGGTTTCAGTTGTTGGTGCTCAAAAGTTATTTATGTTGGGATATTTATGGGGTTTTTTTGCTCTGTGCCGTTAAGCAGTTCAGGATCAGCAGGATGATGGGGAGAAGCAAATAATATAACATGGTCGGAACATTGTCACGAATCGTGATTAAATCTCTCAATGTTGTGGGAATCATGTTACATTGATGTTGGCATCAGCGGTCAGGAGTTACTAAAAAAACAACAACCACGTAATGGTAGTGGTCAAAAACAAAAACGAAATGTCATATCGATTGTATGGTTTTTGTTTTGTTTTGTTTTGTGACTGTCAAAAAAGAGTACGACTGCTGGAAAACCCATTTGGTGAAATTTAATGATATTTTCTCTGCAATAGAGAATTCGAACTGTGCAACATGGATAAGGAGACGCCGAAATGAGTTTGTACAGGGTGCGCTATCTTGGTATGCAGGTATGTGAATATTGAATAACTGTTCCTTTAGAATTTACCGACTTCCTTTATAATTTATTTGGACTAGTTTTTGAATACAACATCAATCAAGTGGCCGCCTTTATTGACCAAAGCAAAATGTGCCCTCTTTGCTGCGGTTTCCATCACTTTTTCCAGCGATGATTTCAGCACGAATGTTTACCTTGAGCCCGTCAATGGTCTGATTTTTAATGGCGTATAAAGGGTTTTCCAGTAGGAACTTGACAACTTTGAATTTAATTTGTGAACGCACTCTTTCACTAATCATCAAACTGTCACTGTCAATTTATTCAGTAAACTCAACATTTTCATCATGGTAACGGTCACGAACGAGCAACGTCTGCAAATTATAAAAATTTTCTACCGAAATTCGGAGTCGGTGACTGCAACTTTAAGAGCGTTAACTCCAATTTTCGGTCGTAATTCTCGCCCTAGTAGACAGGCAATAACAAGTTTAGTGCAAAAATTTGAGTCTACACATTCGTGGTGTGATGTTGCCGTGTCAGTGAGACAACGGGTTGGTCGAAGTGTCGAAAATATCGCTGCCGTTCAGGCGTCCGTAGCAAACGATCCAAATTAGTCAATTCCACGGCGTTCTCAAGAATTGGGCATCGCTCAGACCACATTATGGCGTATTTTGCGATTGGGTTCTGGAGAAGATGCGCCAAGATGATGAATTTCATCGCAAAATCATCTTCAGTGACGAAGCTCATTTTTGGCTCAATGGGTTCGTCAATAAGCAAAATATGCGTTATTGGTCGGGTAAAAATCCACATGTGCTTCATGAATCACCACTTCATCCACAAAAAATAACTGCTTGGTGCGGTTTACATGCAGGCGGCGTTATTGGGCCATATTTTTTCATCGACGATAACGATCGTCACGTTACTGTGAATGGTCAAGCGTTATCGCGCCATGATCACCGATTTTTTTTTTTGAAGATATGGATTTGGATGACATGTGGTTTCAACAGGATGATGCCACAAGCCACAATCCACACAGCACACGCTACAATCGATTTATTGAATAGTAAGTATGGTGAGCGTGTTATCTCAAGAAATGGGCCAGTCGATTGGCCGCCTTGTTCGTGCGATTTAACGCCGCTTGACTATTTTCTGTGGGGCTACGTTAGGTCATTGGTTTAAGCCAACACGCCGACGACGTTGGAAGAGCTCAGAGCCAACATTGAACGCGAAATAGCGGCTGTTTCGGCCGAAATGTGTGGCCGAGTCGTTGAAAATTGGGTCCAACGCATCGACCGCTGCAAACGTGCCCGCGGTGGCCATATGAACGAAGTCGAGTTCCATTCATAAATGTTTTGATTGTACTTCAAGCCGATAATAAAGTTTTTGAAATATCTCAAATGGTTTGCGTTTTATTTAAAAAAAAAGTTGCCAAGTCCTTATTGGAAAACCCTATACTTTGCTTTTCAAATAACCCTACAAAAAGAAGTCCGGAGGGGTCAAATCTTCAGATCTGGGTGGCCAGTCAATTTTCGTTGCAGAAACTGCATTGTTTGATTTGCAGTGTAGCACGGCGTACCGTCTTGTTGAAACCAGTAACCGTCCAGGTGTTTCATGGATCTCGTGTGGATTCTTTGTTCCCCAAATGCGCCAATTTTGCTTGTTAACGGGGCCAGAGACGGCGGTCATCAAAATTTGCTTCAAAAAATCAGGTTCAGTATCATCCATTTGAGCGACCGTTTGGCCGTATTCCAAGCGACGTGGACGGGCTTTCAGCAATATTCTTTAAGTCATTTGCGCTTTACACGGAAACAAATGCAAATCATCCTTCAAAATACACCGCATGGTGGTTCCACTGCCGCCAAAATGCTGAACGCGGTGACGATATGACACATGTGGGTTTTCGGTAACATTCTCTCTTTCCGCTTCAACCAGTTCATTGAAACATCTTGGGCGTTCATGAGCGGCATGTCGACGATCTCCCACTGTCCCGAGTTAACACAACTGAACGACTATTTTCAATGTACAGCGTCACTATTCTGGATTGACAAGTCTACTCAAGTCAATCGGTTGATAAATGTCACAGTTATTCAATGTTGACATACCGACATAAAATATGGCGCAACCTTTATGTACATATGTCAATAGATATCTTAGAGTAAAGATTTACTGTCATGTTTCTTTGAAACTATTCTAATAGAGATTCCCTGAATTACCATCGTCATATTTGTGTTCCAGATTGTCTACCACTTAATCATGGAAAGGTATACGCTTTAACAACGTTTACAAATTGATGCATCACTATCCTGTAATTGTAAATATTTGGGGCGATCTGCATAGTCCCTGATAGGGAAACTATTGATTACTCAGAACTTGGTCTGGGCCAGTAGGGCAACAATCAGTCACGATGAAGTGCTTGTTTTACCTCCTTCGTGGTGGTCCCCGGGCAACCATTTGCGTATACCTATATATGTAAATAGGCTTGATTACCATTCTTCGTAACTGAAATCAAAACCGCTACCGAAATCGACACTACGCCTCGGATAAGTATACATTGACAACATTTGGCTATTGTACCCGGACAAAGATTGCTTTCTGGAATGTGAATACGCTTCTCGAAAACGGAAGTGCAGGTCTTCAAAATGTCAGATTCCGCAAATTAGAGACGCAATTCATGGACATCTTAGGGATTAGTGAAGCCAGATGGTTGGGTTCGGGGCAGTTTAAGTCGCCAATTCGTAACACTGTACGACTCTACTCTGGAATGGCACCTGGAAGCTATCGAGAATCTGGCGTTGGATTACTGCTTTCCAAAACAGCTCTCAAAATTAATTTAATGGGAGCCTTTAGACGCGTCGCCATCATACACTTTTACGCCCCAGCAGAGTTCTCTTCTGTAGAGGAGAAGGAGGCCTTTTATAACCGACTGAGTGCTGCTTATGATAGTACACCACGCGGAGACATCCTAATGGTAATCGGAAACTTGAATGCCAATAGAAGAGACCATGTTTGAGCACAAGACGTGCCACAAAGTCAGTTGGGTGTCGTCGGACAGACAAACAATTCGCAACTAAATTGATCGCTTCGCGATCAGCCGGCGATTTAGAATCAATTTCCAGGATGTTCATACCAGAAGGGTGCAGAAATGGGAATGGCCCAGGACCATCATCTGATGGTTGCTAAGGTAAGATTACTTACAGCTGCAGTTTGGATATGCCAATAAAACATCTGAATGCCTAAGTTTAATACAGATAGGCTAAAGAATTCCGCAGTCCGCCAACAGCTAGGAGACCACCTTGCACAAAGATTGAGAGCAATCAGTAGCACGGAACCCACCTCTATCAAAAACCATTGGTGTGTTGTGAAAAATGTCTTCATATCCGGTGCAGAAAATATAGGCGGTCGTTCCCAAGAAACAGTGCTTAGGATTTCCGAAGCAACTCAGCCTAGAATCGAAGAAAGAAAATAGCTCAAAGCTCGCATCGCAGCTATTCCAGCAGCAGAGAGAAACGAGCTAGAGTCTGCGTATCGCGACGTGATAAGTGTAACAATATCAACGCATTGGCTACAGAAGCAGATGATGCCGCTAGTACATGTGACAGCAGGACCGTCGACAGAATTACCAAAGAGCTCACAGGCGTCAAAAGCTCTAAACAAAACCTGGTAAAAGACACAGATGGATCTCTGCTAGTTTCGGATGAGGATCAGCCCAAAAGATGGAAGGAACACTTTTCTACGGTTTTAAACCGCGTTTTCGCCAGTGAAGTGAACCCAACGCCCAATGACCCGTCCGTAGTAACAAATTCCCGAATACGCACTGTATCCCCCAGTAGAGAAGAAATGTTTGCCGCAATCAAAGCACTGATTGCTGGACTTGACGGTATTCCCGCAGAGCTCTTACGAGTAGCACCAACGACATCGAGAGAGCTTCTGCACCCAGTCATTTAGAGAGCATTCAGAGAGTTTTCTTGAAGAGTGTAAAAAAGGAATGATTGTCAAGCTCCCAAAGAAGACCTTACGCAGTGCGAAAACTAGAGTGTGCTACTGCTATTGCCTGCAGTAGCCAAGGTAATAGCAAAAATCGTCCTGGAGCGAATAAAAGACCATCTCGAAGACATACTCGACACCAAACAAGTAGGATTCCGCACTGGATCTTTCTGTGTGGACCACATCAACATCTTGCGAATCATCATCAAATAGTGCGTTGAATACCGATCACCACTTCACCTGCTGTTCATCGACTTAGAAAAGGCGTTCGATAGTGTCAATAGGGAAAATGGCTTGCTTCAACCAGGAGGCGCATCCCAGATAAATTGATTGCTATTATCTAGGCTACATATGACGGATCCAAATGTCACGTTCTGCATAAAGGAAGGTTCTCAGAGGAGTTTGAAATCTAAAGTAGGGTTAGGCAGGACTGTATACTGTCACCAATACTATTCCTGTTGTACTGCATGCAGCTTTGTCGACTGAAAATAGAGGAATTCAGTGGACTCTGCAGTCACACCTCAAAGGATCTACATCAAATGACAATAAGGGTGGATCAATACGGCAAAAACAAAAAGGATCAGCCTTGGAACTACCTCATCTAATCAAGTAGAGATTTTTGGACAACCCGTAGAGATGGTAGAAAACTTTCAATATCTTGGGAGTATTGTCTCTACTGATGGCGGGACCGAACTAGATATCATCTGCCGAATGGGGAAAGCAAAGGCTGCGTTCGGAATGTGGTCCAAAATAAGGAGAAACAACTCCTAAAGCCCATGCTACGACTGTTCCGCTCCAATGTTGAATCCATGCTTCTTTATGGGTGCAGCACTTGAAAAGTCACACCCGCTGTCACAAGAAAGCTGCAAACGTTCGTGAATAGATGTTTTCGAAACATCTTGAGGATTTTCTGGCCCAACCGTATCTCTAATGGTGAACTTCATGCAAGAACAGGTCAGGGACCCATTGACTCTATCATACGAAGACGTGAGTAGCAGTGGATTGGGAATATGCTTCGTAAAGGTCATGAGTACACGATGGCGCCTAGGAGTAGTGGAGGGCCTCTTCTCCACAATGGGAAGCTCACGGACATAATAGGTCCGAGGACCTAAGTAAGAAATAAGTGTCTAGTACAATCATTGAGCTGTAAACTGAATTATATGTAATAAAAATGTTCACTTCATTTTGGGAACTTAGCTGCGTATCACTCCAGTGGCGACGGGGTTAATTGAAAAAAAAAAAGTAAATAAATTCTGAACCTGCATTAAGTAAGAAATTAAAAATAAGAATGAATTCGTTGTGCACAAATTGGATAAGGAAGACTTGAAAGCGGTGCTCAAATCACAGCGTGACTGGATGAAAGCGGTTTTAACGAGTCAGAAAGCCTGGGTTATGGGTGACCCATCCCGTCCACGTGCACGTCCATTACCCAGCGATCTCCACCATATAAAAGGGAAGAAAACTGGAAGACGTATCCCTGACAAGTGGAGCAGCATTACGAAGCGTGTGGCATTCTTGTCGTGCATTGGAGTAGACAATTTTGAGATATGTTCCAAAAGATTTTGTGGTGTCAACGACGTGTCCACCAAAAGTTTTCAAGACTTGTCTTGCAAGCTTACCGAGTATTTTAGTTCTAACACACATGTTCTTGCAGCCCGATATGAGTTCCACAAAACCGTAAAAAAGCCTGGACAAATATATGCATCGTGGGTGGCCCATCTTAGAGGAATAGGTAGCTCGCAATTGTCTGTTCACATGTCCAGATGCTAATTGCGGATGTTGATAGCTTGATTCGTCAAGTTATTGTGCTCTATACGCCCCACGAAACAGTTCGCACACAAGCGCTCCAGAAAACAGATCCAACGCTTCAAGACGTTCTCGATATTGCTAGTGTGTATGAGATGATTTCTAACAGCAGCAAGTAATTGAGGTTAAACAATTCCCGGCAACCAACAGTCAGGTGGGTTTTTATGCAACCTTGCAATCTCCTCGCACATCGTGTCCCGCCGCCATTATAAATCCATCTGCCAGAAATGTAAGAAGTTGGGCCACATTGAAGCCGTTTGTATGTTCGTCTTCTAATGGAAAGCAGGCCAAGGCAGATAAAAGTAGATCTCGAAGCGTCCAACGGAATGGTAAAAGTTTTTTTTTCGTCGAAAAGACTCGCAAGCATACTACAGATACCCTGGTAATGCAGTGAAAAATATACATTTCAATGGTGGTGCAGTCGCATCAAAATAATTTGAAGTCTGCGATAAGAGTAGAAGTGACAGTAAACGGGCAGGTTATGGTGTTTCAATTGAACAACGGTGCGTCGTGTAGACTAGTTGGCCCAGATAGTTACCAGCAGTTGGGACAACTGAGATGTTTTGAGTCGGACAAGGTACTTCACACCTATGGCGGCATACCGCTCTCGATCAAAGCTGAATTGGAGATTAAGATTTGTCGAGTTCCTCCAAATAGGCGCTTGTTTGAATGATAATTTCATTGATGGAGCCAAATCTCATTTCGCTGAGCCAATAAAAAGGAAATAGTCACCGGGGCTAAATCCGAAAAATATGCTGTATGAGGGAGCAATTCGTAGCCCAATTCATGGAATTTTACCATGGCTACTACGCATGTGTTCTCCCGTTCACTATGTTAGAAAAAGAGCACTTCCTCTTGCCCAAACGCTGTCGTTTATCCTCCAAATCGCCGTTGAACCGGTTACATAAGTTGGTATATTATACGTCGTTGATTGAATATCTCTTGTGAGGGTAATCGATGTGGATTATACCACGTGTATCTCAAAACTTGTCCCCATGACCTTATTGGCCGACAGAACCATTTTGCCCTCCTTCTTCTTGCGAATCGGCGTCAAATACTCACAGGGAAACCCACTGTTTTAAGTGCATCTTGGTCTCCTGTATGTTATGGATTAGCCATGTTTGGCTCACGGTTATGAAACAAATCTAGATTGCAGTTGAACAACGTCAAACTCTTCTTCGAAGTAGTCACACGAAATTCATGTTTGTATTTTACCATATTCGTCACAATTTACGGGGTTGACAGTTTTCTATGCCTGTCACACGGAAACTCGAAACTTAACGGAGGCGGGAAATTCAGCAAGTCACGAACTTATTGATCCACCCTCGTAGTTCATTGCCATCAGTATTTGGTATACCTCCAAGTTTTGATAACGAGAAGTGAAATCTAACGTTGTCGTCCTCCAAAAAAGACATCAGCGCCACATCCTAGATCGATTTGTGAGCTGTCTATATCCTTTCCCTAGCTCGGATTCTGTGTGAAACCATCCCTGAGAAATTCGATGTATAAATACATGGTCAAAAGATAGTCGACACGGAAAGCCATCGTTTTCGTTTTTAATGCATTTTATTTTATTCATCTTAAATTTACTGAACTTACATGCTAATGCTAGCTTATTATAACTTAATTAACTTATTCTAACTTACTGGCCCAAAAAACGGGCGCTCTAAGCTAAACTATAATACAAATTTATTTTATGTCTTTCGATGTCTAATTTACAATTTTCAATCTTAATTACTGTTGATTAATTGACATCTATTATAGTTAAACTAAGAAAAAATTAATTGTTTAAGAAAAAACTTAGTAAATTAGCATTTTTTTGTATTTACATAAAACTTATACTAGAGGTATAAATACTTAAACTACTTAAACTAACTATTTTTGCTAACTTATACTAAACCTTAAACTACTTAGCCTAACTATACAATCTAATCTAACCTAATTGTTAGCAAACTTCAAGTTGTTAACCTAACAGCTAGCTAACCCAAGGTTGCCAACCTTCATACCTTAAAACTACCCTACCCTATGTAAGCCGGCCATTTTCTAAACATAGTAAGGGAAATATGGCCCACTTTGCCTTCTGACTAGGCTAACCTGGACTTGAAGGAAACGACGAAGAAATCGGATCTTCTTCATTCAACCACCAAATATTTTGGTGCTGCAAGACAACATCTTTTTTATCGCGTTTTGAAACCGCCCTGCTAAACCTGAGACGTTCAGTACTGCCGTGTGCGACGTCTCTGTTGTAGTTGAGTCGCCCCTCCTATCAAACCTCCCAGCACACCTATTCTGGATCAGCCCTTTCATGTCTAAATAGAGGAACGCTTCAGGGGACACGAAGCCTTTCAAGCGCACACTCTCATGATATAAGTAGTTGGGGTAGTAGGCCCCAGATATCAGGTTATTGGACGAGGTCATTGCTCTCACAATATGCCCTCGAGTCAACTTAATAGCGAAGTTGTCCACTCTTATTAGATTCGCTCTGTTGTATAGAACCTCATTGGGATAGAATTTTATGTACTCCGATTCTGGTGTTCTGTAAAGGTGAAGACAAACCCTAAGGCAAGCTCTCTCAAACATCCGAATCTTTTCCATTAAGCTCGCTCTCACGTTGAACCACACGGGACACCCATATACCAGCATGGGCCGGATGAGGGCCATGTAGCAGATTACGTTCACCCTCGCATCGAGTTGGCTGTTATAAAACAGTCTCTTTGTAAGGGCAAAAACGCCTTTGGCTCTGGCCAGAGCAACATCTATATGTTTGTTAAAATACAGATATTGATCTAGCCAGATCCCAAGGTATCTGACTACATTTCGACAAGCAAGTGGCTGTCCGTGTTGTCCGACGATTGAAAACTTTCGCCAATTCTTTCTGGTATCCCTAGAGGCCCCAGACAAAGGCGTCCTAAACAGAATAGTTTCCGACTTCTGAAAGTTGATTTTCAACTTCCAGGCTTCGCAATATCGCTTAATATTGTCGAAGTCACGCTGCAAAAGCATATTAATGACCTCAATCTTTGGACCCGATCTGTCGTCTGCGTACGCTATGGCATGGTGAAGTAAACCAATCAGATCATTTGTTTAAATGCTGAACAGGATCGGCGAATTTACCGCACCCTGTTGCAGACCGTTTTTAATGTTAAATGTTTCAGCAGTTCTTCACGATGAACTGTCTACTGGAGAGCATATCAAAAATAATGTACAGCAGTGGTTTACTAATGCCCAACCTGTCCAGCTTGAAAAAGAGTCCCTCTAACCATACGGTATCGAAGGCTTTCTCCAAGTCAATCAGGCAGGCACTGTTTCTTGCCTTTGTTCCATTGGATATCAGAAACCAGTTTAGAGGCAGCATGAATGATATCATGCCCCGCCTTGAAACCGAATTGATTGTCCGGAACTATATTTTTGTACGCAACCCACTTAGTCAGGACTCTATTGATTACCTTTTCGAACACCTTACTGATATTCGGAAGGAGACTTATCGACCGGAGCTTCGCCGGATTGGATGTATCTTTACCTCTTTTAGGGATGGGATAAACCACCGCAGTTTTCCAATGCTCTGGATAATGTACATTATTCAATGCATTGTTAAACAGGATGGTGTAAATGTCTACCGCTTCTAGAGGGAGATGTCGAAGCACAATGTTTGGTATTCCATCGATTCCCACTGATTTTTTACTTCTTATTGTGTCGAAGATCTCGTGGAGTTCTTCCTTTGAAATGAATGGGGGTAGGTCCCCTTCATTGGCGATGACATTATTTGCCATATTCTCGTCACTGAACTGGGTGAAACCCGAGCTCTCGAATCGCCAGTTCTGTATGTCATTTCGCAGGTAGAAATTGTACAGAAGGACTCGATTCTCCAGGTCGTGATTTGAGCCAATGATGTTATTGGTTTTATACGCCTCCTGAAAAGTCGCTCCTATGGCCTCAACCTTCTCCTGAGGATCCTCGATCACAAAGAAATTATCATCATCTGCGGCTTCATTTGGATCTATGCCTGCAGTAGTCAGTATTCGTTTGTTGTCCGTAGTTCTAGGAATTTTAAGACACTGTAGGTCGTTTTGGTTTTTTCTCCTAAATATTTTGTTTATTTGCGGGAACATACTCGGGTTGCTCGAATTTACAGCCCGAAGTCTGTTGTTCCAGTACAAACTTACAGATGCTCTGTAATTCTCTCTTAACAATATTTGGAGGTTTTTAATTGACGACTTCAGTGTCCTAACCTCCACGTTCTGTCTGGCAGTAAACCGCCTGTACAAGGTTTTGAGTCTTGATAGCAGTCTACTTTTGTGTCGGTGCAGTGCGTCGATGGTAGCATTGCGGAATAAGTCTTCGTTGGGTGTGTGTATTGTAATGTCCATCGTTTGTTTGGTCCATTTGTTTTAGGTACCTGTCAAGCTCCTCGTTAGACAGATTCCTATTGGACGGTGGGTAGAGCGAATTCGATGCTAGTGCTCTTGTTAAGGTTCTGGAGAAGCGTGTCCAGCGAGTCTTACTGTAATTGTAAGAAAACTTAGGAACAAACTCCTCCAACTCCGCAATTTCGTTAGGAATTGTTATTTCGGTACTAAAACCGCAATGGTCACTGTCGTACACGAATGTATGCAGACAGTTTAACGTTTGGAGATTACTCCCAGTCAGTTGTATCCGTACGTCGTACAGCAATAGGTCAAAATAAGAGCCGTATCTAGGAAACGACGGACTGTCCGTCGCCTTCAAACCAAGTCTATACATGACACTGTGCTGTGCCCCCCAATTAAGTAGCAGGTTCCCTCTGGTATTTGGTACATGATTTCCTCAATCTCTATGTTTGGCATTAAAATCTCCACCGATTATATAATAATTCTCCTCCGATTCCAGCCTAAGTAGTCTAAAGAGTCTATCGAGCTCTGAGATGAATATTGTGGATTGGGAAGCATCAGGCGCGTAGACAGATACCGTGAACAGCCACTTTCCGGTACGGAGAGGGATGCGCACGACACATGCCTCCAGGACCCGAAACCCATGCAAAACACCCTTGTGCATTCTTCTAAATTTAAATTTTTTTCTAATAAAGATCGCGACACCACCTCCTTGTGTTGAGTTGGGTCGGTTTCTTCTTCTACTATTGTATTTACTGTGTTCCACATTGTGCTTATGGGCAAGCTTAGTTTCGCTAGCAAAAAGCACATCAGGAGCTTGGTTTTCCAGCAACTTAAACAGTGCGGCTCTACGCTCGATTCTGATCAATGAATTGACATTCACTGCAAGGACCTTCAGGGTTTGCTCCACCATATGCGTACCCATTATGACATGAGGTGCGTTAGACCCGGCAGCAGCGCGTAGATTTGATCCACCCGCTTAGCTTGTTCCTGTACTTGACGTTGAAGCTGAGCCATCTGCCCTTGAATAGAGAGCAAGATAGCTAACATGTCAGGTGCAGCTTCCGGTGCTCTTGGCGCTGGGGCCGAGGAAGCAACCGTGGCTTTTTGTACCATTCTACCCATACCTGCCGCCATTTGGGCGAAGGTAATTCGGGGCGTGACGGCTGGAGTTTGAAGCTGAGTGGATGGACGCTTAACATCCGCTTTCTGCTGACGAGCCATATTTGCTTTCTTTATATCTTGGAACTTGGGACAACCCCGATAGTTAGCGGTGTGTCCCGCTTGAGAGTTGGCTTTTGTCTGACTCTTTCTCCTGACCCAAAGCACATTCCTGAGAATTGTGGTTCTTTCCACACTTAACGCATCGAGGCTGCATTTGGCAGTTGGACGCGGCGTGCCCGAACCTCTGGCAGCGAACGCATTGTATAACGCCTTCGCTCCTTTTTAATTTCTCCCAGTGAAAAACCTGGTAGTCCAGAACTTTGATACTCCTTAGACTATCCAGTTTGCTGTTGGGAGTGAGCTGTACTAGGAAGAACGGTAGTTTCCGCTTTTCCCTTTTTGCTCTTGAAGTGGTAAAAGGCTTAACCCCCACAAATGTGAGATCTTCGCACTCTTTCTCTTGAAGCAGTTTTAAGAGCTCCTCGGGATCAGTGGACGGTTCCAGTCCTTTTAATAGAACCGTTTTAAATTGTTCACCTTTTGGTGTATACGTGAAGTACTCCGTCGTCGTCTCCTTCAACAGGTTTTGCATTTTTTTATAGCCCTCCACTGAATTACAGTGGATGACGTGCCTGTCTGAGCCTAATCTTTTAATGATAAAGTTCTTACCTATGGCCGACTTACACAAGTCCTTGGTGTCCTGGACCTCCATGTTGTAGGTGTTGATTGGAGGCACTTTTTCTTTTTTCTTTTTCAGCTGCTGTCGCTGTTGTTGCTGCTGAGGTTGTTGCTTTTGGTGTTGCATTTTTTGATTTTTCTGCTGCTTTTGCACTGGGTGTTTTTTCTGCACATTATTTTCGTGCAGTTAATGTTGCTTTTGTTGTAGGGAGCTCGCTTTAGCTTCTTGCACCCTTTGTCTCCGGGCGGTTTGCTTAGCTTTAATAGCAAACACCTTTTTTTGTAATTCCAAGATGCTGCTACTAATTGCATTTAGTTCCTCTTCTTCATCTTCGGAATCAGATGTAGCCAACGAGGCAAAGTTGTTCTTACCCCCTTTATAATGTCTCGTTATATCAGAGACGTATGAGGATTTATCATCCGACTCATGGTGTCTTCCTTTTTGTGCTGCTATTGCTGCCGCTTGACGCCCCCCCACCCCCACAATTCCTTACTTAGCAGCATTTCTTTAGAGGTGCAAAGAGAGGGGCGTTTTGCTAAGTTAGACGTTGCACTTATTTTTTTCCTCCGTTTAGTAGTTCTTTCTGTTGGGTGGCCCGATTCGAAATCACTTGTTACAGTGCCGTCCACTAATCCCACAATGGGGATAACGGGACGGTCTTTGTCACTCATCACGTGTCCTTTTTGTATCCAACTATCTAATTTTCTTATTTATTTTCAATTAAAAAAATTATAAACTAAAAACGGGAAATGGTTTTCCACGGGCTGGGATTGAACCCGCACTTCTTAGAAATTATACAATTTTGCACCCGCGCACTACCGCACTTAGCCAACTGTGGCTGTGAAAATTTGTATGTTGATTTACGATTATAATATATTGGTTCAGCGAGGGAAAGCCGAAACAGGTCTATACACAAGCGTGGTCTGTGGACGACTCGCACACGGAAAGCCATCATATCTTCAGTGTGTGTCATGCCAAAGACCATTTCTTTTTGAGAGTGTAACGTACATACATATATCAACAGTAAGGAAGATCCATCGATGTGTCTAGAACATAGTCGATCGCACTAGGAGTCTGATAAAGACAGCAGGGATGTATGGTATATACGTGAAACTTTGTTCTGCCAAACAAAGTACGCAAAAGATATAATTGATGATGGTGATGCCATCTAGTCAGTCCAGTCAGCTTCCCCCTTTCGTAAAGAGAAAGCACTCAATTTTGAGATTGTTGACCAAAGGCATATTTCTATTACACCAATCATCAATCACGTATACGGTTGCCTACTCAGTAAAGCTACATCAACCATCAGAACCATTAAAAACGCTAGGCCTTCAGTCGATTAAAATGGATACTGCCTTGGTGTCAACTTTTATATACCACCAGGCATCAAATATTGGATCAACAACCGCAATCAGTTTCCTATTCGCCTCAAAACTAGTAATTCATCTACGATGTGTTGTGTGGCGGAATTACATGTATGTACTCGTATATGCTATCAAAAGTTGTCGAAAGTACTCTCAATGTCGATAAAAGAGCCCAACGCATACTGCTTCTTGTCGAGTGCGCCTTCAATTGTGCCAACCAGATTTTGTAGGACGGTCTCACAAGATCTTCCGCATTGCTTAGCATGCTACATTTTGGACAGAGGATGCATTCACAAAGCAGATTTCCGCACATGAAGCTCAACCATTTCCTCCATGCTCTTCCACGTGAACGAAGCCAAACTGGCGCTCTTGAGGATCTTCGGTATAAAGCCAACTCTTATTGTTCTCCAGAGACTCATATGGAAGTGTTGTATTTTGAATAATTGGTCCCTGAGTTGTCTATCTTAAATCGTACTAATACCGCTTAAATTGAAAGAATATTAAGTTCCATGAAGTGAGTTCGAATCAAGCATACGTATACGAGGCGTAGATATCGTATAAAGATTAAGATTGATAGTTTGCTGTGTCCACAGCTTTTACATTTAGAGAACCCACACACTCTAATTAGTCTGGATTTGGATTTTTTGAAAGCACAAACGCACAGTCAAAAACAAATACAACCACACGTTCTGTAACTGGTTTTTAAGGTAAATCAAAACCCTAATCAATCACGATCGTCTTATGCCAAGCATTCAACAATTGACCTTCTTTAATCGACTCAATCTTCACCTGGAAAACATCCCTTCACAATTAGTATTCAGCTGTCAGATAAATTTCAAAGGAATCCTTGACACCAATTAAAAATTTTCTTTCATTCAGTAAAGATAACTAACCAACCAACCCATCCATTGCCAAATTAGATGTCAACCTGCTTAACATGTCAAACGATTAATTTATAAGCTATGCAAGCAACCCAAACTGACCGACCGACCGACCGACCGACGGAAGACAGTAAATTTTTATTCAAAAGATTTATTTTTTTTTTTGGTAAGTGACCTGTTATCTCATGACAACTGTTTGTGCAGAAAGAAACCCAAATTTCCCTCTATCAGCGTCACAAACAGACCACACCTCACGGACAGGACTAAACAAACAATGAGGTGAGAAGGGAAAGAAAAATAAGAATCCTTGGCCCATCTAATCGCCTATTACTCGTTCCACAGATGATTCGAAGGAGAAAAAAAAATCGCTTTTCACCTTGTCTTTTCCCTTCTAGGGTCCTCATGAAACCCATAAAAATATTTAGACCGCGCCAGACAGGGTTCACCTCTTGAGGCTGTTTATTGTACCCTTATTATCGCAGTACAATGAGCAATTCCATCATGGACATGCACGTAAATTTTCTACCCACAAAATGGTTTTTCATGGAAAAATTAAACGAGAAATAGAAGCAGCACAAGGAAGAAACTGGTCCATAGAAAAGTAGGACACAACGACAGAGGAAAGAAGCCTCTAGCTAGCTCTACCAAACAGGTCGCCTACAAATCTTCTACAAAACCATTATCCATGACACTGGCACAATGGAAAGATTCTTTGTCTTGTCGAGTTGGTCGGGTTGGTCGGCTTTTTATGGTTTTTCCTTTTTTTTCTCTCTTTTTTTTTTGAACTGAAACTGACATGGTAAACTATTGACATCCACAGGTAAAAACAACAACAACAACAAAAAAAGTAGCACCGGTAGGAATGGTATAGGGTACAAGGTACACGGTAGTATTAAATACAAAAAATGAGAACCCAACAAAACAAGAAAGGAATTTCCGCACAGATTGTGGCTTAAGGACCTTCACCTTAATTATGGCGATGATATGAGAACATGTTAGGTACAACAAACGAGTACAGATACGAGTAAAGGAAACTACAGTGGAATATGTAGCATGTACTCGTATAATACCTTTATTCAATGTAACCTAAAAATGAGATCCTTTCTTTATCCACAAAATCTCCTTTTGTGTGCCGGTGTAGAGATTCAAGGTTTTCACGGTCCACCCTATTCAGCACATCAAGGTCACATCAAATTTCCCCCGACGACAATTTGTTCTTCTCTCCACAAAATTAGAACAATGAGCCAGTCAGTAGTCAGTCGAAGTTTGGCGAAGTGAGAGGAAATAAGTTGAAGTGAGTCAATGTAATGATGCCAAGGATGGGCGCTAGCTACATTCATGCACACAATACGAATAGAATCCACATCTAATCTCGGATAATAGGGTCGTGATTCTTATTAGTACTCGTAGCATCGCGCTACTTCAACGAGCGTACTTATTCCTAGTCTGTATCCAGATGCTGCAGCTGGAAATACTGTCAGTCAGCAGCTGAAGGGTAATGGGTACATGTACTTCAATTCATACAACATACTATAGAATTCCCCGCTGACAATGCACGCACTCAGTCGTATCAGCTGGACTTGAAGAGGTTTCCCTACTGTACAGATACTTCTCCAGCATCTGCTGAAACCAGGAACACACTCGGATAGATAGATTTCCTCCTACTGGCGACCGGTTCAACAAAATGACCTGCCCACCGCCGAGTTGGCGAGTGAATGGTAATTAAGTATTTCATTTCGAAATTGCTTGCAACAGTAGTGTGGCAGGAACAGATAGGGGCATCGTTTTCGGTCGAGGTAGATGTACGAGTAGGAGTAAAAGTAGCGAGCATTTGATCGACGAGCAGGTAAATAAACAACCAGAACTCGTCTGTCGATGGAAATGTACTCGTACATTACCAAGGAGCGATCGCAGCTCACTCAGATTAACTACGTGAGTTGGCGTTCCTCACCATATGGGGTGGGGTGATGTATGATTATTTTTAGATTTTACTTTATTATTTCTTTTGTTGATTTTTTCTTCTTCTTCTTCTTATTTAGAACACTGTTTAAGGAAACATAAAAGTGCATCATCGATAAGGAGTGGGCTATAGGTACATGCTCGTATATTCACCGAGACTCTGGGGGAAGTCTTGATAATGAGTTTTTAATGAAACAAACAGGGGTTGGTTTATATACATTCATAGACGTGATGGCGATGCGAAATGTAATCGAGGGAGTGGAAATTATCCAATCGAAGTTTATGCTGAAATTAGCTTTACGAGAACATGCAACACGGGCAGAGTAATTTACGTTCGCTTTCCTTTCTTCATCTATTGTACAAACAACGATTGTAAAATTAATGTTTTGGATTTTTTTTTGTGTAAGGAAACCAAAGTTGCATTGGAGTAATTTCGATTTTATTGATTCCTTGATTAAACAAAGAGTATCTGTGGGGATATTTGACATAGATTCTCCAGACAACAGAGTTTATTTATTTTCCCCGTTAGAAATAGTGCTACTGTTTGAAGAAGAACGGTTTTGTTTTGCTAGTTTATACGCTAGAACTCTTTGTAGGTATACGAATGGATAGTCGAAAATTGTCTAGAGGAGCATGGACATGCCCATTGTGTACATTAGACGTTACAGTTTTTCGTGTCGCCTTTATACAAATCTCCATGCATACTTAAGAAGTTACACGACATATGCATGTGAGATCTGGTCAAAGCTAGAGGGTGCTCGTTACATTGTTTAAATTCTCCAACTTGGTTTGTGGCCAAAAGGATTCTTCTCTTTTCTTATTTAAGTTGTGTGTCAGTTTATCTTCTCCACTGGGTCCAGTTATATTTGGTTTTTTTCTGGTGTGTTTCCTCTAAGATCGAGCACTAGATCGGACGAATTGCCCGTCCTCCGTATTAGACACAAACAATTTTGCATCATTACATATCAACCCTTCATCGAGTTTAAAATCGTCGATAACACCAGCTTACGTACATATCTAGTGTGTCTGTATGTTTGCTCATCCGTCCGAATCAGTTATATCGTGGTATTAGGCAAGATTATGAAGTACGGGCCTGAACGGATAACTAAGAACTAGGCTAGCTTGTGAAACTATGTAGTCAAGGCCCAGGTTTATGCTGGACTAGAAATTAAGTTAGGTCGGTGATTGATCGGGAAACTGCTGTCTGTCCTATAACTTGGATTGGGCCACTATTGCGTTCGTAGCGAAGTCCTCGCCTTACCTCCCAATATCACCCCTGTAACTGCATGAGTAAAATGCAAAGCCATGCTCGGCCGGTAGCATAATACCGGTCTCCGACGGACCAATTAATGGCCTCAGATAAAAATGGATTCACTGTTGACAACACTTGCAAGCGCTTAAAGGACAATGACCTTCAGATTTGTAGGTGGAATGTTCGGACTGCGGAGCAATGAACAGATGCCCTTGACTGCTATCACGCAGATATCACCGCCATCCAGGAAAAGCGATGAGTTCGGTCGTACATAAGGAGGATGAACAACCATGATATATGATATATTTACTATGGTGATTGCTATAAGGAAAAGAAACAGCGCTTATTCGGATGCGGATTTGCCTTTTGTAGCAGACTTAGGCATGAAGTCTTGAGCTTCCGACACGTGACCGAGCATCTTATGACACTAATATGCGACCAGGCCCCTACGGAAGACAAGCGCGACGCCATCAAAGAATGTTTCTACGAGCTCTTCAACAAGACTTACATATGTATGAGCAATGTCCGAAGTAACACGGCGGATAGAAAAGGGGGTCATCTTTGCCAGGATAATTAGTAAGCCTGCACGACAATATGTCTGATTTTTTTTTTTTTTTTTTTTAAAAGAACTTAACACTCAAGTGGGTATTAATACACTTAAAATGCCTGAGCACGTGTTAAGTTTTTTAGGAAAATGGGACAGAGAGAGAAAGAAAGATTTTTGGGCTCAGTGGTTATTTCGCTCCATGGGTGGCGTCCAACATTTAATGGGGAGACTAAATTATTAGTGTAATTGGACTTGTTATTGTATTAGAGGCAACCATTCGTCTTACGAGAATTAAGTTGCCTGAAAAAAAGAATGTCTTTCGGACGAAGCTGGGATTCGAACACCGAACCTTCCGATTTGGAAGCCAACACACTACCACTTGAGCCACGGCCACCCTGATAACGGACATATTGATTTATATGATATAGCAAGCACACAATTTCCTTATCTCAACACACACAAGGGTATATGACGGTCTCTCGATCATCAAACACAAAATCATCAATCAAAATCGATCACACTGCAGTCGACGTAAGGCATGCATCCAGTGATCTAAACGCCCGAACATTCTGAACAGTCAACATTGACTCGCATCACCAGATTGTTGCAGCCAAGGTGCGAATACGGATTTTCCAAGCGCCACAACAAGGAAGAACTACTGTGAGAAGATATAACGTAAAAAAGCTGTAATCGCAAATGAGCGCCAGAATCTTCGCCGATCGCGTATATCCAAATCTCTCAACAACTTCTATGCTGTCACCACAAAGTACCAAAGACCACTGGCAACGCTGCCCACGTGCCATCAGAAATAACACAACTGATCTGCTGGGTTTCATCCGCCCACCATCAAGAAATCCCTGGTTTGATAAAGAATACCGGCAAAAACATGCAGCTAAACAAGAAGCCTATAAAGCGGAGCTTGAAGGATGAGAGCTGCTCGTGAGCTCTACGAGCAGAAGAGACGGGAACAACTTTGAGAGATTGTACTCCAAAAATAACGAACGGAAGTTGTACCAACAGGCAAAAAGAACGCGGTAAGAAGACCCGTTCAGGTTCAGAAGGCTGTGAATATGGAGAATGAAACCTTGTAGTAGAGTCACAGTCGGTGGTGAGAATATGGAAAAACTTTTTCTGCAGGCTGTATAACGGCGTTGAAGCCCAACGTCCAACCTAGACGATGATAGCCAAAACTTCTGTTCACGTGACCAAAGTGAAGTAAAGATAGCAATATAATCCAACATAGCAGCTGGACCTGACGGTTTAGCGGGAAGAGGTGTTCAAAATTGTTGTAAATGACTTTCTGGTCAGAAGAAAGTATGACTGATGAACGGAATCTCAGCGTTTGATCGATTCAACGCCCTAAGTCTCCTCAAGATCGGATACAAAATCTTATCCGTCATATTGTGTGAACGTCTGAAACCCTTCGCCGAGAACCTGATTGGTCCCTATCAGTGCGGTTTCAGACCAGGAAAGTCCACAATCAACCAAATCTTCACACTCCGGCAGATCCTGGTAAAAACTCAATATATCAGAGATACGAGTATATGTACGAGTATCTGTCCAAAGCACAGGAACAGAAAAGTTCCATCATTGCAATCATAAAACTACATTAAATGAAATTGGATAGAAGTACTACTCCATTGCTAATCTAAGGACTTTGGTGAAGTCTTTGCAACGAAATTGCCAGCTATGTAAAATCATTTGAGCTGGTACAGTCGGTTCTGAAATGGCGAACATATCCCAGGCACGGAAGAGTGTTTTCAGCGGACCGTTCTCCTTTGTAGAATTGGACTATTTTGGTCCCATCGTGGTGACAGTTGATAGACGAAACGAGAAGAGAAAGGATGCCATGATATACTCCCATATGGCAGAGGAGACTTTGAAAAGCGCGCTTGCTGAAGTCGAAAATGTATTCAATTCCAGGCCGCTGACATTTGCGTCATTGGAGTCGTCCGATGATGAGGTTGCATCAAATGGATCTCAGCCGCCTTTTGACCGGCAGACCATAGATCTCAGAAAAAATTGGAAGCAGTCACAAAAGACGGGATATGAATCTACCTCAGCAGACGAGCAAGTGGTTCCACAAGGTGAAGCCGACCGAAAGTGGGGACCTGGTAATAATAGACGAAGAGCACCTTCTTAGAAATTACTGCGTATAGTACTCGACAATGTAGTGCCTAAGGATGGTCAAATGAGAAAAGCAACAGCACACACATCTAGAGGAGTTTACGAGCGGCCTGTAGCGAAACTCGCGCTGTGATAGATGTTGCATCGTACGGCGACGGTAAAAGTAATAGTAGGGGAGTATGTTGTCGCCACCATGTAATTTCCAAAACCAAGTGAACGACGTCTGAGTGAAATAGAGATTGAAGTGTCATCTGTTAAAAGCCAGATGCCTACTTTATGGACCCATTTACTTTTTGTAATAAAATCTTTCTTTTTCATTTGGCGCTCATTGAAGTAGGTCGCAATAAAACTCAAGTTTTTAAAGGTATCAAACATATAGCTGTTGAAATTTGGTATTCGTTTTTATATTTTTTCTTCACTTTAACTTCGAGGAACACATATTGAATGATGTTAGAGTGTCGGTGGGTGTTTACCCGAGACGAAGAGAGTGACGTCTACTGCATAAACTACTTTACTATATCCTCCCGCGTTCCCTAATTTAGTAAACAGTCCATTTGGGGAATTGGTTCCACAAAGGAGAGAGTAAACTTCGTTGTTTACCTCAGTTCAGGCAGTTGGCATTATACTGAAAGTATGTCTGAGTTATTGGAGTAGAGAAACGGATATTAGTGCTCTGCAGCAAATCCAAGGATTTTTCTTCAAAGTATACACAAGTATCGCTCGGGTGTCTCCCCGCGGCAGGCACCTTGTCGTGAGCGTCATCTTCAATGACGCCGGTGCGGAGGCTTAAGTCGCAAAGACTCAACCGACTACGGTCGGCTGAGGAGTGGCGACCTAAGAACTGCCAAACTTAATCCCAGTGGTGGTGTGAGCATATAGCAAACCGTGCCGAAGGATGCAAGGTTGGGGATCAAACCAACCGCGAACGAACTCTCTCAGGCGCCTTGGTGTAGCCCTTATTATACTTAGACTTACCAGGTATGGCGGCGCTGGCTGCGCTGACTTTTTACTTTCGGCTTTACGGCTGGGAACCAAATTTAATTTAAATGAAAAAACAACAAAAAAAAATGAAATACTAAACCGACCCAGAACAGACAATCCCTGTCCAGGAAGAGTTCCCTCCTGATAGAGGTATTGGAATAAGAGGACCTTCTGGCTAGCGAAAGTGAGGAGTTCGAAACAAAACTCACTAATGAGAGCGATTTCAACAGTGAGTGATGCACAGGGCAGGACCTCGGTCGAAGGGGTAGCCAAGTCAGCTGGAACATCCGCATCCGACCTGCCTCTAAGAATCAAAGAAATATGGGCAAGACTGCGGTGATGGAAAAATTGGGAACAGCTGGTTCAGCCGCTCTTCTCGTTGTCGAGCCTCTCGTTGCTGTGATAAACGAGCTGGAACCTTGCAGTCGTCTGACAATCGACCTGTGGAAAAACTTCAAGGATAAGTTCCACGACATCCTGCGGAAGGAATTATCCACCACAGGAAACCGGGGGCTTCAATTCGATGGCGCTGCTTGGGAAGGCGGACGCAAGGTTGTTGCTTGTGGAAATAAGCCTTCTGTAGACGTTTTGAAGGTATGCGATGCTTGGGAAGGAAAGCATCAATCCAAAATGGAACACTGTGGCAGAGTTGACAAAGTACACTCTGCCGAGGGCATGGGTATAGGTTCCGTGTCCCTACACGTACCCTAAGAAGCTCCTAGGACTACCAAGAATCGGAAACTAAACGCCGATACATGGAGAGTCCTTAAGACGGGGCCTAGACGCCAGTACTAGTACAGTCCCTTAACAGGGACTGCTTACCATACCTTGAAATATCCAGGGTCTTAGGCTGAAAAATTACGCGTTGTTCTATCAGGACATGCGTCCTTATCAAAACCCAAATAGTGGCATTTCTTTTGAATAATTACAGCTCAGGAGACCTGACGGCGGCAACCTGCGAAAAAGAGCGTGCAGACCACTTTGTCTGACCTCGGCCTACATCCCCTATGACTCTGAAATAGTAATCTCGGAGAAACTAAAGGACTTGGCAAAGCAGAAAGATTGGATGCTGGTGCTGGGGTGTGACGCTTAGTACAATGGGTAGATGTAAGTGCCACGGCATACGCAGACGACGTGGTCATAATTATGCAGGCAAAATACTTCAATATTTTAAGCGACATTATGGAGGTTGCTCTGAAGATGACCAGCACTTGGGCAAAAAACTGTGGTCTCAATGTAAACCCTTCCAAAACGGATCTCGTTCTTTTTACCAGAAAGTGCAAGATACCACAATTCAGACTAGCAAAACTCAACGGAGTCGAATTGTCCCTCTCGGACAGCGCGAAGTACAAGGTGGCGCAAAATTAATCACCCTATCGGAATACGGTATAATTTTTGCAAATGGCGTCGTACGTCAATCATATTTGACATTTGTGAACTAGACAGCTGCGGTATACAAACAGACAAGCAATGCATGGAATAACATTGTGTCGATGTTTTTGACCAATAATCGGTTGGTGGTGTTAGCGCAGCGTGAATTTCGACGTCGATTTGCTAATCGTGTCGTGCCAACTGGGCAAACTTTCCGGTTTAACTACTCGACTCGAACAGAGTGGAACGACAGGAGGCCATGCAGGGCGTGGCCACCACCGATGTCACTGAAAACGAAGTAACATTAACCAGACGACGGGCCACGAACTTGGGCATCCCCAGATGGACCCGACAGCGAATTTTAGTGAAAGACTTACACATGGACCCGTACAAAGTGCAAACAGTGCATCAGTTAATGCCAACTGACCGTCAGTCACGTGTGAATTACTGTAAAGCCATCCTCAATCTCTACAACGAAGAGGACGATTTTGTGTCAAAAATCATCATGAGCGACGAGACGAGGAGCCATTACATCCACTCAAAGCCACTCCGTGGTGCGGCGTTCACGCGGGAGGAGTGATTGGGCCGTATTTTTTTGAGGACGCCATCGGCAGTACGGTCACTATTACTGGCGAACGCTACAGAGCCATGATAAACGACTACTTACTGCCGGAACTGGATGAACGGGGCTTGGTGAACATATGGTTTCAACAAAATTTGGCGATTTGGCATGCCCAGCAAGATCGCCCGAGCTAGTACGATGGAAAGCAACAAACAAGAAAACTATTTACGAATAATTAGCGGCTGTTCAAATAACGGCTTCCATAGCTATTACAGGTGAGCTCCGTACCACCCATACGGCAGCATTGGACACCTTTCTGCACCTAACACCGCTTGATTTAAAGATCAACAAACTTGCTGGCAACAGTGCGATACTACTCATTAATCTGGGTTACTTCAAAAGCAGTAATTTCGGAAATGGCACGGTCCTAGCGGAGCTACTGTCATGCAGTCTAATTCTAACGGATAAAATTCCTTGCTTGATCGACTTCGACATCCCATAGGATATAATATATCCGGAGAGGGAGCATTGGCAAAAAAATGCAATAGTCATGTGAAATGGAATTGCAATTTTCAAAGATGGCTCGAAAACAAAGGAAGGAAAAGGTTCTGGTATCTTTTCAGAAGACCCAGAACTAAAAGTTTCTATAAGACTACCGGACGCAAACAGTGTCTTCCAATCAGAGGTCTTGGCTGTCATCTGGGCGAAGGGGCTAATGCAGATGAGATCGGTATCCGAAAGAGATATCGCTATCTACATCAATAGCCAGGCCGCACTCAAGGCAATGGAATCAACCAACGTTAGCTCTGATACAGTCAGGGGCTGTCGCACAGTGTTCCAGGCACTATGCAGTCAGAACCGATTAAGACTGTGCTGGGTGCCAGGACACTGCGGTATTAAAGGAAACAAACAAGCGGACGAGCTTGCAAGAAAAGGAGGGCTACTCGACAATAGTGAGGGTGCCAATATCAATCCACCCCTTCGCATAGTGAGGGGTACTATCGAGGAAAAAATCACAAAGACTGTCAACTTAAGGTGGCCAAGTCTTGAAGGACACAGGGTATCCAAGGCTCTTTGGCCGCTTTTTGACGGCAAAAGATATAGGAAGTTAATAAAACTAAACGGGGGTAAGCTTAGGGCAATAATAGGAATCCTGACAGGATACTGTCTCCTGCGGCAGCACGCAAAGAGACTCAAATTGTCAGATAGGGATACCTGCAGATTCTGCGGTGATCTGCAAGCTGTTGAGGACATAACACATATACTAGCAATATCGCGTAGTCGAAGAAAATTTTTAGGGAAATACTTTTTTGAAAACCTAGAGGAAACAGACGGCACGAACTTCAAAGGCCTTCTAAGACCTTGTTGGCTTTTGCAGGGAAATTGGGTATTTCACCAGGGCGATTGGTTAGGTTTTTACCATTTGATGATAAATTCAACTGGTTCCACTGGGATCGCGATGGACCCGTTTTGGTGTCTGGTGTCCATCATACCCTTGTTCAACCTAACGTATCGCTCGGTGATACATTGTGTGAATTGCCGTAACCGCGAGAATTCATTTGCACTGATAAGCCTTTCACAGAAACTACTTTAGTTTTCATTTATAAATCCTTAGGACAGGCTGGAGTGAAAGGCATGATTAAGAGGAAGAGAGTTTGAAGTTGAATTCGTCAAGCTTTAGTTGGTATTTCAAAATCTATTTAGTTTGGCATGGACGATCCTGTTAGCGACAGTTTCAGTTCAGTTTCAGTTTAAATGCATTTTTATTTATATACTTAAATTACTCTTACATGCTAGACAAAAAAATGCTTAAAAATTAGCTTAAATAACTTACAAATAATCTTATTCTAGCTTACTGGCCCTATGCGGGCACTCTAAGTTATACCTAACACTTAAACTATGTCTTTCGACGAATCTTACAGTCTAATTTTATTTTTATTTTTACATTTATTAATACTAAAACTAAGAAAATGAATTTTAATTAAAAAAAACTTAGTGTCTGGACTTTTTTATCTATAAAAATTAAAACTAAACCTATAAACTACTTAAAAACTAAATCTTAACCTACTTAGCCTACTTACAGCTAATCCATACGTGTATATATATATATATATATATATATACATACTACATATATACATAATATATACATATATGTATATATATATATATATCTGTTTTTTTTTAATTTTTTTTTTTTTGCTTTTTTATATTTTTTTCTTAAAATCTAACTTAAACCTACCTAAAACTATGTAAGCCGACCATGGCTAAAAAAATTAGGCTGGCCACCTTGCTTCACATGAAGCTAGCTATCACTGGAGGAATTCGACGACGAAGCATCCTCCCCTTCTACAAGCCACCAAAAGTGTTGGTGCTGCCAAGCGACATCCCTCATGTCGCGACTCCCTACCGACCTACTGAACCGGAGACGCTCCGCACTGCCATGTGCTACGTCTCTG
Organism: Volucella bombylans; assembly: GCA_949129095.1. Classification (NCBI taxonomy): domain Eukaryota; kingdom Metazoa; phylum Arthropoda; class Insecta; order Diptera; family Syrphidae; genus Volucella; species Volucella bombylans. The sequence continues at coordinate 170,455,888 of OX422142.1, forward strand.
TCGTAGTTGAGTCGCCTGTCCGCAGCTGTTCGAGCGACATGGAAGATTAGCGGCACCGCCAATCTGTCCTGGATCAGACCTTTGTTATCTAAATAGAGGAACGCTTCTGGAGGAATAAAGCCGTCAAAGCGAACTCTCTCGTGATACATATAATTAGGGTAGTAAGCCCCAGAGATCAGGTTGTTCGATGAGGTCATTGCTCTTGCAACGTGCCTTCGAGTCAATTTAATGACGAAATTGTCCACTCTTATTAGGTTCGCCCTATTGTATAAGACCTCATTAGGATAGAATTTTATGTACTGAGACTCTGGTGTTCTGTATAGGCGAAGACAAGTCCTAAGACAAGCCCTCTCAAACACTCGAATCTTTTCCAATAAACTTGCTCTCACGTTGAACCACACGGGACATCCAAATACAAGCATGGGCCTGATAAGGGCCATGTAGCAGATTACCTTCACCCTCGCATCGAGTTGGCTGTTATAAAACAGTTTCTTTGTAAGGGCAAAAGCACCTGTGGCTCTGGCCAGAGCAACATCTATATGTTTGTTAAAATACAGATATTGATCTAGCCAGATCCCAAGGTATCTGACTACATTTCGACAAGCAAGTGGCTGCCCGTGCTGCCCCACGATCGAGAACTTTCGCCAATTCTTTCTGGTATCCCTAGAGGCCCCAGACAAAGGCGTCCTAAACAGAATGGTTTCCGACTTCTGAAAGTTGATTTTCAACTTCCAGTCATCGCAATATCGTTTAATTTTGTCGAAGTCACGCTGCAAAAGTTTATTAATGACCTCAATCTTAGGACCTGATCTGTACGCGATTATGTCGTCTGCGTACGCTATGGCATGGTGAAGTGAACCTATCAGATCACTCGTGTAAATGTTGAATAGGATCGGCGAATTTACCGCACCTTGTTGCAGACCGTTTTTAATGTTAAATGTTCCACCAGAAGTCACATCGCCATTCTTCACGATGAACTGTCTACTGGAGAGCATATCGAAAAGAATATACAGCAGTGGTTTACTAATGCCCAACCTGTCCAGCTTGAAAAAGAGTCCTTCTAACCATACGGTATCGAAGGCCTTCTCCAAGTCAATCAGGCAGGCACCAGTGCACTGGTTCTTGCCTTTGTTCCATTGGATATCAGAAACCAATTTCGACGCAGCATGAATGATATCATGCCCCGCCTTGAAACCGAATTGATTATCCGGAACTATATGTTTGTCCTCAACCCACTTAGTCAGGACTCTATTGATCACCTTCTCGAAAACCTTACTGATGTTTGGAAGAAGACTGATCGATCGGAGATTCGCCGGATTGGAAGTGTCTTTATCCCTTTTGGGGATGGGATGTACCACCGCAGTTTTCCAATGCGCTGGATAATGTGCATTATTCATTGCATTATTAAAGAGGGTGGTATAAATGTTCACCGCTTCTAGAGGGAGATGTCGAAGCACAATGTTCGGTATTTCATCGGTTCCCACTGATTTCTTACTTCTAAGTGATTCGAAGATCGTTTGGAGCTCTTCCTTCGAAATGAACGGGGGTAGTACCCTATCGTTGGTGATGACATTATTTGCCATATTCTCGTCACTGAACTGGGTGAAACCCGAGCTCTCGAATCGCCAATTCACTATTTCATTTCGAAGGTAGAAATTGTGCAGAAGGACTCGATTCTCCAGGTCGTGGTTCGGGCCAATGATAACATTCGCCTTGTACACTTCCTGGAAAGTCGCTCCTATAGCCTCTACCTGCTCCTGCGGATCCTCGATCACAAAGAAGCTGTCATCATCAACAGCCTCATTTGGATCTATGCCCGCTGTTACCAGTATTTGTTCGTTGTTCGTCGTTCGGGCGATTTTAAGACACTGAAGGTCGTTTTGATTTTTCCTCCGAAATATTTTATTTATTTGCGGGAACATATTCGGGTTGCTGGTGTTTACAGCCCGAATTTTATTGTTCCAATACAAACTTACAGATGTTCTGTAATTTTCTTTTATTAATGTTTGGAGGTTTTTAATCGACGACTTCAGTGTCATGATCTCCGGGTTATGTCTGTCAGTAAACTGTCTGTACAAGGTTTTTAGTCTTGACAGCAGTCTGCTTTTATGTCGGTGCAGTGCGTCAATAGTTGCGTTGCGGAATAAGTCTTCTTCGTCAGTGTGTTGGTACCGAGGTATTGTTCTGTCCATTGTTCGTTTAACTGTCTCGTCCATTAGTCTTAGATACCTGTCAATCTCCTCGTTTGACAGATTTCTGTTGGACGGTGGGTAGAGCGAATTCGAGGAGAGTGCTCTAGTCAGTGATCTGGTGAAGTGTGTCCAACGCACCCTACTGTAATTGAAGGAATGCCTTTGAACAAACTCATCCAATTCCGCAATTTCGTTGGGGACAGTTATTTCGGTGCTGAGACCGCAATGATCACTGTCATACACGAAAGTGCGTAGACAGTTTGTAGTTTGTTGGTTAGTATATGTCAGTTGTATTCGTAAGTCGAACAGCAGAAGATCCAAATAAGACCCGTGTCTGGGAAACGACGGACTATCCGTCGCCTTAAGGCCGAGTCGATACATTATACTGTGCTGACCCCACCAATTGAATAGTAGGTTCCCTCTAGTATTTGGTGTATTATTTCCCCAATCATTATGTTTGGCGTTGAAATCTCCGCCGATAATATAATAGTTGTCTTCCAATTCCAGCCTCAGAAATTGAAAAAGTGTCTCGAGCTCTGAGATAAATAAGGTGGATTGAGTAGCCTTAGGTGCATAGACAGACACCATATACAACCGCTTTCCACTACGGAGAGGGATATACACGATGCATGCTTCCAGCACCTGGAACCTACGTACTACACGACTGTATACTCTTTTAAAATGTATACCTTTTCGTACGAAAATTGCAACGCCACCTCCCTGAATGGAGTTGGGTCGGTTTCTCCGTACTATTTTGTATCTTCTGTGCCTCATTTTATGTCTCTTGGTAAGCTTAGTTTCGCTAACCAAAAGCACATCAGGGGCTTGGTCTTTGAGCAACTTAAATAGTGCGGCTCTTCGTTCGAGCCTTATCAATGAATTCACATTCACGGCAAAGACCTTCAGGGTTTGCTCCGCCACGTACGTACCCATTACGGCAAAAGGTGCGTTAGGCCAGGCAGCAGCGCGTATACTTGATCCACCCGCGCGGTCTGTTCAGTCAAATGACGTTGTAGCTGAGCCATCTGCCCCTGAATAGAGAGCAAGATAGCTAGCATGTCAGGTACTGGTTCCGGTGCTCTTGGCGCTGGGGCCTGAGAAGCAACCTTCACTTGCTGTACCGTATTTCCCCTACCTGCTGCCATTTGGGCGTAGGTAACATGGGGAGTAACGGCTGGAGTTTGAAAATGCACGGGTGGACGTTTCACTTCCACTTTCTGCTGCCGGGCCAGATTTATTCTTTTGATGTACTGGAATTTGGGACAACCCCGATAATTTGCGGTGTGCCCCGTGTTCCTACATAAAGCACAAGAGAGTTGGCTTTTTTCAGACGCTCCGTCCTTACCCAGAGCGCATTCCTCGGACTTGTGGTTCTTTCCGCACTTCACGCATCGAGGCTGCATTTCGCAGTTCGACGCGGCGTGCCCGAACCTTTGGCAGCGAACACATTGTAAAATGTTTTCGCTCCTCTTTAATTTTTCCCAATGTACCACCTGGTAGTCCAGGACTTTAATATTCCTTAGACCATCCAGATTGCTGGTGGGACTTAGTTGGACCAGGAAAATCGGCAGTTGCCGCTTCTCCCTTTTGGCTCTGGCTGTGGTGAAAGGCTTGACCCCCACGAATTGGAGCCCTTCGCACTTCTTCTCTTTCAGCAGTGCAAGGAGCTCCTCCGGATCAGTCGACGGTTCTAATCCCCTCAGCAGCATTGTTTGCAGCTTGTCCCCCTTCGGGGTGTAGGAGAAGAACTCCGTCGTCGAATCCTTCAGCAAATTTTTTATTTTGTAATAGCGCTCCACTGTGTTACAGTGGATCGCATGCCTATCTATGCTAAGTCTTTTAATATAAAAATTATTTCCTATGGCCAACTTACATAGTTCTACAGTTTCCTTCAGCTCAATCTTGAATGTATTTATGGGTGGAACCCTTTGTTGTTTAGGTTTCTGTTGCTGTTGTTTCTGTTGCTGTTGTTTCTGTTGCTGTTGTTTCTGTTGTTGTTGTTGTTGTTGCTGCTGCTGTTGTTGCTGCTGCCTTTGTTGTGGCTGCTGCTGTCTTTGTTGTAGCTGCTGCTGTCTTTGTAGCTGCTGCTGTTTTTGCTGCTGCCCTTGTTGTGGCTGCACTTGTTGTTGTTGCACTTGTTGTTGTTTCAGTTTTCTTTGTTGTTGCTGTAGCACTTGTGTCAGTGTGTTTGTCTTATGTTGTTCTTGTGTTTGTTTTCGAGCTGGCTGCGTTTGCTGTTGTTGTTGGGAATGCTCTTGCTCTTCCCTCTTCCTTCTAAGTATATGCAGTTCCTTTAGAGCAAGAACTCTTTGTTGCAGCACATTGATGCTGCTAGTTAGAGACTTCAATTCTTCTTCTTCGTCTTCCAATTCGGTTGGAGCCAATGAAGCGAAGATGTTCTCTCTCAGATAGTGGCTTTCACCACCATCTGAGACATTTGGGTTGTCGTCAATAACTTGTCCGGGACGTTTATTTGCTGCTGTCGTTGGCATTAAATGCGCCCCTTCCCTCACTCCGCCCAGCGGCTTTTCAGCGGAAGTTGGTATCAAGTTGGAGATTTGCCTTTGCTTCCTCCTTCTTTTAGTTTTCGGTTCTGACACACCACTTAATGCCTCACCCGATTTTTCAGCAGATCCCGCTATTTGCATAGCGGGCCGCTCTTCGGAATCCATCACGTGATATTTAACACAAAGTAAAAGTCCAAATTAACTGTTCTGTTAGATAAAAAAAAAAAAAAAAAAAAAAAAAAAAAGACGAAAATAGACACAGACACTGGTCGACTGCGCTAACCGCTTGGCAATCGAATCAAATAACAAAATTGCAACCAATTACTTTTACTATGAAAACCGTAGCACTATCTTTTTCACTTTAGAAGAAGCCGAAACACGTCTATACTCTGCGGAGATCTGCGAACGACTGATCCTGTTAGCGACAGTTACTCGTATATGTTCAATATCCTGAGCTGGAAGTGTCAGAGGCCAAAGTAAGACAATTTACATATTAGGCATTTTCCAGTTTGAATTAAAGAGAATTTTCAACAAATGGAGCTGGAGTTTAAAGTTGTCGTCTTACCATAACTCTGTAGATCCATATGACTCAAGTTACATCTTTTCCAAATCTGTCTTACGCTGCCAGAAAAGGGAGACAGTACTAAATATTGCATTGCCAAGGGCACTCTTAAGGTCTATGGGATCCTCCAATGCTTAATCGCGTTTGTCAGGTCGTTATTCACTTCTACATACTCGAAGTGTCTCGTAAAATCTTGCGCGTTCCTAGGCGTGAAGATGATGAATTTGCAGGGAGTCTTACTAACCTGAATCTCAAATATGATATTTTCTGAAGCTCGTGGCGGATGCGTTGTAAGCTTCATCGAATTGCGCTATCAAAGAAGATTTCACTGCTCACCAAGGGTGTGGAATATATCTGAGTTCTAGATGACCAGATAAGAACGACAGGGGAAAAAAAATTAAATAAAACAGCAACGTTGTGAGATATAAAATTGATTGTGACTTTGTTTTGAAGCCACGTTCATGCCAATATGTGTGGTATAGCACGTCACCGAAAAAGTGGTTGGCTTATTAACGTAGACTAAGGACTTGACGTAGCCTCAGAGAAAATAATCGAGTGGTGTCAAATTGCATGTTCGTGGCCAAATTTCTCCTTCAAAACTTCGAGCGTTACGTCGCTTGTATGAAATGTAACGCCGTCTTATTGCAACCACAGCTCGGATATATCGATGTTATCGAGCTCTGACCACAGAAAGTCGGTTAACATCGCTCTATACTGAGATAAGGTCCGATGATGCCGCCATGGCATACACCGCACCAAACAGTCAATCTTTAGGGATGCATTGATGTTTGGCCAAATACTTGTGGATTGTATTTGCTCCAATAACGGCAATTTTACTTGTTGACATAGCCGCTGAGCCAAAAATGCGCCTCGTCTGAGATGATTTTTTGGCCAAAATCCGGATCTCCGGCCAACATTTCCAGCGCCCAATTAGCGAACTTACGGTGTTGTCTATCGTCGTCTGCGTTCAATACTTTCGTTAGCACAATCCTATACAAATGTAGGCTCAAATCCAACCGCAAAATAAACCGGGTTGACTCTCTGGCGATGTTAAATGCAGGTGATTGGCGCCGAATCGACATTTCTGGGTCTTCTTCGATGCAGGCCGCTACGGCGGCTAAGTTTTCTTCATTTTGCACCCATTCAACCTGTCAAGTTGGTGGCTTAAGATCAAAAAGAGTGTACTCACGCTCAAACTTTTCCACGGTGCGACGAATTGCCTGCACACTGAAGCCATGATGACGACCGCCCCCACGACAAAATTCACGTTGCGTATTTACAACTGAACCGGAATCTCGATATTTTTTAATAATTTCCGTACGTTCGGCAAGCGTAGTACGATGCATCATGAAATGGCGAACCTTGCTGTATATTTTGACAGCTGGATGTCATTGATAACTTTGACAGCTGCTGAAACATAACAAATGGAAAAGCTATCATTGCTATCGGGTCGCCCGCCTTTCCTGAGTCGGCTACATATTACATCTTTATAGGCGGACATACCCCACCTGCATAAGGCGACTTGACACAATCCATCACCAAAACCGACGACAGGAGTTAGCTACGGTGATTTGGATTATTCGACTCATATCCGACACTGATTTTGGACGTTCACTTTGAATGTTGCAATCTCGATGACAAGATGCCAGAAATTGCCAAATCAAATTGAAAATTCGACATTCTGTGAAAGTACTTCAAAATTCATCACGTGCACTCCTACGAGTGCACTCGTAGTTAAACACTTTTCTAAATTGAGTTGGCAAACAGTGAATGTATTATACAATAGGGCCCTGGTTCAGAGCACTGGTCATTGTGAAGCAATCAAAGTTGTTCAATCCCCTATTATCCAAACAAGAATAACCTCAAACCTGTACAGGTACGGCAATATTTTGGGATTACATTCTTCAGTAAATTGCAAGTAAGAGTTCCTTACACGTGTACTATTTGAAATTTGCAAAACTAAACTCAAATTGATTCGAATTGCAGAATTGAAAAGTTTTTACTATAAAACTCGTCCTTATGGGTGGATATGGCAACGTTTTCAATCCGATTCTAAAGAGTTTCCCAATTGTCAAAGTATCTATAACATTGTATCCAACTCCAACTCTACTCCAAGTGCATCTGAACTTTCGACCAATACAAGAACCTGCCTCAAAAGTGCCTGGCTACAAGTATTTGCCATTACGTTCCACAAAGTTACTCTACCAAAGGCATATGTGTACGAGTGTACGAATGTCTGACATCTAAATCGAAGCCTCAATCTTTCGAAAAGCATTCCTTTCGTCCATTTAAAATTCCACTTCTACTCAATCTGCTGTTCCTCCCCCACTGATTCCAAATGAATTACATGCACACGGCTTGTGTGAAAAGCTCTTAAGCTGACTCCCCATGGCGATGCCCAAAGCCAAGACCAAAGAAAAAATTTAAGAAGATTCGGTGAAAGCATTTTTCCCAAAATCAAATTCTTCCGGCAATTAAGGGATCTCTACCATTCTTTTGGGATGAGACCAGGAACCCAAGATACTCGTACATTGATACATTGAGTTGAGTGGTGTGGAGTGGAATGGAGTGACGTGTAGTACGAGTATCTCCATCCTCTTGCACCCGACTGTGTATTCTTCTATTCTTTAGAAATCAATTTCTATGATTCCCATCGATTCTTGGACAGAGAAGAACAACACAACGCGTGCGGTACGAGTATGGCACGATTAACCATGGTACGTCTCTTCGTCGTCGTCTAATGGAATGCATATTTAAATATTCTTTTAGTTTCCATTCCATTTTCAATTCTATTTTGTCGACTATGGTGACCCCCCGTCTGTCCGCGCTTTTGTGAAAGGTATTTTGATGGTGACATTTATTGATGCTGATCCCTCGCTGGTGTTTCTTCGGTGTCACTTCGGTGCCTCTCGTTGCGCCCACTCAAAAATGCGCGCCTGAAAATACGAAAACACCATATCGAGAGTATACGTATCGCGAATGTATATCGAATCTATGTGGAATGTATCCCATGGTGACGGTGTTTATGAACTGCGGTAATATCATCCCTTTTTTTGTAGGTTACAAGAAATACATACTCGTAGCAGTACTTATGTATACGAGTACTTGTAGGGAAGCAGGAGGATTGAAGGTGTCAAAGAGCTGGAAGACTTTGTATCATACTTACACTCGAGACGGCTACTTAAATTCCAATCCTGAGATACTCCGCAGTCAGCCTCCTAACACGCTATCAAAACATCAGAGGAAAGCTTAAATCCCGCGGAGTATTCTTAGGGTTGGCTGATGTCGGTGGAAGGTGATGGTGATTGTGTTGGTGGTAGTGGTGGTGGTGGATGCACTTGGCTTTAGGTTACCTACAGTCGATGCTTTGATTTCCACTGGGCCGAGCATTTATATTCAATCTCCATAAATGCGCTTTGACATGCAAATGCTTTCCGTGGATGAAGGAGATATGCATTCCGAATGAGCGTAACTTTAGCCGTATTTTAACGACGACGACGACTCACCGACGATGACGGCGACGGTTTAGTTAGAGGGTTGGATGGATAGAGTTTCACTGTCGTTTTTCGATAGCATTTTACCGTGCTAGCGTGTCTTTTGCCAGTTTCTGTCAAAGACACAGTCATATAATTTTTTTTTTATAGTTTTGTCTAGTCGGGGAGACTCAAGCTTTATTAGTTGCAAATGCTACTCGTAGCAAATTATGAGACTTAAATGAACAATGATAGTTTGAATGAAAAGCGCTGTTGTTTTGTGAGATGCTTGAAGTGTAATCACTTTTAGTCACACTCGTGGAATTTATGTAGAGACAACTTTGGCCTACTTGCCAGTTGTTGGTGGTTGAAAGTCATTAGTGTCATTATTTGTCGCCGTTCTACATACATTCGTCTCGGTTGTTATGAATGACGAGAAGGGGAAATTACAGATGCCATGCCAACGGAAGTTAATAGGTTACATTAGACATGTTAGAAAGGCAAGCTGTTCCACTTACTTTCCTGTTTGAAGTTTCAAGTCCTTACGTTTCCACTGAGGGAATGCTTTACATGTATTTCCAAGGCATCCTAATGCAAAACCATAGATCTCTGCAGACAATAACTTCGGAAAATATTTAGGAATTCAGTGATTGATCGGGGTACTGTAGATTTTACTTAGAATTTTCTCTTAATGACTTCCGAGTACGACTTTACTAGGGCCCAACTATACCAATACGAGACTTTGGCTTTGACTTTGGTAGTTGATCCTTAATGCCCCACTTGTGAGAGAGAAATCAAGAATTCTTGGAAGAAGGAGTTGCAGGACGAAGCAATAGCTGCAGCAACTATGGTGACAAATTCAATCATGAAAGTTATGAGAGAAATCGGAACTGGTGCCTATTGATTGGCTATGAAGTACGCACGTTTTGGCAAGTATGATAGTATTGCAACCAATTGTTGCGTAGTAACATCAACGACGAGATCCGTCCTGTAATACATAAAACATGAAAAACATGTAAAACATGAAACCGCAACTATCAAGAAGTGACACTACAAGAGTCGACTGGAAGCAAAAATGTGATGGAGAATGGTTTTTCATCAGGTGCACCCTATTTTTCCAATAAGGGTTTTCAGGTATAATTCTTGGGATTATTGTGTTCCAGATGGTGTTCCAACGACTTTTGCATGTCATCCAACATTTTATTGAAATTCACTGGCAGTTACGACTACGTTACGTGCCGTTGTAAACGTCCCGATAAGTGAACAATTGAGTGCTTTGTGGGCAAATTCGAATCGACTTATTCACTTCATAATGTTGCCGTGCCAGTGAGGGGAATATTGTACGAGAGTCAGTATGTCGAAATAGGCCCTGGCATGCTCCACAGCAGATGTTACCCCCATCCAAGGCATGGGATAGGCCACACAAAAAAAGGATGAAAAACTGCGACATCTACTACTGCGATTATTATCGACGCCTATTTGGATGCGGATTTGTTGTTAGAACTATTTAGGCGAGAAGTCTTGAGTTTCAGTGCCCCAGTTATGACATTAAAATTGTCCGCGGGCATTTTAATGCAAAGCTACGAAGAGAGTGCATCTTTGGTAGCATTGTCGGAAATTATGTATGGTCTACACGAAACTATCTCCGATAACGGATTCAGGCTAATCGACTTTGCGGCGGGGCGAAACATTGTCGTAGTTAACACGCAGGACTTGGAGAACTCCTGATCAATCGACTGTCAGCAAGATTGACCACATTGCGATCGACGTAAAGCACTCCTCCTTTACTATGATTGTCTGAACGTCCCGAGAGGTCCACATTGACTCGGACCATTACTTTGTTGTGCAGTTGCGAGTATCCCGAACATCGCAAAGGCAAGCAATACTGTGAGGAGTTTGACGTCGGACGGCTACAGTCGCAGAGATCGACAAATCCTTTTCCGATCGCGTCTCACTTAATCTCTGAAGAGGACGTATGCCGCCATCATCAAGTGTGGAAGACCAGTGGCAGCATTGCCAAAAAGTCATTAGAGATGCCACCTCTGATGCGCTGGGTTTCACTCGGCCATTACAACGGAACTCCTGGTTTGACAACGAGTGCCTGCAAACACATGCAGCTAATCAAGAGGCATACAAAGCGGTGCGGCATAGAAGGACTAGAGCTGCTCACGAGATCTACGAGCAGAAGAGGAGAGACGAGCACCGGATTCTCAAGAGGAAAAAGGAGCATGAGAAGCGCGCGGTCGAGGAAATTGAGAGATGCTACCCAGGAATAAGATTCGGAAGTTTTACCAAAATGTAAAAAAAACATACCACGGACACCATCCTCGAACCAAAGCCTGTAGAGGCGAAGATAGTGGTAAAGTCGCAGTCGATGCTAAGAATTTGGAAAGAGCATTCCTGTAGACTGTATAACGGCGATGACGAACCAAATACCGATGTCAGGCGGCATGCACCTATCACCTGGACGATGTAGACCAACAATTCGGTCCACCCGACCTGGATGAATTGAAGACTTAAGTTCAACAAAGCTGCTGGAGCAGACAATCTGACCGCCGAGCTCTTCAAAGCAGCAGACAATGACTTAGTAAGGAGCATACACCAACTCATCTGTAAAATATGGTCCACCAAAGGTATACCTGATGAATGAAATCTCAGTATCCAGCAGGAGGGATACCCTCTGAACTGCCCAACTGTCTTCATAACATCGCATACAAGATGTGATTTGTGAACGACTGAAGCCGTTCTTCAACAACCTGTTTGGTCCATATCAGTGTGTCTTTTGGGCCAGGAAAGTCCATCATCGACTAAATATTCACACTACGGTAGATTTTGGGAAAAAACCGATACAAATCGATACATACCAGCTATTCATCGATTTTAACGCCGCATATGACAGTTTCTATAGAGGCGAGTTTCATAGAGGCAATGTCTAGTTTTGGCATTCCTGCCAAACTCGTCTCTTTGTGCAAGATGACGATGGAGAATGCTCCATCAAGTTCGTAAAGAACTCACCGAGACCTTTGATGTCAAAAACGGATTTAGACAAGACCATGCGATGTCATGTCTTTCAAATGTCCGTCCAATTACTCGCATACGCCGATGATATTGACATAATCGGAAGAAAGCGGCGAGTATTGAGATGGGAGCGGCAGAGATGAGTTTAACGAGGGCAAGACCTCTCTCGAACAACAAAAGTGACCCTATAAGTAAATGGTGTTTTTTTTAGAGGTATACAAATTCAATATGAAATAAATCACTTTAAGCTAATGTTAATGTCTATGATATTAGCTTTATTTAATAGATAATTTTATGCCATTAGTGTTTAAATATGATATCGGGCATATGCGCGCCACGGCTAGCTCGAATTTGAAGCGCAATCGTGAAGTCCAATTTTCGACAACTTTATCGAGCAACTGGGACCGTATATCAGCAATAACACGGCGAATGTTGACTTCCCATTCGTCCAACGTCTCTGGTTTATTAGCATAGACTAGTGACTGCACATGCCCCCAAAGAAAGTAATCTAAAGGTGTGAGATCTCAAGGTCGTGGAGGCCACTTCACAGGTCCATTACGCGAAATTATAATGTTTCCTGCAATAAATTGATGGTGTCGCGCGCCATGTGGAATGTTGCGCCACCTTATTGAAACCAAAACTCTGTCACGTCAATGCCATTCAACTGAGGAACGAAGAAGTCAGAAATCATGTTTCTATAGTGCTCTCCATTGACGGTAACATTCTGGCCGGCATCGTCGTTAAAGAAATAGGGGCCGCTGATTACACCAATCCATAAGGCATTCCAAACGGGCGTCTCGATAAAGGCTTCTGGGTTTTCTTTACTCCAAATTCGGAAATTTTGCTTGTTTACATATCCGTTTAACCAAAAATAGGCCTCAGAGGAGAACAAAATTTTGCTTTGAAAATAATTATCAAGCTGAACCATTATTTCGGCCCATTCACCGAACCTACGACGCGTATAATGGTCACGCGGTTTCAACTCTTGCACAAGCTGGATCTTATAAGCTTTTAAGCCAAGTCTTTCCGCAAAATCGTCCACAAAGTGGATGGGCATAGTTCCAATTTCAGTGCACGATGGCGAATCGACTCATTCGGATTCTCCTCAACACTGCCCTCCACAACGGCAATAACTTCTTCGGTTCGCACTGTTTGTCGTTTTTGAGGATGCGTATTATCCACCAGAGTGTACGTGGTGCGAAAACGATTCATCGTATTCTCAATAACTTGTTCAGATGGATGATTATGTCGACCGTAAAATGGACGTAGCGCACGATAAGTTTGGCGAACCAAAGCATGGTTTTCAAAATAAGTTTGCACAATTTGCACGCGTTGTTCTGGCGTTAATCTAGTCATCGCAAAATGACAAAACGTACTAACCACAAATCAACGTTCAACTGTCAAATTGACAATCCGTAGAGACAGTGTTGCCAGTTTAAAAACCAAACCTCTAAAACAAACACACTTTATAAGACCCTAATAATCCCAATCCGGCTCTATGGCGCAGAAGCATAAACTTTATCAAAAATAGATGCAGGTGCTCTTGGCTACTTTGAGAGGAAAATTCTTTGGGTGATATTCGGTCCGATCCCGTTTGTATTGACGGTGAGTGGAGGAGGAGATACAACGACAATCTGTACGGGCTGTACAGGTACATTTACTTAGTCAGAAGAGTAAAGCTCCAATGACTGAGATGGCTGGGTCATGTAGAGCGGATGGACTCTAATGCTCCGGTCCGAAAAGTCTTCGAATCTGCCCACGAGGAACAGTGCATTAGAGGAAGACCGCGACAGGTGACGCAAGCAAGAGGAAGGGGACCTCAACCAACTTAGTATGCGAAACTGAAGGCAGCTAACTAAAGATCAAGCTGGCTGGAGACGCTTGTTGGTTGAGGCCCTTAATTCAAAATGCGGTATGTCGAAACTCCAATCAAGATTTGGGCATCTCTCGCAATATTTTCCGAAAATATTGATCATATTGACCGAAGAGCGTAAGCCAAATGAACATCGTACACCTGGAACTTTCACTGAGTGGCCATCTACAATAGAAGATGGAAGAAGATCCGGATTTTCAGTGAAAAATCATCCTCGGGTTTACTGTTAAAATTAGTTTTTCTATTTATTTCTTGTTCCTTGCGAGAAAAATTCTTTAAAAAAAACTTAAATCCCACACGCAAGTCAATTCTTGGAGAATTGCCACTTCTACGCTGAATAACAATCGGCAGCTATGCAATGAAGCCGACATTCCCGGAATGGTCCAAAGTGATAACTCTGATCTTTGATATTACTTTGCATGTGTGGGAGTCAGTTCAGTAGTGGCAAACGTAAGTTGGAAGTGTGAGGGATGGAAGCAATCAGTTGCTTTTATAACGCTTGGAGGAGGAGAAATTGTTGCGAGATAAAAGCAACAAACTCTACCCTCAACAGAAGTATGAAATTCTTGCTCAGGACTCGGATGACGAGGAAGATGATGACCCCAGCCACTGCCAGCAAACGCGGCAATAATAACAGCTGAAATGAATGGCGAAGAAATACCAGATCTACCGCATGTAAGTAAAAATTTTAAACTTTCTTCCGCCCAATTAGCAGCGAGACATGCCATTCCGAAAGGCTTACCTGTGTTCATCGGAAACCATGAAGAGTGGCGTGTGTTTAACAGTTGTCGCTGGGTTTTTAAATGGCGAAAATTTAATCTGACTCCAGAGAGGTGCCTTCGTGGAAAAGCAATGGGAGCTGTCAAACATCGGCTTCTGCTCTCAACCATGGTCCAAGATGTCATTAGAACGCTCCGAATGCTGTTCGGATGTCCGCAGCACTTCAGATACGCACTTATTTGCAAGACCAGGAAAGTGACACCTCCAAAGGATGAAAAACTGGAATCGTTGATTGAATTAGTCTCGGCAATAAATATGTGCAACGGTGGAAACCATGAACTTAACAACACATCTGAACAGTTCTACGCTTTTAAAGGAATTCATCGACAACATATCACCACAGCTTCTACTGATTTGAGCACTATTTTCCAAGAACTTACAGCCTGTCTACCGAGAGACTTACACCAAAATCGCACAGCCAGTTGCAAGCTATAGGGTGTGCGGCGTATGCCAAGCCGATCATTTAGTTGTCAACTGCGGAACATTTACGAACGCAAGTCTCTTGGAAAGATGGGAAATGTTACGCCAGTACAATTTGTGTCTGGGAAGACACATCAAAATTCACGTTGTAAAGCATCAAAAATATGCGAAATTGGTGGATGACACGTTAAACACCATCCCTTCCACCAGCACAGTTGTGCGAATATTACACCGCCACCGGTGACAGTCCGACAACCGCAGTTGTATTTACTCATGAGGCACAAACCAAGCTCACCAAAGTGCTTTTCCGAATAATGCCAGTGGCGTTGTACGGCAATGGGAAATCAGTTGATACATTTGCGATTTTAGATGGAGGATCGTCCTTAACACTTTTGGACGAAGAATTGATTGGCAAATTAGGGCTTTCGGAAAGTACGAAGGAACTGTGTTTGAGGTGGGCATCCGACATCACTGCACTGAAAGTAGTTCTCAAGTTATTTCTCTTGATGGCAGCCGTAACTATCAGCCTATATCTGCTAACCCAAACAGTTTTTAGTCCGATTTTGGCGAAGCAATGTCCGTATTTTGATATACGAGTACCTATTCCAACATATCAAAACGCGCAACCGAGAATGTTGATTGGTATGGGTAATTGGAAACTGGGTATTCGGTTAAAGTTCTTTGAGGACAGTCACAGCCAATCGTAACCAAAACCAGACTTGGTTCGTCAGTTCATTGCCCTGATACATGGAACAAAAATGAAGATACTACAGATTCACCTCGGCTGCTTGTGTGCGGGTGTAATGCTGACAGAGACCTACACCAACTCGTGAGTGGTGTCTTTTCGATTGAGAACATCGGCATACACATTCCTACCCAGCAAATAGTCTCCGCCGAGGAAAAAAGAGCAACGAAGATCTTAGAAGATGCCTGCTTACGCATCGATGGACACTTTTAAGTAGGTCTGTTATGGAAATTTGATGATATTTGCCAACCAAATAGTCGACGATTTCATCACTTACCAAAAAGGATCAGAAGAGATGAAGAGCTTCGCAACAATCTGGACCAGCGGATGACAAGTCTGGTAGCAAAGGGGTATGCGAAGAAGTTGACGATAGAAGAAATGAACATCAGACACAAACGAGTTTGGCATCTGCCGATTTTCATAGTACGAAACCCCAGTAAATCCTCAAAGGTTAGAATGGTTTGGAACGTTGCAGCATTAAATGATTTTCTTTAGGAGGGCCCCGACCAGCTGGAACCCTTGACAACGGTCTTGTGTGGTTTGCGTTGTGGCAAACGTTCCATCAGATGCGAGTCCGAGAGGCACCCAGCCATGTGCAGTGATTTCTATGGAGTCCAACGGATGACTTGCAGACACCTATGACCTTCATTGGCAGCAAACCGAAGACAGTGGAGGCTGTACTTGAAACCAATATGTTGATGATTTCATAGATACGAGTAGTGCCAACACTGAAGCGGAAGCAATTCAACTTGCGGATCACGTCAATTATATCCATCAGAATACAGGATTTCACATTAGAAACTGGATGTCGAATTCGACAGCCGTGCGTGCAGCACTTGAGGGAGACAGCGATGGACCACATAACAAAACATTAGGGTGAAATGAGAAGAAACCAAATGGCAACTCGTATTGACGAGACTAACGATATGAGCGGAGCGTATAGAGCTGGCACACAGTCTGACTACGGATTCCTGCATGAATATGCCCGAAGACCTTTATAGCGCGACGAGGAACACCTCTGGAAATTTACCCTCGCAATGGCTTGAATTTTCGAGCTGGCAACGATCAATTTGGATCAAGTGGCTGAGGAGTTCACTACAGCTGACACAAAGTGGAAATTTAAAAATCCATCTGCTCCACATATTGGTGGCGCCTGGGAAAGTCTGGTGCGGTCAATCAAATGTGTTTTATACCGCATTTCTCCGAGTAATAAGCTTGTCAACGAAAACCCTGCGAAGTGCTCTGCTCTGGCACTCTACTCTGAAGTAGAAAACACCATCAATGCGAGACCCCTTACGCTTTTGTCTCTGGAATCTGCGGAGGACAAGGCACTAACTAACCCCAAGAATTGTTGGCCGAGGGGCATTGCAGTTAACACTGCGGTAGCTCAGGACACGTTAGAAAAGTGACTGAGCAAACTACAAGTAAACTTCTTGAGCGTCCTGCGGCTAAGCTCGCTGTCCTAGACCTTAGACCGAGTGGCGACTGGAGGCGTAATACAACCATGAAGGGAACTTCAGATGCGCTTACTGGGGGGAGTGTTGCCGCCACCTAAGACTACAATACGACAGCGAGGACATCTGTTATCTATAGCATGAAATCCGCTGTTCTATTATTTTCTATTCCACTTCGATCCATCAAACTGCGAATCGAGCTCTTTTAGTAAATGCCCGAGCAGAAGTACAAAAGCCTATAAGTCAAAGGCCTCCAAAGTGTCCCAAATATTCAGTGATTTCTCGTAGAAATTATACAACAAGACAACGCGACTATAGCACAACATTTCGGAAATAAACATACACCTCAGGCGAATCCTTTTACTCTAAAATCCAACTCTAAACCCATTCAATTGGAGAAAGAAAAACTCACGATACTCGTGTCCCAAATCTTCTGTGCTCCAGTGTATTCGTAGTATGTGCATGCACGATACTCGCACTCGTACTCGTACTCGTACTACTACGAGTGCACACCATTGATTGCATGCGTAGGTGGCACCTGGTGGACAACAACACCACATCCACCACCTCCACACAGCGCACAAGTTTATAGTAAAAGTTAAGACTAGCTACCTAGCTACGAAGGAAGATAAGTAGGTGTGCACTCCTACTGCTGCACCAACCGCTCCTGTGCTACCTTCACTTTACTTCACTGCCAGTGTCAGTTGTTTTATTTTCTATTTTCCATTTTCGATTTTCGGCTTTTCCTCTTTCACACAAAACGAAAACGCTCTGCTCGCTCCGAATATGTAACTTGTCCGTCGTCGTTCCGTTTCTCTGGGAGTTTCCACACATTCCATTGGTTTTGGTCGTAATTTCGCAACCAAAGCCGACCGACAACAGACAACAGACAGCCTACAGTCGATAGATCAAACACATGTTCTCTATGCGCCTTCATTCGTGTTTCGTAACTCCATTCTTTCTCAACCCCCGACACCAAGATAGCGGCATCACAAACAAGCACTAGGAATCTGAAATCTGAAATGTGGAATCGGAAAGAGGCACGCATTTGTGGCAACATCATAATTCTTTGGAATTTTATCAGGTTGCTAGTGTACTTACCTTCTTCGTCTACCTCTACGGGCGATTGGTGGCGACTCTCTTCTTTCGGTCTCTGCTGTCGCTTCTTTCCCTGTTTCACTGCCTTGAGGGCTTGAAGGTGTTTGTTTTGATTTACACTCGAATAATCCGAAGCGAAAATTGCGATTACGATTACGAGCACGAGTCTTGCCCGAGGGCGTTTCAACCCGTTCGCTCCGGCTAACCCCCAGAGCACAAGCACAACGACAAACTACAAACAAACAAAAAACATACACAAAAACAAACAAAACCAAAACGGAAACAACAATAGAGGGAAAAAATCGAGAACTCCGCCGTGGAAATTTGGCTGATTTGATTTTCACTTCTTTTTGACACTTTTCGGTGAGACTTTGACACTTTGCGTCACAGTGGCGGGGGTAAAAACAACCAAACGCAAACGAACTTCCAATACGGAGCGAGTGGAATTTTTCGCGTTGCTTTTGCACTTTTTCTTCTTTTCTTTCTTGTTACACGCAAAACACTTCGCAAATCGATGCGGAACTTGTATCTCTTTATGTGATTCGAAAATCTCGGGCGAAATTGGCCGAATTATCTTCCGAAATGAAAAGCGAATGACGAGTGGTTTATTGGGGAAGGGTGTTGCAATTGGAGGCGACGGATTTTTGTTGGAACCTTCGCTATGAAATTGAGGAAAACAATTTGTCGCTCCGACGACACGGACAAGACAAAACTTTACGCACTCTAGGTCGACGGCAGTTTGACATCAAACACAACACAAATTCTTCGACTAAAGTGAAATGTCAGATTTTTCGGAATAAACATGGCGCTGATACACTGAACTGGAATGGTGTTCTTCTGTCAGTGGTGTGTTTGGGTGCGTTGCGTGGTGAGTTGATGGGAGAGTTACATTGAATTTTCTTATATTTACTCAAAGAAATATTTCCTGTTGATCATTATATTGTTAATTTTATAAAAGTGTGCGTAAAATGATTTTTTTGTTTTTGCTCTGAAGAATAGAATGGAAATTTTGAATTTTATATTTAAAAATTAGTGTAAAACGTAAAACCTTGCTGGTTGGGTGCTGAGTCAATCTATTGGAAAAGAATTTGGTGGCGTAAAGTTGTTCGACCGCTGCCCCATCTTCCTCTTTTATTTGGCATTGAATCTGTTACATATTTCTCCCACGTATCTGCACTGATTGTGGGTTTCACTACATTTGTGGACTTTAGAACCATTATATTGTAACACCCGCTAACACTCATAACATTTTCACCTCCATCTCCCTTCTATTATTCGTACATCTTCCAACAACAACGCGTATTTTAAAATCGTACGAACGACTGTCGTATATAAAAAAACCCTTCAGTTTAAGCGGCATATTTCTGTCACAAAAAAACAGCAGGCTTTTCGTGCCAAGTAAGCCACCCCACCATGGACTCCATGTGCGACATCTTCATCGCTTCTGCTAACGACATAGCATTTGGACACGATGACTTCTTCTAACCATATGTTTTGAGTAGTGTTTGCTGCTTTGGAAAAACGGCAACGCAGATATTCGATCATAGTACGACTGATTCGTAATTCGTTGTCTTCCAGCGCCCTTATCCGCTTAGTTAATTAAAGCTTGTATGAAGCGAAATAAATGGGGGCGTTATCCCCCACCAAAATCAAAAATTATTAAGAGTACCTTGAAGGGCTGTCACGTCGTTCCCTATTATGAGAAAATCAGATAGACTCGGTGATGTGCTGCTTCAATAGAAAATGTTGTACGACATTAAAAAGCAGCGGACTTTTTAGACTACCTTGGAGCACTCCAACTTTAATTTTGAATTCTCTGGTGATTCCAGCAGTACATTTATCGTATCATTCTTACATATGTCTCCAAATAAGATCCGCAGTGTATGGTGGGTTGTTTAAGGCTTCGAAGTCCGTCCCGTGCAGGGCAGCCAGTGCAACTCGACACTTGCGTACGAGCGCGTTGTCTTGCAGGAGAAGGACACATTTGGCTAATTTTCCTCTTTAATTTTCCTTAATAGATTCATGCAAACGCTTCAGAGTTGTAGAGTAGTATTCGCCCGTTATGGAAACAATATTTTCCTTAAAGTCGGTGAGTAAGATTCCCTAGGTATCCCAAAAGATGGTCGCCATAATTTTCCCGGCCGACTGAGACAACTTGAACTTCTTTGGCTATGCTGAACCTTTTTTATGCCACCGCCTGGAGTCTTGCTTTGGCTTTGGTTCACAGTGGTAGACCAACGTTTCATCCCCAATAACTATCTGGCCCACCATGCGCATCGTTGCTGCAGAGGCTCAAAAATCCAGGCCAACACGCAACGGGATGTTGTTTTAGTGGTGGCGTAAGCATTCTTGGAACCTATCTGGCGCTGAAATTTGTCATACAAAGGTGTTCTTGAAGGATCGTGAAAATAGTTGTATCGGACACTCCAGTCTCACCATTTTATTGAATGAAATCGGGAACCATTTAAACTCAAGATTTCCGATTGTCACCCGAGGGAGGTCCGTTTCGCAGGGTATGTTAGCAGGTCCAACTAGACGGCCCTGGTTCAATCTTTTTACAGTTTCACTAACTTCGTAAAATCTGGCGACTGCTCTTTCTGCGCTACAGCCGAGGGATTTTTTCGACTCGGAAATTCTTCGTTTAGTACGGCATTACAGTACAAATCCCGTCGTTTCCTGTTGTAGGTGTTCCTGCTCATCTTCTATACATATATATATTTCGGCGATTGTATCTCCTACGAGTTTTTTCTTCATCGGTGCGCAATCTTAAAAACGTTAGCTCGTTATCGTCCTTTTAATTCCCGATACAATGCTTCGATTGCTGCCGCCTATGTTCTTAATGCGTTTTTCGCCTCTAGTCTAAGTCAAGACGCGCTTTATGGGTTTCACTATTTCCACTGTACTCAGCTTACTCTGCAGTTAACGGGCACCACCACTGGGAAGTAAGGCAAGCACTTCGCTAAAAACTTGATTGTGGCTCTGCTGGTCCAATCTGAGTCGCGGTGTTCCTCCACTTCGCTGTCTTTCGGGTGCGGATTCGAAGATTTTTTAGACCGGAGCGTCGCGTTGGTGCCCCCTCAGGATCTTCACTATTCTGGCTAAGTTAATGTCGCTGTACAGCCTGTACAGTTCGTCATTGTATCTCCTCCTCCACTCACCGTCAATACTGACGGGACCGAACTGAAAATCTTTAATGCTTTGCATTAAAATCGCAGAGGTCAATTTTAGGGTCATAGCTAGCACACTGCTCGTAAGTCTTATCCAAGAGTTCATAGAAACCATCTTTCGTGTCGTCATCTTTCTCCTCTGTAAGGCTAATGTTGGCAAATTTATCCACAATACGGATTGTTAAGAGCCGCTCATTCACATGCCGAAAAATCAAGTAAATATCGCAGGGAATGAAAACCCTTTTTGTCCGGCCCGCTAGTTTGACTGCACGAGTCTTATCAAGGGACCTAACATTCGACGTACAGATCTGAAGATCGTTGTCCTTATATCGTTTGCAGGAGTTTTCAACAATAGATCTGTCCGTATCCGACATTATTGTTGATTCGTAACTTAACTTTCTTTTCTATGTCCAGGCAGTTACCCCGGCGGCGAAATAACTACCAACCTGGAGGGCTAGTTCCATTGTTTACACCAATAGGATAAGGGATCGGTTAAACCGAAGCCCGTAACCCGTTCAGGGATATGAGCGCTGCCGTTGGCCCATTAAGGGCTCATCTGCCACTATCTCTTTTCCAAGACCTTGAGTTAGTCTCGGAAATCCTTACAGGCCTGAGCTCCAAATATGTCAGAGTAGCTCGGATAAGGTCTTATTTGTTATGTTCCCGGATTTTATTACACCGTTGATTCCATCTGAGGAATTCATCCGGCAAATCGAGTCGGGATTACCACTTGGAGGTAAAATAAGCAGAATTGATGTGTAAGAAAGTTGACACCTCTCAGTGCCTTCCCTATTTCTACAACACCAAACCTCCATGTAGAGTGAATTTGTAGGTGGCGGACATAACTGAAAGCTAATGTCAACCATATTGCAGAGGCTTATTGGTTGAGGTTCAGGTTCACACCGACTGTAACGCCATCTATGGAAGCAGCCCGACGTCACCTCTATAGAACTGCGCTCAATCAAAAAGCAAATGTTCAAGCACTTCTAGATGGAAAAGTCTGATGTCCCCGTTGCTTTGTCTGCATATACTCCATCATGTCATCCTTGGTGGTCTTTAAAAACCTTAGTGGCAGCGATTTTTTGCTTTGTTCACTGGAAAAATCTCTTTTGTTAGTCAATCGTCATATCAGTCAGTCAATTGATCTACATGCATCACTCTAGTGGCTACTGGCTATAGAATTGTTGAGCAGATTCTCTCCAAAGGAGGCCAACTTCAAAATCCGTTGGACACCTGAGCATCGCTGCTGGAATTTTTTTTTAAATTCAGTAAGAAATCTGGGTATATTTTTGGGCGAAAAACTATTTTCGAAGTCGTTGCATTCATTTAGGCTGTTAGATGAAATATTTGAACTGAGAACGGAAGGGTCAGTACACCTTTTGGTTTAGAGAATGCGCTAGTCTAAAGTTCAGAAATATTTATACTAAAAAGGCGACGTCCCATTCGTCGGTTATGTAAGCTGTTGGTTGAAAATTACTACTTTTCTAGACAGCATAACAGATACTCGTATACGGGTATAACTGGATCAAAAGGGTCACCTTTATATATATGGAAGAGATCCGAACTACAAGTTTCTTTTTGAATAATATGCTTGCAGACAACATTCACGGTCCTCGTCGTGTTATGGTGAGTACCAACGAGAATGTGACTGCTGTGGTCCAGAGTGTTCAACTCAATCCAGCAACATCGACTAGCCATCGACCTCAACAACTCAACATTTCACGCTCCAGCCTGATGACAATTTCCACAAAGATCTCGGAGTATTCCCTTACAATGTCCATTTGACTTATCAATTGAAAGCAAACCCTTACAGCAGCAGGAATTGAACCTTGAAATTGGTCGAAAAATCGCTTTCTCTGACGAGGCACATTTTCATCTCGGAAGCTATGTTAACAAACAAAATTGGCCCATTCGGGGATCAGAGAAGCCTCACACGATTGTCAAGAAGCCGATGCATACGCAGAGAATGACAGTTTGGTGCGGATTTTGGAGTTGGGTCATCGTTGGCCTATTTTATTTCAAAAATGCTGCTGTAAACGCCATTTCGGTCAACGGTGAGCGCTACAGAGTTATATTACCAAATTTTTGTGGGCTAAAATTGAAGACATGGACTTGGACAGTCCTTGGTTTCAGCACGATGGGGTACAATGCCATACAGAACATCAAACAATCGATCTTTTGCGCCCGAAGTTCGGTGATCGTGCTATCAACCGCTTTGACGGTGCCAATAGGCCGCCTCGAAGCTGTGATTTGATCCCGTTAGACTTTTTTTTTGTTGGATGCCCTTGAAAATCGATCTTATGCAGACAATCTAGAAACGATTCGAGCACTTCAAGCGAATTTCGTCTGAATCATGCGTGAGCTAGAGCCAGAAACAGTGAGCAAGGTTTTGGAAAATTGGGTTGACAGAATGCGCCGCTGCGAACCCAGCCGAAGCAGCCACATGAATGAAATGACAAAGTTCGCTCTTAATAATTTTCCATTTTGTTTTCGTCGAAAAAACCTCCTTCACATTCGAGTACTTTTTTTTACAATTCTTGGTATTCCAGCTGTCAATTTTTGAAATGTTTTTGAATTGATTCCGAACCCTTTGACCCAGTTTCTCTCACAACAGCTCCATAGGATTTAAGTCTGGTGATTGTTGCGGCCATATTATGATTTGTAAGTTTTCTTCACCTCCCCTCTGTTTATTTTAATCTTGACAAAGCTCTTGATGTGCGTTAGGTTAGCTCCATCTGCACGACTCCACCTTCGATAAACGAATCCGGCTAATAGACTTTGAAGCGGGGCAAAACATTGTCGTAGCTAGCAGGCGGCTCCCATATTTCGATATTCAAAAGGGGACTTGGAGAGCTCCTGATCAACCAACTGTCAGCCAGATTGAACACATTTCGATCGACGAAAGGCCTCCTCCACTATTACCTTGTTGTACGGTTGCGGATATCCCGAACATTGCAAAGGCAAGCTAATACTGTGAGGAAGTTTGACGCCGGACGGCCAAATCCTTTTCTGATGGAGTCTCCCTTAATCTCTTAAGAGAAGTACGAATACCAGTGGATATACCGCCAGAAAGCCAACACAGATGTCGCCTCTGATGTGCTGGGTTTCACTCCTGCTTTGACGACTGAGTGCCCACAAGGAAATGCAGGTAATCAAGGGGAATACAGAGAGGCGTTTCATCGAAGGACTAGAGCTCACAAGCTGTACGAGCATAAGGGAAGAGGCGAACAGCGGCTTCTCAGGAGAAAAAAGAAGGAGCTACTCCAGGAATGAGATTCGAAAGTTTCACCAAAAGGTAAAAAAAAAACTTGCTTCGGACACATACCCCCAACCGGAGCCTGTACAGACGAACAGGGAAACATAGTGATAGAGTCGCAGTCGATGCTGAGAATTTGGAAAGAATATTTCTGTAGACAAATACCGCTGTCAGGCAGAATAAACCTTTCGACGTGGACGATGTGGTACAACAATTCTGTTGTTAGAGTGGACGGCCTGACTACCTAGCTCTTTAAAGCGGCAGACCATAGCCTGGTAAGGAGCATACACTTACTCATCTGTAAAATATGGTCGGATGAAAGTATGCCCGGTGAATGGAACTTCAGCATTGGATTCTCAAGGAAGGAGACCTTCTGAATTGCGCCAACTACAGACATCCTCTTAACATAGTGGATGTGCAACATAGTGCAAGAGTCACGCACAATCTTTCTAAAGTCCGTCCAATTACTCGCAGCGTGATGACAGTGGCGCCTTCGCGAGTATTGAGACGGAAGCGGCGGAGATGGGTTTAACTGCCAATGAGGGCAAGACCCAGTATACTGTCAACAAGAAAGGACACCCAACACTGACACTGAGTTGCAGCGCAGTATAAGAAGATTGCTACTCAGGTAGCGGAGGCAGCTAGCTAAAGATCGTGTTGTTGATCGAGGCCCAGGTCCACTCCAGACTGTAGCGTCACCTTAGAAAAGCAAGTAAGTTTAGTTTCGTTATCCTGTTGAAATACGAATCCCTCACTAATTAATCTTAGTCCAGAAGTCACAGCGTTTTCTTCCAATATTATTTTGTATGCCTTCTTATTCATTTTTCCAATCACTTGAACCACTTGAAGAGGACCATTCCCAGCCCATAACAGAATCGCACCCAGGCTTGACGGTAGAAACCAAACAGTCTGCTAGCATCTTCTGTTCAGAACTGCGTCGAACGAAAACTCTCCGTTTTGTGCCAAATACCTCTAACTTGGATTCATCGTTTTACTCTGTTGAAATCTTCTTCGGTCCAGCCTTTGAGCTTTTTGGCCCATTCTAACCTTTTCTTCTTCTTTTGTGGGGCTTTCGAACAGCAACACCCCAAATAGTCCAGCATATCTTAATCTTCGTTTGACCGTCGTCAAGGACAATGGTTCGTTCTGTGTGTGATCTATACCGCCGCGTATTTTAGGTGCAGCTTTCCATTCTCTTGGACACCGATACTGCTCCCAATTATTCACATTGGTATACACGATAAATTCTTCTTCTGGCGTTCTTTGTCAGATAAGGGCACAACAATCATACTAATCTGAGCATTGTTTGGCATTAGGTCTCGTCATGCCTGACGCTCTGAGCATTCCTGCTCCAGCACTATTTAGAAGAAACTATATGATCACCTATCTAATTGCCGCAGGAATATGTTTGAAAAAATGTGACTGCTTCCACGTTTCATCGCGTGATTGCAATTATATATGACACAGTGTGATCAATTTCCTCCGGATCGTGAGCTCGGCCATAGTTCTTTAAAGTTCCATTCGTGAATGAGGTTAGAATCGGTCTACAGTATATTGAAGGTGCAATTTCACACTACCAGCTACTTAATCCCTATCACTTAGAATGCCGTTCATTGCTGTTGTGTGTGTCATGTCGAAAAGATTCCTGTCGAACTTGACAACAAAGTCACCACCCACTTAATATTTCTTAGCGCTACACCAGTCACGTCATTTGTTGGATTCTTGGAAGCTCAGGGGTGGATAAATCAGTCAATAAACTCCCGGCCTCAAAAAGGGATAATGTTGTGTTATAGCAACGAACCTTCTTGGGTCTAGGTGTGCTTGTATCCTCGAATAGTCAACTCGCTAACCCAATCTAACCAATGCATGTAAGTGCCTATGAGACTGCACCTAATAAAAATACTATACGAGCTGCTATAGATAGTCTGCAAAAAGGTTCAAATCGTCAAAACTAGACTAATATGTGCTCCTGCTACCATAGAACAACATATTACGAATTCTTCTCTAAGCGTTGATATCGAAGACTCATTTACTCTACATGTCCTAGCCATAACAGGCGTTTGATATATACCTTTCTGGCTAGTCGTACAGCTTGTAAAGCTCACTGTAATTCTCCTTGTCCAAATCCCTCCAAACCAAAAGTCTATCGAAGAATCTTGTGCTCAAAACGACCAAAGTTATCTCTATCCATCTTCGCTAATGCCAATCCTTCTGCGTCATAGAGTATGACTGATTAGGGTCCTTGCTGTCACATGCAACGTCCAAGTCATTAAGTTCGGAGTTTCTTTTTAGGATTTGCTGTATGTGAAGCATTTATGAACTCATCTGGTCTAAAACCGCACTAATGAAGGCAACCAAATAGATGGCAAATGATTTCGGGTGGTTTTGGAGCGGCCAAAGGGGAATGAGAATCTCGCGATCGAGGAAATATTTGGTTGACACTCTAGAAATGCAGTCATTTTACCGGCAAATAAAAGGACTGTCCTTATAGAAGCTACCTATTAAGATGAAGGCGGACATCTTGGAATAGAGTCGTAATCGATGCTGACAATTGATGATGATAACCATCAGACCTGTTAGAGCTATTAAGGAGAATAAGCGTTTCAATTTAGATGGTATTCTAGACTTCAGCCTACCTGTTTCAAAACAAGCCATGGATCGCAATATCACGTTCAAGGCAAAAAAAAACCTGAAGGCCCAGACGACTCTAAAGCACAGCTTCATAAAGCAATAAAAGATGATTTAGTAGAGCGAATACATCTTCCCATACTTCATTAATCATTGCCAGGATTGTTAAGGATTGCATATGTCCCCGATTGAAGACAGATGCAAGCTTACCAAGAAGAAATAGTAAAATCTAAGGTTGCCATCCTCTAAGAAGAAGTCAGAGCGTGAAGACCTGCTCTGCCATTTCCCGGCTTAGATTTTTGCCGAAACCATCCCTGAAGACATAGATTTCGTATGGAGTTCTGGTGTCATTGCATCAGACATCATGCCCATAAGATTAGAATCAAAAAAAAAAAAAAAACTGAACGGACAGACAAAACTCCAGCGCGTGTTGTTTCAATTGTCTTATTCTCGTCGTGTTCGGACGTGTTTTGGTTTTGCTCCGCATTAAACTTTTAAATATTATTTATTTCTTCCCCTTCCATATCTCCACTTCTGATATCGGTTCCGCATATATTTAGTGCATTAACCCCAAGTGTTGACCAATTTTCCGATTTTGCTGAATTTCACTCGCAGTGCGTAAAGTTCATTGTTTACCTTTTTGTTTACATTTGATAAATTTGCCATGTCTTGCGGAATCACTAACTGTCCAATCTTTGATGTCAATGCTGACTTTGTTACTTAAGGTCATCTTATAAGGTCATCTGTGGAAAATCATTCCATGCAATTTGTGTCGGATTAAATAAAAGGAATAGTGTATACATCAAAGACTTCTCTGAGAACCTCCTATTCTTTTGTGATGAGTGCAAGATAATCTCGCTATAAAGTGCCTCAGTGACTCTAATGACTCATTCCAAAAAAATCTCACAAAAATGATAACGACGAATCAGTCCAACTTAGAAAGTAGTGTCAGTTATGTTGATCAATTAGGCAACTCGATTCTGTCCTCAACCGATATAATTAAGTCCAAGCTCACCAACATCGACAAACAATCTGCAAGTCTGGTCGAGATGAAAACTGCGATCAATGATCTCAAAACAGTTTGTTCCGCCCAAAAAATCTCTAACCTTAAATTGTGCGAATCGATAAATAACTTGCGTGAAGATCTTGAGACTCAATTTCAATCTACCTCAAAGAACCATCCATCTCTAATGCAGCCTGATCCAATGCTCGAAGTAATCTTTGACAGAATCAACGGTGTTGGTGACGATCTAGCTGCCGCACAATCAACCATTTTCGTCTCTTTCAAATTAGCACCAACCGCTCACAATAACCCCTCTGAAATACCTAACCCCTCTGCATGTGCCACCAATAGCACTTCTTTCCCTAATTTTGACCTTAAAACCGGAGCTAAATATCCCAATTTCGTTAGGTCCCATATTATAAATCCCTCACCTGAACATGTGTCTAATACCCCTTCAATCACCCCTGCATCGCCTTCAACATCTTCGTCCACCTGCCCCATTTTTGACCCCCTTCTGCCACCCCCAGTTAAAATAACCCAACGAACTTTTGGCTCAACAGAATGTCGTTATGCACTTTCTAGGCTTAGAGAAAAACAGACGTACGAGAATATACGTCTCCTTCTAGCATATCTGCATGACAAATCAGACTCAGTTTGTTATGAGGGGAAAACTAAAACAAGCGTCATGGTCTCAATACAGCAGGAAGGTCTCCCTACTGACCTTATAAGTCTGAGGAACTTATACATCAAGTTCCACGAGATTTTTATTATGTCTCCGCAAAAAGTCTCAGACGACCTTGCTGCTTTCGGTAACTATGTGCACTCAAAAAGGATCTCACACCTCCAATGAAGCAGAGCTGACAACGACAAATTTTTTCGTCCCTAACGTGCTACCATTGCCAGTGTTTCGACCATCCACTCCTACGCCCTCTCGTAATATCCTTCCTCTTACCTTTTACTATCAAAACGTAAGAGGACTGCGATCTAAGACCCGTGCCGTCTTGCGCCAATCTCACGCTCTCCCATTTGAAGTCTACGCTCTGACCGAAACTAATCTAATTCCCGATATAAAGAATCAGGAATTATTCCCCCCTAGTTTCAATGTTTTCCGAGACGACGATCTTATCCGTCCAAATGATGATGCTCCGTGTCGAGGTGTCCTATTGGCCGTCCGCAATGACCTAAACTCTTCACCAATCGCTGTTTCTACTTCCTCTAAACTTGACTACGTTTCAATAAAGATAACACTCCGCTGCAGGTCCCTGTACATTATGTGTTTTTACATCCTACCGGCCCAACCAATCGAATGCTACCAACTCGCTATCGATGCAATTGATCAAATAATTAACTTATCTGATCCCTTCGATGATATCATCGTATTTGGCGATTTCAATCTACCTCAGCTGCACTGGACTCAATCAGATGATAAATCTTTTTTTATCGCTTACCCTATCTCGAGTAAAGAATGTCTCTTCTTGGATGAGCTCACAGACTCTAGCTTATGCCAAGTTAGTGGAGTCTCCAACTATATGGGAAGGCAATTAGACCTCATTTTCACCACTGACCCCATAAACTCCTCTGTCTCGCTCTGTCCCCTTTCACTATCGACCATTGATAACTTTCACCCACCACTTCTTCTTTCTCTTTTCCACCACTCTCCTTTCCGCCCCACCCCATCTGCAGCTACCACTTCTTACAACTTTCATAAAGCGAATTTCCGCAAAATTAACGCATATCTTAGTAAGTGTTCTTTTGATTTCGCCAATATGCCCCTAAAAAGTGCTCTCTCTATTTTCTACAGAGAATTATTCAATTCTATTTCTCTCTATGTCCCCTTTTCGCGTAATAGGACCTCTTCTACGAGCCCCCCGTGGTATAATCGTAAACTTCGCTCTTTACGTAACAAAAGAAACAAATTATGGGCAGTTTCCTCCGGTCCAACTCTTTTGTTGACTATTCAAACTATCTCGGGTCATACCTTCAATTCACCCAGCTCTATAAGTTTCTCTATCAGCGATACCTTGATAGTGCGCAATCAAGGCTTATAAATGATCCTAAGTCTTTCTACCAATTCGTTAATTACAAAAAAAAAATCCGACGGTTTTCCTCCATCCCTCTCATACGAAAATATATCATCAACTGATCCGTATACCATAGCTAACTTTTTTGCTACTTTTTTTAAGCAATCTTTTGCCGATAATTCACCATCCTTAGCTTTAAGCCCTAGTATTAGTTTAAGTCTTGGTTTTTAAGCTTGTATTAAGCATAATAAATGGGGGCGTTATCCCCCGCCAAAATTAAAAATTAAAAAATATCAAAGACCACTTTTTTCTTAACGGAAGATGGCTTTGAGAGCACATGATATGAACATCAAAATGAGAAAGATTCATTTTGAATCTAAGAGCTAAGCTATTTATGAGTGCTAGCCTCCATGCAGAGACGAGACAGGTCGTTCTTTCAAGTCTGCTAAAAGCACCAGTGACGTATTTTTGTGAAAGCTTCTTCCACCCGACAACCGACCCATGGAATATAATTGGCCTTATCCTCAAGTCCCATGTCTTATGGAAAGCTCCTTACACTATGCCGATATGTTTAGTTCAAAGAAGTGTGTTATCCAGGATGTGACACCCAAATGCTTAACTTCGTAGGTGAAACGGATGGTGGTGACTGTAAGCACTAGATAAGTCAGGCCACTCGGCTTCCTCCTTCTCTTAAAAAGGATGACCTAAATTTTGAGAGGATTGACTGAAAGACCAATTCTAATCCACCAATGTTTAGTGCGAATGGTGTGTGGATGGGCAGGTCTACCGTCCTTCGATGGGGGCGACTACGACCGGACGCGACGTACGAACGGTGACGACATCACAGGAAATAAAGTGACTGACTCCCACTGATTTCTTTTAAATGTGGTAGCGGTTGGTAGATATTAGGTGCGATAAGGGTGGGTTGGCCATCCTCAGTCGATAACATTTGGTTTATTTCAGGTCGTGATGAGCTTTCATCGCTGTGTGATACTTGGACTAGGTGTAGGGTTTGTAGGTTTTGCATTTCCTCTCTTTACTCTTTTCTTTCTCTCTTAATTTCTTTTGAGTACGTTCGTACAGTCAATGATATGAGTACGGCAGATTTCTGTTTCCTTGTTTTGTTTTTCTTTGCCTTTTTGATATTTTGGCACAAAACAATAGGGTAAGTTGAGTAAAGATATTTGGGGTAGTGGCAAAGACCTACTCATATTCCGATGAGCTAAGGCCGAGCAACCGGGAGCATGCCACAGCCGTCTACTCCTTCATAATGCATGCATTTATACAGACTAAACTCCTTACAATGGCGTTTTAGAGCAGACAGATGCAAGGCGTAATCCTACAGACAGTATAGCTATGCCATCTGCATATGACTGATCGTAGATGTTAGAACTATTGAGATCGTTAAACAGTGAGTCGAGAAACAAGCACCATGGCAGGGGAAACAGGATGCCTACTTTCTATCACATAATGATCGCAGTCTGCGTCTGCAATCAGGTCACAAAACTAGCGTTTCGTCTACGCCATACTTTCTCCATAGCACTCTCAATTTCAACGAAAGAGCGAGGTCCATCATGTACAGGGATGCTTCCGTAAAGCTGTTTTGCTCACATGCGCTGACAACTCTCTCCTTGATCCTCAACCTGAGTAGCAGTTTCTGGATTTTTGGTATAAATGGTAATATTACTATTCGCCAGGGGTTCGATATACATATCTGCCAGTGTAAAGCTAGCAGATTTTCTTTAGAGTTGACCAGCTGCTGTCTATAGCGTATTTGATGGCCTTATCTGTGAAAACAACCGATGATAGATACTAGCTACGTTGTTTTACAAGCTCAACTTGCAGCTTCCGTAATAGGAGCTGGTTGTGAGCTGGTGCAGGTTATGATCAGGTAACCTGTGAAAAGAGTGTCAAGCATCAGACAGAGAGTCTATGCCTGTTTTCAGCCTGGCTTATTTGCCCCTTTTGAAGATTTGACCAGTCTGCTGGTTTCACCGAGCATTTCGATCTTTTGTAAAGTTCTTTACAACAGGCACTCTTCGAAATCCGAATAAGCTTCTTATATTCAGCTTCGACCTGTAAAGATCCCAGTCTTCCTTCAAACTAGTCTTGAGCGACTTGTAAGGAATTTTCGGGTTTTCTCACACAGTAAGGGTGATCTGCAGGAGTTAGTCGACGTATTTTGGCTTTTTGGACTGCATCCACCATCTTGATACAGTTCATAGAGTTTGCTGTTGTATCTTATTTTCTTCTATACTGGGTGTTGGAACTGGTTCTTCATTGACTTTATGTGGGTTCTCTTCTTGCCTGTCACTCTCTCTTCATGATGCCCATTTAGCTGCTGCTGGAAATGCTGCTTAAACACATTTACTATCCCCTATGCGTTGGTGACTAGGTTTCTTTTGCAGTTTCGAAGAGCCTGTGTTCCGGTCTTCGAGCCAGCCGACAGTTTCTTGATCTTCTTCTAAAACCTCCGGATGTTATTCCGATCGCGGGACTCTTCAATCTTCTTGAGCTGAGAAGCTGTGAAGGCCCTCTTCTTTCAACGCAGGATCTTATTCTCCTCCTCACTCTTCCCTCGTTTTCTTACGAGTATCTGCATTTTCCGGTATACGCATCATAACACCGGCCCTTTCTCGAGGATGACAGGTTTCGACTACCTCCTTAATGATTTCGCGATACTGGCCCCACTGATTGGTGGCATTGGTGGTGGGTGACTGCATAGTGGAGGGTTTTTCACTCAGGCATTCTGTGTAGACTGTGGCTACTCCAGGTGTGCTTAGGCGTCCAACGTCGAATTTCTTCTTCTGGGCAGTTCGCAGCTTCTTCTCGTTGGACAGTTGAGCTCTAAATTTAGCCGTAACAAGAAAATGGTCATCATCGACGTTTGCCTCTCGGAATGTGTGCACGACGAGGATGTTGGATGCGTGCCTCGCATCCATTAGCACATGGTTGATTTGGTTGGCGGTTCCACCGTCTGGAGAGCTTCAGGTTTCTGTGTGGATTCTTAGCCTTGGAAACCTATTGCTACTTATCACCGTATTACGAGCCGCTGCAAAATCGATTAGTCGGTAGCCGTTGTGAGTTGTCGTTTCGTGGATTCTGTACTTACCTACTAACCCGCCAAAGATGTTTCCTTTTCCGACTTTAGGATTGAAGTCCCCGAGCACAATTTTGACATTATATTCCGGACAAGCTCCGTAAGCTCCGTAGGTTTCATCCAGGAGGTCACAAAACTCCTCCTTGATAGGATCTTCAGCATCGTCAGTAGTTGCGTGTGCACATATTAGGCTTAAGTTTTGGAAGGTGCCTTTGATGCGGATCACAGCGAGGCGATCACTTATTGGTTTGAAGACCATACCATTTCCCCTAAGCCGTTCCCACTACTATCCACCGTATCTACTGGATCGCGGTCATATCTGCCTTGTACCACGTAAGGACAGATTCAAACTCTCAAATCGTAGTCCATTGACGTTCAGGGTATAGTTGTCATTTGAGGTGATTCATTATCAGAGTATTTTTTTGACATGGTCGGGAAGTTACCCCTACGACACAAAACTCAACCTGGAGGGCCAGGCCCTAGTTTTGACCTTAGGACAGTAGGCTAGATATTCCGGTGCTAGTAACCCACTTCGGATTATGAGCGCTGCCACCAGCTCTTTTCTAACACCCTACCTCTCCAATACAGAGCCTGGTATCCGGATATGTCGAAGCAGCTCAAATAGGGATTACACTCAGTAGTTCGGTCTAATTGGAACTGTAGACGCCACCGTTGATTCTATCCAGAGAATTCGTCTGCTACCACCTGGAACAAGAAGAAGTGCCTAAATGAGAAGACACTCCTGGCTGGACATGTCAGTTCATAATATTTATAATATTTGATGATCACACCGTGATGACGGCTACCTTTTGTTTCGTTCTAAGCTTAGGCGGAGCATTGACGGTCTAACTGTGCGGAGTATTATATTCAATTCTGAATTCACTATAAGTACGAGGGTTTTCTGAAAAATTTCCGACCGCAACATAATGATAGCGGCACTCGTCAATAAAAGCTAGTGTATGCTAATTGTGCATCTTTTGACAGTTACTTACCGAAGTTTCAGTCATTTTGGACGCGCAGTTTAGTCGTTTGAGTGAGTCGATGTGAGTGTTTTTTGTGAAAATGCAAAAAATTTAGTATCGAGCTGTTATTAAATTCTTGTTTTTGAAAGGCGATACGCCTACGCAAACCAAAAATGAGTTGGACTCTGTGTATGGGGACTCTGCACCATCATTTACCGCAGTGAAATTTTGTGCAGCTGAATTTAAACGTGGCCGTAAAAGCTTGTAAGAGATGATGAACTTTCGGGACGACCAAAAACTGCACCCACTGACGATAACATTGCTAAAGTTCACCAAATGGTGTTAGACGACCGCCGAATTAATGTGAGAGAGATAGTAGAGGTTATGAAAATGTCCTAAGAACGTGTTTGTTACATTTGTTTTAGGTATGAGAAAGCTGTCCGCGCGTTGGATGCCGCGTTTACTTACGTTAGACCAAGAACGTGTTCGAATGAACATTTCCAACGCTCTGTTGGCGCAGTTTAGGCGCAATAAATCCGAGTTTTGGCGCCGATTATTTACTGTAGATAAAACTTGGATACACCATTATACGCCCGAAACAAAAATTCAGTCAAAACAGTGGACAGCAAAGGGCTAGCCGGCTGCGAAAAAAAGGAAAAGCGGTTTTTTTCGGCTGGGAAAGTGATGGCGACTTTTTTTTGGGGATAGTAAAGGAGTTATCTTAATCGATTATCTTCGAAAAGGAAAAACCATTACATGAGCATATTACGCATCATTACTTGCCAAGCTGAAGGCAGAAATTGCGGAAAAACGGCCACATTTGCAGAAAAAGAAAATCCTGTTTCACCAAGACAACGCGCCCGTCTCACACGTCAGCGGTTGCCATGGCGAAAATCCATGAACTTCTTGACCATCCGCCTTATTCACAAGATCGACTTCTTTTTGTTCCCTCATCTAAAAACTGTGCTCGGAGGACAGAGATTTTCGTCAAATGAGGAGGCAATCACCTTCGTGAACAATTATTTTGCAGAGAAAAACGCCAAGTACTATTTGGACGGTTGGGAGAAGTGAGTAGAGTTACAAGGAGACTATGTAGAAAAACATGTCCGACATGAAAGCCTGCGATAGAACTTTGCAGCTGGTAATCAGCTAAGCGTACCTGTTGGGTAGCACTATGTCGATAACTTTCTGTCTTACTTTCGTAACAGAGAGTTGACCTCTTGACAGCCACGTCAGACGATAGTATAAAACCCAGGAGATGACTGATATTGTGTGCATTAGGATCGAAGTCACATCGTGATAAGTCCCATCTCCCTGGATCCTGGATCCACTTCACAATACTCAATAAGCTCCGCGTACTTACTCTTAAAGAAAACCTGAAAATGAAAATCCTTCGAAAAATGAAAACTCAGACACAGAATTGTTGTTTTGTTTTTTGTTTTTTTTTTTTGCTTTTCTGTCTCCAAATATTTGTTTTTTCTTTATTTTCACATTGTTTTGTCTCTTTGTTTAGATTTATGTCGAACATTGTTTTATTTGTTTATTTATTTATTTTTTTGTAACATTTTGGTTCCATTCGGTTTCAATCGATTACCCATAAATTTTCCTTAGCTTCTTAAATATTTTTTTTTTTTTTTCATTTTTCTTAAGTTTTCTATTTTTCATTTTTTCTAATCTTATCTGTTAGCTTTACTCTTAGTCCTTGTGTCTTGCATTGTATATTTTCAATTAAAAGTTTACAATGAGAAATTCAAGTAAGTTTTCACGAGTTTCACACGAATTTAGCTATAATTTCCTGTATACCAGCGCCTAGTACATATCTCACAGTTTGTTTATGTATGTAGTGTATGTATTGTATGTCTGTATGTATGTATATATGTATGTTACTTTTAAATAAAAATAAAAAAATAAAATAAAACAACAACAACAAAAATTACTCTATTCAATATGTATCTAGATGTTGAATTTTAATTGTTATTATACCATATACTCGTCATACTGGTCATTTTTAAATCTGCTCTTAAAGAATTAACTTAATGCTATTATCCACCATTATCGTTAAAAATCTATTGTTGTTGTATTCATCGTAATAATATTTATTACTCGCATCAGAAAAAGAACTCAACTCAATTCAAATTAAATTTCAACATACTGTATATGTGTATCTGTGTATTTAAATTTCTTTTTAATTATTATTATTATTTTTTTTTTAATTTAATGTGAGACTATTTATTTTCTTTATATTATTATTAATTAATTTTTATTTACTTAAAACTAAACTTATTGCATAATACATTAGATCTTATAATTAATTAAAATGTTCGGTTTACTGCTGTTGTGTTGTCTTTATTTATTTTTTTCTTCTGTTTATTGTAAACTAATTCTATGTAATAAAATTGTAATAATTAAGAATTCATTAAATTCAGTCTACTGCCCCCTAAATGTTAATAAATGTTTTTTCTATTTTTTCATTTTTGTTTCTCTTTCTGTTTAGTTTTTATTTCTTTATTTTTAAATAATAAATAATTCAGCGAATTTTTAATTAATTTAATTTTTCCTTACTTTCATATTAATTCTTTGTTACTGAACACAATACGTCAAAAGCGCTGGGTACATTATTGTTTAATTAAAACTTTAATTTTTTTTTTTTCAAACTTTTAAATGTAATTGTTTTTTCTTTTTTGTTTCTTTTTGGATATATAAATTGATGTAAGCTATTTACAAAAATAAAATAGAAAATTGGTAAAATGTAGGCGAAACCGAAGGGGAAATATTTTTCATTTGAATTGTTTTTTGTTTGTTGTTTTGTATTTTGGTTTTGTCATAGTTTTATTATATATTTGATAAAGAAAACAATTAGACGTCAGGAGCAATTTCTTAATATCAAAACAAAGCAAACAAATTATTTAATTAATTGATCTAATAAAAATGCAAAACATCATAGAAGCCAATAAAATATTATAAAACTCGAAATTGTGAAGGCGTCCATTAGAATTTCTGAAAAAAAAAAGAATAAAAATAAATAAATAAACATCAATAGATGCGTGCGTCAGTGCCTGTGAGAAGTGGAAAACGAAATTCGTTTATCAAATCGATAAATAGAGAACTTGTTGGATCACAGAGTTTTGCCATTGTTGTTTTTGGCTCTAATAATTGTTATGTCTGTTGATTTTTTTTTTTAATTAAATATTCTAACGGTTTCTACTTTCTCATAAGGGGATATCCGCATTGGTCTACGTTGTTAGGTTATTTAAAATAACATAAAAATAAAATAGAACGGTTTTTTTTTTCTTTTTTTTGGTGAGACGCTGTTTTGACGCAAGTCAAGATTTCATGTGGTTTGAAGATAATATTGCAATTCTATTGTAGATTGACTCAGATTAAACCTGTATTTTATTTTATTTTTTATTTTTAAGAACTAAAGGCCAATAAGTGTGAGATTGTGAGTAAGCTGTGTATTTTTGAATGAACGGTCATGTTCGACTTTTTTGCTTATGATCTTACCGACATTTGAAGACATAAAATCTTTCTCGTTTTAGAGTGACAGATGACTGGTTTGACCTTAATATTTCGTCTTCATTTTGAATGGGCTGAAACTTTTCTTTCCTGTCCCAAATACTAAAAAAAAGTAAGGGTCCTGATATGATTTGCATGATTTTGGCGTTGTGAACTCGTTTACTTTCACACAATGTATTATGAGATATGCTGACAACAGCAACTTGGAATGTAGGTTCTGTTTGTACAAGTCAAGTGTTTAGGCGGCCGATGGTGGTGAATAATGTCAATGATATGAGTAAGCTACTTCGTCATCTGGAAGTATTGAGGAGGCAAATTTTGATTTGTAATCCCTCCCTAGCTGACAAACTTTCTGCTGTATCAGTACATGAGTTCTATTATAGTTATAACAACTTATAGATCTGAAAGGTTTCTGGCATGGCAGATTGATTGATGATTTCAGTACAAACGCGGACCACCTGTTTCAAGAACACCTGCGACTAAGCAAAAGCGTTCATTGGGATTCTTCAAGTGGAACTTTCCGCTATATGAAATCAAGGGGTCAAATTGGATTGAAGATTATGCAGATAAAAACGCATCACCTTCTATCTGCCCTGACGTCGACAAATTTTCTGTGAATATGGAGCCTTACAAGGCGATCCTAATGACCATGTCTTCACTTTATAAGGCCCGCATCGATTGTACGATGTTAAATTTTCTCCAACACGGACTTGGAGTTGAGACGATCTTATCAAATCATAGTTGAAAAGGATAGATATAATTTAGTTTGACGTTATTTTTTTTCTGGATTCTCTGAAATGCAGAAGACTTCATCGAAAATCCACTAATCTAGTAATATCCACTAGGTAAAGCTTTCTTAAACATAGGGTCATTCAATTCGTGGATTTGACATCCCTGTTTCAATCACATACGCCAAACTGTCATCCGTTTGCCATTTTACAATTTTACAAAAACGATCTTTAACAGTCGCTGAACGCATTAAAATTCTGAAAACTGTGATTCTGTAATTGGTACGTTTGGTGCATTTGAGCGTACTATAGGCAAAACTGTACAAAATTCGAAGATAATGGCTCTGTTACAGATGTCTTAAGACCGAAACGCACCGAAATGCACGCTCTATAGAAAAAATGGCTGCCGTTAATGCAAGCGTTGAAGATGATCCAAATCTATCAATTTCACGGCGAGTACAGTACTTGGGCTTGTCTTACTGCACATTTGCATCTATACCCTTATAAGGTTCAATTCACTCAAGAATTGAGGCCAGCTGACCATGGAATGCGTAGAACAAACGAAAAGTGGGTGCATCAGCGTTTGGATGACCAATTTTCCAACAACATTTTTTTCAGCGAAGAGGCTCATTTTTCACTCGGCAGATACGTTAACAAACAAAATTATCACGTATAGGGAAGACAAATAACCATTCCATCCACAATATGTCACTGTATGGTGTGCCATACTTCTTCGAAAATGAGGTAGATGTAACCGTCACCGTCAATTCTCATCGTAATAGCCAAATGTTAACCGATTTTTTTGACCTCAAATTGAACATATGGATGTGGAAAACATGTGTTTTCAACAAGACGGTGCCACATCTCACACAACACGACCCGTTTTGCGTTTTGATGATGTGAACTGGCCATTGGATTTCTTTTTGTAGGGCTATGCAAAAGATCATGTTTATGCACACAATCTGCAAACTCCTGACGCGTTGAAAACGAATATTCGTCATGTTATGGCTGAGTTATTGCCGAATATTAGTCGAAAAATTATCGAAAATTACCTTGTCAAAATCAAGTCCTGCAACAACTGCCGTGGAGGTCATTTGAATTATATTATATTCCATTCACAATGGCATGATTCAAACAATACGAGTATATTGAAATAACAATTTGATCGAAATCTAAATCATAAACGTGTTGTATTTAAATTTACTTTGGAAACCACAAAATGGATGAACCTGTACAATAAGATTTGCGTTCTCGAAGCCATTACGACTGTGGGGGTGTGAACTTTAAGCTGAAGGCACGGAATCCGGTTGAAATAAAACAATCACACGACTGATTCTGACTGGATTTTTCAAATCTTTTAATTCATACAAATTTGTCTAAGAAATTTGAGTAGCCAGGAGATAAGACGTTGGACACTCTTTAATGACCATGACCTTTGTTAAAATTGTTTTCTTTTCTATAAAAGAAAGTTTTCTCTTCTTTTATGTAACATAATTGTATGCCTTATGTAAACTTTCTAAATAAATTCTGCTCACTAACTAAATATTATAGTTAGAATGATCAATAATTGCCTCGAATGCAACGTAAAGAGATTTGGCTCTGTGAAAAGAGGGCCGTTTTCAGTTGAGTACCAGAAAATACTGAATCACTGCTTAAACACTTTTTGGATTAGATGCTGTTGAGTGCAATAATTTTGCAATTATTGTCACAATGACCAATATTTTCTGTTACTCGGGATCAAGATGAATTCTTGATCTTCTACGGTCGAAATAATCTAATGGGAATACCACTTTGAAGATCAAACGTCATGCAGGAAACGTGAACGCTTATATGACACGGTAATCTTTAACGCTTGTGTTCAAATAAAATCTCACAGATTAGCCAGACTCGATAGAATGCTACATTTGTTCATCGAGTAAGGCTATTTTTCAAGTGTTGATTTCAATTCTTATGATTTATACATGAATTTGAGTGTAATAACCAAAAGGTTGACATTATGATAACGACACGGGAAGTCAAAGATTAAAAGCAGCAAGTTCAGTATCCGTTTTTAACCTACTTAGGGATATGTATGCAAGTTCTCTGCCTCTAACCTTCAAGATGGTTTAGCCGTCAGCATAAAATCACGTTGGTGATAATGACGGATGAATACGAAAAACTAGATTAGATTACTACGTGGCGTTTTCCCAATCACAGGTTCTATTTATTTTTCTAGTATGATAAGTTGATGATTAGATTTATCTTAAGTACGACGGTCAGTTGTAGTACCATTTCGTCAGTGTCACAATGTCATCGCGTAAAGTAAATGCTCAGAGGCATTTCCTGAAAACTGTTAAATTCGTTTTTAAACTCGTTTTTTTGCCATCTGGTTTCTGAATTATTTATTGATAGACTTTCGAGCAAACCTTCATGAGAATGATGTTTTCGATTACAGAAAATTCAGTTGTGAGTTTCAGAAGCATTGCATGTACTTAACTATCTATGTATGTGCGATCTGATGACTGACGATTAGAAGTATATTTTCTCAAACATCGAAGTGATTACATATCAGGCCCAGTCAAGCCTATTGATCATTGATTTTCTGAGTAACTTAAAAGTAAGCTTGTGAAGATTATAATAAATACATTTAAGAGTGCATCTCAGACACTTCATCTACTGCACTATTATCAACAACAGACATTAAAATAAATAAGTCAGCAAATACAATATACAATGTTGCCTTGGAATGTAAAGTATGTGCCAACGTTTATTTAAGCTCATAAAACACCATGTGAATTTACACGATTTATAGTGCGTCTAAATGGCTTTGAGCCTTCAATGCGCGGTTGAAGTATATTTTCGTGCCATATTCGTATTCTTCGGAGTTTTGAAGGCCAACAACACCTTCACTTTTCCTAGTCTAACTTTTTCAAAGTAAAATGCAATGAATTATCTATGATAGTTTAGAAATGTTGCCAACAAGCAATTGAATTCATACGCGCACATTATGAATAATTTCTCATGAACGGCGGCGAGGAGTTATAATTCTTAAAAAAAGACCACAAGTCACTCACTTCACTGTGAAGGTAAAACCAAATAAAATATTGTAGTGTTTCTAATTTTCTGTGCCAAATATGCAAACTAAAATCAAAAGAAGAAAAAAAGAAGATAACAAACTACAAAACAACCAAGGAGATCAGCAACCAAAAACGAACAACCAGCCAAACCAAAAAGAGGAAACCAAAAACAAACCAAACGGAAACGGAAACGAATAGAAAATAAAAAGAAAGATGTGTTTTTTTTTTTATAATAATAATCAATAAATTGTTGTTTTTTATTTAATCAATTTGATTTTTGTAGTTTTTTTTTCTGTTTTTTTTTATAGTTTTTTATTTTGTTTCTTTTTTAAATTAATTTTCTTTCCACGTATACTTATCATGTAAATCGTATAATAATTTTTTTTTCAATTTGCTTATAATTTGTTTTCATATTAATTTAAATTAATTTAATAATTAAATGACAAAGTAATTTATAATTGTTTGTTTGTATACACAAAATAAGAATTAAAGAAAATAACATCGTAAACAACTAAAACTACACAATTAGGACAAACTAAAGATAACAAAAAAATAAAAAGAAAGAAAACTAATAGGAGTAATGTGTTTTGCTTTTAAATATACAATGAATTTGATTTTTAGTTTTAGTTTTAATTTTAAATATAAATAAATGACGACATAAGGAAAATAATAAATCTACGATACTTAATATTTGTTTTCTTTTATGATTTTTTTTGTTTTTGTTTTTTTTTTTTACCAATTAGGATATGTATATATGTACAGTATTTAATTTAAAATAAACCAAATTAATTTAATTTAGTGTGAAGATTTATTTTGTTTTGTGTTTAATAAAGTTTAAATAATAATACACTGTAACAGAGAGCTTTAGGGAGAAAAGAGACATCAGAGTAGCGGTGTACGGAGGGGGTGCAACAAGTCATAAGTCGAGCTCGTGTTTGATTTTTAAAATATCATTTCTAGAGAATATTAATAATATTTGTTTTTCTTTTGTTTTGCATTAAATGGTTATTATTATTATTATTATTTTTTTTTTTGTATGAAGAAAAAAATAATAATTAGCGAGGTTTCGTTTGGAATATACATATTATGATAATGTAAACAAATTTATTTCTATTACTCTTTTCATTCTCAAGCTATGTATTATGACAGACGACAGTGGTGACACCCCACCTACGTATCAACCGAACTTTATCCACACACTCTGAATCTCTACATCGCACGTGAGACTCTCATTGTTTCGTTTCGTTTTTGTTTTTGTTTTTTTTTTTATCTAGGATTTAACATTCTCTCTAGTATATACGAACTACGACTAATAAAGGAAAGAAAATATAATAATTTAAACAAAAAAGAATTCATCTAACATTAATCATATAGGTTTTTATAAATAAAATGTTTTTGTTTCATTTTTCACTTTTTAAAGGAATAAACTAACTAACAAAACTAAACAAAAAATAATAATATGAACAGGTTTTTTTTTATTTTTTTAAGGAGAAAGAAAAATATGTAATAATAAATGATATATTAATATTTGAGAAATGCCTCTGTTTTATTTTTTATTTTTCTCTTTAAAACTTGTAGGTTGTTTCATTCTTCTAGAGTTTGGTATTTTATATTTTAATTTGTTTTATAATTTATTTAAACTAAGAATCTTTATTCTCCTTTTTTCTTATTTTGTTTAATCTTTTTGCTATGCGTTCTCTCTTGTCGTCTCTTTTCAGTGCTAACTTATTGTTTAAAAATATTTCTTTCTAGACTGTTATTTTGTTACCATTTTAAATCTTTTTTTTTTTTTGCTAATTTAGCTACAAACAAATTCATCTTTAGAAACACATACGCGCGGCTCGTTCTCTCTCTCTCTTTCTCTCTTCAATCGACTACATTCACTCAGATTTTTGTTTTTATTATTTTTTTTTTTTCTATTTTATAATCTAACTCTAGCCCAACGAATTTTTTTTTTTTTTTATTTAACTTTTTCACATC
The DNA here is from genome assembly GCA_949129095.1 of Volucella bombylans. Lineage (NCBI taxonomy): Eukaryota > Metazoa > Arthropoda > Insecta > Diptera > Syrphidae > Volucella > Volucella bombylans. Next base: position 170,499,427 of record OX422142.1, read on the forward strand.
TAACAGTTGAACACATTTTATGATTACTTTTCTCCTTACTTAGTGTGTTGGGGTATTGGTTTTCTCTAATCTACAATCCAAAAAGAGATTGAGATTTAAATAATTTTTCTTTAACTATTTTATGATTTGATCTATTTAGGTAAATTAATTTAAGTGTTATTTTTTTTTCTAATTTTATTGTTTTTAAATTAAGTTTTTGTTTCAATTTTTCCGTTTTGATCAAAATGAGATACAGAAAATAAAGAAAAAGAGAATGAGATGCTTCTTGTGTATGGGGGGGGCTTGGTTTTTATTTTTCATTTATGTTAATTTGAGGGGGGCGGGGGGGAAACAAGTGAAATTTAACTAAAGTGATTTTCTTTTTTGTTTTTTAAGTTTACATTTAAATTACTTAGAAACTAAGAATTATTTTGTTTTATTTTTAATATTAATATTTTGTTTAAAGTCTTATTTGTTTCTATTTAGGGCAAACTTGTTTGTTTTTCTTTAATTAAATTAGATTACTATTTGTTTTTTGTTTCCTTTTTTTTGTTTGTTTAAATTTATGTACATGTAGATGCATTTTTTTCTTCTTTTTTTTTTTAAATATGATTTAGTGTAATTTTTTATGGTTTTTTGTTTTTTCACTAAGTTAGAACTAAATTTAATTTACACCAAACCGTGGCTGTGTGGTTCGGAAGTTTTGTTTTTTTTTTTCTTGTTTTCTCATTCTTGTGTGGAGAGGGGGGAATTTGAATTTAATTTTTTTTTGTTTTTTTGTTTTTTTTTTAATATATATATATATATGTATGTTTTGAAGAGGAGAGAGGAAGGTAGGGGATAAATATAATTTATTAAATTGTGACTACCTACAATATATAATAATGTTTTTGTATAACCTAAATAATTTATTTAGTATATTTTCTTTACATTTAAATAGCAGATGTTAAGATTTTTGTCTGTTTTTTCTTTTTGTTTTTCGCTTTTGTTGCTGTTTTGTTTTTATTTAATATTAATAATATTTATTTTCCTCTATTCATGTAGTTATGTTTTGCTGTTTCTTTTGTTTTTGTTGTATTGGTTTTTCTCTCTCTATTGTTTGATGATGGATTGAGAAGAACATGCAAGCTCGCACAATAGTGTTGGTTGCATAGATTCTTCTCGTCGCCACAAGCCAGTGATTTGTTTCAGGTTTTAAATTTTGGTTGTTCTTATCTAGCATCCATCTTTTTTTATTATTATAATCGTTTTGTTTTAGAAGTTACGATGATGTTTTTGTATTTGAGTCTTGGTTGTCGTTATAAGTTAGCTTTCGAACGTTTTCAATAGCATCCACCCACTCGAGAGAGTATCCTTCTGGATCGTCTAGGTAATATGTTCGATCGGGCTGTAAAGAAAAATAAAATATTTATATTCATTAGATATTTATTAATTGATTTTTTTAATGCTAACTTAAAAATCAAGTAGAAGTGGAATAAAAAACTCTGTCCAATGTTTTGAATGACCAAACAAGAGTCGTGATGTTCTGCTTGTAAAAAAAAATCTATTTTCCGTTGATAGGAATGAGTTTTAAGACGAATAAATCTTGACATTCCCTTTACACTCCCACATGAAGTGAGATATAGAGGGAGTATTTTCTTGATCTATTGTATAAAGACAAAGGCGACACGAGAAACTGTAACAGCTAATCGGTGACGTTTATGCCGCATTCAATGAAAATATATAAGCTAGTTTTAGACCATCGAAGGGGCTTTCTAGGAAGCAAGTCAACACTCGACGCGATTCAAGGTTTACAGATAATGATGGGGAAACATCGTGATGCGACGAATATCATCTTCATCGATCTGGCGATACCTTTTGGCAGAATTCCAACAGATAATGTATGGGTGGTGCCGGAGTGGTGTTACTTATACCGGAAGAGTATATAAATATGTTACTGATCATGTTGATTACGATCGTAACGATAGGACTGATTCAATTTTCTTTTCGCTTAATCACTTGATGAAGGAGCTTTTTGTGACACAAGTCTTCTGTGTTAAATGATTCATGTACACTCAAATTGACTGCCCATAACTAGACATAACTGATTCATGATTCAAAGACTCGACGCCTCATAAGTTCCACATGCAATAAATATTTATTTTCTCAGCAATACAAACAAAACAAAGAAAGAGGAAGGCTTTCCACAGAGCTTAGAATTAATGAATCCCCCTTCAGGACACGCATTTGTGGAACATATTTTTTTTTCTTTTCTTCTTCTTTTCTGTTGCCAAAACCACACGCTATCAGAAAGATGGTAAGAAGAGTTCCTAATCATGAGAAATATGGCAACATTTTTTTTTTATTCTTTTAATGAACTTGTGTAGCTTGGAAATGTAAGGAAAACCCAATGTGAAAAAGGCAATACTCTGACCAAACACGTGTCTACATATAAATAGTTTAATTCCTCAACGTTTTTGTTTGATAACTTTATTAAGAGAAACGAATTAATAATTTTTACGATTCCAGTGTACTGAGTCGTGTTTAGTTTTTTTTTTTTTTTTTAATTTTGAAATTTTCAAATCTTCATTAAGTGAAAAATTGTGAAGGAAAAAATAATATGTTTCTACTTGCACACCGTCGAGTAGTATAATACAATACAATAGATACGACGAGTATGTGTTTTATAAATGGGAAAATTTATGGTATGCGCTTAACATAATAAACATTTGTGGCTGCCACTAATCATCTCGTTACCCCATTACCTGGCAGCCCCGTGTTAGTAGTACTCGTAGCTGCTGAATCATCATTTATTTCATCTTCATAGGAAAGGTGAAATTCAATACCAATATCTCTACATTGCAGAGTCTATTAATAGAAAAATAAAAAAAATCTTCTAACCAGATGGTTCTTGCTCATCAGAGTGAGTGACAACATTTACCCTTTTGCATGGCACCCCACTAACTAAAATACCCATTTGATGATTGGTTTCGAATAAAACAGAAAACGCCAACAAGAGAGGGAGAGTTACGAGTACGAATATCTTATGTTATGTTATGTGTTGTATTGTATTGTATCCGCCGAGCAGCTCGTAAATGCATAAATGATCTTGGATCGTGCTTGATTTGATAGATGCTGCTACTCGTATTCTATTCAATTCTATTCTATTCTATTCGGAATTCTATTCTTACCGACACGAGCAAACGAAAATGAAGACTGATTTATGCAGCCCCCAACACTTTGGTGTCTGTCTTGTGTTGGGGTGATACTTACAGTTGGAATCGAATTAACAACACACCTTATAGTCGCGACAAATCGTTCGCTGCATTGCTGTCATGTAATAAGAGTCAGTGTCGCGCCGTCGTAATTGTTGTTGTCGCCGCCACTTGGTTTATTTTTACAATTTTATATCTTTCTTCTAATTTCTTTCGTAGATTTATTATTTTTTTTTTCGCGTTTACTCATGGGAAACTGTTACTTTTGTATAAACACACCCGTACTCGTACATCTGTGTGCCGTCTAGGTTGGTAATTAAAAGGAAAGAAATAAAAATGTCTGGATTTGTAGCGCGTCCGATTCGATCTATCTTTTTACATTCTGTACGTTTCGTCCCGTTTATTCTGTATACACAAGATGCATAGTGCAAAATGTGAACATTAGGTAATACTTTTATGTTTTCCTCATTATATACACACACAGGGAGATACTTGTACTTGTATAGCAATCCCAGTGTATGCCACCCAACATCGCCAACCGCCCTCTGTCTTCCCCACAGAGCAGCACAAGCCCACTTGGTTATATAGCCTAGTTCAATGTCAACATTGCTACACGTGCCACACTCACTGTCGCCATTGTTGAGCTGGTTAAGTGTTTTTTCTCTTCTATGTATGTCGGAAATGCTAGTAGATACGAGATATGGATAAATGGATAGATAGATGGTTATACTCAGTATGTAGATGGATTGTAGTTGCTTCTCCCTGGGGGTGGTTTAAGGTTTTCTAACTGTATACCATATGTATATGGTTTTGGTTTTTTTTTTTCTTTTTTTTTTAGTTTGGGTATGAATGGCGTCATAGAAAGAGCATAAGACTTTGTTCCGGCATTAAAGGCGCTCTCTTTTATACTGGACAGAGTGCACATGCGAGAATTTGACACCATTTGGCAGGGAGTTAATGTCCTGTTTTGCTTTTGTACATATTCGTATACACACCCTAAATATTGGATGGGTTCAGTTGAGTTTGAATGGAAATATATAAATTTTCAAGTGTGGCCCACAAATGGTGTTTTTCAGGTGTGTACGAATATTTTTGTGTGTATGAGGGAGAATTGTTTACTTACAACCATTTTAGGGATCACACTTCCAATGCAGGTTCATTGAACTCAACGAAAGTCTCGGCCTAAGTACATACTATAGTTTTGTGCATGCAGTGTTTGGTTGATTTCTTTTTTTTTCCTACAAAACACACGAACGCACGAAGAGAAAGACATTCAAACCTGATCTGATCCAAACTCAATCTACAGAAATGGAGAAATAAAAATCAACAAAAACAACCAACAAATCAACCAGAAAAAAGAATGTAAAAGTTCATTCGAAATTACTTGCACACGACAGTGGTGATCAGTTCATTACTTTATTATACGAGGTAGCTGCTGAAACGGAGCAGTAAAACAACAAGATTCTAATAATTTGGCAATCTTTTTGTACATTCGTATTTAAATGAATTTTTGATATTTTAATTTCATGCTGATTCTCTTCCATATGTGGTTTGACATAAACAAAATCATTTTGATTAGCAACAATACCACACCGACGACCCGACGACAGAATGATCGACCACACGAGCCAAGCATAGCCATAGCAACAGAAGAACGCTAAAAAAAATAATTCTTCTCGAACATCCGAAGAGAAGAGAAGAAGCAGGAATATATGAATGAATTCTGTTCTTCGTTTTTTTTTTTTTTATTATTATCATTTGGTTGCAATTCTTTTGGTCGTAAAAAAATCATTTTTAGTCTGCACCAGCTAACAATGTAAATGGAGAAAAAAAATTAGCAGTAAATTTTCTCGTTTGATGAGTTTATTGCGGATATGCGGATGTTCTGTCCCCGCTGGTCGTAAATATTTCATTATACGAATATTGTGTGGGTCAGTAGTGAAAGTGAAAATACGACCTTGAACTACAAAGCAAAATTAAGAAAGAGATTCTACGCCACATACACGGTAGCTTAATTTCTTATGTAATCTACAATTTGAATGTTTTTATAATGGATTTAATTAATTTAATAAAACTCACCGTATGCACAAAGAAAATCTTGAAATTCTTAGGTTCCACTCGCAGTTGTGAACTCCATGGTATTTCGCCTTTTTCCACCATCTGTACTGGATCAATATAAATCAATCTAGGTCCAGTTGTTAGTAGCAACATTCGTCTACGTGCAAATAATCCCTTTCGCTTATTAACGAAACCTTTCTTTAGGATAACTTCACCTTTGGCAAATGGATGCCATTTGTCAGACTTTTGTTGTTCGAGGCGTTTTTGTTTCTCCGCATCGGACAAATCAAATATATCTGAAGGAGAAAGAGAAAACCAATAAGCATTTGTCTTTTGTCATTGCTTCACAGTTGATTTAGTAGTAGTAGAAGTAGTAGTAGAATTACTAGTAGTAGTAGTAGTAATAGTAGTAGTAATAGTAGTAGTAGTAGTAGTAGTAGTAGTATTGGAATTTGACTCACTTTTTCTAACAGTCTTTTGCTCTATCTCAATACCATCCATAGATGTACCCAATTCCAGTCCCAATAAACGTGTTAACTGACGTTCACCCAAACCTGGTTCTAAATCATCCGGTACACGATAATGATTACAGAAATCGTCATCCTTTGATACGCCCGGCAAATATGGATATATCGCTGGTGGTTGCTGTTCGCGTATTGTATCAAAATCAACCCCATCAAAGAATGGATGTGATCTTATACTATCATATCGGCCAGATTTATCTTGTGCACCGATTCTTTCATTTGGATTCAGTTTTAATAATTTTCTGACTAGATCTTCGGCATTCTTATCAAAACCATCCGGGAATTCCAAATTACAATTGAGAATCTCTTTGAATATCATGAACTCACTATTACCACGGAATGGTGGCAAACCCGAGATCATTTGATAAATGATACAACCAAGTGCCCATAAATCGGCTGTTCGTTTTACAGGACAACCTTGCAGTACTTCAGGTGATACATACTGAGCGGTGCCGACAAAACTATTTTTTCTTCGGCGGAAATTACCACCTGTCTGCTGTTGGTTTTGTTGTTGCTGCTGCTGATGATGGTTGTTATCATTTGATGGTGATTTGGTTGCAGGTGATGTTGGGGTTGTTGTTGAGTCACGTTCATGACCAAGAATTTTCGCTGAACCAAAATCAGCAATTAGTGTATGCATATTCTCGTCAAGTAGAATATTTTCAGGTTTTAAATCACGATGCACAATATTACGATTGTGCATATTCTCACAGGCTAATACTAATTCGGCAGCATAATGACGTGTACAGTCCAAATCAAAGGAACCAACTTTATTTATGTACGGCAGGAGATCACCACTTTTGGCAATAGTCATGACAAAGTAAAGAGAACGATTATCTTGGAACGTACATGAGAGATTCACAAAACCGGGCACATTGGTCATGGTATTCATAACTTCACGTTCGCGACGGATGTATTCTTGTTTGTTCTCACGAATAATGTGATGTTTTTCGCAGACTTTAACTGAAAAGAAATAAAGACACAAATGATTGGTTAGTGTTGCTTTCAAAATTATAAACTTGCATAAATTAATACAGAAATAGATAAATTGCTAAAAATAAAACGATTTTGAAGGGGATTCCATATATGGACGTATGTGGAACGTATTTGTCTATTTTATATTTTTTTTTTTTCATAAAAAGAACTGATCATCTGATCATCATAATCTAAATACAATTTTAATTCAGTTCAACTGAAGAAGCCTTTTCCAAAATTGTAAAAATCCCACAAAGCTAATCTCGTTATCTGTATCGGCAAACGTATAATTATCATATGAATACCCTCTCTGAGAGCGTCTGATACACGACAGCACCCAAGATAACAAAGTGCGGTCATCACATTCAGCCTTATCCTTTTTGTTGCAAAAATTTTGTGCCGTTCAATCCCAAAATATATACAATGGATAGCCTGACAAATATTTTGTTAAAAAAAATAAAAAATAAATTCAACGCACATACATACATATCTATGTACATATAAGTCCGCATAATTTCTTATAAGTATGATATATCGTCTAGGTGTAATGTTTCAAAACAAACCAGCCGATTGAAACTACAAGAACTTCCGAAAGTTTCATCGAAATTCTGACTTAACCCGTTCTCTCTGCCTAACTAATAATTAATCGTCGCTTGTCCCCGAAACGTTTGAGGGGCTATACTTTGTTTGTTTTTATCTTTTCTGATGGGGCGGCACACTTATTTTTCGTTTTTTTATTCATCTCATCAAGAGTAAACATCGACCGGTGGTCAAGACATTGGAGGGCAAGGCAACCACCAAGAAACCGAAAGCGGGCAAAACCAAACATTTTTATCAAAATAAAAAAGTTTTTTTTTTTTTTTTGCAGTGTTGTGGCGACAGTGTCACACCACTGTTGCTGTGTACACTTTTGGCAATCGAAATATAAATTAAATAAGGCCTCAAGTAAGTAGTGTATCTCGTCTCCGCCCCCCTCGTTTGACAATTCTTTGAGTAGGTTTTCTTTCTTCGGTCGGTCTCTTAGAATTCACACACATACCTACATATATGTATAATCGTAGAGAACGCATACAACGCACACTTTGGGGGTGCAGAGATATGCCATGAATTACAATTGATATGGCTAATTGCCTGTGAAAAACGAGAGAAAATTATTTGGAGCACCACTAAACAAAAGTGGGAGGAAGGAATTAAATACCAAAAAAAAAAAAAATTATTTTTTCCTCTCTGAAATATCATCCACAGAGCTTAGTTTGGAGGCGCTGATAAACGTGCTTTAGGTGGCTAGGCTTACTTATTTCATTTTGGATCGTTCTCATCCCACTCAATATCCCCCACCCTGGCTCCCTTCTATTTCATTTCCCATTCACCTCTGACTATTCGTAAAGTTTGATTTGTTTTTCTGAAATTTTGCAAATAATAGAAAAAAAACATATATTTAACTTTCAAGACACTGGCGCGCTCGATTTGAGGAAAATAAAACAAACATCAAGTAGGTAAAACTGAAAAATAATAATAATAAAAAAAATAACCAAGAGAATGTTGTCGATTCCCCCGCGGTTGGGTTGCTCGGTAATCACCTTGTTTTGCTTTTCTAGTTGTTTTTTTTTCTTCTCTTTTTTTGGTACTACATTATTTATAAATTATTATTATTATTACGGCCAAGTGAGAGGTGATAAGACAGCTGGGTGTTTATGCGAATTTTGTTGCTGGCTTATGTGATACAATGTGCTGTTGCTATAATATTGTCTGCTGACAACACACAATCGGTTATTTTCCACGTAGCAATAAAAAATTCAATTGGATTGCGGTTGATCGGTGGTATAAGGTCTAGAGGAGATACTGATACTAGTATAGTTACAGATACAGTTGGAAGCTGATACAGAGTTAGGGGAGTTCTCTGGTAGGAGGAGGACTGACTGACTAACTGACTGCACCAAACAATTAACCAAAAGAATTAATATAAGGAGCGACAAAATAATAACGAAAAAAAAAGAACAGAAAAAAAGCGGGTCATACAAAGTAAACAACTTGTTTTGTTTTTTCTCCCTTTAGCCAGTTTCAGTTTTAGTCTGAATTCAAACAGCCAGCGAATGTAGGTATGTAACTCAGAGTTGGAACTGAGAGTAAGAGGAATCAGGGCTGATTTGAAATTATTATACCACTTGGCGCACAGCAACAATTTTAGTATCAACCACTACGACAAACAACGACAACGAGTGGAGAAGGCAAAAAAATAAAAAAATAAAAGTTAAATAGCTAAATATTATGTGTTTGGCTTGATTGGTGTAGAGAATGTAGAATACTTTAGCCATCATAGTGGCACAACACAACAAAGATTACTTTTTTATTTTTCTACTAGCCTTGAACTTAATGCTGTCCACATTGAACGAACGGAACACAGCAGAGGGTTTCCACAATCTTCAATACAAAAATAATAAACAGGTTTTGTTATATTCTTTTTTGTTACTTCTCTTTGATTGGCACATGATAATGAGAAGAGTAGATATAATATTAGCGGCGCTTGGCTGATGATTATTTATACCACGTTGCAGACATATTTTTTTTTTCTTTTATTTACATAGATAAGGTGAAGCAGATATGACGGGTAATAGGTACAATCCTGTGGGGATTAGTAGTCGAAAAGCTACAATGATTTGTGGTAAAATACGGCAAGAATACGCTCCACAAATGCAATACATGATTTAAAAAGCACCTCTCAATTGCCAGAAGGATTCTAAAATAACTTCGATAACATTCTCTGGTTTATGTTCAGCCATTGTGGTGTTTGTATCATGATTTCAGACCTAGGTATATTTTTTGTTGGAACAGAAATAACTGCTGCAAAAAAAAAAAGTGGAAACACTGTTGTGCATCAACCGAAGACTGTGAGAGGGAATAGTCGTATGGAAAAAAAATACACGTACTGTGCGTTCTACATTTCTTTTACTTTATTTCATCCCACCTCGTAGGTTAGGTACTATAGCTACTATGTACGTATGTAATACCATCTCGTCATGAAAATCGAATACGAATCCGTTCAAAAGAAACAAAAACAATTTCTGTGCTTTAAAAGAATGACCTTGGGTGTGTATTTTGTGCGAAAACTTACGCAAACAAACCTCTGTGTAGATGATGTGGAAGGCAACCGAATATAACAACAACAGAAACAACAAAAAGAAAACTAAAAAAAAAAAAAATAAATAAATAATTAAATAACCTATAGAAAGTGTTTTATATTTACGATCCAATGTGTACGTACGCTCACACAGCTGATTGACGCAAAGAACCCCTTTTGGAGTTTTAAGTTTTTGGCTGCCTGGCGCCTCACGTAAACTTTAATTTTTGCGTTCGTTATTACATATACGAGTACCAATCTACATATGTCTGTATAAATTTGTTGATTTATTTTTTGTTGAATACGAATCAACAACTTAACGACCTATTTTCGGTCTCCCTCTGACGGCAAATGTAACATTATTTTTGTTTATTTATTGTGTGGAACGTAAGCAATTGTAATTACAATTTCAAAATACCTACATACTCCAAACGACCAATGATACTTGTACATGCATACAAACAAAACAATCAAAGTCCAAGCTCTAAAAAGTCAAACGTTGAATGTAACATATAGACTGAGTGTGGATAGGTGATCAATAAAGTAAAATGAAAATCGGGACCAAGACAATCAAAAATTGTCGATACGCACTATAAATACAAGAAATGGAATCTGTTTTTCTTTTAAAAAATAGACGTACTCGTCAACAGCAGCAACAAAAAAAAAAAAAAAAAACTCAAGACTTACTCCGTGCTGTGTTGCATTTGAATGAAAAGCGGTTAAGCGCAAATTCCAGAAAACATTCCAAACAAGTTGTTGTTCTTTACCCGTGCAAGAGAGCGTGGAATGTGGAAACAAAATTGCATAGGAGCGATAGACAGAGCCTGTTTATAGGCCCCCGTCAAACTTCAGAAACCCCCTTGATGCGCCTTTTACACAAGTGTATTGGAAAACTAAATGCAAAAACTAAACTCGTAAAGGCAAGTAGAAGACACAGTGAAGTGAAATATAAGGGGATAAGCGCAGCAAGTAGAAGAAGTAAAGGAAAAATTGTCTTATTAGGCACAAGGCCCTCTTCAGTGACTGTTGCTGTTGCTGTTGGTTGCTATTGACGTTGTTGATGTTGCTCTGCAGTTGTACGAGAAGAGAGCTATTGCTGCTGTTGGTTGAAGTATTGTGGAATGCAATGTTGTACGAGTACGAATGGAGTACATTCGATATGCGTTGTCGACGTCGTTGTTGTTGTTCGTCTCGCAACAAATAGACTTTGGTCTGTGACCTTAGAGCTTCGTGCTCTGTTTTGATTCTGAGCTGTTTGCATTGCTCTGTTTGTGTATTGTAACTTTTTATAGGTAGTATCTCTCTTTTAATATCTCCGTTGTGTTGTTGTTTATTTGATTCTCTGACCCTCTTCATTTTTTTCTTTTTTTTTATTCTTTTCCATTGAAAAATTTCATGCGAAAATATATGTATGTAGGTATGTACTTGAATGAGAAAAACAGAAAAATTCTATTTTTAGCTGCAGAATAGTCTAAGAGTCTCAAAAGTGTCTCTGAAATATGTAATTGTATTCCACAGATGTGAAACTAACGAATGAGGTGTGTTTAGTTTAAACACAGGGTTACGTTTTTAATAGTAAGTGAGATATTTCAAATGTTTGCACCAGCTACTGTGTTGTGTTCCACATTAACATTACTAATAACCTGATTCTAAATTCATACTACATCCAAACCTAAACTGAAAACCCTCTCTCATACCCACGATTATTACCTAGGAAATCCGGAAAAATCACATTCCACAGCAACCACTCAACCTCAACTGTAGTTCGACCTTAAGGCTTGCCTTCTTGCCACATTCTCCTTCTCCAAAACCACCAGATTTAATAAAAGACATTCTATTTTTGGCATGGCAGTCATTTCTAGTTACTTGGAGGCTACAAAAAAAAACCCTATTTAATACATATATCCTAAACGATGACATTCCACAAAACGAAGCAGCAGTACACAGCTCAACGGAAGAAGGAATAAAACGCGCCTAACAAAAACAAATGATGCAGGTTCCAAGTTGTATGGCAGAAAGAAAGAAAAGGTTCTTGAACTACTCGTTCTTCCTCGAACATACATGTTTGAGTTGAGGTTGAGTTTTTTTCTTTTTTTTTTAAAGAAAGATTGGTTTTTCCCGCCAAATGCATATGCCGAAGTGAAGAACATAACAGAACAAAAAAGAAAAAAACAGGAAATAAACAAATGACAAGGGAATAAAACTAATAACAAGAATAACGATCGAAAGAATGTTGAAATTATGCGCTGTGTGGTTTCAAAAAAATCAAGAGAGATCACAACAAAGCTTCAAATTGGGATATACACTGCAAGTAGTAAAGATAGTGTGTAGAGTAGGATTAATGACATTAGGTGAAATGTTTTCTTTTTTTTTAATTCATAAAGTAGGTAAGTACCTAGTTTAATTGGTTTTCGCTTTATGATTTTTTTGTGACATTTTCGTGGGTTTTATTAAAATGATATTTTTTTTTCACGAGTCTTGCACATTGTATGCAGGCGACTTTCGAGTAGATATCTATGTGTACATATTTCCTAAAAGAATAGTTTGATCCCAAAAAATTCATTGGTTCCACGTGTATTAATGAAAATATCCTTTGTGGATCGTATTTGGAAAAAACCAGCCTCAAACTGAATTTTCTTGACGATTTCCTAGAAAATCATTTATGGATGGTTGTAAATTATAAGGAATGAATTTATTTCAAATTAAAATATCTCAAAGTGATTACCCACTTTCATTTAATAACCAAAGCTAATTAAACTTAGCACAAATTCATGAGAAATTCCTCGAAGGCGTAAGAAAATATAAAACGAAATGAAAGGAAATATACGAGTACATTATGGAAATTATCCTCCCATTCGAATTTAAATTCGTTTAAATGCATAACGCCTATGAGATGCCACAACACAGCCTCCTTTATCAAATTAATTTGTGTGGGCAAACATTTGTGATACAATTTCCAGAGACCCTTGGCTTATTATTATTATTTTTTTTTTTCTGTTCCATATTCAACTTCTTTTGCTGACACAAAAATTAAATGGATTCCCTTGCTAAATATAATAATGAAGAAAAATACAAATGAGAAGAAGATGAAAACCTACACACGCGACACGAAGGAAGGTCAATGTGCGTCCAATCCTACCAAGCAAAATCGTCATTGTCGTCGCGTCTGTCCAACACAACAATTTTTGAATTACGTTCCTTTTTTCCTTTTTCTACACTTTTGTTGGGAGAAAAAAAAAGGATGTGGAGAGGCGAGTTATGTAGAAGTTTGTCTGTCATGACTCATCGATGAGAAGTTTATTGCCCTCTTTAGGCGACGACCATGACCATATGCTATCTTTTTGATTCTCCAAACCAACTCCACAAAAAAAAGACGACTTTTTGATTAGAGAAAAGAAAAAAACATCTGCCTGTCATCTGCAGGTGGATTATAAAGTTTTTAAATGTCCTAAACATCGTATGTGGACGTACATCCAGGTGTGTTAAAAGAAAGAAGTTAAGCGTGCCCCGTTTATTGTCCTTTTACGTGGCAGTTCTTTACCCCTTTTGTGTATCTTAATGCATTTCTTGCCATCTTGGTTTGTTGTGTCTGCAGAAGTCGAGGTTATTGACACATTGCAAAATTTAAGTCTGCAGTTTCTTGAATCCTGTTGTAGTGTAGTGGATTTGAGTCCTTTGTTCTTTCAAATATTGAATTTCTTGCAACCCTCAGAGGTGAGTGGTTCCTTTTCCAGTTTTTTTGCTCAAGAAATACCAATACATGCAGTGTAGGGCATAAGGACGACAGATGTTTTTTTTTTTCGAAAAAAATTAAATTAAGGCATGGGTACTTTTTTTTTCTATCTACTCCATTTACGGAAGACGATGATGCTCTCAAAATGTTCATAAAAATAAATGCATCTGCTGCTTGAATATGCATTTACAAATATTCATCACCTGGCATGACTTTTTCAAAAGGGAGATTGTTTTGGGGTAGCTTGGCACAGCAAGCAACAAAGTCACTTAACAGTTGCCTCAAGGAACTGCATTTATCTTGTTAGGTAGGCATAAGTGGGACTTTAAAGTCAACAATCTTTGAGGTTAACGAAACTGGATCGTCGAAATAAACAGAGTTTGCGATCGTAATAATCTGGGGTAGACATGAGATCATTGATCTTGGTTCGAAACATGGGGTTGAGGATCTCTGATCATTAACAATGTTATCGCTATAAGTAAGGCACTGATTTTGTCAAAAGGTACATATGTGTTCAACCAACTGTTGCGTTAGATATTGAGGATACTACCTTCACTACCTTCCTCTTTTTTTTGATACGAAAACGTCATGGTTCGTTTGTATGTATTATGTATCGAAAATCACTGATTAAGATCATAAGATCATAGGCTTAAAACATCCTCTTAACATAATCGAGGATCACTAATATTGTTTGCTCTGAAAGATCAAAGATTGAAGCCTAATATCTCTGCCCTGCACCACAAACAAACATTAATAAATAGATTCAAAGTAAACATAACTGATCTCCAAACATCTCACCATTCACACCAAACAATTCAAAAACTATGATCTCGTCTCGGATAAGGTAAGTAAATACAAATGTACATGTAGTATATCTAACAATTCATTGAATCATTTCGGTGACATTGTCTCGAATACTTTACGATTATATCTGCGAAAAAAGGAAAGATCCACTTACCTACGATATTTTCATAATCAAGAAAAAATCTTTATAACGCGCAAACGACTATCAGACTTAAACGAAAAAAAAAACCTAATCTCTTTCAACAGGACAAACAAAATCAAAATATTTATCTTAAGCTTTATTGTCAACAAACATCCATACAACATTGAAACGTTGTGATCTTCACCCCTCAAAGGAGACGATGCCAGATCAGTTTCTATGAAAATTTTCGCGTTATCATCGGCAAAGCGTGATTTTTTCTGAATGTGTGTCTCTCTAATTTATATCTAATAGGTAGTCGGTTATGCTATTTTGAGGTTTCTGTTTGTTTTACCCTGACATTCAGCTTATTTAAGCCTGATCGTGTGGCCATGAACTCGTAGAACAAATTTATTCGCTATCACTTTTTCTGAATTTGTTTATAAATGAGTGTTTGTTCTTTTTTTTTTACGTGTCTACCTCGATGTTGATGGTTCTTTCTTTACGTATTTTGAAAGGATCACCACATCGTTGGATTGTTGGATTGATTGTCCATTGGTCTACTTGAATAAAGAAACGAGTACGAGAAAAGATTCTTTTTTTTTATGATTTGGGGTCATTGTAAGGCATGCATACAATTTCAACGCATGCCATGGGCTGGCTAGGCAGATGTTTTCGTCGTTTATAAGGAAGAAATTTCTTTACACAAATATAGTGTTTAGAAGCGCGCACGTGCGTCTGGTCTGATTGCGCCTAGACGTTTAGGGGATATCACACGTAGGATCTCAGTTAAGGGATTTCGTTTTCCTTTTTTTTTTTTGTATTACAAGCAACAGCTGTACAATCAAATTGCATCAATTGATTACAAAATATTGGTTTACGAAAGGTGTTGTCCTCAAAATGTCATAAAATGTTTTGTTACTTCTGGAGGGAGATTTCAATCATCGAGAGAAAAAGGATCACAGAAGATCACTGATCTACCTCTGAAAGTGAGGTTTGATTTTGACGAATGAATTGCACAAATCTTCTTATTGATGTGCCAATATGAAGAAGTGAAGATCTACAATTTGCATTCTGTTGAGTTATTCATTACATATATGTTAGTTTATCTTGATTATGAGCACGTTCCATTGGCAAGATCACTGATCGTGATAAACTGAATTAACATAATTAATAAATTAAAAAAAAAAATAGATCTACTTTTGCCAGCAAAATTACCCTAGCTAGTCTCTTTAAACTTTCATTTACACTGGTGAAATAGTAAGAAAATCTTGTTTTCTCATTGTGATAATTATAAATATTTACTTTCCTCTATTGTATGGCTTCCCCTGACTAAGTTCTGTGCCTACATACTTACGCGCGCACCTAATAAATAATAATAAGAAAAAAAAGCATTCATAAATTTGTAAGTACGAGTGTGTGGTTTTAGTATGGCATTTGTCCCCGGGTATCATCACGTAGATATCGTAAAAATATTAAACAAGTTTCATCAGCTCCCATGTCTATCTTATCAAGCAGCAACACGAAAAAATATAGTTCCGTAACTAGAGGTTTCTGCTGAATTCTTGTAGAGAATCAGGGAAAGAACAACAGGGAATTGATGAATGAACGAATGAATGAAAGAATTCTTTTTTTTTTCTAATTTTCACATTCTTGGGCATTTTGAATGGAATGAGGTTCTTTTTTTTGTTAGTTGATTGGAATTTTTTATTTTTATGTTTTCTTGTTTGAAATGGGTAAAGTTTAACACTTTCTGTGCAAATGTGCCATGGTTTTTTGGTTTGGTTTTTACCAAGTACATCCACGCGCGTGTGATCTTTATTCTTTCAAGTTCCACAAACTATAAACGGTAGGGAGAAGAAAAAAGAAAACTTGAAAGGCAAAGAAAATCAGGGTAAAGCTGAGTGGGGTACAATACTACAAGAAGTGTTGGAATGAGCTCGTTATGTGTTCAGGTTTCAGACTTGCGTAGAGAATGAAATTCCAGTAACCAATAAAGGTTTTGTTTTGTGTTTGGTTTTTTTCTTTTTTCATTTTATTATCACTTACACGTGTCGATGATTCTTCAAAAAAAAAAAAAAAAAAAAAAAAAAAAAAAAAAAAAAAAAAAAAAAAAAAAAAAAAAAAAAAAAAAAAAAAAAACACAAAAAGTACAAAACAGAAATTTGAAAACGAATTACTTATGGCTCAAGTGTCATTGCTACGAAGTGTTGTATAGACAAATAAATTGTAACAACATTCCACATGCGAGAATTGTGTTCCCCAAGTTAAAGAGCTGGTTTCAATTTAATGAATTGTAGAGAATACAGTAATTTTGTTTCTGTTTTTTTTTTGAACGATCGTTTAAGACAATTTCACAGTGTAAAGAAACAATGAGTGGCCAGCTCTGTCGAGTGAAATCGAACAAACAAATTCCATAGCTGTTGTGTAGTTAAGTTTTTTTTTTCGCCCCCCAATTTTGTATACTCAAACACCGTTTAGTAATTTACATTCCATAGATGGTAATCTTCTCAACGAGTCTTCCTTTTCTACATTTCTATGACTACATAATCGTCATCATTTGAAAGAAATCCATCCACACTACGAGTACTAACACTACCCATATGATATTGATGTTTAAAGTTGAATAGAAAGATGAATGAGCTGAACTATGGAGAGTGTTCTATTTCGTGATATGTATGATGATGACGAATCTGTTGATTAGATTTAATGGATTTGTTTTTGGTTTTTGCAGTACATGTTGAACGCACAATTCATCATCAAATTAGAATACGAATAGAAAGAGAAAGAGGGAAGAAGTTAACGTATGAGAGCCAGCCATCAAGCTTTTAAAAACAATTGTTTAGGCTTTATCTGATGACCATGGAATATACTACATATGTGTAGATACAAGCAATTCTGTTGTTTTTTATAAATAATTGATAAACATTAAGATTGTAGATCGAAGAGAAAACGTAACAAGAAATTAATAAACAGGAATTGAAATAGTGTGTTCGTTTGGGCAGTAGCAATCATGAGGTGTGATCGTGTTTTATTCTACGTATAAATCTTGTGATCAGCTGGTATTAGCCTGATAGGTACTACTTACTTGTATGTTTAGATTAAATTTTATTTCTACTTCATATCATGTTTAACCTTGCTTTTATGTTATCTCTTTTAATTTGCATCTTTCCGGTGACCAAATTGACAACTAGCATGACCCAAAATGTGCATCGTGTTTAATAAATTAAAAAAAATAAATAAATAAAACTAGTTGTTCACAAGTTGAACTAGTTTTTGACACTCTTGTCCAATTTTGTTCCCTTTAAAATCGTTTTAGTGTTAATTTGATCGCGCGCCATCTCTAACAACCGAAAAATTATTCAAAAACGGTTTTTTTTTTTTGTTTTTTTGGTTTTTAATTTGTTTCCTTATCCGATAGGTACTTACTTGCATATTCTCGTTTTGTGTGGACATCCAATGCCAAATAGACTGTGCTAAAACTGCCCTCACCAATAACTTTACCAAAGTAAAAATCTTTTGGTGATTTCTTTGGTGGTGGTCTTGTTCCTGCTGTTGTTGGTGGTGTTGATGATGATGGTACTGATGATGACGATGTTGATGTACTTGTTGTTGTTTGAATTGGTGATGATGATGTGGATGTTTCTGATGATAGTTTATTTGAGTTTGTTGTGAGATTTGATTTTCCATTTTGTTGTAGTTGCTGCTGCTGTTGCTGTTGTTGTTGTTGCTGCTGCAGTTGTTTACTTCTCGAACATGTCGTTGTAGCTGTTGTTGTGTTTATTGTTGACGAACATGATGTTCCTGTAAAGAGATTTTTTTCTTCTTAATATTCACATAAAAAACATAAAATTTGTAGAACGTATTCAATGAGAATTGTCTGAATTTCGTTATTCTATTCGATATATAAATGAGTAGGTGTTGTTATTTATGAGAAATAATTATAAACTAAATCCCAGTTGATTTCAATGAGAAAATTCTTAGGAAATCTTGAAGCTGATTTAGTTCTACAAAACCAACTGACGTCGTCTAATCAGTATTCTGCTGTGTTAGTTACAGTGAGGGAAAACTTGCTTGTGTTGTGTTGTGTTGAATTAATAATAGACAAGCGGCTTTTCTTAGAAAATCAATTAAATTGCTGCAATGTGTTTTTTCTAGGAAAACTTAACGGATTACGGATTTATTTGTTCACTTTTGACTGTGAAAGTTTAGTTTTCTTCTGCATTCATTTCATTAATTCTCGCATGACATTCCACAAGGAAGTTAATTTAAACCTGCACTTTTGTTGATTTATGTTTTAAATTGAACTTACCATTTGTAGCTGTCACATTTGTAGCTGTCAACATTGGTGGTAGTCTATTAATTGTGTCAAATGTCGCTGATGCAGCGCCACACCCGCAAACACTATTACGGTGATGTGATTGTTGCTGATGATGATGATGATGATGTCCACCACCACCACCTCCTCCGCCAGCACCATATCTTGTGGAATTTGTTGAATTTGATTGTGTTGATGTAGCCATCATTAATTGTTCTCTAATTTTTTCTAATTCCGAGAAATTACTTTCATTCAGCGATACGGGTGTGGATTTTTCTTTTGGCATTGCTGGCATTGTGTTATTTAAAACTTGTTGTTGACCGTTTATCTGTAAAAATTAAATGTAAAAACATAAAGATTATTTAATAATTCATTTGTTAAGAAGTTAAATAATTCGAGGAATTCAAAGTATTTTTTTTTTTTTCAAATCATTGAGAGTAAAAATAGATAAAAACAAAAACCAACGAACTTGGTGAATAGAGTTCAAGGATGTTGGTCGTATTATAAGACGTCCCACTCCCGCTCTAACCTATTGTAATAATCAGCCTATTCGTTTTTCGTATAGTAGATCAGTTACCAATTGAGAGTGTGAGAAATCAAGGCAGGTATTGGGTTATTCACTTCATGACACAAGCTAAGTCGACTTTATTGATTACATGTGTCTCGAGTGAATTGTAAGTAAATTCTTTTTACGAGTATGTTGCCCCCTTGTGGGTAATGTTTATTATTATATTATTTTGTTTTCTTCTTCTATTTCGCTTTTAAGGAAGGCCAATGAAATTCTTTGGCGTGTAAGTGTATGTATTATAGAATGCCAATGACCTAATACCTACTCTTGGACAACCAAAATTATTTGTATTGATCAATTGTACTTAGGAGGAACAAATAGAAAATAGAAATGCTGTGTAAGCTCATTAGAGAAATTATCACATCACAAATGATCGGTTTTCAATTATTATTATTATTATTTTTTTTACATTTTTTTGTATGTGGGGAACGTTACTAAATATATGTACAATACGCGAATTCGAGTACCTACCTATGCATTTTTTTATTTCTCTTCTTTAAATTTTTAGTTGACTAGTTTAAGTAGTTTAAGTTCAATAAACGTATTTCACCGCACACGAGTTAATAGTTAATATTTAATGAGTTTTGGTTTTTGTTTTTTGCTGTCCCTACTTTAAATTTGTGTGTGAGCGTCGATTTATTTTGATTGCTGCGAGTAAGGTACTCGAACTATATAGTGCTTCTGTGGTTGCGTTAGCTCGACTTTTTAACAACAAGCCAAAAGGAAGTTAAAAAGAAAAAATAAATAAAAAATTAGAGACTAGTGGAGCAAGAAAAATAGAAAATTCAAAAAAATCACGAGGGCTATCAAAAAGTCGCTTGTTTTGTGTCGCGTGATTTGGAGCGCGTTTTTTTTATTATTATTATTTTTATTATCGGCTTTTATAGCTAGCAACAACTTGCGGAATTATTTTGGTATTTATCGATTTGATTTTCTACATTTAAATGATTGTATTATTGAAGGGAAAAATAATAATAATAATAACAACCACGGGATTCGAAGGAGTGTAGGTATGTTGATTGAGAATATTTGCAATATGAAACATCTGGAAAAAGAGGTGTGGATATTAAGAATGCAAACAAACGCGGTATTCTGCAATTTGAGTAGCTTTTTAGGCGCCTTCATGGGGTAATTCAGAGATAGTTAAAGTTGGACTATATCCCATGAACATTCAAGGACACTTCAATTCATAAGGGAAATGATTATTCTAGATGTGGATCGATCTTAGTTAGATTTCTAAAATTTTCATTACAAAAGATTATATTTATTTAATTTAATTATTTTAATCACTGAGGAATTTAAATGTCCACAATTCGCAACAGGTTAAAGTTTACTATTTTTCAATTGATATAGAATTTTATCTTTAAACAAAAAAAAAAAAAAAAAGTCTGACGATTAGATTAGATTGGTTTAAGTAAACAGGGAGGCATGCAAAGGTTTTGTGATAAAATGAGTTTATATGTAGTGCAGTGATTAGAATTGTTATTAATTGACATATCCTTGACATTAAACGCTTGAGTGCTGTTAAGCATTTACTCGTATTATGGAAGGAAGTGTGTGACAAACACCGATGTAGCTTTCTTAATGAAAAAAAAATATATATAAATTGACAGTAAGAACAAAAATAAATTTAAATTTTCGCAGGTCAAAGGCCACAAAGAGATTTTGACTTATAAAAGAACATTGTTCATCGGGAACTTATGTAAAAATTGTGTGGATTAGAGAGTTCGATTTGATATAGTCATCCTTTAAGCACATATCGGCCTCAAGTGGAGGACATAGGATAATTTCCTCTTAGGAGCTATAACAATTTATAAACTTAGACTTTTCATCAAGAAGGAAAGTGAAAAATCAGAGAAGAGTCTGGACAAATAACACTTGTGGATCGTAAACTAAACTCATGTGGACGTCTAAAACTGACGAATAAATTTTTTAAGAGTCAAATACACTATTTACGAATCTTGTAAACGTTACAATCTTACATTCCACAAGCTGGATAACCGTTAGTTAACTTCAAAAAGACTTTGCAATCCATAACGATGCCGAACCGTACAAACGAACGATCTGAATCAGACTGAGATCGTGATCTTGCTAAAATTATGCCAGACAAATTCTATATGTACATAAATCTATCTAATGTCTGCAGATGATAATGTCCAAACTCTCCCATTTCAAAAGAGCAAGTTAAGGTGAATGTGCATTATTTTTTGTTCAATGAAAATGAACGAATGTCTGGTGGTGGAATCTAAAGTTAGAACATTCTTGTCTATGACGAAAGCCAAATTTTCTTTTGATGCAAATTCGGAAACTTGATATATAATTTAAAATCAAACAATTGAGAAAAGCTATTAAATAAATCTTTTTACGCCAGACTACCGGGAAAGAAGAAAACTTCAAAGAGAAAACAAAATATCAATTTCTCTCTATTTTTGTTTTTAAACAACCACCCTTCCCTCGAAAATTAAAACAAAAAATAAATAACAAAAGATATTTAACTAAAAAAATTTATATGCCTATATATATTTAAATTAATTCCACTCATTTAATTTAATTCGCCGAGATTTATAAAAAAAAGGGATTTATAATAAAATGACATTTGAATGAAAAAAAAGAGATTTACACAAAAAAGAAACAAGAGACATCAAAACAACTAAAAAAATAAATTGATTTCCATATAAATCTTCTGACAGGTTGTGTTATGTGTGGCTGTCGTAAGACTTTCAGACTTTCAATTACTAAAAAACAGAAAAAATGCCAAAAAAATGTTAATAACAATAATTCTCGTGAATCTTTATTTCATTTTATTTTTTCTTTTATGAAAAAAAAAAATTAACTTCTAAATATAGATCACGGAAAATTTCCAAAATTTTGATACAAAGAATGAATGAAAAAAATATAAATAAAAAAAAATAAAAACTAAATAAATACAACTGGAGTGTTATATGCATATAAACATTGCTAATGACTTGATTACCGGTCTGAATCTGAAATACTAAATTCAAATATGTAATTAATTCCATCTGCAATGACTAAGATGCTACAAGTTGTGACAATGGCAAAGCAGAAAGCTGAAAACAAATAATTGGGTGGCGCAAAGGCAATTCACTCTAAGAGAAGAAGAATTTTCTCTCATTACTCTTTCTTAACGGGATATAAATAAATAAAAACCGTCTAGACGAAATATTTTATGACATTTTGTGTAAAAATAAAAATTAAAACCAGCAGCAATGAGCAAGAAAAACAATACACACATAAAAAAAAAAACAAATCCTACTATTGATGAACGCCCCCCTTTGATGTCGTCGTTGACAACTGTTGTTTCACTTTCGGTACACTTTTGACGTAAGAAATTAGAGATTTCTTCAACCTACACAAAAGAATTCAAAAATCGTTTTTAGTTGGTTTTCTGTTTTTTTTTTTGTTTTTCGTTTCGATCCATTTATTTAACGGCAGTCGATTTGATTTAAATCTAAGAATAGTTGATTTTTTTTTCTTTCCACTCATTAGCTCATCTTGGGATTTCTCAAGACAAAACACAAAACCGTTATCAAGGACATGGAAGTGTTGTTTCTTTTTTTTTGAAATTTTCAATGTAATGCGCTTGCATTGGGAATTTTTTGAATTTTTTTTTAAATCAAGTTTTAAGGAAATCAGAACTTGTGGATCGCATTATGTAAACAACAAGGTAAATTCAATTGAAAAAAAAAAATACAACTTTGAGAGCAAACAACGAAAATAAACGATTTAAACAGTTTCTTTTTATGAAAAGAAAAATAAATTTCAAAAATAGATTTGAGTATTTTATTAGTGGGTTTGGGTCTTGTTGATGTATACTTTTTCAATGCCATTCGCATAGAGCGCGCAAAATTTGCATTCAAACTTGTTTTTTTTATTCATCGATCTTGTATCTGTTTTGTCAGTTTAACGTCATTTAACGGTGATGTGCTAAGTATAAGATTTATTTATTTACTTTTTAATACGTACAGCAATAATTGTATATATTCCTCCCCTATTCTCCTTTTTTCTTTCCTTCACACGGGTTTGTCTACTGTTTATTTACGAATCGAACGATTTAACGATACAGGAAAATAAATAATTTTTTTTTTTACTGAATGACCCGTAGTTGCGCGGTAAAATCCACAAGTGTAGTACCACCTCCTTTCCACATTGAACACATTCTCACAAAATATTCTTCTAACACACTACACTTGGTTGGTATTTGTGAAGACAATTCGAAAAAGACTACAGTAGCGCGAATGGGACAGAATTTATAAAAAAAATTTTCATCTCTTCTACTTCTTTTTCACCCCACTGAAAAACTTGAGAAAATATAAATTCTACGCTTTTTTTTCTTCAAAATTTTCTCACGCGGTTTTTTTTTTATTTTTTTTTTTGTTAAAATTTTTCCTAATATATCCTTTCGCAAGGATTTTTCCTTTTTTTTGTACTCCGCGGTTGGATTTGGATTTTTCTTTTATATTTCATTTATCACTACAATTTTTCAGACACAAATTGAATAACAAAAAACGGAATTTTTTCTTACGAGGGGCTCTACCACGAGTACATGTGTTTGAAAAGTGGGGAATTCAACTAAATTCATTTCGTACTTGGTAGGTATTTCGTATTTTTATTTTTCTTCTCATCTTGGTTGCTCCGAAAAATGTGGACTTTTTCTCTTTCTCTGATTTCGCTGTGGATGATGAATTCGGTGGTTGAATGAACTTGGCGAAAATATTACGGTTTTTTTTTTTATTTCTCAAATTGGAATAGAGGGGAAAGTTTTGCTTTCCAATGGGAGAGAATCCACAAGAGATTGACTTGAATTGATTTGAAAAAACAAAAAACACTGAGAGATACGAATACGATATCAAAAAGGAAATGGCAATAATTTGAAGAAAACATGGAAGAAAAACAAAACAGATAGATGGAATTTTTTTCCTCCTTTGATGTGGGAACCAACAAAAAAAAAAGAAAAAAAAAATACAAAATATATGGAAAAATAAAAAAAGCAAAATTGATTCAAAACATTGCAAGTGAAAGGTATTTTTTTCTCTTCTCTCTTTGGTGATAGGAAATTTAAGACAAAAACAGTTATCAGGAAGACAAGAAATTTTTTTTCTTAATTTGCCGACGTAACAGGCTTGTAGTTGGAATTTTTTTTTGCAGATATTTTGTCAATATTTCGAGAAATGCAAGCTTGTGGATCGTATTTGTTTTGAATTTGGAAAAAAAAACATATACTATTTTTAAACAATACTTGATTGCAAGAGTTGATTTGGATGTGTTTTTTGTATTTTTATTTTTATCTAGACAGTGGGTATGACTCGACTCTTATGAATTTCAAAGAAAAATTTCAAAATTTTTTGACTAATTTTTCGCCAAGGACAAAGTTTGCTTTTTTTCTGATTTCATTTGATTTGGCATAAAGTTTCATCATTCCAAGCGCCACGTCATGACGAGATTGAGACTTTCTCTCCAACAGCCCTAAGTTTTTATTGTAACCGTTCTGACTTCAAGAGGCAGTCTAGAGAGCCATTCTCAAGATGGCTCAAGAACACAGAATCTTTGCAAGACCCCTTTTCGGGTTGTATTGATCAATACTTGGTAATTTCGAATGCCACATCTTGTGGTAATGGCATGCCAAGACTTTCTCTCCAAAAAAGGGAGAAGCCGTAGGATATAAATTTTGATTAAAAGGCCAAGGCAGCTTT
Source organism: Volucella bombylans (assembly GCA_949129095.1). Lineage (NCBI taxonomy): Eukaryota > Metazoa > Arthropoda > Insecta > Diptera > Syrphidae > Volucella > Volucella bombylans. Next base: position 170,524,527 of record OX422142.1, read on the forward strand.
GAAAGACCTCTTCGGAGGTTTACGCTTGGGATTTGGAATTTTTGCGGATCCGATATTTCGGGTCCCTCATCTGGGAAGATTTACAACAAATATACCTATATCTCAGACTTTTTGAGTCTTTGGCCCCTGTTTAGCCTTTAAAGATATCCAAGTGTTTTACTCTGTCAATGGTGTCAGGAAGGCTCTTTGTATAAATTAGCGGAGGACTCAGCTATTAAGGGAGAATTGTGAAGGATCTCAGAATAAGTTTTTACTTAGTAGGTACCAAGTAATATAGCCGAGCTTATAGAGTGGACATGTAAGTTTTGTACGAATAAGTCAAACTCAAATTACATAAGATCGATCGGTCTTATGAGACATCCAGGAGCATACTTGGGCTCCGACTTTTGGAAAAAAAATAAATTCAAATTTCTACAATTAAAGAACGTTTCAAATACGTCTGTCAAACTTAATAAAAAAAATTTACAAATTGATTTTCATCGATAGATCAGCGATAGAAAATCTGTGTTTTTTTTTTAACTTATCCTTACCTTAATAGATTTCACCTTTCGGACAACAAAATTGTTGAATTCATTTAACCATTTTTTACATTTCATTAGGAGGCTTTAAATTTATCTTTAATTTACACAAAAAAAAATTCAAAAAGAAACCGTTGCACTCCACCGCAGAATAGTGCGCTTTGTATCACAAACAAACCACACAAAATATTTGTTTTTATTTTTCTTCTTCTCTTTCAATATTTTCTATCACAAAAATACTAATTTTCTTAATTTTTTTTTCCACTTGTTTTTCTATTTACTCATCACTTTTTATTTAAATGCACTTTTCTTGTTGTTTAGAAAATTTATATTCTCTTTCTCTGAAGAAGGGACACTTTTTTGTTTTTGGTAAAATGTTGAAAAACGCGCAAACCATTTGAAAACAAATTTCAAACAGAATAAATTACAGAACAGAAAATCAAAAAATTTAAACAGAAAAAAAAAAACAAAATTAATTATAATCTTTCGATGAAGACTTATTTTTCAAATATACTCGTACTCTTTTCAGTGTTGTATCTTGGTTTTTCTGATGATAAATATTAGATGTGTGGGGAAGAAAACAATTGTGAAAAGTGCATCCGCTGAATGCGTCCACGACGATCAAAGCCTACGAGTAAACTGTGCGGAATCAAAATTTGAATTCGCGTATATTTTAGTATTTTCGAAAAAAAACTTAAGTCCAACCAACATGAACAGCCAGTATCCACCTCTCACAAAAGTTGTTGTGTGTGGTGTTTTGCTTTTGTAGTTGTTTTTTCATCTTTTCGGTCTTCTTCTTCGTTTGTTGTGTATAAAGCATAAATGAATGAATGCAATGCAAAACCACAGATAGAGAGAGAGTGAGAGAGAGAGAGACCAGAGTCCAAATGAATTTTGTTTGATAGATTTTCAAAAATAAGGGGTAATTTTGTGGTGTGGAACAAAATGAATACTGAAACACTCTCTCATTTGTCTCCTCGGCTGGTGTACTACTTTTGAATTTAGTTCTACAATTGGCTTGTATACTCTGGACCGACCGTTGGAGTAGAATATTTGAGTAGCGAAATGCTTGTCTAATGAATCAATTTCATTCATCCATGGCGACATTTTTCGAATACATTCCACAAGTTATTTCTCTTTCAAATTCAGAACTGTTACGGGTTATTCCCCTTCTTGATTTGTCGTCTGGCATTTGGGGTAGTCAATTTTGAATGAAGTATGGAGAGAACGAAGTTAGACGTCGAAATACGAATACCTATGTATGTATATTGTAGATGGGAACCAATCTCTTTGTACATTCCAAAATTCATTTTATTCATAAAAAAAGGGGAATTCTCGTCCATATAAGATTTCTTTCCATATTTCCCCTGATTCTCTTTTTTGCTATTTTGTTTTTCCCTCTCATTTTGAAAGGCCATTGAATCAAAATTAAATTATTTAATAACATTCCACAGTTCATTTCAATAAATTACCACCATTCCAAAAAGATGACCGAAAGCATAAATATGAAAATGATAATAATAGTAGATAGAAAAAAAACACCTCCAATGACGAAGACAAAACCAAAACAAAAACAATTACAAAATCGTCCACCAAAAACAAGAATGGAACAGGGAAAATCTGGCAGTATAAAAAAGGCAAAAAACAAAAACAACTACAAATACAAACTACGAACTATCACCGTAAGGTAACGACAATCTGAAGAAATTGAGAGAAGAGAATGGCCATCGAAACTTGATTATACCCAAATATTGTTAAACAACATACAGAAAGAGAGACAGAGAGAACGAAATTAGTTAGCTGGTAAGGCAAGGCAACGGCAAGTAAATATACGAAACAAAACAAAACACAAAACAAAATAAATAAATTATCTTTCCTCCTCTTGGCCAGTGTTTGGTGCGAATACGTTACGTACTACCGTTGTTGTTGCCTGTTTGATGGTGTTTTGCTTTGTTGTTGCTCTTGTTGGTTTGTTGTTTAGTTTCGTCGTAGACGTTGGTTCAATGTTTTTCCCAAATGGCGAAGGGTGCAACGTAGTATGACTGCCGTTGACGTTGCGTTATTATTGTTTTTGTTGTTAATATGTCTCTTCTACCTTTTCAGAGAGAACATTTGCATGAATAGTTTTGTTTTTGTTTTGTTGTTTGTTTTGTTTTTATTCGTATCTTCCAACTTTGTTGTTGTTATTGTTATGTTGTGTTGTGTTCTTATTTTATTTTAGTGGCGTTTGGTAGCTTGAATTGGAACTACGAATATGGATAGGTAGGTATAGGAATATGAAAACGAAACGAACTCTGGGAGTAAAGAATTTGAGTGAAATACCGTTGGTTGGTTGCGCTTGTTTTGGATGGTAAATGGTTGGGCTTTTCGGATGAGAGAGTTCGAGCGTCGTCGTATGGCTCCAAGCTCCAGCTTTAGTGGCGATTGCCATTACCTTTGCCAGTCCCAGTTTGCATTGCTTTTGCTGCTGTGTTGCATAGTTTGCCATTTTTTCCCCCCCATTTTGGTCTTCTCTACTGCTTTTGCACTGTGTTGTTGTTATTATTGTTGTTTTCTGCTTCTTCTTGTTGTTTTGGCCGTTTTTTTCTTTGATTTGTTGTTGTGTTTGTCTTTCTTTTGCAGATTGAGGTCGACTGCTCTCACTGTTGCGTGTGTGCATTGAAACGCTCGATAAAGGGGTACCAGGAGAAGAAGGCTTTAATTTATAAGTACGAACGAGTATAACAGTATAGTGGAAGTGGATTGTTTGTCGGAATTTTGGAATTATATAATTTTCATGTTGTCTGCCATGGGATCAAGTTGAAAAGAAAATGGGAAATGCGACGAAGTGAAAGGAGGAGGTGGAGCAGTGAAACATTCAAATTGTTTATTTGATTGTGTATACGTATAGACCAACAGACAGTGTACTGAAAGTCGACAAGAAAAAGAAAAAAAAAAAACGAAAAATTATCTCAAAACTGTATGAACATGTCGTGTGGGAAAATTTGAATATTATTTTATTTTTTCCGAACCCCCTTGTTCATTTTGCTTTTCTTTTGTTCATTTGTACCTACTTATCTACATATTTATATTTACTTATGTGCGTACGTTTGTATATACATACATACATACCTACCACCCTGCCTAATGGGATTAGTATGGCAACGAAAACGGAGAGACCGAGAGAAATCATTGTATGGACCTAAATGGACTTTACTTCGGAAAGTTGTTTGATTTCGAGAGGAGGCGCCACGCTGGCTAAGATGTTTTTGAATTGAGAAAATAACAGAAATTCCATAACTTTTTGGCAATGGAATCACCAATAACTGATCTGATACTTAGGCATGTGGAGAGAAGAATAGTTATGTATTTCATTTTTACATATATAATAGCAAAAGGAAATAGAAAGGAATTTTCATTTAGAAAACTTCTCCTATTCTTATCTAAACTGAGTTTTGAAAAAGTAGGTAGGTAGGATCAGCGTTAGATGGTGAACATTTAAATTTTGACTAGAGAATGAGTGTGTTGAATATAGAATTGGTAGGTATGTATGTATGTGCACAGCTTGTTAAAGAAATAGGTGTTAACCAATATTTCGGCTCAATTTTTATAGGTATGACATCAAATAATTTCGCTTGGTGATCTTTTTTCAGGGCGCAGGGCAAGGGCTACAAATTCATCGCCGATGCATTAGAACTCTCCGAAAATTTGGTGACAAATTCTCTAAGGCCCGTCAAGACTATGGAATATCGAGAAAAAGTAAAAAAAAACAACACGAACCACAGACCTCTACCTATTGGTTCAATCGGATTTGCTTCGAAATTGACCAACGGACGCGCACACAGAGTTGGCTGAGGACTCCAAGATGCTAACCTTCTGGGCAGAGTTGCAAGAAAAGTGCCTGTATTGCGAGTAAAAATTTTAGGCATTCGTACACAATTTGCTGCAGGCCAGCGCTTTTGCAGGGCCAGCTGGAAACTATAGGTACCTACCTATTCTCTGGTCAATTTGTTATAGGTACACGGACTCTGCACGGAAGGTTCGAAGACCAACAGGGCAGCAATTTCATAAACGCAAGCAAGGAATGGAAATATTTATAATGGTACAGGGTTGTTTTTCTTGGTATAATGTCCCATATTTCAAATTCCTACGACAAGACTACGCTAAGGAAAATATGCCCAGCATGACACACATAAGGTCTTCTAAAAGATTGGTTTCGATATCAGAAAGTGCCCATAATTGCATGCCTAAGTCAATCTCCAGATTTTAATCCAATTAAGAACTTGTGGGATGAGCAAAAGAGGAAATTGTCGGGTCAATGTGGGAAGCCGTCCAAAAAGGATACCCGTATCAAAATGCCGGACAATAGTTGAGTTAATGTATCGGCGGATTGAAAAAGGCCAACAAAAATAAAGTTTTTGAGTATACCTACATACATGTACGAGTATATAAAGGGAAACATATTGTACCTATTAAGTAAAATCGGGAAGGAGAGAAGATTTGACATTTTTTACTCACCTAGTTCGTATGCGAATACTCCTTGTATTATTGTATTATCGCAATGTAAAACTACTAGTACCAGCTATGAGAGCGATGAATTCGTGATCAAATCAGTAAGTTCTGAACCCCACCTCATTAACTCCAACGACTTAAACGACTTAGTTAGAGATCTGAACCCGCCCAAAAAGTAAAGCAGAAATTCTAGCTTCTCGGTTGAAAGTGATCAAGGAAAGATTCGAAGACGGACCTTGGTATTGTAATAATGTGAAGGGCTTGTTTGAAGAAATCAAACATAGTGCTTGCAAGCTTGCCGGGCCAGGAAAACACAATGTTAAATGTGACCTAATTGTCGAGGATAAATACATATTGAAGCCTCCAATGCATATAAAATTAGGCCTTATGAAGCAAACTTTCTAATATCTGAAAGCACTGTTTCCTAAGCGGTCACCATCCAAAGTGACCGTTTATGCCTCGAGGTTCTAAGAAAAAAAAATGCTTCAATGACTCCTACTGCGTAAACATCAGTTACTTTGATTGGATGTAATTCGTAGTTCACGTATCCTTTGGGTCCCCGCCCAATTATTAAACCCTCTTCGATCAATGACATTTCCTAATAAAAAGCGGGAACAAAGCAAAGTAATATTCTTATCGTAACGGTTTTCTGAACTTAACGCCTCTGAAGATTGCTACGATTTGACCAGCTACAAGCTGCCTGATATGAGGACCTATGACCTATGACCAGGACTTAAATCACGATATTATGAGAGTCGAGTCAGGAGCCCCCTTCACTTGACTTGTTATGGTAGGCCACCTTGTGGAAGCGTCATGGTGGCTGTGGTTCAAACCCAAACTCCAATTATTTTAGACCCAATTTAGAGTTGCAATAAGTACTGAGTGCTGATACTCTAAGATAAACAAGAGGTTTTAGATCGGCCTCGACACACACTAAGGGTGGAACTTGTGCCTCCAACACAGTTCTGAATTGGTACACAAGAAGTCAGCAGGCGATGGCAAGGCGTATCCTTGCTCCAATGAATATTTGGGCATCCCGTGAAATTAAGTCTTTCCCAGATAGGAGTTCACGTAAAACACTAGAAACATCTGTCACGTATCCATATACATAGGTGGAAATGAGCGTCTTCTTTAATGATTATTTTTGACTCAAGATCGTCCACTTCGTTCTTGACATTAAGGGCGTGAGCGTAGGTTAGACACGATTCACGGTCAACACCCATCTGCACTTTGCAACGAAACATCTTTAAGTCTTTCACCAAAATGCATCGCAGAGATGTGCGAGGAATTGCCAATTGCCTCTACGATATCTTCAACCACCCCAGCGATATTCTCTGTCGAACAGGAGGTATGAGGCCTTCCAGGCCTTACTCGGTTCCGTATTGTTCCAGCTTCTAAGAGCCGTGCGCTTTCTTTTGAATTTGGAAGATGTTCTGTTAAATTGCGATATGTTGCCTACTGCTTGTTCCTAGTGATCAAAGCTTACTTACGAGTAGTTCATGGAAATTCCGATTGTCCCGAAGCCCAGGGCCCCCGTCCGTCTATCAAAGTTAAGTCCATCAATGACATCATGGCAGTATAATAATAATAGACGAAGTAGAGCAATGGTAAACGTTTTCAGATTGACGGCACGGATGGTTCTACGATTTGACCGGTAACATTATGAGCGGCCGGTTATGCGATCCTATTGAGTTACATGGATTACCGATAGTCCCTAATGGGACTTAAAACTTGGTACCATGGGAGTCAGGCCCTCCGGACTTTGGTCCGAGCCTGATTTGAAAGAGGAGCGTCATGTTCGCTGTAGTTTAAATTTAAAGTCAGAGGAAGAGTCTTCCACAAGTTGGTTGACCCGATGTAGAGATGGAAAAAGTACGGGGTGCCGTGACCCTGAGATTAGCAGGAAGTTTTAGATCGTCTTCGATTCATACCCTTGTGCCCTCAATACAGATTCCAACTTTGGTATTACTGAAAGATGGTAAGTGATGGCCGTGTTCACGAAAAACACTGACTTAATCTACTCGTATCTCAAAACCCAATAAGGTATGATCCCTTGCTGTTTTCGTTGATGGTATTGTATTCAGGTTGAGCTAAAGCAGTGTGCAAAGGTTCTCCGAAAAGATACCCTCGTTAATACCTTCGGTGTTTCAAGAGCAATTTTTGATAAAGGTGGTTTTACTTTGAATGATTTCGTGTGTAGTGAGAGGATTGAAATCTGTGATGAAATCAATTTATTCTCGATGAGGACGGCAGCTCATTTTATGCTCTATACCGTTTGTGTCAATTATGAAATACCTGTGGTATAAATTCTGGCAAAGACGTTACCGCAGATGCAATTGATTGGATATCTGGCTTACCACTGCAAGGATTAAACAGCTTCGGGTAGTTTAAGGTTTCCTCAACCTCATTCTCTAATCATGAAGATATTAATCGATAAAGCAAGGGCTTAAACCTGATACAAATGTTGGTGCCATTGCCAATCTTTTTCGTGCTTAAAGAGCTGGGGTTGTATTTCAAAAAATTACATCCGTCAGATTGTCGCAGGGTATTCGTTACCCAAAAATTAATCGCACACATCCCAACGAAGTGTTTATGCTGAAATGAATGTGGCCGTGCTAGCAGACTGTATTTTTTTTTTATAATTAAAGCAATTTAGTAAATTTGTAAAATGTTTGCACACATCGTGGAAGGCAAATAAGGAAGGAAAGAAAAAGAGAGATACCGATATACGCTGGTTTTGAATGTTTGCAGGTTACAATGACTGGGAAATAAAATGCTCAATGACTGATGATTTTTACCAACCGAAATACGTCCAGAACAACGTACGAGCCTTCAGTGGTTGTCTTCGAACTTTTGTCAAGAAATGAAAATTCTGCTAAAAAAAATTACCCTAAACTCTCGTCAATAGAGATGCCGGTATGGCGAAAGTATTAAAAACTTTGTGGAGTTTAAGGAGAAAGGCTGATTTTATCTGCACTGCACTGTGTGGTACAATGAAAGACGTGTTTTTGCAGCTTCTAGTAAAGATCACTTCGAAATGGCAAAACTTATGTCATGTTCAAGTTTGGAATACAATAAAAGGACTAAGCTATGAATATACAATATTTGAAAACTAAGTAAACGATCGAAATGCCAATGAAGTTCGGAGATTTTGGTCACATTTATGGTCGTGATCTGCATATATTTGCTAGTTTCCAATGCCTTTTATAGTCTAAACTATAGAAACCAATTTGAAAAGCATTTTTGGCGCAATTCTAAATGTCAGTCAAGTTTTATGATGTGGTATTTGCCGATTGTCGAAAGGTTCTAATATCATATTATCATATTTGGAATAAACAAGATACAATATACGTACTTTTCTGGTTAGATTTGCGTTTAATAGATTTTTATGATTACGACTTGTGGATTATTCTCCAATCCACTGAATTATTACCATACGACTGCATTAACACACTTCTGCGTTTCGATTTAGTTTTTGGCAGGTCGTTCGAATTCCGAAAATTGTGTAGTGTTCAGACGATCTATCTTCTATGTTTTAATATCCTCATTCTTGTTGTTTTTACAAAATATGTAAGTATCTGCTTCGAATCGGACCTCAGTTGCCAAATTTGTGTTTGCAAATTTTGCCTTTGTTAAGAAATTTACATAATTACTACTAATCAGTCCATAAATTAGTTGCGGAGATAGAAAAAAAAAGTCTTTGATGCTATACGAAACATGGTTTGCGAGAATTTATGACTTGCTTGACAGGTTGGGAATTTTGTTTCGCAAAATTTTGTATTTTCAGATCAAATTGGTAATCGGGAAAGGAATTTTATAACTCGGTGACTTAAATAATGTTTCGATATTAAATGATGATGGTTCGAAGTAACTAATATCTGTTTGTGGTCTGTCCATTCCCATGATTTCGCGTGCCTTGAGATCGGTCAGTGAACCTGTTCTTGGGCTTGACAAATTTATTGTATTTGTCAGATTTCAATAAGACTCAAACTTATTGAATGAATTAAGCCCGAAATGTTTCATTTTTATGAACTTCAACTTACAGGTATTAGTCAGTTTTCAGATAAACAATTTGACATTTGCATTTGAGGCAGTAGAGTGTCTTAAATCAATTTTTGAGCACGAAACACTGAGCAATGTGTTTCTGAGAATCGATTGTTGGGTCGTGTTTTTGTTTTGCCACACTTAATGCGACTCATTCAGGAATGCCCCTTTTGTTTGGAGTCGGCTTCGGCTTTTTTTTCGGAATTTAGATAGTTCACAGTTTCTTAATGCTTAATAGAGGAATCAATCTTATCTTCATAACGAGATTCCATCAGGGAGGGTGTATAAAATCTCCTCAAAGTTCATTTATGTCAATCTAGGATTGGAGGGTGCCAGGAATCCGTTTTTTCCGCTCGTTAATTGAACAAACTAATTCTAAAATTTCTAATTTTCTTGCCTCTGTCTCTTTAGTAACGTCAGCAAAATGTAGAGCTTAAGTCAACCTGTCCCTCCATCAAACGGAGAGCTCAAGCGAGTCAAGGTCTTCAGTTACCGAGTGACAATGATGGTGACAACCTATGGACAACACTGTCTCCACGTTAGCGAAACAGCCGTCGCTTGGTTTATACGCTATTTTACTATTGCAAATTCTGTATATTTCGATTTTGCCTCTTTAAGAACTTCAGCAGCATGTAGAGATAGCTTAAGTCAACCTGTCCTCAGTCAAACGGAGAGCTCAATAACGTCATTATATCCGCGCCTTCAAGACCGAATTAACAGGAATCTGGCTGATCAGCAGAGGAAACGATGGATGGCACCAACCTTAGAGAAATGAGAGACTTAGCTCTCTTCGCCGTAATAGCAATTAAGTTTCACAACAAACTCAAGTCCACTACGGTGCACACTAATGTCAACAAAAATGATCTTAAAATCTCCTCGACAGAGGCTAAAAAGATTCAGCGTTGCTTTTAGGGTGATTAATGGGCAGAAACTAACAATACTGCCGGACAGCGGAAAGTTTTCTTAAAAACACCACTCGTATTTTACAATGGGCCGATTTTGACAAGAAATTTCTAATCAAGTTAATTGACATAAGTTTCCTGGCCGCAAGTCGTCTCTGCTCCTGTTTTGTACATCTACACCTAGAAGCTGTCCATATAAGTCAACGGCGCTGATTCCTATAAATCTACAGGACCGTGGCGTATTACTGGCGCAATATCAGACACCGTCATGTACTTCGTGTAACCTATTCCGAAGAGCTGTCTATTACAGGGTCAGATTGGAAAAGAGTCATCCAAAAGAATGCACAACTTCACATTGACTCACCAGCCATGGATGTGATAGCAATAAATCTGAAAGGCTTTTCCTGAAATAGTTTTACAGATACATCAATTCTATGCGAAGTTCAATTTGTCTTAACAAAATGTTGACGGTGGAAATCGAGCAGAGTGAACACTATCGTCCACAAAAATTAGAAATCCTTTTCCAACATAGATTCCCTTCCTTCAACACCATTGAAACTGCCTTATTGGATACCTCTTCAGAAACAGAGTACTCAAAGGTATGTATTTAGAAGTGGGAGCTGTGCTAAACTATGAGTATGAGGAGGAGTGTTTTTGGCTTTATTTTTGAAGTACATGTAGATGTGGATGACTGACAACTTGGTAATGTTGTCTGAAAAATATCTGCAGATCCTTTTTCACTTACTTGATCTAACAGGTGGTCTCAATTTTAATCCAGCAAAAGTAATACAGGACGCTCAGAATGTTTAACTTAATCTGGGATTTTTTCAAAGCTACCACTTGCTTTGCTTTATATTTGAGACACCGGTTGTAAGGTAGAGCCTTATGCTATAAATGTTTCAGCGAGTTATCTTGGGTGTATTTGGAACTTCCCGTATTTCAAACTGTTTCACATCTGATCGTACTTGATATTCTCTGAAAAATCTCTGATCCAGCGCGACGCTAAGGCTAATGAGTATCAAAAAATGGAAAAATAAAAATGCAGGATTTGCCAGAATACTGGACATGCTCGTACACTAGTGTCTGATTTTTAACGTAAACCACCTGTCATGGAGACTTATGTTTACGGGATGCCCATACATCCATGGGGGCAAGGATACGCCTTGCCATCGCTCTGCCGCCTTCCTAAGATACCAATTCGGAACTGTGTTGCCGGCACAAGTTCCACCCTTGGTATGAGTCGAGGTCGACCTAAAACCTCTTACTGGTCTTAAGGTCACAGCACCCAGTATTTATTGCAACTCTACATTGAGTCAACCAAAGGAAGACCCTTTACGCGACTTTTGGGTTTAAACCACAGCCACCACGACGCTCCCACAAGGAGCCTACCTCTTCAAATCAGGCCCGAACTGAGATCCGGGGGCTCCTGACTCCCATGGTACCGTGATTTAAGTCCTGGTAAGGACTTCCGGTGGTCCAGCCGCCAACAAGACCTATGACCGGCAACTTGTGACTGATCAAATCGTAGCAACCTTCGGTAGCGTCATCTGAAGATGTTTACTATAAGACCAGTACTTTGCTCTGCCCCCGCTTTTTATTAGACAAGGTCATTGATGGGCGGAGCCTTGATAATTGGTTGGGAGCCCCTTGTTCGTACAACATTATCTGCATAAGTCAACGGATTTTCTTTTTCTACACCGTCATCTAGGGTCAGTTACAAACATACTATCTATTACGGAGGAAGCTGGGCATCACAGTCAAACTTGCTCTCAGTTTTTACTGATGTATCAGAAGCTCTCGGAAGCTTAGGTGGTGGAGTCTTCTCTGTAGGCTTGGATGTTAGCCTTTGTTTTGCAAATCATTGCAGTATGTTCCAAGAGAAAACCTCGGCAGATTTTCCATTGCCAGATGGCAGTTTACAATAATGAAACACTGATAGACTTTTATTTACCGGTACTCGAATAGAAAAGATCAGAAGGCCTCATGGAACTGAAAGGTTGCCTCCATTTCATTCTGAGAGAGTACTCCCCAAAGATTAGGCTTGCAAATTAACGACTTACGCATGTCGCGTTTGTATGATCCAAAGGATCCTAGTAATGGTTGCACGATCAAGATATTGTAAAGATTTATCACCAATAGTGGTTGGTTTTTTGGGTGGGAGACCTCCGAACTTAGTGCTGTCATTGGCAAAAGTGCTATTTGTCAAGGAACTAACGTTTCCAATTGTATATTTTCACTGGAAAAATCGAAGGTGCATCACATGACGGAAGTCTTCACAGCTCACGAAATCTAATTCAAAGGCTTCCAAATAGAAGGTTTAAAGAGAAGATACAGCATTAGATGCTTAGTTGCTACTTACAACTTAAATGCAATGGCTGATTTGAAGCAACACCATCTTGAATACGTAGTCCTTTATTGGTGAGTTTCCTCATTGCTGAGGAGCACGATGAAATCCTATGTTGTGGCTCTGTAATTCTGTAGATACACAGATATTCAAGCCGATGCTTTTGGAACACAAAAAAGAATTAAAAACCAAATTCACTAGCTCATAACACTTTTTGTCGGTATACAGACGTGGCCTCAGGCGGTCTTATTATATTTCAATATTTAATATGACTGATGACTCTATTGAACTCTGCAATGCGTTAAGATCTAAACGGAGCATCAACTGATGTCTTACTCAGATAGATCAAGTTAGTAGATGCTTTAAAGCTAAGTCTAGCTTAGGTTGGAGTGATAGTCTAAGGGAGTTCAAGAACACACTTTGTGATACCACTTTATTGGATATAACCGTACCTGTTGGTCCCATGTTGCTCCTGATGAGCAATGTTGTTATAATTTGTGGAGGATGTGAGAGCATGCTAAGGCCCCTGAAGACATTTCCTTTTTAAAATTGTGAAATAGGGGAGTTATAGATTCTCCGCCTTTGTACAACTGTTGTAGACGCTCCTTTATGCATTCTATACGTTTCATGCTATTTGACAATTTTTCAATGCCTCCTTGTGGTGTAAAATTCTTGTACTATCTAAAAGGTTCGCTGTGTCGAGTTCTAGCTGGAGGGAACTCGAAGGAGGTAGGTAGAGCTTTCATGCGATTAGAAGTACTCTCTATAGTACCTTCCCTTGGAATCCAGCAGATACATATACACTTCGCATACGCTTCATAGCACTCTTGTTAATAGGTTCTTAGAATTGCATGAACAATGCGGATCTCTGGGTTGGTGAAGCCAACGTTTTAATTATAGACTTATGATCTATAATTTTCTGCTAACCATACTGCGAGGGTTGAATAATCGAATGGATAGCCAGATAATGGTTGAAACATCCCAAGCGACTCAAGGTCTTCAGTTTCAGAGTGCCAGCTAACGAATAAAGATTACACTTTGCAAGTGCACAACATACCGAGCGGCTTTTGGTTTTCCGATTCTGCTGTCAACATCAAGATAGATTCCAATTTTGGCTAGGCCAGGACAAGCAGCAAATGCTCAGTCTTCAGGAAACCATTACTAGCAAGCAACTATGTAGATAATACAGACTAACCTTAAGGGTTTATAGCCACTTGTGGCAAGCGAAAGAACGAGATTTTCTCGATTATTTTTTCGGCAGCGTAATAAGTATTTATTTAAAATTGATTAACACTGTCGATTAGTATATATGTTTTTAAGATTATGAGAAAATCGTGTTTTTCTGTACACTAAAACTTTTTTATACATTCACACCGAGTCATTGATTCCAATACAGTAGTCATCTTCTGCAGCCTCAAGAGCGTCGATTTGTTGTTGTCTTGGAAGCATTCTACCCTTTCTTGTAGCCCTCTCCGCGCGTAGCTCAACAGTCGTAAGGTTTATTATTAACGAATATGCAATACATTTTTTTTCGATTTTTTCGATCCTGACAAGTGGCTATAACCCCTGAATAATTGTAAAACAGCTCTGGATATCCTGGCACAAACGGGTAGATATGAGGGAGACGACATCAATTTGATCTCCGATAAATCAAGGCACGCTGCAATTTGGACATGTGGAAAACATGCCTTCCAAGATACCAGCGATAAGAACTTCTACAGCTGCCACGTGCGGCCAAGTTGGGAGATAACTGAATTCCAGGCAATGCTACAGTAGAAAGCGTAGCTACAGAAGCATATGAAAGATCTCCATTGGTTATAGGCGGAAACTTTAATTCCTGGGCAACAGAGTAGGGTAGCAGGCTCACCAATGCCACCAATGGTGAGATACACTCTTCCACAAGGACATGTTCGACGAAATGATGAATACTCGTATCAGTGAGCCAGCGGACAGCGAAACGGCGGAAACTTTATCGTGTCACTTCACTTGCGCTATAACCACAGTATGTGACGCATCAATACTCAGACTAATACCCAGTAAAAGAGGTACACTGTACTACTAGTGGAGTCAATAAATATTCTGGAAAGAGAGCCAACTTTCAGGAACGACTAGACATATTCCGACTGGCCAAAAGGGACCTAAAAACCAGCACAGTAGCAGTTCCAATAATAACACCAGACGAACTTTTCAACGCATACAAGAAGATAGGCATCAATAAAGCGCCTGGATCCGATGCCATCCCAAGTCATCACAAGAGACCATACATTTTTCTAAAGACGATGCAAAAGTGTCTGTAAGAGGGGGTTTTCCCAGAGCAGTGGAAGCTGCAATATTTGATGCTTTTACCATAAAGAAACAATCCACCTGGAGAGCCAACATCATATCGCCCATTATAGCTATTTGACATGCTGGACAAAATACTTGAACGCATCATATATGATGGATTGTTCACTGTTAGAGAAGAAAAGAGAGCGTTATCATCAACAGTTTGGATTCAAAAAATCGCGCTCCACCGTCGACGCCATAAACGCAGCGGTAGATACAGTAGTCGAAGCCACAAAGGGGGAAAGAAAGCGATGGGGAACAAAGGAATATTGTGCAGCAATGATGCTGAACAACAAAAATGCCTTTCACTCAGAAAATTGGTCATTCTTAAGAAGGTTACTACCCACACTGGATACACCATACTATCATAATTGCGAAGGATTGTACCCAACTACTTCACCAATAGAAGGTTGAGATATGAAACGAACGAGTTCCACAAGTATCGGTACTGGGGCCCCTACTCTCGAATATCTCTGAATATCGAACTGCCACCAAAAAATATTTGCGAAATAGAGTCTGCTACGAACGATGCAATCCATCTCATCAAAGACTGGCTAATATCATCCGGCCTACAATTAGAAGATCACAAAACAGAAGCTGTTCTAATAACCAGCTGGAAAAATGTAGAATATGTGGACATAAGAGTAGAAAGCCAAACTATTAGATCAAACGATTCTATAAGGCACCTAGGAGTATTATTTGACAATAGATTACCTTACATGGACTATTCGGACAAAAAGGCGTCTGTCAAACATCGGACGACTAGAAGAATCTTAATATCCACAGTAGTAAACTCAGTCTTGTTATACGCTGCCCCAGTTTAGGTAGGTGTCTTAGCGACAAAGGAAGCAAGGAAAAAATTATCAATATATCAACTTAGCGCATTAAGGGTACTCAACGGCTTGAGAACTATTTGGGACGAAATGCTTTTGTTATAGTCAGGTTGATTCCCATCGATATACATGCGTACTAGGTGCAGAGATTCTGTAATAGGAGAACTTCTAGTAATCAAGAGGCGACAGTCGTCAAAAGGATCAAGGAAGAAGAAAGAGCGACTTAAATGACCAAGTGGCAAGCTCGATGGAACACCACTACGAAGGGCAAATGGAAGCTGTAACTACCATGTTACGCAGTTCCTATATGGTTACGGTGGTTAATGGAAATATTTACACCGATTCTTGCACGATAGTTCACCTCTTTGACCAGATTGCCCAAATCAGCAGGAAGACACAGAGCATGTAATATTCCATTCCATATGATTTCTAAGATGGAGAACTGGCATACCAAATCCACAGTCAGTAAATTGGCCAATTGTTGCGGTCAGAAGGAAATTGAATGGAGATTTCCACATTCATAACAAACGAGGCTAGCGAATCATAAAAACCATAAAAAAAAGATGGTAGTTTTCAGGAGCAGCATTGCTTTTCTAGTTACAACGCGGGAAGTTAAAAAAAGTCATACCTTATAGATCCGCCCTCGCATTATCTTATTCACAATTACGTTTGCTATTTATTTTGCCACCGTTGTATTGTTATTTGGTAGCACCTTTGGGTGGCTAATATTGTTTGCAATCAGCTGAGACAAATCTTCTAGCCTAAGTTCTGCCTTCCTTACCATGAATTTTCTAAGAGTGTTAGTCGGGAGCATATCGGCGAATTACTTCGAACTTAGCAGTGGAGTGGCCGAATTTCTTTAAGAAAATTCATAGTGTTTTGTGTGTATAGCGCGTCCATCACACTTAGATCTTGATTTATTATTGTGAGTATGTATAGTTAAAATATAACTTTTGGTTTCCATTTATACCCCAGGTCAATCGTGCAGGAATTGATCAAACACTAAACCTTTCCTGCTAGTCCTTGGGTACTGCTCTTCGAACTTTGTTTCCTCGATTCTTCTTCTTGGTATCTCCTTTATATTGGAGATTGCTTGGATTTCCTACACCGAAGTCCTTTTCAGGATAAGTATTTAACCCAATGTTTATTACTTCAAATGTTCAAGCTTACGAATACAATCCATTAGTAAAAACTAAAAATAAAGTTCGTCAGATTTTGAAATGTCAAAATGACACATACCATTCCAATTAGGTATAAATAGAATAGAAGAGTGCTCTGGTTTCACAAGCAATAGGTCGATTCCCGTGAGATTTTTGTAGCAATTTGTAAAAGAGAATTGCTTGCTTAAGTTTGAGGAGTAGGAATAAATCCTCTCTTAAACTCAAAATCTCGCGTATACACGTTTTTGTTAAATGTGTTTGAAACGTCAAAAGTAACAAGTACACACAAAACAAAAAAGAAATTGTAAAACAGGAGGAAGATTTTTAGATTAGTTATTATTACTATTTTATTGATGTATTCTCATATGCGTTTAAATCGAACAATTCGCTTCAATATGACGCTCTTTGTTCTCCGGTTTGTCCATGTCCACGTCATCTTTTGAGTTAATTTACATAAAATTGTCGCAATTCACACAAATTTAAACTTTTACGAATTTGACAGTGCTTTTAAAATTTAATTGATTTGACGTTTCTTACAATTCCTGCCCAAAGAAAAATCTCCTGTAGAGATTCGTACAAATTAGCAGGGTGGGGAAATGAATTACTCTCTAAAATGCGTTCTCTTTAACAAATTTTTTTTTCACCGGAACAGGTTTTTTGTATAAATTTGTACAAATTTGGAGTCCTGGAACAGACCTAATATCACCTAAGACCCGCTGTCAAAAGTGTAGGCACAACCTCTTCAAATGTCAATCGCATAGTGATCTTCAGCAATTTCGTCTCTTGAAGAGTACACATATAAGTGTATGTATGGACATCCATACAAATAAACGTCCTCATTATAAGGCTACATGGCTATAACGAAGCAATAAAAGAACAATAAAAAAACCAACAGCTCTCTGACGTATGCATATTCTTTTCAATCATCTAAGTCAGACCGCTCAAGCGATGAATATGTATGCAGACATTGTACATACCCTTGCTGCGCCTGATGTCTGACGTCCTGTCCATAATTTATGTGAAAAGTCGTAAAGTTTTTGATTTCTGTTGTTCTGTTTTTTTTTTCTTTTCTTCCTTTTCCATTTTTATTTCTCATTGCGTATCACACACTGATTGACGTATTAATTGAAAATTTACATAATAGCTTTTGAACAAAATTTCGCGATCATAAAACGCTCCGAAATGTTTATTTAATATTTTACCTGGATGTTTCGGGACGATTGCACTGTGCCATTCAAATTTAAAGTAATGCTTAATTATTTGAAATTTATCGCCACTTGGAATTCGTAAATTGGAAGCGGAACCGCGTTGACATTTCGAGGTGTATTTCTTAGTTCACATTGAACATTCCTTTGAATGAGCTTGTGCCAAATGAGAGACAGAGTATTATCGCCCTTTGGTTGTTAACACGACCGACGGTTTGCAAACAGGTGTAGCTAGCTGTTCGTGATACAAGTTCGATATTCAAGTTCTATCCGGATAATTTTGAGACTGATACCAATAAGGGACGACATACAGTGGTGTGACAGCCATACACAGTCGGTGGGCGTTCAAGTGTTTATGGTTATTGTCGGTAAAATTGTTTTCAATTTTTTTTTTTTATTTCTTTCTGATGGGATCGGTTGGGGCAAACTTGTAGGTGGACATTGAATGAATTGTTTTGGGCATTTTGTTGGTTTGAGGATGGTTTCGGTGATGACAATGATTCTACAGTTTTATTGCTCATAAGCAGATGGTGACAAAGATGGGCGAGCACTTTTTGACACAGTAGTGGTGAAGATGACAGGAAATGTCAAGTGGGTGAGTTGTCGATTTGATGAGTTAAGTGAGTGTGGATTTTATGTTAAGGCAGTTAATTTGGTCGTTAATAGAAAATGGAAGTAAAGTTTATTTGAAAAGAAGATTTGCCTGCCAAAGGAAATTGCCAGTTATGACAATAATTATGGACGGAGGGGAGTAGATTACAATCGTATACGCTTATTTGTGGGTTTTCTTTTGAAACTGAAATTGGACCAACAATAATGAGATTTTGGTTTTGATCCGCAGATTCCCATCAGATCCTTAAGTGCAGAGAACATTCTTAGGTTCCACAAAATCAGAAGTCTCTTACTTTCGACATTAAATTTGAAGAACTCCACGTACAGTTATTGATATGAATTGTAATTGAGTAGGTATATAAAATAAGAAGAAGAAAAAGAAAAAGAGTTTACATCTTATCTTTCCAGTAGAGAGTCCAAAGAAGTCTCCTAACAAAGATGAGTTTGTTCTTATATACTCCACTGACCAAGCTACAAACCATAAAGTCAACATATGCTAGGTTATTGCATCCGTTTTGGTTCAGAAATTTAGAGCGACTGGAGCTAAAGAAGGTCCGTAAGTATGTCAACCCTCTACTTGGGATGGACAAAATAGCGCCATCACCTCCCCATAGCTAAAGCCTAGTCGACTAAAGATGGTCGTGTATCAATCTTGGTTTAACCCGCTTAGTTAAACACTCGGAAGTACTCTTGTGTCCAATTCATCTCTGGCTGTATCCGTAAATGAAAACTTATTATCTTGTGGAACTTATCGGCTAAAATAAAGGTCTCAGCAGTCAAAACAAGAAGCACCGCAAAAATACTACATACATATCTGGAAAAAGTTGGGTTTTGTTAACATCTCTGAGACTTTGGCTTTTCTTTGCTTTTCTGTCTGTCTTTCTCTTTTTTTCTCTCTCTCTCGGATTGCCTCGCTACTTTTTAGAGAATTTTTTGAATATATAAACCAGTATGACCTTTTCTTTCTGTTTGAGACCTTCATTGAAAAGGACATGGAACAATTTATCCCTTTCTTTGAAGACTTTAGGCTCCACTGGATGAGATCAACAAGGACCAATGCCGAAGGCAGAGCTAGTGGTGACTGTCTGAGTAGAAATCATTGCTTCTTCATTAATGGACAGGATAGTACCCCGGTAGAACTGAGATCGGAGATGACAACGCTTTACATCGCTCCAATATACCTTAATTACAATAAATCGATGGATGAATTTGTACGCCTTTATAATTTTCTATTTAAATTTTCCAGGGTAAATATAATGGTTGTTGGAGATTTCACTGCCTGAGTAGGTAATAAGCAGCTTTTACTTCTAAAGCCTGAGCTCGTAGCTGGTTCAGTGAACATTATCAGGAATGCAATAGACAGGACAATTGATACCATTGGAAGGCGATATGCGAGTCGATTGGGCTGACACTGTTGAATGGACGCACAAAAAGCGATAAAGAAGGATATCTCACCTTCATCAGGGGGAACCTGCATGTTCAACTATTGAGTATCGGCTGGTTCGTAAAGATGACATGAAAGTCATCGTATTTCCTTATTCTGATCACTTGCCTTTAACAGTCATTATAAGATTCAGTGCACCCACTGAGACCCGAGATGCAATTACTATCAAAACTGCAGTATGCTTCAACCTGCTGAGGGGACAGATGTACTAGTGACATGCCACAAAGCAGAGGCGAACTACTTCCAGTCATCAAGAAGGCTCAGAAAATCTCAACGGTGATACCACGCAGACTGCGAAAGGAGTCGGAAAAATGTATTCACCCATTTGCGGGTGGTAAGAACCTTAGACTCGCTCTCCTCCAAAGCCAGATACAATCTTGCAATTAAGGAATACAAATGCATCTGCAAAACCAAGAAGCTCAATACTCAATTTTTTCCATTTTCACAAAAAACACTCACATCGACTCACTCAAACGACTGTCAACTAAAAACTGCGCGTCCAAAATGACTGAAACTTCGGTAACTGTCAAAATATGTACAACTAGCATTCACTAGCTTTTATTGACGAGTGCCACTATGACAAGGAAAACGTCATTAGGACATGTACCTGGAATCTAAAGACTCTTAATAGACCTGATGATCACGAACCTCTAGTGAAGACGCTGGAGGCCAAAAAAGCTGATAAATACCCCTTTAAGAAATGCTAAAGGAAACGTTAAAAAATTGTGACTTCTGCTACTGCAATTGCAGTGTCTTACAGAGCATATTTGGATGCGAATTTGACATTGAAAATGGACTTAAGTCATGTGCTTTAGACATATAAGCGAGTGCCTGGTGTCAATTCGTATAAGATCAAAATTCGCTAAAATTAGCCTTATGTGTACATGGTCCAACAGAAGGAAAAGGCGTCGCTTTCAAGGAAAGCGTTTTCAGATACTAGAGATAACCTATGTGCAGTTCGAGTTTAATCGCAAATCATGTAGAGCATTTCTTCTGGTAACGAGATGTCCACTCCTAATAAAAAAATAATAGTAGAAGTATCTTAATGGAAAAATTTTTAGTTTTTGAAATAGCACAAAACAATTATGGATACGATGTTATTTTACAAATAATAAGCATAAAGCTCTTTTGTGATAGATACGAGTATAGTTAGTAGATTAACTTTATTTGAATATGTTTCACCCCAAAAATTTAGATCATATTGAATCTTAGATTGTACAAGACCATAATATACCGTAGATAAAAATTTTTGTGAACAATATGAACTAAGGTGAAAAAACTACCTCGAAAAACAGAATATTTTTTCAGTGCATTTGTAAGTTGAGACCAGTTTAATTTACTATTATTGAAAACAGTATCTTAAGCAAATAACACCACAGCTCTCAGAAACTCTAACACCGATAATTGAGTTGAATTTACAACAGTCTGAGAAATGATAATAAATGTTACAATCAGGAAAGATAAAAGACCCCGTCAAGCTGAAGTACATCAATTTTGTTTTATAACTTAAAATTATTTTATGCAAAACAAACCAATGTCTTAGGACATCCATGTCTGCTTTGATGTCAGCAATTAGGTCGAGAGGAGAATTGCTTCTATAGCAGAAATAGCTATATCATCGGCAAAAGCAGTAGGCTTGCCTTTGAAATTATGCTTAAAAATGGAATTAATAAAAAAATGAGAAAAGGTAAAGGGCCCAAGTCGGAACCTTGTGGTATACCAACAAATGTATTGCACAAATTACTATAACTGCTATTTATTTTAGCTTTTTTTTCCCGGAATAACCACAGTGTGGCGCTCCCATTGTTCCGATTTGAGTTCTGTTTTTGTTTGTTAAGTTGGTAAATCTATTGTTGACATTCCCTCTAAATCTTAGCGTCATAGCTTGAAATTTGCAAAAGTTACGTAGCCAAGAATACATCTATCTCTGTGTGCTGGCGATTTTTTACAATTTTAGAAATGGATTTAAATTTGCAACAACGAACTTTTATTAAATTTTGCGTAAAAAACGGATTTAATAGTGCGCGAACGTTGGAAATGTTGGAAAAGTGTTTCGGCAACGATTCTCTAAAGAAAACGGTCGTGTACCGGTAGCACGAGCGGTTTAAAAGTGGTCGTGAGTCAATCGAAGATGATGAACACAGTGGCAGATCATCGATATCGAAAACCGACGAAAACATTGATGGAGTAAAAGAAATGTTGGTCAATAACCGCAAATTAACCATCAGAGAGATAGCGGAGGACTTGTACATTGCCTATGGATCCGTTCAAGACATATTGGTTAATGATTTGGGTTTCTGTCGTGTAGCAGCAAAGTTGGTGCCAAAAGACCTCAATTTCATGCAAAAAAGAGACCGTGTTCACGTCGCAAAAGAGATGATTTGCGAGGCTGAATCCGATCCCACATTCATCAAAAGGATCATTACTGGAGACGAGACGTTTGTTTATGCGTACGACCGCAATCCAGACATCAGGCAAGTGAATGGCGTTCACCAAATGAACCGAGACCAAAAAAAAAACACGTCGTTTTCGGTCAAAAAAGAAGGCAATGCTCACGGTTTTCATGGATTACAACGGTGAGTATTATTCGCCGAAAGAGACCAGAATTGTGGGCAGAAAACTCGTGGATTTTGCACCATGATAACTCACCGTCGCGCAGTGCCATCATTATTCGTAATTTTTTGACGAAAAATGAAACAAATACCATCCAACAGCCAACGAATTCGCCTGATTTGGCTCCCTGTGACTTCTTACTGTTCAATCGAGTTAAAAAATCACTACGGGGAACTCGTTTCAGCAGCCGAGAGGAAGTAATGGAAGAATCGCAAGAAGCACTGATGGACATACCGAAAACCGAATATAAAAAATGTTTGGAGGATTGGATCAAGCGCTGGCATAAGTGTGTTGCAGTCGATGGGGATTACTTTGAAGGGGACAACATAGATTTAGATAAATAAACTGATATTTTTAATTTTGTGAATAAATTCTGGGAACTTTTTGATAAAGGTGGTATTTGTTAAGTAGGAAGCTATCCTAATTTTATTTAAAAGAATTCTGTAATTAACTAAATCAATAAAAAGACCAGCCGACAACATATTATTGTTAATATAGCCATGAACTATACTGCAGAAACAACTTAACAGTGCATCTTCTCTTGATTTACCAGTCCGAAATCCGTATTGACAGTTACTGAAGGAATTCTCTTCTTCATATCTTTCTGAAAGATTTTAGAGCAGACATGTAATAGATAAATCGGTCTATAGTTGTTGAGAGATTGTTAATGTTAGCAATTTTAAGAGCATAAGGAAAAATCACACCGTAAATATTTCTATAGGTCTGTTTCATATTTATTTCGAACAAAAATTAACGAAACAAAATCTGTTTTCTTTAATTAAAAATTTATTCACTTAAATATCGTTTCATATCTACGAGTATAAGAAACAAAGTATTTCAGCCTGTAATCCCATATAATTAAATTTTTCACGAACGATTTGACTTCAGTTGGCAGTGATTGAATTGAAAATTATATTATTCCTTGAATGAATTAAAGTTTCTATTAAATTAAGATCCATGTTTTTGCTTTTCTTCAAGGATAGTCAGTTTTAACTCCTCCAGTATCTGAAACCAACGGTTTTCTTCGTCAACTCGTCGAACTAATATACCCCAAATATTCTGAATTGGGTTCACGTCTGGAGAACAAACCGGCCACTCTATTAAATCAATGCACTTAAACCACTTCATTGTCTCAGCACTTGTGTGGATTCAAGCATTATTTTGCTAAAAAGTCCAGCGTCTTTCACGACTTTGTTCTAGAAATGGTAAAAGACTCACTGGAAGAACATTTTAATAGTCGGAACTCCTCATTTTTGATGGTGTAAATTGCAAATCTAAGCATCCCGTATATGAAAACGCTCCCCAAGTCATAACAGAGTCTCTTCTAAAGTTTCCTTTGTTAAATCTCGCCAGTATGGCTTGGATCTGCCCGGACTATTTAAATTCCATTTTTCTTCATCTGAAAAAATAACCTTAATGATAAAAGAAAATAAAAAGTAAATTTGGCCGGAAATATGATAATTTTAATTTTTTTTAATTCGCTAGACTCCAATCCATGGCCAAATGAATCCGGGCATATTCAAGCCTGGCTGTCTTATGAGGCTTAAGAAGAAGAGGTGCAGATTTCGTAGTAACCTTGACAATGAAAGAGCTTCTCTGTAAGGTTCTCCAAACTGTTGTTTTTGGAATTTTTTCCGTTCACACGTACTCTTACTGAAATTACTTGAATTTTCCTTTTATCACTCTCAGGGAACTTCTTTTTTTTCCAGGCCTTTTTAAATTGCTATAGCAGTCGTGATTTTTTTTTAAAAACTTACGTACTATCGAATTTACCGACGTTTTCTAAACTTTTTTGGTTTGAATAGGCAATATTCTGCTCTTTTTCAACGTCTGTCAACATTTTTCGGCGACGCATTTTATTAAAACTGAAATAATACATTTTTGGAAAGAAATAAAAAATAAAAAAATATTAATTTACCAAAAATAACCTTTTTCTGTACAATTTTTGCAACTGTCTTATAAATATGAACCGTGTAAGCTGAATGCAGTTTCCTGATCAAAACACCTTTATAAGTGTATAAATTTGAAACACACCTTATTCAAAATATGTGCAAGTACACCAACATTGTTCCAATTAATCTTTTTGAAAATTATGCTAGAGATGTCTCAGCTGTTACGGAGTTAGAATTCTCTATAGCTTTAATAATGCTAAGCGATAGAAATAAAAAAACTCATCCTGTAAGTACGGATTGCAAATGTAGATGTGTAACTCACGAGGAAAAATCCCAGTTTATTTATAAATTTATCGTGAGCTTTGGATGGATCCCTTTCAAAATAAACATCATCCCAAAATTCAAAGCGAAGAAAAGTCTTGAGTTTGACAAAATCGACTTTTTTTAACAGATAAGGAAGTTTCGACAACTTTCTTTAAATAGCAGCCGATTCATATAATGCTTTAGGACTTTTAGTACTTTTTAATGATTTCCAAAGCGAATATTTATATTCCGTTTTTGCTGTCAAGCTTTCAAGATACTTGACTGCTGCATAGTTTTTTGAAGTTTTAAATGGTCTTCCTCAGCAGGTTGCACCGGTTATTAGAAATGTAAATGAAGCTCAGTCCCAATATGAAATACCAACTGCCATAAAACTGGTAAAATAAGCACAATTTCCAAGACGAGAGGAAAGATGGTCCAGATGAACTGTAATTCGAATCTACTCGTATAATGCACCGGCCAGAACTACCTATATTGTGCAACATTTGCAGTCTTAACCCTCTACCGCATACAAAGTCAAATATGGCTTTGCATCTCAAACCTTTTTGAAATGACCTGAAACTATTTTGTTCCATTAGTGTGTAACCTTTCACACAAAAAACTGCGCTTTTTGTCTCTGCCTGATAATTATAGCTAATGATGTTAATTTATATAGGTGATTCCGACACGCGCGCGCATTGAAAACGGAAGTAAAAATCGAGTTGCGATTTTAAGTGCTTGCTAATTACTGTATCTATTCCGTAAGTATAGTTAACAAAAAAATTATTTTGAGAAGAAATACATTGTTTAATTATTACAGTATAAATTTATTACAGTATAAATCAATTTTGATTGCAAAAATAGAAGCTTTACGCTTTTATGAACGAATCTCAAATATCAACTCTATTCCTAGAGATGGATCTAAAGGTGATGATGATGAAGTACCAGATTCTGATGGTTTTGCCTGAAACTCACACCGAATTTGAGCCTGAAATTGAACCAGCTGATCGACTTCAAAATACAAAAAAAAAAAAAACAGGCCTGAAGAAAAGCAACATACGAGTATATAGGAGAAAAGGACAATGAAGAATAATCGTTGGTCTTCATTCGAGGGACTTGATGTCGAAGAGCTCGAGCAAATAGAGAACGAATACAGGGATTGCTTAGCAAGGTAAGCTAGTGAATTAGGTCAGTACAAGCGGGCAATTCACGCAGATGCGCTAAGTCGCCAACCAGTCGAAGAGCAAGGCATTGCGGTAGAGTCATTTACTTTCATCTTTTCATCTCAAATATCGTTGAAGGATATCTTCATAGTGCAGAGAGGTTTCCAATCCCATCCCACAAACGAACACATAGACCACCTGGGACCCTTTGTCGTGGGGAAAAGAGGTACATTCTACTTACATGCACTCGTCGATAACTTCACTAAATACGTCGTGCTGAAGGCCGTAAAAACAACTTCTACTATGTGCGTCTAGAAGGCGTTGACAGAAATATCTGGATATTTTGGAGCCCGTTAATAAGCGATAGAGGTACAGCGTTAACGGCAAGGAGTTTTAAAAATTTTGCAAGTCAATAGACATACAACTCATCATGATAGCAACACGAATGGCCAAAACCAATGGGCAGGTTGAAAAGATTACCGGGATGATTTTTGCAGAATTGAAATGTGATTACTTCATTGACACCGTCAGTCAACTAAGATCAATGGAGTCTCTATTTTCAAGGAGCGCAACGACAAAATCTACGCCACATGAGTTCCTTTTTCCATATACACCCAGGAGCTTAATGGAGCATTGATTTCTTATAAGAACTAGAAGTCATTGGACTGATGGAAATGTCGGAGAGAAGAAGCGATATACTACGAAACATAGTAAAGGATCAGGCGCATCAGATATGAAGATATGACGAAAAGCATAGAAGACTAATGAAATACATAGTAAATGATGTAATACTTATCGAAAAAAATAGTCTTGAGCCTCATTTTAAGGAACCGTACATCATAACGAAGCAGCTGCCGAATGATAGTTGCAGGGTGCGCCATCCTTTATGTCTGTATGTCCGCTTTTACACGTCGCAAGTTTCGAAAGATTCAAATGAGTGCAAAAGGGAGGGATAATGAAACAAAAAATACCCAATTAACCAAATTCCCACTGCTTGAGAGTAGGATTTTCATTGCATCTTTTTGACATTTCTTTTCTCCTTCTTCTTTCTTTTTCGCATTTTCTTCATTACTTCTTTCGCTGTTATTACGAGCACAACATTTCAGTACGGCGGATGAACTTAAATGTACCAAAGAATTAGCAAGGGGGCTCATTTTCAATTATGAAACACTGAGCGCCAAAGATGAAATGAAAGAGAGCTGTCAAATAACATGAAAAACCAAAGAAGGGGAAAGGCTTTCGTGTAAAATTGCGCGCATCACTGAATGACAGTTCAAAAGAAAATAACCAGAACATGCGCATTACACACTTGCGACGTGTAAAAGCGGACTATGTAGGCATTGAATAACTTTGACATTTATCAACCGATTGACCTGAGTAGACATGCTTTTGAAACGTCAATTCAGTACAATTTTAACCATGAATCGCTTCATACCGAAACAACGCGCTGAAATAGTGACGCTGTATATTGAAAATAGTCGTTCAGTTGTGTTAACTCAACGTGCATATCGTCGAAAATACTGTGGCCAACAAGCACCGTCTTATAACACTATTCGTAGTTTGGTATCGAATTTGTTTGACCACGGGACAGTGGGACAGACAGGACACGAACGCCCAAGACGTTCCAATGAACTGGTTGAAACGGTAAGAGAGAGTGTTGTCGACAAACCACATGTGTCGTATCGTCACCGAGCTCAGCATTTTGGCATCAGTGCAACCACTTTGCAACACATTTTGAAGGACTATTTGCATTTACTTCCGTATAAAGTGCAAGTGACTCAAAGAATATTGCTGCCCACGTAGCTTGGAATACGGCCAAACAGTCGCCCGAATGGTTGACATTGAATTTGATTTTTGGAAACGAATTTTGATGACCTTCGGTGTTCATTTCACACTCTCTGGCGCCGTTAACAACCAAAATTGCCGCATTTGGGGAACGGATAATCCACACGAGATCCATGAAACACCATTGTATGAGAAAACAGTTAATGTTTGGGCCGGGGTTTATGCCAAAACCATCGTTGGGCGTTTTTTTTGACTAATGTGTGAAAAAGGTCTGGATAGTTTCTGGTTTCAAGAAGACGGTGCGCCAAGCCACAATCCAAACCAAACAATGCAGTTTCTGCAATAAAAATTCCCTGGACGCGTGCTATCAAAAAATGGCTACATTGACTGGACACCAAGATCTCCAGATTTGACCTCTCCGGACTTTTTGTGGAGTTATTTGGAAAGCAATACGTACACCAGCAAGCCTCAGACCATTGACAAGCTCGAGGGAAACATTCGTGTCGAAATCATATCTATACCGCCCGAGATGCTCGAAAAAGTGACGGAAAACGGAGCAAAAAGTGCACATTTTGCCTTGTTCAATAAAGGCGGCCACTTGATTGATGTTGTATTCAAAATTGTAAAGGACCAAAACATCTCATATATGGAAATCGGTTGATTTTTTTTAAGTTATTCAATATTCACATATCAACATAAAAGATGGCGCACCCTATATATAGTGGAAGATCTGCTTGGGATGCAGCGTTTTCAAAGAAGATTTACCGCGATCATGAGCGCAGACAAGATAAAATGATGGTATAATGGCGATGCACTATCCAAAGACGAAGAGGTGCACCAAGACTTACCCAGCTTATGGAACGGCATGGTTCTGTTCAACGGAATGGAAATAGTTCTGTGCCGGAGAAGGTGTTCTATTGGGAATATAGTGAAAATCGCAGGTAAAGATGTCGTAATCTTCGTTGAAAGGTCTAAGTTTATAAGGGCCCGACCGTGCTTTGGAGGATCTCTAACTTTAATTCAAAAAGAAGGTGGAAAACGAGTATTGCAGGCTTTGCTTTGAAACCAACTTTTTGTAACTTGCACA
This sequence comes from Volucella bombylans, assembly GCA_949129095.1. Taxonomy (NCBI): domain Eukaryota; kingdom Metazoa; phylum Arthropoda; class Insecta; order Diptera; family Syrphidae; genus Volucella; species Volucella bombylans. The sequence continues at coordinate 170,553,245 of OX422142.1, forward strand.
CAACATTCGTGGAATTTGTAGAAAAGAGCAAATGTGAAAATAAGACTGAAGGATAGCAAGTTAAGCAAGCAAGATAGTAAGAGGGATAGTGTTAAGAATTCACTTCCTGAGGTCTTTCAAAGGATCTAGAACCAGTAGAGAAAATATAATCCCTTTATCAGTCATAAACAACTCGTGCAACGAATTCTACTAATGCGGGAAACACTTGGCAAGAGCAAGTAGTCCTCATGCTTAGCTGTATGACTAGCCTACTGTCTGCAAGGAATAGCTGTTTACCTCGCTCTATCGATCGAGTTACAACTAATAGAACTGAGCCAATTAAAGATCCCACAGTCAATTTAGTCTAACTAGAACTACTAAGACCTCCTGTACAATTGAGAATGCTATATGCATGGAATCAGACATTTTTGGAGCTAATACTACACGTCAACCACTTGTAAAGTGCGCTTTGTATCATCGTTGTGTTTAAAAATATAACTCTCCCTCAGTCAGAGTTGTCAAATGATGGAAATTACTACTTGTAATGTCAAAATGCTTTAATATGACATTAGACATAATTCTGACACATTTAACATATGTTTCTGTTGTTTTACTGTTTTGTTCATTTTAAAATGGCTCATCAAACATTGCCAACCATTAAAAGCATGACAGCATAAAATTGCATGACCGTTAAGCTCAACACGAAAAGAAATGCTCGCTTAACATTTTGTGTGGTGCAAATTCCATTTGTGACAGTCAACGGCGGCTGCACCATCAAAGGCGATTTAAAAGAGAAGGCCAACCAACAGTAAATCGCAAAGACAGTAAAACTACAGAAAAATTCAACGAAAAAGAAAGAATGCGAATGAACGTGTTTCTCCGGATAGGCAATTAATAAAATTTACAGATGGAATTTTGAAAGTGCTACATTTTTAAAAAAGCGACAAGAACAACGACAACAACGACAATAACGACAACAACGACGACACGACACATGGCACATTGTATGCTTGTATATTTGTATCTACAGTGAGGCTGAGTCTAGGTCGTCAAACTTGCCATAGTATAGTATCATGTCGCTTACGTCAATGAATAAATTTGAAACCAAAACCAATCCGAACCAAACCAAGAACCGGTTCATTAGCATTTTTTTTTATTTTTTTTTTTTAATTTTTTTATGTTAACTTTTCGTAATGACCTCGAATTCCAGTGCTGATTTGGTCAAATAAAATCAAAATACAACGTTTTTCATCCGTCGTGGTGGCTGTGGAACGCATTAGAAAGCAAACTGATAGCACTTTGTTTTAATGTCCAAAATGGGTTGACCGACCAGATTCGAGTATTATCTGAACGTTTGAATGAATCCACCTTACCCGTGATGGTAACTAACTACCCGAAAGAACTCTATCCACTTCTAGTTACTGATCTTGAAGATGAAAAGAAGCACCGATTTATGGTTGCTTCAGTAGAGACTGGAAAAAAAATTGATTAAATTGATTTTTTGTTCCAGAAGAAGAGGCGTCGTGTAGTCAGGTTGTCTGCCGAATCTGTCGGGCTCTGGCTAAGCAGGTATACCTCGACCATATACGCCACGCAAGTCAATATCATCATCGCGATGGCGATGGTTCAGATGAGCCAATTGATTGAGAGAGCTGCCGCATTTACACAATTAACCAGTTTTATGGTATCTGGTATTGATAATTGAACGCGGCGATGGAGGAATGTAAAGTGTGCGCGTTTTATTTGATTTATAACCGAAGCTTATTAGACAGGTCCCAGTTCTAAGAATTGAAAGGCGTTAGTCTCGGAAAGTGTCAATTGGCAATTGGCAAGAGTAGGCGATTGAATGGGAATCTAAATTCGAAGCTCTATTTGATTTATCTGTGCATTTTTAAATGACCTTGTGAGTCTATTTAGCTGTGGACTCAATCACGGATGAATTTCATCAGACAAACTAATTTTTTTTATTTTTTTAAATATGACAATGACGATGCTAAAACGATGTTTTGCTTAACTTTGGCTTTTAGAGTGTCACTCTTACCCTTTCAATCTGGTGGGATGCGCTATTTTTGGGTTCACAATACTGGTTAGCTGAGTTAGCGGAGATACAAGTATTTACTATTTAAATTTGCAAACTGTTACTCATCGTTTAAAGCGCATTGTTGAAGATATTTCACTCTGACACATGGGTTTTTTAGTACTCCAACAACTTTTGATTTATGTTTGTGTGGTTTTATTTTGTAAGTTAGAGGACAACAACCTAAAATATGTTGGTTCAGTTTTGTTTTGTTTTTATTTTTATTTTTATTTTTATTTTTTTTTGACATAAATTTGACGTAAGCCAGGTACGTCATAGGCATAATTTATGTTAAAACATTGAACAATTAAAATAAATGATTTTTATGTTTTCTCACAAATCAGCTTTTATTACCTTGAGAGGCTGTAGTTTACCTAAATTTTATATTATTTATTTCCCAAAGATTACTATCAACATAATGGCATCATTAATAATGTCTTTAGTCAAATAGATTAGGCACTAGATTAAGTGGATTGTATTTGTGGAACGTAGTTCAATGTAGTTATAAAAACGACTGCTCAAAGTGACATGATGTAAGCGTGATGTAATATTCTGTTGTGATTTTATGAAGCACAACTAGTTGATGCAATTAGAATCCTATATCTGTTCTAAGCGCCGTATTTTATTCATTTTATGGTTTGCGGATGATTGCATCAAACTTGAATTGATAATAAGTGACAGGTGATAGGTAAGCTTAAAGCTTTAAAAAGAGAAAGTACTCGGATTGATTGTGGAACCAGGGTCTCCTATTCAAATCAATTTTATTTTATATTTTTGTTCATAGAGTCAGCGTTTAAGTGAAAGGTCTTTGTTAGATTGAAAAATGCTAAATTATACTGCGAGTCACATGGTCAGTTTAGGCAAATGGATGTTTTTGTATGGTACAGCATAACAAAGGTGATTGGAATTGGAGATATAAAAATTTATTAAGTTCAAGGCAAGAATGTCCTCTCAATGTTGCAAATGAGATCATGATCAATGCAACTGTACTAGAAATGCCAATATAATCGGCTCATTGGTTTTGAATGTTTGTGGATTATAATGAATGAGGTATGTTACTTTATGTTGAGTTTAGAGCCTAGAATTGAAGAGATCTGTAAAGATCTGCAGTATTATTGAACAATGAAATAAGGAGACAAAGGACTTATAATCCGATATACATTCTTTCTATATTTGTTCTAGAAATTTTGCATTTTATTTTTACATATGGTCACATTGATTGGAAAATCGGATGTTAAGTTGATTGTACTGGAATGCTTTTCTTTGTTAGCAAATTACAATTACATTGTTTCCTATGTTTAACATAAATATATATGCACATAGAATGTTTTAAGATGATTGCTTTTCTATTTGCATTTAGCATTTATATACATATTTGTGTTACACCTGTTCGTGATTAATAATACATTTTGACAAGTGATACATACAATATTGTCTAGGCTCGGATCTTATGTTAAATAAGACAAACACCGATTAAAGTTTTTTTTTATGATGTCTAGTGGGTACCCATCAGTGTTACAATGTTTTAAAAAAGTCTTCATTGAAGGGCTAAACAAATTATATGGCACCTCGAGTGAATAGTGCTATTAGCATTATTTTAATATTTTCTCTGTTGATTTGTCAAGATAGTTATAAAACAAACATACGGGTAATAGGTAATTATCAGCATTGATAGACAGAGTGGATCACGCATTCAAACTATTACACTGTTGCTGCTTTTATGAGTAAACATTTCTACTTTTGCCCCAGCCGATCCGGACACTACATATTAATTCTTGTTGAGCTTATCGCCTCTAATATGTATAAGTCATAACAAGAAAGCTTTCGTTACAAATAACAACTCATATCATAAGCAATAAATGCAGGTGTTGATCCCTGAAAAATATACCTCGCTTAAGAAGGTCCTTGAACACTCAAACTAAGATATATAACCACCACCAAAGAAATGTGTAATCGGCCAAAATATAAAATTACGAGTATGTGCCTTGGATTGTATTAGCAACCAACTGGGGATAATCCGTATCAAGGCTAAATGAGAATTAATGATCAGAGTTCTTAGAAGTAGCCAATATACGAATATAGACATAAATATTGTGACAATATTTGACCTCCGATTCTTACAATTCAACCTCAACCTCTGCCATAATCCCAAATCACCAATGTCAAGTCTAGAGAACCAGGCATAATGATGTCAGGAAACCAGAGGGGATAAGTTGCAAAAAGTAACCAGAAACAAGAGAACCACGTTTCGACAAGGTATACTCTCGAGTAATTGCAGCCAAGCAGAAGGCATACCTTACAACGAGGGTTGATATGAAAATGACTGTTGACGAACACTAGCAGACGATAAAAAGGACTACTCAGAAGGATAAAAGTAAAATGAAAGATTCTTCTATGAGTCGGTAAATTCAAAAGCGCAAAACTCCATTCTATCAAATCCACATAAGCCGTTGGCATCACCGTCGACTTTTTCATAGGGCATGTCTCAATAGGGACATAAGCCCACTGAGGCATCGTATACAAGTTTGTTTTCTTCGTTCTACTGTGATCGTCTAAAACCGATCGACAACAACAAGGTTTTAGACCTGGTAGGTCAATCATCGTCCAAATATTCACTCTGCGGCTGATCTGTCCAAAAATGTAATCAAAATCATCAAAAAGCTTCAACTACACCGACGTGAACGATGACAAAAAAGCCGTATCTCCACTCCAGAAAGCCGCGAAGAAGATGGTATATAATACCACCATCATCCCTGTTCTGCTATTCGGTGTAGAGGCATGGGCACTCTCCCAGTCAAAGAGCGTCCATATTGATCGTTTCAGGGACATGGATGTGATCAGAAGGCTGCCTCTATGGAGAATAAAATGGCTAGGTCATAGATTAAGTAATAAGGGACGTGCTAGTCCCTAAGGGACTACACGGAGGCCTATTGGTCTATTGTGATTCGCTGTTGATGTTAGTTAGTGATACTTGTATTACAATAATATTATTATTATGGTGGGTTCTACCTAGCTTGTGTGGGCTGAACACCAGAAAAAGCCTTTAACAAATCTAATGAGATCAGATTTGCTTTGCCGACGTCATCAAGTTCTCCAAAAAGTCTGTACAGCCGCGCGCAAGTGTGTGATAGTAGCGATACAGATGTCTCCTTTGTTGAGTCCGAGGAGGATACGTGCTTTCCCGTTGTCTAGGTTTGGCCAAAGGGAGCGTGAAATAACACAGTCACTCTTGAGATCCACGTTTTGTTTGAACGTTCTATGGCTATAAGTTCCATTTTGCGTTTCATAATTTCAATTAGTATATTTATGTAGTGCTTTGTATTACTTCTGTGCATCTTGCTAGTTCTCCCGCTTTCGCAGTCCCAGCAGATATCCACTCGATGGTATTCGCAGACTCTACTTAGAGTTTGACGATATTTTTGTATCTCTATTGATTTGGTGCTTTCATTTACCAAAGCTATAACGGCTGTTTGACTGTCCACAAAGGGGTCAAGTTCCATGAGTAGTGCAACCCACGTAGCTTTACGAATGGCAAATATTTCTGCACGAAAAATACTACACTCATCCGGAATCCTGTATCTTTAGCATTTCCTAGTAGACTCCAGCTCAAGTACCTTCTCCATTTTGGAGCCGTCCGTATAGAGAGTTTTCCATTGCTGGTGGCAGTGTTAGTTAACCAGTCATCTTTGCCCGGAAATGATGTGAAGTAACTCCTATCAAAGTGCAGGCTTGGCATGATGTAGACACTATACTTTGTCAGTTTTAATGCTTCGTACTTCTGTACTATAGACGCGCGTCCTAAATTGCGGTGAGTCCGTAGGCCTGTTTCTTTTAATCTGATCAAGATTTTGGTAGCCGTGCATTTAAAAAATTCATCTAAAGGAAGGAAGTTGAGCATTATCTCTAGTGCAGCTTGAGGAGTAGACATTAAAGTCACACATGCTAGTCTTTGAACTTGCGTGAATGTTTGGAGATAATTGGTCTTTCACCATAGGCAAGAGTGGGTCTACCTATGGCCTTGTATATCCAGTGTAATATATGATACATGGTCTTAGTCTCCAACGTTTAGCAAAGGTTCTTTGGCACGTGTACAATGCTCCTAATGTTTTTTTTCTCCTTCCTTCGCTTCCAACTGAGCATACTGTCTACGATGATCGCTAGGTATGAAAGTTGTTTCTTCCGAGACGATTGCACTTTTCTAGCTTTCTTTTTCTTGTGAAGAACACTAGTTCGGTTTTTGATGGATTTATCCCTAAACAGTTTTGTGTTGTTCGCTGATCGTTGGAAGATGTTTTCCTCCCACCAAAATGATTATGTTGTCGGCGTAGGCTACTGTCTTAGCACGCCTCTGTTCGGAATTTGCAAGAATGTCGTTTACAAAAAAAAAAAAACAAAACACAGAAGGGGAGCGATCACTCTTCCTTGTGGAGTTCCTCTTGCAACTGTTTTCCAGACTGTGTTTCTCCCAAATTCTGAATTGATAATTCTGCTCCTTAGCATGTTTTCAATACATTGTGCTGTCTATGTTTCTACATGGAGCTTCTCCAAGCTCGTCCTTATAGGTTCGGTGTTTACATAATTAAATGCTCCCTCGATATTTAGGAAGGCGGCCATGGTGTACTTTTTGTAGTGCATATTCCTTGCTATGATAGCTACAACCTTGTGTAGTACCGTCTCTACTGATTTTCCTTTAAGGTAAGTGTGTTGTTGAGTTTCTGTCCTTTATGTTGATCTAGGATTCTCTCCATTGTTTCGAACAGAAACGAAGAGCAACTTATGGATCTTTTATCCTTAGCAGAGGAGTGGTTTCCCTTCCTGCAGTGGGAATGAAAATCATTTTTACTTCCTCCCAGTTGTTTGGGACGTAGTTCAATATTTCAGAATATTTTTGTTCTAGACAGAAGCATCTCCGAATTCATACCGATGGGACAATGCAATAAAAGAAAGACCTCACCTTGAAGTGGACCTCAACAAAATCAGCAAGCGTGGAGGCAGCTAGCTAGGAATCAAGCTGGCTGGAAACGGTTGAGTCCCTTGGGTTGGAAACGTTCATCCAAATTTAAGTAAGTGTGCTTTTATAGTTTCATTTCGTAAAATAGTTTTCGTCAATTTGCTGTAGTAAAAACGATCTGAAGGCCCTTTTCATTTACCAAATTTTCTTCTTCTAGATGTCGCCTAATTGTTGGTGGGTAAAGGGAATCTCAATCTCTGGATTGAGATCCCAAACTGGGTGTATAAAAATATTATCCACGCATAGGCCTCAGTTCCCAGGATGATCATTTCAAACTGACAGGATACACCTGATCATCGCTTACCCATATGAGTAGTGTAATACTAAATCGGAACCTGGGTTGAGGACACAGGTTCCACTCTTAGTTTGAGTCGATGTCGACATGCAACTTTTTGTCGGCATTAAGATCGCGGCACCCAGTATTGTTTGCAACTCTACATCGGGTCAAAACCAATTGGAAGAATCTTTATGCGTTTTGAATTTAAACTACAGCCACAGTGACGCTCTTTTTAGGGGGCTTACCGCTAAAAAGTCAAGCCCGGACCGTAATTTAAGTCCTGGTGTGGACTACCTAATTCTGCTACTCAACACGACCGGCAGCTTTTAATTAGCCAAACCGTGTGGTGTTACAATCTGAAAACCATTGGATAAGACCATTAATTGCGCTAACCTCGCTTTTTATCAGACTATATCATTAATTGGCGAAGCCTTAATAATTGAGCGTGCACAATTGATTCACAAGCTGATTCACCAAAGACCAAATCTAAAAACTTAAACAATTTGTGAAAAGGACCAGGAACCTACAATCGAGACTTATGATTTACTTATCAAATTGAGCGCAGCTTATGAGCTGCGTAGTACAGGCGATGAGGGTGATAAAGCTTTGGCATTTTCGATATAAAAATGACAGTGAATGCTCAAGAATTACTTGAGCAGAGTGGTCTCTGCGAACTCCTTTAATTGGAGGTCGAAATACTGGAATTACAGGCGCAAAAGGTCTTCAAAATGCCTAGTTGAAACAGGAATTCATGAAATAGGGTTTAGCGCTAAACGAAATAAGTTCCAAGTCACCACACACACCGAATGGCTGTATTATAAAACCTGCTAAAAATTCTAAAAGAAGCTTCGGTTACAAAGACTTCAGACATTTTATCTAAAATCACGGCAAGATAATACCTTAAGGGGGTTCGCCCGTGTGACGGCCTGTTTTTAAGCATTTTTTGGGAAGTGTTTTTTGCGTCTAATGAAAAGATAGAACTTTAAGTTTTTTATCATTTATTTGTTACTATTTTAAGAATATGTAAAACAAATTTCAAGTAAAACTCTTCATTAGAACGTAAGTTGTACCACTCCGAAGATACCCTCCTCGAGAAAAGGACACTCACTTCCTCCATGATTTCGGCTGATTGGCTTATTAAAAGAAAAAAAAACAGTGTTTTAATCTATAAGCCTAAATGCTTCGAGTGAACTAGAATCATTTGAAAATATTGAAAATTGGGTTTTTGGCAGATTTCTGAAAAAAAAGTTCAAAATTTCATGATTTTTTTTAGGTTATCGTTACGAAAAAAATAGTAATACCCGGAATTTTAGAATGATTTTTATATGCGCTGAGTCTACCCTACAAATTTGAAGTGAATCGCTCCAACCGTTTTCGAGATATGATGGAGGAAAGTTTGAAAAACACAGTTTTGAGAGAAATGCGTTTAAAGTTTCAGCACTGTTAAAACTATCCAAATCTTAACATCAATCTGCGACGCGAAGTTTGACAAAACAAGTGATCATATAACTGTCCTTCTATACTTATAGAAACTTGTCTAAACTTGTATATACTTGCATAAGTGGACATTTGTATAGAAGATTCTCAGGCCCGGCGTCCTACTACTCAACTCAGCGCTCCGAACATCTGCTTCTTCTAACTGCTGTATCTTTATAGCAACTACAAATTTTAAAAAACCACTTTACCAGCATATTCTACACATATTAAGGAATCAATTTATGTAAAAAAAAAAATAATTTTTTCATCACACGGGGAAACCTCATTGACTAAAGTGGTACAAGTCAGCCAAGCGTTAATTAAGCATAAGATAAGAGGGATGAGTATCTTATTGATTACATTATAATGTAATTCTCTTTATTTCCTTGTCATTATAATCTGCAAACATTCAAGACCAACATGCATCGGTATCCCTTTTTCTTTCCTCCCTAAATTCTTCGACCGTGCTGCGTGCAAACATTTTAAGGTAAAATTTCATGAGCGCGCTTCAATTATAAAGAAAAGCATCTATTCCCATTTTGTGCAGCAAAGTTTGAGAACCTCTCTTAATCAAACTCGTATTCAAAAACGTTACTATGAGGTCTAATAGTGTGCACGAGCGCACAGGGTTAGTGAATTCAATTCACAAACATTACTTAAGTGTCAAAGCGCACTTTGCGTTCGTTAAAATGAACGCACAACTAAGGAAGCTTGCTAGCTACTTTAACTGACGCATACGAACTGTCAAATATTTTTCGTGTAAAAAAAATTTAGGATAATTTATAATTGAATAGACGAACATTTCTAAAATTGCACTTACCACATGGCGACCGTAATATTGTTTATATTTAATTTAATATATTTTCAAATTCAAATAAATTCGTTGGAGCACAAATCAATCGAATTTTAAATTATTTATGTGTCATTCGCTCTTCCGTCAAACTACATCGTGAACTTGGAAACACGTGGTAACTTGGTAAATGGACCAATCACAGAGCAGTAATTATAGCAGTGCGTTCACGAGAAAAAGCATTCTTTGCACAGTATTGGTGTATTACTTAGGGAAGTACTGTTTATGAATACGGGTGTTAGACGGGAGCGTCTAGATATGACCTTAGCTACAAATTTCCCTAACTAAATTTCAGCAACTGGATACTATGTCTCCACTTGAATCATTTAGGAATCCTAGGTAAAACAACTGTTTGGTATGCTACTCCCTCCTCAAGTAGAAGCTCAACTCTTGAATATCAGTCAGCCGGATTCACCATAGAATTTATGTAGAGCAGATATTCTCGAAGAAAAATTTACTAATCCATAAACGAAGCCCTTGTAAGGACTTGCCCTGTTAGCAGGCATAACATTGAGAGTAAGCCACCCTGGTGAAATAATCATCTAGAAAAGCTCCGAAAAGACAATAGGCAGTGTTTTTACTTAGATAGCAAGATTTCAAAGGCAGCAAGACAAATATAAAACAGCCTCGGGTTGTACAAAACGGCGATTAAAAAACATGGTCAGCCTAGAAGGCAAAGCGTGAAATTTCCTGAAGATCGATAAATATTTATAATTAGGATGTTGAACCTAGATTATAAATATTTCTAAAAAAAAGTTTCTTAGATAATGATTTCATGATTTCTCACTCCCTTATAATCTCAATAACTTCTGCACACTATATAAGCTCGATAAATAACAAATGATGTACGATGATGAGGCGTGATAGGGATACTCTACACCATAGCTAATTCCCATGTAAATTTTGAGAACTCGCCACACACATACAAAGCCAGCCATGAAACTATGTGCCTATACTCGGGGCTATCGTGCGGATACGAGATGGACCGTCCAGCCCTTACACATAAAACACATATTATTTGAATAAAGTCGTTTTACTTCAAGGTCTTTCACACGACTTACTTGTTATCTTAAACGAACTGAGCACAGCAAACAATAAAGAAAGCTACAGTAGCTCTATTCTCTTGCAAAAAAAAAAAAAAAAAAAAACGAAACCATTGGGAACAAATGGGGCCTCCAACCTCACATTACTTAGTCAGTATCCAGAGAACATCGACTGCACTATGCCCCAACATTGGTTTGACAAAGGCTTTCACATAAGAATGCCCTCGAGATCCTTCAAGGAAGAAGATGCTTTCATGGATAACAAGTCGACTGCTAGCGGGGTTGGTTGCGGTGTTTTCTGAAAAAAGCTTCATCTTAGTCTCTCCTTCCTGGGTTCCGGGGAGGGAATTTTGGCGATTGTGTTCACAGCTGTAGAAAAACGTGATATCTGCAAGGGATATCCGCATCTTTTCGGATATTCAGGTCGCTCAGACAGACTCAGTCTCACAAAATTCTAAAACCACGCTTGACTGGTGATCAACTTTTAGAGAGATGGCAGAGCAGTTCAACTTTCACCTATGTTGTGTGCAGGGGCACAAAGACATTCCAGCGAATAGTAGGGCCGACAAACTCGCGAAAATTGGAAAAACTCTGGCTATCCTACCAGGAAAAAGGAATCATCGGTATACCAATCGCTACGTGCAATCTAATACTATATAGTAGTTGGATGCTAATAAAAAAACAAACTGAACTGTTGGATCAACACATCCAGCGCCCAAACAAATCAGGATCACAGATCCACGTGACATCACTACTTTGACTCAGTACTTTGACTCATGGCTCATTCCGTCTGAGTTAGCGCCTCATCACGCGAGCTACCCCCTCTCTTTTTGTTTCCTACTCGGAGTCTATTCCCTTTTCGTTCCTCCCTCATATCTTATTCTATCCAAGCTGCCATATCCCGCGCTCTACCCCTTCCCATTTTCTGTCGCTTTTTCGTTTCATCGGAGTTTTAGTATTCACAATGAGATGGGTGTTAAAGAGAGCCTGAAGTGGAATAATTTTATTGGCTACTACCAGCACTACCGGTGAAAATAGTGGTACAACATCGTGAAGTAACGAACACTTCATTCTTGTTGGATAAAATTGGTGTCATTTTTACAAATATTATCGCACGGTTTTGAATGTCAACTAGTGGATTCAAAAGGGACTATGGATTTTTTTCATCGGAGTTCGGGACCGCTTCATTTCGCTTTTCTGTGTCATCGGTATCGGACTCTTGTAGACAAGGTAATATGTTTCCAATATCTCCAAAAAAGCCCAACTGTATTCGAAAGCCGGCTGGAAAGTGGCCACCTCCAGCGAAGAATCCTCAAATTTTCACCACCATTGTACAGTATCCATCACCCAGTCCAAGAAGTACCGAATGAGATCGTCTAAGGCACAATCTACGCTGAACTGTTATTAATTCCCTATCTCCTGCATGATATAAAATCACACCAAACTGATTCAAAAGAGCCTCGCAATTTGGATCGAAGTGATTTCCAGTTAGTGATTGAAATTTGGTTACACTCCTCTCCGTGCTGGTCCATTGGTTATTATATGCATTGTAATTCAAAAGCAACCTCCCAGTCCAACTCCCACGGGCTCATCTGTGGTTTGTCTAAATCGCTAGTAAACAAGGAACACTGAATGAAATCATTTCTAGATATCAACAGAACCTTCAACAATGTCAAGGCATCTTCAATGCTCTTTCTAAGATAATGAATTGTCCATTGTACTCCTTGTAACTTCGTGGAATTTCTAAGACTTTCGAAGAAAGACGAGTAAGCCCTTCAGTGACAATACTTCAACGCCGAGTGCCAGCATGATGCGAGCGTAAGCCGGACATTCACAGAGGTAGTGCTCCGCGGTGTCATCATCACTTTCACAGCAACCGTCGCAGGATGTTGTATCAGGATGAACAGGGTAATAAAGGAATCAGCACTACCCTACATTGTAAGTAGAAAATACCGGAGTTCACCTCTATGCTCCGCAATAGGAATATCAATGCAATACAAGGTACTGATGATCACCTCTTCAAGGGGGACTCCTCAAGGAGGAATGACATCATTTCTTCTGTGGACCGTAGTTGTAAACGAAATACAGAGAAATTCTAAACCATTACCTTAGAATCCTTGGAGAATAGGCCAAGCTCTGTGGGGTGGGAATCAACCCACAATAAACAGAGCTTTTCCTACTCACACATAAAAGGATAATTCCCCAATTTGACTTTGCCTCTGTAGATGATATAACCCTCATATCTTAGGTATCGCACTACAATAGATAGTAAACTGAGTTAGAATCTCCATATTGATTGCTTTCTACACCAGCAGTGGTGTATTTGGGAGAAATGTGGACCTAACCCAAAGACTGTCGTATGAATGTACACTGCTATCGTCAGATCCAACTTAACCTACGGTAGCTTAATATGGTGGCAATCCACAAAAAACTTAAGTTAATGGCAAAAGCACAGAGGGATATATTGGCACAACTCATGCCATGAGGACGACACCGACGGCGGGACTAGAAACTATCCTTAGACTCTTACCCTTAGATCATCACATGCAAACATCGGTAACGAAAAGTGCTTTAAGATTGTGTCAGTCCAATGGGTGGAAACCAAACCCGAAGGGCCAAACCTTAATCATTCCATGTGAACTGGATTTATACTCCGATAGGAACTATATAATACCTCATCATGACTTTGAAACACCATTTGCCTCTATTTTCCCAAGTAAAGAAGAATGGGACAGGAACCACATGCTACAAGACTCGATACCCATTTTCACGCTTGGATCAAAGACATACATAGATAGACCGACGGCGGGTTCTTTTCCGATCTACAGCAGACTCTTCTTGGCTGAGATATTGGATGCAGAAGAAGTAGCCAAACTTGCGGCAATAAAGAAAATATCCCACGAGGATATTACTATATTTAGTGATAAGGCCACCGCGGTAGTCAATAAAAAAATGGAGGCTTATGAGGCGCTGTTGTGAATAGCTTAAGGTTCTTTGGCAATGGTAGGCAATGAGCACGCCGATGAGCTAGCTTGAAAAGGGTCCTCCCTAGAAAGGGAACTTTCAGATCAAAGTATCAAACTTCCACTCCGCACTTTGAGAATACAAGTGGAGCGGACGATACAAATGAAAGCCAATGAAAAGTGCAAAAACCTTCCAACCTGCGAAACCTCAAGTCAATTATTACCGGAACTTAGCAAATCCAGAACAAGTTAGATTCTACGTTTGTTTGATCATCTTCTGGTGCCGCACTCAATCAAGCTGCGCCTTACCGACGAAGACTTCTGCAGAGGCTGTGGGGACATAGGCTCACAGGAGGATAACCTCCACGTTTTGTGTCACTGCCTCAGTAATTTGAGGCAAAGAACTTTATGAAGTTACTACTTCCACGATCTCTTAGAATTATTTGCTCCTTCACTTACATCTCTTTTCAGATTCGTGGATGCAAAAAGATGACTTAGACCCGCTCAGGGACAAAACCAACACCAGGACGGAAACCAAAACTAGGAAGCCTTCTTAAATCCACCACCCAGACATCACAATGGGTCTACACGGGCCACGTGTAGTCATACCCGCTAACCTAACCTAACCTAATGGTGTAGTGCACTATCATGACGTTAGTAAGTAGTCTGCAGTCTTTCCAATTTAGAGACAGCAGGAAGGCCGCTGACTTCTTAGAGACGTCTGAACTTATTCTTCTTCATTTTTCCTATCAGCACTTGATTTTGGTATAAAAACAATTTTTAATAGGTCTCTGACGAATTTTCTCGACTACCATAAAACTGAACTACATTCACTATCTTCTAAGAAATTTTATTGATCACTTCCATTTCAATATCTGAATTTATTGTTCCGACTAATTTTCTAGCCATCCACCATCTCTACTCCAGCTGTTATATCGATTCAATAGTGTCTTACCAAGAAGTCATGTGATCGAATATACATAACCCAAGTGGCAGGTAAGCATCCTCAAATTACTCGTATTTACAGTCTTCGCAGTCGTTATTCTAACAGCCTTCGAAGCACACAACTAATTGGAATGAGTACGGTATAAGAGCAAATGCCGTGATAGCTTCAGTTCGAAGGTCCCTCAAAAATGAGCCCGAGGCCAGATATACATAACATCGGCAAGCTAAAGGATCTTAGTCCACCAAAAGTAAAGGGACATTTTTCTTTACATGGCCATGGACACGGATATACATAGTAAGCTGCTTATTACTATCCAAAACATTGTTGTTTTTGGACAATTTTTTCACATACAGTGGGTGGAACATCCATAGGGTAGATAGAAACACCCTAAAGCTAGTATAATATCCCTATACATACATAGTAACTACGTAAATTCCCACGGCTTTATCTAAAAAAAAAAGAAAACAAAGAAAGGAGACAGCTTATTTATATTTCAGTGTCAAAATTGTTTTTCTCCAAACTGTGCTCTGATAAAGATATTGGACCCCCCATTGACATTTTGCCAGTAAATATCAAAACATCAATATCTGTATCCACTTGTTCAAGGTAATACGCAATAAGTGCGCACTAACTTAACTGCAATGTTTTGGAATGGAACCTCAGCACTTGTGTACCGAACCTTCCCACATCGAATAACAAAACTTTGTAATAGTAAAAAGTCCCCCTTCCCCCACCAGCAAGCAAATGAAAGTTTTGCGAATTCACCGAGATAGAAAAAAAAAAACACGCAACATTCACAGGTAACACAAGCTGTGTACATCTAAAATGAATTCGCACCTAGATAGAGCAAGAGTGTATCTCATACTACATACTACCCTCCATCCATTACTAAAGCAACTTGTTGTACATCAATTCATAATATGTACGAGCGCTTGTATTCGTATCTATTCGTATGTGCTCTACTCTGTGCAATTCAGTTGTTTGATACTCTTCAAAAGTCAATCTCGATTGAATTATTTATCTTCCTTTTACGCATCCAATGTCAGTTTGTGCGAGTACCCGTATGTGTTTACATACGATACACTGCACAAAAACAACGTTCTTTCTAATCTATGTATGTAGCCAGGCTTTGAAACTACGTAATCACCCCAAAAGGTTATACGAACACAGTGCAATGAGTATACTAAACATCGAGCAAAATAATCCAACAAAAAATAATTAACATACACTCTATTGGATTGCACTGCAATAATAACAAACCAAACAGCTGTCCTTCCTTATATTGATTTTTTGTTTTGCTTCTTGTTCTAGATACAATTAAAACATGAACAAAATAACAGACAAAACAAAAAATTAGAAAAAAAAAAACTACAATATATACGAGAGTAGATACTTATTTATAGATAGCCATCCGAGTGCACTACAACGCAAATAAAACCGACCACACTGGGGGGCGAGTGTGTTTTTGAGACAAACAAACCCTTCAATCGATTACAATTCGAAAGGTCAAAAACGCGCAACAAATTCCCTATTGAACGCAAATGAACACTCAACCAGTATTTCGTATCAGCCGCCCCCACCAATCGTGTAGGGGTAGGAAAAGGCTATCTTATCAGAAATAGAAAAAAAAAAAACAAAAAAAGGAAAAATTAATATCAATCTACGAGGACAGCCTTACCATTTTGATAAAACGGCTGAGCTTCTTCTTCATAAAGGACTCCACTTTTGTCCCTGCTATGGACTCCCAATGTACGAGTATGTATGCCCTGTCGATAATATTTATTGTACGAGTAGATGATGAATTAGCGACGTAAAAACTGCCGCATCATACTTTAGATACACATGATGGATCGATTCGATTCGCTCTTTGTTGCAATCAGAGGAAGTTTTTACTACGCGTTTAAACCGTGTGTAAACACTCTTAGTATCTGAGTATCTGAGAGATCCGAGAGTAGTTGTTTAAATATTACATTATATGAAAACAATAACACTGCACACGTAACACACAGCACACAGAACACACGACGCACGACACGACAGTTAAAATCGGGTCAATTCACCAGCGCACACACGAGAGTAATCCAAGTCTATAGTAGACGACGAAGACAACAAGCGAACAGAAAATATCACGCATACGCCCGAGCAACATCCGATTTCTGCAGCAACACAGATATTTTAGATTTCAGGTTTCTTCGGATTTCTTTTGGAATGAACAATTTTGTTTTGTTGTCCTACAATAAGTTGGTCAATTGTTGTTGCTCATAATTTGTTTATAGCAAGCAAAAGAAAATAACAAAAAAAAAAAACAAGAAATAACCACAAAAATAATCATACGTAGTATCTCAGCAGAAATGTGTTCAAGTTCAAGAGCACCTACGAAACGTACAGCCAGTACCCGTATCACCAAGAAGGCGGAGAAAGAGTTTTAGAATCAGAGAAGTGGATTCCACAGTGTTCGAAGCTTGTTGTGGTGTGAAGCTTTTTCCCGTGAAACAACAATTTAAATATGAAAATTGCACATTTCGTCGTCGTCGTCGACGTTCCACAACCCTCTACAACCCCCTACAAACCTCCAGTGCGAGTTGGCGTTTTCATTTTAGTTTTTTACCAATTTTATTGCGCTGCTGTATACTTTTTTTTTTGTTTTCTCATCACACAATGCATACTAGTGCAGTTGAGATCTTTGGTTGGTCGATTCGGGTTGGTTTGGTTTGGTTCAGATGGATGTACCACGTACATATGTAACTGGAAGGGTGGTAGCTTTGATATCTGTAGGTCTTCTTCATTGCACTACTCGTATATAGAACGAGAATAAGAACGACAACGACAAGTGCATCGATAGATACGTTAAATAGTAGTGTAGTAGTCATGGTCATAGTAGTAGTAGTAGTAGTAGTAGTAGTAGTAGTAGTAGTAGTTGGTCGTAGAGAATTATGTAGTAGAATTATGTATCCGTAGACGTACCAAACGACACAACGATGATGATGATGATGATGATGAGTATGGGTAAGTGGAACATAGTAGTAGAGTGACGTATTACAAGTACATGCAGCGGTAGATCGAATGCAACCTGCATTCTCTGGAATTGGAGTAGCTCAGATTGTAAAAGGGAGGAAATCGAGAATAAACGGAAATTAAAAACGAAAAGTTAGACCGATTTTACGTCGTAGAAGAGGGACGGTGTTACCAGAATTCATTTTTAACTCCCAGAGTAGATAGTTCGCAAAGAATCTGACAGGAAGGAACATTGTTAATTATCAGCTAAGAATGCAAAACTACACAAAACTACAGAAAGAAGATAATGGGGAGATTGAAATTGATTTGGGTGGTAGATTTGTCTTTTGAGAATGCCGTGTGTAGGTGAAAGTAAGCATTTTGCGATGAAACCCTAGCTATGCACGAACTCTTGAGGAGTTTGCAATCTTAAAGATCAGATGAGCAAACAATTTTCAGTAACGTATGTGGGCGCGACCTAAACTTTACCAATGAACCGACATACGAACAAACAGAACTGAACTAACGATTGACAGGAAAGAAAAGTTTTTTGACAGGAGAAGAACCAGGGTGAGAGTTTGGGTGAGGAAGAGGCAGTCGGGATTGAGCAATAAATAATCAGTAAATTTCAAAGACATCCTAAATATAAATATATATGTTTGGCCGATGAACTAAGACTTTCATTTTACATTTCATTTCATTCGCAAAACATCTAAAGTAATCACGGTTTTTTTTTTTTTTTTTTTTACCTCCCGACTGCCACCGCGTGTGGAATAATAAGAAAAACGACAACGAGTGCCATAAGCAGGTCGCATCGCGTGGACACCGTGGAACAACGGCATTTCCTCGAGGAATAGCATCGTGGGACAACTGATCCCTATCCTACAGGAAAGGCATACCCGTACCTCACACAAAAGGTGTTTGCTTTTTTATCTTTTTCTTTTCCTTTTGATATCAGCTATTTTAGATACTCCTTTTCTGCTAATGTGACGCAGTTCATTTGTTCTTTTTACATTGATATACGTAATTATGCTCCTATTTTAAGCCGAAAAGCACTAACTTTTACCTTACATACATATGCACTATAATTTATGTATCATATTCATTGTAAACCGATCTCCGCTATTCACTCATATCACACCACTCCACCTACAGTTAATTATTGTGTTCAAAATAAAACGTGACTGATCCTAACGATGCGAAAAATACTGCTCTAACAAACATTGCACCAAACCCCGCTTTAGGAGCTACTTCATCGAGTCTACAAGCCACCGCGGACACTGCGGCCATCGATGCAGTGACTTACAAGCCCATACAATTCTGGCCAACTTGCCCTGATCTTTGGTTTACTGCGATGGAGGCTCAATTCGCTCTGGCAAAGAATACAGGTATGTCGGATGAACCCAAATTCTGTACCGCAATTTCTCTGATAGACATTAGCACCACCATGCAAGGGCGAGACACTTAAAAACGCAGAACTATCAAGGTTGATGGACTCTGTAGACGCCTGTTTACAACAATTACTTAGTGGTTTTGACCTGGGAGACAAAAACTCAGTCATCTGCTTCGTGACATGACTGCATTGGCTGGCACATAATTTGGTACAAAGGCAAGGAAATGTACTAAACCATGCTCATTCATCGAATATTCGGAAAACTAAAAAAGAATCAACTGTTCACATACACATCAGAGTCGACTTTTTATATATGATGGGTTGAGTCACAAGCACTACCTCGTAGACACAGGAGCGGACGTATCGGTATTTCCAGCTTCCAAATACGAAAAACAAAATCCAACTGAAACTGACTAATTAACTAACTAATATAGGTTCACCTATATTAGATCACTAGATTGCCAGAAAATCATTCCGGGAGGTGTATGGGATATAAGATGGATTAATAACAAACAGTATGCATCCGAATAATTAGCAGATATATAACGCCATTCCCATGCAGTGGAAAAGCTCGACAAAAAGAGAGATGAAAGCCTGAAAAATCTATCAGCGACTGGCTGCCAAAAACAAAAAGCTACACTTATTCATCATTCGAGGAGGACTTAGACACTATAAGAGCATGAATCTCATGGTGGCTTTCAAGGTCCCAAAAAAAATAACATAAGGATCGTTTTCATCACATTTAATATAGAGCTGGGAAAAGTAGCAAAATGAAACAGTGTAACCTACGCGATGCCTACTGTAGATGTGAGGTCTAAGAATCAATTCTATGTAAAAAATTACGGACGAGAGACTTAGGCACTTTTCCTTGCTCCAGGCTGACGAATTCTATAGATGGAATCAAGGGTGTCCTCTACAGTTCCAGTTAATTCGAACTACTAAGTGTAATCCCTATATGAGCTGCTTAGACATATCCGGATACCAGGCTTATAGGGATCTCCAATACGGAGACAGAAAATAGTTGGTAGCGGATGAACCTTTAATTGGTCAACGGCAGCGTTCACAACCCGAAGTGGGTTACAGGTACCGGAATATACGGCTTCTGTCCTAAGGTAAAAACAAGGAGCTGGCCCTCCAGGTTGGGGGTTGTGCCATTGGGATAATAACTTCCCGACCATGTCAAAAAAATGCTCAGTTATGAGAGAGACACAACCAGCCTTGGATAATGAATCACCACAAATGACAACTAGACACTGGCCGTCAATGGACTACGATTTCAGAGTATTTACCTAGAATGTACGAACACTGAACACCCCAGGTGCTATTCAAAAGTTTGAATCTACCCTCACGCGGCACAAGACAGACATTACCGCGATCCTGGAGATACGATGGATAATAAGGGATCGCCGGCCTGCGATCCGCATCAAAGGCACCTTCCAAAACATAAGCCTAATATGTGCACACGCCCCTACCGACGAGGCTGAAGAACCCATCAAGGAGGAGTTCTATGAGCTCCTGGATGGAGCCTGTCCGGAATATGATGTCAAAATTATGCTCGGGTCGGAAATTATGCTAAAGTCGGAAAGGAAAACATTTTTGGCGGGTTAGTGGGTAAGCACAGAATTCACGAAACAACAAGAGACAACGGCTACCGACTAATCAATTTTGCAGAAATTCGTAATACAGCGATAAGTAACACTAGGTTTCCAAGGCTAAGAATCCACTCAGAAACCTGGCGCTCTCCAGACGGTGGAGCCGCCAATCAAATCGACCATGTGCTAATGGATGCGAGGCACGCATCTAACATCCACGACGTGCACACATTCCGAGAGGCAAACGTCGACTCCGACTATTTTGTTGTTGCAGCTAAATTCAGACTGTCGAACAAGAAGAAGAAATTCGACGTTGGACGCCAAATCACATCCGACAATAGCCAGAGTCTACACAGAGCGTCTGAGTTAGAAACTCTCCACTGTGCAGTCACCCACCACCAATGACAACAATCAGTATCGCGAAATCATTAACGAGGTTGCCGAAATCACTGTAGATTACCAGCCACCCCAGAGAAGGAGCCCGTGGTATGATGATGAATGCGTATACCGGAGAAAGGTGACAGAAGATGAACGTGTAAGAAACCGCTGCAGCGCAAAACAACGGCAGCGAGGGAAGGGTATCGAGCCTGGAGAATAAGATCCTGCGTAGAAAAAGAGGGCCTACACAGCCTCCCAGCTCAAGAAGATTGAAGAGTCCCGCAATCGAAATAATATTCGGAGCTCTTACAAGAAGGCCAGAAGGCCACAGGAAGGTCGTCTAGATCTAAACCTAGTCACCGAAGCACAGTGGAGAACGTGTTTAAGCAGCATTTCTAGCAGCTGTTAGATGGACATCATGTAAAGGGAATGATAAGGCAAAAAGATAACCCACATCCAGCCAATGAAGAACCAGTTCCACCAGTATAGAAGAAGTCGCCATAGCTTAAAAAATCTTAGTAACGAGGCCGCAGGCACTGATGGCCTACCAGCTTAGCTCTTCAAATATGGTTTCAATGCTTTGGTAAGCCGCATGCACCAAATCATCAATCAAGTAAGGATGGAATAAAAACATGCACGATGACTGGGCTATCAGCTCCATATGCCCCATCTACAAAAAAGGCAATCCTATGTCTTGCAAGAATTATCGAGGCATATCCCTGTTTAGTGTCCCATATAAGATCCTATTCAGCGTACTGTGTGAACGTCTCAAACCGTTCTGCACTAATCGGCACGTACCAGTGTGGTTCCGGCCCGGCAGATCGACTATAGACCAAATTTTCACACTGAGAGAAATCCTGGGAAAGATCAAGGAATTTCAGGACGAGACTCACCATCTATTTATCGACTTCAAAGTAGCATATGATAGTATACTCGTACATCGTCAGGAGCTCTATACCGCAACGGGCGTAAATGCGCTGCAACGTGTAATTTAGAAGTGGCTCCTCTGAACTATTTCAAACGTGTACCGGATTTTAGCAAGCAGATGCGCTATCATGTGACCTCTTCAATCTGGTTCTGGAGCAGATAGTGCGCAGGCAGGTGCCGACAAGGAAGACACTATCTTCAATAGGTTCTTCAGCTAATGCGGAGGATATTGAAATCATCGGTTGTTCCCAGCATGCGGTGATAGGTCACGGCGATTGAAGAACAGGCGAAATTTGTTGGCCTTGAAGTAAACGACTACAAGACTAAGTACATGCTATCAACAAACAAACTAGCACCTGTCCATCGGCTAGAACAAAACGTCACTATTGATAGAAACCATTTCGAGATAGTTAAGGAGTTCACCTACCTCGGAGCAACGTGAACTCCACGACTGACACCCTAGTGGAGATCCGATGAAGAATTACCCTAGGAAACCGTTGCTACTCCAGTCTGCAAAACAATTTCGTTCAAAACTTCTAACTTGATGAACGAAAAGTATGCTTCACAAAACCCTTATCCTGCTTAATAAGATGAAGGGAAAACTGATACTAGGCTCCTTCGAAAGAAAAATTCTTCGACGGATTTTTGGTCCTGTGTGTGAGAAGAGCGAATGGAGAAGAAGATACAACCGCGAGCTCTATGAGCTGTATCAAGATGTGGATGTAGTACAAAAGGTCAAAATACGTCGATTACATTGGCTTGGCCACATCGAGCGAATGGCTCCAGCTAAGATTCTCAGAGCGCTTGGTCTGTATAACTGGAAGCAGCGTGCCCGGGATCGCAGAGAATGGAAGATTGCAGTGTCTCAGGCAGAGACTCTTAACGGGTCGGGAGTCCGTTAAGTAAGTAAGTAAGTGTACCAATTTGTTAAAGACTGGGACCAACAATGCTTGCTTTCACCAGATTATCGGAACGGAACCGGATTCATAAAACAAAAAAATGCCATACCGTGGTAGTGTTTATAGTATTCCTCTTGAACTGCTGAACCATTCGAAGCAGCCGGAAATGAGTTTCTAAGAAGCATAAACCAACCAACAAGCCCCTAGAGGTCCCAAATTAAAAGTGCTCAGCCTTCTGAACACTTCATACACAATTTTTTCTACCGTGATATATCAAGCCTCCGTAAATCGAACCCTAAACAGCCTATATCGGTCGTGTTTTATGCAAGAAAAGATCGCCGTAGTACAGCAGACCTTCGAAATTAGAATTTAAATTTAAGGGCATAAAACGACAACGATTACATACATATCTGCATATAAAAAGATCGGTATATCGAGTTTCTACTCGTATATGCTTGCAAAGCCCATCTGCCTAAGTAAATAATGATAGCGAATGCCAGTTCCTCTTTTAAGGTCAACATGCCAAAGTACGAGTATAATACTTTGTCCTTTACTTTACTTTTAATGTCAAGAAAAAGTTTCAAATAATGCGACGCTCAATTCCACTACTAATAGCATTTACCTGAAGGTAGTTGGACACCTTCCCTATCTCGTCTCAGCATAGTCGAGACTGCTACAAAATGTTACCATTTGAGGCCGAAGTCCGTCTCAGACTGTAGAACTGCATAAGTAAGTAAGTTGAGGCAATTTATTCCGACCGCTCATTAATTGAATAGAAATAGCCACTGCAGCCAAAGATCTTGTTTGGAAGCTCTACGTCTTAACCTGCTACCGCTTAATATCATTAACAAAATTCTTAGGTATGGACGAATAACATCTTGCCGATTACAGTCTTTAGATTGAGAACAGCCTCTGGACGAATGTCCTCAAATATCAAAACATCATGTGAGATTCAGAGAGAGAGGAAGTTTATGGAACTAAAGACGGCGGTATGAAGATTAGATGTCTGGAAACCGAATAATATTCTTCCGCCCGATGTACAACTAAGGTACACGCCAGAACCAAGAGATACAGTCATATTTAGAAGCAGTATTACAGAGAACAGTCAAAGAACTTCGAATCAGTCAATCTGATAGGAACAGTGAAGGGTGAAGGAAAGGATATTTTTATTGGAAATTGAGTTCTGCCAGTTAACTTCTGAAGCAGAAATCTGGAATTCAAATGCCAATATTGTGACTGAAAATATTATGCTTAACATCCAGTGACAACGACGCACGCTTCGTATTGTAAATGCAATTTTTTGAGCACTAGAGCTGTAATATAACCATAAAGGTTTCTCGTCTGATAGATAAGGATTATTCTACGAAAGTCGGCACTTTAACAACTCAGAACAATATCGTAATGGCATCCGGATAGGAGAAGTCGTCAAATACTGATATTCATTCGCTCCAATAATTTATACATTGTCTTGGTCATATACTCATAGGAACGGGTTAGATACATATAAGGTAGAAGACAAAGTCACAGCTCATGGATTTATGTAGGTATTTCTAGTAGAAATGCGTGACTATTTGGCTCGTAGCCACTTACTTTAACAACAACTCGGAAACAATAGGATTTCGAGTACATATTCGACCTCACAGCATCTCATATCAGCAAATACAGTGACATTTCTGCCGGGGTTTCTCAAGCAGTCCCAAATTGATGAGCAGAAATCCTCCATTCGCCATCGATGTTGACACAGTAAGTTTTCAGGTCATAGACCACGTAAACTTTTTAGAGATGATGTTCTTTAAGTGTTCTTTAAATTTATGTAGATCAAGTGTTTTCGAGGAAATTATTATAACAAGTGTCGTGTTCTGCACAATAATAAGAAACCGGAAGACTTTCACGCCCGAAGTATAGCTCATTCACATTGCTTCTATTACTATTATTATTACGCCATCAGTGAGGTCTTTTAGACACCACTGAACTTAGACAATCAAACAAATGAATGCGGTTTAACTTTAGAAGCTAAGGGTTAACTCTTCCCAATCTGATATTCACAACAATATTGGCGGATGCTAAATTGAGAAAAAAACACTTTTTCGGTCTAATCATTACGAGTGCGGTGAGAACCTCTCCAACGACGCCATACCGAAAAAGCAATGAATGGGTGTGACATTTCAATACATTATACATGTACTACAGTGCCCCAAGGTTGGTAATAGTGTTTGGTCATTCATTAAAAAAACGTTATAGACATTATTTTCCATTCAAAGGCTAATTTATATTGACATTCTAGCTGTTAGCTCTTTAGAAAAGGCCAATCGGCTTCCTGCACATTTCACAGCCAACTCAACGTTTTCAGATCTTCATGTCTGCATCTAAACTAGAGTGCGCAGAATTGTCGATGGGACTAAAACACATTCTTCCACGCTAGCAAAACACTTTTCCATCAAATCTACTGTTTAGGACACTTTCCGAGTAGGTATATGGCAGAATTTGTCAACCCCATCGCTCAAAAAGGCGAATCTTCTTCTCTCTCTACGTACAAAAACGACGATTAACCATCAACTCATCAATCTTCAATCTCATTTCTTTGAATCTTTGAATCTGGGATCAACGAATCTCCTGTTCATAGAATAGAAACAACCTTTCGGTTCAATTCAAGTTGTCTTGGATGGTTTCAAGCCCGATATCTGGAAAATAAATGCTGGTATGCCACAGGACTCTGTTCTATCTCCGGCACTCTTTTAAATTTTCAACAAGGATTTTCAGTCTGCTACATCTAATCCAATATATCCCTTTGCTGACGAAATTACTTTCTGCTTGTTATCGTATACGCGTCCCTGCTTTTTGGCGGTAGAACGGAAACGTCAGCGCATGTTAGGCCATTATGAACTAATCAATTGACGCCTTCGAATTCCGACGTATCGGTCTATTACCTTATTTTGTGTCGGGCCCTCGTCCAACTATCAAGGTTTCTTCTAACAATGACGTTGTCAAATAAACAGCGGCGGTAGAGAAAATTACTGGTCTTATTGTAACGGTTTTCTGAACTTAACACCTCTGAAGGTTGCTACGATTTGATTCAGTTATAAGCTTCCGGTCATAGATCCTGTTGATGGCAGGACCATCGGTATAGACATACCAGGACTTAAATCACGGTAACATGGGAATAGTTAGGAGCCCTCCGGTCTTGAAGAGGAAGGCCCCCTTGTGGGAGCATCACAGTCCCACATCCCACGATCCGATGTAGAAATGCAATAAGTACTGAGTGCTGTGATCCCAAGATCAGAAAGAGGTTTTAGATTTCGACTCATACCAAGAGGGGAACTTGTGCCGCCAACACAAGTTCTGCTTTGGTATCAATGAATAGAAGAAGAAGGATTCTTACTCCTCTGAATGTTTGGGCATTCGGTGGAATTAAAGCTTAACATAGCTGTTAGGAGTTCACTTAAAACACAAGAGACGTTCTTTTCTTGTTCCGCTGTCAATATTGTCATTCCGGTCCCTCTTCTTCTTCTTCAATCATAACGCCCGTCGATATGAATGCTCATCAGTTGGAACTCGGACGTAGTACGAAATATCATGAATCTTATCTAAGATCAGGATTGATCGCTGATGACGTCTACTCCAAATGGCGCATGCCAATGTTCGCGAATAGATTTAAATCTCACGAAGGGGTTATCGCCAGCGTCTTCTCAAAATTCTGGATCTCTACGACTCCTCTGGTCTTCACGGAGCCACCGGTACCTGAAAAATGATAAACTGTCAAGAATCTATTGTCAATTTAGATGAAACAATAAGATTGAAGACAGTAAAATATTCCCTATACTCGCATATATAAACATGGTAGTCCTGTTCGAGCACCTGTAGTCGGAAACACACGAAGACGAAAGTTGCAACGATTAAATCACATTGCAATGTTGGTTTTATAGTACAATAGTAGCCGCAATCATACAGTGATGGAATCCACACCTTCGATGAGGCAATTTTCAGCATCTCCATCTTAAGGCTGTACGGCATGAGTTGAAGTAAACTGCAATGCGATGCAGATTTTCGAAACTGATTTGAGGCAATGCCAATTCACAAGAGACAGTTGAAATAATACTCGTATTACTGGTGTGATTTCAGCAGCAAACTAATAATATACCAAACTTCTGGAACGAGTTGTCTGATGAAGGTATGACGTAGTGGGCTTCTGCAAAATTGCAAATCACTGCGTAAAAGGATCTGTTAGTGAACAGTGTCGTACTGAAATAACTAAATCAGATCGCAAAATCTTGCAAAAAACTCAGCAATGAAGTAAGTACGACGTAACAAGCTAACAAATCTTTCAGAAAATTTCAGCCTTGCAATACATACGAGTATGATCTCTCATGTGCCATGCTTTCCCAATCCTTTATTGCCAAAAAGAACCAATACCCTGCATATCTATCACTAAAATTGAACAACATACCTGGCAATACCCACGTTGACCCTGTTTCAAACACGTGCCACCACATTTACAGGCAAGAGAACCAGGAGAGACAAATGGAGCAAGAAGAGCAAGGCAACCCTACCGCTAGAGTTATGTACTACAAACCTACTAAAGACACAAAAAAAAAAAACAGAAAAAGAAGAACCGCCACAAACCACCAGCTCTCCTGAAAACTGGCGACTTTCGTCAGTTCCGTGCTGTCTACTTTCATTCCGTTAATTTAGGAGTTGTGCATTTTTGTTTGCCTTCAGTTTCGATTTTTTTTTTTTTGGATTTCATCAGAGGACATGACTATGACGAACTGTGTGCAAAGCTACACACAGGACATCAGGTGGTCATGACGGTAATGGTGGTAGTGGTGGTGGTGGTGGTGGTGGTAGTAGGACACGAGTAAATGGGAAATGGCTGAGAAAATGCAGAAAAAATTAGGCGTGCGCATGACTTACGAATACTACAGCAGAGAGATTGTAGAGGCTCCAAGTTGTGACGTCATAACTGAAAATTTTCACAAACTAGAGCAAATGTTTGTATATCCCGTGTCCAATTGGGGGTGGTGATGATATTGTTACGTCATTTATGGGCGATATTACATCTCTGCATTCGTAACGAATGGCTAAGTTATGAGATTGAGTGGTCGTAATTGAAAGTTAACGACAAACGACGCAGAAACTACGATAACAACAACGACTACATGCTAGTGCTAGCCATTGTACGTCATTCGAAATTGCGCCGTTCATCCAATAGATGCATTTGTTGTTGATGTTGCCTTAAAAAAGAAAATTAAAAAAAAAAAAAAAAAAAAAAAAAAAAAATACAACCACCATAGAGCAAGGATGGTGCACAATCAGGATAAGGGTGAATTTTCTCTGTGTACATTAGGCAGAAGCTTTTCTAGAACGGACCAGAAGAAGAAGCCTTTGAGTGTTGAATTGGTATTCCGTATGGTTTGCATGGTGGGTGGCCAGGAGGCGGTTGATAGGAGGACAATTTGTGCGCCACCCACTACTACCCCTCGTTTCTGCCCACCATACGCTAGGCATTATTGTATACGTATACGTAAGTGGGTACACATATTTAATTAACTAATAGAGTGGAATAATTGGGATTTTGTTGCAAAGAATGAGCCAGAGATTAGGCTAAGGGTAGATTTCACTTCTCATGTTCGTTGGTTAAGAGTTTCTGAGGAGGAGGTAGCGGTGTCTGCGGCGGCGGCGGTGGTAAAAACCGTGTCCGAATGTGACTACATGTGACTACAGAATGGGGAGGATATTCTTTTGACTTGTTGATGTAACTTAAGGGTTTCCTACTTTTTTTCTGTTTCTCCTGAACTGGGCTTCCTTTTAGTTGTTTGATGCTACGTTGATGACTTCGGGAGAGATATGAATCTTTTGTCTGCATAAGCTTTATAAATGGTGGAGACGAGTACTAAAAGGAAATTGGCACAACAAATTGGTGAATGAAATTAGTGATAATGACGGGGGATGTAGGAGCTTTTCCATCCGCTATAAAGTAATGGAATTTTGACTTTAGCTTTAGGGAATGAAACAAAAGGAAAAAGGTCCCTAACACAGAAGACGGATGATTCATCAGAATTTTGGTTGGGATTCCAAATGACAAAAGGAATCATTGGTTCATGGGGTGGATAGGAAGAGAAAAGAAGCAAAATGACTAATATTTTGCGTCGTTGAATTAGATATTTATGTATTGTACTCAGCATTTCCAGATTTTAGTTGATGGACAATTTTGGAATGAGGTCTTTAATGTACAAATGAGTCGTTTTGCTCTAGCTGGGATTCAGTCGCCTTTGTCACTATGGCCTTTCACCGGCTAAAAACCTCAATTCTCCCAACAAGTTTGCGTAGCATACATATGTTGAGGAAGCAAAACTAGACGCCTATACAAGTATTTTACGAGCTTCTTCCTTTACACTGACAAGGTCATGCTTCTTTGGAGAATGCACTGCACTCCAGCCTCGTTGGCTTACTCATAGGACCAATGTACGAAGGTATCCCATGAGTTACCACTGTCGAACAGATTGGATATGCTGTTACGATAAGCTTTAGAAAATAAGAGAAAAATGCCTCTCCCCCATAGAAAAATTTAAAGGCTACAACGAATGTACATGGAATACAAAACTTGATATTTAGGCAGTGCACTCGTTAATCGAAACGACGCAGTAAACTAATGATGCCATCAGGACTGGAAGTCCATAGCTGCGCACATAAAGCTGGAAGGAAGTAACCACTTCCGAGATTTATCAACATCACTGGTCATCAGAAATTTGCCAAGAAATCTTTATGGTTCTTCCATTTTAAGCTGAATGTATCTGCAACTCTTCTAAATATAGCTCAAATGGGTAGAAGGTTACATGACCTCTTTACATTGCTGATTTGCTTTGCGCACAAATTTTTGTTTAAATTTCTAGCCCTCAAAGGACCAATATCATGCTTTGTAAGACATTGTTTGGTGTAACCCAAGACACCTTCGAAAGGAAGATAATGGACGACAACTTCATTTAGTGATGTTCACAGAAATACCTAGTAAAGAACTTCGACACGGTCATCTACGCCGACGGATCAAAGATGACAAAGATGAACTGTGGTGTGGTGTTTACTTGGAGAAAATATCAATATCATACCGCTTGCCGGGTTTTGCCACCATCTTACAGGCGGACCTACTGGCAATCTGAGAAGTTTGTACGCAACATGCATGAGTATGGCACAACGCACAAACAAAACATTGCTCACCTCATAGATTAGCTAAGCTGCTTTCAAACCTATTGACTCGGCTACTAACCTGCTACAGGAATCCCGAAACGAGCTTGACGCTTGGACGAAGGCACAGTGATATAAAAGGAAATGACCGTGCAGATGAACTGGTTAAACAGTGTTCAGCTTTGCAAAGCTCACTAGCGGTAAGAGTTCACTTCCCGCTAGGAGCGATTGAAGGGTAGTTCTCTAATACCTCCTGCAGGAGGCCAATCTTCAATGCGGATGATATGGATGATATTTCCTTTGCAAACGCCCATCGCTAGCAAGAGTCAGAGTGCGTGCACTAAACCAAACATACTTCACATACATACATCCACATCTCTCTCACATCCTCAACAACACATATCATCAACCAAGTCACACGAGTCGTGTGGTAACAAAAATGCACATTCTAGTGCTACTTGGGTTCATGTTGAACCGCCACCTCTACTTAACTAACTCACTTAAATTACCATTATAGTTGCCAAGCTTAGAAGGAAGAGCAAGACCAGGCTTGTAGGTGGATTTTTAATAGATTCTGATGACACCAAGATTTCATCCCAGCTATCAGCTCTTTGGAGAAGGCCAATCTGCTTGCTGCACACTCTACGGCCAGCTCAACACTTCCCTATTGTGCTTTGTTTCCACCTACACTTGAGTCCATCGAATGTTCAATGGGACCAATCCACTTTCGCATTCGTGTAGCAAGAGTACTTAAAGATTTTAATATACATAAATCCGCTGGTCCGGATGGTATATCTTCCCTTCCCTACCACTGCGTACGCTTT
This sequence comes from Volucella bombylans, assembly GCA_949129095.1. Lineage (NCBI taxonomy): Eukaryota > Metazoa > Arthropoda > Insecta > Diptera > Syrphidae > Volucella > Volucella bombylans. The sequence continues at coordinate 170,584,053 of OX422142.1, forward strand.
TCCATCAATCCTACTCTTCAGGAATGTCTCCGAGAAGATGGAAAACTGCTTTTGCCCAGCCCGTCCTTAACAAAGGCAAATCTTCTTCACTCTCCTCCTATAGTCCCATTGCACTTACGCAATGATAAACCGTCAGCTCATAAAATATCTCGAAACACGAAAACTTCTCAATGACCGGCAGTAGGGTTTTTGTAGCAACAGGTCCACTGATGATTTGATGGCATGTCTTACCGAAAAGTGGGACCAAGGCTTACACCAATCTGGCGAAAGTAAGATAGTTGAACTTGATATTTCTAAGAGTTTGGCATCAGTCTTTGTTGTCGTGCATTTGGGATTACAGAATTTCTTCTTCAGTAGACTAGAGACTACCTATCGGAACGTCCAATTCAAGTTGTCTTGGATGGTTTCAAGCCTGATATACACAAAATAAATGCGGGTGTGTCTCCGACACACTTTTTAATGTTGATCAATGATCTCATGTCTGGTACTTCTAATCCAATATTTTCCTTTGCTGACGACAGTACTCTCTGCTTTTCATATTCGGAACGGCAGCGTATGCCGTTTTCCGATTTAATTCCGTTACTAAACGGGGAACCACCAAGAGAGTGGAACTTAATGCTTCTAAAATACAATGCCGTCTGTTGTCGTTAAAGCAAAATCTAAATACCCAGCCATTATCATTAATGAATGGCACTTGCATCGTAGAAACCGAAAAACTTTCCATTCTCGGTATGTGGGTCAATAACAACCTACGTTGAAACGACCTCATATTTGATGTCGCCAAAAATGTCTAGATTTCCTCAATCGATGCAAGAAATATTTCACCGGCTCTGACCTGTCTCAAGGCATTCATCTGCCCACATCTGGCCAGATAGGATTCAAAACCGTGCAATAAAACTAATAGATGATGATAATATGACTTAGTCAATGGACACCCTCGAACACCGACGTAATGTCTCCTGCCTCACCTTGTTCTATTCGCTATTCTCACCATCAAATTGCCGGTAGCATGCCGCCCCTTTAAACTTCCAACCGTAACACCCATCCCGCTATGATGAGCAGCGTACCCTCAAGTCCACCGTCGGACAAACTCTGAAATATCGTGATTCCTTCCTGTCGTACAACTCGCTTATGGAATGCCCTGCCAAGGTCTTTCCTAGTCATTATAACTTGCAAACATTTAAAACCAACGTGCGTCGGTTCGACTCCTTACCAGGCCTTGATCATTGTCTCAGATCTTGTTTGGTATATGACTGCAATGCCCATGACAACAAATGTCTTCAGTGAATACGAGTTGGTTCATCAGCGGAAGTTGGAACCTTTCAGAGATTGGGGACTAACGCAGTCAATTTTCCAAGAAAATGTTTGGTAAAATGAGTCATCGTTTGATTTTAGTCGAATTCTTCTTCGTTCAGCTCTCGGCTTGAAATACTATGTATGTATATCCCCTATTGAATTTAAAAATAAATCTCAAGCCTACCGTAGTATCAGATACAAATATTCCATAAAATGAGTCAATAAAATCTGAAAAATTACGCTTCCATCGTAAAAATCTGTACTTATCCGCAAGTTACGATCCACACGATCCACCCTAACATTCCTCGTTCATTCATAACTCACTCTGAATGAAACCATCAACTACACGATGGGACGGACAATTTAAAACACTAATTAATGATCATTTTCCCACGGTCTCCGTGCAACAACAACAGAACAACAGAACAAACCAACAAAAGACAAAAAACGCACACGAGAAAATACCGTTCCACAAACCGAATTCCAGTATCCGCCTACACATTCTGTGATGTGATAACCTACTCGTACTTGTATCTAGTCCCATACAAAACTTACACATATGCATACTCGTATCCGTGCATGTACCTTCCCAGCTGGAACAGAAATTGAATCGGAGCTCTGTGCTCTATGCTCTGTGCTCCCAGCATTCGGCACAGTGCTCCGCTTACAATGTGACTCATTGCCTCGGAACTCATGTGTGCAATGGAGCTGAGCTGACTACGGATACGATGACAAAAACTGAATCCAAATCTGGATGGAATCTTGTGTCATGTGCTTGCAATTAAAAGTCATTGACGCCAACAGTCAGTTTCAGTCGTCAGTCATCAGTATACAGTAAGTCAGCCGACACACTATCAACGCCGCCAACGCCAGTTGTGACACTTAGTCAAACACTGGTTACCACATCTTGGATGCTTTCGAGAAACGACGGGAAGTCACCAGAGCATGTAGGTGTAGGTGCCCCACAGCACAAAACTGCCTACCCCAACACGAAGAATCAAGTCATAGTCATAGTCACACGGCGACCTCCAGCTGATTTCATCATCATCAACATCATCATCATCACAACGATGACAGATATGTCAAAGTGGATCCTTTGAACAATACATAGGTATACGTACTCGTACATACATACATATATGTATGTAAACGCGGATGCATATTGCAGTTTGACCCAGCTGCAGTGGGAGTGGGTCTCTATTTAATTTAAAAGTTGTGGAGGCGTTCGACGTCATCTTCAATGTTGCGGCCCCACTTCCGGTGAATAGTGCAATATTTTTCTTTTTACACCAACAACAATTTTCAACAGCCCACGCGTGCAACAAGCAAACCCACGGAAATGAAATCTTCCGTTGGATTGATTACAAGTCGGAGGCTACTAGTGAAGATACAAGTACATGTTCACTAAAGCACCCGCAAGTGGGTGGATGGGAGTTAGTGTTAAGCAATCCCCAATATACCCTCTGATGCAGTTTAGCTCTGGTAACTCGGGTACAAACACCAGCACCAACACCATCACCAGCCAATCAATATTCCGGCTGAAAAGGCAAAGCTAGAGCCAGAGCCCGAGCCAGAACTAGAACCAGAGCCCGAGTCGTAGTGCTCGCATCTAGTCAGAGATGACTGTGGGCTATGTTGGTTGGACTAGTTGCAGTGGTGCTGGATGTTGGTAGTAGTGCCACTGAAAAATATCGTAACGTTGTGAAATCCCATTTCCAACTGCGTAGTTTACATTTTGGGCCATGGTACACTTTTTCGGGTCGATATTTTCGGTTGGTAGGGAAGAGTGGGCTGCTTTGGCAGCTCCAGCTGATGTATGAGTACATACATACTCGTATGTATGTAGGTACCTTCTGTCTTTTCGAAATGTTGCGCAGTTGTTGCAACTACGACTTAGGAGTTACATCTCGTGGAAAATCTATCCATAGCCTTCTTGCGACGCAGGTGATTCATGGAAGTGTGCACCGTACTACTGAGAAAAGTTCCCTACCAGCCTCCTTTTCAGTTTCTTCAGCTTTCAGCACAGGTTCTGCTTTTCGTGGCAATGTTTCTGGAAACTTCTGTCTATATAACTGGCAGAGTGTGTCCCGGTGCATAGTATTGCCCACGTGAGTACATAAAACCGGTTGCACGTGGCAATCTCATTGTTTGCTTGTGAAGGATGAGTGCTCGTGTTCAATTCAAGTGCAGTGGGTTGGGGGTAGTTTTATGATTCGATTGTGGGATGGATTTTTGCTTCCGTTCAATGTCGGATAATTGGAAGACTTATTTGGGGAATATCTAATGAAGGTCTTTCTCTGCACGAGTATCGACAAAAATCGATGGCTTGGCGTTTTAGTAGTCTACGGATATTCACTGCTATCTCGATATGGTGTTCTCAGAAAATTGGGTTAGAGATGCGTACGAGTACGAGTACTTGTATGTGCATTTGAAAAAATTGAGGAAACAATTTGGTTTTTTGTTTTTGTTTCTATTTTTCGATTAATGGTGCTGTACCATTAGGGGGTTTTTGTGAATGTTTACACTTGAGTTCGTCTAAAGTGTGGGGGACGTGTGACGAATTTACTTTGCTGTCTTGGCTATATACATAGATTGTTGATTAAATTGGGGTACTTGAGCATAGTTTCTGATTAGGTTCTGGGAAAGAACTTTGAATGTTGTGTGAATTGGTATTTATGTTCTGACTGAACAGATGTTTTTTTTTTTTTTGAAAATGTGCAAGCTGGCAGGCAATAGAAAATTACGTTGCTTCTGGTGGGGGAATGCTGACTGAAAAAGGTTACTTGTACTTCTCTGAGGTCAAGAAATCTTTAAAGGGAACAGAAAACATTAAACTTCACAGGAATGACAGGGTTTTGAAAGGAAAAGTAAAAGTGTGTTTCCAAGATAAGTCATCTCAAACCGTGGTTAGGCGAGTCTTCTTTGGTTTATGTGAAACTGTGTATTTGTGAAAGGCAATAAGAACTCCTGCGTACAAATTGAATATTTCTTGGCTTACAGTAACTCTGAAACTCGACCACCAATGGGAGAAGGCTTGTGTATCGAACGATATTACTTTGACCAATTTTCGTGATAAAGAAATAGCAAACGAATGACGAAGTGATGAATTTAGTTGAATCAGTTCTGACGTTCGGAGTGCCATGTGGACTGATAGAATAGCACTTTTTCACCTGGTCGAATACTAATGAACAGCGCAGCGAATGTGCTTACTCTAGAAATACGATCGAGTTTCAGTTGTCAAATTGGTCTTTAATAGCAGAATTATCATACACACTCTCAGGACACTCTGAGTCAGATTGAGAAAGAAGAAGAGATCTGAACCCACCGTGAATGGCCGCATCGATATCGGCAATTCAAGGCTCATACATATGTATGTATGTATATGTGATGAGCAAACAAGATCTCGGAGATCAAAATCAAAATGGAAATCGTTTTCAGTTTCGGTTTCTGTAAATGACAGTCTCCATGTAATTTGTGAAACATGTTTGAGCACAAAGCCAGTGATAAATGCCGGTGAACTGAAACAATCAGCATCTGTAGTTTTTTTTTAGTATTTTATTAAAGAAATAATGTAATGTGCAACACATTAAGATTACAAAATTTTTATAAATTTGTACAATGTTTAGGAAAGGTTGAGTATTTTAGAATTAAAATATATAATAGAAATACTCGTAATAGATATAAATATAAAGGGTTTTTAAATAGGGACTTGACAACTTTTAATTTAATTTGTGAACGCACTCTTTCACTAATCATCAAACTGTCACTGTCAATTTATTCACTAAACTCAACATTTTCATCATGGTAAAGTACACGAACGAACAACGTCTCCAAATTAGAAAAATTTTCTACCGAAATTCGGAGTCGGTGACTGCAACTTTAAGAGCGTTAACTCCAATTTTCGGTCGTAATTCTCGCCGTAGTAGACAGGCAATAACAAGTTTAGCAGGTACAAAAATTTGAGTCTACATATTCGTTGTGTGATGTTGCCGTGTCAGTGAGACAACGGGTTGATCGAAGTGTCGGAAATATCGCTGCCGTTCAGGCGTCCGTAGCAAACGATCCAAATCAGAGTCAATTCCACGGCGTTCTCAAGAATTGGGCATCGATCAGACAATATTATGGCGTATTTTGCGTAAGGATATTGGTTTACACCCATACAAGATCAAAATGACTCAAGAATTGAAGCCAATGGACCATTTGAAGCGACGTACGTTCTTCGATTGGGTTCTGGAGAAGATGCGCCAAGATGATGAATTTCATGGCAAAATCATTTTCAGTGACGAAGCTCATTATTGGCTCAATGGGTTCGTCAATAAGCAAAACATGCGTTATTGGTCGGGTGAAAATCCACATGTGCTTCATGAGTCACCACTTCATCCACCAACAATAACTGTTTGGTGCGGTTTTCATGCCGGCGGCGTTATTGGGTCATATTTTTTCGTCGACGATAACGATAATCACGTTACTGTGAATGGTCAGCGTTATCGCGCCAGGCTGACCGATTATTTTTGGCCCGAATTGGAAGATATGGACTTGGACGACATGTGGTTTCAACAGGATGATGCCACAAGCCACACAGCACACGCTACAATCGATTTATTGAAGAGTAAGTATGGTGGGCGTGTTATCTCAAGAAATGGGCCAGTCGATTGGCCGCCTCGTTCGTGCGATTTAAAGCCGCCTAACTATTTTCTGTGGGGCTACGTTATCATTGGTTTATGCCAACACGCCGACGACGTTGGAAGAGCTCAGAGCCAACATTGAACACGAAATAGCGGCCGTTTCGGCCGAAATGTGTGGCCGAGTCGTTGAAAATTGGGTCCAACGAATCGACCGCTGCAAACGTGCCCGCGGTGGCCATATGAACGAAGTCGAGTTCCATTCATAAATGTTTTGATTGCACTTCAAGGCGATAATAAAGTTTTTGAAATATCTCAAATGGTTTGCGTTTTATTTAAAAAAAAGTTGTCCAGTTCTTATTGGAAACCCATATATATATATCGTGCAATATTGTTGTAGACTACACTTAATTTCCTTTGTGACTTGTAGTCGAGTTTCCCAAATAATTTACAACAGTTTAATAAAATTGGCAGTAGTAGGGTTTTTGCTAGAAGCATTTTCGTTTTTGTTGGTGTATAGGCACGTGAAGCCCAGAGAAGACGGAGACAGCCATAAACTTCTCCAATTGTTGCAGTGATATGAACGTCCCACGATAATGTATGTCCCCTAGCTGCAGCAATGGAAAAGAGGTCACATCTATGTTATTCCGATAAATAACGATGGCTTTGGATTTTCTCGGGTTTAGGCAAAGGTTATTAGCCTGCGTTCAGTTCAGGATATTACGGAGATCTTTATTCATTTTTAATGCCGTAGATTCTACCACACTAGTAGGAGTTTGTATAAATAGTTGCACTTCTTCTGCGTACATATGGATGCTACAGTGTTGTACAACATTTGGGAGCTCGTTCACATATGTATAGTGGAAAAACAATCGGCCCAAGTATAGACCCTTGCGGTACAACAGTTGTCATCGATAACATTTCAGATGCTCGATCTCCAACGACTACTGAATGTTGTCTACCAGTTACGTATGAATATACCAATTTTGCCGATGGAGTAGAAAAATTAAAATGATTATAAGTTTCGATCACTAGAGTGCGTGGTTTACCGTATCTAAAGCTTTTGAGAAATCGAAAAGGGTTAAAATGGTAAGTTCATTTCGATCGAGACCATTTCGAATCTCATCGGTGATAAATAAGAGAGCGGTTTTGCAGCTTCGCTTTCTTCGAAAACCCGATTGACACGAGCTTAGCTGATATTCTGCGTGGTTTTGGATTAATTGTGCAAGTAGAGCTTTCTCAAATATCTTAGAAAGGCAGAAAGGCAGAATTGCGATTGGTCTGTATTCAGATAAGTTACTACTGGCCTTTTTTTTTTGATGGGCACGATCTTGGCCTTTTTCCATTCATTGGGATACAAAGAGGTAGTTAAAATGGTATTGAAAATGTGTGTTATATATGGAAGAATGACTGGCAATGACAGTTTAATAAATTTAGGGTGTATCCCATCTAACCCAGTTGCATTTGACTTCACTGACAATACCGCCCCCACGACATCATGATCTGAGACACTGAAAAAAGAAAAATTTTCTGAGTTTCTGTTGCCACCAATGGATTACTCAGACGCCAAACTTACATCTGAAAAGTTGGACGGGAGGCATGATAAAAATATTCGATTTAGTGCATTGCAATCCAAGTCATATGGAAGCTTATGCTCTTGTTTGCCAACTCCTATTTGCCGCAGATTTTTCCCAAAGAGTTTTCCCGATAATAGGCGAAATCTCTATTCTCCATTAGCTTTGAAATAGTGTGGGTCATCCAAGATGGGGAATTAAATTGTATCTTTTTGGTTTTTACTTTGACATGTATGTCAAAGAGCCTATTTAAAACTCATTGAAAAAATACTACTTGGTCGTTCACTCTCCGCAGAACTTCACAGATCTTACAACAGACAAACGCAATCAATATTTGTAAAGTTCCTGTACTGGTAGGTATCAGTATGATAGCATTTAGGGAAATCTAGAGTTAAATACAGTAGTTCATGCTTTGAAAAACCTGGGGCAGGAAGTTGGTTATAGAGGAGTGTGTTGTCTAAGTTGCTAGTGAAGAAGAGATCAAGCAGTGTACTGGGATTGTTTGAATGATGAGTGGGTAAGTTATTATTTACCGCAAAGAGATTTAGCGACATCATGAAGTCAGATAGGTCAGCAGATTTGGAAGCGCCAAGTAAGTTACAGTTAAGATCACCACAGATAACAATATGGGGTATGCAACAAGACCACCGTTCCAGTGTGTCGAACTGATGGTTAAAGTTTATATTACTGTTTGGTCTGTATACAGACTCAGGCTTACACATATATTTACATTTTATACCAAAACGAACATAAATTGCAACGCCACCACCCGCACGAAATGATCTATCGGACCGGTAGAGCCTGTAACCATCTCAATCGTAAACTTTGTCACAAATTTTGAGAAAAAACCAAGTTTCAGTCACACAGATAATATCAATGTTCGAACCTACAAACAAGTATCGAAACTCGTCAACTTTTGGGTACAAACTTTATGCCTTAATATGGACAGTCACAGAGGAAAAAAAATCGAGTCACAGGAACGATCTGATGGTTCATAACAACGCATCTTCATCAGTTCTAAGACTCCATCTCAGATTAAAGAATTCCAACTATGATACATTATAGCCGATATCCCTAACTAAGATATTTAAGAACATGGGAATACTGTAAACAAAATTGTTCTGTCAGAAGGGACGGTTTTGTTAGAAGATGACAAGAAAGGGATTGCATTGCGGTTTAATTGTCCTTATCTCTGTATGTAACATATTTGTTAGATATAGATACATATGTGTCCCTAGCAAGTTTCTTTTACCTTTTGGTAGAATTTTCTAGCATTAACTATGCCGAAGTACGCGCGCCAACTTCTGGGTTCCGGGGTAGCTCAGGTAAACGGAGGATGTGCTGAGAGTCTTTATACCCTAACCCTAGACTCGACACAGAAAAGTAAAAAATTCACTCTCACAAGGAGAGAAAGAATCGGGAAAACAAGGACTGCGCTTCCCTGGTTGAAGGCTTATCCAAATCTTCCGTAGAGGCCATTCAGTTTAGGTATGACTTACGTCGCTAACTGCACCTTGAAAGGGTTAATTTCCATTTTGTTTCCAAATGAGTGCAGATAGGAGACTACCACCCCAGTATCTATCTATTTTCTGTACTCAAATCAACCTTCAACCTTCCAAGTTGCATACAAAACCCCACATAATATTCATACAGGAAGCATCAGTGCGGAATAAATGCAGCTGTGGTTTCGGATGTTTAAGGGGTTTCACGCCACTTTATGACAAGCGATCGGAAAGACCGAGAAACTCTATTTATGTGCTGAACTCAGTCTCACCTAGATTGGCAATTTCGCAACCAAGATTTAGGTGCTGCAGACATAAGCTACGAAACGAACGGAGAATGGCACAAATTCGTCGTTGTTTCTAGTTATTTTCCTTATGACTCGTTATTACCACCACCACCGAGCTCATTGAATACTGTGATTCCACGAAGATGGGACTTATTATATGCTGCGATGATAATGCTCAGATTACTTTTGCGACAGTAGCAAATGCCACGTAAGAGGCAATCATCTACAGGATTTCATACTATTGACTGACCTGGTTGTCGACAATGTTGGTTCTCAGCCAACTTTTGTTACGAGTGTAAGACAGTAATTAATCGACTTAACGTTATCCAATAGGTGTGCTAAGGAGATTATTGGCTGGAAATTACTATCGGAAATATCCATGTCAGACTATAGGCATATCGGATTTAGAATCGGATGCGAGGTCTTAACCTTTTCGAAGAGAAGAAAACCGCAGAAAACCAATTAGTCGCGATTTACAGAGGAGCTGGGCAAGTCCCGCAGTGCTCCTCCTAAGCTCAGGACAAAACAAGAGCTCGAGGAAGCTGTTCAGAACAGAAAGCAATCCTGCAGATCGGCCGTACCTTGGTGGAACGCAGATATGCAGCGTCTTCGTAAGGAAACTCGAAAACTTCCAGACAGGTTACTTCAGACTAATGTGGAGGAAGAAAGATCGACAGTGCTTCTTATAAGGACCTTATAAAAAAGGATTAAAACTGTCGGTGAAACCAGTAAGCCGGTCAAAGTCTTTAAAAGGGGAAAATCAGACAGGCTGTAATCACTCAGAAAATCAGATGGCACCTACACTGAGTAGAAAGGTATTTTAATCAGGTCTCTTCTGTACATGTTGAGATGTGGGAAGCGTGTGCTAACTATGAAGACATTTGGCCCCTACGCGAATTCGATTAGTCTGTGTTCATTTTTAGAACTGGTGTCCTACAGTTTTCCATCTATACCACCGTAGACGCTCTATTTTTCGGCGAGTAACTTGACTTTAAAATCAGTGAAAACGGTCTAAGCGTTGTACTGAGGATATTGATAAACCTGGTATCTTTGGCAAGGTCTTACTTTTCCTCTCACAGTGGGGGCGATGTCGCATATAAGACAAATGATTGCGAATTTAGCCTTGACGTATTTTGATGGCTGAAGCTCAAGGGTTCTTGCCTAAATCTTCCTTAAGCTTCTTCTCTATAGCAATAACCATAGTAAATATCGCAGTTTTCTATCATTATTTCGCCCGGCTTATCGTACTTCTTAGATGACAGTGACTTCGACAGCGCCTTATGGCCTCCGCGAATGGCTCGGCTGCATGTGGACTACTAAGGTTTAACATATTCCGAGCAAACGATTGCAGACTTCTAAATTTATTCATACAAAAGCAAGATTGTAATTACCTTAAGGTAACAGTTATTATGATTGCCGATTAGTACAATAGATCACGGCCAGATTGAAAGATGCATAGATACGTAAGCAATAACTACCTCTATTCTGGTCATACCTTTTGTAAATTAAAGATTTTTGGGTAGATTTTGTAAAAAAAATTCAAGTGCTTGTTAATAAAGTGCGAAGATTGCATAAAATATGTCCTGGTGCAGGCTTAACATAATACCCTAAGAAGGATCTCACACAGATTTGTGCTTTCTCTGACTTCGGATTTACAAAAATAGGAATTCTATTGTACATTTACCTAACGTTACACAAGGTGTAGTAGTAAGTATATATTTTAAATTTTTTTTTTTTATTAAAAATTTAGACATTCGAAGTTGTGGTTTACGTCATTTTAAAAATCTTATCGGGTAAGTGAGGCCCCCTATTGTCGATACACTGGTTGAACCGAATTCTGCTGTATTTTATCACTCTCTCCAGCATATTGATGAGTATGTTGGTCGTTTCTTCCTCAATGTTTCTTTTCATGTCGTCCAGAGTCTGTGGCCGATTGGTATTCACATAGGATTTCAAATACCTTCACAAAAATAAGTCACAAGGCGTCAAATCGGGTGAACACGCCGGCCATTCCAAACCACCCCTCAGTGAGATGAGGCGCCCTGGGAAGTGATCTAGCAAGATAGCCATCGCTGCCCTTAAAGTATGGCCTGTTGCTCCATCCTATTGAAACCATATGTCTCCTCCAACTAGTTACTCCAACGCACGATATCGAATGAAACACAAGCTAACAAAACTTTAGGATCCCTTCACTTGAACGAGACTACGCATATCCGCCTTGGACTCCCATCAGCTTCAGAGCGCTCATTTAAAATAAGTAAGTTATCTTGCCGCACATTGTAGAGGCCCAGTTAGGTCATGGCTCATTTTCGATTTTTGGATACTTACTTAAATGGGCTTACAGTCTGGGATAAAGCTTGTGATCAACCAATGATCCACAGTATGATCTTCTGAACTCAACTGCCTCCAATTTCGCACCCCAAGATGACTAAGTTCATCTTATATTTATCCGCACAATCTAAGGCATGGCATTCCTTTACTGCGAAGTTCCTTCGGATAGGCTCTAGTAGATGCTAACATTGAACACGGCTCTACGAACTGGGTGCGCAACATGCTTACAAGCATGAAAACAAACTGTTCCATTGGGCAAAGCTCGGTCAGAATGTCCATAACCAGGGGAACCCCTCAGGGTGGAGTCATATCCCACTCCTGTGGGTGCTGGTTATCAGTAACATCCTCAAAAAGCTTAGTACAATGCGTATAAATGCCACGGCATACACAGGTGATATAGTCATAATAGTGCAGGGAAAAGATTTAAATATTTTAACCGAAATTATGGAGGTGGCCCTGAAGACGATCAGCATTTGGGCAAAAAGCTATGGTCTCAATGCTAGCCCTTCCAAAACTCAACGGAGTGGAACTGTCCCTTTCGGACAGCGCGAAGTATATGGGTGTGATTCTGGACAAAAGCTGAATTGGAATCTTAAAGTAGCGGAAGGAATCAAAAAGGCATATAATGCTCTTGGGGCTTAAAACCTGCTATGGTGTATTAGCTGTATACAGTGGTGGTAAGACCCATATTTACATACGGAGCACTAGTATGGTGGAAAGCAACAAACAAGAAAACGATTTACGGAAAATTAGCGGCGGTTCAAGGAACGGCTTCCATAGCCATTACAAGTGCGCTCCGTATCACCCTTACGGCAGCAATAGACACCGTTTTGCACCTAACACTGCTTGATTTACAGATCAAAAAACTGGCTGGATATAGTGCTATACGACTCACTAATCTGGGTTATTTCAACAGCAGTAGTTTCGGACATGGCACGGTACTAACGGAGCTACTGCTCGGCAATCCAATTCTAACGGATGCAATTCCTTCCCTGGTCGACTTCGACATCCCGTATGATATAATTTATCCGGAGAGGGATGACTGGGAAAATAATTAGGTCAAATGAAATTGCAATTTTCACAGATGGCTCAAAAACAGAGGAAGGAACAGGCTCTGGTATCTTCTCAGAAGACCCAGAACTAAGAGTTTCTATAAGACTAGCGGACGCAAACAGTGTCTTCCAATCAGATGTCTTGGCTGACATCTGGGCGCCTGAGCTAATGCAGATGAGATCGGTATCCGAAAGAGATATCGCTATCTACATCGATAGCCAGGCCGCACTCAAGGCAATGGAATCAATCAACGTTAGTTCTGATACAGTCAGGGGCTATCGCACAGTGCCCCAGGCACTATGCACTCAGAACCGATTAAGGCTGTGCTGGATGCCAGGACACTGCGGTATTAAAGGAAATAGGAGTAAACAAGCGGACGAGCTTGCAAGAAAAGGAGGGCTACTCGACAATAGTGAGGTTGTCAATATCAAACCATCCCTTCGCATAGTGAGGGGCACTATCGAGGAAAAAATCATAAAGACTGTCAACTTAAGGTGGTCAAGACTTGAAGGACACAGGGTATCCAAGTCTCTTTGGCCACTTGGGGTAAGCTTAGGGCAATAATAGGAATCCTGACAGGACACTGTCTCCTGCGGCAGCACGCAAAGCGACTCAAATTCGATATAGATATCTGAAGATTCTGTGGTGGTCTGCAAGCTGTTGAGGACATAACACATATACTGTGTCAATACGAGGCAATATCGCGATGGCGAAGAAAATTTTTAAGGAAATACTTTCTCGAAAACCTAGAGGAAATAGACGGCACGAACTTCAAAGACCTTCTTGGCTTTTGTTGGAAAATTGGGTGTTTCACCAGGGCAATTGTTTAGGTTTTTGCCATTTGAAGGCGAATTCAATTGGTTCCACAGGGACCGCGATGGCCCGTTTTGATGCCCAGTTTCTGTGTGATGGCATATCCATCACACCCCTGCTTAACCTAACCTAACCTAACCTAGGCATCGAAAACACTTCGGGTAAGAGCATACGTATTTATCAGCTCTTTTTTGACTAGGTCCACGTAGTGGCAGCTCGTATAGCCATGGGCCACATATCAGGGATATTTAGTAGACAAAATCCTTCCACCTCAAAGCTTTCGCGGTCAATTTTGACGTTCGTGCGATTCATAAATGTTGTGCGTTATTTCATGTTATCTCGATCTTGCCCATCCACTTATTTCTACCGCCTTTGTTTTAACCGGGACCAGTTGTGAAAATCTTTATTGAGGTCAGCTCCAAATATCTTAAGGTGGCTAATTTGAGGAATCTGCTATGCTGACAGCTGATCCAGCCACGCGAATTCTTTCGTACGTCCTCCCTCTGAAGCTTAGTCATTTCTGACAAGACGTTGTATTGTTGCTATATGCTTAACTAGGGCTTTAAACAACCAATCCTCGATTTACAACATTTCTTGAGAAAATGACAAAGTCTAGCTACTCGTAAGTGCTGGGTTAAAACTGTCAAAGATGGATACAAACTACAAAAAAGAAGCAACCCCTCACTCTGTAGAGCTACCGACATCTGTTACAAAATTTCAGCACCGTTCACTGGAAACAAAATTCAAACAATTACAAAAATAGTCAAAATGTTCGACAAACTTTTATCCCAAAATGCAAATAACTAACGCAAATGATGAGCAAATGTGCCCCTCATGGAGACAATGTGCCATGTTTTTCAAATAGGTCGAGGTGATAAAACCGCCCATAAGATTCAGCTTGTTCTATAAGTACATACATCCGAGGCATTCCAAACACCATTTTAATAGAAACAAATTTTCCAAACCACCACCAACTGTTGACATCGTCGGCAATGACTAAATTCCATCGTGTGACTGACGATTATTACACGATGGCCTTTTTGACCTTGTGCAAGCTGGTACTCCACGAAAAATTTCATGATGCCTATAATCCTCTCTAATTCTTCCTCAAATTTAGCTCCCAAAAGTCGTCATTACTTAAACCATCAACCAACAACAACATGAACAGCAACATTAACATCAACATCAACATCCAGGTCCAGGCGTTGCCCGCATGTTTTGACAAATTTAGGAAAAGAGCTTAAGAGGTCTCTAAACTTTTCCCATTATCATTCTTGACAATATGTCTAGACATTTGATGGTGAAGAGACTCCATTACCCCCATAATGCCCCCTCCCTCCCACATTGTGTACATTGACAAATAGATTCGGCAATTAGGTCTTTACCCTCTTTGCTATTAGTGCGTCACCCCTGTGCAAGAAAGATACAGATAGTCTTCCAAAAATTTTTCTATTATTACTCGCACTTTAACTTTCGTTTCACTTACTCGAATCGTTCGAATCCATTTAGTATTCCGTTGAAAAGCGGTTACGTGAAGAGCTCTGGAGGCATCTACTCCATTTCCGATATAATATCATCCGTAGCAGGAAGCCCTTGTACGTGTATATGTACATATATTGTAGCTCTCCATATATTCGTAAACTGGTCTGCGGTGCTGTGCCCTACAATGCCAACAGTTCGATGTCGCAAAGGGCTGGCCGGAGAGCTGAACTCATTTAAATTAAAAAATAAAGCGAAGCTCTACGTTAGACTGGCTGACGGATGATTGGATGGATAGAGGGATCAGATGGATGGCACTGTGCCTTCGTGATGTTCCAGGAATTCTCCCCAAGGAATATCTCATTATTTTTTCTCGTTTCTTCTTTTTACACATTGTTCACACTTTGTGAATAATTGCGACGAATAATGCGGCAGAGCAACCGGCGAGCTGGGCGTCACCTCCGCCAATCTGGTTATATTATGCGTTTCTCGCACTTGGCAGGTGGGCGATTGGATTGTTCTTCCACTCAGGAACTGCAGTATACGACTATGGGTAAGTTGACGCAGTTCTCCTTCGGATTAATGATGAGAACGACTTTGGAAACGATGGGATCCCCAGTGGCTTGGCTATGTAAATTTAAAAAGGGGTGTAATGATTACATCATCGGTTTCAGTGCACATTGAAAGGTGCGGTACTCGTTTTCGTATCTCATACTATACTGAGCCACTGCGTGGATACGGATAAAAGTGTTTTGCAGGTAAATTACGCCAATAAACTGTCATTACCACCCAATTTTAAAAGAGAAACAAAAATTCATCGGGAACAGGTATAGAGAATGGAAAATTAGTCGTATTACAGATACGGATACGGATATTGCGAAAAATGTCACTGCAAGTGAGTTTTAGGTCAAAGTAAATAAATGGCATGGCTGTGGGTGGCGAGCCTTCTGCTGGCTGCGTCCTTAGCTCATATTTTCAATGCAGGGAAAATTGTTAGTCTTTGATCACACAGACTTTCTTGTTTCCTGGGGGAGTTTCGCTGGTATTTTGCGCAAATTTTTTAGGTACATATACGAGTATTTAACAAGAGAAGATACATCAAAATAAGTGGTTTCTGCTCATTAGATGAGTATTAAACAGGAGGAAATAATAGGTAGCCTTTTAAACGTGTAACGGGTGTGGCTAATTTTTCAGGACCATACTCGGGAGCCTTTATGTTAAAATATGTCTCAACGCCTGGTGCTTAAAGGGTACTTAAAGATCTTTACATTCAAAAATCTGCTGGTCCAAATGGTATATCTGCCCATCTTCTGAAGACTGTTCTTCCGCGCTGGCAACACCACTACGTAAGCTTTTCCATTGATCCTACTCTTTAGGACTCTTTCCGATCATATGGAAAACAGCATTTATCCTGCCCGTCCCTAAAAAGGCGAATCATCTTCTCTCTCATCCTACAGACCCATTGCAATTATGTCTCTTGTTTCCAAGGTCATGGAAACGCTGACTCATAAAATATCTCGAAACACGAAAACTTCTCAATAACCGGCAGTACAGTTTTCGTAGCAACAGATCCACTAGTGATTTGATGGCATGTCTCACCGAAAAGTGGAACCAAAGCCTACACCAATCTGGTGAAAGCAAGATAGACTTGATATTTCTTAGGCATTTGATAGAGTTTTGCATCAGGCACTTTTGTCGAAAATGCATGCATTTGGGATCAGAAACTACCTTCCGGAACGTTCAATTCAAGTTGCCTTGGATGGTTTCAAGTCTGATACTCACAAAATAAATGCTGGTATGCAACAGGGCTCCGTTCTGTCTTCGGCACACTTTTTAATCAATGATCTCTTGTCTGCTAGTTCTAATCAAATATATTCCTTTGCTGACGAAAGTACTCTCTGCTTTTCATATTTGTTCCCGGACACACTTCCCTGCTCTTCGGGTATAGAAGGGGAACAGCAGCATTGGAATGACCACATATTTGATGTCGCTAAAAATGCTGGCGATGAAATGTCTAGGTTTCCTCAAGCGATGTAAGAAGTATTTCACTCCGTCTGATCTGGCCTCAATCTGTAAGGCATGCATCTGCCCAAAATTGGAGTACAACGCCCACATCTGGTCAGATAGATTTCAAAACCATGCGACGCTATCAATCAATGGACTCTGGAACACCGACGTAACTCCTCCTGTCTCACATACAGGGTAGAGTTAGAACACGCTCGACTAGGAGATCTGCCAGATACGATCCCTGTCACTGTATACTGTACAGCCTCCACGAGTCGCCCCTGGATAGCTATCTTAGCAGACGGCGAATAGCGAACTAATGTATGCATCCGTGTTCTAGGCAAGAGGACACGTTCACGATGAAAAGAAAGGAGTGCGATAAATATTACAGCTGCCACAAAAGGTTGCACATATTAGAATGTGAATTCGCGTGGCAGTGATCCGCATCCAAAGGAACAAAGTCATATGTATTTGCACACTCCCCTACCAATGAAGCTGAGGACCGTATCAAAGAGGATTTCTACGACCTTGTGAACGGAACCTACGGAGCCTATCCAGAATACGATGTTAACATCGTGCTCGGAGACTGCAATGCGAAAATTGATAAGTAGGGCATCTTTGGAGGAGTGGGCGGAAAACACAGCCTCCACGAAGAGAAAACGAATGGTGATACGTAGCAAAAGATTCCCTCATAAGACAATTCACACAGCAATCTGGCTGCCCGGCAAATCGACGATAGACTAAATCTTCACACATTCAAAAATCCTGGAAAAGACCAACGAGTTCCAAGTCGATACTCACCATCTCTTCATCGAATTCAAAGCCGCATACGACAGCATTCCGAGAAAACTGAGAATTCGCTGTGCATCGTGCAGCTTGGAAACAAAAACTCCGAATTATTCCAAACATGCACCGGATTCCGGCAAGGAATGTGTTGTGTTGGTGCAGATAGTGCGAAAGGACGGCGTAAATACAGAAGGCACCATATTTAAGCCATCCAGCTTCTGGGATATGCAGACGATATCGACAGCATTGTCCGATCCCAGCGTACCATTATTGAGGCTTTCACTGCTATAGAAGAACAAGCCAAACGAGTTGGTCTCATGATGAATGAGGATGACGCAATGTACATGCTATCGGCCAAAAACTAAGGCAGAACCTAACAAACGACAGCTATAATTTTAAGGTACCTCGGGGCAAATATAAACTCGACAAATGACACCCTAGTGGAGATTAGACGAAAAATAAGCTTAGACAATAGCTGCTGCTTCGGTTTGTCCAAACAACTATGGTCCAAACTCCTAACTCCAAGGTCCAAAATCAAGCTCTACAAAACGCTGATCTTGCCAGTTTTGCTTTATGGAGCTGAATGCTGGACAATAACCAGCATCGAGCGAATGGGCGAGAATGCTCCAGCTAAGAGAATCTTCAAATCCCAGCCACTTGGTTCACGAAGAAAAGGAAGACCGAATCTCCGGTTTAAAGATCAGGTAATCGCAGACTCGAGAAGCCTTGGTCTAGTAAACCTGAAACAACGTGCCCTTGCGAGTCAAAATCATTGAGCAATGCACCGAGTTCGGGTCTCTGCTATATCTACTGTTCATTGATTTTGAAAGGCTTTCGATGGTTTGAACAGAGATGCTATCTGGATTGCCTTGTGCAGAAGAGGTGTCATGGGAGAATTTATAACTTTTACTAAGGCTACATACGAGGGTGGTAAGTGTCACATTCTATAAGGCAAGTTGTCAGATGACTTTGAAGTCATAGTGGAGTACATCAGGACTGTACGAGTATACTTTTACCTTTGTTATTCCTGGTAGTCATCAGCGATGTACTTCGGACAGCACTGGACAATGACATCTTACCTCAAACATCTGAACTACGCGGACGATGTTTGCGTCCTTGCACATAAAATAAAGGATCAGCACATCAGTTGCTGCATCTCTTATGGCACGTTGGCAGCTTCGCCCCTAGTCTTCGGTACTTGAGGCTGGGCGCATAGGACTCGTTGAGAGATTTTGCGATTCTGGCGGTCTCTTGCGATTGCAGCTTTTTTACGTTATGTTTTTTCTCACAGTAGTTTTTCTTTGTTGTGGTGATTGCGAAATCGACATTCATACCTTGGCTGCAACAATGTGATGATTCGAGTCAATGTCCGGAACGTTCGGACGTCCAGAATATTGGAGGCATGCCTGACGTGTACCGCACTGTGATCAATTTGAGTACTTGAGTACTAGTATATTGAGATGAGAAAACCGTGTGATTGCTATAGTAATATTTCGTCTCGCCGCAGACGTGGTGTCGTCTTACCAACTGTCCTATGCTGGCGTTAAAATCGCCTGGTACGATTTGAATGTCATACTTCGGGCATTGGTGCTACGTCTTTTCGAGGAGCTCGCATAAACATTCTTTGGTGACGTCGTTCTTGTCTTCCGTAAAGGCATGGTCATATATGTTAGCGAATTTAACCGATAAGATGCTCGCTCACGTGTCGGAAGCTCAAGACTTCTTGCGTAATCCGAATAATAATAAATACAGCAGTCCGGTCCACCTCATCGGACTTCCTAGATGGCGGTGATATCTGCATGATAAAAGTTAAGGGCATCTGCTAACTGCTTGAGTGCACGTGGCTTGTTATGGGCCCGAACATTCCACGTGCAGATCTGAAGCTCATTGTTTTTTAAACGTTTGCATGGGTCGTCAACAGTGATTGTATTTTTATCCGAGGCCATTAGTTGGTTTGTCGCATCTTTCTAATACCTTTCGTATAGGGTTGTGAGTCCTATGACGGCATAGCCCAGTATTATGTCATTGCCAGAACATGGCCTTACCATCTTAGCCTGAGTAAGGGTTTACTCATGTAGTTACCAGGTACCACCACATGATTTTTGCGCTGCTGGCCCAATCCAGTCGGCAGTTTCCCGATCAAACGCCACGCAGGTCCCTCAAAAAAAAAAGAATCGTCGCTGTCTATCTTATCGTCTGTAGAGAATGTTAAATATTTCCCCCCTCCCTGTTCCTGGTTTATGTTTCCTTATATTTTATACATGTCAGCTGGTAGCTTAATATCCGGTTACACAAGGATTTCCTTGAAGTATTCTTTATTCAATAAGAAAAACTTGGCATCGAAATTACATCACCAATTCTTTCTTGGACTTGTTGCAAAGTAAGGAACACCTCTTCGGGTGCGTCGCCCTCGCAACAACAACTGACTAAATTAATGTTCTTTCAATGTAGAATCTACTCGTACTTCCTCTGCTGTGGGCTAAAAACAATTCTGTGTAATTTAATCGATTAAACTTATTCGACTGAATCGATTTGCTTTCCATTAAAATCACAACAAGTGGGATTGGTTACTTATAAAAAACCTCAACTACTCATATCACGTGTTGCCGCCACAAGCTAGAAAGCCCACGCATGCCAAGAGGTGCGGCAGGCACCTTTAACGTACCCCAATGGGTTGTAAAAGTGTAACAAAGTTTTCTTAGAGCACGTGCTAAGTCCTCTAATTAGTGACAAGTATAATGACATCAATCGTAGAGCCCGCAGTGCCGTATAGTCAGTCAGTCAAACGTATGCGGGATGTTCCTGAATTCCATTCACTTAACCTCTCTTTTAAAATTGACTGGGATGCATACTCGTACTATGTACATAGTTACATATAATAGCTGGGTGAATCATTGTAGAGTGTTGAGCGGCGGTGGCGGCAATAAATTAACGAACACTTCAAAAGATACATTTCCCGTCATACCGTTTAATAATGTCGCCGAGAAAACAACTCCACATATACGAGTACTGCACCACATATACTACATACAACTATAATACTCGTAGAGCTGTCTAATGGATAATTAAAGCTATCTGTCACTTTGTCTATTATTGCATTGCCAGCATTTTTGGCATAACTCAATTATCCATCTTTTCACGCTTTTTGGAGGGATGTTTAATTGAATTTCTGTGCGGAACTGTCAAATTGGTGCCCTCAAAGAAGTTTGTTTCTTTTGAAGTGTGTGCCAGTTTTAAGGCCTGCTGTCAAGGTGACAACACTTGGAACTGTCAGAACGAGCGAAGACAGTGTTACTGGAAAGTTCACCCCATATCTTAAGTATAAAAAAGTGGCGGCCGACCATCAACCGAATGGAGATTATGTGGGCATATGACGCGTGGGCAACTGCAAATAGGTACATACTCGTATACTCGTAATATTTTCATGTAGCAGTTCGTCGGTCATTGGTCGACAAAATGTGACACAAGGCGACTGTTTCAAGTGAAAAATTTGCGCACTATCGCTTGATGTATCTTTTGTCTTACAATGCACCAGTGTCAGTACTTGGGCACAAATTAGATTGCTTGAATAGCTTGGATTGGTATAGCGCGCCATTTGAATTTATTGTGAATGGAGGGCATGAGAAAGGGCAGCAGAACGGCAAACAACACCAAGAAGAATAAGAAAGAGAATAAGGTGAGAGGAAGAAAGGCAAAAATAATCGCTGGTGCTCTCGTAAATTACCAAGTGCGGTCGGATATGGTTGACACTTTTATTGAGTCCACCTTTATGGGTATCTTTCTGGAGTCAATATATTTTCCTTCCCTCGCCAGTACTGGTGATGTGATGGTGGTTGCTGGATCTGGTGGTATCACACAACGGTGTGTAAATACGAGTACTACGAGCACAATCCACTTCATATGGAGTATGGTGCAAGAGAATGGAACAACAATGATGGTGATGCCGCCAACGACATGGACACAAACAACGACACGACATACAGCAACAACGAACGACGACGATGACGACGCCCTAAATTGTTATGGGGCAATACGTTGCCGCTTTAAATTAGTCCAACTTAATGGTGCTAGTGATGGCAGGCGACAACGGACGGCAATGACTCCAACAACAGTCGATGTGTTGGTGCTGGTACTGGAACCGGCTACCCGATAGCAGTTAAGTGAAGTTGTATGAGTATTGAGTATATGTGCTGAGGAGCTCCACTTTAGAACTGTGGGCAGCTTCGAATGCGTCGTATTCATGTGCACACGAGGCATCTATGTACATTTGTATTCGCAAACGTGGGGTGCGATTTGGCAGGTGACTTTATATAAGGCGGGAGGCGCCGACTGCCAACCATCAGCCGCACCGAGGCGAAAGGAAGTAGGGAGATATTTAATTACTCTGCGTACTATCGTAAGGTCCGGAAGGCACCTACATAAAGTGCAATAAAATAAAAACTAAAACAAAATAGCCTCTGCAGGCTTTATTTTGATGGTGAGTAGGAAGCGCTACCAGGGCGGTGGTTCACCAACTGAAATAGGTTTAGCTATTGGTGGTGGTTGCATTGGGTCGATGGTGTTGTGGTGAAAGGAGGTAGGAAAAACTGTGTTAACAAAAAGGTGGAGTATCTGACCCATGTCTAAGTAGTGAATATCGTTAAGCGCATGATCTCACGGCTTTTGCTTTTCCAAAGATTTAATCTGAGTAGGTAGTATTCTTGGAACGTTATCAGGGAGAAGATAAGATACCCGTTCTAGACATGGAATCTACATATTTCTTAAAAGGCTAGTCTTTATTAATTTTGATTGTCTATTTCGTTAGCTGCAGTATTTGATCAAAAGATAGTCGCTTTCGTATCTTACTGTTGGAAAATGGGACTCTGCTCTCATATAAGAGCAGCTCTGCCATCATCGTTGCATGACTTTCATCATATTTGATGGGATCTCTGTATAAAACATGTTTTGAGAAAGTCTACAGCCTTGAACGATACTAGATCATTACTAGATAGCATCGTTATTGCACAAAAATATTATTCAAAACCAACAAAAAAGTCACTCCCACCACAATACAGCAATTCAAGAAAAAAGAAAAAAAATTCAAAAAATTCAACGCCTGGAACTTTGGCTGTGTACCATTACTTTTCTCCAGTAAATGCAAATTTCCATTTATTAATACTTTGTAGCGTTTCATTTCTTGTAACCGTTTGCGTAAAAGTTTTGTGAAACTGGTGAGTAGAAGGGAAATAGCCGCGGAAGTTAGAAGCCGTATCATAAAACTTACAAATGAAAATTAAAGTTTTGGTGAAATTTCAAAAAGCGTGGGTAAAAGTCGTGCAATTGTTCAGCCAATAATAAAAAATTATAATAACAGAGGAAACGTTTCGATTTAAGCTGGCTCTGGCCGTTCGAAAAAACTGCGTAATCGCGATATCCGAACTATCATCCGTTAGGTTACCATTAATCCCCGAATTAGCGCCCCAAAATTGGGGGAAGACATTGCGAATACCACGGTTTTACGATCGGAAAGATTTAATGAAAAAAATCAGAGAAAGGGCTTAGAGTTCAGAAACTACTCATATTCAAGGATTATTGGAAAACTGTCAATTTTACTGATGAAAGCAATTTTAATGTCTTCGGATTCGATGGCCAGGGAAAAGTATGTCGAAAGGCTAACAAAGAAATGGAAGCGAAGAAATTGCTACCAACTGTCAAGCACGGTGGTGGACATGCTATAGTGTGGGGGGCAATGGCAGCTTCTTGTGTCGGAAGACTTGTTTTTATAGAAGGTAATATGGATCGATATCAATAACTGAGTATGTTACGTGATAATTTGCATTCTTCTGCTGAGTCACTAGAGCTTGTCACTAAGCATAAGGGGAAAGTTATAAATGAGTGGGTAGTGTTTAGGGTGCCAAAATAACTTCATCCACCTTCGAACACATCTGGGATGAACTGGAATGCTGGATTCGTAAGTTCAAGACTACAGATCAGAAGTCTTTAAAAACGTCTCTTTCCAATGGTTGCGCTTGAATTACCCCCGACGTGCTATCTAGTCCTATCCATGCTAAGAAAATTTAAAGCAGTCCAGGGATCAAACGGTGTTGGAAGTCACGTTTTTTTAGTTTGCTAACTATCAAGAGTGGAACAAGACCTCGTGGCTTCATCTTCATTTTGACGATACCGATTTCAAGAGATTAGAATCTATTTTTAGCTCTTTTCCAACGGGTAACCGTCTTACAATTCGACCAGCACACTGTTCATTTAAACACGATTATGTGAGTCTCTATAATCGATGACGTCAATCTGCTGCCTAACTATAAATTCTACGAGTAGTTACGCAACAGCAGAAAAGGCTTCCTCACTGTGGAGCTAAATTTTGTTGCCTTTTTTTAAGGAAGTTTGTGGAATTCTGATTTGGATCAATATTGTACGACCTTTCTTTGGTCACGTTTCATCACACCTGTTTCAACCTCTGGCCTTACGATTTGTTTGTTGAGATTGAAGAAAAATTAATCAGACACTGGATACCACCAATGTTTTGTTCTATCTCAAATCTACAGCGCATGTACGCAAATAATATCCTTTTAGACATTTACAGGTCGTTCTTGGTAAAACTTGGTTAAACATTTCTTGTATATCGGCATGAGGAGCGATTTCCTTCTATATTAAGCAAAAGAGAGTCCCCAGTAATGGTGACGTTATATCTGATCCATTAAACAAATTAGTGAATGCCATTGACTTTAAAGGCTGTTTCTCAAATAAAGCTCTTTGACTCTCAGATTACCAAAAGGATATGTTGCACTATCAAGCTTGGACCATACTCTATTTCTCTAAGAACTATTAGACGTTGCCATCACATTATTTTGGTCATAGTCATTTTGTTTTTCAAGTGTATACTAATGTGGCAGCCATAACCTTACTGGACAAATGCGAAACACCCTAACTAAACTAAGTGACTGCAGCCAAACAGAGGGATTAAGAGTAAACCCAGCCTCAAACATCATGAATACCTTCACCAGGGCAAGAAACCCAAGACTCCGAATGCTATCACTAAATGGTGAGCAAATGGTAAATATCTTGCTGCAACGAAGTTCTGTCATATCAAGGTCTGTACCAGAATACGTATCAATATGTTTTCGTATATCTCATGTGTTGTTCAACTTTTAATCTGACCTGGTTTGGAACGGTCTATAGACTGTCTAGCTTACCGCACACAATAAAATGACTTTATGGGTACCCGAATAAAGATGAATCCGTAACAATAAAGTTGTAGAAGACCTTGCCAAAGCCTATGCCTATCTGCCTACCTGCCAATCAGTAAAAGACTAAGCAATAAATAAAAATCTTCACTGACCTCAAAACTGGTCACTCCTCACCTAAATATCATCTCAAGAAAATTTGCCTTATCCAATCGACATGATTGAAGACAGACAGCGACAGAGATCAACTTATGCACTTCCATAAAAGATTTACGTCGCCTTGCCGACTGATGTCAACTCTTCCTCAGTACAAGATTTTAGCTATCTAGGGAGCACAAAGCACCAAAGGGAATGACACAAAAGATCCTATCATGGCCTTTCTACCATCTTTCATGGTCTTTGTACCCTGCCTACCTTAAAAAAAAAACACGAAAAAATGGCTGTGTTAAAAGAATATCTTACGAGTATCTACTTGATCGGACAAATTATGTGGAGATTCCATTCACCAGGTATCTAGGAATCTTTGAAATGTATTGCTGTATCCCCTAATGGTAAGCCTTCAGAGCCTGCAGGTTAGTGAAGAAAACATTGACAAAATTGCGGGGTTTCCTCTGCCTTACAATGTCCTAGTGCTGCTTGCGGAAGGGTTTTTAGCATGTTTTCCGTACCGCTTGTTTCCATTAACAGGATGTTTTAATTTTTGATACAATTTTCGTACAATATTTCTGAAGTGACATCCCTTAATCACTGCGATCGGGTGCTTTTCAAGTTGTTTTTCTTTTCTCGAAGAAGCCTAAGATCTTTCCACCATTTTTGCATCTGAAGCTCCAGATTAATCTAACCTTTTTGTTTTTGGCAGCCCCCCAGTCTTGTAACTTGTTTCTTGATGGTAATATGATACTGTAGGAATAGGGTAGGCACTGAGGGGTGTCAGCCTGCCGATACCCAGTGTTACAACTATTTCTACACATCAATTGTGCTTATTTTACCTCCAAGTGCTAAACATCGGTTACTGGTCGATGTCTGTTAGGATTCGATTTGCCAAACTTGTAAGCAGCAGGCAAAAATAGCAGCTCTATAAACGGGACAGCGGACGAATTTCCCAGATTAAGTCAACGGTGAAGTTAAATCCCGGAATAAAACAAATGAGACCTTATCCAGGCTATTCTCAGATATATGGAGCTCAGGCCAGTAAGGATTTCCGAGAAATGTTGGCGGATGAGTCCTTAATGGGCCAACGGCAGCGCTCACATCCCCGAACGGGTTACTGGTTTCGGTCTAACCGGCCCCCGGTCTAAGGGGGAATAGAACTGGCCCTTCAGGTTTGGTGTTGTGCCGCCGGATACAGACGGATCTACTGCTGACAACCATTGAAAATGAGACAAGGACAACGAATTTCGTATCTGCACGTGGAAGTTTAGGTCCCTTAGTAATAATAACAACTATCGTAAGCCTTAGACTGCTGTAAAGCAGATGTTAGCGCCATTCCAGAAATGAGATAGGCTGGGCGGGAGAAAAAGAGGATGAAAAACTGCGACATATAGTATAGCGATTGTTATCGACGTTAAGGGCACCGCCTATTTATTATTGCTAATGAGCGTTTCGTAACAATCCGTATTGAGGCTAAATTTCTCAGCATTAGCCTTATATGCCCACACGCCCCCACACACGAGAAATGATGACACCAAAGATGGCTTCTACGAGCTCCTGGACAAGACCTACGGGCAGTGCCCCAGCTATGACATTAAAATTGCCCTCGGCGACCGTAAAACCAAAACGACATAGGAAATGTACACAGTAATTACTGTATATATAGTTACATACTGGACGTCTGCACAGATCGGACTTAATAAATCAAGCCACCACTTTGTGCATGTACGATGAGAACAGCACCTTCTGCAGCACTAGATATTTTACTAAACTTCCCTAAACAATTACATTTAGAAAGAAACTACAGTTAACGCCTAAAGGCTCATCTCGGTATATGAGAACAATTCCAAATGAATTCATCAGGACCTTGTACAGAAAGTCGGAAGGAACAAGCCACCGGGAACAATATCACAACTATGGTATAAGGTTATATTCCTAGAAAAATTCATTTGAGAACTGAACAAAATCTATTTTTGTTAAAGATTCATTAGCCTTGTATAATGAAGGTTTTAGAATAAAAAAAAGAGTATACCATGTGGTTCCCGAGATTGACATATAGATGGCGACTTTAGCAACACATTCATACGATTTCTAGTTAGCAGCAACCTTCAAATGATACTCGTATTTCAATATGAATATGAATTGTGATATTTTCAAAACCATGGAAAAAGATTCGATGAGAGATGAGATTCGTAAGTTTGTAAAACACTGTTGCGTTGCAAGCAACCATTTGTCACAACATCATTTTGAACAACCGTAAAGTGAAAGTGCGTGATAGAGAGCTCATCGTAATGTTATCAATAGACAGTCAGTAATAAAGTTCTCATCAATAAAGTTGACAAAAACTAACAATGTGTTGACAATTCAGAGCGCTGTTTGGAGCCGCTTCTAATTGCTTCCGCATCCAACGTATGCAGCAGATTTGTCTTGCAGTGACTATTACCTGTTCGCCGGAAGGACAACTGGCTCCAATGAGGAAGTAATGCAATGCAATTGTTCATTCATTAACTTCAGACGTGTTTAAATTTCGCTCAGCTAATTTATTTCCATTTAATTTTTTTTCTGCCTAATTTGCAATAATTCGCACAACCTATTTCTCGGTCATCGCCTTTTGTTGTGTTTTGCTGACTCGATTTGTTTATTAAAGTGAAATTAACAACTAACCCAATTCTCATTCACCGATTTTGTGTTTTAAGATTTCTCAACTGACCTACCCTAACTCAATCATCGTCATCATGTCTGAATTATGTGGAAGTGTGAATTGCTCCCTAACAAGTGACCTAAATGCTGTTATGGTGATCTGCAGTGGTCTTTGTAGCAAGTCATTCCATGCCCTTTGCATTGGCTTGAGTAAAAGATCCATCGCGTACCTAAAAGATTTTAAAAACAACTTTTTGTTTTATTGTGATGAGTGCAAGGACATCACTCCGTCCCACATATTACTTGCTATTAAGTGTCTCAGTGATTCGGTCAATAACTTTGCGGCAGAAAACAACCATGCCTTGAAGTCAATGCAAAACCAATTTACAAAATATGATGACCTTCTGAAATCAGTTGAAGATTTGTCAATTTCACTCGAGCAATCTGCAATCTCAATTTAGACTCAATTTAGAAACTTATCCATGCAGTTGGCTCAAAACAGCGACTTAATAAAACGAAATGACAAACATGACTTTAGTGAAGATTCAAAAAGTTTTCTATCCCATAGTGTTAAATCAATAATAAAATTTTACATCCCTACAATAACAGACTCTTTAAGTTCTCTACGGTCTTCCCTCGATTTTCATCTTCAAAGTACATCCAGAAGCAGCGTTCCCTCTCCGCCTAATAATGATCATTTGCTCATAAACATCACGTGCCAAATAAGCGATTTAAGCAACGATATATTAAAATCACGCGCGCTGTTAATCGAAATTGCTGATCACATCCGGATAACATCCAGTAAAATAGAAGACATACCGGTGCAATCCCAGCCCCCACCGACTGCATCATAGAACACCTCGCTTTTCACTGAGATGCTTGAATCTGCAATTATGGAACCACCAGTAACTCCTGGATCATCTTCTCCTCCACCACAACCCTCTTCGGTAAACGATGCTACTACACCAACTCCTGAACCCACAATCTCAAGATTCGGAATCTTATGGACACTTTCGGAGTGGAACACGAGAATAAAAAAGTTGAACAATTTCAACAAAGCTGAGTCAGTTGCCTTTTTAATAAGAGGTACTCTCCTCGATCGAAACAGGCTAACTGGTCTCTTCAAATCTAAATTTAAAATAGATGTCAGCAACTGCCGTAAGATCTCCACCAACACCTTCAAGGTAAGCATCCCGTCAAAATATGAATGGATGTTTATCAACCCTGCTTCCGACGTCATCAATCTGGGTGGATTAACTATGGAAAGAATTAAATCGAATAGAGGAAACAACAAACATCGCAAGGATACTACCTTTACCTCAAAATCCACTAAATCTAAAAAACAGAATAATGTTAATTTTAATCCTAATCCTATACCGAAGCCTAACTCTTCCAAAAAAAACCCAACTCCTAACAAACAAACTCCTGATGCAAATTGGAGTTTTAAAGTTGGGACATTTCCTATCTTCACTCCTCCTTCAATTCATACTGCCAATCGCGTATATACTAAACGTTCTTCCACCGAGTCCAACTCAATTCCTAAGCGCGTATCTTTCAATCTAGATCCTCCTCCCAGTCATTTACAAAACCCAACATCTTCTCATTCCCCTCATACAAAAACGGCATACCCCAACTTTATTCGCTCCCATATTTTAAATCCCTCCCCATGTTCTAAGCTAGACTCCCACCCTAATACCACACCACCTTCTTTTTTAGACCCCATTCTTCCTCCAAAGGCAAAGTTAACCAAGCACCTTATCGATTCTGGGGAAGATGGCCGATATGTTCTCTCTCGTTTAAGAGACCGCAGATTATATGACAATGTTCGCTTATATCTCGCCTACCTACATGATAAGCCTGACTCTGTCTGTATCGGCGGTATAACGAAAACCAATGCAATGGTTTCCATTCTGCAAGAAGGCTTCCCCAATAATCATAATGATCTGCGGCAACATTTTAGTTTAGTTAGTTAGTTTTATATGCATTTTATTTTCTTAACACTAACTCTTACATTCTAACAAAAAATGCTTAAATGCTAGCTTACAATTACTTAATAATCTTACACTAACTTACTGGCCCCACACAGGCACTCTAAGCTACTCTAAATTCTTATAACTATGTCTTTCGACTTCATTTACATTTTCTTAAAACTATTTATTTTGTATACTTAAAGCTAAGAAAAAAATTTGTTAACAAAACTTAGCATATGGACATAATTTTTTATTTTTAATAAAAACTTAGTATCTAACTTAAAATAAACCTTAGCCTACCTAAACTAAATGTACAATACACACATAAACACACATAGCCGTTATACACAATCATATACATATATCAGTATACACCTTTGTATACACTGATATATGTATATGTTTCTTAAATGCTAACCTAAACCTATGTAAGCCGGCCATCGCTGTTTACAGAGAAAACAGATTGGTCAGCTCTGCCTCATTAGTGAGGCTGGTCCGTAATTGACGGAAACGACGACGAATCATCTTCTCCATCATTCAACCACCAGAAATGCTGGTGCTGCCGAACGACATCCCTCTTATCGCGATTCCCACCGCCCTACTGAACCTGAGACGATCCACACTGCCGTGTGCAACGTCTCTGTCGTAGTTGAGTCGCCTGTCCCCAGCTCATGGAAGATTAGCGGGACTGCTGATCTATCCTGGATCAACCCTTTCTGATCTAGGTAGAGGAATGCTTCCGGTGGAACGAAGCCGTCAAAGCGCACACTCTCGTGGTAAAGGTAATTGGGGTAATAAGCCCCAGATATCAGGTTATTCGTCGAGGTCATTGCTCTTGCAATGTGCCTTCGAGTCAGCTTAATTACGAAGTTGTCTACTCGTATTAGGTTCGCCCTGTTGTAAAGGACCTCATTAGGATAAAATTTTTTGTACTCCGACTCTGGTGTTCTGTACAAGCGAAGGCAAGCCCTAAGGCACGCCCTCTCAAACACCTGAATCTTTTTCATTAAGCTTGCTCGTATATTGAACCACACGGGACAACCAAATACCAGCACGAACAGATTGCTTTTACCCTCGCATCGAGTTGGCTGCTATGAAACAGTCTCTTTGTAAGGGCAAAAGCACATTTAGCTCTGGCCAGAGCAGCATCTACATTTTTGCCAAAATACAGAAACTGATCTAGCCAGATTCCAAGGTATCTGACTACATTTCGACAGGCAAGAGGTTGTCCGTGTTGTCCAACGATAGAGAACTTTCGCCAATTTTTTCTGGTATCCCTAGAGGCTCCAGACAACGGCGTCCTAAAGAGAATGGTTTCCGACTTCTGAAAGTTGATTTTCAACTTCCAGTCATCGCAAAATCGTCTTATCTTATCTTAAGTCACGCTGCAAGAGAGTATTAATGACCTCGATTTTTGGACCTGTTCTGTACGCTACCAAATCGTCTGCGTACGCAATAGTATGGGAAAGTGAACCTATCAAGTCGCTTGTAAAAATGTTGAAAAGGATCGGCGAATTGACCGCGCCTTGCTGAAGACCATTTTTAATTTGAAATATTCCAATAGAAGTCACATCGCCATTTTTCACGATGAACTGTCTGTTGGTTAGCATATTATAAAGAATGTACAAGAGCGGTTTACTGATCCCCAACCGAGTCAGCTTATAGAAAAGACCCTCTAACCATACGGTGTCGAGGGCCTTCTCCAAGTCAACAAGGCAGGCACCAGTGCATTGTTTTTTGCCTTTATTCCATTGGATATCGGACACCAGTTTAGACGCGGCATGTGAGATATCATGTCCCGCCTTAAAACCGAATTGATTATCCGGAACTATATGTTTGTCCTCGACCCACCTAGACAGAGCTCTATTGATTACTTTCTCAAAAACCTTACTGATATTCGGAAGGAGACTTATCGACCGGAGATTCGCCGGATTGGATATATCCTTTCCCTTTTTGGGGATAGGTTGAACCACCGCCGTTTTCCAATGCGCTGGATAATGTGCATTCATTGCATTATTAAACAGGGTGGTGTAAATGTCCACCGCTTCTAGAGGAAGATGTCGAAGCACGATGTTCGGAATACCATCGGTCCCCACTGATTTCTTAGCCCTGATTGTGTCGAAGATCTCATGGAGTTCTTCCTTCGAAATGAATAGGGGTAGGTCACCCTCTCTGGCAATGACATTATTGGCCATATTTTCGTCGTTGAACTGGGTGAAACCAGAGCCTTCGGATCGCCAGTTCCCCATTTCATTTCGAATGTAGAAGTCGTGCACCAAGACGCGATTGTCCAGGTCATAATTAGGGCCAATGATATCAATGGCCTTGTATACTTCCTGGAAAGTCGCCCCTATGGTCTCAACTTTCTCCTGTGGATCCTCGATCACAAAGAAGTCGTCATCATCAGCGGCCTCATTTGGATCAATACCTGCTATTGTCAGTAATCGTTCGTTGTCTGTTGTCCGGGCTATTTTAAGACACTGAAG
The DNA here is from genome assembly GCA_949129095.1 of Volucella bombylans. Classification (NCBI taxonomy): domain Eukaryota; kingdom Metazoa; phylum Arthropoda; class Insecta; order Diptera; family Syrphidae; genus Volucella; species Volucella bombylans. Next base: position 170,616,227 of record OX422142.1, read on the forward strand.
GTCGTTTTGATTTTTTCTCCGAAATAGTTTATTTATTTGCGGAAACATATTCGGGTTGCTGGTGTTTACAGCCCGAACCTTGTTGTTCCAATACAAACTTACAGAAATTCTGTAATTCTCTTTTATTAGCGTTTTAATATTTTTAATCGACGACTTCAGTGTCCTAATCTCCGGGTCTTGTCGGTCAGTTAACTGTCTATACAAGTTTTTGAGTCTTGTCAGAAGTCTACTTTTCTGTCGGTGCAGTGCGTCAATAGTAGGATTGCGGAACAGGTCTTCGTTAGTCGTACGTCGATACCGCGGTATTGTAGTGTCCATAGTTTGTTTAATTGTCTCGTCCATTTGTTTTAAGTAATTGTCGATCTCCTCGTTTGACAAATTCCTATTGGACGGTGGGTGGAGCGTGTTCGAGGAGAGCGCTCTTGTCAAAGTTGCGGAGAAGCGTGTCCATCGAGTCTTACTGTAGTTGTAAGAATATCTTTGGACAAACTCCTCCAATTCCGCAATTTCGTTGGGAACTGTAATTTCGGTGCTAAAACCGCAATGGTCGCTGTCATACACGAATGTGCCCAGACAGTTTAGCGTTTGTAAATTCGTACCTGTCAGTCGTATACGTTCGTCGTACAGCAGTAGATCCAAATAAGACCCGCCTCTGGGAAACGACGGGTTATCCGTCGCTTTAAGACCGAGTCTGTACATGACATCGTGCTGACCCCACCAATCGAGTAGTAGGTTCCCTCTAGTATTTGGCAAATTATTTCCCCAATCTCTATGTCTAGCGTTGAAATCCCCGCCGATTATAAAATAATTCTCCCCCGATTCCAGCCTCAGAAGTCGAAAAAGCGTGTCGAGCTCTGTAATGAATAGGGTGGATTGTGAAGCCTCAGGTGCATAAACAGAGGCCAAGTACAGCCGCTTTCCACTGCGGAGCGGGATGTAAACGACGACTGCCTCCAACACCCGGAACCTGCGCAACACCCCCTTGTACACTCTGTGAAATTTTATACCCTCTTTAATGAAGATCGCGACACCGCCTCCACGTTTGGATCTGGGCCGGTTTCTTCTTCTAACAATATAATTATTGTACTCCAGTTTGTGCTTATCGGTTAGCTTGGTTTCGCTAGCGAAAAGCACATCAGGAGTTTGGTCTTGTAGCAATTTAAACATCGCGGCTCTTCGTTCGATCCTAATCAATGAATTCACATTCACCGCAAGGACCTTCAAAGTTTGCTCCACCATGTGCGTACCCATTACGGCATGTGTTGCGTTAGGCCCGGCAGCAACGCGTAGATCTGGTCCACCCGCTTGGCCTGTTCTTGAACCTGCTTTTGCAGCTAAGCCATCTGCCCTTGGATTGCGAGCAAGATGGCTAGCATGTTGGGTGCAGCTTCCGTTGTTCTCGGCATCGGAGCCGGAGAAGCAACAGTCGCTTGCTGTACCGTAGCCCCCCTACCTGACGCCATTTGGGCGTAGGAAATTTGGGGCGTGACGGCTGGTGTTTGAAACCTCACAGGTGAACGTTTGACCTCCACCTTCTGCTGCCGAGCCAATTTTGCTTTTTTAATTTCGGTGAACTTAGGACAACCCCGATAGTTTGCGGTGTGTCCTACGTTCCCACATAATACGCACGAGAGCTGCGACCTTTCGGATGCTCCGTCAACACCCAGAGCACACTCCTCGGAACTGTGGTTCTTTGCGCACTTCACGCATCGAGGCTGCATTTGGCAGTTCGACGCGGCGTGCCCGAACCTCTGGCAGTGAACGCATTGTATAACGCCGTCGCTCCTTTTTAATTTTTCCCAGTGAACCACCTGGTAGTCTAGGACATTGATACTCCTTAGACTATCCAGACGGCTTTCGGGACTGAGCTGCACCAAGAAGAACGGCAGACTCCGTTTCTCCCGCCTAGCTCTGGCTGTGGTAAACGGCTTTACCCCCACAAACTTGAGTCCTTCGCACTCCTTCTCTTTGAGCAGTGCTAGGATCTCCTCAGGATCAGAAGACGGTTCCAACCCCTTCAACAGCATCGATTGCCGCTTTTCACACTTCGGTGTGTATGAGTAGTGCTCCGTCGTCGTTTCCTTTAGGAGCTCTTTAACTTTCGCGTAGCCCTCCACTGTATTACAGTGGATGGCATGGCGATCGTTCCCCAATCTCTTAATATTGAAATTATTACCAATGACCAACTTACACAGGTCCTTGGTTGCAATTACCTCCAATTTATAGGTGTTGATAGGAGGCACCTTCTCCTTCTTCTTCGTCTGCTGCTGCTGTTGTTGTTGCTTTTGTTGTTGTTGTTGTTGTTTCTGCTGCTGCTGCTGTTTTTCCAGCTGCTGTTTTTTCAACTGTTGCTGTTTCTGCTGCTGCTGTTGCTTCTGCTGCTGCTGGTTTTGTTGTTGCTGCAGTTTTTGTTTCTGCTCTTGTTGTTGGGAGCTATCTGCTTGTACTTGCTCCCTCTGCCTTCGTGCAATTTGCCTCTGCTTAATAGCAAGCATTTCTTTTTCCAGCTTTAATATGCTGCTGGTAATATTACTTATTTTTTCATCTTCGTCTTCCGACTCAGATGCAGCTAAGGAGGCAAAGTTGTTACTGCCCCCCTCATACTGGAATTCATCTTTCTCTTCATCAGCTCTTAAAATGGCACTTGTTTTTTTTCTGGTTAAATTAGGAGGAGTTTTCAAACTCTTCCTACGTTTAATTCCTTTTGCCACGGCACCAGCAACCGTATTGTTGCCTTTCGTAACTCCCGTTATGGGAAGAGCGGAACGCTCTTCGCCATCCATCGTTTGATTTCTCTTACTTGTTGGTTCTGTTTTGATTTCACGTAGGAGAAAACCAAACAAAACAAAACAAAAAAAGCAAAAAAAAAAAAAAAAAATTTGGCCCGGGATTCGAACCCGTGTTCACTGTTCGATGCCAGACGCCGCTAACCAGCGAGCTACCGGGTCAATTAGTGAAGCTGTAACTAATTTACTTTTAGTACGACACTGAATCACTAAATTTGTTTTATTTAGGAAAAGCCGACACACGTGTATTCTCTCCGGAGATCTGCGAACGACTGTCTGCGGCAACATTTTATACGTTTTCATGAGCAATTAGATATGACTAGTGATGACGTGGCTAATGATCTCTCTTCTTTTGCGTCTCATGTTAGCTCCAAACGGATACTACACCTCCAGAGAACACGGTCTAGTTTCAAAAACTACCATCGCTCCTAACCCACCACTCAATTCTTTGCCGAAGCCTCCCAAATATCTGTCCCTGTATTATCAAAACGTAAGAGGATTACGAACTAAGATTTCTGCTATATACCTTAATTCGCAGATTCTGCCATACGACATTTTTGCCCTCACAGAAACCAATCTCACCCCTGATATTAAGAATAATGAATTATTTTCCCAAGACTTCGATTTACACCGTGACGATGGTCTAGATAAAGAAGAGAATTTATATGGCCGTGGTGTACTTCTAGCTATACACTCTCGTCTCGAGTCTAGACCCTTTAAAAAATGGTCCACTGCATTCTTCGAATTCGTTTGCGCTAGAATTCCTATTTGCAAACGCAACCTATATATTTGTTGCTGCTATATTCGCCCCTCTCAATCAATTCAAGGTTACCAGCTAGCTGTTGATGCAATCGACTGCATTTTTAATGCTGCTAATCCCAATGACGTTGTTATTTTTTTATGTGATTTTAATCTACCTAAACTTCTATGGACTCAGACTGATCAGTGCTACTATACTGCAACAAATCCTACCTCTGATAAAGAGAATCTTTTCATTGACTGCCTAACTGACTCTGGTCTATATCAATTAAGTGGTGTCACCAATAACATCGGCAGACAACTCGACCTAGTCTTCGCCACTGGTACAGATAACTGCGTCGTTTTAGAAAGTAAACATCTGCTTTCTAAGTTGGATAGTTACCACCCTCCCCTTTCTCTTACGCTGACATATGACAATGGTCTTAATCCCGTTTCCTATGAATATTCTTATAGTTTTAATTTTCATAGGGCTAACTACGCCAAACTGAACAACCTCCTCAGTATGGTCAATTTTAACTTTCTCTACAATAACCCTAACCTTACGGTTAACGATGCTCTTGCATCCTTTTATACCGAAATTTTAAAATGTCTCTCCCAATCTGTGCCTTTTTTACCCAAAAGGAATCCCTCATCGTCACCACCCTGGTATAATAAAGAGCTGCGATCTCTTCGTAACAAGAGAAATAAGCTCTGGTATTCTTACTTAAAATCCGACACTGATTTCTTCTACTACCAGTCTGCCCAAATAAATTTCTCTGTGCTTTGCCAAACTCTCTATAACAACTATTTAAACCGAATGGACCACACACTCATTTCCGACCCCAAAAGATTCTTTCAGTTCATCAAAACTAAAAGCAAATCGGATAACTATCCATCATCCCTAAATTTTCTTGATAGGTCCTCGGGCGATCCCCAAATTATTGCAAATCTCTTCGCAACCTTTTTTGGCCAAGCGTTCGCCATCCATTCCCAAGAGCCAGATCATTCTTACTTTTCCTACTTAAACAGCTGCCCACAAACAACTTTGGAATCGGTGTCTATAACTTTAGAGCAAGTTAGAGATAAAATAATAAAACTCAAAGATGATTATTCTGCTGGCCCTGATGACCTTCCCCCTATATTTTTAAAGAAATGTCAAATGCATCTAGCCCAACCTCTTACACCTCTCTTTCAGCTTTCTATAACCCAGGGGTTATTTCCATCAACCTGGAAAAGGTCGTTTATTATTCCCCTACATAAAAAAGGTAGAAAAGACGATATTTCCAACTATCGACCAATTGCTAAGTTGTCCTGCATACCTAAGCTTTTTGAGAGCATTATCTATGACATAATGCTTTTCCATTGTAAATCTATTGTTTCCCCAAACCAGCACGGATTTTTCAAAGGCAGATCTACGACCACCAACTTAACGGAATTCGTATCAAGCACTTTATGTGCACTGGAATCTGGAAATGAAGTTGATGTGATTGCCACCGATTTCAGCAAAGCCTTTGATAGAATTTCTTATGATATAATCCTTCTAAAATTAAAGGCTCTTGGTTTCCAGATAAACTTTATAACTTGGGTTCAATCCTATTTAAATGAAAGACTTTACTATGTTCTATTTAGGTCCATGGTTTCTGACCCAATTAAAGCCCCCTCTGGTGTACCCCAAGGCAGCCACCTTGGTCCCCTATTATTTATTCTGACCATTAATGATGTTGCTTGTATCATTAAAAATTCATACATATCTGTTTATGCAGATGATATGAAGATATTTAGATATATATCATCTTCCTCAGACAGCCTACTTCTGCAGCAGGATCTAGACAGGTTTTGTACATGGTGTCAGAAGAATTTTCTTGAGCTTAACGTCAATAAGTGTCAGGCTATAACTTATACTTACCCGTAAACGCCTCCCTACTTCACCTCGTTGCTATCTAATCTTTAATCTGCCTGTTCCCTTAGTGAAGGAGTTGCGTGATTTAGGTGTTATCTGCGACAAGGAACTCAATTTTCGTTCTCACATTGATAGTATAATAAAAAAAGCCAACTCTGCCCTTGGTTTTATCAAGCGCTGGTCTAAGGAGTTTTCCAATCCTTATGTTACCAAATCTCTTTACATAACCTTTGTTAGGCCTCTTCTTGAATATTCCAGCCAAGTTTGGTCACCCTACTACAGAACTCACATCCTCCGGATAGAAGCTGTTCAACGCAGGTTTTTACGCTTTGCTTTATGTGGTCTTCCCTGGGATGATAGCCAAAACTTACCACCTTTCACTGACAGGCTGAAACTTATAAATTTACAACCCCTTTCTATACGCCGAAAAGTTGCCGACATTCTCTTTATTCATCAAATTTTAGTAGGTAATATCGATTGTCCTTCCTTACTTCAAATTATTTCTTTTAACACCAATCCCCGCAATCTTAGGTCTGTGCCACTTTTCCGGCTCAATCTTCACAGAACGAATTACGGACACCTGGAGCCAATGTCTAGGATGCTTCGCGAAGTTAATGATGTTCTGCCTCTCTTCGACTACCATCTCAGCAAACTCTCCCTCAAGAACATACTTATTTCCACCTATGCATCACGTCCTAACTTTCTTCAACCGCTCCCACCCTTTAGTTTTTAAGTGAAAATGTTAGTTTTAAGTATATGTTTGCTTGCAATAAGCCTAATAAATCTGTCCGGGATTGACCCGGGCCGCAAATCAACCGCCGAAACTGAAGCGTATTTAGAAGGGTTGAACAAACCGTTCTATAAGTAAGGCAATGGAATGGTAGAGCGGGGCTTGAATTATTGTATCATTTTAGATGAACACCATGCTGGTAAAAGAAGTCGAACCTTGCCAAAAAATTGTGTTTTTATATATTAGTCTCTGGAATTTTCCAACCACCTTTATCAAAACTTGCCTCGATATAATGAACAGTAGCACCTCCGTATTCCAAGCTGAGATGAATGCAATAGAGCTCTGTATCAGAGAGAACCTAAACTGATTTGTCACAAACAGGAATATTGTGATAGCATCTGTTGTTTTCTAAACGCGGTGACTCTGCGCGTACTTGTAATGAGACAATATTTTGCCACACTCGCTGACATATATCCAACATGCGCTGGACGAACGAAAGGCGTGCACACCAAATCTTTTGGCTTAAGCGGCAGTATGAGATACTGCGGAGTATTCGCACCATTTAAGCCTGACTCCATGTGCGGCATTGACATAGTGTTTAACAACAGAACCTACATATTCAAAATTTTTCGAACTTTGGTACGATTACTCCTTCTAAATATTGTAAATGCAAGGAGTTGGGTTTCCGGGTTGGGAAAGTCGGCAATGCAGATATTCTGTCCTAGTACGACTGATTTCGTAGCTCTTCATCTTCTAGCATTTTTGTTCAATTATTAAGGGTTACCTGGGGGACTGTCACTTCGGTCCATATAATTGCTCTATCATACGCTAAAGGAAGAAAAGTCTTTCCAGACTCGTTATTTGCTGCTTCATTAGAAATTCCTGCACAATATTGAAAATCACTGAGCTTTGTACGTACACTGCCCTGACTTTGACTTCGAATTATCAGGCGATCGATGAAGGCAAATTGCACATCTTTCGAAGCATCACGATTTTTCTCCATCATTATGCGTAGCTTTAAATTGCGCCATATGCCAATTTGCCACCCACAAAGCCGCATTGGCTGTCATAGGCGTTGTCGACTGTCTATAACTCTCTCGTATATTTTCATGGTATCTGGCATTAATTTCACCGATTGGTAGTTGTTACAAGTTCTCGTGTCGCCTTTGCCTTTATAAAGTTTAAGAAAAAATCTCTCCCTTCAATGATTAAATATCCGATAGCCACTCATTATTTTATAAAACATAATCGCAAACCGATCCAACTCGATTGCATGCCTTTAGTTCATTCATTTACTACTTCGTTGTCTCTGGGTTTCTAAAATCTGCCGTTTCATCTTCATGCTCGACAGTGGAAGTAATAGTATTCTTTGTAAAAAATCGCGTTACAGTACCCTTGCCATTTATTGCAGGGCTTGTTATACCCCGTTTTTACATGTTGCACCAATATATGATATTTCTGTGATTGAATCTCTGGCTTGTATATATTTTCTTGGTTGTGACGGGATCTTAAAATGTTGGCTCATTTTCTGTGATCCAACGTTGCACTTCATCTGCTGCTGGTGTCCTGCTTATAGTTTATGAGGGTACCTAATCTAACTCCTGATACAATGGCGCTACTTTTAACGCACGTGCTCTACATATCCCTGCTTTTTCTGCAACATTTGTTGTCTATCTCAGGATGGACTTTATTGATTTCAGTATTTCCGCTCTACTAAGTTTACGCTTGAAAGGCTTGGTTTGCGACCTTCATGTCGTTGTTTCACCATTGAGGTTTTTTATTTATGGCGAACCGGCCATTCGAAATACAGTGCAGAATGTCTGCGCTATTCTACATTTTCCTTCAAAGCTGTTCCACTTAACTTGGCAGCTGTTGTTCTTGATTTATGGCATTTAGTTTGCCTCTTTCTTTTTGTAGTTGTACCCTAACAAATTCGTCTAAATCTGGATCGATAAAATGCATTTCCTCCTTTGATATTTCATTTAAATGCTCATCAAAATCTGGCTAAAATATTTCCTTTTCTGATTAGTCACTGCCTAAGGTTCGTGTTCAATTATTGACAAAAGTCAATCATCAATTTCTGATACGCCTAAGATCCTATCTAAGAGTTTATCTGTCAAGATGTTTTAATACATTTTATATACGATAACAATGCTTTCAAGTTAAAATAGCGGGCCATGTTTCCGACTTTTCGCCCTTGGTTTCTTGAACGCATATACTCGTAATATCGACGTTTCGTCGCTAAAATACATTTTCCAATTCGAAACTTTGGTCCGCCATTCCGCCAACTTTTCAGCAATCATCTCCTGGACTTCATACTGGTTGTCAACAATGTTGGCTTTCACTCAACTTTTGTTACGAGAGTAAGACATCAAGTAATCGACTTAACGTTGTCCAACAGGTGTTTTAAGGAGATTTCTGGGTGGAAAGTACAATCGGAGGGTCTCCATGTCAAATTCAGAATTGGATGCGAGTGCTCAACGTTGTTGAAGAGGAGGAATCCGCATAAAACCAACTCGATAAGTACAATAGTGCTCCCTCTAAACTCAGGACAAAACAAAAGGTGGAGAAAGCTGTTCAGAACCTGAACGGCACCCTCACCAAGTGTTTCTAAATGGCATGTTCAGCTAGTAAGCAACCCTGCAGATCCCCTATTCCTTGGTGGAATGCAGATCTGCAGCGTCTTAGTAAGGAATCCAGAAAACTTCTAAACAGGTCACTTAAGACTAATTTGGGGGAAGATTGGAATCTTTACAGATCGAATCAAAAAGATTTTAAGAGGCTTATTCGGATTTCGAAGAGCGCCTCTTACAAAGTTTTCTTGCGAAAAGATCGAAAGTATCGGTAAAACCAGTATAGTAGGCTGGTCAAAGTCCTCAAAAGGGGAAGATCAACCAGGTTGGTACCACTCAGAGAATCTGATGGTACCCATACTGGACCGAAAGCAGAGACTCTCCGCCTCATGCTTGAGCCTCACTTTACAGGCAACCTAATCAGAACCAGCTCACAACCGTCTCATATTAACGAAGCTGTTAGCGAGGTGAATAACACAATACACCGTAGCTTGTATATAACATCGTTTATGGTGACAGATGAGGTCATTAAATATGCTGTAGCTTCCTTTGATGGCTTCAAGTCGACTGGCAACGATGGTATTTACCCAGTTATGTTACAAAAATATATAGGCCAGTTGGTGGCAACTCTGAAGATGATTTTCACTGCTAGACTGGCACTGGCATACATACCGAAACCCAGGACAACAGTGAGAGTAGCCTTTATACCAAAAATCGGGAAAAATGACTATACGCTCGCCAAAGAGCTCCAGACCTATAAGAGAAAATGGTCGAGATATGTACATGTGCACAGAAATGCCCTGCGCGGAAGATCTTGCGAGAGTGTGCTTTAAAATTTGGTAGGCAGAATCGCATATTCATCGACATTGAGGGTGCTTCCGACAACGCAAGTGTAACTCGGCCAGACAACGTACAATGGCGTAGATGAATCACCAGTTTTGTGGATAAAAGCAATGTTGGTAAATAGGACATTGATTGCGGATGCTGGCTGTGGTGGAGGGTGTAAACAGGGGTTGCCCGCAGGAGGCGTTCTGTCTCCACTACTATGGAGCACGTTGGTCGACTCACTGCTCAACGCGCTCAATAGTTCTAACGTCAACATATGCACAAACATACGCAGATGATGTAGCTGCACTGTCTGCGACAATCTGCTCTAAAGCGCAGACAGCTCTAGATGCGATCGACGGTTAATGCACCAGAAATGGGCTTTCAGACAATTCTTTCAGAATTGAGGACTAAACTTGTTACGTTGAAAGCCTCTAAGGCGCTGTCGACTTTCTGGCAGTGCAAGTAGTTAACGGCAAGACATAGGGCTTGTCACCGAGAAGGGTTCTCTAGATCTACACGGCCATGATAAGGCCAATTATGTAATACGCTTCGATTGCTTGGTGGCATAAACTCTCACGAGAATACGTCATTGCTGCTTTTACCAGACTCCAAAGAACGGTCTGTCTCGGCTGCATGGTGGCTTTCCCTAGCACATCTGGCTGCGCTCTAAACGCATTGATGAATCTCCCTCCCGTTGATATCCATATCATGGGCTGCACTCTCAAAGCCATCTTCTGTTTAAAAAGAAGCGGTCTTTGGTACAACATGCTTAGATGAGCTTGCGCGCCGGCTGTCTTTCGACTCTGGTCTTATGGACATGCCATCTGACGCAATGACATCAGAATTCCTACTCGAAAACAAATATGAAATCAATTTTCCATCAAGACTGGATGCGGCGCTGGTGTCATTCTGGAGAACGACAACGTACAATTTCACTCCTCGTTAGGAAAACCTTGCGACAGACGACAGCACGCTTGCTGTGAAAGTGATGGCAACATCGTGGAGCACTACATCTGTGAATGTTCGGCTTACGCTCGCATCAGGCTGCAGGAAATCAGCATTGACATGGTGGGTGCTGGAACTATAGGCACTTTATCACTCAAGCGCTTGCTTATCTTTCTTCGAAAAACCGAAAAATTCCATTAATAGGAACTTACAAGGAGTACAATGGACTATTTCATTGTGTTAGGACTCTGTTCCGACGAAAAAAAAAACGGATGTCTTATCTCATGACTTTGGGAAAAGCTCACAACAATATACGTATGTCAAATCAATGAGGACGAAGAAACAGCAGAGCATGTATATTACTTTGCGACACATATCCTAAGTAAACCTTACCTTGAGCCAAAAGACAGTACTGTCAGTTCATTCAAAGACTCGGCCGAATTTATTGATAAATCCATCAGCATTCATGTCTAATTAGGCGAGGGTTTCTGAGTCTCACCTCTCAAATGATCGAATCTTATTTAAATGCTGAGTCAGACATATAGACGGGTCGTGTGATTGAGTATTTCTATAGCAACAAAATCACATCTATTCTTTCTAAAATACTTTGTACGAAAGATACAAGGTTCTAGGATTTAGAAAGCTGAAAACTGTTTGAGACCATGCTACATGAGATCGACAATAAATCTGGATCAGAATGTGGCCAACATCCCCTTCACTACTTAAATAACTCTTACTCCTTACATTGCAATCTAAGTTCGTCAGTCAATTATAAGCTTTCATCAGTAGTCTATGTCTGTTCTTTTAACGATTGTCAATATTTTACCAACTTACCACATTCCAATCAAAAATCTTGTACAAGGGATTACGCGTACCAACCCTTGTATGAAATTTTAAATAAAAAACCACCACACGGCAGATTTATAGCACCGAACAATTCAACATGCCTGTCCATCAAAAAATCATAATTCTAAGGCAATAAAGTCGGCTCATAAACTGGCTGGCCAAGACTCATGGAATGAGCAAAGTATGACGGAGTATGGATTACCACGCGCCACAAGTTACAATTACAACTTAGCATGGAGTACCTCACATACTGCAGTAGCGTGTCCTCCTGAAGAAATAAAAAGCACTCCGCCCGTTTCGTTGTCGTCATAATTTATTTTTTTTTTCTTATAAACTCCGTCATCATATCCACTAGCCGTCCGACATGACAGCGCCCATACAGAGCCAACCAAAGGGGGCTAAATGGCGACCGACAGGGTGAAACCAAAGAAAAAATGAAGTTGTAACTCGTATCTGACATTTTATCCGCAATTTTTTGACATTCCTTTCGAAAGCAATTAGAGTCTACTTCAGCGGCATGCAAAGCTATCAACAGTCACGATACCATGTACTATGATACCATGTAGTGTGCGACTGCCTTCGTCTCACAGCTTTTCCTTAAATCTGATGGTGATCTCGTGGTAAGTTCCACAATAAAGCCATCAACTGATTGTCTATGAATGTCGTTAAGTCTCGCGGAGTTGGTTTTAGCCCTACAGTTGTGCTGCAGATACCAAACAGCAAATCTCATAAATGAAACAAAAAGATATCGCGCGTTGTAAAATATTTTCGAGTCAAAGGATTACACATCGACGGGAACGGGACAAGCTGAGAGCTGAGCGCAGCGGCGCGCTTACATGCATTATTGGCAATCATTCCTCCAGTTGAGTTACAGCATGTAACATAACTGCAGCTTGTATGAGTACTATGGAGTCCTGCCCATTCACTCTTACCATCTAGTTGTCGCTGGAGTTTGAATTCCCACCAAAAGTCCTGACCTGACACTGGCATCTTGTTTATGCCCCTAAGCGTTGCTCTTAAGGAAAACAATTTTATTGCGATAATAATCGAGGACATTAGTGCCGTAGGCTATAAAAGTTGTCGCCAATAAATATTTTTTTTTCGAATTGTTTTCTCTTTATTATATTTTTCATTCCTTGAGGCTGTAACTGCGGCTGCCTTTCGGACCAAGGACTGAGGACCACCCGATACAATACCATCCAGCAGGGCAGACCGACTCGGCTATGATTCGAGCTTGTACAATTTGTTGTGTGCTCGAGCATGTGGAATTGTCGCGACACACGATTCGAATACGGATACGGATACAGATACACCGGAAAGGAGAAAATTCTTCAACTCTGGGAGAGGACATTATCATCTTGTACTAGGGGGCAATAAAGCGAGCAGGTTTCAGGAGTCACTGCTTTAGTTTCTCATCATTATCGTTGCTCTTATAGTTCGTAGCCATTTGTTGCGACAAATTGCACTCGGGGAGAGCACCTAGTATCATGGCCATACCCAAGCCGTATTCGTATCTATGGCCAAGGATTTATTATCTTTTATTCATCCAATTGAGAGGAATAATTCCAAAGTTTATTTTTATAGGTCTTCGTGTTGTTATTGGTCTATTTGTTACTGTTGTTGTTGTTGTTGTTGTTGGTGGTGGTGGTGGTGTTGGTGCTGCTAGTTGGGGTAAATGGTAATACAGTGGATGAGGTGGAACTTGTTTGCACATCGTATATTTCTGTACTTTATATGGAATTCGTGTCAGGGTATGAGTTTCGTTCGGATTACAGGACCACATTGTGTGAACACGAAAAGGAATTCACCGAAACTGAAGGGTAGAAAGGAGAAAAGTAGACTTTATTGGCGCGGGTGCATTTTTATGTGGCGGCCGAATGGCTAGCGGCCTAGTGAAAAGGAATCTGCAATATGGCAATTTGTGTAGTAATCTGTATGCCTTACCTCCGAAGGGTTAGATCCTAAAGATATTCGAACGGGATTTTTATGAAAATGATTGCAGATTATGCCCGCGGAGTACATTATTTCGTAATTTACGAGCGGCAAAGTTTGTTCATTGAAAATAATTTACGATTTACAAGTAGAGTAGATATAATGGGGGCCATGCAGTTGATTCGGTAATGAGGGTGCGAGATATTTAAGGATGACAGCCGTCCTGTCTGGTTTATGAGTGTTTTTTTCTTTTTTTTGCCTTGAAGGTGGAGTGGGCATGTGGTGTAAGAGGGCAATAATTAGGATGTTTGTGTATTAATGTACTTGAACTGAACTCTTCGAGGGAGGTACATTGCTAATCTTAGGGCTCTATGAATAATTAATGGATTTGCTGTGCGTAGTTTTACAAATGCAAATTAGCAAATTGTCCGAGGCAGATAATGCAGTACGCTCAATACTCTGAGCGTTTTCGTTGCTTTACACTATGGAATAGTGTTACTTAAAAGCGTTGCTGAAATATAGACTCTATCGAAAGCAGATGAAGATATCCCCGGTTGTTTCGAGAGAAAAATCCTTGCTGTACAGCGACATCGAACTCCGCATCAGTCGCCTGAAATAGCTAAGATATCCAGAGCGAATGGACACCAATGCTCCGAGCCGCAGAAGAACAACGCAGTAGAGGATGATCTCACCTTATGTGGCGCGTACAAATAGAAGAAGTATTCAACCTGCCTAGAGTGCGCAACTGGAGGCAATTAGCTAAAGGCCGCACTAACTGGAGCACTTGTAGCGCTACCTAACTAGGTAAGTAAGTAAGTTATGTAAAAGCGAAGAGCCATGTTAAGATGCCGCACTCCAAACTTTTATATTTGGAGTTTTTCAGTGCGTGTGCTAGGAAATTAATAGACTTCGCACAACTCACTTGGTAGCACTGTGCTCGTATACTAAAAAATTGTGTTTAAAAGACACGTCATCAGGGATAGGATATTTCAACTAACAAAACGCAGGCTGAACGTCTGGCATCATGGCCAGTTTATGAAAGCGATCGTCATTCGGCGCAAGCTATATTGAAGGACACTCCCTTATAGGCAGAAGTTACTTCAGAAGTTACTGAGAAAACCTGATGGCAACTATTCGGAGTCGAAAGTAGATCCTCTCTGTCTCTTGGTTGAGATCAGATCAGAACCAGCTCGTAATCACATTTTAACAACGCCGCTGCAAGTGAACTGGTATTTATTGTCAGTTCTGATGACGGATGAAGCAGTTGGCGTTGGTAGCTTCAGATCATCTGATAACGTTTAGCTATGCTACAAAAAGATATCGACGAGCTGTTAGCAACTCTGAAGATTCACTGCTGGTTTAGCAAGTATAAAAATTACAAGAGCAGCCTTAATACTGAAATTTGGAAAAAAATGACTAAACGCTTGCCTTCATAACGATCCGGCTGACTCTCTTCAAGCTGAAGGACATCTAGGACATCTTTGTGAACCCGCCCTCTGTCTCTGGAAGCGCACTCGACAAGTAGGAGTTCGCGTTTAGCATTTTCATCGACATTGAGGGTGCTTTCAACAACTCTAGTTGGAATGTGTAATTCGGCTAGGTCAACGGCTTCGCCACACTGAAAGCATCGGTTCCCACAAACTCGTCTAGACACAGTGGCATAGACAAATTGCTAGTTTTGTGGGTTAGAACAATGCTGGCGAACAAAACGGATGCGGACTTCTCTTTGGTTCTTTAGAGGATATTGATCGACTCTCTGAAGACTATCCGTCGGGCTCCTACAATACACATGAATGGTGACTGAGGTCAAGTATCTTGGTATAACGAAGTATTTCCTACCTCATCTCATCAACCTAAGAGAACGACTGCTGAGTGTTGTGGGGCAGGTAAGGTGCATTCTACGGGCTGACTGGGGACTCACCAGACGTGCCGTTGCAACATTTGAGGTATGGGCTTGGTACCACAATATCGTGTTAAAGTGTGATCGTAGACGAATGGCTTACCAGAGAGTGGCATTACTTGGCTGTTTACCAGTTTGCAGGACCATATCTACGGATACATTACAGGTGCTGTTGGAGGTGCCTCCCCTAGACTTGGAGGTGATACGTGGAGATACAAAAGATTAGTAAGGGACTTACGCTGACAAATGATGATTGGGTCTCCTCTACGGAGGTGGAAGATTTGTCCTGTAGGGAGTGTAAACTCATGCTTCCGAATGTGTCCGGTCTAGATGGGACATGGGCGGTATTTTATTATTTTATTTATTTTGATGGGGGCGAATGCCCCCGTTTATTCGGCTTAATACAAGCTACAACTTAAAATTAAACTTAAACTTAAAATTAAGGTTGTTTGGAGTGGTGAAGGAGAACGGGTTTGAGGTAGGTAGTGGCGCGGTGGAAGGCATTGCGGGATTGGTTCTTTCCCGCCATAGGAAGTGTGGCGGGTTGGTAAATAGAAGAGACGAGAGGTACGTAGATTACTAGGGTTAGTTTTGAGGAAAATAGAGTTGTGAAGGGATTCGCATTCAACGTGACCTGCATCTCTGCGTTCCTCATGGGTGTTTAAGTTAATAAGGTTGAGATGGTTTTGATAGGGTATATCTCGAAAAGCAAATCGAAGAAAACGGCACTGGATGCCTTCGATTCTCGAGATATGAACGCGATGATATGGGGACCATACTTGACTGGCGTACACTCTAGGAGGGGGCGAACAAAGGTAAGGGTTTGCGATTTCTTTGGACCATCGTTTTACAAAACTTAGTGTAGAGTTGGCTTTAAGATTTAGCCCATCCAAATGTAAACGGAAGTTGAGCTCCCTATCACACAAAATGCAGAGGTCGCGAAGAGATTGAACGGAGGAGATAGATTGATTGTCGAGAAGGTAGAGTCTAGGAGAAAATTGGTGCCGCTTATGTGAAAAGATGATTGTTTGGCATTTGGGGATTGGATAAAGGCAGGGCTACTTATAACTTTCTTCTGGATATGTTGACCATGAGCTTTCTGCTAACTGGACATCGCTCCTTAAATGCGTTTTTGTATACGAGACCCCTTAGCGAGGTGGCAGGTTGGTCACGCTGAGCTTCCTTTGAGGATTGGATGCATGTTCTGTGTGTGTGTCCAATCTAGTCTGATGCTAGGGACTTACAATCAATGGGCATCACCTATGATGGTGTGGCCTGCGATGTCAGTGGTGTTCTCGCTGGCAGAACGAAATTTGAAAGAATTCGTAGCTTTGCGATGGAGATTTTCCATTGTAGACAGCATAGATAGTTAGTTGGTGACAGGGTATCTAACAGACCTCAAAGCGTCAGTGAAGGAAGAGATGTCAGGTAACAGCGTAGGTGTTGGCATTGTTTTTTTTTTTAGTCGTTAGCACCATTGAATCCTTCAAACTACACGATTGTTCTCAACATAGAGGCTAAGTGGCCAATTGGTAGAAATGGTGCCTGTTTAGATAAATCTGTGAATCTTCTCTTATCTCTTTCTACTACTACAGCTTATAAGGGCTGGCATCATGCCATGGAACAATCCTACAAGGCTGACCAATGAATATTTGTTTGGAAATCTAAAAAGTCTCAGGAGTAGCTTCAACTAAATAAGTAAACAATGACAATGGTGTTGCCATTTACGAGAATATATTTTATTAATTGGTGTTACTTACACAGTTTTAATACATTCTCCTCGATTCTGTCGCTATACCATATATAACATACACTCTAGCTCTTAGTTGTGAGTTGATTTATTAAGTTGTCGCCCTTCTTGATTTTCAGAAATAAAGATCGTATTTCGGAGACACGTTGGCTGTTACAGAGTTCAAAGCTAAGCACCATAAGTTCATCACCTTCTATTTTTATGATCTTAGTCATTTCAAAATCTATTTTTACCCGCAAGCCATCCGCAATCACAAAATTACTATCTTTTCACAGCCTGTCATAATGAATACACCTCCCATGATAATGATTGACTTATCCGCCTCAAAGTCTCAAAAACTCCGATTTTTGTTGATATACTTTGCGTGGAATTTCTAAATAAATTCCCACAACGCAAATTCGCATTCCTGACCTGCCTTCTTCTAACACCTCATACATACGAAGAGATGACAGCTCAGTCTTAGCTCAAGCACATCGTAGTTCATAAATCATCTAAAAGTCAGCCCTTGGGGCAACACCTGATTCTCGGAATAAATTAACACTTTGAGCCTCCAATAAAAGGCCATAATCTACGGCGCGAACGCTTCTAAAAAAAAAAAAAAAAAAAAAACAGATTAGCGCGAATCAATCGGGACACGTTTACAGATACATCCCTTGATCTGCCACCGGCGCAAGCTGGGGTATAATTTTCAGAAAATGAAAAATGGCTTCAAAATTAGTAACCAAAGACCAAAGACCTGAGGTGGGGAAAACACATCTACCTTTCAACACGATCTTTTGTAAATTAACATTCGGAGCATACATTTACCGCAGCCGGAGCTGCAGATTTTGTACGTTTCACTCCAACCGATTAGCATACTTGTACTCGTATCTGTGATTAATGAGCCCAGGAAGTTTTCCCTCAAACACGGGGTTTCAGATTTAAATCCGATGCTCGGTTATATGAGTAGTTGTAGTCAATGAATGAAGAGCTGAAGGCTGACGCGACTACTTGAACGAGTACAATGGCTAGAGAGTGAAACTGGCCATTCAGAAATGCGGTTTCGTGAATTGGAGATGCGTAGGTTTCCGCAATGGATCTGGATTTGGATTTGGATATGGACATGGATGTGGATATGGATATTCTGAGGACATGTTGGTGTACTGGCAAATGGTAACTCCGATAAGAGCTCACTAAATTGGAAAGACAACGATATTAGTAGCGGCAACGAAAACGAAAAATTAAAAAAAAGAAATGCATTCGTGCAGCACGAGGGCGTTATGGCAAACGACATTCATCATGAATCCGACAAGTGTGTGTGGGTGCAAATGATATGTGAGTCAAGCCAATGTACCATGGCCTCATGATACCCCAATGATACCCCCATGATACCCTCTTATTGTACTCGTACAATGGCTTTCATGGTCCATGTGGAGGCAATTGCTTTAGCTGAATTGTATTGGCGCCATCTCCTTCATTCGCTGGATCCATGGGAAAATAATTGAAATTCCATTGGAGAAATTCGCATTGAGGAGCAAGCATTGAGAACCAGGCATCAAAGTATCGCGCATCGCATGCATGTAATCTGTTGCACGTGGGTGTCGTGTCTTAGTTACCATGGTTGTCGATGTCGTTGTTGTCGCTGTTGTCTCTTAGTCAGCCCCCATCCCTATTGTCGATCGACTTTGGGTAAAAGCAATTTCGAATTGGAACTTCGATTCATGAGAAATGAGATCTTTGCACTTTGAGTCATGTTGGGAGCTCTGGACTTTTAAATTTTCTTCGATTTGGTGACAGAGTCACTTTAACAGGAATGGAAGTGAAATGTTAAAAGGACCCGATGATAGTATATGCAATGCATTGTGTAGGTGCCTACTTTGGCTTCTAATTTGAATTCAATTTTCTTGAGTTTAAAGAAAGGTCGGTGCTTAATCTTGAGGAATGAAGGTCGATCTAGGAATAGATAATAATTTAATCCCAAGCTTCTCATATGGCTGCCTATCACCAACGAGGATTCAACCTCGAATCAAGCATGGAGAATCTGAAGAAAGATGCACTATTGACAGCACTAACGTAAGCTAAAAAGATATATCCCTTAAGGGCATGTGATCTTGACAATACTCTATGAAAGGCTGTCCGAAAAGCCAAGAACTTATCTGTCGAGTCCACATTCAGCACTCCGACCTAGATAATTTGATGGCCAGGGTTATGGAACACTCATAAGCTATAATAGAAAGATGCAGAGTAAGTCGTTGCAACGGCACCGTCGATATACAGTATGTAATTAATAGCAGTGATAGTAGCAGGCGGACATAATACTTCTAATGATTGAATAAATTGCCATGTGAAAGGTAACTATAATAACTCCTGGTCCACAATGTGGACAGCTGCCAATCAACGTTTCTCTTTGAGTATCTAATAAGCACATTAGAGAGATGACCTGCCGGGGAGTTCTATCGAAAGGCCTTGGAAGGCCATAGGTGCGTCAAAATTAGGATCGTATGTGAAGCAAAGCTTTCTTTTTGAAGTTGTGGAATCTTAGAAACACACATTTGAACTGCAAACATGATTTATTTCCGTCACCTGTTCTATGGTATAATGAAGAACTATAGCGACTTTATGAGGACATTTCAGGAAACCTTCTAAAAAGCACCTCCAAGAAAGCAGAAACAACCAGAATAATTGGCACTGAAAAGCACGTGGCCCTAGACATATTGACTTTAAAAACTGACGCTTTGATAACACGTGTCTCGACTCTGCTGACTCTAATTTTAAGGATTTACCGACTGATGTACTCAGCTCCTACAAAAACATAAATCCAACTCGAACTATTCTTCACCGGAGTCAGAACTATTTATGGATACGGTGCTAGCGTATGGATAACAATCAAATTGGTGAAGGTATACGTAATGATAGTTGCCATTAACTGATCTTTGGCTAACATACAAACTAGTTCGAGAATACAAAGTTCTCTCCACAAAGTCAAGGAGAGGATTTACTACGACTTACGTGTGTCTCAGAACACAAACGACTGCGAAAAGTAAGACTATCAGTGGAGTTTCTGGACAAGTCCCAGAAGAGGACTTTCCAGGTCTGTATTTGCGTTAGAATGAGCACCTTTCTATTGACGGCAAAGTAGAGTTCAGACAAAAGTTTTTTTTTTCTGTCGGGACAGACCTCTCAGACAAAGATTCCTCTTAATGGAATCTTTCAGTCTTTCGAAGAAAGATGAGCTGGCTTTTCAGTGATAAACGATTACCAGCAGTCTGATGCGATCGTAAGCAAAACATTCTCAGAGATAGTATTCCACGGTGTCATAATCAAGCATCGCAGGATGTTGTATAACTTATGCCCAGCACATCGAAGTCCTTCACAAAAGTGTAGTTCCCCGTCAAGACCCCAATAAGCAAGGGACAGCAGGAAAGTTGCTGACTTAGAGACGTTGAGAAGGATTCGTTTGTTCTGCCCGCAACCTGTTGACTCATTCCATCTGCAGTACTGCTCATATGAAACCCATCTGCCAATTGCAGCTCTAACAGAGGGCTAGAACGTAGGCTCGGGTTCTGAAAAGCTCTCAGGCGATTTCATTTCGCGTGATTTCATTTTGACCTGGGACCTAGATGTCGTAAGTGGGTTCAGCAAAGCTCTAAACACAGCTTGGCTGTCGCTGCAAATACTTCACCTCTTCCACCGATTCTTTACAATATAGTGTATAGTAGTTCACTGCCATCAGGATTGTGTATATCTTCTCTTGGAAGATAGACGCAAGTTTTCCTAACGAGGAGTGAAATCTAACGTTGTCGTCCTCCAGAAAGACGCCATCACCAGACACCATCGGATATCAGTTTTGAAACTATCCTGGCTCAGTTTCTGGCGAAAACCTATCAGTTCTGGTGTTCATTGATATTTCCGTAAGATTAGAGTCAAAAGATGGTAGGCGCGCAAGGCTATCAAAGTGTCAGTGCATTTTGTATCAAAGCGCACTTCTTTTTAAACGGAAGATGGCTTTGTGAGTGCACCTCATGACATGTATGTATATCAAGGGGAGGGAGATTCATCAATGCGTCTAGAACGGAGGCAGTCGTGTTGGGGGAAGATTCCGTGCAACAGAATGTGAAACAGTTCTTTGGAGTCCGGTAAAAGCAGCAATGATGTATTTTCCTGAGAGCTTATTCCACCAGACAATCGACGCATAGGATATAATTGGCCTTATCATAGCCGTGTAGATCCAGAGAACCTTTATTGGTGACAGGCAGCATGTCTTGCCGATAGCTCCTTTGCACTGCCAGAAGGCTAACAGCGCCTTAGAAGCTTTCGACGTAACATGTTTAGTCCAAAGATGGTTCCTATCCAGGATGACATCCAAATACTTAGCTTCTTTGGGGAACTGGATGATGATGCCTTTAAGCACTAGACGACTGAGACCTTCTCCAAAAAAGAACAACCTCAGTTTAGAGAGGATTAACAGAAAGCACATTTATAGTGCTCCAATCGTCGACTGTACATCTACTCGTACATCTTCAGCGTATGCTTGTGCATAGACATTAGAACTATTAATTGCATTGAGCAGTGAGCCGACCAATATGCACAATGGAGACCCGAGACAGTACACCGCCTTGCGGCAACCTCTGTTTACCCCTGCCATCACATATTGGCATCCGCAATTATTGTACTATTCACAAAACTAGTGATTTGTCTATGAGGTGGTGCCTGGCCGAGTTACACATGCCGTCAAAGCTTGCGTTGCCGAAAGCGCCCTCAATGTCGATGAATATCTCCAGGACGTAATTCTTCTTATGGAGATTTGAAGCGCACTCTCGCAAATCTTCCGCATTGGTAAGCGTATTGCATCGAAGGCAGGGCATGCATTTGCAAGGCAGTACTGTGCACATGGACTTCAAACGAGCTGCGAAGATTCTCTTCAGAGTTACCAGCAGCTGATCTATACGTTCTTGTAACATAACTGGGTAAATATCATCGGTGCCAGGCGATTTGAAGTCATCAAAGGAAGCAACAACATCTTTGATGGCCTCATCCATCACCACAACCAATGTTATATACCAGCTATGGGGTGTTGTGTTATTCACCTTACTAGCATTTTCGTTCACAGGAGATGGTTATAAGCTGATTCTGATTATGTTGCTTGAAAAGTGAGCCTCAAGCATGAAACGGAGAGTATCTTCTTTTGACTCAGTGTAGGTGGCATCAGATTTTCTGAGTGATTACATCCTGGTTGATCTTCCCCTTTTAAAGACATTGACCGGCCTACTTGTGCCAAAGACAGTTTCAATCTTTTTGGAAATGTCTTCATAAGAGGCACTTGATTTTCTTCCAGTCTTCCTCGAAAATAGTCTTAAGTGACCTGTTCAGACGTTTTCTGGTTTCTTTACGCTGCATATCTGCGTTCCACCAAGATACGGGCGATCTGCGAGATGGCTTTCTAGCTAGATATGCCATTTCAAAATACTTGGTGAAAGTACCGTTCAGGTTCTGAACGGCTTCCTTTAGCTTTTGTTTTGTCATGAGCTTAGGAGAAGTACGGTTAGACTTGCCCAGCTCCTCCGCAAGTCGTGTCCAATTAGTTTTCTGCGGATTCTTCCTCTTCAACACGGTTGAGCCCTTGCATCCGATTCTGGATTCGATGTACCTGTGGTCTGATATGGAGATCTCCGATAGTACTTTCCACCCAGAAATCTCGATTACTTGCTTTCTTACTCTCGTAAAAAAAGTGACGCGAGAGCCAACATTGTTGACAACCAGGTCAGGCAATATAATTAATCCAGGAGATGATTGCGTCTCACATAGCAGCATAAGATGGTGGCTACCGGCCTCTGCGGTGATGGTAATAACGAGTCATAGGAAAAATAAGCAGAAGCAGCAACGAATTTGTGCCGTTCGTTTTGTAGCTTATGTCTGCAGCAACGAAATTTTGGTTATAAAATTGCACAAGCATAGACAGTGAAAGTGAGTTCGGCACATAAGGCTAGTTCTCGGAGTTTCCGATCGCTCGTCATATAGTGGTGTGAGACCCCATAAACATCCGAACCCACAGATGCGTTTCTTCCGCACTGGTGATTCCTGTATGGATATTATGTGAGATTTTATGTTCAACCATGAAAGTCTCATACGGCACTTGTCACCATGGTTACTAGAATATTACTAGAATATTACAAGATAAAGGACCTACTATGGAGCGTATAAGGAGTCAATCGGCCTAGATCTACGAGTAAGTATTTAAAAAATCATCTTTTCGTCAATTGGATTTTCCTTCCTTTTCAGAGTGTTCTGCGCTCGTTAGTAGTCGACAAGTGAGCAAGATTTTTTGTTAGTCGCTGAAATAAATCAGAGCCAAAGCTGTTTTGTTAGACGTTGCCGGGATACTTAGGGAATGAGTGGACTGGTGGCCCACTGGTGCTATTTGACTTTGTGCATATTGCTTTTGACATTAGTAATTTTCAGTCATAGTAGAAGTAGCAGTAATAACAAAGAAGAACTGATCTGTTTATCTTCATCTAGATAAAATCTGCAGCGTCAGCAGATGTCATTCTAAGAAGGTAGGTCCTTCTTCGTTGGCTGAATTTAGATAAAATAAGGTCTGCCTTACAATTCTCTATGGCCATTGTTATCGAATATTGAATTACTTTGCAACCTTTGAAAGAAATTTGTTAAAACCACATGGTATGCATGTTACGGTGCATGTATGTATATCCTGACGTTCTAGTGAATTCGTCGAAACATGCTTCGTCATCACTTTCTGTCACAGGGTCTTAGAAAATGCAAAGAAATCTTTTCCGTGTTCTTGTTTCAAGATAAGACCCCAACAGAAAATTTGTTCAAATCAGCTAAGTACTGCCGACTGAGAGAAATTGATGGCGCACCAACACTACGATACTTTTCAGATTGTAGATAACTGCTTATAATCAGTTCGAAAATCTTTTTCCTGAGACCATGCTTAGAGGAAAACTGCCTACCTCTTCACATATTTTCCTGTGGAGTGTTTTTGTGTTGAACTTTCCCCGAAAAACCATACACACAGCCCTTTTGTAATATCGTTTTGACCCCAAATTATCATATTTCTACTCGTTACTCCTTTACAGGATGCACAGATCAGCCTGTATCACGGATGACTTTTATGACCCATTGGAAAATAATTTTTTTAGCTCTACCTTTAGGTTGTCGGTATTTAGTAATTTGATTATCCTTTCGTAGAACTCCAGTACGAGTTCAAGATTTTGCAACTCGTTGGCCACTATGTTGCATGAGAAAAACTTCTTCCTCTTCTTCATCTGAGTAAGTTCTTCTTGTAGCTCCTTTCAAGTTTTCTGAACAAAGTTGTTTTATTTATGCACGCTGCAGCAGGACCAGCTGTGTAGGTGGACGTCTGTAGATTAGAGGAGCTATTCCCCTGACAGAAAGCAATTATCGCCATTTTTGCTGTTCCTTACCTTGACGTTAAAAGTCTTGCAATTGGTGTTTCGATAATCGTCGCTTTGGCAAAAACGCAGAATAACTGTGCCAATATTTATGACAAATAATCAGTCGGTGGTTTAGGTTTAAAGTACTAGCTGAGCAAATATTTTGGGAACTAGGCCCTAGCAACGAAGAAACCGTCTCAAGAGCGGTAGTACCAGGACAGGGCCAGTAGTTTGCATAAACGCAAAAAAATCCTCTAACATCAACCAGACAACGAGTCACTTAATTGGACAGCAAGTCCTTTTTAGCGACTTTCTATGAAGGACTTGAAGATGTTTCCTTACAAAGTGAAACTAGTACATCATTGCAAATTCCGTGTAAATTACAGTCAAACCCTCCTAAACCATGAATGCGAAGATGATTTCGCGTTGAAAGCAATCATGACAGATGAAGCAGACTTTCGCCCATGGATAAGTGAATTAGTAAAATTATCGCTCCCGGAGTTTGGGGAATACCGCCTCTATTTGGTGTGGCAGTTACGGCGGAAATTCCTGGAGGATAGCTGCGGCAGTATTTTTCCACGGTTCCAACGGTTCAACAGAACCGTTCAACAAAATATTTTAGCCACAAATTGACATATCTAGTTTGAAGAACATCTTTTTCCAGTAGCACGGGGCAATCAAACAGACAGCAGGAGCCGCAATAGACTTTCTGCAGCAAGACTTTCCGCTGACCAATTGATCATCATAGACATATTTCTTAAAAGCGTTTTTAAGTCACTGATCCAGACAAATAATCGATGGATTCATTGGGCTTTAAAGGAGAAAAAGTCTATGAATCCAGGCTGAATGTGCATTGATTTTATCTGCAGACGTCTCAATAAATTTACTCGTAACCAACTTCTATTTTCAAAGTTACTCTCTTGGGAAATTCAATTAGGACTTTTGCGTCAAGTTGTATACGAGTATGAGGAACCAACATATTTGATGTATGCTACCAAAATTGTTTAATTGAATCCCAAGACGCTCTGTACTAACTACAGTTTAGTACTTGCCTTCTTTACTTTCAGAAGATGGTTTGCGGAAACTATGATATATGTGAAAGCCTTTGTAATCGCTGGCTTTGACCCTGAAATTTAAGCATGCTTCTGACCGGAGCTTATCTCCAACTTTGTCGAGGACAACCATGACTGTTAAAACATTATGGCGGTTTGGGCCAGGGAACTTAACGATAATGTTGCTCCCGAATAAGGGCAAAAGGAAAAACTTTTATAACAGTCATGATGACAAGGGAATTGCTTCGTGCCTGATCGGGAAAATATTGTCTGTTCAGAGTTTGGACTGGGCCAGTAGCGCAACAATCAGTCATGATGTATCTCCTCGTGGTGGTCCCCGGGAAACTAGGGCGTATCACAATATGCGTGAAGTGCGAAAGGCCTAGCTTTCTAGGATAGGTTACGGAGGTTAGCATCCTTCGTAACTGAAATCAAAACCGCTACCGAAACCAGCACTACGATTGAATATCGATCAAAACTTCACTTGCTGTTCATCGACTTCGAAAAGGCGTTCGACAGTGTCGAATTTATCTGGCTTGCTTTGCGCAGGAGGAGCATCCCAGATAAATTGATTGCTACTATCAAGGCTACATATGATGGATCCAAATGTCACGTTCCACATAAAGGAAGGTTGTCAGAAGGTTGTGGATCAATACGGCAAAAACAAAAGGGATCAGCCTTGGAACTACCTCGTCTAACCAAGTAGAGATTTCAGGACAACCGGTAGAGATTGAATCCGTGCTTCTTTATGGGTGCAGCACTTGGAAAGTCACACCCGCTATCATAAGAAAGTTGTAAACGATGTCAGCGAAACATCTTGAGCATTTTCTGGCCCAACCGTATGTCTAATGATGAACTTCATGCGAGAACAGGTCAGGAACCCATTGACTCTATCATACGAAGATATAAGTGGCAGTGGATTGGGCACACGCTTCATAAAGGTCAAGAGTGCATTGTGAGTCAAGCAATGGAACCCTCTCACGCAGAGAGGTAGACGAGTGGGCCGACTTGGAAGTACTTGGCGAAGAACGGACGAAGAGGAGCTGAGATACATCTCTAAAAACCGTACACGATGGCGCGTATGAGTGGTGGAGGCCCTATGCCCCGCTAGAAGAACCTCACGGACATATTAGGTCCGAGGACCTAAGTAGTAAGTACAATTCAGCAACATTACAAGGATATCCAGCTGTTAAATCGATCAACTACTAAATCGATTCAACAACAATCAATGGAGGATCCATTTCTCGTTCAACCCCAAATAGTTCCAAAATCTGATATTATAAAATCTCCTCGCATGCTGACATGACGTTAGATTGTGAACTGAAAACAACTACACATACACTCATCTAATCATCGCTAGAGAAATGTAGGTGTAATTTGGTGTACCACAGGAAACTCATTTACGTCCCACACTTTTTCATTCAAAGTTTTTCTCACAATTCTTCAACAAAGTTTCTGCAAAATTCTTTCTTCACTCGCTATGGTGTCATTATCTTACGGCAAAGTTGACTTTATGCGACACCGGAACACGTACAAGGTACCACTTACCCATACTACACTCACCCGCTCCTACAACTA
This sequence comes from Volucella bombylans, assembly GCA_949129095.1. Taxonomy (NCBI): domain Eukaryota; kingdom Metazoa; phylum Arthropoda; class Insecta; order Diptera; family Syrphidae; genus Volucella; species Volucella bombylans. The sequence continues at coordinate 170,643,179 of OX422142.1, forward strand.
TTGCACATTAATGATGAAGAACAAATCAAAAGCCTTCCTTCTAGAAAGTGCACTGCTTGTCCGTGTTTCCACCAAAAGAAGAAGAAGAAATATAAAAACAACCCGAAAGGTAGGTAATAGCACCTTCTTAAAATACCCGACATTTACGATAAGCTAATGACACCTAGCACCGCAACGATACTTTCGCTTCATTACAATTTCGGAATATTGTAGTTCACAGCCCGGTTTGAGGCTATTATGCCCTTAATTACGAAAAAATGCAAATTATCTACGAGTTTCTGTTTAAAAATGCTAGCATTTCGGTAATTAAGTGAAGTGGCGGCGCCACATCGCCCCACTCGACAGCCAAAAAATTCATTCCAATTGCACCTTGTTGTGCTATTATGTACGTACGAGTTTGTACTACACGAATACGTTAGACGGATACGAATACAACTAGGAATACGAGTTCGTATTGTGTTTAGTCTGTTGCAACAGCATGTAAGACATCGGCATGAGTTAGACTAACATGCACAATGCACATATTAAGTATGATTACGAGTAGAAGTATCTCTGTATCTATCCCCCCTATAAAATGGCGAAACCAGGCACCCCAAGACCTGATGGCGTAATAAGATTCACCCCAAAAATAAAACACACACGTGTAGGTAGAGTGCTAGACAAGATATACGAGTAGCTCCCCCCAAAAGGATATCCATTTCCACTATCTACAATAGCATTGCGAAAATTTCAAGCATTTCGTGTCCATATGCCATATCTGCTGTGAAATGACGTTTTTAAGGCGGATGTATCCATAGTTGGCTTGTACGAATAGTTGGTTGTAGTATGGTAGCTGGGTGGCCAGCTTGATGTTTGCGTATTTAATTTCTTCGAGAACTAATATTTGTTGTGATGGGCTGCTCCTCCTCGTCATGGTGTTTATGGTAATTTGAGTTTTAACGGGTACACGAGAAAAGTTAATACCTTACTAAATATGCTAAGTTGAACAATTTTAGTTGCTTCAGTGGACTTCCTGCAAAAATTGTCACTATACGAGCAGAGAGAAGATTCCTTGAAGTTGGTGCCTTCAATTGGTGGCTGAGACTTTGACAACTTTGACTTTGGCAACAAATGCGTGTCGTTGTTCTTGGTATTTCTATTGAAAATAAATATAGGAATGCGGATATATGTATAGAGAGTATGGAGAGTGACATATTACCCGTACTTTGAGTAAGACATGGCTTTGATGGAAGATTTTAAATCGTCGACCTTTTAAGCGATCACTTTCATTAGTTTGCAGGAAGTTTGCAATAAAAATTACCATGACAACCGTCTACGCCTAAAAAACTGCAAGACCACATAAGCTCTCCTGTGGAATCCCATTAAAAATTCCGATTAAATTAAAAGCTGTTGTTATTCTGAGATTACACAGTACAAAGGGTATCCATGAGCGTGACTGCTTTTCTCAGATAGATATTGGATGTAAACGTGCTCTTAATTCTGATAACTTATAGGCGAGGAGTTATTTAGACTTTGTCAAATGCAGAAGAGGGGTTCACCATCCTTTTAAGTAGACTTAAGAACCTTCAACTTAGACACTGATGTATATGTATATGACAGCATTTGCATGATGAGCCGTAATCGAGGGTGGGCCAGGACATAATAAGCTAGCTCATCTGATCAGCTCAATTTAAAGCTAGGCATTCCAGTTTTTCACACCGAATTTGTTTAGGATGGTCCCTTTCCACTGATCATTATGTCTCACCAGTTATTTGCTATTTTTACAGTATCTGTTCTGATGATAAATTACCTCTTTTCCATCATCGACGAGGAGTGCAGAGCACAATATATATGGGAGTCCCTACAGCGATCTTGCTTGAAGGGAGCCAAATCATTGCTTGGAACGTCGAAAGGCCCCTGCCAACACGCCAGGGAAACATGGTGGTGGAGAGATGAAGCTAAAGTAGTGATACGGGAAACGAAAACGACTTTCCAGTGCTCTTCTACTAGTACATAGAGATAAAGAAGTGATAGGCCTCTATCGGGAGTTGGAGGAATTATTACCATCGGTCTCTGATAAGAACTAGGCTACCCAGGAGCTTCGACGAAACAACTTGAATAAGGGAACAACTGTTTTCAAAATAGCCGCCCAGAGAAGAAGAAATGATCAGAAGATTCGTTCCATAAAGTTAAATAACAATGTTCTAGGCTAGCTTCTTGTGGAAGACGACGGGTATACTTTCCAAGAGCCATGACGAAGCATCTGAAATTACTGTCGAAGAAGTTAAGAACGCGGTCAAATACTCCACAAAAATAAAAGCGGTTGGAGCAGACGAGATACCCTCTGAGTTCTGGAAAAAGATGGGAGACATCCGGTCCAGATGGCACATTATTGTCATCTGCTTGATCGTTGAGCTGGTACTAGACGGCCGATTGCGGCAAATTTTTGTAATACGGCTGTCTGATGACCAGTGCGGGCTTGTCTCGGGTAAATCAACATCAGATGCAATCCAAAGTGTAAGGATCAAAATGGAAAAACATCGTGATTCCTTAAAGGACTTGCATATGGTGTTGGTTGATTTTGGAAAAGCCTTTGATAGACAACCAAGAGATCTCTTATGGGTGGCGTTAAGACAACGACGAGTTCAAGAAACCTACGTGAGCATGATTATGGACATGTATGAAGGAGTAAAATGTCCCGCAGGAGTCAATGAAAAGTTCTCAATAAAAGTTTTTGTACACTAGGGAGGCGTCCTCAGTCCTTTGCTATTTATTGCAGTCCTTGATTGTATGTTTGAAAGAAAAGTGACAGACCCCAAAGTGCATCAGTTATTCTTTCCCGACAATGGAGCTATCATAAGTGAAGATAAATCCTCCCTGCAACGAGCACTTGATGTACGAGTATGAGTGGATGTTTTGGAGGGAAACGGATACAGTATTAGTTCAAAAAAGACAGAGTATCTGTGCTGCCCGTTCTCTGATTCACACCGGCCTATTCCAGGCATTTTTTTTGATTGGAAAAGTGCTACCCAAATGCGATGAGTTCAAATATTATTTCTGGGATCTATGATCAGTAGTGAAGCAACTTGTAATGATGACATCAATCCTCGCGTAAGAGTAGGGTGGATGAAGTGTAGGGAAAACTCCGCTATATTCCTAAGCTGAAAGAAAGACTCTACGCTGCAGTTGTACAATGTACAAAAAGTATGAGGACATATTAACGGCAGCTGAGATGAAGATGCAGGAGTAACAAGGCTTGACAGAATAAGAAGTTCGAAGATTCGAGGAAGCCTTCATGTAAAAGAACACATCACAAGCAAGATAGAGCACAACTGGCTTAGTTGGGATTATCATGTTAATTGAGAGTAACTTCGAACCCCGTCAAAAAGGCAATATCAATCAACATTTCAACACAATCGCGCAAAAAAAAGGCAGACCCAAAAACAAATGGATCACACAAATGCAAAAACACCAGCATGAGACTGGCCTCAGTGACGAAGTGATCCGAAACCGGGAAGCCTGCTGGTACTTCCATAGGTCAAACCGGCAAACCCCACAAGCGGACCAGTAGGGATGCAGTACGGTGGGAGAGTTGTGATCCTTCTACTCTCGATTATAACCTCGCTGTAAGAAAAGAAGAAGAAGAAGTGCCTTTTATGCGATGGTCCGGTGGTATATTTTCTAATACACCTCAATTATTTTCGCACCATTTTCTTAATTCAAAACTACCCCTTGCTGGCAATGATATGAGTTCGGTTTGCAATTGTCTAGCTTCTTCTAGGCTTAGAGCGCCTCTCAGAATATCTACATAAAATGCTGGTGTGACCTTCTTCGCCGCCAGAGCAAAATGATTCACGTCATCATATGCTAATTGATTCAAAACCCTGGCCGCCAAGAACGAAGCCGGGACAGTTCCGTATGTGGCCGTGTAAAGGCGAAAAACCAGTATTAGGTGGTACATTTTAGTAATGACAGCTGTACAACCGAATGTGTGAACGCGAAACTTCAGTGTTATCGCAAATAGATCAGGCTGGAAAACTGGTCCTACCATGAGCAAATCATTGAGTGAATCAAAGACCACTCCTAACTTTGCGGTTGAACTGCTTGCCTTAAGAACGCAATGGTGTGCCCTTGATTGTTTCAAATCAGCAATAGCTTCCATGTCTTGTAATCTAATATATTCGTTGGTGAATGATGAATACTGATTAAAAATCTCTGTAAGTTTATGAAGTTTACGCTCTAGAGATAGGGATTAGCGCAAAGCTGTTTCCTATGTGATTTAGCTTGATATTTGCTGGACTCCATTCGACGAGAGTATTTCGTGATTTTCATCACTACAGCTATTGATGAGTTATTTGAGATATCTTCCCTATACCAAAGTTAAGCGTCCCAGAAACAACCCATCCTAATATTGTATTCTGTATAGTAGGAACAAAAGAGAGGTACCGATGTACATTGTTTTTAAATGTTTGGAAGTTATAACGACCAAGAAATACAGAAATTGGCAGGGTATTCCATAAGCGAGTTGCACGGCTTAGGAATGAATCACGATTTTTTACAGTACGTCCGAAAGTCGGCTTTAGGGTATACTGATGAGCATTCATAGCGAGACGTTTGTTACGGTTGAAAGTTTGAATGGACGGAATGCTATTGGCGATTTCAGTGGAGTACTGGTGGTTAAAATAGCGATTAAATAAAGTGAGATAGGAGACATTACGTCGGTGTTCGAGGGTGTCAATTGATTGACAAATATCTATAAGTTTTCTCGCACGGTTTTGAATCCTATCTCGCAGATAAAGAGATGTTTTAGGAGCACCTGGCCAGATGTGGGCATTGTATTCCAATTTTGGCCTTTATATTTAGGCCAGATCAGAGGGGGTAATATATTTCTTACGTCGCTTGAGGAAACCTAGACATTTCGCAGCATTTCTGGCGACATCAAATATGTGGTCATATGGAAATGGAAAGTTTTTCGGCTTCGACGGTGAAAGTGCCATTCATGGATAATGGCTGGGTGTTTAAATTTCGCTTTAACTACAGCAGACAGAATCTTATTTTGGAAGCATTAAATTCCACTCTCTTGTGAGACATGCCATCAAATCACCGGTGGACTTTTTGCTACGAAAATCGTACTGACGATCATTGAGAAGTATTCGTGGTCCGAGATATTTCATTAGCTGACGATTTGTCAGCGTTTCCATGATCTTGGAAAGAAGGAAAATAAGTGCAAGGGTCTTTAGGAAGTGAGGGAATAAGATTCGCGTTTTTTAGGGACAGGCTAGACAATTGCTGCTTTCCATCTGCTCGGAATGAGTCTTAAAGAGCTGGATTAATGAAAAAGCTTAAGCAGTGGTTTTGCTTCAAGTAGGTATGAATACACTTAAAGTGCCTGAGCACGATTTAATTCATTTGGAAACTGGGATAGAGAGGGAAAGAAAGATTTTTGGGCTCAGTGGTTATTTCGCTCCATTGTGGAGGTTGGCTTGTTGTTGATTGCTAGTCAACTACTCATCTTACATGATTTTTGTTAACTGAAAAAATTAATATGTCTTGGGATTCGGACACCGAACCTTCCGATTTGGAAGCCAGTGCACTACCACTTGTGTGGTGTGCAGCAAGCAGATTGTCCAAAGAGCTGACAGCTGGAATGTCATTGTTAATGAGCGTTGGAATGGAGGATGAGCCAGAATTTCTGATGTTTTTGACAAACGATCAAAAGCTTTTTCTGCCTTTGGGACATTGTAGTATTTTTTGCCTCAACTTTTGGTCGTATTGGAATTTCACACGCTTAAGAAAGGCTTTGCAGTCATTTCTGGTTCGTTTGAACTTTTTTCGGTTTTCCTCTGTCGGGTTGGAATAAAGGATCTTATACTACATCTTCAAGTCCTTCAGCAAAATTCGACGCAACGAACGTCTACTGAACCAAATTCGAACCAAATGGTGGCATTCGTTGTCTCATCGATGTTTATCGGCCGTCCTTGGCCACAGCAGTGATATTCTGGGTCGAACGAGCAATGCGGGGCCGACCACTTCTTGCGACATCACTAGTAGACCTAGTTTGGACGAGACGCTTGGGCTAACGCTTATTTGTTCGCTCACTTTTCACGACAAAATTCACGCTGCGTTAAAACCACAGACCGAAAGTTGGTCAAATAAGCAGAAACAAAAATCCCGCGTTCTTTAGGTGTGTATCGATCGATTGCTTGTCAACTCATTCTCTATCTGTCTACAACTTAAATGTCAAAGCACAATGATACTTGACGCCATATGCAAAAATTATGGCACATTTACCTTATGACATTACTTTTGCCCCACCTTGTATTACAATTTGATTTTGGGACAAATTGTAAAATGGGTGCGTTCAGGTTAATAATTCAAAGTCTCTAGAAGCGATCTGCAAAATAGGATAAAGAGCCAAAAATAACACAAGGTCCCTTTACAACATTGCTACTGGTGATGAAACGTTTCTTTTGAGAAGTCAAAGCAGAAGACAATGTTGATTTGCTTTTACGGTTCCAAGGGCATTGTCATTGCACCGGACAAACAGATAATGCACAATTCTATGTTGATGTTTTGAAGCCTTTGGTGTATCGTATTTGTCGTATTCGGCCAGAATTGTCGTTTGTTCTACGATAATGCGCTATCTTATCGATCGACCCTTCTGACCGATCTTTTGCCTAAAAATAGCCTTTTTACTATGAACCACTCCCCGTATTCGCCTGATTTCGCCGTGCGACTTTTATCGTGCATCTGCTAATGAAATGAAAGCGTTTTGTGGACTTAGAAGCCATTCACAAGGCTTGTACTGACATCCTGAAGGACATCCCGGCCGACGATCTAAAACACTCATTCGGCATGATTTTAGACCGTGCAAATCGCTCTTTTGAATCGGAAGGGGACTATTTTCAATAAAATAAATCGGTTTTGCCAAAAAAATAAACTTTTTGTTGTTCCTATTTCTAAAAAGTCCTGCTTACTTTGGAACGCCTTTTGTGTAATCCGATCAGTTAGAGCTGGAGACTTAACAGAATAAGATTGGTAACCTTGGAAAAATAAAGGATTTTTCAATAGGGACCTAACGAAATGCACTCTTAAACTTTTTTACGATCCGTCGATGTCAAAACGTCAGTCAAGATAACTTTAAGAGAGCTTACTCCAATTTTTGGTCGTAATAATCGTTCCACCAGGGCTGTGCGTGTAATAGTGGACAAATTCGAGTCAACATATTCACAATTGAATGTTGCTGCTTCAGTTCAAAAAGAGCCAAATCAATCGATTCGCCGCCGTTCACAGGGATCGAGAATCTCTCAGTCCACATTGTGGTAGATATTTCGTAAAGATTTTAGCCTACACCCTCACAAGATCAAATTAACTCAAGAACTCTTGTTCATTTGAAGCGCCAAAACTTCTCTGATTGGGCTCTGCAAAAGTTTGAAGAAAGTCCTTTTATCGAAAAATCATCTTTACCCATGAATGATCATTTTTGGCTTAATGGTTTTGTCAATAAGTAAAATCACATGTGCAGCAAACCCACATGTGCTTCAAGAGACTCCATTGCATCAACAAAAAGTGACCGTGTTGTGTGGATTTCATGCCAGAGTTGTGATTGGACCGTATTTTTTCATCGATGAAAATGATCGCCATGTTACGGTCAATCGAGTTCGCTATACTGCCATTTTGGAAGACTATTTTTAGCCAGAATTCGATGGACTTGACATCAATGATATGTAGTTCTAACAAGATGCGGCCACATGCTACACAGCAGGTCACACAATTGATCAATTGAAAGGGGAGTTCGGTAGTCGTGTAAACTCGAGAGATGGTCCGATCGAATGGCCACCTTGCTCTTGGTTTATGCCAACAAGCCAACAACGTTAGAGGATCTCAGGAAGAATATCGAACGTGAAATTTTCATCGTTCCGGCCGATATGTGTGGAAGAGTGGTGGAAAATTGGCTACAAGGAATCGATCGCTGCAAACGTGCTCGCGGTGATCATATGAACGACATCGAATTCCACACGTAAATTTGTGTACTACACCTGTGTTTGTGTTTTATTTAAATACAAAACTGTTATGTCCTTATTGAGAAACCCGATACTTATTCGAGATAATAGCAAGCAAAAATTGTCTTGCAAGTCGCCTAGAAAATTTGAAAACGAAAAGTGCCGTGGATGAATCGAAATTCGAATTTTACGGCTTTAATAATCCACTGCCCACTTGACCATGACACAGCATTCTCCCTTTAACTGCAGCCAATTAGTCAAGATACCAAGCCATATCGTTAAATTCTTAAAAAAGCCATCGCCGTCATCACGATAATCATTAGCCACCTCTTACAAGCATCGAAATCTGAATTTAAACCCAATTCGCAGACACATGGCACCAGATGACTTAGTCAGTGGTGTCCTTTTTGCATGTTGACAATCTAAATTTAGAAATCTGCCTTGTGCGCAACGATAAATATAGAGAGTCACACTCTCTCAATTTCAATGCACATGATTGTATTTCGTATGTCAACCCTCGAGACGACCTCGCCACTTTGGTCTTTCAACAAATTGATTTCCCCCAATCCATAGTCGTTTGCCAACAAATCCAAACGTCGCCAGCTAAATCTAATGGCGAAATGGCAAAAAAAAAAAAATCTGCAACTGAAAGTTATGTGCCTCCTTCAGTAGTTTTACGATTAATTAGCCTCCTGTTACCAACAGTTCGCGCTGGGGTTGCGTCATGCCTTGGTCGCGGCGCGTAGGTGAAGGTTTCCGTTTCGCAAAACAACCAAACCTCAGATGCGACTACTCGTGTAGCCGAGTTTCATGTGAACAGTTGTGAAGCCTGAAGTCTAAAATCGAATGCCACTTAAGTTGGCTCTGCAAAACTTGACTCTGTCAGCGGGACAACAATTCAATGATCACTTCTATTGTTTGCCGTTGGCTGTGTCTATTTGCCATTTGGTTGGAGTTTCGGTTTACTTTACTACGGCACCACCACACGAGAGACTTAGTTTAAGATGGATGACGCGGAACTATTGGTAACCAGCAGCTCCAATCCAACCAAATCCATACTGAATCCATTGAATCTATCAAGTCTATTGTGCATTGCATTGACAATAGTCGGATAGTCCAAGTCGTACTCGAATTCATGTATCTCAGAGCTACGAATGGGAATGCATACTCGTATGTACAATAGTATCTCTGCGAATAGGAATATGAATGTACGAGAACGAGTTCGAGTAGTGCTTCCAAAAATAGCTCCCCTTTCGGTTGTTTGTTTGCTATTTTCAGCCAGAGAATAACTGATGACGAAGTGGTTCCAACACCAAAAGATACAAAAAAAGAAATTCGAATCTATTTTCGGCACTATCGAGGAAGTAAACGTTGTTGGTCCGGGTTTTTGATTTTTTGATTTCTGATTTCGGTGTTTGCTTACTCGGCGTGTGCACGGATGGATTGCTGGTGTTGATGGTGGTGGTGAATTTGTTAATTTTTTTTTTGTTTTATTTGCAGGTGAAACCAATGCAACAGGAAATTGTGAATTTGTGTCATGTTTTGATTCTTTTTCCTTGGAATTTGTCGATGTTCGCGGGGAGCAAAGGCTGGCAAATGAAAACAAAAGAAACCGGAAACCTTGAAGCGAACGACATTCTTCAGGTTTTTTAGTTTTTTTTTTTTGGTTTTAATTGATTGCAGCTTTTTACCGTTGAATGGTTTGGCAATATTGTATCTATGAATGGTTGATTGGTGGTTGTTGGTATTCGTGTGTTGCTTTAGGCTGCTTCTTTTACATTTCTGTGGGCTTGTGTTTTTTTTTTTTTTTTTGTAATTTAAGATACTTTTACTTAACTGAAAATGCAAGTCTTGAGCGCATGATAATTGGATGAATTGGTCAGTGAACGTGTTTTTATTGAGTGAACGTGCGAAAGATTAGACGAAGAAGACAACTTGTAAATGTCGATCCACACAACGTTGGGAATTTGTCTTTAGTTATGTACAATTGAATGATAGTATGAGTATTGCTGCGCATTTATGACCGTTGTACTTCAAAGCACGTACCAACACCAGATGGTCTACATCGTGGAGATACCACTTCCTCATCATCTATTTCAAAAGTGCTCAACCACTTTGTTCACAAATTCAGCGCAAATTAATCTATCTTCTCTATCTGTGTTTATGTTTGTTACTTACTGATGCGACGCTACATTCTGGGGCTGTAATCGGTCAAAAAACACCAAGTCACTTGAGTTTGCACAGTCCTTGTCAAACAACTTCCAGATGCCTGATTTCAAGTTACTTAACCCACTTTCACTTTCTACTTGTCCTCGAAGACTCTTCGTACCAGAACGTCGATATCGAGCTGCTCCATAGCTGTTCTTAAATCCCACTGCCAGAGCCTGATTAAGTTGTTGATGAATGGTTTTAGGGTCCAAAAGTCTACTAGATAGGATTTTGGAGAGTGAAAAAAAAAATCACATCCAGCTAAGCAGGCGGGATATAATGCGGCGCTGCATAGAAGGACTATGGACGTTCACGAAATCTACGAGCAGAAGAGGAGAGGCGAAGAATGGCTTCTAAGGAGGAAAAAGAAGGAGCATGAGAAGCACGAGGTCGAGTAAATTGAGAGATGCTTTAGACCAGGAAAGTCCACCATTAGCCAGATATTTACACTACGGCAGATCTTTGAAAAAACCCACAAGCTCAAAATCGATGCACTCTATGTTTATCATCGATTTTAAGGCCGCATATGAGAGCTTCTATAGAGACGAGTTATACAGAGCAATGTCTAGTTTTGGCATCCCTGTCAAACTTATCCGTTTGTGCAAGATGACGATGGAGAATGCACGCTGCTCCATCAAGGTCGGTAAAGAACTCACCGATACCTTTGATGTTTAAAAAGGATTTAGACAATGCGATTTGGTCATGCGATTTCTTTAACATTATTCTTGAGAGATTTATTGAAGACTCATGCGCCAACACCAGGGACGCAATCTTTCAAAAGTTCATCCAATTACTCTCATCCGCCTATGATATTGATATAATCGGGACATTGAGACGGAAGCGTCGAAGATAGATTTAGCTGTCGATGAGGGCAAGATCAAGATTACCAAACCCGATGTCTCAGACAGAAAGTCTCCCTTCACAGATATAACTTTGAGGTAGTTAAGGACTTTGTCTACCTAGGCTCCACTATTAATTCAGACAACAACACCAGCGTTGTGATAACTCTTGGCAATCGCTGCTTCTTAAGGTTAAAAGGGCAATTGACTAGCAAACTACCCTATATAAGACCCTATCCTGTCCCAGTCCTACTCTGAAACACAGAACTTTGGACTTTATCAAAAATGGATGTGGGTGTTCTTGGCTGCTTTGGAAGTAAAACTTTTCGGGTGTTTTCGGTCCCGTCTGTACAGCGACATCGACCTAGACAGAAGAATGAAAGTCCAACTGTTTTATGTAGAAGTTTGGAGGAACCAATGCTCCGTTCTGACAAATCGTCGAATCCGCAGGGACAGCGTAGTAGAGAAAGACTGTAGTAGGCAAGTGGGAAAGGGCCACAGTCAACTTAACATGTGCAACTGGAGGCAGCTAATTAAAAATCGATTTGGCTGGAAATGAGTGTTGGGTGAGGTGCAGGTGCATCCCGGACTGTAGCGCCACCTTACGTAAGCAAGTGCGTTCTTATTACATTTGGTCAAATTTAAGACCGTCTTTCAATATCTTTCTCATCTCTCAATTTTTTCATGGACGATTCTCGTGCTCGTTTTTCTTTCTTCTGAGAATTAAGTGTTCGTTGTTCCTTTTTTGTTCGCAGGATTCACGAACAGCTCTGGTCTTCTCCGGGTTTCACAATGACGATCGAGTCGTACATAGTTTCGCCACTGAGTTTCGCAACTGGATGCTGCCAACGCAGGAACTCAAGGGGAGGTTAAGAGACACTTGATTGACAGAGACCCTGGCGGTTTCTTGGGATTGCTGATTCGTCGATATTCCTATTCGTAACCTGAGAACCAAAAAGTAGAGTTCTGATTCAATACTGCCCCGTGGCTGATTGTGACATAATACCTAGGATATTGAGGATATGTGTTGTCGTTTTTTTTTTTTTTTTTGGTTGTGCGCATATTATCGTTGCTTCTCCTCTCGGTAGCAATGGACATGATAAATTCTGGAACTTTCCATCCTTTATACATTCAGCCCATGTAATCGCATTTCTTGGGTGGAGGTTAGATCTGCTTTATAGCAGTCTATGGTCAACGCTAATTTTACGGTTTTCACTATTTTTTTTTGCGAAACTTAACATACGAGTATACCATACCTACACAAGGGCTTCTACTTCAAGATGCAATAAATTTTTATTTTGTTTCTTTTTTATGTAAAGCAAAAAGAAAAGCTGCTCTCTGCTACTTGCACATTGTTTCTTAATTTCTGGCAAGACTTCTGCTACTAATATCTTACAAGACCAGCATATCGTCGTAAGTTCTGGGTACCTGTGTTTTCATGTTTCTTCTACCGTCTTTCGGTAACAAATTCCATTGCATCGCGTAGTTTCCTGAAGAGCAATCAAACTGCTACTTCCGCCGTTGGTTAGTTTAGTTTTAAATGCATTTTATTTTTTTTATCATTAACTCTAACATACCAACAAAAAATGCTTAAATGCTAGCTTAAAATTACTTAACAATCTTATACTAACTTACTGGCCCCAAAACAGGCACTCTAAATTCAGCTACTCTAAATTTTTATATCTATGTCTTTCGACTTTATTTACATTTTATTTATAAATATTTATTTTGTATACTTAAAGCTAAGAAAAAATAATTCGTAAACAAAAAACTTAGCATATGGACTTTTTTTATTTTTTATAAAAACTTAATATCTAACTTAAAATAAACCTTAGTCTACCTAACCTACATATACAATACACACAAACACACAAACACACACAGATACCAGCATATGTATATATTAATTAAATTCTAACCTAAATCTATGTAAGCCGGCCATCGCTATTTACAAACAAATAGCTTGGTCAGCTCTGCCTCATTAGTGAGGCTGATCCGTAATTGACGGAAACGACGACGAAACATCTTCTCCTCTCCATCATTCAACCACCAGAAATGCTGGTGCTGCCGAACGACATCTCTCTTATCGCTATTCCCCACCGCCCTTCTGAACCTGAGACGATCCACACTGCCTTGTGCGACGTCTCTGTTGTTGTTGAGTCGCCTGTCCCCAGCTGACCGAGCGACATGGAAGATTAACGGAACCGCTGATTTATCCTGGATCAACTCTATCTGATCCAGGTAGAGGAACGGCTTCGTTCCGTCAGAGCGCACACTCTCGTGGTAAAGGTAATTGGTAGTAAGCCCCAGATATCAGGTTATTCGTCGAGGTCATTGCTCTTGCAATGTGCCTTCGAGTCAGCTTAATTACGAAGTTGTCCACTCGTATTAAGTTCGTCCTGTTGTAAAGGACCTCATTAGGATAACATTTTTTGTACTCCGACTCTGGTGTTCTGTACAAGCGAAGGCAAGCCCTAAGGCACGCCCTCTCAAACACCCGAATCTTTTCCATTAAGCTTGCTCGTATATTGAACCACACTGGACAACCAAATACCAGCACGGAAAAGTAATCTTTTACCCTCGCATCGAGTTGGCTGCTATAAAACAGTCTCTTTGTAAGGACAAAAGCGCCTTTACCTCTGGCCAGAGCAGCATCTACATTTTTGTTAAAATACAGAAACGAATCTAGCCAGATCCCAAGGTATCTGACTACATTTCGACAGCAAGTGGCTGTGCGCGTTGTCCAATGATCGAGAACTTTCGCCAATTTTTTCTGGTATCCCTAGAGGCTCCAGACAACGGCGTCCTAAAGAGAATGGTTTCCGACTTCTGAAAGTTGATTTTCAACTTCCAGTCATCGCAAAATCGTCTTATCTTATCGAAGTAACGCTGCAAGAGAGTATTAATGACCTCGATTTTTGGACCTGTTCTGTACGCTATCACATCGTCTGCGTAAGCAATGTATGCGGAAGTGAGCCTATCAAGTCGCTTGTATAAATGTTAAATAGGATCGGCGAATTGAACGCGCCTTGCTGAAGACCATTTTTAATTTGAAATATTCCAACAGAAGTCACATCACCATTCTTCACGATGAGAGGTTTACTGATCCCCAGCCTAGTCAGCTTATAGAAAAGACCCTCTAACCATACGGTGTCGAAAGCCTTCTCCAAATCAACAAGGCAGGCACCAGTACATTGTTTTTTGCCTTTATTCCATTGTATATCGGACACCAGTTTAGACGCGGCATGTGAGATATCATGTCCCGCCTTAAAACCGAATTGATTATCCGGAACCATATGTTTGTCCTCGACCCACCTAGACAGAGCTCTATTGATTACTTTTTCAAAAACCTTACTGATATTCGGAAGGAGACTTATCGACCGGAGTTTCGCCGGATTGGATATATCCTTCCCCTTTTTGGGGATAGGTTGAACCACCGCCGTTTTCCAATGCGCTGGATAATGTGCATTATTCATTGTATTATTAAACAGGGTGGTGTAAATGTTCACCGCTTCTAGAGGAAGATGTCGAAGCACGATGTTCGGAATACCATCGGTCCCCACTGATTTCTTAGCCCTGATTGTGTCGAAGATCTCATGGAGTTCTTCCTTCGAAATGAACGGGGGTAGGTCACCCTCTCTGGTAATGACATTATTTGCCATATTTTCGTCGCTGAACCGGGTGAAACCAGAGCCCTCGGATCGCCAGTTTCCTATTTCATTTCGCATGCAGAAGTCATGCACCAAAACGCGATTGTCCAGGTCGTAATTAGGGCCAATGGTATCAGTGGCCTTGTATACTTCCTGGAAAGTCGCCCCTATGGCCTCAACCTTCTCCTGTGGATCCTCGATCACAAAGAAGTCATCATCAGCGGCCGCACTTGGATCAATACCTGCTGTTGTCAGTAACCGTTCGTTGTCTGTTGTCCGGGCTATTTTGATTTTTTCTCCGAAATAGTTTATTTATTTGCGGAAACATGTTCGGGTTTCTGGTGTTTACGGCCCGAACCTTGTTGCTCCAATACAAACTTACAGAAATTCTGTAAATTTCTTCTATTAGCGTTTTGAATATTTTTAATCGACGACTTCAGTGTCCTAATCTCCGGGTCTTGTCGGTCAGTTAACTGTCTGTACAAGTTTTTAAGTCTTGTCAGAAGTCTACTTTTCTGTCGGTGCAGTGCGTCAATAGTAGGATTGCGGAACAAGTCTTCGTTAGTCGTACGTCGATACCGCGGTATTGTAGTGTCCATAGTTTGTTTAATTGTCTCGTCCATTTGTTTTAGTTAATTGTCGATCTCCTCGTTTGACAAATTCCTATTGGACGGTGGGTGGAGCATGTTCGAGGAGAGCGCTCTTGTCAAGGTTGCGGAGAAGCGTGTCTATCGAGTCTTACTGTAGTTGTAAGCATATCCTCCAATTCCGCAATTTCGTTGGGAACTGTTATTTCGGTGCTAAAACCGCAATGGTCTAAACCACAATTTAGAGTTTGTAAATTCGTACCCGTCAGTCATATACGTTCGTCATATAGCAGCAGATCCAAGTAAGACCCGTCTCTGGGAAATGACGGGTTATCCGTCGCTTTAAGACCAGGTCTGTACATAACATCGTGCTGACCCCACCAATCGAGTAGTAGGTTCCCTCTAGTATTTGGCAAATTATTTCCCCAATCTCTATATTTAGCGTTGAAATCCCAGCCGATTATAAAGTAAGTCGAAAAAGCGTGTCGAGCTCTGTAATGAATAAAGTGGATTGTGAAGCCTCAGGTGCATAAACAGAGGCCAAGTACAGTCGCTTTTCACTGCGGAGAGGGATGTAAATGACGACTACCTGCAATACCCGGAACCTGTGCAACTCACGCTTGTACACTCTGTGAAATTTTATACCCTCTTTAATGAAGATCGCGACACCGCCTCCACGTTTGTATCTGGGCCGATTTCTTTTTCTAACAATATAATTATTATACTCCAGTTTGTGCTTATCGGTTAGCTTGGTTTCGCTAGCGAAAAGCACATCAGGAGTTTGGTCTTGTAGCAATTTAAACATCGCGGCTCTTCGTTCAATCCTAGTCAGTGAATTAACATTCACCGCAAGGAGCTTCAAAGTCTGCTCCACCATGTGCGTACCCATTGTGGCATGTGTTGCGTTAGGCCCGCAGCAGCGCGTGGATCTGGTCCACCCGCTTTTCCTGTTCTTGAACCTGCTTTTGCAGCTGAGCCATCTGCCCTTGGATTGCGAGCAAGATGGCTAGCATGTTAGATGCGGCTTCCGCTCTTCTCGGCATCGGCGCCGGAGAAGCAACAGTCGCTTGCTGTACCGTAGCCCCGTGACGGCTGGTGTTTGAAACCTAACAGGTGAACGTTTGACCTCCACCTTCTGCTGCCGAGCCAGTTTTGCTTTCTTAATGTCAGCGAACTTAGGACAACCCCGATAGTTTGCGGTATGTCCCACGTTTCCACATAACACGCACGAGAGCTGCGACCTATTGGATGCTCCGTCAACACCCAGAGCACACTATTCGGAACTGTGGTTCTTAGCGCACTTCACGCATCGAGGCTGCATTTGGCAGTTCGACGCGGATTTCCGCCGTTGGATGGTGGTGGTAGTGTTCACCTTCCAGGTGCTGCACGCATACATCAATCCAGATTCAACATTTGAACCGAAGAGCCATAGTTTGGTGTTTAAGCTGATTGTATTGCTTTCCCATATCATGGACATCATTCCAAACGCAGACTTTGCTTTGTCGATTCGGTTGATAATATCCTGTTTGGTTCCACTTTCGGTAGAGACAATACTCCAAGATATTGGAGACCCTCTTCTCAATCTACCGGTTGTCCAGCAATGCTAACATGAGTGGATGAGTTAGTACCGAGGTCGATGTTTTTGGTCTTGACGGTGGTAATCTTCAGGACATTTGCTTCTCTCTCCACTCTTGCTGTCATTTGGTGGAGATCCATAATCCGGTGAGAGAGTAAAAAAAACGTAGTTCGAAGCCGAGGGCAGACAATTTGAAGAGTATCAATCGATGAGAGATTTTATAGAAGGCCTTGCCAAAATCGGTTGCAACTAGAATACATCGACTTCGTTACCATTCTCTAGGGCTGAGAGGGCAAAGGATACGAATTCAACAAGATTTGTGGTAGTAGCCCTACCCTTCAGGAAGTCATGTTGTCTATGGGAAATAAGTGATTTACATTGGATGCTTGGAGTTTCTTACAAAATATTTTCGAAGAGTTTGGGTATATGGGAGAGTTCAGCGATGGGACGGTAACCACATATTGATCCTTTTTTGTGGATCTGGGTTATGATGGTGGTTATCCAAGCCTGAGGAAATCCTCCTTGTGAAAGTGAACGGCAAGGGAAAGAAAATTTCTTAAGAAATATGATAGAGAGACCATCTGGGCCGTGTGTGAATTCGTCATTAAGTTAGATAGATAGATAATTTATTCGTTATGAAATTTTTACATAGGTTATCGCCGAATTTACAATCGAAGTACAGAGATTTGATATCTTTATTCTATCTTTCCCCTGAAATATTGTCTTTTATTAATTTGTTCTTGTTCTTATTATATATAGCTTCTATTTTAAAGGAAATATGACAAAGAAAAACCTTTATGTAAATAAATAGACGACTACAAAAAAAAAAAAAAAAAAAAAAAATAAATACAAGTAATAATAATAAATTTTATATGACATATTAATGTCAGTTTAATAAATAATGCAACTTAATTGTTAGGAATATTTATGTAATTAACAAACAAATAATAAATAATATTTAATGAAAAAAAATAAATAACAATATATGAGCTAAAATAGGTACTAAAAAATAAATTATCGATAATAAATAATAAATAATAACTGATTATAAATAAGAGATACTAAATATTAAAAGAGAAATTATAAGTATCACAGATAATATGTACACTTAAGGTTACATGTTTAACTGCGTAATTAT
Organism: Volucella bombylans; assembly: GCA_949129095.1. Taxonomy (NCBI): domain Eukaryota; kingdom Metazoa; phylum Arthropoda; class Insecta; order Diptera; family Syrphidae; genus Volucella; species Volucella bombylans. Next base: position 170,661,159 of record OX422142.1, read on the forward strand.
TGGATTATCTTATGGTATACCACAGTTATTTAAATATCTTTGTTTTAGCTTATGCAATTTATCAGAAATCAGTTCAACATTCGACTAAAAGTGCAATTCTTTTGTGGAGTGATAACGAGAAAGATTAAGCATCATCTTCAGCAATTAGTTTTTCATTATTTGCATCTGTTTTTTGTGATACATTACACAATCATCCCACACTTGGCAACTATAGAGCAGAATTGGTTTAAATATCAGTTTACAGAATATCATGTTGTTACCAGGACATTCTATTTCTGAAAGAATAAAGCATTTTAGTTGCAATTTGAAATATTTGGTTAGTTTTTGAAAAGTGTTCCTTAAAAGTAAGCCGATGATCTAGATAAATTCCAAGGTATTTGACACAAGACTGCCAAAATATGGTGTCTCCCCTAACGTCAAGTGGATTAATAGCTAAAAAGCAAGAATTTCTCTTTCTAATGAAAAATGTGGCTTGTATTTTACTAGTGTTTAATAATTAAATAATATCACAGATGCTATAGGTTACATAGACATTGCACGCCGAAGGAAAAAATCTAACCATTTTTCTATTCAATGGGACGTACCCGTACGTCCCAGTGAATCATACTCAGTCGTGATGTTTCTCTTAATTGTTTTTGTATTATCAAGTTGCGTGTTCGCTTTGTTGGATAGAAATTTTCCGTTTTTCGCAACGTAATTTTTTTAAATCAAATTTGACTGATAATAAACATTATATTTGAGAACCGTAGGAATGTCAAAGAAGAATGCGCTCTTCTTAATGTTGTATTTATTGATTAGTTGTTTTACGTTTTTGTTAAAACTGCAATTCCAAATATATATGTATTTTTAGAACATATAATTATAAATAATAATTAACCTACTTATAGTATATTTATTGAATTAACTAGTATACATTTTTCATTCCACTGAACGTATACTACTTATGTACATGAATTAACTATTCTATTTCATTACTCATGTCACATAATCCTATATAATAAAACTTTACATACTTATCACTCTGGTTTGGACTTTGAAAGACTGCGTTTTATTTAACAGGGTCATGGTCCTCAAAAATCAAATTAATCATTAAAGAATTTTAAATTCTGTAATTCGGAAAAAGTGCAAAAGTTAGTTGTCATGGCGAATCACCAATTAATAAGAATTGAACCATTATCTAGAGACAATTTCGGCACCTGGAAGCTGCACGTGGAAGCCTTGCTGGTAAGAAGTGAGACATGGGATTATGTGTGTGGGCTGAAGACGAGGCCCATTGGAACCGAGGTAAAGGATTTGATCGATGCAGCAGTTTGGGACAAAGAGAACCAAAAGGCGAGATCAGACTTAATATTATCAATTAGTTCATCAGCGTTAAAGGAGGTTACTTCGCATGATATTTGAATGAGATTGCATAAGGTATATCAATCACAAGGACCGGCAAGAAAGGCCACTCTGTTGAAACAGCTTGTTTTAAATAAAATGTGCGAGGATGCGGATATTCACGTCCACTTGCCTAAGTTTTGGTCCGCAGTAGACAAGTTAGCAGATATGCAATTAGATGTTAATGAAGATTTACTTTCAATTTTATTATTATACAGCCTACCAGAATCATTCGAGAATTTCCGGATCGCCATTGAGTCTAGAGATGAATTGGCGAGCCCTGAAATTTTAAAAATTAAAATCGTAGAAGAGTACGAAGCCAGAAAAAACAAAGACAGCGATCAAAACGGTGCTTTATTCGCAAGAACAAAATATCGAAAATATAAACCAAAAGGAAATATATCAGCGAAACCTAATAAAAGATGAAGACATGAAGACAGAAATAAATTTAGAGCGAACGAAGGTAAGAAAAATCTCCCTACTCATTTCAAATGTTATCGGTGTGGTCGCCATTGGTCATAAAGCAGCAGCATGTAGAACCAGATTTAATGTAACAGACAAGTCGGCAGTCACAGAAGAATCATTCTCCATAGCGCAAGTGAGAGCGACAGAAATCAATCAGAAAAATAGTCTATGGTGTTTGGTGTTTGGACAGTGGGGCAACCTCCCACATGTGCAGTGACAAAAACAAGTTTACAGATTTTAATATTATGGAACCCCGTCAACTATTATTAGCAAACAAACAACTGATATTAAAGGTCGCGGTATAGTGAGAATTTCGACTCTACACGAAAATTATGTAAAACTTGAGAACACACTTTATGTCCCTGACCTGAGAACAAATTTAATATCGATACCTAGAGTGACTTAAAAAGGTTTTACTGTAGTTTTTGATAAGGATCGTGCATTGATTAAAAATTGCACAAACAAAGTTGTTGCCGTTGCTAAGAAAAAAGATGGTTTGTATTACATTGCAGAGAACGTCGACGCCGCTCATCTAGGAAAGTCTGGAAATAACATCTGTTTACGAACGTGGCACGAGAAATTTGGTCATTTAAATTATAAAACATTATGTGAAATGATAAACACTAAATCAGGGTTTGAATACAGGTAGTCAACACATTGAATGGGATGGTGGAAATTCTAAATTTCGGTGTGAAATTTGCATCCAAGGAAAACAATCGAAGAGACCATTCCCAACGGCGGGCACTCCCCGAAGCAGTCATCCATTGGATCTGATCCATAGTGACATATGTGGTCCGGTTCAAAGTAAATCAAATGGAGGATGCAGCTATTTTGCTACTTTCATCGATGATGCAACTAGGTGGTGTGAGGTTTATTTTTTTCTTAAAGAAAAAAACGAAGTTTACAATGTTTTCAAAGATTTTAAATCACATTCTGAAAATTTTCTAGGAAGAAAAATTAAATCTATCAGATCGGATAACGAAGGAGACTACTGCAATGAGAGGTTTAAATGTTTTCTGTCTTAACATGGAATTAAACATTAGCTGACCGTCCCATACAACCCACAACAAAATGGCATAGCTGAAAGGATGAACAGGACGCTGGTAGAAATGAGTCGTTGCATGTTACTTCAAGCAAACCTACGAGTACCTTTATCATTTTGGGCAGAAGCAGTAGCGTGTGCAAAGTACATCAGAAATAGATGTGCTTCAACTAGCATCAATGGAAAAGTACCCTACGAGTTATGGACAGGAAGGCCGCCTACAGTGAGCCACCTTCAGGTATTTGGTAGTAAAGCTTATTGTCTAATTAATAATAACAAAAGAAAAAGTAAATTTGATGCTAAGTCGAAATTCTATATATTTCTTGGATACTGTGAAAATGTTAACGGGGATATTGTTTTTCCGAGAAGGTTACAAAACAGAGATAAAACGGAGATATTTTTTGATCGGTTTAAAATGAAAAAATTAAAGAGTAAATAAAGATACCGATGATGATGAGGTATTTGAAGATGAGGGAGGTCACAATTTTGAGAACGGATTTGTTAAAAAGACTGATGTAGTGCTAAGAGAAAATGGAGGGGGGAGTAGCTTGCCAAAAGAAGGAATCGGTATGAGAACACGATCAAAGACAAGACAAAAACGTTTCAATGAAAACGATCAGCAGAATGAAATGGCTGGCGACTCGGAGGAGTGCGAATCTTGTTTTGATGCCGCATGTATGCTAACTGCGGATCCTCAAAATATTGGGGAAATTTTAAATGATGCAAATGTAGTTGAATGGAAAAGGGCAATGAAGGATTTGGGGAATTATAGATCGACCAAATGGGAAACATATTATTGGATGTAGATGGGTTTTCCAAACAAAAACAGATTTCAATGGAGATGTATGCAGAAGAAAGGCGCGACTTGTGGCAAAGGGATGCTCTCAACGTTCAGGAGTGGACTACAAGGAAACGTTTGCACCAGTTGCTCGACAATGTTCGATTCGATTACTTATAGCCCTTGCGGCAGAATGGGGACTTATTTTAAACCAATTAGATGTTGTTACCGCCTACCTAAATGGAAAAATTGATGAGACATTTTACATGGAATTACCTGAAATGTATTCCGAACTAACCGGTGAATGTGTTGGAGGAAATATATTAAACTCAACGAACAACTTTTAAAAATGGGAATGCAATCCTTAGCATCAGACCCTTGTATTTATATGTCACGAAAGGGTAATGAATGATGTCGACGACATCATTGTGGGATCAAATAGTCTAGAACAGATCGATATGTTTAAGCAAATGATGAAATCAAAATTTCAAATGAAGGATATGGGACAATTAAAATATTTTCTAGGAATTGAGTTTAATCAAAAAGCAAATGGAGAGATTACTATGAATCAACGCAAATACATCGTTGAACTCTTAAAACGGTTCAATATGGAACCTTTAATGCACCTTTAGATACAAACACCAAACTTTCAAAGCAAATGTGTGGTGAATCTCACACAAAGGAAAATTTCTTTAGTAAGTTACCTTATCAAAAACTAATCGGTGCTTTGCTTTATTTAGCAGTAACGACCAGGCCTGATATCTCGTATGCTGTCAGTTTAACCAGGATTATCGAAAGATACATTGGGTGGCAGCGAAAAGGGTGCTTAGATCTTTAAATGGAGCAAAAGACTATGGGCTATCGTACCGAAAGACTGAAAATTATTTTATTGGTTACACGGATGCAGACTGGGGTGCGAGCTCGGATAACAGAAGATCATATACTAGGTATGTGTTTAAACTTGCTGGAGCAGCTGTTTCTTGGGAATCAAGGAAACAGAGGACAGTCGCGTTATCGAGCGCTGAAGCAGAGTACATGTTGATTGCTGACACAGTTAAAGAAGCAATGTACCTTCGAAAGTTCCTACATGAAATTATTTTTACAAAGGAAAAAGGAGTCATCATTTACAATGATAATAAAAGCGCTCAATCAATCGCCAAGAATCCAGTTCAACATTTACGAACTAAACACATAGATACGAGTATCAGGCATCATTTTGTTCGCGAGGCTGTACAAAGAGGAGACGTAATTTTACAGTATATTGATACTCAGCACATGACTGCGGATGTACTCACCAAAGGACTCGCGGCCACAAAGCTTTACTAACATTTAGAGGGACTTGGGTTAACAATTTGTAATTGAGGGGTAGTGTTAAAACTGCAATTCCAAATATATATGTATTCTTAGCACATACGAGTATAATTATAAATAATAATTAACCTACTTATACTACACTGAACGTATACTACTTACATGAATTAACTATTCCATTACATTACTCATGTCACATAATCCTATATAATAAAACTTTACATAGTTATCATTCTGCTTTGGACTTTGAAAGACTGCGTTTTATTTAACACTTTCCAGATAACACTTTTGGATGCTATGTTTTTTTGTATCTTCCACGAACAATGCTTCCATAATAGAACGAGGAGAGCAAAGTATAGAAGGTCCTTGCGATGCTCATAGCAAGGATTTTTTTCATCAAACCATTTCGGATCTCTAGTATTTGTTACCCTTATGCATTCCAAGGCCATTGTCTCTCTTATATTTCTTTCTTGTGGACGTTCTCTGAAAATTCTATTATATATTGTACGTTGAAGTGAACTTTTCAAACGTTAAAAAATTCATTAGTTGGTGCCATCAGACTTCTAAAATCACTTCTTTTAGAATAATTTTTTGCAAAGATGAAAAATTCCGAAGGACATGTTATTGTTTCATCAGTTTATAAAAATAGTTTGGAACAATTTAAACATTTGTTCCTTAAAAGCATTTTAAAAGCAAGATATCCAGTAAAATATCGCATTGCTGTTGTTTCTAATGTGATTTTAGTTTCGATTTCCAACCCCAACTCGCAATACCATATTGAAGTTTAGAGTGTACAAGTCCATAATAAAACATTAGTAGAATTTTTCTTGAACAATGTTCTTTTAAGAGATACATTTTGCGAGTGACAGATAGCATATAATTTTTTAGTTCTTCGACATGTAACTTCCAAGACAGGTTGTTGTCTATTAGGACACCAAGATACTTATAACTCTTAACACCTTCTATATGAAAACAATTTGAGCAGCACACTAAATCTTTGTGGAAGTTGGTATTGTCACACGTATGAACAGATAAGGACATTTTTTACAAGAGCTAGAGTGGAAGATAACATCACAATTAAGTGGGCAAGGACCTCTTAAGTTGCATATCATAAGTTTTGTTTTATTGCTTATAAGTAGCTTATGTTTGGCGAACCCTTGTCGCAGGATACTTAAATCCCTATGTAGTTTAACAACTGAGTCAAAGGCACTTTTATTATCATATGTCAACGCCATATCATCAGCAAATGCAGTGATACGACTACTGAAGTTCTGGTAAAACATTGAATTGACATATATTAAGAATAAGATTGGTCCTAAAACTGAACCTTGCGGTACACCAATTGTGGTTTTTAGCTTACTGCTAAAGATCCCTTCTATTTTTACTCGTTGAGTTCTCTCTGATAGGTACGTTGAAAACCACTTATGAATCGCACCTCTTAGTCCAGCTCTATACAATTTATCCAAAAGTATATCGTGATTGACCATATCAAATGCTTTTGACAAATCGATGAAAAGTACTAGAATAGTGTTATTATAATTAAAGCTTTCATAAATTTCACTACACAACTTTAGAATAGCGTCTTCAGTAGATCTCCCTTCGCGAAAACCAAATTGGTCGTTGCTAAAAAACTTGTTTTTATTTAAAAATGATACTATGCGTATTTTTATTAGTTTTTCAAAAAGTTTGCAAAACGTTGGGAGTATAGAGATAGGCCTATATTGAGTCATTGAATCTCGATTTCCTTTTTTGAATAGAGGAATGACTTCAGCACATTTTAAGGACGCAGGGAAAATACCACAATCAACACTTAAGTTGAACAAGTAACTTAAGACATCAACAATAAATAAAGAAATACCTTTTAAAAGACGGTTAGGTATGCCATCGGATGTGCAAGAATTTTTGTTGTCAAGAGACATTATACATTTGTGGATTTCTATCGGTGTGAAAGGTTGAAAAACAAAACTGTTGTGTTGAGAGGTATCTTCGACTATATCTGAATACATATTACAATTGCAAGGGTATTGCGGCGGATATGGGTTCGATTCTGTTGCGATAGTAGCAAAAAATTTATTAAATTGATTGGCAATATCTACTGGGTCTGATATTTCTATACCATCCACATTGATCTTAAGAATTTTTTCGTTTCTATTGTTAAGGATGTTATTGAGCACATTCCACTCATATTTCACATTACCCTTACAGTCTTGCAGTTTATTTGCGTAATATTTATTCTGAGTTAATTCTACTTGCTTCTTAACCTCTTCACTTAGTTTCAGATAGTATTTTTTCAACTTTTGGTTACAAGGATGCCGCTTGCATTTTTTCCTTAACGTGTTTTTTTTGTTTATTTTTTTAAGCAAACCTCTGTCAATCCATGGCCTAATGCGTTTTAAATGTGAATTTTCTAGTTTTTTAATATTGGTGCAACTTACAATATGAGCCTTAAGAGTGTTCAAAAATATATCGTAAGCTACTGAGGGATTACTTTCCTCATAAACAGACTCCCAGAATTCAAACATTAAGCACTCAACTAGTTTATTATAACCAATTGTGTGGTGTTCCTTGAAAGGAACATATTTATCGAAACTATTTGATTGAACGGTTTCTATGTTTACATTAGTCATGCAATGATCAGTAATTTTGTAGTCAAGTACTTCACCCGTTAATTTATATGTAAATTGCGAATTTAATCTTACAAAAATATGATCAATGCATGTTTGTGTTTTTTCCGTGAATCGCGTAGGTTCCATAATAAGCCAAATGATGACATTAAAGCCAGATAATTATCCGAGTCATTACTAATTTTTAATATATCAATATTTATATCTCCTACAACCAATAAGTTTCGTGTCTTTACATCTTTAAGTAGGTTACTCAATTGTTCTATGAAAACGTTTTTATTTAAGTTTTTTTCATGCAGACGGTATATACATAATAATTATCATCACAATAACAGAAAGGAGAAATATTAATAAGATTTGACGAGAGAATTTTCGACATCAAAACATTAAATTCGTAAACAGACGGATTTTTGTTGTAACCACCTTTGATGCGAATAATAGAAAATAAATGTTCTAATACGCCTTTACTAATTTTCTTTGTTAGTAAATAATCCACGTTCTCATATAGGCCATTGCCTATATCATGACATAGTAATAAGACCCCGTTTATAGTTTGTTGCATTCCTTTTAAATAAAAGTTTCTTGGAAGGTTAAGGTTAACTGATTTTTGAATATCTTTTAAGTAAGACAAAAATTGTTTCAACTCATTATAAGGTGGATTCTCTAGCTAAACTAACCACCTTAAAACATCCATGCAGTCAAATATATTGTTCACTTTTGGTACGAGCTCTTTCATTACTACAGCTTTATTAGAGCTTTTTTTAAGCAATTAGGTTCAAAAGCAGTTTGAATCGATGCCGCAGTTGTCCGGCTAAATATTTACATTGCAAGGTGAACATGCATTTTTTCGAAGGCATTTGGTGCTATATGACAACTTCTAAATCTGAAACATGCCTTAGCTACGTTGTCAACTTCCAAATTGTATATTTCTCTGATAACATCAAATGACACATTACCATCTGGTGTTTGTAGATCTGATTTCAATAGAACATTACCAAGTGATTGTAACAAATGAGGGAAATCAAAAAAACAAAATATTTTGTTCATTATTAAAAATTATAAATGGGTTTTCTTCAGAAACACATAACATTTTATAAGCTTTTCTACTCGTATTATTGCCCCCTTGGTCGCAAACAATAGCACATACCTTCAGACCAAGTTCTTGACAGATTTTCAAATTGTTTTTTATAATTTCGCTGAGGTTAATCCCCATTTACACCGTTTGCTGACACAAAATATTTTAAAACACTTTTCCAACTATCAAACAAAACATTTAGCATGAAAACACATATGTTTCGAAACCATCTACTAAATCATTTTTTATAATATTAAATGTGAGGTTTTAACGAATCCTAATTTCACCAAATATCAGGACAACACAACGTTCTCGTTGGTTTAATAAAGCGAACTTTGACTTAAGATACGAATGAGCATTGTTTTCATATCCTGGTTGTAATCCTTTTACAGGAGTCCATCTGCAGAAAGAGATGTGAGGAAGTTTAAAGCCAAGTCTATCTCTCAAAAATTTATAGGCGCTTTGTGATCTATAATACATATTTTGGGAAAGTTCTTTTTCGTGGCTGTTGTATTTTGTAGTCTTTGATTCTTTCAGAAGCATTTTACAAAATGTTTTTGAATGGTCTGAAATATTGAGCCTTTCGATTTGAGATGTCGGTCGTAGATATTTCATTTTTATTAACAATTTTTATGGCAGTATGCGCTCTGTTTTTTTTATAATGTTTTATTTTTAAATTTCTTAATTTAATATTGTAGGTTAGGTAAGAGGTTAGGTAAGAGTGGCTATTGGAAATACCAACCCACTTAGGCTTATTGGCCCATTGTGATGCCACGTGGATCTATGATCTTCTTACTACTGGAACCAGTTTGAGCTTATAATAAAGCGTAGGAGACTGTTAACGTCTATTTTTTCTAGATCGTTTAGGTTGTAGAAGAAAGCTCGTAGATGAAGCTTCCTTCTCTGGGAGAGAGCTGGGCATGTGCAGAGCAGGTGGGGGATTGTCTCCTCCTCTTCCTCGTCCATGCAGCTTCTACAGAAGTCATTAGTAAAAGCGCCAAGCCTTCTTGCGTGCTTGCCTATGAGGCAGTGTCCAGTATTGACACCTATTATGGCGCTGAGATGTTTCCTATCTAAAAGGATCAGACACTTAGAGCGACTCAGATCCAGCCTTGGCCAGATCTGTTTGGTCGCTAGACATGTTTGTCCAGCAGTCCACCTAAGGTCTGTTCTTTTATTGGCATCTAGCTTTAGTGTTAGTTTGCACGTAGCGATTGGTATACCTATACTACCTTTGTCCGGTAGGATAGGTAGAGTGGTTCCAATTTTGGCGAGTTCATCGGCTCTGCAGTTCCCTGGAATGTCTCTGTGGCCCGGCACCCAACAAAGGTGAATGTTGAACTGCTCTGCCATCTCCATAAGAGATGATCGGCATTCAAGGGCGGTTTTAGAATATAATGAGACCGAGTCCAGGGACTTGATGGCGGCCTGACTATCCGAAAATATGCGGATATCCTTTGCAGATATCACGATTTTCTTCAGCCAGGACAGAGCTTCTTTAATCGCCAAAATTTCCGCCTGGAACACGCTACTGTGATTTGGAAGGCGGAAAGAGAGGCTTAGATTTAGCTTATCTGAGAAAACACCGCCACCAACTCCGCTATCGGTTTTAGATCCATCTGTGTAGAGATGGATTGACTTGTCCTCCATGAAAGCATCCTCCTCCCAGAATGATCTAGTGGGGAAGCTTACATGGAAGTTTTTGTCAAACCAAAGTTCAGGTATGGTGTAATCGATGTTCTCTGTGAGGATTCCTACTGTATTAAGAATACTGGCGTGGCCAAATGAATTATTTGTCCACTGTTTAGTCGCTTTAAGGCGAATAGCTGCAGTCGCAGCTACTTGCTTGCTAAAAATGTCGAGGGGTGTCAAGTGAAGCAGAATATCTAATGCCGCAGAGGGGGTAGACCGCAAAGCTCCGCTTGTGCATAGACATGCTGTTCTTTGGACTCTGCTTAATTTAATGCGGTTGACTGCATTTTCCAAGGCCGTCCACCAGACAACCACCCCGTAAGTAAGTATCGGTCTTATGACCGAGATGTATAGCCAGAGGGTTATGCGAGGTTGAAGGGCCCATTTATTCCCAATGGCTTTGTTGCAAGAGAATAAAGCTATTGTAGCTTTATTGACTCTTTCTTGAATGTTAGGTTTCCAGTTTAGTTTCCCATCAAAAATGAGACCCAGATATTTTGCTGTGTCGGAGAAAATTAAACTGGGACCGTTTATTGATGGAGGGTCTATAATTTGAATTTTGTATTTCCTGGAAAAGAGGACAAGATCAATTTTATGGGGGTTTATTCCCAATCCACAGCGATCTGCCCAGCGGGTTAATCTGTTGAGATTTACTTGGATGAGTTCTTTAATGGTATTTAGATGTTTTTCTGAGACGGCTATGGCAACGTCATCCGCATAGGCAATCACTCTGCTACCACCCGCTTCCAGGTATATCAGTAGTTCGTTAACTACTAAGTTCCAGAGAAGGAGAGAGAGGACACCGCCTTGCGGCGTACCTCTACTGACATACCTTTTAGCAGAAGTCTCACCCAGTTTGGAGTTGATTATCCTTATCCCTTTTTAGCATTAGACTGATCAGCTCCCCAAGTGAGCCGTCTACCTGCAGAGTTGACAGCGCAGTCGTGATTGCGGATGGTTTGACGTTGTTAAAGGCGCCCTCTATGTCTAGGAAAGCAACCATTGTGTACTCATTATATTGAAGGGATCATTGGATGTGGCTAGTCAGAGAGTGCAAAGCCGTTTCCACCGACTTTCCTTTACAGTAGGCATGTTGAGCCGTAGACAGAAGTCTTGGATCAACTTTAGCTCGAATGTGGATATCAATCAGTCGTTCTAAAGTTTTCAGAAGGAATGATGATAGACTTATAGGTCTGAGGTCCTTTGGGACTACATGAGAACATTTTCCAGCTTTGGGAATGAATACTACATTGACTTCTCTCCATAATAGTGGAATGTGGATAAGTTCTACACAGCTCCTCATAATATTTTCCAATACTGGTAGAATAATATCTGAGGACCTCTGTAGCTTGGCAGGTATAATACCGTCCGGAACAGCAGACTTGTATGGTGTGAAGCCATGCAGCGCCCAGAGCAGTTTGTCTCTCGTAATCAGACCATGAATTTTGGTTACGGATGCAGTAGGCCTGTTTGGGCTGCTACTGGCCGCGAGTTGGGAGCTACCTGGAAAGTGGGTGTCCAGAAGCAGGTTGAGTGATTCATCACATGAGGTTGTCCAAGAGCCATCGGTTTTTTTCAAACAGCTGGGCATCATAGGATTTGTGGAGAGCAGAAGTTTGTAACTTAACAATATTTTTTTTTAAAGTTGCATTTTTTTTCTCCTCTTTTGCACATCTTTCCAATAACTGATCGCACCTTGCACACGAAATGCTGCGACTGCTCGACGTTCTTCTTGGTTTAGTTAAAGGAGACTTCAGATCTTCTAAATTCAAGTTTGAATCCAAATCAGAATTTAAATTTAAGTAAGGAACAGCATCCGCCTTGATCTCCACAAACAAAGTATTTGCCGTCATTTTTAAAACCACATGCCTTCATGTACACACAATACAACACATACGATCCCAAGAATTGACTTCGGTTTTATAATACATTTTGTTCATACAAATTGTTCAGAACTTGAAGTTCGAAGTAAAAACAGGCAATTAAAAACTGGTTAGATTTTTTCGTTCGGCGTGCAATATCTATGTAAACTATAGCATCTCTGGTAATATCTCGATGGCATTTTGCAGATTCATCAGCGAAAATTGCTGATTCACAGGAAGGAAGCTTAGGAAATTCGGACGTGAATAAATTATATAAAATTGGACCCAAAACTGAGCCTTGAGGAACACCAGCTGTAAAATACTTTAATTCTGAACGATGTTTATTAATGTCTATTTGATAAAAAACTTAACACAATTTTGATAAGGTACAACGAGAAACCAAAACACAACGGTTTTATTTTTTTATTTTTTGTATTTATTTATTTATTTTATTATTCAATACAATTCATTATAAGGTACAGATCAAGAGAACTTACATATAGTACAAAGAATTGTTTTATAATTTAAGTCCATTAAAATTATGTACATAAATTAGATATGTATAAGTGTTTTTCATTGGTGTTGAATAATATTGAAATACATTCTGTAGTTAAAGCAACTAGTGTCGAATGTATCGCTAAAGAATTGTTCAAAAAAAATAATTCAAGAATAAAATAAAAAGGTGAAAGGGTGATTTATGTAAGAAAAAGAAAAATAGTAGAGAATGATTTTTTGGTTTATCAATATTTTTAATTAGCATTACTCTTAATGTATAGGTACTATCTTTATTAGATCTATTTTGTTACCATTTTTTTACCTCTTGAGAAAACGACAGTGCATTGGTACTACATCGTATAGCCAGCGGTAGTAGGTTAAAAATTTTTGGTGCAACCGAAGTATAAAAATTTAGAAAGTGGTGGGTGTTATGTGGTGGAACAAACGCCAGGAATCCTGAGTTGCTTCGAAGCCTATGAACGGTTACGGGATTACGATTTATCGAATATCCACTCCTTAGGTAAAATATTTTAAGCACTTTGTAAAAGTAGAAATGTTTGATAGGAAGTATTAAAGAGTTGCAAAAAAGCAAAAAACTGTGTTCTAGACGTTTATTTCTCCAAAAGATTCTTAGAATATGTTTTTGCACCACTAACAAAGGTTGGATTTTGTTGCTATATGTTCCTCCCCAACAAACTAGACCATATTGCACCTTTGATTGTACTAGGCTGTAATAAATTGTTTCTAAGAGTTTACGAGAGCAAAGCAGTCTAAGATGAAACATTATACTGGTAGTTCTTAACAGATACTTTCTAAGTAAGGAAGTATGCGCACTCCAATTTAATTTGTTATCAAACTCGAGTCCTAGATACTTAAATGTAGGTACCCTCTCAATTACAAAACATTTCGATGAGCAGCTATGATCTGGGATCGTATGTTTTTTCTGTACTAGTTTGGCCACAAGTATTGGAACAACCAGCGCATGTTTACAATTTGTACTGTGATAAGTTATTTTAGGGAGTTGCATAATATTAAATGATAGGCTAAAAATCATATTTTTAGTTTTATCACTTATGACTAGCTTATGATTGCTGAACCAATGTCTAAGTTTTTCTAGTTCATCATTTATATCCGCAAATAAATCCAAGGTGGAAACATTAGCTTGTTCGTAAGCTATGTTATCTGCAAAGCCTGTTTGTAGTCCTTTCAATTGTTGATTAAAGATTGAAATGATATAGATTAAAAGTAGAACTGTACTCAATACCGAGCCCTGTGGAACACCTATATCAATATTCAGTCTATTACTTCATTTACCTTCTAACTTAACTACTTGTTTCCTGTTATTAAGGTACGAAGAAAACCAATTGAGCATAAAACCTCTAAAACCAGCTTTTTCTAGTTTTGTTAGTAGTAACTTATGGTCCACAGTATCAAATGCCTTGGTTATATCTATAAAACGTGCAGCAGTATTCTTTTTGTTACTAAGGCTTTCGTAATTATAATTACAAAATTTTATGGGTGCATCCTCGTTTGATCTGCCAGCTCTGAACCCATATTGATTTCGACTAAACAAAGAATTATGCTCTAAAAGAGCGGGAAGAAAAGAAATAGGCCTGTAATTATTTAAATTATTTTTTTCCCCCTTTTTAAAGATAGGTACCACATCAGCAACTTCTAAGGAGTCTGGAAAAATACCACAGTAAATACTTTTGTTATAAATATGTGCTAACACATCAACAATAAAGAGTGAGATTCCCTTAATACGTTTACTGCCATGTGACCCACCGGTGGTCACAGTCAGTACATTTCTGAATCGATGTTGTTTTTATGTGGCTTGCTAGTAAGATTAATTTTTTCTCTTCTTTGGCACCTAGTAGATAGTCCGTTCTTGATAGTACAGAAGGCGAAATTCAGGTTTTTAGAAAAACTCAGGTTTTTAGAAAAACTCAGGTTTTTAATGGCCTATTTCTGGCGATCTTTTTTTTTTGTAACTTTTAGCTTAATTTTACATATAAATAAAAGAAAAATAATAATATTAAAAAAAAAACTAATGTTTTTTGTTGAAACAATCAAGGCACATTGCTGGATTTCCCTCACATGAACTGCAATAAGTTGACACTTTCTTAGCTTTTCTTTGCAGCAGCTGCTCTTCATTTTGCTGAGTTCATTGTTGCAGTTGAAACATCGTTTTCTCATTTTTCTGTTCATTTTAAATTCCTTCAATTGGTGTTTTCTGATATGTACTGATTAAGCTTCTTCAACCCCTACGCCACAAAGACTTTCACAAATGGACTATCTAAGCTGGCCAATTTGTATGTTTTTGTGCTTTTTGTAGGCAACTAAAAAATTTACAACTGCTGTCGACAATAAGAACTCAAAAGCAATCTTATGGTACCAGCGAATTGTTTTTCGTAATAGGGTGAAATAGCTAGCCATTTGGTCGGACACATCAATTCCTTATTTAGGTTGGTTGTACTCTAAGATCCCTGCAAGCTTTTTTATATCCTAGTCATCACGAGTTGTTTTTCCAGTTGAACGTTCTTCCAGACCGTATTTTGTACTTAACATCAAAACATCACGTTTATCTCTCCATTTGGAAACAATCACAGCAGTACACTCCCGGCCAATAGTTTAGTGTTTGCGAAGCATGGCTACGACAACATCTTTCGGATTGCCAGCTCTATTTTTGGGAAGAGTTCCAATAAGATGCGTATTATGGCTGAGCAACAATTTTACAAGGGATACAGATGTATAAAAATTGTCTGTAGAAATTGTTCTGCCCTTGTCCAAATACTTTTCTGCCAGATCTACGACAATTTTAGTGCTGTGCGAAAATGAAGGTGTTGGTTTTCCTCTCTGATTGTAGGAATAATTTTTCCCGGCATAAATACAGCTAGTGTATGTACTCGTATAACTATCCGCCTCACAGAGTTTATAAACCTTGACTCCGTATTTGTGGAACTTGCCCGGATTGTATTGGCGAAAGTTAAGTCTTACACGCCAAGGAATCATTCACTCGTCTACAGCCAGTACTTCTCCTGGGGTCTTAGCCCTGACAAAATTTTGCTACAACATTTCCAATAAGCCACTTATTTTTCCCAAACGGTTGCATACGCTTGCTGAATTGCTCCCAAAATGGATGAATTTTAAAAGCAATTGGAATCTTTTCCAGGACATTATTTCCATAATAATTGTATTTTTATAGAAGCTGTCCTTACTCCAATATAGTGATATATGTAGATGGGTATTTCACAACTCCTATGTACATAACTATACCCACAAACTTTTTTATTTCAGATACTTCAGTGCCCTTCTAATCTTTAGTTCTAGAATTTCGAGTAATTGTATTGCTTTCAATGTACTTTTTGGCGTTCAAATTAGTTTCGGCAACAATTAATTAATATATGTACATCTTCCGTTACCATTAGACTAAAAAAAACCAACAGATTTCATTTGGGTAAAAATTTATGCTTTGCGTTCTGTTGAGTTCAGCTGGTTCAAAATTCCTTCAGTAATACTTTTGTAACTCGTGCCCACTAATTTGAGGATACTCTTCCAGATATAGAAAGAAGAACATCCTCATCTTCCGTTTCTGTTTCAAAGTCCTCTATCTGAATATTTTCATTGGAATCACTTGAATTAAGATCTGATGGAAAATATTCGTCTGATTCAGAAACCTGGAAATCATCATCCTCATTATCGGAATCCTTGTTTCGAACTGCGTTTCCATAAAATAAATTGGGTCTAATGGTGAAAAGGTGAAAAACAAAATAAGCTAAAAGAAAAACTAGCGAAAAAAAGATATGACCACCGATGGTCACACAACACTTAAAAAAACACATAAAAAACACTCAACACTTGAAAGAAAACACACAGAGGTATATTTAATACAAAAAACACTTTTGGCACTCTGGTGATATTTAATTTTTTCTATGGTGGCAGTCAACGTGTTAATAAGATCATTCGAAAAAATACAATTCATTGGCGAATAAGATTTTTTTAATAACTTAGTGGTTCTTAACAATTCAAAGGATGTTATCGGATCAAAAGCAAACGTATGCAGTTGGGAGTTTTCCCCGCTTAAGCAGCATGAGTGATGTAGCATGAACAGATGAATCAAAACCTGCATCAGAAATTGTATTTGAAGCCACACTTGTAAAGAAGATATTGAACGCATCAGCCATCTCAACGGGTGCAGAGATGACCCTGCCATTATAATTTACGCAGGTTGTGTTATTCGGAGACACTTTTTTGTTGAGTAGATCGTACACAATTGTGCATTCTTTTTTAATATTGCCTTTGGTTAATTGAAATTTATTGATATAATAATTTTCTTTAAAAGTGTGAACATCAGCAATAACTTCTCTGCAGATTTTTTCAAAGAGATTACGAAGATGAGCATTATTGGGATGTTTTCTGCATTTGATTCATAATTTATTTTTATAATTCACCTTTTTCACTAAAGTTGCCGACATCCAGGGTTTAAGTCTCTTTAATTTATTATTTTTACTTGAAATTATCCGAGAACTTGTTGCGACATGACCTTTTAAAATATTGGAAAATTTATTAAAGGCTATAGACGGGTCTCCTTCACGGTAGACCGCTGGCCAATTTTCGTGGATTAAACTCACAATAAGTCGATCGTAATTAATTACAGTTTTATCGTCTGATAAATTATTTGATTTCTTTATGTGGCTGTTAAAATTCAAAAACAGACCTGTCATGTCACACAATGATCAGAAATCTTGTAGCTCGAACTCGAACTGACAAGCGAACAATTTGGATAACGATCAAGTCTACCAAATATATGATCAATGCACGTTTGAGAAGAGTGTGTAATTCGAGTTGGTTTATCAATACATGAGTACATCCCATTTGCCGACATTAGGATATCTTAGGATATCTAAATTAATATCTCCCAAGATAAATAAGTTTTATACTTTTCCAACACCCAATAAACAACTCAGTTCTTCAACAAAAACGACCTTACTTTTTTCGTGCAACCTATAAACGCATATAAAATAAATTTTTTTTATCAATTGTGCCAGAAACTTTAATTACATCCGCACTGTAGTACTCATATTCTAAGTAATCGTTTACAAACACAGCAACTCCTCCTGCTGCATATGTATGGACAAGACCATCCTGCCACACAGAATCAAAGGCTTTTTCAGTGTCCAAGAGTACTAAACCAGTTGATTTACCTTGTGACCTTTTATTTTTAACATACAGTGGGTTGCCAAATTATTAGGGACAGTAACATTTTTGTTCATTTTCTTACTTTGGGCGCGTTTTGCTCCAGTTTATTGCAGTGTAGTGTAACGGGATTTGTTATATGTGTTGTGTTTTTATAACTTTAATTTTAAACGAGTTTTGTGACTAGAGAGTAATGTTCGATTTTTACAAATTTTTAAACATCGTGCGAGCTGTAAGCAGTGTAGACGTTAAACAGTGACAGGGAAAGGAAATTTGTATATTTGTGATATAAAATACAGTTAAAATGTAAGTATTACTATTCTTTTATTAGAAATACAATTATTAATAAAATATTTGTAAAAAAAAAAATTTTTTTTAACATTTTATGTCTTCTATGGGTAAAGGCTGCGATTTGTCTCCTAAAAAAAAAACTGAAATTAAAACCCTTCTCCAGCATACAGTTCACTCGCAAAGGAAAATAGCGGAAATTGCTGGTGCTTCTAAGTCCGTAGTGAATAGAATTAAAAAATGCGTGGACATAAACCAGCCGATTTCTGCCAAAAGAAAGGGTAAATTGTGGGAGAAAACGAATAACAACTCCACGTACCGAAAGGAAAATTCGTGATATCTGTCTACAAAATCGTCTACAAAAAAGTGTAAGGTTGTTAACTCAATTAGAGGACTGTAGACTGACAGAGGAAGGCTTGATAGGTCATCGTCCTGTCAAAAAACCTCGGTTGACCGATGCAATGAAAAATAAACGGCTTGCCTGGGCTCGCGAACACCGCGAGATGACGGTTGAAGACTGGAGTAAGGTCAGTTGGCCTCTTTTTGCTATTTTGTACAAACTTATAACGAATATCTTGTAATACTATTACACATTGTTCCTTGGTTTGTTTTTCTGATTAATCCACATTTGAAATTTTAGCCGACAAAAGCAGTTTTGTTAGCCGACGCCCAGGTGAGAAGTACCAGCAAGATTGCATCCTGGAGAGGGTCAAACATACCGCCAAAGTAATGGTGTGGTCGTTAGTAAGCGGAAAGGGTGTTGGCCGCTTCTACATTGTTCAGTGAACTATGAAGCAAGACCAATATAGGGAAGTCTTAAATACTCATTTGCTACCAACGTTAAGAGAATGGTTTCCGAATGGTCAAGATTTCATATTTATGCATGATTCAGCACCATGTCATAAAGTGAAAAGCGTAACCAAGTTTTTGGAAGAAAACAAGATCCCAGTATTACCTTGGACTGGCAATTCTCCAGACATGAAGCCCATTGAGAATCTATGGGAGATTACCAAGGGGGAAATAGTCAAAGATGTGATAACCAACAAGGAACAACTTATAGAAAAACTGGAAAATGTTTGGCATCACAATCCCAAAATACAAGAAAGTGCTCAGCGGTGCATAGAAAGTATGCCCAAGCGTATTAAGGCACTCATTGAGGCAAAAGTGAATGTTACCAAATATTGATTAGTTTAAGTAGTTTTTTCTTCTGTTTAGTGTTTTTTTTTAACAAAATATTGAATTCTTATATTTAATTTTATAATTGTAGTTCTTATTCTATTTATAATACATTGTCAAACACATTTTTATTTCATAAAAAAAACTGTGTCTTTTCACTGAACTTGAATCAAATGCATCAGAAATACATTTTTTCCTTACTGTCCCTAATAATTTGGCAACCCACTGTATTTGGCAATTCTATCTACTTGATGAATTGCACTATGATGGCTTCTAAACCCGAATTGCTCATTGGGAAATAATTTCTTGTCCTCTATTACTGTAATAATTTTTTTTTCTTTCAAAATCCGTTCAAGAATTTTGCTGAGACTGCTTAGAAGACTTATTGCTCGGTAGCTATTAGGTTTATCTGATGGTTTACCTGGCTTAGGAATCGGTGTCACTTTAGCAATCTTCCAGCGATCAGCAAAGTATTTGAGTTTTAGACAGGAATTTTATTGAAATATTGCATAACAGCACGATGCATGAGTTGGCGGTACCTCTGCCACTGTCTTCTATGCGAGAATTAAGAATATAGTCCGGAATTTGCGGAATTTGTATAAGCGCATTATTGTTTTGCTTTAAAACTCTGGGTATGCTTGACTCAACCGAATTTAATATATCTTCAGAAAGTTTTTCTATACTATTGTCAATGTCTTCAACATATATTGTATTCTCTAGATTACATGAAACACTGCGCTAAGTTCTGCCTACGCAACCGGATGCGTAAGTACATTTGCTTGTTTTGTTATAAATAAATCTAACACAGACGGACTACCACGGGACCCTCATGGAATATAGGATGGAAAAAGGGAAAAATCTGATAAATTTGAAAGAATGTTTCCCCAGACATTCGCTCTATTGCACCCCCAGGTCTGATAGTTTTTTGATTGCTTAACTTAATCTCTACTCCAATATTTTCTATTAGACTAGTACGAATGACCGGCAAGATTTTATGCTGAATTGATCTCTTAATCTGGACTACGATATGAGAGTATGTACCCCAGGTGCTACTCAAAAATTTGAGTCTGTCCTCGAGGGGTATAAGGCAGATATTACCGCCATCCAGGAGATACGATGGATAGGATCAGGTATGATGAAAGGAAAAAATTGCGATATTTATTACAGCTGCCATAAAACATTGCACGTGTTAGGATCCGGATTCATCGTGTCAAATCGGCTCAGGTCAAAAATCATTGACTTCAAACCGACAAGTGATCGCCTATCTGTTATCCGCATCAAAGCTACCTTCCAAAACATAAGCCTAATATGTGCACACGCCCCTACCGACGAGGCTGAAGAACCCATCAAGGAGGAGTTCTATGAGCTCCTGGATGGAGCCTACGGAGTATGATGTCAAAGTTTTACTCGGGGACTTCAATGCTAAAGTCGGAAAGGAAAACATCGAAACGACAACATACAACGGCTACTGACTAATCGATTTTGCAGCAGCTCGTAATACGGTGATAAGTAGTACTAGGTTTCCAAGGTTAAGGATCCAGACAGCAACCTGGGTCTCTCCAGGCGGTCGAACCGCCAACCAAATCGACCATATGCTAATTGATGCGTAGAACGCATCCAACATCCCCTCCGTGCGCACATTCCGAGGGGCAAATGTTGACTCTGACCACTTTCTTGTTGCAGCTAAATTCAGAGCTCGACTGTCCAACGAGAAGAAGCTGCGAACCGCCCAGAAAAAGAAATTCAACGTTGGACGCCTTAGCACACCTGGAGTAGCCACAGACTACAGAGAGCGCCTGAGTGAGAAACTCTCCACTGTGCATTCACCTACCACAAACGCCAACCATCAGTGGTGCCAGTATCGCGACATCATCAAGGAGGTAGCCGAAACCACCTTAGGGTACCAGCCACCCCAGAGAAAGAGCCCGTGTTAAGATGATGAATGCGTTTACAGGAAAAAGGTGACAGAAGATGCACACAAGAAAATGCTGCAGAGCAAAACAAGGGCAGCAAGGGAAGATTATCGAGCCAGGAGGAGGGAAGAGAAGAAGATCCTGCGTAGAAAAGAGGGCCAGGGAGATCGAAGAATCTTTTGATCGAAACAACATCCGGAGGTTTTATAAGAATGCCAAGCACCTAGCTGTTGGCTTCAAAACCGGAACACAAGCTCTTCGAAACACAGAAGGAAACTTAGTCACCGAAGCACAGGGAATAGTAGATGTGTTTAAGCAGCATTTCCAGCGGCTGCTAAATGGGCATCATGTAGAGAGACTGATAGGGCAAGAAGAGAACCCACGTCTAGTCAATGAAGAACCAGTTCCACCACCCAGTATAGAAGAAGTTGGCTTAGCTATAAAAAAGCTTAAGAACAACATGGCTGCAGGCTCTACCAGCCGAGCTCTTCAAATACGGTGGCGATGTTTTGGTAGGGCGCATGCACCAAATCATTATCCAAGTATGGGTGGAAGAAAGCATGCCCGACGAATGGACTATCAGCTCCATATGCCCCATCTACAAAAAAGGCGATCCTATGTCTTGCAAGAACTATCGAGGCATATCCCTGCTTAATGTCGCATATAAGATCCTATCCAACGTACTGTGTGAACGTCTCAAACCGTTCTGCAACACACTAATCGGCACGTACCAGTGTGGCTTCCGGCCCGGCAGATTGACTATAGACCAAATTTTCACACTGAGACAAATCCTTGAAAAGACCAACGAATTTCAAGTCGAGACTCACCACCTTTTCATTGACTTCAAAGCCGCATATGATAGCATTAATCTTTAGAAGCTTTATATGGCGATGGCCGAATTAGGGATTCCGGCAAAACTGATCCAGTTGTGTCTCTGCACACTGGAAAACACGCACTGCAGCGTGTAGTTTAGAAGTAGCTCCTCTGAACTATTTCAAACATGCACCGGATTCCGGCAACATGATACGCTACGAGTATCATGTGATTTCTTCAATCTCGTCCTAGAGTAGATAGTGCGCAGGCAGGTGTCAACACGGAAGGCAGGAGAAGATACAACCGCGAACACTATGAGCTGTATCAAGATGTGGATGTAGTCCAAAAAGCCAAAATATGTCGACTATATTGGCTCTGCCACATCGAGCGAATGGACAGCAATGCTCCAGCTAAGAGAATCTTCGAATCTCAGCCCTCAGGTTCGAGACGACAAGAAGACTGAACCTACGTTTCAAAGATCAAGCTCTCGCGGATGCCAGAGCGCTTGGTCTGGAGAACTGGAAGCATCGTGCCCGGGATCGTAGAGGATGGAAGGTTGAAGTGTATCAGTCAGAGACTCTCCACGGGTCGGGAGCCCGTTAAGTAAGTAAGTATCTCTTAATCATAATTGCAACTCCTCCACCCCTTTGAGCAGTTCTACGAGTATCTAAGCGATCGTCATTAAGCAGTATAATTATCGGAGCTTCTTTTGTAGTTAAGAAATTGGAATAGGACTTAGGGTCGTTTATAAGATTGATTTGTGCAGTGTTAAGGATTACTTCAGTAAGTGGAGAGAAGTCAAATAATCAACAAGTGGTTGAGCTGACTTGGGATTCGAATGGAGTTAGACTCTGATCAAGGACGAAACTTTGAAGTGTGTCAATGTCATGGAATAAGGAAGACGAAGACAACGTCTAAGGTCGTGGGCAATTGCCGTCGGGACTGGGATCGACACATACCTCTCTTTCTAATGGCCTACTGAAACGCGGTCCATAGTTCAATAGTTCTATTTGGTCAAACAGTTTGGTTGCCACATGAAACGAAATTCGGATCCCCACCTACGGAGCCTAAGGAGTTGAACGACTATGTTGATGACGTGCATGTAACTCAATTGCAAACTCTTTAATCTTGTTTAATAGCTGAACTGATCGAACCATTTGAAAAGGGGGGTTTTATACGAATATTTCTTTCAAAATATTGAGTTTCCAACAAAGGAGAAGGATGTTATGTGGCTAATGCACATATATTCATCGCCATTGTTTCGACGACCAGTGACGCATATGCATACTTTCAGATAGTAGCATTCTGAATAATAGTAACCGAAAGTATCACGAGGGCTACATCGGACTTGTGATTGATCAGAAATAATTGCTTAAAGTAAATCAATTATATCACACGTTTTTCCAAGAAAGTTTTATTCCACTTTTATCGATCGAACTTGAGATACGAGTAAACGTTAACGACGTCGGTAGGCCGAATGTCATGTTTGGTTTTACTAAATCCAGAGATATTTTAGCAAATATTTGCAATGTTGGTTATGGCTTCATTACAATACAAAAAAAAAACCGATAACAACACATGTACTCGGAAAAGAGAGATCCCTATTTGGATTATAAAAATAAATTTCCTGCGACTGAGTTCACTTTTTTTGTTATGTAAGCTACATCTGATTATGTTTTGCCTGAAATTGTGTTGTAAAATTGAGCGTTTCCCCACATTATAGGGGGAACATCTACGAGTAACTTCGATTAATATTGAATGATTGCGGGTAGATAATTATGGGCGTTGTATCACATCAAGAGGAGTACAATGGTTAAGTCCCCAACATGTGTAAGTGATTTGTCTTAGCAAAAAGAAAAAATCCTTTGCAATTACGAGTATGTTTGTCGATTATGCAAGGAAACATCTGTTTGTTTGTTTTACAGCCTCGTCCTTATTCGTTCGATTTAAGAGCTTTAGAGGATAATCGAAAAGAAGAGCAAGTGAAAATTACTTTAGTACAGGCAGCTGCGCCTGGGCTTTAACTTGCCCTTGCAGATGGTTCAGTTTCAGCTTAAATACAGGGGAAGCTTCAGCTTCTAACGTATCTTTAGTCAGAATAGATTCGAAAAAAGCAGAGCGGAAGCTACGAGGATAAGATGGACATTTTATTATTGTAAAAGGAGAGTTCAGCGGTACGGTACTACTAGTAATCAAAATTCATGGTTTCTCCGTTGGTGGCAAAAACTGAACTCAACTTTATCATTATCTGTTTCTACTTTTATATCCATTAATACACAGTATTTGGTCCGGGTAGTTATCTGATAGATGATTTAAATTGATTGTATCTGTATGTTTGTAAACAAATAGGTATCGACGGCCAAATAGAGTGCGCATTGGCCTTGGTTGTGATCCCCCTTGAAGTCGCACTATTGCTTATAGAACATAAACAAACAATA
The DNA here is from genome assembly GCA_949129095.1 of Volucella bombylans. Lineage (NCBI taxonomy): Eukaryota > Metazoa > Arthropoda > Insecta > Diptera > Syrphidae > Volucella > Volucella bombylans. Next base: position 170,685,707 of record OX422142.1, read on the forward strand.
GATCAGTGAGCGATACTTCGACTATTTAAGTTATTAAGGAATCATGATGTACGCAATTACGGAATGGATTTATGGTTTCGATGATGTACGCAATTAGGGAATGGGTTGGTTGACTGTAGACAGTATGACTTATGATTGTACTACAAAGTATCTGATGATTTTTTGTTTTTGTGCCTCAAGCGGAAGCAGTCTACCTCTAAATGTTTTTTTTTTTTTTACACTTAAGGGGTTGGAAGAGATCATTTCCATTAAAGTCAAGTATTTTAGGCATAAACACCATTCGGGGTGGATCTAAGTTTAAAATAATAAACCTCTCCAGTGAATGATGTCTTTGGTCGACTTTCAAGCTGCGCACTCCAAGACGGTTAGTGTAGATTTAGTCTACACTTTGTCTACCGTCACTTTGGAAATGAAGACTTTTGCGGCCAATAGTTCTATAGGTCCTTGCCACCGAAATTATTGTATTTAAACTCTTTTGACCTGGCTAATATCGGTGTTGGGGTTTATTGTTTGATTTTCTACCCATTTCACCGTCTATGCACATGCGACTGAAGATTACTGCAAACATTTTGCTCTCAAAAGACAAAAGTTCAGCACCATAAGGCAGGACTTGAATGAGTAAGGTCTAATATGAAGTCATTCTTGTCTCCGAAACAGGGCTACTTTTTAACTTATAACATAGAAAACCAGCGATTGAACATGGGACACCATGTAGACAAAGTGCCTAATTACCCCACAGTTCTATCTGTCTGAATTGATCTTCGTGGAGAGCCGTTTGTGTTGAATGTGTTGAATGTCCATCGTTGATGGCTAACCCCTGTTCTACTGTTTTACTCACATTAATCTCCCAGATTATGTCCAGATCTCCGATGTATTCGCATGTGTATTAAAGGAAACTTTGAAAGATTGTATCTCTGATTTTAGGGCGTGAATTCTGCGCAACTTTTCGAAGAGGGTATGTACGAGTATGTATTAAAGAAATCCCAAAACAGCGCTTCGCCTTGCCAAATCTCTTTTCAATATTGAAGGTCTCGATGGAGTTTTTAGCTACCTGGATAGAGCAGTGTCCATTCTCACAATCAAATCATCATCATCCTGCACGGTTCAGCGACGGAAATATGGCAAATAATGTCATTTCCAGAGAGGGTGACCTACCCCCGTTCATTTCGAAGGAAGAACTCCATGAGATCTTCGACACAATCAGGGCTAAGAAATCAGTGGGGACCGATGGTATTCCGAACATCGTGCTTCGACATCTTCCTCTAGAAGCGGTGGACATTTACACCACCCTGTTTAATAATGCAATGAATAATGCACATTATCCAGCGCATTGGAAAACGGCGGTGGTTCAACCTATCCCCAAAAAGGGGAAGGATATATCCAATCCGGCGAATCTCCGGTCGATAAGTCTCCTTCCGAATATCAGTAAGGTTTTTGAAAAAGTAATCAATAGAGCTCTGTCTAGGTGGGTCGAGGACAAACATATAGTTCCGCATAATCAATTCGGTTTTAAGGCGGGACATGATATCTCACATGCCGCGTCTAAACTGGTCTCTGATATCCAATGGAATAAAGGCAAAAAACAATGCACTGGTGCCTGCCTTGTTGACTTGGGGAAGGCCTTCGACACCGTATGGTTAGAGGGTCTTTTCTATAAGCTGACTGGCCTGGGGATCAGTAAACCACTCTTGTACATTCTTTATAATATGCTACACAACAGACAGTTCATCGTGAAGAATGGTGATGTGACTTCTGTTGGAATATTTCAAATTAAAAATGGTCTTCAGCAAGGTGCGGTCAATTTGCCGATCCTATTCAACATTTATACAAGCGACTTGATAAGTTCACTTCCTCATACTATTGCGTACGCAGATGATTTGATAGCGTACAGAACAGGTCCAAAAATCGAGGTTATTAATACTCTATTGCAGCGTGACTTTGATAAAATAAGACGATTTTGCGATGACTGGAAGTTGAAAATCAACTTTCAGAAGTCGGAAACCATTCTCTTTAAGACGCCGTTGTCTGGAGCCTCTAGGGATACCATAAAAAATTGGCGAAAGTTCTCGATCATTGGACAACACGGACAACCTCTTGCCTGTCGAAATGTAGTCAGATACCTTGCCAAAATACAGAAACTGATCTAGCCAGAGGTAAAGGTGCTTTTGCCCTTACAAAGAGACTGTTTTATAGCAGCCAACTCGATGCGAGGGTAAAGGTAATCTGCTACATAACCCTTATCAGGCCCATGCTGGTATTTGGTTGTCCCGTGTGGTTCAATGTACGAGCAAGCTTAATGGAAAAGATTCGGGTGTTTGAGAGGGCTTGCCTTAGGGCTTGTCTTCGCTTGTATAGAACACCAGAGTCGGAGTACAAGAAATTGTATCCTAATGAGGTCCTTTACAATAGTCCAATATTAGAACCTAATACGAGTGGACAACTTCGTAATTAAGCTGACTCGAAGGCACATTGCAAGAACAATGACCTCGACGAATAACCTGATATCTGGGGCTCAGTACCCCAATTACCTTTACCACGAGAGTGTGCGCTCTGACGGCTTCGTTCCACCGGAAGCATTCCTCTACCTAGATCAGATAGGGATCCAGGATAGATCAGCGGTGCCGTTAATCTTCCATGTCGCTCGGACAGCTGGGGACAGGCGACTCAACTACAACAGAGACGTCGCACATGGCAGTGTGGATCGACTCAGGTTCAGTAGGGCGGTGGGGAATCGCGATAAGAGGGATGTCGTTCGGCAGCACCAGCATTTCTGGTGGTTGAATGATGGAGAAGATGCTTCGTCGTCGTTTCCGTCAACTACGGACCAGCCTTACTAATGAGGCAGAGCTGACCAATCTGTTTTCTCTTGTAAATAGCGATGGCCAGCTTACATAGGTTTAGGTTAGCATTTAAGTAATATATACATGTGTTAGTGTATATAAAGGTATATACTAACATATGTATCGTATATTATTGTGTATAATGTCTAAGTGTGTTTATGTGTATTTTGTGTATGTAGGTTAAGTAGACTAAGGTTGATTTCAAGTTAGATATTAAGTTTTTATAAAAAATAAAAATTGTCCATATGCTAAGCTTTTGTAATCAAATTTTTTTCTTAGCCCTAAATATATAAAATAAATATTTCCAAATAAAATGTAAATGAAGTCGAAAGACATTGATATAAGAATTTAGAGTAGCTTAGAGTGCCTGTGTGGGGCCAGTAAGTTAGCATAAGATTGTTAAGTAATTGTAAGCTAGCATTTAAGCATTTTTTGTTAGTATGTAAGAGTTAGTGATTAAGAAAATAAAATGCATTGAAACTGAACTGACTGGGACCACTATATTGAACCTTCTGCAGAGGCACAGAGTCTTAGATAGACAGCCGCGCAGATCATGTCAAGCTCGGGGATTTCAATTCATTTGGTCCATGTGATCTGAGTGATAAAACTCTCCTGTTTGTAGCAGCCTGACCGTGCTGCTAATTGCCATTTTTTTATAAAGGGCGTTAAACCACTGAGGACTTCTATAGCTACTGTGTGGCGTGTGGGCATTCCGCCGGTGATGTCGAGGCATGCAAATCTTTGTAACTACTGCAGCTTTTGTATGTCAGATTTCTCTTTTGTTTGTAGATGATGATGGGTCGTATCATCATTCTACATATCCAATGGGAGATCTTTGGAGTTACTCTCCAGGTCTAGCCATACATAAGACGGCAAGTCCACATGGCTTTAGCCGCTTTCGTAATTGTATTATTAATATGTGGATTCCAATTTAGTTTTTTTTATCGAGGACCATTCCAGGATATTTTACTTCGTTGGAGTACACAATTACTGCACCGTTAAGTGAGATCTGGTCAAGGCTCAGATTTCTTTTACGAGTGAGGGGAATAAGTATAGTTTTACTGGGGTTTGAGTGAGAAATTTTCTCCAACATGCCAGTAGTTTACTATGTTTAGAGCAGTCTACATTAGGGCTCTCGATTTAAAGCGTGTATGTAATTACACGTGTATTTGTGTCACGTGTATACGGTTAGTAAGAAAGTTTTACACGTGAACATTTAAATACACGTGTTCTTTTTTAATATGCGTGTAAATAAAATAACACATGTAATTACAACACGACGTTTTTTCGATTATTGGACGTTACGAGTACTTGCCGAAACAGTTATTTCTGTTCAAGTCATAGTTTATTTTTCTATGTTTTATTGAGATTAAAGTTTAATCATTAAACCGGTTTATGAATTGATGACGAAGAGCTTCTTATCAGTTTTAGTTGAGTGTTGATCTCGAAAGGCTGATAAGTATATCTTTTGCTAATTCAACTTGTTAAAGTGATAAAATGGAACCAAAGAGTTGGGTATGGCAATATGCACATCGAGAAGGTGATATAGCCTATATCACCTATATAGAAGGACAGGAACAATTCTTTCTCCTGTCGTGGTGGTACGACAGGGTCATTAGGAAGGCATTTCCAAGGAATTCATACAATTCAAACAAACATAAATAGAGAAAATCCGGTTTCTACTCAAATCAAGTCAATAAAAATAGATTACCACTTTAACGTAAAAAATACTTTTTGTGATTCAAATTACATCATGATTGATAGAGATTCGTCAAGAATTGAAACCAACGATTATAGCAGTCCTGGACCGTCCTCTTTCAAAAAACGCGGAATACACAAAAGGAAAGCCCAAGAAGTTAGCAATGTCCGACCATGTTCGCCGGATAGGAAGGAAGAGATCCACCAGGCCCTAGCTAAAATGATTGCGTTAAACCAAATTCCAATTTCTTTCTGTTCAAGCCCGGGTTTTCTCCAAATCATGATTGTTGTTGAAACGAACTATAAACCGTTGAGAGAAGAGGCAATAAAAAAAACGACTGCAATCACTTAAACAGGAAGTTAAAAGGACAAAATTGGTAGCGTTAATGAAGTTTCTTGCATGTCTGATTGTTGGACGTCTGCCGCGCAAGAATCAGATATGACAATGACGGCACATTTCATAGATGACGAATGGGTACCTCAGTCTTTTACACTTCAAACAAGTGAAATTGATACACGTCACAATGCAGAAAATCTCATGAACAAGATGGAAGGCATTTTTCTTGATTGGGGACTTAATGAAAAAGTCACAGCAGTAGTCACTGACAACTCTGCAAATGTGGTTAAAGCTGTGAAATCTATGAGGCAAGTAGAGCAGAATGTCGGTTTAACATTCGCAGTACATAGTCTTCAGTTGGCAGTAAGGCATCCCAGTCTTCTGAAAATATAAAAAAAATAATTGAGAAAGCCAGTAAACTAGTTTGCCATTTTAAACATTCCAGCGTTGCGAAATATGCTTTGCAAGAAAAGCAGAAACAATTGAGTCTACCAGCACAAGCCCTTTTACAATCATGCAACACTCGGTGGAACTCAATCTTTTGTATTCTTCAGCGTCGAACACAAAACCGGAGTCCAGTGATAAATGTATTGACAGATCGTACAGTCACTTCCTCAGCTATCGCTACAAAGTTGGAAATTTTAGAGCAAGAATGGGCATCGATGGAAGAATTTAGAAGAATTTTGCGGCCTATTCAAGCGCTTACAAAGATTCTCAGCAATGAAAACTCGTCTACATCCATGGTGCGACCTCTTATGCTAAAAATGCTGGAGAAACATATGAATTTTTCCGCAAGCGACTCAGACATGATTACATCGTTCAAAATCAGTTTACGTAATGATATACGAAATAGATTTGATTTAAATCAGAGTAACACAACTGATGTTTCTGCAAGGCAATTAGCATCTTTTCTTGACCCACGATATAAAGACCTTGAACATGAGAGTGTTGATGAAAAAATGTCTATAAGAAATAAAGTCAAGCTGCTCATGACATCATATTTACTTTCCGAGAATAATTCGGAAACAGAAACTGGGTCCACTTTGAATTTTACAAGTGACTTAGAGTTTCTTTATAACACACACACACATAAGTGAAAGACTATCCAACATCAACTGGACACTTATTTAGCTGAACCTCAATTGAAATTTGACCTAGATCCATATGAATGGTGGAAAAATAGACATGATAAATTTCCGGCTATCGCAATTTTAGCGAGAAAATATTTGTCTATACAAGCTACATCTGTTAGCTCAGAACGCTATTTTTCCACGGCTGGAAATATTGTCACATCTAAAAGATCTTCATTGCTCCCTGATAATGTATTTAGATTTGTTGGTATTTCTTTATCAAAATAGAAAGTGTTTCTAAAATAAGACCATACACATACTTTACTTAAGAATGAATTTAATTTTTTGTTTGATTTATAAAATAAAATAATTTGTCACAAACTACCAAATAAAATGAACTTTGTGTTTTATTTCTAAATAATCAAAATTGGTATCAAAAGAATTTCATAAAAATTAAAAATGTAATTACATACTCGTACATATACACGTGTATTCATAAATACACGCGCTATACCAAATGAACGTGTTTACATACGTGAAGATAGTTACACGTATAACACGTGCATAAGTGTACCCGTGTAATAAGGATCTCTAGTCTACATCGCCTGCATATCCTATTGCTTGAAAGCTCAAATTAGTAAGTTTTACTCGTAGGTCATCAATGACCAGTATCCACCAGAGTGGTGAGAGAACAAGTTCTTATGTGCAAGCTTCAACGGCTGAGATGGAGATTTTAATCTCACCGGAAGAAGTAGAGATTTTCCGGTTTACAAGCAATGTTCCTACCCAACGGTTAGTGGGATGATCAATACCCTATTTAGACATGGCTTCCGAAATGGATTCATTGTATGCGGTATTTCCGAAGACACCCTCAATATTTAGGAAGACATATATTGCAATCTGTTTCATCGGTAGGCCTCTTTAATCTGTTTTACCAGATTTAGTAGAGCGTTTTCCGTATGCATAATAATGAGGGTGCCGAGGTCAATTTCTATTGAGAAGGTCTCTGAAGTGTAAATCGATAAGGCTTTCCGTGCTTTTCATGGTATGTAGTGCACTAGGTTTACCTTCCTCCAGGCTTGTGGGATGCATCCCCAGTTGAAGCTATGCCTAAATAAGGCGGTTAGAGTGGGAAGAATCTAGATAAGACCATCTTAAATGTGTGCTGTGGAGATTCCGCCTGATCCATATGCCTTATATAGTTCAAATGAGTTCATGGTCCATTTAACTTTGTTTATACTGAACATATTTATGGGGTGGGCGTGGTGTAGTGGTACTAGCAATCGCTTCTCACTCTGAGGGTCCAAGGTTCGAATCCTGCCCATGGCAAGTCAGTTTTTCATTTGTGTAATGGGAACTCAAATAGAAAAATTCTGCGTGTGAAGGCATAACACTGACACGTAGATTTGGCTGTTGTAGAGTTTCAACCACAAAAAACTAGTGCGAATTATAACTTCGAATCACTCTGAGTGAAGAAAGAACTCTCCGTCCTATTCGGACTCCCACCCCTGGAGAGCTAATATAGAAACCAAATACACCTGAGTTTCAAACCACTACAAAACAATTTTCCTTTCTCCTCCTTCTACCTTTCCGCCAGCGCTCTGGCAACAGTAAAAGGGTATCTTACCCCTTAGGCGTGCGTAAATTATAAAAAAAAAATATATATCTCCAAATTCTGTTGTTAATTCTGTTGTCGTAGGATAAGCTTGTGGCTTCAAAACTGATATACTGTGCTGTATTGTTTAAAATGGTCAAGTCTGGGAAATGAACCTTGAGTAGCATTTTTAGAGTTTCATCTCGACTAGCAGTCTGTCTCCTTTTTATAACAGACTTAAGCTATTTGAAGAGTCCTGTAAAGTAACTTTTTGGAGACGTAAGATTTTTGGCAGTTTTTCAAGTTTTTCAAGCCGGACTTGTATAGATCCCAGTGTCCGGTGTGTTTGGATTTGTTAAAAATTTTTCTCACCACTTTGCGCAATTGTTCAAGTTGAGGGTTCCACCATGGTACACACCTTTTTACCATATTGCATTTCAATTTGCAACTGCACTTAAATGATGAGATAATGGCTCATTTACGTCCCTAATGGACAGCAAAGACAAGGGCAGTGAGTCAGCTTAGTGATATGTGCTTGAAAAGTGAGTATCTTTATGTATCTAGTTTGACCATGTCCGATATTGTATCGTATACCGAACCTTAAGTGCATATGTTCCGATAGGGATGCCTCATCTGACATATGCCAATCCTTGATAAAGGTAAGAAGAAAGGAAGACGAGATGATAAGGTCAAGTACCTCCTCTCTTACCCCTATTACATAGAAGCCGATTTGGGCTAAAAATATAATTTGAAAGCAACTCACCCCTTTTGTTGTTGACGCAGCTACCACAGATGTTTTTGTGGGCGTTGGCATCACATCCAAGAAGAAAATGCCAATTGCGACGGTGGCAGAGTTCGATCAGACCCGGGGAAATAGGCTGAAGTGCACACGAACTCTTGCAATGCATTCCCCTAAGATAGTTCGATTATTACTGCTACTAAATCTCTGGTGTTAAACAGTGGAATGAGAAGATTTTGTATTTAATTTTGGAACAGATTAGTGAAGCAGCCGGCCTAAAATCTCCTCGGGCAAAATTTTATTTTTCGCTCAATATTGTTGCGGCTAAATATCTTGTCCTCAATAGCCCAAAGTTTTGAAGTAGTGCTAGGGCGAAGTTCCCTCTTGTGAATCGGCACCTTTAGCATGATGCAGGTTTTCCTGCAAAATCTTGTGGGGCTATACGAGGGATTCCTTATGTGGCTCGGTTTGTCATCGCCTCTCCGCTGTATGGGAACCAACCTCGACAAGGGAGTAGCCCGTCGGACGAGCTGAGTTTTCTGCCGCTTGACTCCTCAGTAGAGGTACAGGAATTCTACTTTTGTGTCTATTCGCTTCAGCTGGTTCTTGTGTTAATCGGCTAGTTGAGAGGAGTTCACATGCTCTAACACCCTCAGCTGGTACCTTAACGGTTTTGTTTTGTAGTCTCATTGACAGGCAACTGGTGTTGGTTGTGGTGGAGGTAGCTGGAGGATCGAAACATCGATCATCGATAACTCCCTTCTGTATTTGACACATTTGCTAAACACTAAGGAGGTTGAGATTGATGTCATCCGGGATTACACCCAGCCTGATGCGGAGAAGTATATTGCTATATGGAACCTTGCCAACTGTAGCATTTTCTATTCGAACTTTGTTTTGCTTCCAACATCGGGGGTGTGGAGTCATCGGATCGGGTTCGTTTAGCCTCTGTGCTATTGTTTTCGGTTTTGGCAGTGGCAATCTCTAGAGCAGGTTCCCTAGAGTTAATTTGTTTCAATGCTATAATGCAATAACGAATAATACACATAACTCTACCCCATTCAGAAGACACACATTCCCTTCTTCGCTGCATGTAGCACAGGTGCGTCCATAGAAGTTGATGATTTTAAAGAGGCGTCAGTTGAAATTTCTGTTGGATCAATATTGATTCTCATTCATATTACTGCAGAGTCCGTTTTGCTGAGAGAAAGGCTGGGGACTTAAATCGAAGGTAGCCCGGTATCCGATGCTCGCAAACCAGAGACTAAGTGCCCTCCTAGCCGTGCATCCCTCGGCGCTTGCTGTTCCACCTTGTTGCCGGTACCAGAGAGAAAATCTTCAATATTATAAGCGTGTGAGTGCATGGAGTATACGTAGTCTGCAGTATTAAAGGGAATTCATTAGCCATGAAGTAACCACCGTTGCCAGGCCGTCTTTCCCGTGGAGGCAATTAGTCTGCTTGTGTCAGTTATTCTTAGGAATCGTCCTACGACTTTACGCTACAAGTTCGCACCATACCACGATGATAGGTCCATTACAATCAAAAGTAAGTAACGTACTATGTATGGCCTAAAAGCGTTTGGAAAACAAACTGTGTTCGAGCAGAGGTGCCTCTAGACTGGTAATCCCAAGGCATTCTATTGAAAACTCATTGCATTTACTTTTGTTTTTAAAAGGTTCTTAGTAACGAGGCTGGGTGCTAAATTCCCCATTCAAAAGTCAACAAAAAACGTTGGTAAAAGAAAAGTTAAAAAAGACTCATGCCATTGCCCAAGTGTTGGTTTCGAATTACGTATGACCATTCCAAAACCAATTTATCAAAATTACTACTCAAAACCACAGAAAATGAAAGAAAGAACAAGGCAATCCTTCAGTCACATTCCTTATGGTTCCCACGACCTACTAACCGAGCCCATTATCCAAGTATTCCTATCCAACCCACCCGTCCACCTACAGCTAAGCTCAAAAGGTGACAAATTTTCATGCCTTGCCGTTGCTGTTGCCGCTGTTGTTGTTGCTGCTGCCATTACCATTGCCGATATAGAAAATATTTTTCCAAACAATTTCAAAACCGACAAATGACACCAAAGCTAGAAAATGAACGTCAAAAAAAAGTAAAGAAAAATAAATTAAAAAAATAGTCAGCCGCCCTAGATTGCCTATTTACGAATGTAAGAGTGAGTATCCATCGAATGCGCCCGTCTGTGAGCGGTTGCAGCAGCAATAAAATTCGTTTGAGTTTGTCTCTTTGAACGGCCGGCGTATACTCGCATTCGTATTCGTAATTCCATTTGAATTCGTATTCGTACAACAGTTCGCCTCCACATTCGGATAGCTATACTCGTACAGCAAATGCCATTTTCATTCATGAAATATTTATTCCATTTCTCATTGAGTCATATTTTGGTTTTATCTCACTAGTAGCCCCGCGGTATTCCCGCTTCAACGGTTCCAACTACTATCAGCCAGCCCCTCGGGGCACCAGCTTGTTGTAACCTACGTACGGGTACTCGTATTTGTATCCGTACCTACGAGTATTGCGAGTACCAACTATTCGAACACGCGCCCGCCTTCAATCCGCAAAGCTGTAGATACACCTTGGCATAGTTGCGATAAATTTGTGAATGTACGCGCGCGCCTATCTGGATACAACTTACTAAAAATGGGGTGTAGAGGAGGAATGTCGACTGTACAATGGAATGGGTGTCATAGGGGAATGTGTGATGCAGGGGCATGGGGGTTTCCCTCAATTTGCAGGGAATATCTGCATTTTCTGGGAATTCATTGGGTTGGTTGGATTACATTTGGTTTGTCATATGCATACTCTTACGTTCACTTGTTATCGTCAAAATTGAACTAAAACAGTATGCCGTACAAGTGGGGTGGGGTGTCGGTAGTAGGGAGTTTAACGTGTACACATTCGACTGACTCATGAGAGATATTTTTGCGATTGTTTGCCTTTGGTTGGTTGTGTGATTACGGATAAAAATAGTATCGACGATATTAAATAACAAATGAGTGTACAATTAGTAGGAAATCAATTGAATGGTGGAGAAAATTGATGCGTTTGCCTTGGGGGATTATGTGGAAGTTTTTTTTTAGTTTTAACTGGTTTCGAGCTGACATTTGTTGTTTTGATGTTGTGCGTTTTTTCGATGAGTAATTTGACGTATGAGTACCATACGTGCCTGTCGACGTAATGGGAATTGAGAACATGGTCATTCATCAGAACGATTCAAATGAAAATCAGTTCGACTTCATTTCAAAATCGCGGTGCAAAGTTAGATTTGTTTTTGTGTTTATTTTATCTAGGTCTACCGCCAGAATGGAGCCCTCGTTTTTCCGATTAACTACCTAAGGTTTTCTATTGGCAATCGATTGAATTATTGGGCTGAAAAGTGGTGCCTGTAATGTAAAGATCTAAGCATATCGTACTAGTCGTCAAAAGGGGAAAAGACGGACTTTAGTTTTACTAGATGTGTGTGGATTGTGGATGACCTTACAACTTCTGGATCATCTCAAGCTCCCACATAAGGAATTCATTAAATTTGGACCAGACACTCATGTTATTTCAGATGCGCTCCCATTACTGAAAATGTCTGCTTGTCTGTCGTGAAGAGAGTTTTCATAGAACAGGCACAGATACAAGAACAATATAAATACGAGTCTACATGAACTGGACTACGATATTTAATAAATTTTACTAAGCATCATCACAGTCGTTATAACAACTTAAGTCAACACTTGTCGCTACAAACGAAGGACATTGTAATTACCAGCGCTCGCCAGCGAAAGCTGACTTACAACTACAAAATCACACATAATATCGTTACGGCCATGACGTTTTTCCAGTGCCTAAAGCCATCACCCAATTTATGCCCAACAGAACCATAACTCTATCGTGCTCAAGCATGTATAAAATTTTTGAATTGGATAAAATCTAATAGGCCTTCGCGAATAGTCTTTCTACTATGTCGAGCTCAGTGATATCTGATATCAGTAATATGCAAGAGTCCGTATCGCAATAGAGAGCAAACTTCAGAAAGAAGATATTAAAAAGAACTGAGCGATGAGACTAAAGATAGACAGACTACTAGCAACTAACTCACTTACTTCCCTGGCTTCTGAACCATGGGGGTTCATAAGCTGGATACGATTCTTTTTTCTTTCGCAGTTCCTTGCATACTGCTCTCAGTTTGTTCGTGATTGCTCAACTCATCAAGCAGAGGCTGAGTCTTCCTTTTTCTTCAACAAAGTGGTTAGAAATCAAAAACCTTCTCAGCTGAAGAGTTGTTATCCATTCGTTTGATATAGCTGAGTCACAACTCCTAAGGATGTCGATTCCTTTGATGCTTACTTATACGCAATGCACTGATCCCATATTATGGGTTTTTTGATTGTGGCTGGTGGTAGGTTATGGTCCTTTTACACCAGGTACAACAGTCAGAACCGGGTAAGACAGTGCTGGGTGCCATGTTACTGCGGTATTAAATAAAAAGAACAAGTGGACGAGCTTGCAAGAAAAGGAGGGCTACTCGACAATAGTGAGGTTGCCAATATCAAATATCAATATTTAGAACCTAATTCATCAACTCGTCATCGTGCGCAAGACATTGGCCTGTGTCCATCGATTTTGTGGAAGATTTTGCACAAGGGTCTTGGTTTGAAGGCTTATGAGATCCAATTGCTGCAAGAATTGAAGCTAGACGATCGTCGTTTGCGCCGTCACTTTTCTGATTGGGCGCTTGGATGGTGATCCAACTCTTTACAGCCAAATTTGTTTTATTCAATGATAAGGCTCATCTCTGTCTCAGTGGCTTTGTGAATATGTAAAACTGTTGAATTTGGAGCGAGAAACATCCATCAGCTGCCGATACACCACAAAATTCAGTGTTTGGTGCGGTTTATGACTGGCAGGATCACCGGGCCGTACTTCTTCAAAAAGTAGGAACATCGAAATGTAACCTTCAACAGCTCCCGGTACAGACCTATGATCAACAATTTTTTATTTCCACAATGGGGTGAACATGGTCTGCAACACATTTGGTTTCAACAGGTGCCGCATGCCATTCTGCCGACGAAACCATCCAGTTATTAAAGAAAGCGTTTGATGACAACATTATCTCCACTAATGACAAGTTGACTTGTCTATTTTCTGTCGTTGGTCTATGCGGACAAGCCAACAAAGATTCGTTGGAAGCCAACACCGAGTGCACCATTCATAATATACGGCCGCTCTCAGGTCGTTTGTGTACCCTTAAGTTGATTATTCACAGCTCTAAAAAAAAGAGATCCTTATATACGCATATTTCTATACAATACATTAGAATTGGCCAAGCAAGGAAGGAAAAACATAGTCTGATCAACTTAATCTCCAAAATTGCTTATTTGACTTCGCAGCGTAGTAAGCTGATGATTCAATGTTTTTTCACTGCAAGTCCATCCTTTCGAAAGGGCATATCAACAGTCATAAGCAGGTGGCGCATGTAAAGTACTCTGTGCGCTCCACTAATTTCAACAAAGCTTTCAAACTTCCATTAAGTTATCCTTCTTCAGCTAAAGGCTCACTCTGCAAGAAGACCTAAAGAGTATTTCCACTTGATGCCGTTGACTTCTAGGCACCTTATTACGCCATCCATGTACGGCGATTCACGTAGACCGACACGACCGACATTTCGTACGAAATAACCCTTCTCAAGCTTGAAGGTCTCGGCTTCCAACCTGGATCTATCTTGTGGATCAAATCTAATTTAACAAATCGTCAAGATATTCTTTTTTTTATTGTAGATCTTCTGTTTCTAAACCCATCTGATTGAGCTACATCCGGTGTACCACAAGGAAGTCACCACGGTCCTCTGATATTTATATTGGCAATTAATGATGTTAATTTCATTATGAAAGAACCCCGTATCGCCATCTATGCAGATGATATGAAAATCTATAAGCACATCTCCATACCCCCTGAAACTACAGCACTACAAAATGATCTGAATAGCTTCTTAATCTGGTGTGAAAAAAATGTGTGCCTTCACCACCAAGGTCCTATTTCATCGGCAATGAATTTATACCCCCTGTCACCATACTTCGCGATTTAGGTGTTATATGCGATAAAGAATTTAATTTCCGGGCGCATATTGACAAAGCTAATTCTTCACTGGGATTCATTAAGCAATGATCCAAGGAATTCTCTAACCTTTACGTTACTAAATCCCTTTACCTTATATTCGTCAGGCCCATACTGGAATATGCTAGCCAAGTTTGGTCCCCTTATTACAAAAGCCACTCTAGGTGAATTGAATCTATTCAATGCAGACTCATTCGACTTACATAACGGGGTCTACCTTAGACAGATACGTATTTATAACTTGACTCCGTACAGCGATCGTTTAAAGCTAATTAATCTTCAGCCCTTCGCTGGCTGGTTGATTTGACTGCTCTATTCTGCTCCAAATGATATCCATTAATACCAATCCACCCCTTTTCCACATGAATTTTCACCAAACCGACTACGGTTGTAAGGAACCTTTGACCAGAATGCTGTGAACTGTGAACAACATGGTTAACACTTCAACATCAGCAAAACCAGTCTTCGAAATTCGCTCTCTCAAGCTCCTTGACCCCTTGCCTTTAGGGCAGTATGTCATATTAATGTTAGTTTTAAGTTCAGTTTTTAAGTTATCTGTTTGTACTAAGCATTCAATAAACTGTTCGGGGTTGACTCGGACCTCAATCAAAAATCAAAGTGATCGACTTAGAACCCCTCACAATACATCGTGAATTTGGTGACATGCTGGTAACAGTGATTTCAATAATTTATTGCAACTTATCTCATTGAACGTTAACCCACGAGCTCTTACACCTGTAACTCTCTACTGTATTAATCCTTACCGATTCGAACTATGGTTACAAAGTTAACTCTATCAATCTCTTAACTCTCCCTCAAAACTGCCCTTTAACCATTCTATGCCTTTCGTTCACTATACGTATTCCAACCCCATACAAGTTTAGTATTTACATTTTTACCTCAATTCAATTCAATACAGTGCTTTAAAACATTTCACTCATTCATGTACAGAGAAAAAGTATAGGTACGAGGATTGATACCTGGGGCATCCCACTTTGAAAGTGTATATAACCAGAGAAATGGTCACCAACAATAAAAGATTGTTTGCTTCCGCTTTTAATAAGTATATTTAGGCGGCGAGATGGGTGGTCGTATAAACAAATTCAACCCAGGAGATACCATTGCTTTCTTACCGATACAGGTTCCGAAGCTTTTTCTATAGTGTCTTCCGTTGGGAAAATGATTAAACTTACCTTGACAGATCTGGTTTTCAGGACTATTTTGCTGCGACTGGGACGATCTTCATATACAAATACATAAAGACGAGACTCTTCCGCTTTCAATAGGCATTCTCCTGGCTCTGAGATTCAAGATATTAGAAGTAAGCCACTAAGGGAACTGAGAAGTGCGTGCTGTTGTATCCAGACAAAGGTGGTCTTAATATGTAGATATACTCAGTACCTACTGTTGAAGAAATATTGCAGTCCTAGCATACCCAATTGACATCGTAATATACACTCGTTAATGTTTGATTAAGTAGCTGAAAAGTGTTTTGCTATATTCAGTAAATTCAACGAGCTTTTGTATTTGATTCTTAATTCTTTCGGAGCACTAAAGTTTGAATATAAAAAAAAAAATATCTCCACCAATCAGAGAGCTCTAGCTCCGTAAATGCATGTGGAGATAAGGAAAAGTGCAGGATTCTGAAACTATATAACTCCAGAAAGTATTAAGCAACTGGACTCTAATGTCATATTGAAAAGTCTGAGCCAGAAACATACCCCGTTCAGCTATTTCTGTGAAATTATTCATTATCAAAATTTAAATTGCTGATAATGTGTATAAAGAGATTTCGATTTCCTCTTACGTCATAAAGTTCTAAAAGCACCAATTCAGAGCGCGCGTTGTCAGCTGAAGCATATTCTAGTCGGTGCCGATTTTTAAAGACCCCCTATAAAGTGTAGTGTGGAAGCACAAAAATAAACAAAAATAAAACAAAACTGCAAAAAAACACAATTCCCCTTCAATGACATCAACAAAATATTTGCCTCTAACTCTATGCAATGCCAAGTAAACAATTATTGCGCCTGCCTAAACGACCCAACAATACAACTGATTACGCTGCTAGAGCTCCAAACAAAGACAAAACATGACCAGCCAAAATGAATAAAAAATAATTAAATCTCAAGAAAACAGCGATCTAAAATCGCAAAATAATAAAAATTCCAAGAAAAATGACGCACGCACACATAAATAAGTCCCAAGTCCAAAATGCGATATCGGAGTCAGTAATTCGCTGATATTAAGTAATAATTATTTCTGGTCCGAAACATTGGCCACCAGATCATGTATAATTACACCAAATCACGGCGACAAGGCCAAGAGGTTTGTTTTGTTTTTTTTTTCTGTCGGAGGTTTTTGAGTAGAGGATTTTGTTTTCAAAACAATTGTGTCCAGTCCATATCCGGAAGAGTCCCGAGAACCTCTTCAATTGAAAGTGAACAAACATTTCTTAACTTATGTCAAACTGACAATTTTTTCCCACTTCTGTAAGTTGGTTAGCGTACAGTTGACAAAGCTTCGTTGTGTCACATTTACTCGTAACTGTTTGTTTAGATAATTCGCCCGATTCTCGAGAAATGTTTCGATCCGCAAGTTTCTATGAAAATCTCCCCTTTCGTGTACATGCCAATTGACGTCAGTGCGATCGCACCTTCGATTTCCAAATAATCACAGTCGGCTCCAAAAAAACCGCACGCGTGCATGCTTCCCTCCCTGAACACACCCATCCATGATCTGACATTTCTTTTGAATACGCGTCGTGTACGAGTATGTTAATATGTATGTACTCGTATGTACATATATATTTCTGATTAACTGCAATCACATGAGTAATGCTCACGGGAACAAAATATACAAACAATATTTCTAACTGAATGATACATTTTTCGCGCGCGTAAAATAAATTGTGGTTTTCCTACGCCCTCTATACGCGCCCCTTCGATCAAAACGAAATGACAGCTTGCTATATGACGGTGATAGCCTGTGGAGAAATTCCTGACAACGACGGTGATTATTTTGTTATGATGGCTAAGAATGAGAACTGTGAATTGACTTAACAGAGGGTATGAAATGGGGAGGATACACGGTTCTTAGACATGCAGAAGGTCATCGATCTTAATTCCAGATGACAGATGAAACATCGCAAAAATGTGTCTCTCTAGTGTTGGAGGTTGTAAATTGAAAGTTGGAAGGCTGATGTCATGTTTACTTGGAAATTAGTCCAGCGCTCCAGTGCAATGTATTCAATTTTGCCATTCTGAATTGACTGCGTCATGTCATGGAACATACTTTGTTGTGGTAGATCCGTCTGGCTGGGATTGTCTGTGGATTGGTGGCATTTGTATTATTCATCGATGAATTGGATGAATGAGAAAAACAAGTGAATAATAAGATGAGTAAGAATAACTTAAGTCATTGGTGAGATGGCTGGCGTTCCCTTTACGTATACAGAAGGTTTGAATAACGTCAGTAGCTATTCGGGGATGCACTTGCTAAGCAATTCAGCAAACAATAAACTTTTGAAATTCTAATGAGATTGGTGGATATAATCGCATGTATATGATGAACTTGTCGAATACGATTTTCAGCGAAACTTTATTAACTTTCAATATGGACACTGTTGGAGTGTTGTTGAATGTAATCAGTAAAAGGGTCGCCTGTACGTTTAGCCAAAGGAACTGTTGGTACACTCAGATAATACACAGAACTGATGGTATGTGCAAACTTATAATTAGATGGCGTTTTGTCACATTTTTATTTTCACTTCCGTTCATGTCATCTTTCCTTTATCCTTCTCAAAATTCTGTTTGTCCGATCTTCAAACAAGCAGATCCTCGGAACTGAGCCAACTACAGAGGCATCAGTCTTCTTAACATTGCGTACAAGATCCTATCTGCCATGTTGTGTGAACGCCTGAAGCTGTTCATCAGCAACCTGATTGGTCCATATCAGAGTGGCTTTAGGCCAGGAAAGTCGACCATAGACCAAATGGAAAAAACCCATGAGCTCCAAATCGATACACACCGCCTATTCATCGATTTTAAGACCGCGTATGACAGTATCTATAGAGACGATCTATACAGAGCAATGTCTAGTATTGGCAACCCTGCCAAATTCGTTCGTTGGTGCAGAATGACGAGGAGAATGCACCCTGCTCTATCAAGGTCGGTAAAAAACTCACCGAGGCCTTTGATGTCAAAAAAAAAAAATGATTTAGACAAGGCGATGCCCTGTCATGCGATTTCTTTAACATCATTCTGGAAAGAATAGCGCAAAACTCACGTGCTAACACAAGAATCTTTCAAAAGTCCGTCCAATTACTCACATACGACGATGTTATTGACATAATCGGAAAAAAAGCGGAGTGAAGTTTCTCTGATAGCTTTCGGGAGTATCGAGGAAAGGTCGAATATAGGTTTAACCATCAATGAGGGCAAGACCAAATATATGCTGTCAACAAAAGAGACATCCAACACTGATGGCTCGGACAAAACGTCACCCTCAAAAGAAATAACTTTGACGTAGTAAAGGACTTTGTCTACCTAGACTCCGCTATCAATTCACACAATGGCACCAGTGCGAGCTGAGATAAAACGAAGAATAACACTTGTCAATCGCTGTTTCTTTGGGCTAAGAAGGCAATTGACCAGCAAATCCATCTCTCGAACAACAGCAGTGACTCTATATAAGACCTTAATAATCCCAGTCCTGTACTATGGCACAGGGGCATGGACTTTATCAAATATGAATGAGGGTGCTCCTAGCTGCTTTGAGAGAAGAAATCTAAGGAGGATTTTCGGTCCCGTTTGCAGAGACTGTGAGTGGTGAAGGAGATACAACACCGAACTATACGGGCTATATGGCGACATCAACTTAGCCAGAAGCGTGAAAGTCCACCGGCTGAGATGGCTGGGATGTGAAGAGCACATGGAGACTAATATAGCGGTTAGAAAAATCATCGAATCCACAGGGATAGCGTAGTAGAAGAAGACCGCGACTTAGGTGGCGCACGCAAGTGCAAGGGGACCTCAACCAACTTAGCTTGGGAAACTGGAGGCAGCTAGCTAAAGATGGAGCTGGCTGGAGACGATTGTTGGGCAAGGCCCAGGTCCACCCCGGACTATAGTGCCAGCTTAAGTAAGTCAGTAATTTAAGTATTGCTGTTATCTACAAGACCAATGATTATTCTACACCTTATAGAGATGCACCCAACGAGCACTCCAGATCTTGGAGCGCAATGCCACAGGATTATTCGCATTGGTTCCATCTTTTGTAGTTACACTGAAGCTCGCAATGAAAATGCAGTAAAAGGTGAATGTTCGGCTGGGATTCCTAGGTATGCTTGTGCCAGCATAATGATGAAGACCGCCTTTAGAGTTGCCAATAGTTGGTATATAGATTTTTTGCAGCTTAACTGGTTAAAACAGAAATTGGTATTAAGTGATTCGTTTTTCGAGTTTCCTGGTGCTCTGCAAGAGTTTTTCAGGTTTCTCTACCTTCAGTGTCGTTCTGAGCATAAGCGATCTTTGAGGCATTTGCCGTGCTCCAGCTTAGAGCGCGTCCAGTTAGTTTTTCTCGGATCCCTCACTATTGAACAAGACCAAAGCCTCGCTTCCGACTCTGAATTTGATGTACTTTTCGGCTGGTAACCTGCTTATCGTTGCTGTTGGATAACGTAAGTTTGATTACTTGCTGTCTTGTAACAAATGTTCTGATGACTGTTTCCCACGGTGCATTTCTGTCCCAAAATGTTTTCAGAGCATTAGCATCGCAGAATATGACGAGTCCCATCTTCGTGGAAACAGAATATTCAATGAGTTCGGCTACTGTCTCTGGTGGTAATAACGAATCATAGGGAAAATCCGGATAAGCAGACACAACGACGAATTTGTGCCATTTTCAATTCGTTCCACAGCTTATGTCTGCAGTAACTAAGTCTTGGTTGCAAAATTGCCCATCTAGATGAAATTGAATTCAGCACATAAAGAGAAGTTCTCGGTCCTTCCGATCGCTCGTCATATAGTGGTGTGAGACCCATTAAAAACCGAAAGCACAGTTGCGTATTTATTATTTTTTTTATTTTATTTTGGTGGAGGCTACTGCCCCCATTTATTTGGCCTAAGACTTGAAAACTAAAAGCAAAATTAAGGTTTAGCGATATCTAGGACTTATCACTAGGGCTTAAAGCTAGGGATGGTGAAGGAGATCGGATATGAGGGAGAGAGTGAAGCGATTAAAATTTATAACGGAAAGGTTTGAATTTACCTTACGCAGCATACGGGAGATTGATTCGATAGAGCCATATGTGGTGCGGTGGATTGGTAGATAAAAGAGGTGGCAACGTAGATTTCGAGGGTTAGTGTAAAAGAAAATGAAGTTGTAAAGAGACGTGAAATCAACGGAGCCTGAGAGGAGTCGGTAATTGAAAAGAATGTCAGCTCCCTTCGTTCCTCAAGGGTATTCAGGTTAATGAGTTTGAGACCATCTCGATCGGGAGGTAAGATTAGAGGATCGTTCCAATATAGGCCTCGAATAGCAAATCGATAAAACGACGCTGGATGCTCTCAATACGGGATACATGAACACCATGCTTGGCTAGCGTACTCGAGAAGGGGGCGAAAGTGAGTGATGTGTAGTGATCTGGTCACACACGGGTTGCAGAATTCTTTGAATCATCTTTTAACGAAGCCAGGTGATGGGTTTGCTTTAGTAATCTCATCAAAATGCGAGCGGAAACTAAGCTCCCTGTCGCATAATATGCCAAGGTCGCGGATAGACTTGGCCGTGGAGAAGGTAAATTCTCCACTTGAAGACTTGTCGCACTTACGCGAGAAGGTTATCGATTGACATTTGGAGACATTGAGTTCTTGATACAACCGGGTGGAAAAACTATTAAGATCTATTTGAAGGAGGATGGAGTCATGTTGTGAGGAAATAGGTCTAAAAAATATGGTATCGTCAGCATAGAGAGAAAGAGCTGAGTGTTGAAAGATTCTTTGAAGGTCGGTAATAAAGGGTTATCCAATAGTGACTTGACAACTTTGAATTTAATTTTTGAACGCACTCCTTCACTAATCATCAAACTGTCACTGTCAATTTATTCAGTAAACTCAACATTTTCATTGTGGTAAAGTACACAAACCAGCAACGTCTGCAAATTATAAAAATTTTCTACCGAAATTCGGAGTCGGTGACTGCAACTTTAAGAGCGTTAACTCCAATTTTCGGTCATAATTCTCGCCCTAGTAGACAGGCAATAACAAGTTTAGTGCAAAAACTTGAGTCTACATATTCGTTGTGTGATGTTGCCGTATCAGTGAGACAACGGGTTGATCGAAGTGTCGGAAATATCGCTGCCGTTCAGGCGTCCGTAGCAAACGATCCAAATCAGAGTCAATTCCACGGCGTTCTCAAGAATTGGGCATCGCTCAGACCATATTATGGCGTATTTTGCGTAAGGATCTTGGTTTACACCCATACAACATCAAGCTGACTCAAGAATTGAAGATCTTCTGGAGAAGATCCGCCAAGATGATGAATTCCATCGCAAAATCATCTTCAGTGACGAAGCTCATTTTTGGCTCAATGGGTTCGTCAATAGGCAAAATATGCGTTATTGGTCGGGTGAAAATCCACATGTGCCTCATCCACTTCATCCACAAAAAATAACTGTTTGGTGCGGTTTGCATGCCGGCGGCGTTATAGGGCCATATTTTTTCGTCAACGATAACGATCGTCACGTTACTGTGAATGGTCAGCGTTATCGCGCCATGACCACCGATTATTTTTGGCCCGGAAGATATAGATTTGGACGACATGTTGTTTCAACAGGATGATGCCACAAGCCACACAGCACACACTACAATCGATTTATTAAAGAGTAAGTATGGTGAGCGTGTTATCTCAAGAAATGGGCCAGTCGATTGGCCGTCTCGTTCGTGCGATTTAACGTCCCTTGTCTATTATCTGTGGGGCTACGTTAAGTCATTGGTTTATGCCAACACGCCGACGACGTTGGAAGAGCTCAGAGCCAACATAGAACGCGAAATAGCTGCCGTTTCGGCCGAAATGTGTGGCCGAGTCGTTGAAAATTGGGTCCAACGAATCGACCGCTGCAAACGTGCCCCCGGTGGCCATATGAACGAAGTCGAGTTCCATTCATAAATGTTTTGATTGTACTTCAAGCCGATAATAAAGTTTTTGAAATATTTCAAATGGTTTGCGTTTTATTTAAAAAAAAGTTGTCAAGTCCTTATTGGAAAACCCTATAGTTAGGATGAAGAGAAGTCGACTTAGGTGACTACCTTGTGGAATACCTGAAGTGGCCTAGCAAGAGGCCGAGAGGACAGACCATAAACTAACACTATAGAAACGATTATCCGGGTAAGAAGATATCCATTTTAGCAAAATGGGTTCAAAGCCCAATACGGACAACTTGAACAGAATTAGTTTATGAGATATCTTCAAAAGCCTTACTGAAATTATTTGTTACGAGTATAACGTCAACTTCTTTACCACTTTCTAAGGCTGAGAGAACATAGGACGCGAATTCGACGAGGTTAGTGGTAGTTGACATACATTTCAGGAAAACGTGTTGAGTAGGGGAAATAAGAGATTTGCGCTGGAAGCTTAGAGCTTCACGCAAAATACTTTCGAGTAGTTTAGGTATACTCGTATGTGAAAGTTTAGCTATGGGGCGGTAATTAGTGACTTCGCTCTTTAATCGCTTTTTGTGTATCATATCTGTGGAAATTCACCTTGAGAGAGGGATAACCGGAAGATATTTGAAAGTGGGCGGGAAAGTGTGGAGGAACAGTTTTTAAGAAATATGGATGGAAGGCCATCTGGGCCGGGTAAGTTGTTGTAATTTATTTTCTATTACCGTATGATCAAAACTTTGAGAAATAGAGGGACCAATGGGGAAAATAAGTAGAAAAAAAGTTGGCTATGGTATGCGGATCGGTTGATGTAATATTTTCGTATGAGAGGGATGGAGGAAAACCGTCATAGATCGTGTATAATCCTTGATTGCGCACTTTCTGTAAGCGTATCCAAGAAGAGGCATTCTTTACTCGAGTTAGGGTTTGCGATACAAAAATATTCATCCTCTGATTGAGCCCAGTGCAGTTGAGGTAGATTGAAATCGCCGAGCCATTTAATCAATTGCATCGATAACGAGTTGGTAGCATTCGATTGGCTGCGCCTGTAGGATATAAAAACACATAACGTACAGGGACCTGTAGGGGAGTGGTATCTTTATTGAAACGTAGTCAAGCTTAGAAGAAATAGAAACGGCGATTGGTGAAGTGTTTAGGTCATAGCGGACAGCCATTAGGATATCATTTGGACAGGTAAGATCGTCGTCTCGAAAAACGTTGAAACTTGGGGGGAATAATTCCTTATTCCCTATATCGGGAATTAGATTAGTTTCGGTCAGAGCGTAGACCTCAAATGGGAGAGCGTGAGATTGGCGCAAGACTGCACGGGTTTTAGATCTCAGTCCTCTTACGTTTTGATAGTAGAAGGTAAGAGGAAGTTATTTCGAGAGGGCGTAGGACTGGATGGTTGGAACACTGGCAATGGTAGCACATTAGGGACGAAAAAATCTTTCATTGTCAGCTCTGCTCCGTAGAAATTGTGAGATCACATAGTTACCGAAATCTCGTGGAACTTGATATATAAGCTTCTCAGCTTTGTAAGGTCAGTAGGGAGACCTTCCTGCTGTATGGAGACCATGACGCTTGTTTTAGTTTTTCCCTCATAGCAAATTGTGTTGGATTTGTCATGCAGATACGCTAGAAGGAGACGTATATCCTCGTACGTCTTTTTTTTCTCTAAGCCTAGAAAGTGCATAACGACATTCTGTTGTGTCAAAAGTTTGTAGGGTTGAAAAATTGGGTTAGTGGACGAAGATGTTAAGGGCGAAGCAGCGGTAATTGAAGGGGCTTTAGACACATTTTCAAATGAGGGATTTATAATATGGGAACTAACGAAATTGGGATATTTAGCTCCGTTTTTGAGATCGAAATTTGGGAAATAATTAGGGAAAGTCGTGTGTGTTAGGGGTTGAATGCTGTAAGTTTGAGTTGTAGGGGTTAAGTCGAAAGAAACACGTTAACATCCTGCCTTGGTTTGGGGTGGAATAGAGAGAGTTGGAGTATGAGTAACAGAACACCCATGGTTCCTGAATGGATATTATGAGAGATTTTGTATTCAATACCGAGAGCCTCCTTCTTGGAGATGCAGTAGTAGACTTGGATTGTTAAAGTACAATCTGGGTAAATATAATGGTACGAGTACTACCTGCGAAAGTCGTATTGTCAGCACTTATTTGAAATTAAAGTGGAAATTAACCCTTTCAGCGCAGGTAGGAACGTGAGTCATATCTGGATATAATTGTCTCAGAAGTTTTACCTAAGCCCAGGACAAGAGAAACACCGTCGTTGTGTTTCTGATACGTGTTCTTCCGAAACTTGGGTTCCCACTTTTAAGTGTCGAGTCGAGGACAGTGCGTATAAAGCCGCCTCAATACGTCAACGGTTTACCTTTGGTAGCTCGAGAACCTCAAAAGTTCTACTTTCCCGAGGGATTTTCCGCAAAAAATTGCTTAGCCATTCTAGAATTCACTGCACGTAGAAGTTTAATTTAAAAATGTTCTGCTTTACTTAGCTCGTACAGTTGATCAACTCAGGGTTTGCACTCGTTTAGATTGTTGTCATTGCCAGCCTTGCCAATTCGAAAAGCGAGAGAAGAGATGCCGACACCTGTATAAGTAAGTCTCGTTTGGGCATTCGTTAACCAAATTCCGGCCACCAGGGGTACAATCTTTAGTGCTTGTAGCACCGATTTCATTCGGATATCGTGAACTGGTTAAACTATAGTTGGTCTTATTTTGCCTCTCGACTTGACCGCTTCTTCCAATTTCGGTCCATTTCGGACTTTATTGGTTGTAGTACCCATTTCATCTGAACTTGAACTTTTTTACCTCTTGGTCCTGTTGGAGAAGGAATAAAAGGATGCAGTTTCGAAAGCTTGATCGATTTCAGTGTCTGTCGTCGCTGGTGGAGTGACTTAGCACTCGCCTCTTCGACAGTACTCTTTGCTGAATTTCTCAAAACTACCAAAGTGAAGTGAAGTGAAGTGAAGATGCCTTTACTTAGCACGGCAGTCATATAGTCAGATCAGCTCGTCTCTTAATAAAAAAGAAAAGGAACAAAATTGTCCTACCAGAATCGAACGTCCAAATGTTATTGATATGTAACGTCACCGTGCCAAATTTTGTGTATGCACCATCATGCTAGATCGCATTGTAATGAGTTTTTTCGATGAACCTTCTATCCTCTTAGATAAGCATGATTTCCTGAACCACTGACAGAGTTCATTATAATTCATTTTTGGTTTCCATCTCGGTAGCATCATACAATAGCATAAACATTGCTGGAGTAGCATGTTCAGGGCATAGGAGCTCCTCTTCAGAAGAACACCAGGTGATTGTTAATAGGCATAATAGACTGGCTACTGATTGACTATAATGAATCTACTTACGATTCCGTTGATACATAGTTTTTGGAAAATGACTGAAAAATCTCTGATCATTTGTTTATAGACAAATTGAGTTCCTCATAGTTTCTTCTCGGTTAAAGCATTCCGATATTCACTTACCTCACCCACATACTTGGCATAGTTCCTTATAAGACACCTCACACCGCCAAAGAGCGCGAGCGCGAGCGCGAGTACTAGTACGAGTGCCAGTGCGAGTGCGAGTGCTCGTATTTCTCAGATTTATTTTTCGGGTTAGCCGAATGCATACTCTCAGCTGGAGAAGCTATTTTCGTAGAAGCTAAAAACACATCCCAACTGTACGTGAAGAATAGTACATACGAGTGTGTAATAAATCTTGCAAGAGCATGGGCGGGCTTTTGTTTACATTCCAGAGGCAAGCTATTAATTGATTTGTTATTGAGTGGAATGTTCCCAGAATCACGCAAACACTTGACATTCAAGCGGTTCGTTGACGCTGACTTTGGCGCTCTAGTGTTTTTTGTCGTTCTGACACTTCTCATTTTCTGATTTTAACCCCCCCTAATCGGCTATAACTGATATGATTTTTTTACTATCTAGTTTACACTCACTTGTTTATTATTCGTATTGTACGAGTATATTTTTATTTTTTCTGTTTTGCGTTTTTTGCTTTTCTTGGTGTAGTCGTTCTCGAACTTGAATAAAACAGATTACGAAGTATTGTGTAATTGAATTGTCTAACTACTCGTATAGATGGTGAAAATAATAATGAAAAAAAACAATTAATTCAATTTCGATTACAAGTAACGATAGGACACTCCACGATGACAATGCGGTAATTTGTGGAATTGCGTGCTGTCATATAGCTTAAAAGCGGCTTAACGTTAATTCCCCTACCATTGAAAATGAAAAATTAAAGACATGAGACATTGGTTTATGTGAACAGACCGAAATGTTATCAAATGTTTTATTTAGGATCGGAATGCAGGCTCTCAAAAAAAAAAGAACCACAAAATTAGCTCTGAGAAATTTAGGGCGCTTTAATCGCATGGGAAAAGCACTTTGTTGGGCGGTGAGAAGGCTGTTTTCAGGTATAATTCAAGGAAATGAAGGTAGCTCCAGGCTTGGATCTGGCGTTTTGTCCTTTGACATGGTTTGTTGTTATACAGGGTGTCTCCTAATTCGTCAACGATAATTTAGGAATTGATTCCTAGGTATATTCTATGAAAAATATCGTTCTACAATAAGGGTCTATCTCCAATGTTGACAGCATTTATCGAGGATTTGAGAAAAGGCTTACTTTGGTGTACCCTGACCCATGTTAACGGAAATTTCTCTGTTAGTAGTAACGGTAGAAACTTCCTGTAGGACTTTATTTTTTGAAGAACTACTAACGGCGTTTAAATAAAATAGATATCTTGTTTGAGTCTTTAGATATCCAATTTCTAAGCCTGTTCCATTTGCAATGCCCATGCTAATTTTTGACTTCGAGGCCACTTTTCTCCACAAAATGCCTAATTAACATCAAGTTTTACTATTTTTTTCTTATGAAAATAACAATAATGATAAAAAATCATCATCAAGTTTGCACAAAAACCCGTAGATTTCATGATACTCGGGAAAACCTGCAGCAGGTACAAACAGGAATTTGTGATTTTTTACCACGTTTCGAACAACAGTTGACAATTAGAGTGGTTTTTGAAGAATTAATAATTTTTCAGTAATTTATTAAAACTGCATAGCTATTAAAAAGTTCCAAAGCATGCTCGGTTATTTGACCACCTGCGAAAATCCTCATTTCCTTACCCTGATCCTTAAAATTTCTCAGAAAGAGTTAGGTTTCGGATTTGAAGGCCTATTTCGAAAATTTACCAAACAAATTTTCACGTTAAAGGCTGGTCCAGACGCTACGTTTCGCAGAACCTTTTGTCTAAGACGGAATGAAAACGTTGTAATTTTTAGAGCGTCTACATGGTGCAGAGATATCTGTATATTTCGCTCAGTTTTGTGTGATATCATCATTGAGGATGTACTGCTCTGGTCAATTTTGGCAAGCTTACCAAACTCCACCACAATGTAATCCATGTTCCAATCCGGAATTCAACTTCATGTGGTTAAAATTCCATCTCCGTAAGCAAATTATCCACTACTGCTTTATTGATAGAAGCCCCAAACTGGGCAGCAATTCAACTTTTAACGAGTTTGATGCGTTGTCTGACTTCATTCAAAGAATTGTATCCCTGTATCCTCATACTGAAATCGTTATTACGGGCGATTTCAATATACACAATTCTGGGTGGCTTCGACATTCTGGACAGACAACACCCGAAGGACGGTGTGTTGAGATCTTCACTGTGGAAAACAACCTAACGCAGCTTGTAAATGAGCCCACGCGAATTCCAGACGTTGATAGTCATACCACCAACACCCTGGACTTCCTGGACACCCTGTTTTTAACTTCTCACCCTGATAAGTACACCATTGATGTGCTATCCCCTCTAGGCTCGTCGGACCATTGTGTTATATCGGCTAATTTCTCGTACACCGACCACACAGTTAGAGAAAAAATTCCTAAAAGAACCGTATGGCAATACGAGAAAGCCAACTGGAGCGGTCTTAACAGCTTCTTTAGGAATTTTAACTGGTCGTTATGCTTCCTCGATAACGACGTGGATGCCGCTGCTGATATGATTACAGACGACATTCTCTTTGGAATGAGATCCTTTATTCCTCATCGGATGAAGAGTATCAAACCAAAAGAAAAGGCATGGTACGACTCGAGCTGTAAAGAGGCCGTCAGGGTTAGAGAAATGTTTTTTCTGTCCTACAAGACCAACCCGACAGAGGAAAACCGAAAAAAGTTCAAACGAGCCAGGAATGACTGCAACGCCTTTCTTAAGCGTGTGAAATTCCTATACGACCAAAAACTGAGGCAAAAAATACTGCAATGTCCCAAAGGCAGTAAAAATTTTTGGTCGTTCGTCAAAAACATTAGAAATTACTCCTCATCCTCCATCACAACGCTCATTTACAATGACATTCCAGCTGTCAGCTCTTTGGATAAGGCCAATCTGCTTGCTGCACACTTTGCGGCCAGCTCAACACTCCCAGATTGTGCTTTGTCTCCGCCTACACTTGAGTGCGTCGAATCTTCAATGGGACGAATCTACTTTCGCACTCGTGTAGTAGCAAGAGTACTTAAAGATCTCAACATACCTAAATCCGCTGGTCCAGATATCTCCCCATCTTCTGGAGAGGTGTTCTTCCCCGCTGGCCAAACCACTGCGTAAGCTTTTTCATCAAATCCTACACTCTAGGACTCTTCCCGAGCAGATGGAAAACAGCATTTGTCCAGCCCGTCCCTAAAAAAGGCGAATTATCTTCTCTCTCCTCCTACAAACTCATTGCACTTACGTCCCTTCTTTCCGAGGTCATGGAAACGCTGATAAATCGTCAGCTCATGAAATATCTCGAAACACGAAAACTTCTCAATGACCGGCAATATGGTTTTCGTAGCACCAGGTCCACTGGTGATGGCATGTCTCACCGAAAAGTGGAACTAAAATCTACACCAATCTGGCGAAAGCAAAATAGTTGCACTTGATATTTCTAAGGCATTTGACAGAGTTTGGCATCAAGCTCTTTTGTCGAAAATGCGTGCATTTGGTATCGACGACTCTCTTCTTCAATGGATTAAAAATTATCTTTCGGAACGTTCAATTCAAGTTGTCTTGGACGGTTTCAAGTCTGATATTCACAAAATAAATGCTGGTGTGCCCCAGGGCTCTGTTCTGTCTCCGACACTCTTTTTAATTTTCATTAATGATCTCTTGTCTGCTACTTCTAATCCAATATATTCCTTTGCTGATGACAGTACTCTTTGCTTTTCATATTCGTTTCTGGACTCGCGTTCCTGCTCTTCGGCTGTAGAATGGGAACGGCAGCGTATGTTAAGCTCATTAAACTCCGATATTAGCAGCATAACCAATTGGGGAACTATCAACTTAATGCTTCCAAAATACAATTCTGTCTGCTGTAGTTAAAGCGAAATTTAAACAGGCATTATCCATGAATGACACTTGCATCGTTGAAACCGAAAAACTTTCCATTCTCGGTATGTGTGTCAATGATAACTTACGTTGGAATGACCACATATTTGATATCGCCAAAAATGCTGCGAAATGTCTAGGTTTCCTCAAGCGATGTAAGAAATATTTTACCCCCTCTGATTTGGCCTCAATATATAAGGCATTCATCCGCCCAAAATTGGAGTACAATGCGCACATCTGGTCAGGTGCTCCTAAAACATCTCTGTACCTGCTAGATAGGATTCAAAACCGTGCGATAAAACTTATTGATGATACTAATACCAGTCAATCAATTGACACGCTCGAACACCGACGTAATGTCTCCTGTCTCACTTTGTTTTATCGCTATTTCCACCACCAGTGCTCCACTGAAATCGCCAGTAGCATTCCGCCCATTCAAACTTTCAACCGTAACACCTGTCTCGCTATGAATGCTCATCAGTATACCCTCAAGCCCATTTTCGGACGTACTCTAAAATATCGTGATTCGTTCCTAAGCCGTACAACTCGCTTATGGAATGCCCTGTCCATCTCTGTATTTCCTGGTCGTTAAAACTTGCAAACATTTAAAAGCAATGTACATCGGTACCTCTCTTTTCTTCCTCCCTAAATTTCCTTTGCCCGCGCTGTGAACAATCACATTAAGGGTACACAAACCCCTTGAGCGCGCGCACATTATAAAAACAAAAAAACCTGTCTTGTAAAAAACAGGTTACAGTTGCTTAGAAACGCTATTTGAAATATCTGCATTTACAAGACGAGAATACGCATACATTATTTACGTTTATGTGCTGTGCAATGGCAGTTCAACTAGTGCACGACAAAGATACCATGAACTTTATCCTAACCGACGACTTCCTAGTAAAGGAGTATTTGCAAATACATATCAAAGACTTCGAGAAACGGGATCAGTTTCAAATACACGACCGAATGTGGGAGCTCCACAAGTAGGAAGGATAAAAGAATACTGGAAGCTGTTACAACTGATCCATCAATCAGCATCAGACGCTTAGCTTTGCCATTCAATGTTCCCAGACATAAAATTTCTAATGCGGATAACAACGAGTTTATTAGCAGAATTCTCAATTTGCAAGAGATGAGATCACAAATTTTCATAATCTTCATACGCGAGTTGCTGACAATCCATGTAGAAGGAGACATACCACCTTGATCATTCCCGGAATAACCACCGTGCGGCGCTCCCTCTGTTCCGATTTGAGTTATGTTTTTTTTTGTTAAGTTGATAAATCTGTTTTGACATTTCCCCTAAATTTTAACGTCATAGCTTGACATTTGCAAAAGTTAAGTAGCCAAGAGTACATCTATCTCTGCGTGTGTAGGCGATTTTTTACAATTTTAGAAATGGATTTACGAGTAAATTTGCAACAACGAACTTGTATAAAATTTTGCGTAAAAAACGGATTTAATGGTGCGCGAACGTCGGAAATGTTGGAAAAGTGTTTCGGCAACGATTCTCTAAAGAAAACGGTCGTTTACCAGTGGCACAAGCGGTTCAAAAGTGGTCGTGAGTCAATCGAAGATGATGAGCGCAGTGGCAGACCATCGACATCGAAAACCGACGAAAACATTGATGGAGTAAAATAAATTTTGGTCAATAACCGCAAATTAACCATCAGAGAGATAGCGGAGGACTTGAACATTGCCTATGGATCATCCGTCCAAGACATTTTGGTTAATGATTTGGGATTCCGTGCCAAAACATCTCAATTTCATTCAAAAAAGAGACCGTGTTGACGTAGCAAAAGAGATGATTTGCGAGGCTGAATCCGATCCCACATTCATCAAAAAGATCATTACTGGAGACGAGACGTGGTTTTATGAGTACGACACGCAATCCAGACATCAGACAAGTTAATACCGTTCACCAAATGAGACGAGAACAAAAAAAACACGTCTGAAAACGTTTTCAGTCAAAAAAGAAGGCAATGCTCACGGTTTTCATGGATTACAACGGTGTAGTGCATCGTCTTCACCAGAAGGCCAGACAGTAAATAAAGGGTATTATCTGGGCATTATGAGACGTTTGCGTGAAGCAATTCGCTGAAGGAGACCAGAATTTTGGGCAGAAAACTTGTGGATTTTGCACCATGATAACGCATCGTCGCACAGTGCCATCATTATTCGTAATTTTTTGAGGAAAAATGCAACAAATCCATCCAACAGCCCCCGAATTCACCTGATTTGGCTCCCTGTGACTTCTTTCTGTTCAATCGAGTTAAAAAACCACTACGGGGAACGCGTTTCAGCAGCCGAGAGGAAGTAATGGAAAAATCGCAAGAAGCATTTATGGACATACCGAAAAGCGAATATAAAAAATGTTTCGAGGATTGGATCAAGCGCTGGCATTAGTGTGTTGTAGTCGATGGGGATTATTTTGAAGGGGACAATATAGATTTAGATGAATAAACTTGTATTTTGAACTGTCTGAATAAATTCCGGCAACGTTTTGATCAAGGTGGTATATGATTTCAACACAAATTCAGCGTCAATATGTGGGCAGGTGTACTTGGAAACAAGTTAATCGGCCCCTTTAAACTACCACCTAGGCTGAATTCTACAAACTACCTGGAATTTTTTGCGAAATGATTTACCAGAACTATTGGACATTCCACTGATTCAATTAGCTTCATCATATTTTCAACAGGACGGTGCTCCAGCCCACTATCGTTGTTGGGTTAAGAATTGGCTAGATGAAGAGTACGGTAACCGTTGGATAGGAAGAAATGGACCAGTTTACTGGCCTGCAACATCTCCTGGCCTTACAGTATTGGATTTTTTTGTATGGGGAAGAATGAAAGGATTTGTTTATTCAACCGAAATAGCAACTTTAAGTTTATTGGAAGAGCGTATGTTCGAGGAGTCATCAAATAACATTCGCAGTGAAATCCAAAAACGGGCTCTAACATGCATACAAAACCAAGGAGGACACTTTGAGCACATGTTATAACTGTTTAAATACACACATAAAATGAAAATTGCCTAAAACCGCACAAAATCATTTTTTATTCATAGCCTTTGGATCTTAAAGCAAAAACACCCCTTTTTTAAAAATATTACCTGCTGCAGGTTTTCCCAAGTATCATGAAATCTACGGGTTTTTGTGCAAACTTGATAATGATATTTTTGTATTATTGTTACTTTCATAAGAAAAAAATAGTAAAACTTGATGTTAATTAGGCATTTTCTGGAGAAAAGTGGCCTCGAAGTCAAAAACTAGCACGGGCATTGAAAATGGAACAGGCTTAGAAATTGGATATCTTAAGACTCAAACAGGATATCAATTTTATTTAAACGCCGTTACAGAGGCTAGTAGTTCTTCAAAAAATAAAGTCCTACAGGAAGTTTCTACAGTTACTATTAACAGAGCAATTTCCATTAACATGGGTCAGGGTACACCAAAGTAAGCCTTTTCTCAAATCCCCGATAAATGCTGTCAACATTCGAGATAGACCCTCACTGTAGAACGATTTTTTCATAGTACGAGTATATACCCAGGAATCAATTCCCAAATTATCGTTGACGAATTAGGTGACACCCTGTAGAAAATATAAGCGAGTAACAATTTAGCGATCTCTAGTCTACGGAACTTGGATTAGGTTTCTGCGTTGAGATCCTAGTAAACGGCAACATCGTCAAGGATTGCCGCAAAAATTATACATAACGCCGAATTGAGTCTGAGTAAGTTCGGCATAAGGATGCTTTGTTCTTTCGGAGAGCCTCTTAAAAAAAAAAACAACAATTACTACAAATTGCCTTTGATGTTGTTGAACAAGATTTTCCTATTTATGTGGCGTTCATTGATATTGAAGGCGCTCCCAACAACGTAGACATCTGCTTGATCGTCAACTCTCTTCAAAAACTGGACATACTCGTAAATGACTCTTGCAGCTTGCTCTATTTCAATCTTAACTGTCGGGTCGTAATCCTGCAGAAAAGAAACTATATGGGGGAATACGAGTAAATCAAGGTGGTATACTTTCCCCTCCACTACCGAATCTAGACAGTCATAGGCTTCTTAAATTTAATTAGAGAACGTACGATGTTGTGAGTAGCTTACGCACAGTAGCCCTCGACTCATGCAAGAGGGCTATAAGCCTTAAGGTGGAATCTACGACGAAGCATGCACTGCTTTGTAAGAAAATCACACTTATATCTAGCATAGCCTGCACTGTAAACACTGTCATCTGTAAACATCGCTGTAGGGTTAAGAAATTCACCTTCATATACAAATATTTCAGTCTAGGTCTCAAAAATTCATTAATCAGCTATTTGGACCAGTTTGCAATATTGTACCGAGACACTCATACTTTCCAGAGAACTGCGTCGCTGATAAACTTGCTCCGACATTTGTGTTAATTTGAGTGTTAAGTTCTTTTAACAAAAAAAAAAGAAAAGAAATAGTAAGCAGCTCGACAACATCAAGCCACTAATGTCCCTGGCCAAGCATGTTTTAAACGCTCTCTTAGGCCAATTATAGCTGGGCTTATCGAGACAACTGTGAGATATGTAGACTACTATGGCCCATACTCCATTCTAAGTAATCATGAAAGTTCAATTCACAATCATAATCATGGGACGATATGCCATTGCAAGACATGCATAGCGATTGAATGTTGCTTAAAACAATTCCTACAGGAGCTGTAAGGGACGAAGAGTTTAAGTAATCTATGGCGAACTGTAACTGCAACTACCCCTTTCAATCCTAGGGCAGTTAACATTTCCGAGATCTAATTGACAAATTTATCAAGAAATGTTTTTGGTTTCAGAATTAGCCAGACCATCACCCATCCACGTTCTCCCAATGGTATCACAATGGAGGAGGAAGGGGAGAACTCTAACCAAAGGATGAAAGGTTTCTGCGGAGATAAAAAGAAAGAGAATGAGCAGCGAGCTATCGAGGAGATGGAGAGGTGTTACTAAGGATTCAACAGGTGGACATTTTACTGAAAGGTAAAAAGAACGTGTCAAGCCTACGAATCCAGTCGGTGTATCTTTTTCTTTTTTTATTTTAACCGTTAAAATATATAACGCATACGTATCTGAATTGTTATTGCACCGCTTATCGGCGCTATGGATACCAAAATAACGGCCAAACGGCTCAGGCTGAGCGATTCATTCAAGTGGCAAGATTTCTGGCCACCAAACTTAAACATAACAAGGCTGCCGGACCTGACAGACTAGCTATTTAAAACAGCAAGATATGACAACTTTCCACAATTTGATCGGGCAAGAAGTACTCATATGCTTGACAGATCCACAAAAAGGAGATCCTCTGCGCTTTCTTTAGGTCTGAGCGAAGTGCGGCTATCTATCTATCCCAAAGAAAGTGGCTGTCAATACTCCCAGATATTTGTAATGTTCAACGATTTTAATATTTTGATCTGGATGTGTTCCTTGACAGATGTTGCTTTTAAGGCGAATTCCTTGTTCAGTGAATGTGTATTCAGGATGAGACCATCTAACAGCTTTATCGAACTCCGTTTGCATTACTTGCAATGCAGTCCCAAGGTTTCTATGTCGTCGCAATCGTCTGCGAATGCAAACGGAATGCGGTTTGTGAAAACACGAAGGGCCTAGTTTGGAACCTTGTGGATTGCCGAAGAATTCTGCTGTCACCTTACTAAAGGCGTCTTTAATTTGAACCTGCAAATATCTGTCGGTCAAGTAGTCACGAAACCAATCTGAAAACTTACTCCTGATGCCAAGTCGAATAAGTGAGTCAATTAGATTAGCGTGGGTCAGGGTGTCGAACGCCTTACTTCAGTTCATGAATTTGTACTAGGACAAGAGGTGACTCTTGTTTAGCTTTCATTTATTGTGTTTCCAAATTCTCCAAGGAAGCTGACCGGCACTCTTATTTTTCTGAAAGCCATATTGCTTTTCATGTACGCCTGCTCTATATATAGGTCGTACCATTGATTTTTTTCAAATTACTTGAAACCTTGGCTTGATTAGAGCTTGAATTGATTATTTTTGAGACAAGTGGATCGAAAGTCTTAGCATGAGTTTTCATATAGCGAGATCATATACCATCGATTCCTGGGGACTGGTTTTGATTTCGATGCTGTAATATGTAGTGTTCGATATTAGTTTCTTCTATAAACATTGAGTTGGAATCAATTTTGTTAAGATGATTTGATTCGAAGAGTTTGGTCCCCAAGATGATCGGCACAATTATTTGACGAAGTTGTAAGACATTTTTTGGACTGCAAAATGTTCATTACGACTTCATCAACACCCCAAGTTTTACGAGGGTCCTTCATTGTCCGATTATTTTTTTATAAGAATTTCCGTATTTAGAAATAAAGTCTAAACTTCTTATACTCAACCTCGTAAGATTTGTTAAGCCCGCTGTTTCTCTATCTTCGGTAAGGTTCATCCCTGTGTCTACACTTTCCGCGAAGGCTGGCTGTCATCCATTGACTATTCCGTCATTTAGCTCCTGGTTTTTTATTTCAAGTCGATTTTTTGTACAAAATTAATCATGCTTTCGGAAGATGGTATAATTTTTGCAAATGGCGTCATCGTACGTCAATCATATTTGACATTTGTGAACCAGTCAGCTGCACTATACAAACATCAAGAGCGTGGAATAATTGTGTCGATGTTTTTGACCAATAATCGTTCGGTGGTGTTAGCGCAGCGTGAATTTCGACGTCGATTTCCTAATCGTGTCGCGCGAACTGGGCAAACATTCCGGCGCTTATCTACTCGACTCGAACAGAGTGGAACCACAGGAGACCATGCAGGGCGTGGCCGCCACCGGACTGGTCGTTCGGCCGTGAATATCGCGGCCGTTGTCGCTGAGAACGGAGAAACATTAACCAGATGTCGGGCCACGCATCGCCAGACGGACCTTACATCGAATTTTAGTGAATAACTTACACATGTTCCCGTACAAAGTGCAAACAGTGCATACTTCCTGACCATCAGTCGCGTGTGAATTACTGTATAGCCATTCTCAATCTCAACAACGAAGAGGACGATTTTGTGTCGAAAATCATCATGAGCGACAAGGCGCATTTCCACTTAAGCCATTACGTCAATAAGCAAAATCTTCGCTTCTGGGGCACTGAAAATCCGCGTGAAATGCACGAAGAGCCATTATATCCACTCAAAGCCACTGTGTGGTGCGGCGTTCACGCGGGAGGAGTGATTGAGGGATTTTTGAGGACGCCATCGGCAATACGGTCACTGTTACTGGCGAACGCTACATAACGCCATGATAAACGACTTCTTACTGCCGGAATTGGATGAGCGAGGCTTGGTGAACATGTGGTTTCAACAACATGCACACATAGCATGAGCCACAATGGATATTGTGAAGGAAGCGTTTCCTGGTCGCGTAATCTCCCGTATTTACCCTAAAGCTTATTAACAAAATTGCATGTAGATTTCTTCCACATCATTGCCGTTCAGAACTGCATTCCAATTAGCTGCTAGGATCTATAAATCCACTAGTCTGTTTTATCATTTATAGTACTCGGAGAAGATTCAGTACACCACAGGATACTATATATCACTCTTAATAACTGCTGAGAATATTTTATCGTCTGATATGCTTACTGCAATGTGATCGATCAGTGTTGATGTCCCCCTGTTAACATGTATTCTAGTATTCTCAACAATGACATTAATCAATCCATTGGATGCGAGCATTTCATGGTAGTTTTTCACCTGATTTGGATGAATATTTTTTACATTAACACTCATGTCTACAACACAATAATACGAGGGTTGTTTGAAAAGTTTCCGACCGCAACTCACCAATAAAAGCTAGTGAATGCTAGATGTGCATCTTTTGACCGAAGTTTCAATCATTTTGGATGCGCAGTTTTTAGTTGAGTGAGTCGATGTGAGCGTTTTTTGCGAAAATGGAAAAAATTGAGTATCGAGCTGTTATTAAACTCTTATTTTATACGCAAATCAAAAATGAGTTGGACTCTGTGTATGGGGACTCTGCACCATCTTAATCGATTATCTTCAAAAAGGAAGAACCATTACAGGAGCATACTACGCATCATTACTTGCCAAGCTGAAGGCAGAAATTGCGGAAAAAGGCCACATTTGCAGACAAAGAAAATTCTGTTTCACCAAGACACCTCACACCTCAGCGGCGAAAATCCATAGATTACGGTTTGAACTGCTTGACCATTTGCCTTATTCACAAGATCTAGCCCCAGGCGACTTCTTTTTGTTCCCTCATCTAAAAGCGACAGAGATTTTCGTCAAATGAGGAGGCAATCACCTTCGTGAACAAATATTTTGCAGAGAAAAACGCCAAGTACTATTTGGATGGGTTAGAGACATGGGAGCATTGCTGGGAGAAGTGTGTAGAGTTACAAGGAGACAACTCTCGTATCTCTGTTCTTCTTTTTTACTATTTGTCTGAGATTATTTCGCTGAATTATGCGAGAGTGTCATGGAAAATTATATCCAGCGCATCCACTCATGCAAGCGGTTCCTTCGAGCACATTTAAATGATGACTCCACATTTCAATCTGTTTGTGTGTAGATTTGTGTATATAATAAATAACATTATAGAATTTTTCTGTAATATCGAAATAATAACTATTATAGCACATTTATATCCCGTTAAAACATAAACGATCGTTAAAAAATTGCTTGTCTGTCCGTACGGGCTAATCCTTGAAACGGCTTAAACAATTTCGATGGGACTATACAGACATGATTAAGAGGTTGTCAAGAGTTATCTATGCTATTATTTTTCGTTGTACGAATACAATGTTTATTACAATTCTGTAATACTATTGGAAATGATTAAATCTGATCAATAACGTGATTTAATCATACAAACAATATTGTAAGTTGAAAAAACAATTAAGATAACAAACGCAGGCGTATTTACGAATGGCAATAAAATTGTTTTGAACATTTGGAATTTAAGTGAATTGTTAAAAAAAAAACAATCTACATGTACGTATGTACATATAGGGTTTTCCAATAAGGACTTGACAAATTTTTTTTTAAATAAAACGCAAACCATTTGAGATATTTCAAAAACTTTATTATCGGCTTGAAGTACAATCAAGACATTTATGAATGAAACTCGACTTCGTTCATATGGCCACCGCGGGCACTTTTGCAGCGGTCGATTCGTTGGACCCAATTTTCAGCGACTCGGCCACACATTACGGCCGAAACGGCCGCTATTTCGCGTTCAATGTTGGCTCTGAGCTCTTCTAACGTCGTCGGCGTGCTGACATACACCAATGACTTAACGTAGCCCCACAGAAAATAGTCAAGCGGCGTTAAATCGCACGAACGAGGCCGCCAATCGACTGGCCCATTTCTTGTGATAACATGCTCACCATACTTACTCTTCAATAAATCAATGGTAGCGTGTGCTGTGTGGCTTGTGGCATCATCCTGCTGAAACCACATGTCGTCCAAGTCCATATCTTTCAATTCGGGCCAAAAATAATCAATGATCATGGTGCGATAACGCTGACCATTCACAGTGACGTGACGATCGTTACCGTCGACGAAGAAATAAGGCCCAATAACGCCGCCGGCATGCAAACCGCACCAAACAGTTATCTTTTCTGGATGAAGTGGTGATTCATGAAGCACATGTGGATTTTCACCCGACCAATAACGCAATAACGCATATTTTGCTTATTGACGAGCCCATTGAGCCAAAAATGAGCTTCGTCACTGAAGATGATTTTGCGATAAAATTCATCATCTTGGCGCATCTTCTCCAGAACCCAATCGGAGAACGTACGTCGCTTCAAATGATCCATCGGCTTCAATTCTTGAGTCAGCTTGATGTTGTATGGGTGTAAACCAAGATCCTTACTCAAAATACGCCATAATGTGGTCTGAGCGATGCCCAATAGAACGCCGCGGAATTGACTGATTTGGCAGCGATAGTTTCGACACTTCGACCAACCCGTTGTCTCACTGACACGGCAACATCACACAACGAATATGTAGACTCAAATTTTTGCACTAAACTTGTCTACTAGGACGAGAATTACTTGTAAAGATGCAGTCATCGATTCCGAATTTCGGTAGAAAATTTTTATAACTTGCAGACGTTGCTCGTTCGCGTACTTTACCATTATGAAAATGTTGAGTTTACTGAATAAACTGACAGTATGTGATTGAATTGAATTAAAGTGACAGTTTGATGATTAGTGAAAGAGTGCGTTCACAAATTAAATTCAAAGTTGTCAAGTCCCTATTGGAAAGCCCGTTACAAAGGAGTCGTTGGTGAAGGATCGTTTAAAAAAGATGGCAAATGGATTGGCAATGGTGAGTGGATCGATTGATGACTTGTTGTTGAAAGGGAGGGATGGAGGGTAACCATCGGACTTTTTTTTTGTATTTAACAAATTGGAAAAAGGACTTAGGGTCGTTTATAAGGTTGACTTGCGCATCGTTAATGTAGCGCTAGTAAAGGGAATCGTAAAGTTCGGTGAAATGAATATAAGCACCAAGATACGAGTAGTTGGAATAGTCGTAAAAGGTTCTGGTACGAAGGAAAACAACCCATAACTTGATTCTCTTATTTCTTAAGAACCGAAGCTTTCGATTATACTAGGAAGGACTAGTAGATGTTTTAAGGCGGGAAAAAGAATTAAATATTTCTTTATAAAAAGTGGATAAGGCATCATTTATACTTAGTTTGTGAATGTTAATGAGGGATCTGCTGAGATAGTCACTGAGTTTGTGAAAGTTTGCCTTATGAAAGTCGTCAGCCGAGGGAGTTGTGGGGGGGAGTGGACGGGAAAGAAGAATTATGAAAATATGAAAGTAGACTTGCACTTAAAGCTTCGTATAAAATCGTATGAAATTCTTTCAAAGAGTTTAGGTATATTTTTAGTTTAGCAATGGAATGATAATTGGTAACTTCATTCTTTGATATCTTTTTGTGTATCGCCATTACAAAAGAGGTCTTCCAAATCTGGGGAAATTCTCCCTTTGTGATGGAAGAAATTGGTATGGAAGAGGGAATGAAAGGTTGGAAGAGCATTTTTTAAGAAAAACGCGGCCGATTTTCTCTGTTGACTTCTTTAAAAACACAAGAGAGGTAAAGTGAATATAATTATTACGAGCTATGTGTAGGACATGTGGTCCCATGAAATCATCAGGAATCAGACGATTATAGAGAATAACGATTAAGAGACTGTCATATGCAACATGCGGTCTTATGAAGTCAGAAAGTATTTGTGTTTTTGAGTTTGCACAATCTATCAAACGGAGGAATTTTTCACAAATTTTCTTCTTTTTCTGGTGTCTTTTCTAGCTTTCTTAACAGCATATTGCACCAAATTGACGTATGTCTGACCGTCTTTTTGTGTGAGAGTCTAGACCAATTCTCCAAGCGATCAAGCTAATTTCCATGGTGTTCTGATAGAAGGTTAGATAGACAGCCCTTGATATAAAAAAAAAATAGAGAACTCTCATTACTCAACCAACTTTTATTTCTTAAACTTAATGCGGACAAAGTAAGCTAGGGTAAAAGCTACTCTAAAATAAAAACTTCATCGATATCATCAACACATGTCTTCTTATTTAAGAAACCAATTGAAGTGCATCTAATGAAAAACCCTGTATTTCTGGAATTTGCTCGGCAAAGTTC
Source organism: Volucella bombylans (assembly GCA_949129095.1). Classification (NCBI taxonomy): domain Eukaryota; kingdom Metazoa; phylum Arthropoda; class Insecta; order Diptera; family Syrphidae; genus Volucella; species Volucella bombylans. The sequence goes on from OX422142.1 coordinate 170,727,352, forward strand.
CGATCTGCAATACATTTTATTGATTAGCATTAGATATTATAAAAAGCCTATTAGTTTCAGTCCAAGGGTAATCATCTAGCTAAACAGACTTTGGGCTTCACGTAAAAAGCATAAACACCAGATGCGACCTACCCTGACACAGCCCTTGGGCATAGAGTCTCATTAACATGGGTACAAAATTTAAATAATTTTTTATCTCAATATCGTACATGGCAAAGTTTAATATGGAGACATTGTCCAGTATCACTTTTTTAATCGCGCTCAATTTCTGGGAATCTGTAAATCTGCTAAAAACTCACTCTTATGAGATCGATTGAAATGATTGTTTTCAAGTCGCTGCTGCGCAGTTAATGTTGTATTTATACAATAGATTAAAAATTACTTTGCAACTGATTTGATCGCCTTAATGACAGCTACTTAAAGTGTTCTAAACTAAAATTTAACAACAAAACAAAATTCATAAAAAAAAAAAGAGAAAATGATTAAATCGCAACTGCCTTTGTGGATTATTAATTTAAGCGCCAGACCCTGGAACAAAGTCTCCAGTCTGTGCTCAAAAACTCCATAGATGGATGCTAGTTTTATATCTTTGTTCGTTTCGTTTCGAATGCACTTCAGCCAAGTAATTCTTAAACAATTACAGCAATTTGCAATCTCATTGCTTAATTATCTCCTCTATTTCACAATAACAAGAAATTAACTCATAACTCCATGGCTCACGCTCTAATCACATCAAAGTGTAATCGAAACAAATTTGAAAAAAAAAAAATTTAATTCCATAGTAGGTACATGGACTGAGGGAACGGAAAAGGAAGGAGAAAGAGTAAGAAATAAAAATAATAACAAAGTAAAACCCCAACCTGGCGCCACTTGGATGGTTGATATGGCTACAAGTACGAAAGTATCTCTAATTTAAAATTAAGTAAATAGATACTTAGGAGAGCAGGGTTTGTTTTTTTTTTAGAAACAGCAGATACATGTCACTGTAACACCTTGTTACAGTCATTCGCACATCAATCTCCAACAAACACTGCTATACACTTGCCACTGGAGCATGAGGTCTGTTTCTTCCAATGAAACAGCAATCCAGTTGAGGCTTAACTCAGGTGTGTCTAGACACCAGTAGTAGGTACCTACTCAATCATAATCTATAACACGCACTATGTACTCGTATCTATGTATCTGCAGAGACTTAGCCCATAGTGCTGACGAAAAAAATGAAGAAAAAAAAAGTTCCCCCAATCTATTGTAGAAGTGAACTTGAATTCAGTCACGTGTAGAACGTAAGGTTGGCGCGGCACTGATTGCGTTCTAGATAAGGCGTTTCGCCGGAATTTCATATTAACAACCCCCACATGTTAGATACAAGTGCTCGTGCACACAGCTACAATATAATAGGCCACCTTACGTCAGGTAACTTAAGTTCCCTTATCGCAACGCGCTGATATTGTGCTACTTTATAGCCCCAGCATTGTACGAATAAGCCAAACGCAGTGCGATGCGTATGTTCCTTTGGTAGAGCGCGTGCTTGGTAGTGTTACGTGGAAGCTTCTTTCGCAAATTCCATGGACACTTGTACAAATTTTTATTTTTTTGCCAATTCCTACGTACTCATATGCTCTGCAGAGTATTAACGTAATGCCAAAGGAATTTAACGCTTCGATTAGCGCGATTGGTATACAATTTTGCGGCGAATGAAATTCGCTTTGTCATAAATATGCACACCTACCAACACGGTACATGTGGCTAACTACGAGTAGATGGAGGTGGACGTAGAGGTGGAGGTGAATATGCGAATATTCGCTGAGGTTTTATTTCGGAATTCTCCTGCATTGTACGTTCTATATAGATACATGACGAGCGATTCACATGATTTCTGTATGTTTTCGAAATTTCAGTGATGACGATGGTTATCACACCGATTCGAGTCGACTAGTGATTTTCGGGGGGTAAAAATTGCGTACATTCCAGACACTTTTGAGACTATACCTCTACACTGTACTCTAGTTCAGAGGTGCTATAAGTTTCAGTTTCAATTCCAGGGTCCGTAATGTTTGAACTCTGATTTGTTATACACAGCTCGTATGTGGTTCTTTTCAGAGGCCTTATGGTGGATGAATTTGTTTATAACCTAGAATTACGAGTACACAAAGGGGATAGATATGGAATGAAAGGCAGACACCGAATTTTGGTGATGTAATGGGTTTTCGCCATATCTTTGGGGAACTTTGGGATGATGGATCATTATTATCGCAGGTCGTGCCTTTTTCATGGACGGAAATGGTGAATGAAGTTGAATTTAGCGATTGGTCGAAGCGGAACTCAAAGTATTTGAGGTTTGTTGACATGGTTCTCAGGATTAATGAATGAGTATTAGGTGTATCTGTTACTTACATCATAAATATGAGTGATACTAAAAGTGCGAGTCTCTTGGATGATATAAGTAAATGACAGGCTGGCTCGTTCAGAGGTACTTTTGTTATTTAACATTTTATGCGTATCAAAAGTATTTATCAAATATCTTCACTTAAGGTTCTACGAATTGAATAGAGGCCTCGCTACAGCCGAAAGTTTTCGATAACTCATATCGAGGATTTGGGAGTCATAAGCTACGAAGACGTGGACAGCAAATGTAAGCGACTTTAGATGATGTTCAAGTAGGCTTTCATCAGTCCAAAATACAGTTAAATATCAGGTATATGTAGGGTTAGTGGTCGATGTCCATCTGGATTCGACTAACTAAACTTATAAGGGCGAGTGTTGACCAAAAGACAAAAAAGGCGCGTTTGACGATGGATTCCCCAGATGGAATCAACGGTAAAGTAAAATCCCCCTTATCCGGGCTACTGCGATAAATTTAAATTTCTGAGACTAAGTTAGGGCCTTGGATGACCCCCTAATGGACCAATGGCAGTGTTCACTTCCTCAAACGGGATACTGGCTTCGGTCTAACCGACCCCTACCCCTAGGGGTCTCTATAATGGAACGGGCCCTCCGGTTTGGGTATTGTGGCGCCAGGGTAACTGCCAGACATTGGACAAAATGTCAGGCCAGGTGCAGCCGAACAAATAGCGTAGGCTTTGGACTGCTGCAAACCAGATGATACCGCCGTCCAAGATATGCAATGGTATGGGCCGGACAAAAAGAGGATGAAGAACTACGATATCTATAGGATTTTCCAATAAGGACTTGACAACTTTTTTTTTAAATAAAATGCAAACCATTTGAGATATTTCAAAAACTTTAATATCGGCTTGAAGTACAATCAAACCATTTATGAATGGAACTCGACTTCGTTCATACGGCCACCGCGCTCACGTTTGCAGCGGTCGATTCGTTGGACCCAATTTTCAACGACTCGGCCACATATTTGGTCCGAAACGGCCGCTATTTCGCGTTCAATGTTAGCTCTGATCTCTTCCAACGTCGTCGGCGTGTTGGCATAAACTAATGACTTAACGCAGCCCCACAGAAAATAGTAAAGCGGCGTTAAATCGCACGAACGAGGCCGCCAATCGACTGGCCCATTTCTTGTGATAACACGCTCACCATACTTACTCTTCAATAAATCGATTGTAGCGTGTGCTGTGTGGCTTGTGGCATCATCCTGTTGAAACCACATGTCGTCCAAGTCCATATCTTCCAATTCGGGCCAAAAATAATCAGTGATCATGGCGCGATAACGCTGACCATTCACAGTAAGGTGACGATCGTTAATCGTCGACGAAAATATTTGGCCCAATATCGCCACCGGCATGCAAACCGCACCAAACAGTTATCTTTTGTGGATGAAGTGGTGATTCATGAAGCACATGTGGATTTTCACCCGACCAATAACGCAATAACGCATATTTTGCGTTATTTCGATCCAAAAATGACAGAAATGAGATTCGTCACTGAAGATGATTTTGCGATGAAATTCATCATCTTGGCGCATCTTCTCCAGAACCTAATCGGAGAACGTACGTCGCTTCAAATGGTCCATCGGCTTCAATTCTTGAGTCAGCTTGATGTTGTATGGGTGTAAACCAAGATTCTTACGCAAAATACGCCATAATGTGGTCTGAGCGATGCTCAATTCTTGAGAACGCCATGGAATTGACTGATTTGGATCATTTGCTACGGACCCCTGAACGGCAGCGATATTTTCGACACTTCGACCAAACCGTTGTCTCACTGATACGGCAACATCACACAACGAATATGTAGACCCAAATTTTTGCACTAAACTTGTTATTGCCTGTCTACTAGGGCGAGAATTATGACCGAAAATTGGAGTTAACGCTCTTAAAGTTGCAGTCACCGACTCCGAATTTCGGTAGAAAATTTTTATAATTTACAGACGTTGCTGGTTCGTGTACTTTACCATGATGAAAATGTTGAGTTTACTGAATAAATTGACAGTATGTGATTGAATTGAATTAAAGTGACAGTTTCATGATTAGTGAAAGAGTGCGTTCACAAATTAAATTGAAAGTTGTCAAGTCCCTATTGGAAAACCCGTTACTACGGCGATTGTTATCGACGGCAAAAGCAGTGCCAATTTGAATGCAGATTTGTTGTTAGGGGCAGACTTAGGGAACCAGTCTTGCGTTTCCGATGTGCTAACAATCCGTATTAGGACTAAATTTGCATAGTAGAGAAGAAAGATGGCTTCTACGAGCTCTTTGACAAGACTCATGAGCAGTGCCACGGCTATAATGCAAGGCTTGCAAGCGAGGGCATCTTTGGTAGAACTGTCGGAAAGTATAGCCTGCACGACACCACCTCTGGTTACGGATTCGGGCTAACCGATTTTGCGGAAGGGCGAAACCCTTAGCTAGCACGCGGTTCCTCCATCTCGATACTCATAAGTGAACGTATTGATCTACTGACCAATCAACCGTCAACCAGATGGACCACATTTCGATCGAAGCAAGATACTCCTCCAGCATTATGGATGCCCGAACATTCCAAAGGCCAACATCGAAAAGACAAGCCAATACAGTGAGGAAACTAGGCCATAATAACAAGAGATCGGCAAATATATACTTTCCGATCAAATCTCCCTTTATTTTATCCCGCCAGCATCACTTAATTGCTGGGTTTTAGCTGAGCACCACAATGGCAAGCATATGCAGCTAAGCAAAATGCATACAAAACGGAGCTAAATAGAAGGACTAGAGCCGCTCACGAGCTCTACGAGCAGAAGAGGAGAGACGAATGCTGGCTTCTTAGGAAGAAAGTGGGGGAGCATGAGAAGCGTGCGGTCGGGGAAATTGAGAGATGCTACTCCAAGAATGAGATTCGGAAATTTTCCCAATGGCAAAAAAGACGTGCCACGTACACAAACCCCAAAGCGAAGGAGATAGAGACAAACAAGGGAACATAGTAGTAGAGTCGCAGTCGATGGTGAGGATTTGGAAAGAGCATTTCGGTTGACTGTATAACGGCGATAACGAACCCAATGCCGCTGTCAGGCAGAATGAACCTTTCAATCTGGACGGTGTAGACCAACAATTCCTTCCACCCGACCCGAAGGAAGTGAAGATAGTCATATTTAAAATTAAGTCAAACAAAGCTACTGGATGCGTTCCCAAACTCGTCTGTAAAATATTGTCGGACGCAAGTATACCCGATGAATGAAACCTCAGCATTTTTTGTCAGATCCTCAAGAAAGTAGACCCTCTGGCGCCGTCCAACTATACAGGCATCAGTCTTCTTAACATCGGCTACAAGATCCATCTCCCGTATTATGTGAACACATGAAATCGTTCATCAACAACCTGATTGGCCTATATCAGAGTGGTTTTAGGCCAGGAAAGTCCACCATCGACCAAATACTCACACTACGGTAGATCTTAGAAAAAACCCATGAGCTTAAAATCGATACACAACCTATTCATCGATTTTAAGGCCGAGTATGACAGCATGACATAGAGACGAGCTATGTAGAGCAATGTCTGTGTTGGCATCCCTGGCAAACTTGTCCGTTTCTTCAGGATGCACACTGCTCCGTCAAATTCAGTGAACATTTCACCGAGATCTTTGATGTCAAAAACGGATTTAGATAAGGCGATGCGTTATCATGTGATTTGTTTAACTGCATTCTTGAAAGAATGGTGCAAAAATCACGCGCCAGCACAAGAGGCTCACTCTTTCAAAAGTCCGTGTAATTACTCACATACACCGATGATATTGACATAATCGGAAGAAAACTGCGTGATGTCAGAGAAGCTTTCGGGCGTATTAAGGAAAGGTCGAATATGGGTTTAACCGTCAATGAGGGCAAGACCAAGTATATGCTGTCAACAAAAGGGACATCCAACACTGATGTGTCGGACAAAAATCACCCTCGACAGATAAAACTTTGACGTAGTTAAGGATTTTGGCTACCTCGCCTCCGCTATCAATTCAAATAACGACACTAGCGCTGAGATCAAATGATGAATAACTCTTGCCAAGCACTTGTTCTATGGGGCAGAGCTATGGACTTTATCAAAAATTGATGAGGGTGCCCTTGGCTGCTTTGCGAGTCAAATTTTTCGGGTGATTTTCGGTCCTGTCTGCATAGACGGTGAGTAGGGGCGGAGATATAAAGACGAACTGTACGGGCTGTACAGCCACAGACTTAGCCAGAAGAGTGAAGTTCCAACGATTGAGGGGACTGGGTTGTGAAGAGCGGATTGAGGCCACTGCTCAGGTCAGAAAAATCATCGAATCCACAGGTACAGCACAGCAGAGGAAGACCGCGACTCAGGTGGAACACACGCAAGTGGAGGGGACCTCAGCCAACTTAGCGTGCAAAACTGAAGGCAGTTATCTGACTACAATAATGTTATTAAGCTTAATAAGGCGTTTTCTAAAAAGAAACTAAAATCAAAATCAACCTATCAACAGTAATTCATCATTGGTGCATGGGATAATGAGAATCACAAAGAAGGAACATCTTTCTCGTTTTAAATGATTTTTTTTTATAGGTGATTGTTCACAGCGCGGGCAAAGGAAATTTAGGGAGGAAGAAAAGAGAGGTACCGATGTACATTGCTTTTAAATGTTTGCAAGTTTTAACGACCAGGAAATACAGAGATGGACAGGGCATTCCATAAGCGAGTTGCACGGTTTAGGAATGAATCACGATATTTTAGAGTACGTCCGAGAGTCGGCCTTAGGGTATATTGATGAGCATGCATAGCGAGACGTTTGTTACGGTTGAAAGTTTGAATGGGCGGAATGCTACTGGCGATTTCAGTGGAGCACAAGTGGTGGAAATAGCGATACAGAAAAGTGAGACAGGAGACATTACGTCGGTGTTCGAGGGTGTCAATTGATTGACTGGTATTAGTACCATCAATAATTTTATCGCACGGTTTTGAATCCTATCTAGCAGGTGCAGAGATGTTTTAGGAGCACCTGACCAGATGTTGGCATTGTACTCCAATTTTGGGCGGATGCATGCCTTATATATTGAGGCCAGATCAGAGGGGGTAAAATATTTCTTACATCGCTTGAGGAAACCTAGACATTTCGCAGCATTTTTGGCGACATCAAATATGTGGTCATTCCAACGTAAGTTGTCATTGACACACATGCCGAGAATGGAAAGTTTTTCGGTTTCGACGTTGCTGCGAAAATCGTATCGCCGATCATTGAGAAGTTTTCGTGTTTCGAGATATTTCATTAGCTGACGGTTTATCAGCGTTTCCATGACGCGAAAGAAGGGACATAAGTGCAATGGGTCTTTAGGAAGTGAGGGAATAAGATTGGCGTTTTTTAGGGAAGGGCTGGACAAATCTGATTGGTGAAAAAGTTTACGCAGTGGTTTTGCTAAGGTGAAAGAACACCTTTTCAAGTTGGGAAGGTATACCATCTGGACCAGCGGATTCATGTACCCTTGTACTACACGTGTGCGAAAGTGGGTTCGTCCCACTGAAGATTCGACGTACTCAAATGTATTAGGCGGAGTCAAAGCACATTCTGGAACTGTTGAGGTTTTTTTTTTAAAAAAAAAAAAAGAACTTACCATTCAAGTAGGTAGGAATACACTTAAAGTGCCTGAGCACGAGTTAATTTTTGGGAAACTGGGATAGAGAGACAAAGAAAGATTTTTGGGCTCAGTGGTTATTTCCCTCCATTGTGGAGGTTGGCTTGTTGTTGATTGCTAGTCAACAACTCATCTTACTTGATTTTCGTTAACTGAAAAAATGAATATGTCTTGGGATTCGAACACCGAACCTTCCGATTTAGTATTCAGTCCACTACCACTTGAGCCACGGCCACACTGGCTGCAAAGTGTGCAGCAAGCAGATTGGCCTTGTTCAAAGAGCTGACAGCTGAAATATCATTGTAAATGAGAGTTGGGATCGAGGATGAGGCAGAATTTCTGATGTTTTTGACAAAAGACCAAAAATTGTTACTGTCTTTGGGACATTGCAGTATTTTTTGCCTCAGTTTTTGGTCGTATTGGAATTTCACACTCTTAAGAAAGGCGTTGCAGTCATTTTTGGCTCGTTTGAACTTTTCTCGGATTTCCTCTGTCGGGTTGGTCTTGAAGGACCGAAAAAACGTTCCTCTAACCCTGCCAGCCTCTTTACAGCTCGAGTCATACCATGTCCTTTCTTTTGATCTGATACTCTTAATCCGATAAGGGATAAAGGATCTCATTCCAAAGAGAATAGTGTTTGTGATCATATCAGCAGCGACGTCCACGTCGTTATCGAGACAACCTAACGACCAGTTAAAATTCCTGAAGTCCACTCCAATTGGCTTTCTTGCCATACAGTTCATTTAGGAATCTTTTCTCTAACTGTTTGGTCGGTGTACGAGAAATTAGCTGATATTACACAATGGTCCGACCAGCCTAGAGTCCCCTCATACATCAACTGTGTACTTATCAGGATGAGAAGTTAAAAACAGGTCCAGGGTGTTGGTGGTATGACTATCAACGTTACAACCTGCGTTAAGTTGTTTTCCACAGTGAAGATCTCAATACACCGTCGTTCGGGTCTTGTCTGTCCGGAATGTCGTAGCCATCCAGATTTGTGTATACTGAAATCGCACGTAATAACGATATCAGTATGAGGATACAGGGATTCAATTCTTTGAATAGAGTCAGACATCGCATCAAACTCGTTAAAAGTCGAATTGCGATCTAGTCTGGGCCTTCTTTAATTTGCTTACGAAAATGGAATTTTAACCACTTGAAGTTGAATTCCGGATTGGGACATGGATCATATTACGGTGGGGTTTGGTAAGCTACAGTACTACGCACGTAAATGGCGAGACCGCGGCGAAAAAATAATCTACGACAATGTTAAGCAAACACAACTAAATGACTGCTGGAAAGAAGTATTCAAAAGCCCCTATTCTCCTTCGCTTTTGGACATATGCACCTCAATACCAGTTAACACGGAATTTGATAAGATATACCGTTTGCGGAGTGATCTTGCAATCACAGTCACCACCTCGTTGTAAAAGTTAATCTGGTGAGGTTTTAGGATGCTGGGGATACCCATTTTGATATTATGTCTCCCATCGAAGGTATTAAAATATCGAAACTGATACCAAAAATTTCTCAACAGAAGCTGAGAGCCCACAGAGGATCCTCGTCTTGACATACTCAGTGCAAGAACGGCTACGAATCCTGGCAAGATCAGTACTGGTACTTAGGAGCTATTTGTACCATCCTCTGCATTGCTCTATTTTTAATCATCTACGCCTGAGATTCCTACTGTCAGCTACCTCTACAAAGAAGACAAGATACCCGGAAGTTGGGTACGGGCATACATGATTCACCGCGATACGGTACCCCACATAAACACGGACGCAGTTTAGATTTATAATTCCTTCGAAAATCAAACATAAGCACTTTTTCCGGAGGGAGCTTGTTTATGAGAATTCACGGTATTTTGCCCAATAAGCAACACCCATAGTGTTATTGATATACAGGGTATTCCCTAATTCATCAACGATAGTTTGGGAAATGATTCCTGGGCATATTCTAAGAAAAAAATCGTTCTACAGTAAGTGTCTATCTCCAATGTTGATATCATTTATCGAGGATTTAAGCAAAGACTTACTCTTATTAACGCAAATTGCTCTGTTAGTACTAATGGTAGAAACTTCGTGTAGAACCTTATTTTTAGAGGAAATATTAGCCTTTGTAACGGCGTCTAAATAAAGTTGATATCATATTTCACTCTTTAGATATCCAATTTCTAAGCCTGTTCCATTTTCATTGCCCATGCTAATTTTTGACTTTAAGGTCGCTTTTCTGCAGAAAATGCCTAATTAACATAACGGTTTACAATTTTTTTATTACGATTGTAATAATAATAAAAAAAAAGTCATCAATAATTTCGCAGAAAACCCACAGATTTTATGATACTTGGATTTAAGAAATTAAATAAAATTGCCAGTTCTTATACGAAGAACGAAGTGTATACTGTATATATCTTATTAAACAGAAAGACTACCATAAATGGTGAAATAAAAGTGGAGGTAGGGTATCGGAGTCCTCTTTTCTTTGATCACATGAACTTAGTAGAGAGCAAGGATCAACTCTATAAAAATGAATGAACATTTAAGACCTAAGAATCATCATTATCTGTATTTCGGAAGAATAAAAATTAGAATTAGATATGTGCATAGAGATACTGCAACTACTTACTAAAATATGACATTTATCGACGTTGACTTGGAAGTACACCAGCTCCCGGTTAAGTAGTGGGTAATAAGAGGAAGATCTTCAAGCCAATCTTCCAAGCTCTTTGGAATTTCCTTTCATATTTCATAATTTCCTCTGGCTTCACTGACTTTGGCCCCCGATAAATTGAAATTTTTGTCGGTTTTTTCAATTGAAATTGATGTTCAGTGTTCTGATAATAATGGTGTGTGTGCTTAACTGTGTTAAAATGGGGCATATGAGTACACAGTGAATTATATGCACTCCAAACTGGCACGCAAGTTTCACATACATATCTACAATAAATGGAAGAAGCCATTGAAAATCTAGTTTTAACCGACCAATTCCAAGTACACTCATATGTGCGAGTATGTACTTTTCCATTATCTAGTCGTATGCTCCTCATTCAGGCTTTGGTAATTCACCATGACAATTCTAAATGACATAATACCCACTCGATGTGGAAGAAATTGAATTTTCCAACCGCGTGAGCTCTTAATTGCTACGCGCGTGCTATTTACTTTTTGTCTCTCCTGATTATTTTTATTTGTCGTTTTTTCATCTTCCGCGTTGATTACCCGCCACCACAGTGCAGTTCATCGGCAGCAGAAAATTCCAACGATAATGCAAGTCCATCAAGCCAGACGTTCAAAGTCTAAAAACCACAACGTCATGCCAAACAAGCTCAAAACCGAACAGAACACACAAGTTGCAATTATCACCTATGAAATGGCACTGAAGTGCTCGACTGTTTACCCCATGATTGTGGTGCGACACAAAGATATTGCGTTGTATCCAAAGTTGACAAATTACAAATCGAATTTTTCCTACCAGCCCCTTTCCCAATTGTTATTTTCTCCCAGCATTTTCAACCCATTGATGTCCCATTATCGATGATTGAATTCTACATATTTGCAAAATTATGACCAAAGTCTGGTCAAACAGACAAATATTGCATACACTTATGGTATGTACATATGTTAATGCCATCTACAGCTCGTTGATTGAGTTGAAATGAAATGAATGTCAGTCCGATGGGCTATATCGAAGCTGATGCGCACTTACTGCTGCCACTTTGCCACGCCATATTCTACCAGCAATTAGCCATTAGATACTGCGTCGTCATCATACAGTAAACATGAAGGTAAAGCACCGCAAAAATTCCTGCAAACAATAATAAATACTCGTACTTGTCGTACACAAAGAAAAAGCGCAAAAAAAGTCCCGTGCATCATGAGTGATCAGCTCAAATTATTGAATGGAATTTACGTCTAATAATAGACGCGCGTGATAAGAGCGTGCGGCGGAAAAACAGCATACTCATTTGTCAACTTCACGTGCGCCCCTTTCATCTCAACCGCAGTCCGACCCTGTACACGTAGTATCTACAATACTCGTACATTCAATACCTAAACTTAATGACGATCTACTCGAATGAATCTATCTCCACCACATTCAGTGATCGCGTAAAATTTGTGTTCAAATAAATCGAGATACGAATACGAAACGAATATTCTCATGCGACTTATGAATATGGCTGCTGACGGTACCTACGCGTAAGTAAATCTCAAAATTACGAGTACTCGTAGGAGCACGAATATTCGTACGAGTATCTACATATATTGTATTATACTTCGTCATGCTGATATGAGACAATTTTTGAGTCTTCTGCCGCCTCATGCGTAACGGATGACACTAAAAAAAAGTGTGTTAAGTCAATAGTGAGCAGCTTTATGCCTAGTCATATGTTTTCACTGATACCAACGATCTTAGACTTTAATCAAAAATCGTATATTATCTGTAACACGGCCACTTGTCCGATTATCGGTAGCGCATTTCGTCGGAGATTAAGCGTTAATCAGATACAGGGTCTCAGTGTTTAACACTCACGTAGCTTTACAGAATGTTGACAATCGTAATAAACTAGTTACGCTTGCCTATTACCGTTTAATTGGCTAATAAGTCAGTTTGGCATTTCAAGTATTTACTACTCGTAACCTATACATGCGGGTATATGTGATCTATTTTCAACATCGACACTTTGAAGGACGTCGTCGTCGGTATTTATGGTGGTCCTCAGATTTTTAATTTGATATTTTGACTTGTTTGGTTGTAAGCCTAATTTGTGTTTTGATAGATTTGTTTGTGTAAGACTTTGATTTCGATCAGATTGGATTGGGTGATAATAGTTACGAATTGTTAGGGAATGTTGTTTGAATAGGGGGAAAAACTGCGCACCTAGCGGTTCGGTAAACACGGAAGAGGCTTTGACTGTAATCATTGTACAATTTCATTCTATTTTTTCCACTAATAAATACGAGATAAGGCGTTTCGTACAACTTTTTGTAAACACACAACCTTAGTTTGCTAAGTGGGGATGCCAGCAGAAAAAATGAGATCTGCTTGTAGAGTGAACAGAAAAGGCATGTTAAAGCTTCAAATGGCACATGGATGCAGTAAATTAAAATTTGGCATAAAATCGGCTGCCTAACTGGGAACTCCGTTCCACGTTCTATTAAATGCATCGAAACACCAACTGGCCCTTCTTTGTGCGCAATAGATATTAGCAATTTCTTTGCCCACACTTGGCCAAATCAGTCATAAGACGAACACTTTTCGAACAGCTTCAATACCATGAAAACCAATTGCCTTCATGATACTCCCCCCTCAGCTCACACAATTCCATTAGCAATGCACATTGAAGTACAATCGTGGCAAAATACAAACATCTGGATCATTGCAGCTAAGCAGATGATTTTTTCATCATGTGTAAGCTCAATAATCTAGAAAGAACCAAAGCTATCATCCTATCTGAATTACTAAGAGAAAAAATAAATTGGACCTCCGCCTATGGTGCCAAGCTTTCATTAGATAAATGTAAGACACTGCATGTTTATCGTAAAGTAGCTTGCCCACAACAAATTTTAAGTTTGAATAATGTTAGCGTGCAAAATGTAAATAATTCAAGAATCTTAGGGGCGATATTTAATAATAGATACAATTGGAAGTCACATTGTATAGACCTTAAGAAGAGCCTAGCTAGGAGAGCCAACATTGTTAACTTTAGATTGAACGTACACATAAATTCTCTTTGTAATATTACCAGAGCTTTAGTTTTAAGTAAAATGGATTATGGATTATGACCTCTTAACCCCCAGAAGGAGTATCAACGCATATCGAACATCCAAAATACAAAATATAATGGCAGCAGCAGGACTTCCTTTCATTGCGAAATTCTCCTTCTCAAAAAATTCCATTATTGACAAGGACATTACCGCCATCAACCATAGCTCGAACGATATACAGCGCAAGAGAATTTTATCTTCCCATCAAATGTTTCGTATGACATTACTCCCCATCTTATCCACCATGGTGCATAAAACAACCCTCGGTTCTACTGACTCTGACTGAACATGAATAAGGCAATATAGATAGCGATATTTACAAGGCACATTTTCTCGAAACAATTAGTGATCTAAAGAATGAAAACCTATCCTCACAGACGGATCTAAATCAGAAAGCGGATCTCTATTAAAAGCCGGAATTTTGCCAGAAAACGCATAGATTTTCACTGCAGAGGCAATTGCTTTACACGAAGCAGTAAAAATAATGACAAAACTAAGGGGACTGCCTACGAGTATCAGTGCTAGAAACCTCATTAAACCCCAACCAAAACACTGGACTTATAAACCACATTACTGACAAAATACCCCAACAAAATAAAGCTTATGTGGGTTCCATGTCACATGGGGATACAAGGTAACGAAATTGCTGATATGACCGCAAAATCCTGCAATAATGCGCCTGTTTTCACCTTTGATATGCTTACAAAGCATGATCTGCAAAAACAGATCACCCAAAAGATTAAGATGCACCGACTTTTAAATTGGCCAAGTCACCAAAATCACTACGCTAAAATCAGCACTAACAGTTCCATTCCCATCTACCCGACATCCACCTCTAAAGCAATGAATTCCAACTTCGTCCGTCTTCGCCTAAGCCACACTATTCAAACGCATCAACACATCCTAAAGAAGAACAGCCCCCCACAGTGCCGTAAATACATACTAATGTTATACAATGTAGGGTAGCAAAACTTCGATTTGTTCATAATCAAAATCAAAAAGCCATTTTTAACTTTGTTTAAAAATTCGGACAATCTTCTCAACACTCGCAAATACCCCGGAAGTCTATTAAACAGTTTGCAGCACACAACTGGGTAAGAGTTTCTGTAATGAGAGGTTCGAAAATTAGGAATGCTAACAACGGAGCCTGAATTGCTACGCAAACTATGTTCGTCAGAAATAGGGCTTTGCCTGTAGCCACCTCCAATAAAAAAAAATTTTGAGACTTTGTAGTAGTATACGAGTAGATGTCTAACTTGCAGAATTTTCAATTCTTTAAATAGCACCATAGAGTGGGCTAAACGGTTAGCACTACACACTTTCCTAATAGCGCACTTTTGCGAAACAGCAAGTGTCTGAATTTTCGTTTGGTAGGAGCTGTAACTTAGAGTGGAACAGACCAAAGTAGATCGTTCTTAGGGTCGATAAAAACTACGTTAATATAAATAAGAAACAAAACGGGGCCAAGGACGGAACCTTGCGGTACACCTAGGTTTATTACTATCGGCGTACTAAAACGCTCACCAATTTTAACTATTTGTATTCTGTCCTCCCTAAACCCATACTGCGCAAGACTAAAAAATATGTATCCCCTTGAAGTGATCTAACATTCTGTTTTTAACAGCTTTTTCAAAAATTTTAGATATCGTAGATAGTAGGGAAATTGGCCTGTAGTTGTGTTTATCCTTTCTATTTCCTTTTTTAAAAAGTGGTTTCACGTTAACACACTTTAAATTGTCTGGGAAAATTGCAGTTAAAATACTTTAAAAAGGTGAGCTAGAACGTCCACTAAGTTCGGTGCGATATACTTAAGGGTAATATTAGAGAGCCCATCTTCACCACAAGAGCACGAGTTATTCAGAGAGTTAATAATGCGTAAAACTTCAAGACCAGTAATCTGGTGAAAAAAGAAACTTCCGCTACTTGATGTGTTTTCCACTAAACTAGACTCAGTGCAACGAATACAATATGCTGGACATTCTCTTATTGACAATGGGCCCACTGAGCCAAAGAAGTCATTAAATTCATTGGCTGTAGATGTGGGATCTACACTATCAGCACCTTGGTTGCTCAGTACTCGTACAATAGGGCTAGGAGTATTACGACAGTTATTTCCATTCATTTTTATGGTTGCTTTGGGCACTTTGGAATAATAATACCTATCACGGTACATCCTAATTTCTTTGTTAATTTTTTATCTTGTTTTATTTGTTATGGTTTATCCAGGGTTTGAGTCTAAATTCTGATCTTTTTTCGCTATAAACTTTAACATGGTTTTGTAGGATTTTCTGAAAAATGACATAAGCCTTCGAAGCATTGCCTTCGGCGTAGACTTCCTCCCAATTTTCTAAGCAAAGCTCACTGTTTAAAAGATCAAACCTAATCTTAGTCACTGTGGGTGTGTGAGTGGGAATAGCCCGCTTTGCATTCCTCAGATTATAGAACACGGACCTATTAATTAATACAATCAACCATGAAAATATAACAAAAGTTTACAACTTCCTCCAGAATGAGAATTTAGTTATATAAAATGTATCTACAGAATTTGTATCAGTTATAATATTTTATAGTTTTTATTTATTCATACTCATTTAGAGCTAAAAGCCTCTGTAGCCAGTGCTTATTTTTTTCAAATTTTTGTATTAGCTAAAGAATTTATTGTTATGCTACAATAATAAAATAATAATAATAATAAAAACTTACAAGGATTGTCACGATGTGCAACAATATTTGTAACTTCTTCTACATTTAGCGAGATTTAAGCCGGAAACTAGTAAATAACTTACGGACCACTTCAATATACACAATTCTGGGTGGCTTCGACATTCTAGACAAACAACACCCGAAGGAAGGTGTGTTGAGATCTTCGCTGCGGAAAACAACTTAACGCAGCTTGTTAATGAGCCCACGCGAATAAGAGACGTTGATAGTCATAGCGCCAACACCCTGGACTTGTTTTTAACTTCTCACCCTGATAAGTACACCGTTGATGTGTTATCCCCTCTAGGCTCGTCGGACCATTGTGTCACATCAGGTAATTTCTCGTACACCGACCACTCGATTAGAGGAAAAATTCCTAAACGAGAAAGCCAATTGGAGCGGTCTTAACAGCTTCTTTAGGAATTTTAACTGGTCGTTATGCTTCCTCGATAATGACGTGAATGCCGCTGCTGATATGATTACAGACGACATTCTCTTTGGAATGAGATCCATTATTCCTCATCGGATGAAGAGTATCAAACCAAACAAAAATTATGGTACGGCTCGAGCTGTAAAGAGGCTGCAAACTTTGCGGCCAGCTCAACACTCCCAGATTGTGCTTTGTCTCCGCCTACACTTGAGTGCGTCGAATCCTCAATGGGCCGAATCTACTTTCGCACTCATGTAGTAGCAAGAGTACTTAAAGATCTCAACATACGTGAAGCCGCTGGTCCTGATGATATATCTCCGCTTCTTCTGGCAAAACTACTGCGTAAACTTTTTCATCAATCCTACTCTTTAGGACTCTTCCCGAGCAGATGGAAAACAGAATTTGTCCAGCACGTTCCTATAAAAGGCGAATCATCTTCTCTCTCCTCCTCCAGACCCATTGCACTTACGTCAATTCTTTCCAAGTTCATGGAAACGCTGATAAATCGTCATCTCATGAAATATCTCGAAATACGAAAAGATTTCAATGACCGGCAATATGGTTTTCGTTGCAACAGGTCCACTGGTGATTTGATGGCATGTCTCACCGAAAAGTGGAACCAAAGCGTACATCAATTTGGCGAAAGCAAGATAGTTGCACTTAATGTTTCTAAGGCATTTGATAGAGTTTGGCATCAGGCTCTTTTGTGGAAAATGCGTGCATTTGGGATCGACGACTCTCTTTTTTAATGGATTAGAAATTACCTTTCGGTACGTTCAATTCAAGTTGTCTTGAATGGTTTCAAGTCTGATATTCACAAAATAAATGCTGGTCTACCCCAGGGGTCTGTTCTGTCTCCGACACTCTTTTTAATTTTCATTAATGATCTCTTGTCTGCTACTTCTAATCCAACATATTCCTTTGCTGATGACAGTACTCTCTGCTTTTCATATTCGTTCCCGGACTCACGGCCCTGCCCTTCGGCTGTGGAACGAGAACGGCGGCGTATGCTAAGCTCATTAAATTCCGATATAAACAGCATAACCAATTGGAGAACTATCAACAGAGTGGAATTTAATGCTTCCAAAACGCAATGCTGTCTGCTGTCGTTAAAGCGTACTTTAAACACCCAGCCATTATCCATGAATGGCACTTGCAAAAACTTTCCATTCTCGTTGTGTGTGTCAATGACAAATTACGTTGGAATGATCGCATATTATATGTCGCCAAAAGCTATGCGAAATGTCTAGGTTTCCTTAAGCGATGTAAGAAACATTTCACCCCCTCTGATGTGGCCTCAATATATAAGGTGCTTATCAGCGCGAAATTGGAGTAAAATGATCACAATGGTCACGTACTCCTTCGCACTTGCTAGATAGGATCCAAAACCGTGCCATAAAACTCATAGGTGGTGACAATATCACTGTCTAATTCGACACCCTCGAACACAGACGTAATGTCTCCTGTCTCATCTTGTTATATCACTATTTTTAACACCAGTTAAAATGCCAGTAGCATACCACCCCTTCTAGCTGTTAACCGTAACACCCGTCTGACTATGAATGCTCATCAGTATACCCTCAAGCCCACTTTCGGTAGTACTCTGAAATATCGTGACTCTGCTGAGCTCTTTATTTCCTTGTCACTATAACTTGCAAACATTTAAAACCAACGTATCTCTCTTTTTTCCCTCCCTAACTTCCTCTCGGCCACGCTCAACATTTATAACATTTTTAATTTTTACATTTATTACTACTTGAATTTTTTCTTAAGCCTTTTACAAATTCTAAGATATTGTAATCGTACTGTGAAACTATTTTATTTTGTTACGCGTGACATAAGGAATCAGGCCCTAGATTCACCAATCAACAATTTACCGGCTCAACAGCCTAGCAACTCATCAATTGTCAACTTGACAACTAAGCACGATTTTTTACTTTTTTTTTGTTTCGTTGAGAGAGAACTGTCAGGCGAGGCGATAATCGTGGTTTTTCTTTTACTTTTTCTCAATCTTTTGTATAAAATTTTGCAAAAATATATACAAAATACGACAGATTCAACGAGTAGAAAGAGTCCCTTATATTGGTGTAAATTTTGTCGGTCTAAAAGCCTAACCTAACCTTTGGAGGGTTTTGTAAATTGTAACTACGAGTACATCATTCATGGCGCACTTTGAACATACTCTGGGTTCAACCAGCATTTCTACAATGGGAAGATCCTTTTGCGCAATTCAAATTTATCTGCAAATTGTTTATCCACACACACCGTTAATGTGAAAAGTGAAATACGCACAATTCGAATATAAATAGTTTTTGACGGTCGACCTTGGCCTTCAAATTACTGTTTTAGACCCATAAAGTCCATATTCCATTTGTCAAGTGTAAATCGGTTATCAGGTACGATTATGCTATCATGTCCGTACGCCGGAGTTCTCTTAACTCTTAAGACGACCGACCGACTACGTTTCCCTCGAACGCCGACCGACTATGCCAAACCATTAAATATTCCGTTTCCATGGATGATTAGCAGACCGCTTATCAAAATTATTGCTGGCATTCAAATTATTTTGTTATAAAAAAGCAAACAACAAATTTTAACAGCTTTCCACGATGGCACGCGACGGTTCGGGCTTATAGATACTTGTATTCGAATTCGTATCTGCATCCACTTCCAGCTGTTTGTTTTCAAATTTTTTTTCTTTCTTCGATTTTGTTGTGTGTTTTTTTTTTGTTTTTGTTTTTTTTTTTAATAAAATTTGGTTTATAGCTTTATTGTGTAATAAAAGAGAAAAACATACTCGGATAGACAATAAATAAAAGAGCTCTCATTCTAAATACGAAAAATATGCAAAGTGGCGATCTAATCGGTTTGTAGGGCTAAAGGAACGGCACAGTAGGCACACAACAACCCAGAAATGGTGTTCGGATAGATGTAGGTAGTCGACAAGACTTAGCGAGATTAGATAAGGGCATAGTTTAAGTTAAGTGTTTTATATGAGTCGTAGTAGATATGGTACGGTACTATCGTATTTAGGTAATTTTAGCGGGGGCTTAACATATTTGGACGATGTACTCGTACTCACAGAGTACAGAAGTTAGTTTGTGTATTCATTGATGACAATGACACTTGTAAACATGTTTACATACGAGTAAATGGCCAAACCTACGTGGAGTCATTACTCAGAAAGCTTAAGATACCCAACAATGACTAGGAGTACCACCCGTTGAATATGTCTGTAAAGTATCGTTTAGTCATATAGAAATAATTACGGCAATCAGTAAAATTTTATTATTGAAAGGTGTACAACACGATGTGAGATACTTTTGTTTTTGTCAACTTTTCAAAGGTCTTGCTTCGGAGTCATTGGGCTAGAGTGTGCTGGATGATGATTCAGGGTTTAATTGGATTTTGTTTTTTATTATTTCTGTTTTTGTGTTTTTGCGTTTTAGGGGGCGAAAGTCTTGTGTTTGTTTACATTTTTGAAAGCGTAGTAATTCTTGTTGTTCTTATCGTGGGGATTTTACGACAAAGGATGATGCAGACATGTTTTGATATATTTGCAGAGATTTAGTTGACGGCATTTGTGCATATTCGTGACTTTGCTACATGTATTGGACGAAGTTTGAAGAACATTTTGAAGGAGTTAGAAGAGCTATTGTTGTGGAAACGCTTAAGTCCTACGGCAACATGTTAGATTTTGGTTGGATGAATAATTAGGAAAGATTAAATGTCTAGCATGTGTGGGGTGGTTTTAAGAACATGGGCAAGGTTATAGTAGAGCTTAAACTTCAATTGACCAAATATTAAGTGTTAACAACCCTGTCTCGAACAGCCACGAATTTGATGTCAAACTTTGTCCATGTGTTTCTCTCCCTTTTTTGAAGGTAGCCTTGTATCGAGAGGTAAGTTACTCGTAAATTATCAGTAACCAATATGCCTAGACCAACAGCAGCATTCATGGCCAGGAAATCGCTAATAAGGTCGTAGTGGCAGACGAAAAAGTATCCCTCTCAGACTACCAGTTTTGCTTTATAAAAATGGGGTCTACTATTGATGTCATAAGAGCAGTAGTTACACGATATTACTTCCTGTGTATAGTGACAAGCTATTTCAACAACAGGAAGTTGAGATATAATACAGATAAAGGTGAAAAATATTACAACGTCACTGCCGGAGTTCCACAGGGATCAGTCTTAGGGCCCTTATTGTGGAACATAATGTACGATTGGCAATACCTGTGATGGATTCGCCGATGCTATTGACGTCGTGACAGTAGGTAAACAGATTCGTACAGTCGAATCTTCTATAAACGAATCAATTGTCAGAATAAAGGATTGTCTAGCAACCTCCGGCCTAGAACTAGCCGACCATAAAACAGAAGCTATCCTCATAACCAGTCGGAAAACTGTAGAGTTCGCCAACTTCCATGTTGTTAACCAAATAATCAGGTCCAAGACGACGGAGATCAAAAGCAGACTATCGCCAATATACAGTCTCTGCGGACTATGGACATTCAGCGGCTTTCGATACATATCAGACCAGGCCGCCTTTGTTATAGCTGGAATAGTTTCCGTCGACATTCTTGCAGGTTATAAGCCGACACGATGCCAATGGTATCAAGGGGATCAAAATTGAAGAAAAAGCAGCGTCAATAGCTACGTGGTAAGCTCGCTGGGATAATACAACGAAAGGCAGATGAATATACAAACTTATACCGACATTGCATGACTGGGTAGAACATAAACATGGAGACTGAAACTACAACCTTACGCAGTTCCTATCTGGTCACGGTGGTTATTGCAACTATTTCCACCGTTTTGGGCGTGATAGCTCATCAACTTGTCCCGAATTCCCAAGCAAAAATGAAGTTATGGAGCATGCAGTATTTTATTTCTCACGGTTCATGGCATGGAGAACTACTCTGCCCAGCGCGTCGCTAATCCTCGATCACATGTTGCAGTCGGAGAAGAATTGAGCGGAAATATGTATTTTTAAAACAACTCTACAAGAGTAGAAGTCTCAGAAGCCTCAGAAGCAGCAGAAACTGCAGAAGCAGGTGACACAACACGAATAGCTTGATTCACTTACCAGCCCCACGAAGTAATACCGAATGACAGTCTCGCTGGGTTTGGTATTCCTTAGGCGTATTCCTGGAATCGAACAATCAGTCTAGCGAATCGTGTATGCTAGTAGTCCGGGCCGTTAATATCTATGAAGATAACACATCCTTCGGCGCAACCAGAAAAAACAAACACATTTATACATAGATACACATGAATACTCGCGCCCACACGTGGGGGTCAAGCCATTTGTCACGGCTAGAGCCAAAAGGGAGAAGCGGCAACTACCGTTTTTCCTGGTCCAGCTAAGTCCCGACAGCAATCTGGATGGTCTAAGGAGTATCAAGGTCCTAGACTACCAGGTTGTACACTGGGAAAAATTAAAGAGGAGCGAAAACATTTTACAATGTGTTCGCTGCCAAAGGTTCGGGCACGTCGCGTCGAACTGCGAAATGCAGCCTCGATGCGTGAAGTGCGGAAAGAACCACAAGTCCGAGGAATGCGCTCTGGGTAAGGACGGAGCGTCTGAAAAAAGCCAACTCTCTTGTGCTTTATGTAGGAACACGGGGCACACCGCAAATTATCGGGGTTGTCCCAAATTCCAGTACATCAAAAGAATTAATCTGGCCCGGCAGCAGAAAGTGGAAGTGAAACGTCCACCCGTGCATTTTCAAACTCCAGCCGTTACTCCCCATGTTACCTACGCCCAAATGGCGGCAGGTAGGGGAAATACGGTACAGCAAGTGACGGTTGCTTCTCAGGCCCCAGCACCAAGAGCACCGGAACCAGTACCTGACATGCTAGCTATCTTGCTCTCTATCCAGGGGCAGATGGTTCAGCTACAACGTCATTTGACTGAACAGACCGCGCGGGTGGATCAAGTATACGCGCTGCTGCCTGGCCTAACGCACCTTTTGCCGTAATGGGTACGTACGTGGCGGAGCAAACCCTGAAGGTCTTTGCTGTGAATGTGAATTCATTGATAAGGCTCGAACGAAGAGCCGCACTATTTAAGTTGCTCAAAGACCAAGCCCCTGATGTGCTTTTGGTTAGCGAAACTAAGCTTACCAAGAGACATAAAATGAGGCACAGAAGATACAAAATAGTACGGAGAAACCGACCCAACTCCATTCAGGGAGGTGGCGTTGCAATTTTCGTACGAAAAGGTATACATTTTAAAAGAGTATACAGTCGTGTAGTACGTAGGTTCCAGGTGCTGGAAGCATGCATCGTGTATATCCCTCTCCGTAGCGGAAAGCGGTTGTATATAGTGTCTGTCTATACACATAAGGCTACTCAATCCACCTTATTTATCTCAGAGCTCGAGACACTTTTTCAATTTCTGAGGCTGGAATTGGAAGACAACTATTATATTATCGGCGGAGATTTCAACGCCAAACATAATGATTGGGGAAATAATACACCAAATACTAGAGGGAACCTACTATTCAATTGGTGGGGTCAGCACAGTATAATGTATCGACTCGGGCTTAAGGCGACGGATAGTCCGTCGTTTCCCAGACACGGGTCTTATTTGGATCTTCTGCTGTTCGACTTACGAATACAACTGACATGTACTAACCAACAAACTACAAACTGTCTACGCACTTTCGTGTATGACAGTGATCATTGCGGTCTCAGCACCGAAATAACTGTCCCCAACGAAATTGCGGAATTGGATGAGTTTGTTCAAAGGCATTCCTTCAATTACAGTAGGGTGCGTTGGACACACTTCACCAGATCACTGACTAGAGCACTCTCCTCGAATTCGCTCTACCCACCGTCCAACAGAAATCTGTCAAACGAGGAGATTGACAGGTATCTAAGACTAATGGACGAGACAGTTAAACGAACAATGGACAGAACAATACCTCGGTACCAACACACTGACGAAGAAGACTTATTCCGCAACGCAACTATTGACGCACTGCACCGACATAAAAGTAGACTGCTGTCAAGACTAAAAACCTTGTACAGACAGTTTACTGACAGACATAACCCGGAGATCATGACACTGAAGTCGTCGATTAAAAACCTCCAAACATTAATAAAAGAAAATTACAGAACATCTGTAAGTTTGTATTGGAACAATAAAATTCGGGCTGTAAACACCAGCAACCCGAATATGTTCCCGCAAATAAATAAAATATTTCGGAGGAAAAATCAAAACGACCTTCAGTGTCTTAAAATCGCCCGAACGACGAACAACGAACAAATACTGGTAACAGCGGGCATAGATCCAAATGAGGCTGTTGATGATGACAGCTTCTTTGTGATCGAGGATCCGCAGGAGCAGGTAGAGGCTATAGGAGCGACTTTCCAGGAAGTGTACAAGGCGAATGTTATCATTGGCCCGAACCACGATCTGGAGAATCGAGTCCTTGTGCACAATTTCTACCTTCGAAATGAAATTGTGAATTGGCGATTCGAGAGCTCGGGTTTCACCCAGTTCAGTGACGAGAATATGGCAAATAATGTCATCACCAACGATAGGGTACTACCCCCGTTCATTTCGAAGGAAGAGCTCCAAACGATCTTCGAATCACTTAGAAGTAAGAAATCAGTGGGAACCGATGAAATACCGAACATTGTGCTTCGACATCTCCCTCTAGAAGCGGTGAACATTTATACCACCCTCTTTAATAATGCAATGAATAATGCACATTATCCAGCGCATTGGAAAACTGCGGTGGTACATCCCATCCCCAAAAGGGATAAAGACACTTCCAATCCGGCGAATCTCCGATCGATCAGTCTTCTTCCAAACATCAGTAAGGTTTTCGTGAAGGTGATCAATAGAGTCCTGACTAAGTGGGTTGAGGACAAACATATAGTTCCGGATAATCAATTCGGTTTCAAGGCGGGGCATGATATCATTCATGCTGCGTCGAAACTGGTTTCTGATATCCAATGGAACAAAGGCAAGAACCAGTGCATTGGTGCCTGCCTGATTGACTTGGAGAAAGCCTTCGATACCGTATGGTTAGAAGGACTCTTTTTCAAGCTGGACAGGTTGGGCATTAGTAAACCACTGCTGTATATTCTTTTCGATATGCTCTCCAGTAGACAGTTCATCGTGAAGAATGGCGATGTGACTTCTGCTGGAACATTTAACATTAAAAACGGTCTGCAACAAGGTGCGGTAAATTCGCCGATCCTATTCAACATTTACACGAGTGATCTGATAGGTTCACTTCACCATGCCATAGCGTACGCAGACGACATAATCGCGTACAGATCAGGTCCTAAGATTGAGGTCATTAATATACTTTTGCAGCGTGACTTCGACAAAATTAAGCGATATTGCGATGACTGGAAGTTGAAAATCAACTTTCAGAAGTCGGAAACCATTCTGTTTAGGACGCCTTTGTCTGGGGCCTCTAGGGATACCAGAAAGAATTGGCGAACATTCTCGATCGTGGGGCAGCACGGGAAGCCACTTGCTTGTCGAAATGTAGTCAGATACCTTGGGATCTGGCTAGATCAATATCTGTATTTTAACAAACATATAGATGTTGCTCTGGCCAGAGCCAAAGGTGCTTTTGCCCTTACAAAGAAACTGTTTTATAACAGCCAACTCGATGCGAGGGTGAAGGTAATCTGCTACATGGCCCTTATCAGGCCCATGCTTGTATTTGGATGTCCCGTGTGGTTCAACGTGAGAGCAAGTTTATTGGAAAAGATTCGAGTGTTTGACAGGGCTTGTCTTAGGACTTGTCTTCGCCTATACAGAACACCAGAGTCTCAGTACATACAATTCTATCCTAATGAGGTCTTATACAATAGGGCGAACCTAATAAGAGTGGACAATTTCGTCATTAAATTGACTCGAAGGCACGTTGCAAGAGCAATGACCTCATCGAACAACCTGATCTCTGGGGCTTACTACCCTAATTATATGTATCACGAGAGAGTTCGCTTTGACGGCTTTATTCCTCCAGAAGCGTTCCTCTATTTAGATAACAAAGGTCTGATCCAGGACAGATTGGCGGTGCCGCTAATCTTCCATGTCGCTCGAACAGCTGCGGACAGGCGACTCAACTACGACAGAGACGTAGCACATGGCAGTGCGGAGCGTCTCCGGTTCAGTAGGTCGGTAGGGAGTCGCGACATGAGGGATGTCGCTTGGCAGCACCAACACTTTTGGTGGCTTGTAGAAGGGGAGGATGCTTCGTCGTCGAATTCCTCCAGTGATAGCTAGCTTCATGTGAAGCAAGGTGGCCAGCCTAATTTTTTTTTTTTTAGCCATGGCCGGCTTACATAGTTTTAGGTAGGTTTAAGTTAGATTTTAAGAAAAAATATAAAAAAGCAAAAAAAAAAAACATTAAAAAAACAGATATATATATATATATATATATATACATATATGTATATATTATGTATATATGTAGTATGTATATATATATATATATATATACACGTATGGATTAGATGTAAGTATGCTAAGTAGCTTAAGATTTAGTTTTTAAGTAGTTTATAGGTTTAGTTTTAATTTTTATAGACAAAAAAGTCCAGACACTAAGTTTTTTTTAATTAAAATTCATTTTCTTAGTTTTAATAAATGTAAAAATAAAAATAAAATTAGACTGTAAGATTCGTCGAAAGACATAGTTTAAGTGTTAGGTATAACTTAGAGTGCCCGCATAGGGCCAGTAAGTATATAAGAGTAATTTAAGGTAAAAAATAAAAATGCATAAAAACTGAAAAAACTGCGTGGTTCGTGGACTTGGGACACTTGTATACACTCCGCTCTATACAAAAGACAAAGGTAAGATTACAACTTATTAGTGAAACGTAGACTTAATGCATTTTTGCTTCCTAACCTCAGTGACCTCGACTTAACTGTTGCCAGACTAAAGACTGCCAAAGGCTCCTGGCTGGTATCGGCATATCTTGGTCACGATCATGTGGGCCCTCTCCCTGGTAATAATCTAGAAAGGGTGGTAAAGCTACATCTCGTTTATAAGACCGATACTTACCTACAGTGAGTGTGTTTGTCTGGTGGATGGCCTTAGGCAATGCAGTCAACTGCAGCAATCTAAGCAATCAAAGTTTAAAGAACAGAATGTCTACGCTCAACTCCCTCCGCGGCACTGGATATTCTGTTTCACTTGACACCAATCGATATTTTCAGCAGGCAAGTAACTGCGACTGCAGCTATTCGCCTTAAGGCGACTGCACAGTATACAAATAATTTATTTGTCCACGCTAATATTCTTAATATATTAGGAATCCTCACAGAGAACAGAGAATACACTATACCCGAACTTTGACAAAGACTTTCATGTGAGCTTCCCCTCTAGATCCTTGTGGGATGAAGATGATTTCATGGAGGACAGTGGATTGACTGCCCTTACATAAATGAATCTAAACCGATAGCGGAGTTGGTGGCGATATAAGCTAAATCTAAGCTTCTCCTTCCGTCTTCCAAATCATTGTACCATATTCCAGGTCGAAATTTTGCCGATTAAAGAAGCTCTATCCTGGCTGAAGAAAAACGTGATATCTGCAAAGGATATTCGCATCTTTTCAGATAGTCAGGCCGCTATCAAGTCAATGGAATCAGTCTCATTGAATTCTAAAACCGCCCTTGACTGCCGATCATCTCAACCTTCACATTTGTTGGGTGCCGGGCCACAGAGACATTCCAGCGAATTGTAGGGCCGACGAACTAGCCAAAATTGGAACCACTACTTGCAAATCAATATTAAAACTGGATGCTAATAAAAGAACAGACCTTAGGTGCACTATTGGACCTACATGTCTAGCGACAAAACAGATCTGCCCACATCTGGAAGCAGCCTTATAGGCAAGCAGGCAAGGAAGCTTGACGCCTTTACAAACGATTTTGGAAAAAGCTGCATGGACGAGGAGGAGTAAGAGACAATCCTCCACCTACTCTGTACATGCCCAGCTCTGATATAAGCGTTCGAAAGAATATAGACGTTAATAGTCCCCTACGCTTCATCATAAGCTCAAATTGGTTTCAAGAGTAAGAGGATCACAGGTCCACGAGGCAACACAGTAGGTCAATAGGCTAAATGGATTGGACTTTCCAACAGTTCGACAGAGTTGATGCTCTTCCAAAATCAGAAGACTGTCATCTTATCTGCCACAATGTGTCGTTTGGAAATCCAACCACCCCGTTTGGAAGTCCTTGGGGATGCTGAAGAGTGTGGTGCCTCCTGATTATTATGTTTTCAAAGTCAGTGCGTTGATATAGTTCCTTCTGCCACTGTCAGGATACATAGTTTTTCTTCATGTATTCTATTTTCATGTATCGACTGAGAGCCATGTCCTGTGGCGTTTGTGTACCAATATATAAATCCACCCAAATTCAAAGGCATTTCTCTCTACCTTGCAGGGATAATTTATGTTACTCGTACGAGTATAATGAGCTGCTAATTCCTTATCTCCCTGCAGCGCATTGCTGGTGCTTAGCGAATTGTTGCCAAACTTGGAAATTCATAAGCTTATGACTGCTTAAACTGAAGGTTTATTGGCTAATTTATGTCTTTGTTAGCGGCGACGAATATACCTAGCACTTGAATGCACATTCTCGTAGTGTTTAGAGGAAGATGATAGTGAAGTCTCATTTCTACATCGATTCAGCATAGGTTTTGGGCACCAAGGATACAGTACTAAATGCCTTTTCCTCTGGGGTTATTTTTTGTGCATGACTGTGACTTAGATTATCCCAAACTTTGCTCAATATAAGAGTTAAAAAAAAAAATAAAAAATGTTTGAAGCCGCAAATCAAATTTTTGCAGAAGCCGAATCTTCAGAATAATTCACATTTCTAAGAGCTTGCTAGAGCAACGAGATCGCCTGACTCATTTATCCACCCCAAAATCCAATACTTTTGAATATGTAAATATTTAGGAAAATAATTACGGTTAGTTGTAATCTTAAATAAATCTCAATACTCGCATACACCATGCAAATTGACTCCCTCCAAATCATGGGGTTTAATAAAAGTTTTTGACAGTTTATCACTGGGGGAGTTGTACTCGTACTCGTATTATTGCCGCGTTAATTTGTTCCAACCGAGTGAACTTCTAAAATAGCGACCAGTATTGTTGCTGTTTATATTATGACTCAGTATTGGTAATTTAAGAATTTAAATTTGAATGTCAAATTTTTAGGAACAGGGGAGTTTGCCAATTATTGGCCATGAGTAATCAGATTAGTTCATAAACAGGATAATTGGAATGAAGGGCAGAAATGTTTATAATTAGAATAATCCAAAGTGGCATAATGGATTCAAGATATTACTTTATTTAATTAGCTGGTTCTTGTCCCCTTAAGGATCACCTAGGATCACACCGTAATCCTACACACGATATGATCCCGGACACCTTATTTCTTAACCTGTGAACCAAGCTTTAAACCGTGACTTGATCTTTAAATCGGTGATTCCGTATCCTCATCTTGGGGATTGGAATTCGAAGGCCGTATATACTCGTAAAACCAGATATTCGACGAATCTGTTCGTTTTCCTGCTTTTCATCCGGAATACGTCCTCATACAGCAGGACTATGATGATCAAGATCAAGAAGTTTACAACTGCATGGTGGGAACAAGCGATGATATTGATACCATTCATGTATCTCAACATCTAGACCAACTTGTGGGGAAGATAACTCCAATACTAAATTTAAAAACTCACATGATAGCGTCTCTGTATAGATCTTCGGTAAATTTTTAAAATTATATTCAGATGGGTTGTATCCAAAGTGTACGGGGAATTTTTTACCATAACTCAGCACATCTCAGTGAGTTTTGGCTGGATCCCAATTTGGGAATAGGTTTTCTCATCTAGAGCTCCTGACGATTATTATTGTTATGCGCTAAGATCTATAATAGTTGAACGATTTGGCCGAATATTGATCTTTCGACCGGAAGTCGCACTAGTACTTGCTGTGTAATGTATTCGAAAGGACACACAGATACTAATAAATTACGACTCCTTCAATACTACAATATGTTTGTGGGTTCAAGAAGTCTGTCCCTTCGGTAGCTGCTGAAATTGCTTCTTGAATGCATCTACAACTTAATACCGGTGTTGGTGGTAAGATTTCTGTTCGTAGAGCTAGCTTGAGCATTCGTAAAATCTTTAGACTTCTTTCAGATGGGAAAAGGAACTGCTCCACATAGGTTTTTTCTCCTTCTTCTGGCTTGATATTTTCCTAACGCCTTTCTAGTATTGGTGTACTAATTTCAAACAACTTTTGCAGTCGTTCGCACTCGTGATCATATCAAAAAAAACTCCGTTGATCGTGATTGCAGGCGGGTGGCTACGTCCTTGAGCTTTTTCGGCTTCTGTTCATTAGTGTCAGTGAAAGAAGTACATGCATATGTATATAGTGGAATATTTCTGAGGCAGTTGCTCCTTGTGAACTCCGTTTACTCCAGAGAGATCTGTATAGAATTGCCAATTTCATGAGTGCTTTACATCAAAATGAAGTTAAATGGGTTGAGGACAGACAGGCTGCTTGCTGTATAATCTACAAACGTAGAATTTTGATATTATTTATCACCTTAATGATAGCTGTTCTTAAATGTAATAGTCGAAAATCGTTATCTGTAATTGGCTCGCCAACTCAGTGTGCGCTCTTATGTTCGCGGTTGAAGTTTATTTACCCATTTCGGTATTCAAATTTTCGAGCCGCAGGTTGTGTTGAAAAACTCATACAATTCATAGATAGGGCCCTTAGGGTCAGACATTTGCATATGTAACATTTTATTTTTTTTTTCTTGTCGGAATAAAGCACTCAGCTCCTTTTAATGGAATTTATTAGCCTTTTGAGGAAAGACAAGAACGCAATGATAAAGTGCCTGCAGAATCAGCACCAATCACGTCAACACCGAGTACCTTCAGCCTTCACAGAGGTAGAGCTCCCCGATGTCATCATCACTTTCACAACAAGCGTCGCAGGATGTTGTATCACTTATGCCCTGCACATAGCAAAAGTGTAGTGACCCATGACGACGACAGTAAACGGCCTACAATATTTCCTACTTAGAGACACCAGGAAGGCCGCTGACCTCTTCGAGACGTCGGAAATTTTTCATTTTGGCTGACGGCAATCTGGAAAATCATGCCATCTACAGTTGTGCTCATATGAGATCCAATTTTCAATGGAAGCTCAAACCGAAGACACAGGCAGATCTTCGTCGGCGATTTCACTTCCCGTGATCCCATTGTGACCTGGGATCCAGACAAGACTCAGTAAACTTAGGCTTCCGACTGCATTCAGAGAAAACTTGCATTCTCGAAAGAGCTTTGTAGTCGTAAGGTAAGAGGGTGGAGCAAGGTTCTAAGCGCAGCTTGAGTGTCGTTACAGATGTAGATACTTTGCTTTTCCTAACGAGGAGTGAACTCTAAATGTCCTCCAGAAAGACACCAGCGCCGCATCTTAGATCGGTTTTGGAGCTATCCATGGGGACCAGACTACATTCCTTTCCTAGCTCAGATTCTGGTTGAAACCAGTATATAGGGAAAGGGTATAGGGAAAGTCGATTTCGTAATTTTTCTGCGGCAATAGTTCTGGTATCATTGTATCAGACGGCATGTCTACAAGACTAGAGTCATAAGACAGTAGATGAGGATGGATTTGAGTGTGCAGCCCATGATATGAATATCAAGGAAAGGGAGAATCATAAATGAGTCTAAAATGGAGCCAGGCGCGCTAGGGAAAGCCCCAATGCAGCCGAGACAGACCGTTTTTTGGAGATATCTAGGGCTGCCTGCGCTTTAGAGCAAACAGTTGTTAAACACGATCCAACAAACAGTACAGCAGCGACATCCGCGTATGTTTGTGTATAGACGGTAGCAGAGCTATTGCGCGTTGAGCAGTGAATCGATCAACATGCACCGTAGCAAAGGAGACAGAACGTCGCCTTGCGAGCAATCAGTGTTTACCCCAGCCATCACATAATGGCCGCAATCAGCGTTTTGTGATTCATCTACGAAGTGTTTTCTGGCCGAGTTACACATGCCTTTAAAAGCTGCGTTGTTGAAAGCACCCTCAATGGCGATGAAAATGCTCATCGCGTATTTCTTCTTGTCAAATGTGTCTTTAATTCTGCTACCAAATTTTTAAGAGCGTTCCCGCAAGATCTTCTGCGTTGGTAAGCATGTTGCATCTCCGACAAAGAATGTATTCGCAAAGTTGTTCTACGAACATGGATCTCGACCATTCTCTTCATGCTCTTCAATATGAAAGAAGGCGGGCTCGATAGGTCTGAAGCTCTTGGCAAGTGTGTAGTCTTCTTTTTCGATTTTTGGTATAAAGGATAGTCTCACTGTTCACCAGGATAGGAGTGGGGATTCTCTTTAGAGTTACCAGGAGCCGATCTATACCCTTTTGTAGCTCAACTGGTAGCCATAAAAGGAGGCAACATCATGTTTAATACGGCTCCTTTTCGGCGCTATTAAGAGATCAAAGAAACCTTATGTACGCTGCCATTGGCACGTAAATCTTTCAATAAGAACAAACTTTTCTGATAAAAGTTGTGCATTCAAAAACTAAGGAAAAAAAATGGTAATGCACGGCCTCAAACGTGAATGAGTCTTTCTTTGATTTCAGATAAAACAAGGTCAGTCAATTTTTGTTGCGTAGCCAAGAAATCAGCATCGGCTCTACCATGATCATAAGGCTGATATCAGCTCAAACCAAAAAATTAAAGCACTAATTTTCTTCAGAAAAGAATGAAATGCATATCCTCCGAGCAGGGGAAATCCGTGGTTGTTGTAAGATAGGTACACGTTGTACAAGTTGTAAAACGTTAATCTCCGCAAACTGAAGAACTTTCTTTCAGTCCTATCCTATCCACTCAAATATCCTATCCACTACGAAGTTAGAATACAAAGAAACTGTACCAATAGGCCACATAGTCCGCTTCTTTGAGCAGATCAAAACCATTTCATCAGGAAGTATTGAACGATCCAGATTTTGAAGTACGGATATTAATGTCCAGTCTTAAGTCATATAAGGTAAATTCGCTAACATCAGCCTTATTTTCGTTCACTCCCCAACAGAGGAAAAGGACGCTGCTACAAAAGAAAGTTTCTACGAGCTTCTCGACAAAGCCTACGAGAAATGTCCGATGTATGACGTTAAAATCGGCCTGGGCGACTTTAATGCCAAAATTTGGAAGAGGACATCTTTGGTAGCACAACCGGAAGACACAGCCTACACGATACCACATCTGGAAAAGGACTTAGGCTAATCGATTTAACTGCAGGACGCAACGTCATTATAGCAAACACTCGGTTTCCTCACCCCAATATTCACAAGGGAACATGGCAGACACCAGATCAGCAAACTGTCAACCAAATTGATCATCTTGCGATCGACGTAAGACACTCCTCAAGTATTTTAGATGTCCGATCATTCCAAACGGCCAACGTAGACTCGGATCACTACCTACATAGTTGGAGCTAAGGTACGTCTACGGATATCTCAGAGGCCACAGCAGCGGGGAAATACTATAAGGGGATTTAACGTTTATCAGTTGCAATCGCTATAAGCCGCCAGAACCTTTGCCGAGCGCGTATCGCTCAACCGCCAGCTTCAAGTGCTGTGTTTCACCCGCTCACCACCACGAAACCAATGGTTTGGTAAAAAGTGCCGGCACAAGAGGGCCCTATAAATGCGGTTTTAGTCCCGGTAAGTCCACAATTGACCAATTATTCACACTACGGCGGATCCCGGAGAAAACGCAAGAAGTTCAGATCGATACTCACCACCTTTTTATCGATTTTAAAGCCACATGTGACAGTATCTAGAGGGACAAGCTATACAGAGCCATGTCTAGTTTTGGCATCCCTACCAAATTCGTCCGTTTGTGCAGGTGGAGAAAGCTCGCTGCTGCATTAAGGTCGGTAACGGCCTAACCGAGACCTTAAGCATCGAAAAAGGATTTAGGCAAGGCGACGCGCTGTCATGTCACTTGTTTAACATCTTACTACACGAGGTACGATCTTTCAAAAGTCTGTTCAATTGCTTGTATACGCCGACGATATTGATATTTTTGGTAGAAAACAGTGAGCTGTCACTGGTGCTAGTATAGGAACAGAAGTGAGAAAAATAGGTCTAGCTGTAAACGAGGGCAAAACAAAGTATATGCTATCAACAAGAAGCGACACCCAACATCGACGAACCGGTCAGAATGTTACAATCGACAGCTATAACTTTGAGGTAGTAAGGGACTTTGTCTACCTCGGCCATGCTATCATATCTGAAAACGACATCTCTTCTAAATTCAAACGAAGAATAACGTTTGCCAATCGCTGTTTCTTTGGGCTGAGACGGCAACTGTGTAGTAGCGCCCTCTACTGAACAACCAAGGAAACTCTATATAAGACAAGACCCCTGTAATCCCAGTGCTGTTTTATGGATTGGAAGCATGGACCCTTTCTTAAGCGGATGATGATATCCTTGATCGTTTTGAGAGAAAAATTCGTCGTAAGATATTTGACGGCTTCTGGAGGAAACTATTCAACGATGAACTCTACGAGCTGTACAGCGACATCGACCTGTTAAAAACAAATGCGCATTGGGCCCTTGAGATGGCTGGAATATGTAGAGCAAATAAACACCAACAGTGCAGTAGAGGAAGGCCTTTCCTTAGGTGGCCCGTGCCAGTGGAAGGGGTCCTCAGTCAACGCGCTAATTGGAGAGGCTTATTGGTTAAGGCCCAGGTCACTCTGGACTGTAGCGCCGCCTAAGTAAGTAAGTAAGTCATATAATGGTAACTTAATTGCTGTCAAAGCAAAGATGATTTGATAAGGAGTCCGGTGGAATGAAGTAAGCCCCAGCTTTTTGAGAAAATAAATTTATTGTAATTTGTTGTAATCAAGGTATTTAACTGAAGGGCTAAAATATGGAACTGAAAATGGTATGAACATGCTAAAGGAGTTACTTGGTGATATTCCGCCACTTTTAACAAATTTAATTGAAAAATTGCAAAATCAAAACAATTGTCAAGAACACATGTCAAAGATGTCATCTGGAGTTGACAGCTCGAACATACGGCAGTCAAGTAAAGGTGGCATAAGCAATAAGACAGCCGATGTACGCAATATGGGTGGTACGCAATATGCTAATCCGCATAAGCTAAAAATTTTAGGTTACAACGTTGCAGGATTAAAAAATAAGCTATTATTCACTGAATTTTTTAACTATTGTTTATTAAGGAATTTGATATTTTTTTGTTTTTCGAAACCCATGATTATAGCGAGATTATAGCGACAGTATATTTAAGAGCATATTTAAGAATTATGAGCTAAAATGCATTCCCGCAGTTAAATCAAAGGGAAGTGGAGGTGAGCTTTTTGGTTTCCGTAAAGAACTTGAAGGTGCGGCTCTGGACTATAGGGGGATCGATGAAGCCTTTGTTATTGAATTTAAATTGTGTAACACTACGTACCACATAGTCCCAACTTATTTAAACTGCAGTCACTGGGCGCAAGACTTCAACAAACTAAGAGATGTCCTAAATACTTTGGTATCATCTCATATTCTACTGAGCGGGGATTTTAACAATTTTGTGAGTTGCTCCTTTCCATCTTAGTTGTTCCCGTCTCGCAGCTCCAAGGACGAAGTTAGTGATCCTAAGGGTGCAAACATTATTGAGTTAACCGATGGATTCGACTGCTTTATTGTAAACGGAAGCTGTAATGGGGACTCTCTGGGCGAATACACTTTCGTGCGCAGGACATCATGTTCAGTCATCGACTACTGTTTCTTGGCATTATCTTTACAGCGATTTTAAAATAGGTTTACTAACATACTCCGACCACATGCCACTAGAAGTTACATTCCAGACAACTGGTTTGGAATATCCTAATACAGCACGTCTACAGCTTCTGCCAAAGCTGAAATGGAATGATAGATTTAGGGATAGATGTATCAGCGTAAACTTAACGAAGAGCTCTAAGTATGTACAGCACTTGACACCAAACCTAATATCGGTGACCTAATGGAGATAATTAAAAACGCCGCTGCTAAAAACGCGTCAGACACGAACAACGTCAGAATTGGAAAACATAATAGGTTCGACAAGGAGTGTATGAAAGCTAGAGATATTTCGCTTGGGTTTCTGAGACTACTAAGACGCTGCAACACAATCGCCTTCAGACATTATTCAGACAGAGCAAAAAAACTATCATTTATCCAGCATAATATTGATTTACTGAACAGATCGAAATCCTCGGCAGATTACTGGAAAGCTGTAAAGATAGTAAACGGGAGAGGTAACTCAATTACTCCAGGCTTAGAAGAACCCCAACTTAAGGATCACTTCGAAAATCTCATTAACACACCACAACCGTCACCGATGTTCCAATATGCTAGCCCTTTGATTTTTGATGACTACTTAGATGCACAGATAACCGTGGAGGAGGTTCAAACGGTCAATGATAATGCCAAATGTAACAAAGCACCAGGTGATGATGGCATACCCTACGAATTATATAAAAATTGTACGCCTGAATTTATGTTATCGCTTACGTTTGAATCTAACCGAATATTTGAGACAGGGAACGTCCCGACCAAATTGTTTTGTGCAGTTATTTTTAGAAGGTTTACCGAGTGGGTTAAAAATAGAAAAATCTTGTATAAGTACCAGGCCGGCTTCCGTCAAGGATACTCAACCTCAGACCAAATATTTACGCTTTACAATATTGCTGGAATTTATAAAAAAAGAAACGTTGATTTCCGTGTAGCCTTTGACACCACCTCGTGTGAGAAACTTTTTTATAAACTACAAAACTATGGGATATCGACGAAAATTATAAACATTTTAAGGGCAATGTATCACAACAATGCAGCGTGCGTATGGGATGGTCAATTTTTGTAGGAAGAATTTTTAACATAATTTGGAGTTAAACAAGGATGTATTCTAAGCACTTTGTTCTTCATTTTATTTATAAATGATATAACAGATGCGGTGAAAGGCGGAATTAAATTGAGTGGTGTGAGTATTATTATTTACAGATGACATTATTTTCCCAGCTGAAATGGTGGAGTCCTAACAGCTCATGATAAACCGACTTGAAGCCTTCTGCAAACTATGGAACTTGTCAGTTAACCCATGCAAATCGAAAATAATGATACTTAGAAGTGGAGGTGGAAGGTATGCTCGTAATGAGAAATGGACGTTTAGCGAGAATTCCATTGAAATCGTGCGAGAGTACAAATATCTCGGGGTACTGATAACGTCAAACCTCAATATGGCCAAACACCTTCAAAGTAAATTAGCCGAAGCGAAACGCACAGTGGGGTCAGTCTGGAGTGCTTGTCTTAACAATGCGCATGTAAACCACAGTTCGAAGCTTAAAATTTTTCAAACAACTGTAAAGTCGATCATCCTATACGGATCTCAGGTATGGGGATATCGGTCATATGATGCAGTAGAAAAATTTCTTCGTTTTTTTATCAAGAGGGTCTTCAGTTTACCAGATACATCTCCAAACTACATATTGCACCTAGAAACCTGCGTAGCGCCCATGTTCTTGGATACTCTAAAACTCCACTTTGAGTTATGGATTTGGAAAGTGAAAGATTGCCGAAAATAGTCCTCAAGAACATTCTGACTACTAGGGGTAATTGTGTGCAAGAATGGGAAAAACTAGCGTCAGACTGCAACCTCAATTTAACCATCGCGCCCAATGAAGAACCTGCTTCTTTAAAGGAAAAATTCAAGGTTTTGTTAACACAAAAGGGACACAAAATGTACGACGGTTTCGTGAGTAAGCACGTTCATCACAATACAGGCAACACTATATATAGGGTTTTCCAATAAGGACCTGACAACTTTTTTTTTTTAAATAAAACGACAACCATTTGAGATATTTCAAAAACTTTATTATCGGCTTGAAGTACAATCAAAACATTTATGAATGGAACTCGACTTCGTTCATATGGCCACCGCGGGCACGTTTGCAGCGCTCGATTCGTTGGACCCAATTTTCAACGACTCGGCCACATTTTTCGGCCGAAACGGCCGCTATTTCGAGTTCAATGTTGGCTCTAAGCTCTTCCAACGTCGTCGGCGTGTTGGCCAATGACTTAACGTAGCCCCACAGAAAATACTCAAGCGGCGTTAAATCGCACGAGCGAGGCGGCTAATCGACTGGCCCATTTCTTGAGATAACACGTTCACCATACTTACTCTTCAATAAATCGATTGTATCGTGTGCTGTGTGGCTTGTGGCATCATCCTTTTGAAACCACATGTCGTCCAAGTCCATATCTTCCAATTCGGGCCAAAAATAATCGGTGATCATGGCGCGATAACGCTGACCATTCACAGTAACGTGACGGTCGTTACCGTCGACGAAAAAATAATTCCCAATAACGCCGCCGGCATGCAAACCGCACCAAACAGTTATTTTTTGTGGATGAAGTGGTGATTCATGAAGCACATGTGGATTTTCACCTGACCAATAACGCATATTTTGCTTATTGACGAACCCATTGAGCCAAAAATGAGCTTCGTCACTGAAGATGAATTTGCGATGAAATTCATCATCTTGGCGCATCTTCTCCAGAGCCCAATCGGAGAACGTACGTCGCTTCAAATGGTCAAATGGTCCATCGGCTTCAATTCTTGAGTCAGCTTGATCTTGTATGGGTGTAAACCAAGATCCTTACGCAAAATACGCCATAATGTGGTCTGAGCGATGCCCAATTCTTGAGAATGCCGTGGAATTGACTGATTTGGATCATTTGCTACGGACCCCTGAACGGCAGCGATATTTTCGACACTTCGACCAACCCGTTGCCTCACTGACACGGCAACATCACACAACGAATATGTAGACCCAAATTTTTGCACTAAACTTGTTATTGCCTGTCTACTAGGGCGAGAACTAAGACCGAAAATTGGAGTTAACGCTCTTAAAGTTGCAATCACCGACTCCGAATTTCGTTAGAAAATTTTTATAATTTGCAGACGTTGCTGCTTCGTGTACTTTACCACGATGAAAATGTTGAGTTTGCTGAATAAATTGACAGTGACAGTTTGATGATTAGTGATAGAGAGCGTTCACAATTTAAATTCAAAGTTGTCAAGTCCCTATTGGAAAACCCTTTAGTAACCAATTCCAGCACAAACTGCTCGAAAGGACATATTTTACGAACAAGAACCGCTCGCGCCTAATAAGTACAATTTTTAAATTAAGAGGTGAACTATTATCTCTCAATTATATATCCCACCGACGAGAGCACCCAATTTTATGCGGTCTTTGCAACCTGAGGGAACGGGAAGATGTGGCCCATTTCCTAACGAGATGTCCCATTCTTAAAGAAGTCCGTTACGCACACTTTGGTTCCTATACACTCGAGATGGACCAAACACTGGACATCCTTAATGGTGACCAAGGATGGGACCTTCTACACAGTTACACCGAAACTGTTCTGCGTTACAGATCTCAAATTATCGAAGAAAATTTTTGAAAACTTTATACCAAAGCAATATAAATGCTCTTTTTACATTTTCCACTTTTTTTATTTTTTAACTTTTTGCTCTTAAGTAAATATTTCTGTAAATTAAGTCATTGTTAATCTGGTAGAAGGCCTTCAGCCAAACCATATAGACTAAGTCTAGTACTATTATTATTATTGTGAAACCTTATTTTTTGTAAGAAAATAAAGAGTCAACTTACTTAGTTACAACTTACAGTGTCTCCCAGACAGAATTTTAGACCGGAAGTGTTCACAATTGACCAAATTGTTAGTGATACAGCAGCAGGTTTTGGTTTTGAAATCTTAAATTAATTGATATCACATGGTTGTGTCACACACAAAGGTAGGCTGCATAGGGATATGAAGTTCTTACATCTTCACTTAACTCACAGTCGGTACGAACTATATGAACAACTTCAGAATCAAAAACGGTTTAGTCAAAGCGGCGGAAGAATTTTTGCCAACCGCTGGCGATATGAACTGACTATGGAGTTGGCCTGGGCTGGACAATATTTTTCGAATCTGTTCCGCAGAAAAACCAGTTTATACGATGGCCGGGAGAAGGAGAAGGCAGTTTTAATTCTTTTTCTGCGCAAAATTATTAGAAACAACTAACAAACAATAGGGTAATCTATATTGGCCAGAGACCAGATCCACCGCGGAATATAACGCCGTAAGACTCTCAAATTCAAGTAGTCAAATTTAAGATTATATTCGCACCTGCTATCATTGAATAAATTAAATATAGTCTGTGATATATTATTCAGTCCTTTCCTAGAAATACCATCGTAATCTAGCTAATCTCATGCTGAGTAGCTTGTTTTTATGAATTCGAGGAACATCACCTGAAAACCAGTGTCTCTGTAAGCGCCATTATTTGCTTTCCCCAAGAACGGCAAATATTTGTTTCTACCAAAACTCCTGTAAATAAAGGCGCATACGATTATTTCGAATCACTGTTCAAACACTGTAGAATTTGGGCTTCTGATAGAGGTCTTAGACTTATCATTGATATCAAAGTGACGTTTCAACTTATCACAACCATCACCGGAAATACCAGACAAAGTTTCGAGATTTAAAAAAAAAGAAAAAAAAAGAGCAAAAGTCGTCTACTACTCGTATCTCTTATCAAATCGTATCCGCAGAAAACATCCGTTTTGCGAATCTGATGCACATTCTAGATACAATACCCTACTCCAGCTTTTCCGGTAATATGTTCTACAAAACTAAATGGGTTCACAACATGTACTCGTATTTCAATTGTTCATCTTATCAGTGGAACATGCACGTGCATAAGAGTCTTCCTTTACGTTTTTTGCGCACTTCACGTCAACCAGATAATACACAAGACACTTTTAGATAACATCCTCGTGCGCAATTAAAACAAAAAATAAAAAAAGTAAAAAAAAAATCCGCAAATAGAGAAGAACAATTCCAAGAATATGTGCTCGTATTCCATAACCTTGACCCGATCAAAAAACATAAAAACCGTTTTACTTTTTGATTCGCATCTGAAGTCATAAAAGAGTAAACGAAATACGAGTACGAGTACGAGTCTCCATGTCGTACATTGGTAATACTATTAATCAAGTTGGATTGATGTTTTCGTTTGTAATGTCACACTTTCGAAGTCATACCGAAAAAACTATTTCAGATTCGTTTTATGTGTTTGCGGTCGTAAATTGAAAATTCCTGGACCACCCCTTATGTTTTTGACTAGTTGTTTGCAGTTTATTTTCGCATTTCAAAACACGAAATTTAATTTAATTTGGAAAATACAAATAGTTTTGAAATTACTCGTGCGGTTGCATTTTTAAGACATATCAAAGGTCTTTAACGATTAACAGGTCCTTTTACGAGAATAGTCGGTATTTTCGGAAAGTTTTAGAAAATTACAATTCTGCTAAAAGATGTGTCAGCAGAGGTACGCTTCAAGGCGGTGGCCTTTCTCCCCTTCTCTAGAACTTAGTGGTTAATGAACTGCTGACATACCTGGAAGCAGTTGGTAGCAGGGCGATTGCCTATGCGGATGACGTTGCTATAGCCGTCTCAGGTAAGCATCTTGATACCATTAAAGAACTCCTTTAAGTAAATCTCAATAGATTAAACCTCTGGGCAGATCGCTGTGAATTGGGAATAAATCCCCATAAAACTGATCCTGTCTTCTTCCCTAGGATATACAAAATTCCAATTATAGACCCTCCTTCAATACGTGGTACCAGGTTAGGTTCTTCCGATACAGCAGCATATCTACTCCCTCCGAGGAATTGGATATTCTGTTTCACTTGATACCCCACTAAATTTTTAGCAGCCAAGTAAGCTAGGAATCCTCACAGAGGACATCGATTACACTATACACGAACTTTGGCTTGACAAAGACTTCCATGTGGAAACTCTAGATCCTTCATAGACGACAAGTCAATCCACTTCAACACAGATGGATCTAAAACCGATAGCGGTGTTGGTGGCTGTGTTTTCTCAGATATATAGATATAGATTCTTCCAAATCATTGTAGCGTGTTCCAGGCGGAAATTTTGGTGATATCTGCAAAGGATTTCCTCATCTTTTCGGATAGTCAGGCCGCTATCAAGTTCATGGACTCGGTCTCATTAAATTCTAAAACCACCCTTAAATGCCGATCATCTTTTACGAAGATGGCAGAGCAGTTCAACCTTCTCCTTTGTTGGGTGCCGGGTGGACTGTTGGACCAACATGTCTAGCGACCAAACAGATCTAGCCAAAGCTGGATCTGATTCACTCTAAGAGTCTGATCCTTCTAAATAGGAAACATCTCAGCGCCATCATAGGTGTCATCACTGAACGCAGCCTTATAGGCAAGAATGCAAGAAGTCTTGACGTCTTTGCAAACGATTTCTGTAGACGCTGCATGGACGAGGAAGAAGAGGTGACAATCCTCCACCTACTCTGCACATATCCATCTCTTCCAAAGAAGAAAACTCCACATAGAAGCTTTCTTCTACAAAAACTTAAGCGATCTAAAGAACATAGACGCTTCATCATAAGCTCAAATTGGTTCCATGAGTAGAAAGATCACAGATCCACGTGGAATCACAACTTTTACCTACTTATCTAACTAGAAGATTACAAGATTTTTTTCCTCAATGACTTAATGCGTCAATGCCCGCAATGATATACATTTATCTATGTATGTATGTAAGCACGTAATTGTATCACATGGATGGTTAAATTACTATCACCTCGTTTGGTCTTACAAAAATATACACAAATTCACTTGAAATTGATAAGATAAATCACAAAACCGATTACGCTAACCATTCATAAGAAACTTATCAACGTCACGCAAAATTACGAGAATCACAAAGAAGGGACTTTTCTTCTCATTTCAATTATGGAGTTGTTTGCAGTGCAATTGTTTAGATCCTATAGAATGCAGGCATACTAGAAAACATCATCGGATAACCTGGCAAATAGAATTGATGTTTGTGATTGGAGGTCTCTTTGGCTACTCACTCCAAGACGGTTGAGGTCATCTTCGAATTGTGCACGGCCACTTAAGCCAGGTCTTCCTCTTTTTCAACGTTTCTCCGGGTAGGAATCGAAAACCCTTCAGACCGGAGATTTAACTTTTATTCACCCTATATATAGTATCCGAGGACATGGGTGGGGATTGATCGAGAAAATGCTGAGTGTCTTATAACCACTTGGATATGTCCAGCAGCACAACAATCATATTCATAGCGAAGTGCATACCTTACCTCCCAGTGGTTCATGCAGGCTAAAATGTCAAGGGCATGCTCGATCAGTAGCATTATTCTGGCCTATACCATCATAGGACTCACAACCCTATACGGAAGAGATTAAAAAGGTGTGACAAACCAAAGAATAACATCGAATAAAAATGGACTCACTATTGACATTTAAAGGACAACAAAATTCGGGTCTGCGTGTGGAATATTCGGACCTTTAACAGGCCATGTGCAGCCGAACAGCTGGCATAGATCCTTGACTAGTATCACGTAAATATCACCACCATCCAGAAGCCACCACAGAATGTTTCAATGAGCTCCTCGACAAGACATATGAACAATGACCAAAGTATTACGTTAAAATCGTACGTTACGAAAGGAGGACATCTTGGTAGGACAGTTGGTAAGCATAGCCTACACGACACCACGTCTGGCAACGGACTTAGGTCTACTGACTTTGCGGCAGAGCGAAATATCACTATAGCAAGCGAACATGGCGGTCTCCGGAGAACAAAACGCTAAATCAAATTGAATACTTTACGATAGACTTAAGGTATGTCTCCAGTATTCTGGACGTCCGAACGTTACGGGCAGCCGACATTGACACGGCTCGCTACCTTGATGAAGCCAAGGTACGAATGCTCGTTTCCCATGCGCCACAACAAAGAATATCTACCGTGAGAAGATGAAACGCGAAAAACCTGCAATCGCTAGAGGCCACCAAAATCTTCCTAGAACACTTATCCCGAAATCTATCATCAATTCCTATGCTGCCAACAGTAAGTACCGAAGACCATGCTGTCAACGTGCCATCAGAGACGCCACAACTGATGTGCTGGATTCACCCGACCACCACCAAGAAATCCCTGATTTAATGAAGAATGTCGGCCAGTATTATATATGCAGCTAAACAAGAACCCTACAAAGCGGTGCTGCAACGAAGGACGAGATCTGCTTGTGATCTCTATGAGCAGAAGAAATGGGAAGGACATCGGCTTCTCCAGAAGAAGAAAAAAGAGCCTGAGTAGCGCGCGTTCTCAAGAATTGGGCATCGCTCAGACCA
Organism: Volucella bombylans; assembly: GCA_949129095.1. Taxonomy (NCBI): domain Eukaryota; kingdom Metazoa; phylum Arthropoda; class Insecta; order Diptera; family Syrphidae; genus Volucella; species Volucella bombylans. The sequence continues at coordinate 170,771,599 of OX422142.1, forward strand.
CATTATGGCGTATTTTGCGTAAGGATCTTGGTTTACACCCATACAACATCAAGCTGACTCAAGAATTGAAGCCGATGGACTATTTGAAGCGACGTACGTTCTTCGATTGGGCAAAATCATTTTCAGTGACGAAGCTCATTTTTGGCTCAATGGGTTCGTCAATAAGCAAAATATGCGTTATTGGTCGGGTGAAAATCCACATATGCTTCATGAATCACCACTTCATCCACAAAAAATAACTGTTTGGTGCGGTTTGCATGCCGGCGGCGTTATCGCGCCATGATCGCCGATTATTTTTGGCCCGAATTGGAAGATATGGACTTGGACGACATGTGGTTTCGACACGCTACAATCGATTTATTGAAGAGTAAGTATGGTGAGCGTGTTATCTCAAGAAATGGGCCAGTCGATTGGCCGCCTCGTTCGTGCGATTTAACGCCGCTTGACTATTTTCTGTGGGGCTACGTTAAATCATTGGTCTATGCCAACACGCCGACGACGTTGGAAGAGTTTCGGCCGAAATGTTTGGCCGAGTCGTTGAAAATTGGGTCCAACGAATCGACCGCTGCAAACGTGCCCGCGGTGGCCATATGAACGAAGTCGAGTTCCATTCATAAATGTTTTGATTGTACTTCAAGCCTATAATAGAGTTTTTGAAATATCTCAAATGGTTTGCGTTTTATTTAAAAAAAAAGTTGTCCAGTCCTTATTGGAAAACCCTATATATGAGCCATACCGCGACATCGACCTAGTCAGAAAATTAAAAACTACGCATCAGTCGCCTGAGGTGGCTAGGACATGTGGAGCAAATGGACAGCAATGCTCCTGCCCGCAGAGCCTACAAATCTAACCCAGAAATAGAGTAGAAGGGGACCTCAACCGATTTGTTGTACGCAGCTGGACGTAGTTAGCTAAAGACCAGATTAACTGTAGTTTCTTGTTAGCTGAGGCCCAGGTTCACCCCGAACTCTAGCGCCACGTAAGTAAGTATGTAAGTAAATAATCAATTGGTCTGGAAATAATGGTCTTATTTTAAATCCTGGGAAAAGTCAATTAATTCTATTTTCGAAAAAATGAATTTATGCCTATACTTTTTATTTATCAAATCCCTAGGTACAAGTTATGTAAGACTTCGTTCGAAATGGCCGCCAATTGCCTTAATGTACGACCTGAGACATACTGGCCAATCACCAATCGCATTACGGACCTCATGCAACGGGACACGCGGACGAGGGCTCGCTTCAATGACTCGGTGCTGAGTAGAGCAGGCTATTCCCTCTAAAACGGACCACAACTTTTAATCCAAAGGGTTGAGGTCCGGACTACCAGTACGGTGATATGAAGTGGGGTACATTTGTTTTTAGCCGCTCTTGAGTGGTGTTCGCCTTGCGGGCTGGGGCAGAATCTTGTTGGAATGTCTAGTGCTTGTTTGCGAACATTGTTCGGCTTAGCGCCTTAACGACGTCTCCCAAACCAGTGGTTTGGTAAACTTTCACCGCAGTTTTCACTCTTTAAAATAGAAAAAAATATAAGTAGGTTATGCTATCGTATCCCGTTACATTTTTTTTATTTATTATAGCAAAAAATATAATTTGCGTAATCTGTCATAAAGATTAAGGTATAGCTATAATAAGCACAGTTTTTGCGGCCCGGGTCAATCCCGGACAGATTTATTAAGCTTATTGCAAGCAAACATATACTTAAAACTAACATTTTCACTTAAAAACTAAAGGGTGGGAGCGGTTAAAGAAAATAAGGACGTGAGGCATAGGTGGAAATAAGTATGTTCTTGAGGGAGAGTTTGCTGAGATGGTAGTCGAAGAGAGGCAGTACATCGTTAACTTCGCGAAGCATCCTAGACATTGGCTCCAGGTGTCCGTAATTCGTTCTGTGAAGATTGAGCCGGAAAAGTGTAACAGACCTAAGATTGCGGGGATTGGTGTTAAAAGAAATAATTTGAAGTAAGGAAGGACAATCGATATTACCTACTAAAATTTGATGAATAAAGAGAATGTCGGCAACTTTTGGGCGTATAGAAAGGGGTTGTAAATTTATAAGTTTCAGCCGGTCAGTGTAAGGTGGTAAGTTTTGGTTATCATCCCAGGGAAGACCACGTAAAGCAAAGCGTAAAAACCTGCGTTGAACAGCTTCTATCCGGAGGATGTGAGTTCTGTAGTAGGGTGACCAAACTTGGCTGGCATATTCCAGAAGAGGCCTAACAAAGGTTATGTAAAGAGATTTGGTAATATAATAATTGGAAAACTCCTTAGACCAGCGCTTGATAAAACCAAGGGCAGAGTTGGCTTTTTTTATTATACGAGTACTATCAATGTGAGAACGGAAATTGAGTTCCTTGTCGCAGATAACACCTAAATCACGCAACTCATTCATAAGGGAACAGGCAGATTAAAGATTAGATAGCAACGAGGTGAAGTAGGGAGGCGTTTACGGGTATATGTTATAGCCTGACACTTATTGACGTTAAGCTCAAGAAAATTCTTCTGACACCAAGTACAAAACCTGTCTAGATCTTGCTGCAGAAGTAGGCTGTCTGAGGAAGATGATATATATCTAAATATTTTCATATCATCTGCGTAAACAGATATGTATGAATTTTTAATGATACAAGCAACATCATTAATGGTCAGAATAAATAATAAGGGACCAAGGTGGCTGCCTTGGGGGACACCAGAGGAGGCTTTAATTGGGTCAGAAACTATGGACCTAAATAGAACATAGTAAAGTCTTTCATTTAAATAGGATTGAACCCAAGTTATAAAGTTTATCTGGAAACCAAGAGCCTTTAATTTTAGAAGGATTATGTCATGAGCAATTCTACGAGTATCAAAGGCTTTGCTGAAATCGGTGGCAACCACATCAACTTCATTTCCAGATTCCAGTGCACATAAAATGCTTGATACGAATTCTGTTAAGTTGGTGGTCGTAGATCTGCCTTTGAAAAATCCGTGCTGGTTTGGGGAAACAATAGATTTACAATGGAAAAGCATTATGTCATAGATAATGCTCTCAAAAAGCTTAGGTATGCAGGACAACGTAGCAATTGGACGATAGTTGGAAATATCGTCTTTTCTACCTTTTTTATGTAGGGGAATAATAAACGACCTTTTCCAGGTTGATGGAAATAATCCCTGGGTGATAGAAAGCTGAAAGAGAGCTGTAAGAGGTTGGGCTAGATGCATTTGACATTTCTTTAAAAATATAGGGGGAAGGTCATCAGGGCCAGCCGAATAATCATCTTTGAGTTTTATTATTTTATTTCTAACTTGCTCTAAAGTTATAGACAAGTTGTTTGTGGGCAGCTGTTTAAGTAGGAAAAGTAAGAATGGTCTGGCTCTTGGGAATGGATGGCGAACGCTTGGCCAAAAAAGGTTGCGAAGAGATTTGCAATAATTTGGGGATCGCCCGAGGACCTATCAAGAAAATTTAGCGATGATGGATAGTTATCCGATTTGTTTTTAGTTTTGATGAACTGAAAGAATCTTTTGGGGTCGGAAATGAGTGTGTGGTCCATTCGGTTTAAATAGTTGTTATAGAGAGTTTGGCAAAGCACAGAGAAATTTATTTGGGCAGACTGGTAGTAGAAGAAATCAGTGTCGGATTTTAAGTAAGAATACCAGAGCTTATTTCTCTTGTTACGAAGAGATCGCAGCTCTTTATTATACCAGGGTGGTGACGATGAGGGATTCCTTTTGGGTAAAAAAGGCACAGCTTGGGAGAGACATTTTAAAATTTCGGTATAAAAGGATGCAAGAGCATCGTTAACCGTAAGGTTAGGGTTATTGTAGAGAAAGTTAAAATTGACCATACTGAGGAGGTTGTTCAGTTTGGCGTAGTTAGCCCTATGAAAATTAAAACTGTAAGAATATTCATAGGAAACGGGATTAAGACCATTGTCATATGTCAGCGTAAGAGAAAGGGGAGGGTGGTAACTATCCAACTTAGAAAGCAGATGTTTACTTTCTAAAACGACGCAGTTATCTGTATCAGTGGCGAAGACTAGGTCGAGTTGTCTGCCGATGTTATTGGTGACACCACTTAATTGATATAGACCAGAGTCAGTTAGGCAGTCAATGAAAAGATTCTCTTTATCAGAGGTAGGATTTGTTGCAGTATAGTAGCACTGATCAGTCTGAGTCCATAGAAGTTTAGGTAGATTAAAATCACCTAAAAAAATAACAACGTCATTGGGATCAGCAGCATTAAAAATGCAGTCGATTGCATCAACAGCTAGCTGGTAACCTTGAATTGGTTGAGAGGGGCGAATATAGCAGCAACAAATATATAGGTTGCGTTTGCAAATAGGAATTCTAGCGCAAACGAATTCGAAGAATGCAGTGGACGATTTTTTAAAGGGTCTAGACTCGAGACGAGAGTGTATAGCTAGAAGTACACCACGGCCATATAAATTCTCTTCTTTATCTAGACCATCGTCACGGTGTAAATCGAAGTCTTGGGAAAATAATTCATTATTCTTAATATCAGGGGTGAGATTGGTTTCTGTGAGGGCAAAAATGTCGTATGGCAGAATCTGCGAATTAAGGTATATAGCAGAAATCTTAGTTCGTAATCCTCTTACGTTTTGATAATACAGGGACAGATATTTGGGAGGCTTCGGCAAAGAATTGAGTGGTGGGTTAGGAGCGATGGTAGTTTTTGAAACTAGACCGTGTTCTCTGGAGGTGTAGTATCCGTTTGGAGCTAACATGAGACGCAAAAGAAGAGAGATCATTAGCCACGTCATCAGGAGTCATATCTAATTGCTCATGAAAACGTATAAAATGTTGCCGCAGATCATTATGATTAGTGGGGAAGCCTTCTTGCAGAATGGAAACCATTGCATTGGTTTTCGTTATACCGCCGATACAGACAGAGTCAGGCTTATCATGTAGGTAGGCGAGATATAAGCGAACATTATCATATAATCTGGGGTCTCTTAACCGAGGGAAAACATATCGGCCATCTTTCCCAGAATCGATAAGGTGCTTGGTTAACTTTGCCTTTGGAGGAAGAATGGGGTCTAAGAAAAAAGTTGGTGTGGCATTAGGGTGGGAGTCTAGCTTAGAACATGGGGAGGGATTTAAAATATGGGAGCGAATAAAGTTGGGGTATGCCGTTTTTGTATGAGGGGAATGAGAAGATGTTGGGTTTTGTAAATGACTGGGAGGAGGATCTAGATTGAAAGATACGCGCTTAGGAATTGAGTTGGACACGGTGGAAGAACGTTTAGTATATACGCGATTGGCAGTATGAATTGAAGGAGGAGTGAAGATAGGAAATGTCCCAACTTTAAAACTCCAATTTGCATCAGGAGTTTGTTTGTTAGGAGTTGGGTTTTTTTTGGAAGAGTTAGGCTTCGGTATAGGATTAGGCTTAAAATTAACATTATTCTGTTTTTTAGATTTAGTGGATTTTGAGGTAAAGGTAGTATCCTTGCGATGTTTGTTGTTTCCTCTATTCGGTTTAATTCTTTCCATAGTTAATCCACCCAGATTGATGACGTCGGAAGCAGGGTTGATAAACATCCATTCATATTTTGACGGGATGCTTACCTTGAAGGTGTTGGTGGAGATCTTACGGCAGTTGCTGACATCTATTTTAAATTCAGATTTGAAGAGACTAGTTAGCCTGTTTCGATCGAGGAGAGTACCTCTTATTAAAAAGGCAACTGACTCAGCTTTGTTGAAATTGTTCAACTTTTTTATTCTCGTGTTCCACTCCGAAAGTGTCCATAAGATTCCGAATCTTGAGATTGTGGGTTCAGGAGTTGGTGTAGTAGCATCGTTTACCGAAGAGGGTTGTGGTGGAGGAGAAGATGATCCAGGAGTTACTGGTGGTTCCATAATTGCAGATTCAAGCATCTCAGTGAGAAGCGAGGTGTTGTATGATGGAGTCGGTGCGGGCTGGGATTGCACCGGTATATCTTCGATTTTACTGGAAGTTATCCGGATGTGATCAGCAATTTCGATTAACAGCTCGCGTGATTTTAATATACCGTTGCTTAAATCGCTTATTTGGCACGTGATGCTTATGAGCAAATGATCATTATTAGGCGGAGAGGGAACGCTGCTTCTGGATGTACTTTGAAGATGAAAATCGAGGGAAGACCGTAGAGAACTTAAAGAGTCTGTTATTGTGGGGATGTAAGATTTTATTATTGATTTAACACTATGGGATAGAAAATTTTTGGAATCTTCACTAAAGTCTTGTTTGTCATTTCGTTTTATTAAGTCATTGTTTTGAGCCAACTGCATGGATAAGTTTCTAAATTGGGTCTTGTTATAGATTGCAGATTGCTCGAGTGAAATTGACAAATCTTCAACTGATTTCAGAAGGTCATCATATTTTGTAAATTGGTTTTGCATTGATTTCAAGGCATGACTGTTTTCTGCCGCAAAGTTACTGACCGAATCACTGAGACACTTAATAGCAAGTAATATGTGGGACGGAGTGATGTCCTTGCACTCATCACAATAAAACAAAAAGTTGTTTTTAAAATCTTTTAGGTACGTGATGGATCTTTTACTCAAGCCAATGCAAAGGGCATGGAATGACTTGCTACAAAGACCACTGCAGATTACCATAACAGCATTTAGGTCACTTGTTAGGGAGCAATTCACACTTCCACATAATTCAGACATAATGACGATGATTGAGTTAGGGTAGGTCAGTTGAGAAATTTTAAAACACAAAAGGCGGTGAATGAGAATTGGGTTAGTTGTTAATTTCACTTTAATAAGCAAATCGAGTCAGCAAAACACAACAAAAGGCTATGACCGAGAAATAGGTTGTGCGAATTATTGCAATTAGGCAGAAAAAAAAAAAATTTAATGGAAATAAATTAGCAGAGCGAAATTTAAACACGTCTGAACTTAATGAATAAACAATTGACAAATTGACAGTTAGTAACGTTCTTTATTTGAAAATTAAAATAGTACTAAATGCTACTTCATAAATAAAATAAAATTCAAGAATTATGTGGGGCTGGCAATATTTCGATGGTATTTTTGAAATTTAGCTAAATATTAAATTACACAAGACTAAAAAAGAAAAGATGGAAAGTATGTCATTTTGGAAAAGAAGCAATAAGTGGGTATTTAGTGAATTATTGTAATATAAAGCAATGTAGACCAGCAAAACTTCAATTTGACTTTGATCGAAATCCAGAAGCCAGAGTTTAACTTTCTTTAAAAACATTGATAAGGATATAATACATCGAAAAGCCGCAGGAAATGTATAAAACAGTTTACAAGACACAATGGACTAGGAGTTTCTTAAATGCGTGGTACGGAAAGAGGGACCAGTAACATAATTTTCCAGATTGCTTCGCAGAGTACGGGATTCAGAAATGGGACTCTGCATGTAGCCACTTCTCATAAAAAATAATATAAATGTCTGACCGGTAGAATGCCATATTTAAGGATCTAAAGAGGAGCATAGAGCGAGTGAAACTGTTTGCACCGTAGATTTTTCTAATAGCACACTTTTGTAAAGCGACAAGAGGGAGCAGTTTAGCTTGGTAGGCACCCAGAGGTGCGCAGATACGAGTATGTCGAAATGTGTTTGGACCAACTCATATTTTGATCTAATGAAATACACAAGAATTTAAAGTTATTAACTTCCCCTATCTTAAAACAATTTGTATTACAAACATAACCCTCATTGAAAACCGGTAAAGAATCATCCCCACTACATGTGCAATTGAGCATTTTAAATCGTAGGCAATTTTCAGTGTGGAAGTATATTTCCGGATTAGAAAAATCCTGTATTTTCAAGCAAAAATAAATCAACTTGGTTTTATTGCTTACGATGAGCTTGTGCTTGGCAAACCAGACTCGTAGTAAATGAACATCGTGGGTAATCTCACCCACTAGACTCAGAGGGCTAGATGAGGTATATGCGATTCCGATATCATCTACAAAAGCTGTTACTTTACCTTCGAATGGAAGATAAAACAGGGAGTTTATGTACACTAGGAACAATATAGGACCAAGGACAGACCCTTATGGTACACCAAAGTTTAACACCCTAGTACCACTGAGGTAGTCTCCCACTTTTACTTTTTGAGTTCTATGTTTTAAATAGGACGCAAACCATTTGTGAATAGTACCACGGAACCCAACGGAATGAAGTTTGTCAAGGAGAATGCAGTGGTTAATCATATCGAAGGCCTTACTGATATCGACGAACAAACCGGCGTAACGTTTTTCTTTCATCCAAACCTTTATTAATAATACTGCAAAACTCTAGAAGAGCATCTTTGATAGCCCCTCGCTAAATCCAAATTGGAAAGATCATAAAGGACGTATACCTTTGAGGTAGCCCAACATTCTACTTTTCACAGCTTTTCAAAAATTTTAGACACAGTAAATAATAAAGAAATCGGCCTGTAGTTGTTAACCTCTTTTCGACTTGCATTTTTGAATATAGGTATAACAGTAGCAGATTTAAGTTTGGTGGGGAAATGACCTGTGGAAATACTAAGATTAAAAAGGTGTACCAGGATACAAGGCGATGTTCGTGAATGTAAGGTTGGAGATACCAACCTCACCGCAGGCGTGTGACTTTTTGAGCGAGTTGATTAAACCGTAAACTTCAGACCCAGTGATTGGACTAAAAAAGAAGCTTCCACTACGTACTGTATCCCCTACTAAACTGCCCCCGGTACACCGATCACAGAACTCATTTGAGGAGGACATTTATTCAATAGAATGCTTGTACTTAAGTGCTTCTAGATTGCACACCAATAAATCAAAGTTTTGCCTCAAGCTACGTATATTTTGGTGTACAACAAAAAAAAAGATTTACTCCCATCAGAATTACATTTAAAATAACCATCGCTTATGCTTCTTATAGTAGTAGTGGTTGGGTTACTGCTTAAATGATCGAACGAACTAAACACCACAAAAAGTTGTTAGACGTGATCGAAAGACTAATTAGTCTTTCAGAGCAATCAAACCATCAAACGACCTTACAGCAACAACCCTACCCTTATCTACTTTCCTCAACAATATCTTAGAGTTTTGGTACCACAAATACTTATAATTCTTCTCAGTTATAACTTTTTTTGCTTCCATAAACAATGCTCGTGTGTAGCTCGTAAAGCGATCATTGATAAAAATAGTACTTTTACTAGCAGGATCAAATAAAGATGACTTAAACTTCTTCACTGCATTCCGTTTGTCCTTCATTATCTTTTGTTGTACATCTTGGGAATATAGTTGAACGCAGAGAATATCACTGGATTTCTTGTTGTTGTTAGAGTTTTGCCCAGTTGAGTCAATATTGGAGTTTCTTTTCCATACCCGCTTGACAAAACAACGCAATGCGCTACAGAATATTTTTTGGGCACATTCTTCCGCGTTACTGCTGTTGACTCCAGGGTCACAATTCATTTTTTTTTATGCAGAGAATTTCGTCATAGAGCAATTCCAGGGTGATTGAACTTTTGTTGTGCACAAGTTGACCGTCTGAGACAGTGTCTGATGTAGTTAGCTGTTGGTCGGCACGCTTGTCTTCAACTCAGGGCGTAGTGAGGGTTTGTGCATTACGCTTTAAACGATATGTGAGCACCGATGCAGCTCCGGTTTTTGTTTGTGCTGGTGGCTGCTGCTGTAATAATACATTGTTGGGGTGGTGGCCTCTTTCAACCCTTGAAATATGTGCTGAAGCTTTTTTTGATGTTCGAGCATACACTCCATCATTCTGCTTCTTAAAAGTTCCTTCGACGGTAAAAATTTTCTTGTCGGCGAGCACAATTTGTCTGTTAGCATTTTTAGCGTGCCGCCTTAAGAGATTTTTCGATTTTTGCTTACGTTTTTGCTTCAATGCGACTGTTACAGGAACCAAGTTTTCTTTCATGATGCGAGGCATGGATTTTCGCGAAATATTCATTTCCCGCGACAAGATCTTCTGCTTTCTCAGTGATTTGCGTCTGATTCGAGCCTGCACGCTTTTGATGGCACCCGGAGTCCTCAGAGCGCGTGAACGGCCGTATTTTTGACGGTCACGTACTCCACCAGGTGATGCCAAGAGGTCGCAAGGTCCAAAATAAATCACCTTCTGCCATATTACACTTGAATAAGCTGATCACAACGACACGACAGCTTCTTTAAGAAATGTAACTAGTCAGTATGCTTCCTCGATAACGACATGGATGCTGCTGCTGATATGAACACTGACACTATTCTCCTTGGAATGAGTTCCTGAAGAATATTAAACCAAAAGAAAAGGCATGGTACGACCCAAGCTGTAAAGAGGCTGTCAGGGTTAGAGAAATGTTTTTTCGGTCCTATAAGACCAACCCGATAGAGGAAAACTAAAAAAGTTCAAACGAGCCAGGAATCACTGCAACGTTTCAATACGACGAAAAATTGAGGCAAAAAATACTACACTGTCCCAAACGTCAAATATACTAGAAATTCTGCCTCATCCTCGATATCCCAAAGCTCGTTTATAACGACTGTCAGCTCTTTGGACAAAGCCATTTTGCTTGCTGCACACTTTGCATCTAGTTTAACACTCCCAGATTGTGCTTTGTCTCCACCTACACTTGAGTGTGTCTAATCTTCAAAGGGGCGAATCCACTCTCGCACTCGCGTAGTAGCAAGAGTACTTAAAGATTTTAACATTTACAAATCCGCTGGTCCAGATGGTATATCTTCCATTCATTTGAAGAGGTGTTGTTCAACGCAGACAAAACCACTGCATAAACATCTGCCCAGCCCGTGCCTAAAAAAGACGAATCTTCTTTTCTCACCTCCTACAGACCCATTGCACTTACAGCCCTTCTTTCCAAGATCACAGAAATACTGATAAACCGTCAACTCATAAAATATCTCGAAACTTTTCAATGCCTTGCAGAACAATCTTCGCAGCAACAGGTCCACTGGTGATATGATGGCATGTCTCACCGAAGAGTGTTGCACTTAATATTTGTAAGGCATTTGCAAGAACTTGGCATCGACGACTCTGTTCTTCAATGGATTAGAAGTTACCTTTCTGAACGTTCAATTCAAGTTGTATTGGATGGTTTCAAGTCTGACATTCACAAAATAAATGCTGGTGTGCCCCTGGGCTTCGTTCTGTATCCGACACTCTTTTTAATTTCCATCAATGATCTTGTCTGCTACTTCTAATCCAATATATTCCTTTGCTGATGACAGTACTCTTTGCTTTTCATATTCGTTTCTGGGCTCGCGTTCCTGCTCTTCGGCTGTAGAATGGGAACGCAGCGTATGTTAAGCTCATTAAACTCCAATATTAGCAGCATAACCAATTGGGGAACTATCAACTTAATGCTTCCAAAATACAACTCTGTCTGCTGTAGTTAAAGCGAAATTTAAACAGCCATTCATTATCCATGAATGACACTTGCATCGTTAAAACCGAAAAACTTTCCATTCTCGGTAAGTATGTGATAACTTACGTTGGAATGACCACATATTAGATGTCGCCAACAACTCTGCGAAATGTCTAGGTTTCCTCAATCGATGTAAGAAATATTTCACCCCCTCTGATCTGCCATCAATATATAAGGCGTTTACCCTCCCGAAATTGGAGTATTATACAATGCTCACATCTGGTCAGGTGATCTTTGCACTTGCTAGATAGGATCCGAAACTGTGCGATTAAACTCATTGGTTATGACAATATTACACAGTCATTCGACACCCTCGTAATGTCTCCTGTCTCACCTTGTTGTATCGCTATTTTCACCATCAGTGCTCCACCGATATTACTAGTAGCATTCCACCTCTTCTAACTTTTAACCGTAACACCACCCGTCTCGCTATGAATGTTCATCAGTAAACCCTCAAGCCCACTTTCGGACGTACTCTGAAATATCGTGATTCGTTCCTAAGCCGTACAACTCGCTTATGGAATGCCCTGTTGCAAACATTTAAAACCAACGCACATCGGTATACTGTTTTTTCCCTCCCTAAATTCCATTCGCCCGCGCTATGTGCAAACATCTTAAGGATACCCAAAGAAAAATAAAAATTTCGATGTCACGCCATTCCATAATTGTAAACGACTAAAAGGAAAAATCTTTTCCGCAGCAAAGAAACATAAAAGCAACGGGTTAATTAACGGTTAACATTAAAAGAGTGCAACTGGGTAATAATTTATTTAAAATGGTTCCAATGACTAGAATAGGTACAATTCTAGAGGGCAAAGTTTATGGCTCAAACATTTTTTGCAGATTTCAGTCTCTCATTTCAATCCAACGTCAAGTGAATTTTGTTCTCTGGGTACTAATCTCATTGTGTCCTCAAATTAGCTTCATTGTCGCAGTACAAGGTACAAGCACCCAATTCAACTGTACCTGATACACAGATTGTGTCCAGATAATGCCCTCGAATTGTGTAAATGAACATAGGCCACTGGTCTTTCGACATAAATAAAGTTTGCGCATAAAATTTCAAAAATTCGAAAATTGCCTAGCTAATTGTCTAGTCACTCGCGACGTGTGAATGATGTCTCAGCCGTCCCTAATTTTACCAGCGGCGCCTAGGTGATTCAGAAGTGAAGACAAGCTTTATAGCTTCACGTGCTGTTCATAAGCGCACAGTCCAATTGCTCATTAAAAAATAAGTTTCTATGATATTTGCTACTAGTCATCCCATACCGTAGACCGTAAACCCCTTTACTAATTGCCCTTGCATTGTACATGCACATACTCGTATTTTATCATAAATCAATGTAAATTCTTAAGTTTTCTCTTCGACGTTCCACATGCCAGTAAATACATTCCACATGCTCATGCCCCCACAGCCAATCAATCATTCTCATTTTACTATTGTCTCGCGAGCGATAATAACAAGGACAGTCTAACACGCGTAATGTGATCTTAATTTCTTTATCATAACACGTGACATGTCCAATGATCAGAAAGCACGAATTTCCAATTTCAATTCTGATTTCGGCGGGTGATAAAAACCGACAAACAATCATAAACTACTCACATGTTCTCCAAACGAAGAAAAAAAAAACAAAAACCTCACACTCACCCCCACATGACATGACAAGTCATCCGGTTGTCAGCCCGTGTTTCCGTTCAATCAGGGCTGACGCTAACACTAACGCTAATCTGTAGTTCCCGACACCCGATCTAATGAATACAACACGCCCAAATCGTTAATCCCCTCTCGCCGTGCGTCGCCACCACTACCACCTCCGCCACCGCAAGGTGCATGTGTAATGAGCAAAATTATGCATAATCCCTCTACCGTGCCATTCTAAATATTATACAATAGTTTACAATACAATAACAAAACGACGACGAGTACGAGGGAAGCCGAACCCATTGCTAAAAATAGCGGTCCATCCGTATTTTTAGGAATGAACCTCAGCGTGAAAAATATTCTCAAATTCGTTTGGAATGTACGAATATTACATAGTAGATAGGGGTATGAATGTTTGCAATCAAACACCAAATAAATCAGGCGAGAGCGAGCATTCCAAGATGGCAAAGCGGATGAAATGCCAGGGGCACATGGTCCTATCCGATTGACACAGCTACATATGCATGTACTCGTATTATCGCGATGAGTGCAAGAACTGCGACTGTCATAATGGAGACATTGAGTCGGAGTATACGATAGATTCTGCTAGTTCTCCTCTTGTTTTTAGCGTTACTTTCGTTTTGTTGTTTTTTTTTTTTCATTTGATTAAAATTCGAACTCTAAACATTTGATCAAATAGAGGGAACACGTGCCGCATTTATTGACCCATGCACACACGCGTAAAGCGTTAAATTACAAATACCCCACAGTCCGCTCCAGGCCTTGTATGAGCGGATTGCAACGAATCGCTGGGAAAATACGAGTACATCCACGAGTGTGTTATTTTGCCATGACCGGACTTTGCACTTTTTTTTTCTCAAAAATCGTTGGCACCGCTAAGGGTGACTAGGGGACAGAAGTACTGTATCTATAAGTTTCGAGTACCTACGTACTTGGTCGTGTTTTTGTATTTTATTTGGAATTCTTCGAGATCCATTGTAATCCGGGTAACAGTGACTTTTAATTGGAAACCAAGGGCGGTTGGGAGGAATTCAAATTTCCAGAAACGTTTTTGATGTTTTTCGCTGTTTTTTTATTTGTTTCTGGTTTTCGATGTTTTTCAGTTCAGTGATTCGTATTTTTTTTTGTCGATGGCTTTTCTGGGAAGTTGAGGTTGTTATGTCACGGATTTAACTGCAGTTTTATGGTTTTGTTTTGTTTGGCTATTCCGATGTGGGGGTGGTTGGCGATAGTGATTATTTCTGGGGCGGTTATTTTTTTTTTAGCTTTTTTCACTTTTAGTGTTTTTGTTTGTTTTGTTTTATTTTTTTGTCTGGATGAGCCATTTGTCACTGAAGCTAATCATATTTTTTTGAGTCTAATGGCGTTGAATGTTTTCTTGATTTGAAAGAATTTTATGAGACAAATTAGCATGATCTAAGCTGGGTAGAGTAGGTTTCTTTTGCTAAAACGAATGTGGGTGGCAGTTTTAGTTTTTATTGTGTTTTGTGAAAGGATATGTCACCATTGAAATTGGGATGATGAGTCAATTTTGATTAATTGATTTGCATCGTGATGAGAAATAAATTAGTTAACAGATGGAGGATAGGAATTATGTCGCCAGAGAGGCTGGTTACCGTTGGCAGTTGAGTTGAGTGTGGGCTAAGTCAATTTGGGGAGTTTTTAAAATAATCTAATTTTAATGAGATAACGGGATGGATTGTAGTTAAGTTGAAATTGACCACTGCTGGCGTGGAAGTACATACATATGTGTGATTTCGGAAAAGGAAATTGAAATGGTCATTTAACCACGTGGGTGGGGGTGACGGCCTTTTACAGGCGTGTGCTGCTTTTGGAAGTGGGTTGATTTCAGCACCCATTAGAACATTAATCAATTAAAAACGGAAGATACCATATTCAGATGACGGGTTACTATCTATGTTAAGTCCGGGTAGTTTTATAAGTCCTAATTGAAAAAAAAAAAAAAAACTTGACCTGGAAATAAGCGGACTTTCAGTAGGAAGAGTAGACGAGCTGTGTATGCTTCATAGGTGGCAAGTTATGAATATCAATTAAGGGAAGACCACGTAATACAAAATCAATTAATATGTGTTGAATTGAATTCACTCCGTGGTAACATAAACATCAAATCCCGCTGACATACACCCAAGGTCGGTCAAACGAAAGAATTCGTTGGCCCATTTGAAAGACAAGGCCCGGTACAGAGACCTCTATTAATGAGGTTGTCAATATGGGTGCGAAAATTAAGTTAGCAAATGCAGATATCTGGGATTTTCTTTTCATTTGTTTAGCGTAGTTGCGCATAACAAGTACATTGAGATCCCTTTCCACTTAATCGCTAGGTTGTCCCTTCGGTATGGGCTTTAAGACACTTCAGGCCGATGTTGTGGGTGTTAATTCACTCAACATGCCCAAGCCATCGAAGCTCGTTCATGTCTCTTTGAGAAGGTCAAACACGCTCTATAGTCCATAAGGTTCGTTATAAGATCTTCTTCTCAAAATTTCATTCATGCAGATGGGAACAAAAATCCTTCAATTATAGACCTACCAGGCCAAAAACTCCACTGATAAGGAGCTATACGATTGTTGATATACGCTTACATAGAACGGGTGGTAAAATTTTGTACGCGATTTTAAGAAAACTGATTGAGTAGAGGCCTTCTTTAGTATCGGCCGGACAATGACATGATTTCATTCTTTCAAACTTTTACAGACCATATTTTACAGATAAGTTGGTGTATGCTCCTTATAAAACCAGCCCCAGATCCTGTGACTAATTTGGTCCGTTTAAACCAACTAAACAGCCCATAGCCACTGTTGACGACCCTGGAAACCGATTTTCGCGTCAGCACATAGAATGTTCGGACCCTTAACAGACCGCGTGCAGCCGAATAATTAGGAGAGATACTCGACTGCCACATACAGACATACAGATATCACCAGAACAAAAAAATTCTACAGACAATTGATGTGACCAGAACAGAAGTCCAAGCGCTTATTCGGAAGTGGATTTGCCATACGAGGAATACTAGTTGAAAAAATCATGAACTTCAGACATGTAAGCGAAGGCCTCCAGATAAGCTTCATAAACGCCCACGCACTGACAGAGGAAAAGGAAGACCTTAGCAAAGACTGCTTTTACGAGCTCCTTCAAAACCTACGAACAGTGTCCTAAATATAATGTAAAAATCGTTCTTGATGATCTTAATGTCCAGCTAGACAAGGGCAGTTTTTTTTAATTCGGTCGGAAAGCACAGACTGCACAAAATCACCTCCGGAATCAGATATACTACACACTTATTGATACTGCGGCGGGATGTAATGTAACTAAAGCCATCACGCGGTTTCCGCATCTTGAAATCCGTAAAGGGATCTGGCGGACTTCTGACCAACAAATTGAATGAATTCCAACACTTCTCTAGTGGTTTGGATATTTGAACGTTTCGAACAGTTAACGTTGACTCGGACCATTATTTTGTTGTAGCCAAGATACGGATGCGGATATACGTAACAGCCCTAAGCCACCGAACCATTTTGAGAAAGTTCAACGATGAAAGGGTGCAATCGCAAGAGACCGGTGGGTCTTTTCCAATCGAGTTTTCCTCAACCTCAGGAGAAATCTAATGCATCGAACGTAGAAAACCAGTGGCGTCACTGGTGACCGCCTCTGATGTACTGCCCCAATATCAAAAATCCCTGGTTCGATGACGAATGGAGACATGCAAACCTGGGAAAACAATGGATGTACAGAGTTCGCTATCTCTACGAGTAGAAAAGAAGGAAAGTACTCGTTCATAAACTACTCAGAAGCAAAAAGAAAGAGCGTGGGAAGCGCTAAATAAAGGATGTGCTCCAGAAGAATGAAGTTCGGAAGTTTTACCAAAAAATAAAACGAACATTCCTCAGTTATAAGTCCCAATCAGAAATTTGTAAAGATGGAGTCGGTCGGTGCTGAGAAACTGGAAAGATTACTTCTGCAGACTGTTAAATGGGGATGAAGGACAACTTCCCATCAACAGGCAGAATGGACAATTCAACCTGGACAAAGACAGACAAAATTTCTGTCCACAGGACCAAGATGAAGTCAACCAACAAAGCTGCTGCACCCGATGGCTTAACTAACGAGCTGTTTAAAGCTGCTGCAGTAACTCATCTCTAAAATCTGAGTCGATGAAAGTATGCCGGTGAATGCAACCTCAGCATTGAGTCAACTAGATGTAAAATCCTGTCCACCGTATTATGCGAAAGCCTTAAAATCTTCGTAAAAACGTCTGATTGTCCATTATCAATGTGAGTTTAGGCCTGGAAAGTCTATCATAGATTGAATTTTCACATCATGGAGTTCAAAATCGATGCACACGACCTCCGTATTGATTCCAAAGTCGGTTATAAGACCAACTTTTCAGAGTCATGTCTAGTTTTGGCATCCCTGCCAGCCTCATTCAATTATGCAGGATGACGATGTATAATGAATGCTCCTATATGTATCAAAGACGATAATGACATCGATCTTCATTGTCAGAAAAGGACATAAATAAAGCGATGCGTTGTCATTTGCTTTTCCCAAAATCATTTTTTAAAGAATGATGCGCAACTTGCGAGCCAAAAGCAGAGCCACAATCTTCAAAGGTCTTTTTCGTCGCAGGATACGTTAACGCAATAGAAAGAACACATCTAACTGTCAATAGAGCATTTGCGGAAGCGCCTACAATAGGTTCAGTGGTCAACCAAGAAAGAACAAGATAAATGCTGTCAACAAAGGTAGACACACAACATCGATGCCTTGAACAAAGCGTCATGATAGACAGCTACAACTTTGGGTTGCACGAATATCATACAAAAGGTCCGCTCTTGCTAATCACAGCCAAGAAGACAACTGAGTAGTGAAGCCCTCTCTCAAGGAAACCGTTTTACGGCTTCCGGAGCTTAGACACTGACGAAAAAGAATGAAAATATTCTCGGTCGCTTCAAGAGAAAAGTCGTTCGGATAATTTTCGGTCCCATTACATACACACATCGATCGAGAATGGAGGAGACTATACGTGGTGTACACCTATAAGGACTTCGTCAGTAGAGCTCGGATAAGCTGGCTCAGATGGGTAGGTCACATTGATCGGTCGGACACTAGCGTCCCGCCAAAAGACCGAACAGAAGCCGATGTTTTCGAGCAGCTCAATTTCTTTTTTATATTTGGCGCGCGCACAAGGGATTTGGTGTACCATTAAGATCTTTGCACATAGCGCGAGCGAGAGGAAGTTAGGGAGGGAAAAAGAGAGATATTGATGTAACTTGGTTTTAAATGTTTGCAAGTTATAGTGACTAGGAAATAAAGAGCTCGACAGAGTATTCCTGATTAGGAACGAATCACGATATTTCAGAGTACGTGCGAAAGTGGGCTTGAGGATACGCTGATGAGCATTCATAGCGAGACGGGTGTTACGTTTAAAAGTTTGAAGGGGTGGAATACTACTGGCAATTTCGGCAGAGCACTGGTGGTGGAAATAGCGATACAACGACAGGAGACATTACGTTTGTGTTCGAGAGTGTCGAATGACTGTGTAACATTGTCATCACCTATGAGTTTCATCGTACGGTTTTGGATCCTATGTAGCAAGTGCAGAGAGGTCTTAGGAGCACCTGACCAAATGTGAGCATTGTACTCCAATTTTTTGGCAGATGATGCCTTATAGATTCAGCCCAGATCAGAGGGAATGAAATATTTCGCAGAGTTTTTGGTGACATCGAACATATGGTCATTCCAACGTAAGTTAACACTGACCCACATATCGAGAATGGTTTCGGTTTGGACGATGCAAGTGCCATTCAGGGACTGAGTGTTTTAATTTTGCTTTAACGATAGCAGACAACATGGTATTTTGGGAGCATTAAATTCCACTCTGTTGATAGTTCAGAAATTGGTTATGCTGCTAATATCGGAGTTTAATGAGCTTAACATACGCTGCCCTTTCCGTCCTACGGCCGAAGAGCAGGAACGTGAGTCCAGAAACGAATATGAAAAGAAGAGAGCCCTGCCGTCAGCAAAGGAATATATTGGCATAGAAGTGGCAAATAAGAGATCATTGATGAAAATTAAAAACAGTGTCGGAGACAGGACGGAGCCCTGGGGCACACCAGCATTGATTTTGTGAATATCAGACTTCAGATCATCCAAGACAACTTGAATTAAAAGTACCGAAAGGCAGTTTGTAGTCCATTAAAAAAGAGAGCCGTCTATCCCAAATGCACACATTTTCCGACAAAAAAACCTGATACCAAACTCTGTCAAATGCCTTAGAAATATCAAGTGCAACTATCTTGCTTTCGCCAGATTGGTGTAGATTTTGGTTCCACTTTTCGGTGAGAAAAGTGGACCTGTTGCTACGAAAACCATACTGCCGGTCATTGAGAAGTTTTCGTGTTTCGAGATATTTCATGAGCTGACGGTTTATCAGCGTTTTTATGACCTTGGAAAGAAGGGACGTAAAATTCGCCTTTTTTAGGGACGGGCTGGACATTCTGTTTTCCATCTGCTCGGAAAGAAATCTTACGCAGTAGTTTTGCCAGGATAGAAGAACACCTCTTCAGAAGAAGAGAAGATATACCATCTGGAGCAACGGACTTGTGAATGTTAAGATCTTTAAGTACTCTTGCTACAACACGAGTGTGAAGGTGGATTCGTCCCATTGAAGATTCGACGCACTGAAGTGTAGACGGAGACAAAGCACAATCTGAAAGTGTTGTACTGGCCTTTACAGGCTGGTTAAACTGTTTTTTTTACAACGCCACATTCCACGCCTTTTATTTTCGTTCATGCGCCAGCCTACAGTTTGCACTAAATCAGAAGTTTAATTGTAATAGTCGAATGGAACCCAAAACATCAGACGAGGCATTGCTATGTGTTGAAACGATTTTCTACGTTTGACGCACGCAGTATAGCTGACTCTTGCATACCAAGTTGTTGTTGGAAAATATGGATTGTAGCTCGAAGTTATCGGAATAAAATAATGAACAACTCCCCGATATACCAAGGAGGAGACCTTCACCAAATACAGAAGCGAATGGTATTTTATTCTACTCTCAAAAGACTTAGTTTTCAAACTGATTCTTCAAAAACCCAGCCAAAGACCTATATTGGATTGGTATTGAGCCAATTGGTACTTCGTATACTAAACCAGTGTAGTGATTAAGGTATGTTAGAATCCGCTTCCATTGAACCTCTGATTTCATTCTGAGATTGCTTGTTCATCAGCTGTAAGCAGATCTGTTCTTCACTGATATGATACATCTTGGTCGATTCTTGGCTTGATGTTATGTTATTATTTGATACATAATCGTGTATCGATTGTTGGTGCCTGCTTAACTAATATCTGTGAACCCTTCTCTTCCTTTAAAAATTCATTGGAAAATTGTAACCGCATACGTACGGTTACAGAAGTCCTTCTTAATTAATCTCTGAAACCTAATACTGCAATTCAATAAGTATATATATAGACTGTAAAATGAGATACCTAAGCACAAGTAGGTTACGGAAAAATAGGTGAAAAAACTTACAGCAAATTCTAGGATTAAGTCAAATGCTAATTCACCTAAAAAGAAAAAGAGAAAAATATATTTTAACAACAATTTATGAGCAATAAGTTAAGTATGAATATAAGAAAGTTATCAAGAGCAATGGGATTCAAATATCTAACATAGCTGTCATAGTAAATTGAGCTGAGTTTGTTGACTGCGTCAGCATCAAAACTTTGAGCCAAGTTAAAAGACTCAGTGCGATAAACTTCGAAAACCGTGTAACTTGTACAATCATTAAGTTGGCCATGATGAGGAAGTTGATTCTCAGAAAGAAAAACTTTATCCTTCCATTCTCTTCAATCCCTGTCTTCCTTCGTATTTTTAAAAACACATTAATTTAGACCTTGATCAGCAAGGATCAGAATTTAACGATCCTTTTGGTCAAAGTATTCTCGACCGTCTGCTCAACGTCAACTAAATCCGCACTTGCATACAACTCCTGGAGCATTAATTAGGTCTATTCTCAAAATGCGGTTTCTACAGGGAAAGATTTGAAGGATTTGGCAACAATGAGGCGAGACATATTGTAGTGTTTTTTTTAAGCGGTTCACACTTTGTTGTTTAAATAAAAAAAATATTAATTTAACGACGATTTTCCAATTTTATTTGAAATATTATTAAACTTTCATTTAATGTTTGAAAATAGTTTCGGGCATATTTCTACCATGGCTGCCTGCTACAAACCGAATTTTAGCCGTCCAATTTTCGACCAACTGTTGGCTACGGAGGGTCAATCGTCGTTGTTTTATCGGCACAAACTATCGACTTGACGTAAACCTGCAGAATATAATCCAATGGCGTCAAATTGCACGGTCGCTTGGTGGTCAATTACAAAACCGTGTTTTCTATTAAGCAATATTTTCCTTCATAGGACGGGGCAACCTAACACCATCCTGTGAGAACCACAGCAACCAGAATGTGGAATTGATGTCACGCATTGTACGGATGTCTATTGAGAGTAACTTGTGCTCCGGCCTCATTTCAGAAGAAATAAGGACCGATGATACCACCACCGGTGTAAAATCTCCACCATACTGTACATTTTTCGATCTAAGCCTCAGCTAAAAAGCGTGTCCAGCCAGCTCGATCTATAGCTAGTTGCCTGCAGTTTCGCCCGCTAAGGTAGCTGAGGCCCCCTTCTACTTACGTGCGCCACGTGAGTCACGGTCTTCCTCTACTGCGGTGTCATTCGGGAGCCGAGTATTGGTGTCTATCCTCTCTACATGATCCAGCCATCTAAGCCATTTGACTTTCACTCTTCTGGCTAAGTCGACGTTGCATTTCCCTTTCCACTCACCGTCTATGAAGACGGGACCGAAAATCATACGAATAATTTTTCTCTCAAAGAAGCCATGCATCTGCGCCATAAAGCAGGACTAGGATTATTAGGGTCTTATATAGGGTCACATTTGTTGTTCGAGAGAGGGTTTAGGTAGTCAATTGCTTTCTTAACCCAAAGAAGCAGCGATTGGCAAGAGATATTCATCGTTTGATCTCAGCTCTAGTATCATTATCTGAATTGAATTCCTTATCTCCTTCAAAGCTATATCTGTCGAAGATGAAATTCTGTTCAAAACGTCGGTGTTGGGTGTCCTTTCTGGTTGATAAGATATACTTGGTCTTACCTCCTTTGACCGTTAAATCCATCTTCGCCGTTCCGTCTTAATACTAGATAAGCGCCACTGACACCACGCTGCTTTCGTCCGATTTTCTCTCTTGTGCTGGCGCGTAAGTTTTGCCCTATTCTTTCAAGAATGATATTAAAGTAATCGAAAGACAGCGCATCGCCTTGGCTAAGTCCTTTTTTGACATCAAAGATCTCTGAGAGTTCTTTGCCGACCTTGATAGAAGAGCGCGTGTTCTCCATCCTCATCCTGCACAAACGAACGAGTGTGGAAGGGATGCCAAAACTAGGCATTGCTCTGTATAGCTTGTCTCTATAGATGCTGCCATACGCGGCTTTCAAATCTCTAAATAGGTGGTGTGTATCGATTTGGAGCTCATGGGTTTTTTTCAAGGATCTGAGGTAGTGTGAATATTTGGTCGATGGTGGACTTTCCTGTCCTAACGCCTTTCTGATATGGACCAATCAGGTTGTTGAGGAACGGCTTCAGACGTTCAGATAATACAGCAGATAGAATTTTGTAGGCGATGTTAAGAAGACTGATGCCTTTTTATTTAGCGAATTCAGAGGGTCGCCTTTCTTGATGATCAGACAAACAATACTGAGTTTCCATTCATCTGGCATACTTTAGTCCGATCATATTTTGCAGATGAGTTGGTGTATGCTCCTTGCCAAGTCATCGCCTGCCGCATTGAAGAACTTGGCAGTCAGGCCGTCCGCTCCAGCAGCTTTGTTGGATTTAAGCTTAAATATGGCTATATTTATTTCATTAAGGTCGTGTGGATAGAATTGTTTGTCTACATCGGCTAGGTTAAAGGGGTCACTTTGTCTGACATTGGTATTTGGTTCGTCATCGCCGTTATCCTCTACAGAAATGTTCTTTCCAAATCCTCAGCATCGACTGCAACTCTACTACTATGTTCCCTTGTTCGTTTCTATAGGCTCCTATTCGGGGTTTGTGTCGGTGGCATTTTGTTGTACCTTTGGGTAAAACTTACGAATCTCAATTTAATCGACCGCATGCTTCTCATGATCCTTCTTTTTTTCTCCTGAGAAGTCGGAGGTCATCTTTCCTCGTTTGCTCGTAGAGCTCTACTCCTTTATGCAGCGCTGCTTTATATGTATCTTTCTTAGCTGCATATGCTTGGCGACAATTGTCGTCAAACCAGGGTTTCATTGTGGTGGCTGAGTGAAACCCATCACATCAGAGGCGTCATCATTGCCACTGGTCTTCGGTATTTAATGCTGTCGGCATAGGATAACTTAAGAGATTAAGGGAGAATCGATCGGAAAAGGCTTTGGCAATCTCTTGCTTTCAAAGTATTAGCTTTCATTTGGGATGTTCGAGATATCTGCAACCGTACCTTGGCTACAATGGGTCAGAATTGATATTGGTCCCGCGGAAGGTAGGTCCATTATACTGGAGGAGTACCTTACGTTGCTCGCAATATAGTTAATCTGGTTGACGGTTGATTGGCCCGGAATTATATAATTAACCAGATGCAGGTACCTCGTGTTAGCAACGACAATGTTTCGCCCCGCCGTAAAGGCAATTAGCCTGAATTCGTTGTCGGAGGTGATGTTGTGCAGGCTATCCTTTCCGACAGTACTACCAAAGATGCCTCTCTTCCTAGCTTTGCATTAAAGGATAATTTTAATGTCTCGGTTAAGGCACTGTTCCCAAGTCTTGTCGAAAAGCCTGTAGCAGCTATCTTTGGTGTCGTCATCCTTCTCCTTTGTTGGGGTGAGCGCTTATAAAGCTAATGTTAGGAAATTTAGCCTTAATACAGATTGTTACAAGGCGCTCGTTAACATGCCGGGAATTCAAGACTTCTTGGCTAAGTCTGCCTCTGCAAATAGTCGCTGCTTTTGCCGTCAATAACAATCGCCGTAGTAGATGTCGCAGTTTCTCACATTCTTTCTGTCCGGCCCATCCCATCGCATTTCTTAGATGGCGTTAACATCTGCTTTGCAGCACCCCAGGTCATCAGATAATTAAGGGACCTAACATTCCACGTGCGGATCCGTAGCTCGTAATCCTCGTTTCGTTTGCAGTTGTTGTCAACAGTAGATCCGTCCGTATCGAAGGCATGTTGTTGCTTCGTAACTTAAGTTATCTTTTTTTGTATGGCCGGGCGGTTACCTCGCCGACACAAGCCCGAACTTGGAGTGCCAGTTTCATTATAGATACCCCTAGGACGAGGAGTGCTAGGGGTGTGAGCACTGCCGTTCCAGCTCATTCGCCACCATCACGTCTTAAACACACTGACTTAGTCTCTGAAATCCTTACCGGCCTGAGAGCCAAATATGTCATAACAGCACGGATAAGGTCTTATTTGCCGGAATTTTACTTCACCATTGATTCCATCTGGAGAATTCATCTGCTGTCCCGTTTATAGTGCTGCTTTTTTTGTCTGCTGATCAGAACTCGCGCTTATAAGTTTAGCAATTCGAATCCGGATGGACATCGACCAGTACCCAATGGTTACCATTTAAAGGTTAAATAAGCAGAAATGATGTGTAGAAAGAGTTTGAATACTAGGCATCGCCAGACCGGTAGGCACCTTTATTATAAACACCTGAAAACAAAATGCATGCGAATTGGATATGCAGGAACACATCCCAAGAAATCCACCTTTATTGAAGAAAACAGGTAAAAGGTACATTGGCGTTGGTCTACAGTATATTTTCGCAAAGATATTTTTAATTACAGGGCAAAACAATAGTAGAAGAACAATTAACTTATCTTATCGATGATATTTTTATAAATAAATAAGCAAAACTGGACATCGAAATGCGTTTTGAGACTTTTTGGGCTATTTCGGGTATTTTTTGCGATAATTTTGCACAGTCTGTGAAACTGAGATTAGAAAATGAAGGTCAAGTGATTGGAAAATTTACAACTAACATTGAAATAGGCTGGCAGTTTCTTCAAACCAAAACATGATGGTACTCACTTGTAGTAGGAATTGATTTGATTTTCTCGTTTTTTTGTGATTTTATCATTGAGTTCCTCCATGAGTTGTACTCCACGTTCAGCCATAACATTCCTTTCCTCGGATGCAGTCTAGTTGGTCATCCCAGTGTATTGGATCCGTATTCAAAAATCTTGGAGATAAACTAAACCTTTTAAATATTGTCATTGATTCAGCTGACAAAAGCCAACTTTTTTTTTGGTCAATAAAGGATGAAACATCAGCTGGTGTTAGATGTAATTTCATTTTAACTTCTTCCAAAACTTTCAAAGCCATTTCAATCCCCAGTCCGTCATCAAAAAAAGGTAAAAGCGGCACTTTATTCAAGTCCCATAAGTAGTTAAGGAATGTTTTAAGAGTTATAGTTTTATCATCTTCCTGATATGCATTAAGCTTTTCTAAGAAAGGACTTCTCCGGTTATTAAGTCATAACCGAAGAACATAGAGGTGACAACAAACCATACAGAGCATGAAAACCTGATTATACACGCAAGAAATGTGACCCCCTCTAAGCGTCCCCCAGGCAAACTTGCGCCGAGCTATGGGTGCCTCGGACGCCTTTAGCCAGCGATGATATCCAAGAGCCATGGGCTCTGGTAAGATGTTTGGTTTAAAAAGCAAAACCAGAGAGATAGTTTTTGCCAAAAGTCTTTTTAGACCGAGGACAGCCCTTTTTATTGCGAAAGATATAAAATTCTCCCTCATTCCAGGTTTCATAACTAGGGACCTGGAGGCTGTACAAATTGAACTCCACATCGGCCGGGAACTTCATAGGTTCGTATTCACATTGGCATACTTTGCTGGAGACACTGTACCTTATCCGTTACTGTCAAGACAAGCACGTACACATTGTCATCAGTTGCGAGGCGACGCCAACGCACACAATATGATTTGGGGTTGCCGTGATACAAGTAAAATATGTGAGTTACTTTTTTTTTATAGCAAAAATCTAGGTATAGTAAATAGGGAAAACAAACCCACATTTAGAAACTCTATAAGAGAGGTAGTCCTAGACCTCACTCTCTCCTCTCCATTTCTACAAAATATGGTGGAAGGCTGGCACGTATCCGAGGAGATATCTTTATCAGATCATATGCACATTGTGTTAAAGATAAAACGCACCAACGAAGATGCGCCGGTCCGAAATGACAATAAACTTACGAACTGGAGGACATATCGCGAGTCCAAGCTGTATTGTTGCTGTCCGCGCCACTTACAACAGTAGACGCAAACGAGACGATTCCAACTAAAAGACATCATTCTATTTACCGTGGATAGCATGGTAAATAATTCCTCGAAAAAAAAAAATAACGGTACTTATAACGAAACCTTGAATTCTCACACGTCAAGAACACGTACCACTTTATTTTATAAAAAAAGAAAATTTAACTTTCTGGGACAGATGTTCACTCGAGAACTTCTTATTTCCGACTGAGCGAAAATCGTGACATTTACGTTATATTTCCGACATACGAGTATATCCGTTCAGATGGATGCAACGGGCCAATTTTGGTCTTTATGTTTAACGCTCCGCAAATTTGCTGAAGTGTGCCACCGTTCATTGGGCCTCCGTTGCTTCCATTCTCTAACAACAACTTTTTTTGTTAATTTTATTCTTTTTTTCTTGCTTTACGGTGGTTGGAGTCAGTTCTGATGGGTGACCGTTCATCACCGTCTGTGACAGTCCGCCTGGCTCTGTTTATTATACGCAGAGGGTTCCTGACCGTTCATTTGGCTCTAGACGTAGAGCGGGGGGACTAACGCGACCGTCTGTCACTTCCACACAGAATCCTGTCTCTACCTTCTTGCAGAACTATTTGTTGTCCCCTCGGACGGGCCCCAGCACAATTATCAAGGCTTCGCCCATCAATGACGTTGTCTAATAAAAAGCGGGTGCAGAGCAAAGTATTGGTCTTATCGTAAACATCTTCAGATGACGCTGCCGAGGGTTGCTACGATTTGATCAGTTACAAGTTGCCGGTCATAGGTCTTGTTGGCGTTTGGACCACCGGTAGTCCCTTCCAAGACTTAAATCACGGTACCATAGAAGTCAGGAGCCCCCCTGGATCTCTGTTTAAGCCCAAAGTCGCGGGAAGGGTCTTCCTTTGGTTGACCCAATGTAGAGTTGCAATAAGTTCTGGGTGCTGCGACCCTAAGAGCAGTAAGAGATTTTAGGTCGGTCTCGGTTCACACCAAGAATGGAACTTGTGCCGACAACGCAGTTTCGAATTGGTATCTCAGGAAGGCAGCAGATTGATGGCAAGGCGTATTCTTGCTCCCATGTATGTATGGACATCCCGTAAACATAAATCTACATGACAGGTGGCTTATGTTAAAAATAAGACACTAGGCGTCCCCTCCGACGAGCATAAAAGCAGAAAGACAGAGTTCAAGAACTCACGGACATAAAATTAAGTGCTCTTGTATATAATTATGTTAGACGCTGGTCTTGCGCCTTCCTCTTGGCCGATCCTCTTTCTGCTTTTTAACTGACCGTCCGACCTACCTGCAGTTGAAAACCCTTTAAGATACCAAAGGACTCATGGATGCCCTCCACCCTTCTAGGATTTTGAAGAACCAACGGAAAAGGATGTGAATGGGTGAGGCCAAAAGAAAAGGGAAAGAGTAGGACTTGATGTGGCAAACAAAAGAATTTCTTCCCTTACATCAGCAAGGACGTTTACAACCTTGTCACCGATTGGCCACACACGAAAGAAGACCCTTTACATAGTCCCCATATATATGAACTGCAGGCACTGGCAACGTGACTATGATAAGCTAAACGACGAGCTTCAAATTTTCAACTCAAGGCATCTAATGCTTGTGGGGGATTTTAATGGTCGGTTATAGTTGGATTTTAGTGGTCTCAAATTACAATTTATGCACAAGATTCGCAGATCGAAGGATGAAGTCTGAGATACCAAGCGTGACAAAATATTGGAGCTTACAGCTGCCTACGACGGTCGAGTTCTTAATTGAAGTTGTGAAGCAGATTTTAGCGGTGAGTTCACTTTTATACGAGGAACATCTTGTACAGTAATAGACTACTGCTTCATATCAGGTGATTGGCATCTTCTCCCACATGATATTTGTGTCGAACTACGTACCTGTGTAATAGAGGGAACCTTGAACTACATAAGTTAAGCTATTACTTAAGAACTTAAGCTATTACCAAAATTCATATGGAAGGAGAACAGTCGATCGTTCACCAACTATGGAAGAGCTCACTGATCTAATTATAAAAGCAACACCAAAAAGAAGCCCATCAAATCAAAATATTTGCAAACAAAAGTTTGCACTTTAAGCATATTTGCTATGTAAAAAAGACGGCATTCGAACTTCAAATTACTGACGTAATAAGCAGCTCAAACACCTCGGCAGAATTCGGGAAAGCGGCGAATTACCGTATGTAAACGGCCATAAAAATGTAATTGCCTCATCGTTCAAAGCACCATTGCTCAAGGATCATTTAAGCCACCTATTCAATACGCCGCCCCATTTTTATACGATGAGTCTTTGGATGCACCTTTTACAGCTCTACAAGTACAAAAAGTCATTGCAAGCGCTAAAGCACGTAAAGCTCCCGGGACCAACCGAATTCCTGTGTAATTCTATAAAAATTGCACAACGGAGTTTTTATGCGCACTAACCATGGAGTTCAACCGCATTTTCGAAGGCGCAGCAGTTCCTGATAGCTTCAAAAAGGCAATAATTTTCCGCTTCACAAAAAGGGCAACTGTAGCGACCCAACCAATTACAGAGGAATATCCCTCCTAAACACCTCGGCCAAACTTTTCGCCTCTTTGATCTTCAGGAGACTTGCAAAGTGGGTCAGAAATTAGAAAATATTATCGGAGTTTCAGGCAGAATTTAGGGAAAACTACTCTACTATTGGTCAAATTTTTTCTTCGATTAATATCGCCGAAATTTACAAATAGAAAAACAAAAGTTGTATGACTGCTTTGTGGATTTCCGTGCTGCTTTCGATTCAATTGATCGTGGCTCACTCTTCTATTAGATGGGAATCTCAAGTAAAATCGTTAAATTGCGAGCACTGTATGATAATAATGTTGCATGCGTATGGGATGGTGATACAGTATCCGAAGAATTTCTGACAACAATGGGTGTGAAACAAGGTTGTATCTTAAGTACTTTGCTGTTTATTCTGTTCATCGATGATATAACTGAGTTCATAGGAGGTGGCATCGATATCGGAGGCACTAGAATATCCGCTCTGCTGTATTCAGACGACATTGTTTTCTTCTCAGAGTCGATAAATGGCAAATAGTTCGTGAATATAAATACCTGGGAGTCCTGATATCGGCTAAGCAAAAATTATTTCGCACAACCGCTACCTCAATTCTTTTGTATGGTGCTTAAGTGTGGGGATACCGCTCGTCCGTTGAAGTGGAGAAGTTTCTTCGTTACTTTCTTAA
Source organism: Volucella bombylans (assembly GCA_949129095.1). Classification (NCBI taxonomy): domain Eukaryota; kingdom Metazoa; phylum Arthropoda; class Insecta; order Diptera; family Syrphidae; genus Volucella; species Volucella bombylans. The sequence continues at coordinate 170,801,252 of OX422142.1, forward strand.
GCGCACTTTTCGGTTGCCAATAAGCACACCCAATTACATGCTGCACCTCGAAACCAGGTCGGCATCACTGGTTTTAGAAACTTTGAAGACAGTTTCACACTTTATTGGAGAAAAATATGCTGCTGAACCTCGAGCTTATAAATATAGGTTGTACTATAGTCGTTTGAGCTACAATCTTCAGTATAAGTCTTATTTCTTGAACCAAAATTCAATTGACAAAATAAGCTTTATATTTAAATTGAGAGTGGAGCTTTTGAATTTAAATTTCATCATTTAGGAGAATGCCCAATTTTAAAGGTGTTTCGCAAAAGATATTTCAGATCCGAGGTGCTGTCTGCTGGCGAAGTAACTAATATATTGAACGGACAACAAGGCTGGGATGTTTTATACTACTCTGCTGTAAATGCCACATTTTCCACTTACCTTAAAATAAAACACAAACAGCTGTTATTTGTTATGTTAACCTTTTAAGTGAAATAAAAATCTTTTATAAATCTAAAAAAAAATCACTGTTTTTTAAACCTTTAAAACACAAGAATATCAGGACTGGAAGATGCGTCAAACTTAGCTCCGTTAAATACAACTGGCAGAACTATCTCATAAACATGGTGTCGGTAAGCGAACTGAAGTATGTCTCAGTCAATTCGATACAAGCTGCGCTTAAACGCCCAATGTTCGCCATAGTTGTTGTTCAAGTCAAAGACAATGAACGTGCCTTAACATTACTTGATATTTTATTTTGAATTGTTAGATGTCGCTGTACAAATCTATTTGAGATCGGAAACCGCTTAGCCACCTTTTTGTAATTGCCTATATCCTTCTCTTCTTTATTTTGACCTCATCAAGCTAAGACCTGTTCATATCAAAAGAATTAAAGACTTATCCAATGAAAATAATATCCATATCCAATAAAATAAACAAAAATCATCGAGGGGATACTACTCACCCCAACATTTGGTCCATTCACGCCAGAAAATACAGGCGTCCGTAGCAAACGATCCAAATCAGTCAATTCCACGGCGTTCTCAAGAATTGGGCATCGCTCAGACCACATTATGGCGTATTTTGCGTAAGGATCTTGGTTTACACCCATACAAGATCAAGCTGACTCAAGAATTGAAGCCGATGGATCATTTGAAGCGACGTACGTTCTCCGATTGGGTTCTGGAGAAGATGCGCCAAGATGATGAATTTCATCGCAAAATCATCTTCAGTGACGAAGCTCATTTTTGGCTCAATGGGTTCGTCAATAAGCAAAATATGCGTTATTGGTCGGGTGAAAATCCACATGTGCCTCATGAATCACCACTTCATCCACAAAACATAACTGTTTGGTGCGGTTTGCATGCCGGCGGCGTTATAGAGCCATATTTTTTCGTCGACGATAACGATCGTCACGTTACTGTGAATGGTCAGCATTATCGCGCCATGATCACCGATTATTTTTGACCCGAATTGGAAGATATGGACTTGGACGACATGTGGTTTCAACAGGTGCCACAAGCCACACAAGACACGCTACAATCGATTTATTGAAGACTAAGTACTCGTATAGTGAGCGTGTTATCTCAAGAAATGGGTAAGTCGATTGGCCGCCTCGTTCGTGCGATTTAACGTCGTTTGACTATTTCCTGTGGGGCTGGGTTAAGTCATTGGTTTATGCCAACACACCGACGATGTTGGAAGAGCTCAGAGCCAACATTGAACGCGAAATAGCCGCCATTTTGGCCAAAATGTGTGGCCGAGTCGTTGAAAATTGGGTCCAACGAATCGACCGCTGCAAACATTCCCGCGGTGGGCATATGAACGAAGTCGAATTCCATTCATAAAGGTTTTGATTGTACTTCAAGCCGATAATAAAGTTTTTGAAATATCTCAAATGGTTTGCGTTTTATTTAAAAAAAAGTTGTCAAGTCCTTATTGGAAAACCCTATGCAAACAAGTGTATCGACCGTCGAATGTGTACATCATACTCTCTTCGAAGAATTATCTCTCAACCCTTTGTCGCACTCATCGCAGATCCACCGTCTGTAAGTTGAATACATGATCTCTGAAGCTAATCAACTCCATCGCAGGAACAAATCGCTCTCCGAGCCATCATCAACATAGAAGATCTTCAGCATCTTACTCTAACTGATTGTCCAAAGTTTAGCAAAAGATCAGACTATAAGGGACTTGCAGCGTGATCCATCGATCGACAGCTTAAATCACATATCCAGCAATCCATCTCTTCGCCATAACCTAATCGCCTAATCGCTAAATTTGTGCTTCGTCCATCTTACGTACGAACCCATCAACGAGACAAACAAAAAGCAGCAAAAAGATCCAATTGTAAACAGGTGCGTGCATATTTCATAATAATCAATACAATATTGAATGTAAAAAAAACAAAAGAACAATATTCAAATTCCATTTGAGTTTCGTATTCTACATGAATGTGAACAAATATAATCTTTTATTACACCTTACGTGAAGAGTGATTGAACAACTGTCGGTAACAAAGTACTTAAACGGGTTTTCCTTTTTACCATTCATTTTCGGAGCAAGATTTTATCTAAAATTGTAAGACTATGTCTCAGCTAGAGAATTTTATCGCTGCAGCTGATCAGCTTGTAGAATTTCCTTTTACGATGTAGCTATAAAGGAACGCACTATACGTCGTTGGTTTGGAAAGTTTCATTCGGGAGATTTCAGCCTCGAAAATGAACCACGTGTGAAGCCGGAAACGTTAGTTGATGACGATGTTTTAAGAGCGACGCACGGCGGAACGAAATCGGTGCGGGAGATTACACAAAGCATGGGAGTATCCTCAATGACAATAAGTCGACACCTTTCTCTCATAGGAAAGGTAAAGAAACTCGATAAGTGAGCAGGGGTCATAAAAGCCTTTCAAATTGACTTTAATTCCCCAGTTCCCAGTATTACCATCAAAGTTTTTCTCGCATTACTCTCCCAGAATTCATGGAATCACTTAAAGGTACAAAAGGTTCAACACCTGGCTCAGACAAAATAACTTTGAGGATGATCAAACTATTGCCAGTTCAAGTCACGTTACGATTAGTTGGTCTATATCACAGCATTTTGGATAAAGGCATTTTTCCACACGAATGGAAAAAAGGACACTTGATTCCAATCTCTAAGCCAAATTACAACCACCACTCCTTTGATGGCTTCCGGACGATCTCTGTCTTCTCCGTCTTGTCGAAATTTTTTGAAAAAAATAATCAGGAACAGTCTAAAATGGATTAGAAAAACACCTTAATTGTGGACAGCATGGCTTTAAGTAGAGAGACACATACCCTGCTCCACAAACTAGTCGAAGCAGTACACACAGAGTTGGTTTTACGTAAACTTTGCATCCTATTTTCCATGGACTTGGAGAAAGCCTTCGAAAGGGTCACCATGTGGGGAGCAATACGACTACTCCAAAATTGGAAAATTAATTTGCTCCTTCATGACGAATAGGGCTTTAATTGTCTAGGTCAATGGCTGCCAATTTACAATAACACCCATCAAAAACAGAGTCTCTCAAGGATCACCAATTTCAACATATATAAACTCTTTGTTTATGGACATGGAAGCTGACAACCAACACATTAAGTCTACTTTGACATACGCAGAGATCATTTTTGTTTTAGCGTCTGGCAAACCAGGAAAAGTTATAAAAGTGCTGGAGCGGATAATTTCGAAAGCATTAGAGTGGTTTCAAAATTCAGGAGCCACTTGGAAAAATGGAAGCTTTGCATATTTGCCGTAAAAACAGCAATACAGCAATAAATATAGGAAACGTGGAAAACGTGGAAATGGTACGCCCTTTTCAAAAAATTCCGGTGGTTGACTTTTCACTTAGTTCTTTAGAAGCACGTAAAATCGAGCTAAAATAATTATGGTGCTATGTTAAAAAATGCTATAACAATTACTTGCGCTCCGAAACAGATGACGATGTTGACGCAATAAAGGCTAAATATCGGTTGCCTTCTAGTATCTACATTTATTGCTTGAGTGAAATTATTGATACTTCGAAGAAGCTAAGTACTATCAAATAAGACGGTCTTCCAAGTGTATCTAATCCAAATTCCAATCCAGAGCAGTGTATAAAGGTTCCACCTTGTGACACTGTGATATTTTATGGCGATTATCTCACTTGGCCGTCGGTTAGAGATATGTTTACCGCAGTATACGTAAACCACCCGAAATTGTGTGCAGTTCAAAAATTATTTCACCTTCCTGAGAAAACCAAGAATGAAGCAAATGACCTTGTTACAAGGTTTCCTGTAATAGCAGATAGTTTTCAATTAGAGTAGAAAGCGCTGTCGGATCAATACGAGAATAGGAGAATTCTAGTGAACAGCCAGTTAAAAAAGATTTTTAATTTAAACGCGACTACAATAGAATCTGGTAAAAATATTAAGGATCTTCAGAGCGAGATCAAAGATTGCTTATCGATTCTCGAAGCGCATAATGTATCAACGACTACTTGCGATCCTATACTTGTTTATTTATGTTCAAATCGATTACCCAAAAATACGCTTGCATTATGGGAACAATCCATTCAGAAACCACGAGACATACCGAAATGGAGTGAAATGAATTCGTTTTTATCCAAAAATACGCTTGCATTATGGGAACAATCCATTCAGAAACCACGAGACATACCGAAATGGAGTGAAATGAATTCGTTTTTATCCAGCCGTTTGATCGACATCAAACCTATACAAGCCCAGATATCTGGAATGAACGCAGTGGTTACTGCAACTGTATCAAAGCTGTGTTCTATATGTATAGGTTCCAAATATGATCCAACTTTCACAATTGTTGCCAATGAAATAGTTCTGAAACGCTTCACAGGTGATTTGTGATGATACATAAACAAGAAGTTTCGTCACTTGTAGAATTCGAACTTGCAGATCCCCACTTTTATGAAAGCTCAAAGATAGATATGGTGATTGGTTCAGACTTATATCCTTCCATTGTACTGGGAGGACTGAAGTCCAATATTTTAGGATCTCTTTTAGCCCAGAATACCAGACCCAGATCTCCATTTCAAGAGCGTGTCAATTCTTTTTCGACATTTCTATCCCATTTTTGTGAGACTTCGGTAGATCAACAAATCGCAAAATTTTGGTAAGTTGAGGAAATATTTGAGAAAAGTCCGCAATTTTTTTTGCAAAAAATCTTTACACCGATACAACCACTCAAAACGACGATGGTCGTTACGTAGTTTGTCTGCCATTTAAAACCCCATGTCCTTCACTGAGACACTCAAGAAATCAAGCTATAAAGCAACTCCATCGCTTGGAGAAGTCGTCGGAAAAAAATCATGACCTTCGGCCAAATTACCATAATGTCCTACAAGAATATGTCACACTTCTAAGCTGTTTCATCTGAAGACATTATTAAAAACCACCAGCTATGTACTTACTATCTGCCGCATAATGCGGCTATAAAACCAGATAATACTACAACAAAGGTCCGAGTTGTTTTTAATGCTTCTTGTCAGAGAGATTTAACAACACTCATTTTAAAATGGTGTTTCTATCGTTACGTTTTTAACGCCGACATTGAGAAAATGTATCGGCAGATCATTGTTCATTCTGAACACTCGGCTTTGGAAATCCGATACTGGTAATAGTTCTTTTCATGACTATGAGCTCAAGGCGGTCACCTTTGGCGTGAACTGTGGTCCATATTTAGCAATACGTCATGCAGATGACGTGCAATCGACTTTTCCTATTGCCTCGTCAATACTCAAAAATGACGATGTACTTTCACGAGCCCATGATATTAAGACAGCAGTCCAGGCGCAAAGAGAATTCAATTCAATTTTTTTTTTCTTTTTTCAATTCAAATTTCTTTATTCATATGTATATACAAAAGTTACAAATTTAAAATATGATTTTACATGCATTTGATATGTACATATAGAATAGTTAGTGACACCTTTATTTATGAAAAATAGAGACGATGCCACATAATAAAAAAAAATAAAAAAATTACTTTGTGTGGGGTGTACAAAGGTACTCGTAGAAAAACATAAGTTCAATTCAAGAAAAAGAGGAAAAGAGGAAAGAAGAAAAAAAATAATCTTTAACAAATTAAAAGCGCTTACATACAAAATTGAATGTAAATGGCAGAAATAGGTAAATATATAGTTGAGCAAATGAGCAAATCATTTTTATTTATTTACTTTACTATATTTTAAATTGGATAACTTAGTAGAGTTTCGATTTCATGGTGATTAAAACTAAGAAGCCATGATTTAACTACTTTAGTGAATGCGGACAAATTTCTTATGGATCGAATTTCTAAGGGCAGAGTGTTAAATAGTTTGCATGAAACAATGGAGTAAAAGTTTCTGTAATTTGTAGTGCGAAAAGCAGGGACATTTACAACAAAGTTTCATTCAAACTACGAAAGTCAGAAATTGGACTCTCTAGATACCCGCCTCTCATGAAAAAGACCTTAAGGACTTTAAAATAGAATAGATGGCGCAAAGGGAGAATACTCAAGGCCCTGAAAAGGTCCATTGTGTGCGCATAACGGTGAAAACCACAAACACTACGAATTGCAGATTTTTGAGGGACAGTTAATTGCTGCAGTTTACTAATATAAGCACCACCCCAACTAGAAATCCCATATTGCAATCTTGACTGGAATACACCATAATAAACCCTTTTCGACGTGTTAATAGAGCAATACTTTCTAAGGCGGATAAGGCAACGAGTAGCAGAAAGAAGATATTTTTTTAAGGCAGAAATGTGCTTGGACCAGTTCAAGTTTTGATCTATTGTAACACCAAGATACTTGAAATTATCTACACCTTCAATTTTGAAGCAATCAATACTGCAGTTAGTATTCCTGTTGAAGATTTGACCACCTTGGATTCTGCATTGGCTGTATAACAAGTTGTGACACGGGCAGACTTTAGAATGAAATATTATGTCTAAGTCGGGGTACTCTTGCTCAGTAAGACTAATAAACATCAACTTAGTTTTACTACTAACAATAAGTTTGTGATTAGCAAACCAGCATCTAAGTAGGAAAACATCATGGTTTATATCAGCGATTAGATCTAGCGGACTGGCTGAACAATATGCAACTCCAAGGTCGTCGGCAAAAGCTGTAACTTTACCTATGAATGGGAGAGAAAATAAGGAATTTATGTATATTAGGAATAAAATTGGGCCAAGTACAGAACCTTGGGGTACCCCCAGGTTATTGGTTTTTGAACTGCTTATATTGCTTCCAATTTTTACATATTGCATTCTATCTTTAAGATAAGACTCAAACCAATTGTGTATGAATCCTCTGAATCCGACCTTATATAGTTTATCTAATAGTATGACGTGGTCAACCATGTCAAACGCCTTAGTTATATCCACAAAAAGGCCTGCACAAAAATGTTTTTTATCTAGTCCCTTATGTAAAAAGGAGCAAAAGTCCAATAGAACATCTTCCGTGGAGAGGCCAGTTCTGAAGCCAAACTGCATAGGAGAGAAAAAATTATAATGATTGAGATAAGTTAATATTCTCGTTTTAATTATTTTCTCAAAAACTTTTGAAATTGATGGCAGTAAGGAAATTGGTCTGTAGTTTGATTTATCTGTCCTGCTGCCCTTCTTAAATAACGGAATTACTACAGCGCATTTAAGTTCAGATGGAAAGGCACCAGACATAACACTAAAATTAAAAAGGTATGTTAAAATATCTACTAAGTTGGGTCCAATGTACTTGAGTACCAAATTCGATATTTTATCATTTCCATGTGAATTAGAATTAGGAAGGGAATTAATAGTTTTTAGTACCTCAAATCCCGTAATGAACTTAAACATGAAGCTGCTTCTAGAACAGTTGTTTTGAGAGCCAGCCTTAGGGCAACAGTTACACGAAATTTGCGAATTACTTGGAAAGGAAGTTTGTCCAATGGAAGCAAAGTAATTGCTGAACTCGTTAGCTATTTCCAAAGGATTTGAAATGTTAATACTTCCATTTTTAAGTACAATTGGATCTGCTTTAGTACACACTTTTCGACTAACAATACTGTTAACTACTTGCCACTCTTTCTTAAGATTTCCACTTGCCGCTTGTATTTTCGAACGAAAATAGTCATCCCGAGCTTTTTTAACTTCTTTTGTCACTTTTGTGCAGAATTTATCAAAACGATTTTTTAAATTTGTATTCAAAGGATGTTTCCAACATTTTTTTCCTAATTTGTTTTTGATATTTATTTTTTTGATAAGGGTACGAGTTATGCAAGGCTTAAGGCGACACTCCGATTTTTTGTATTATATAGTGTAAGTAGATGCGCTTATGTAATTTTTCAGAATACTAAGAAATGTACTATATGCTGAGGAAGCATTTCTTTCAACATAAACACTTTCCCAATATTCATAACGTAGCCTATTGTTCAATTCAGAAAAGTTAATTTTATCAAAGCTGGTTTTATATGATACGTTTGATTTCCTGCATATTATATTTTCAAAAAGGATTCCCGTCATACAATGATCACTTATATGTAGATCCAAGTTAATACCAGCAAGGGAATCCAAAGCAATATTCTCAAACCGAGCAAAACCATGGTCGAGGCAGGAGCCTGAAATTGGTATAGTAGGCTCAGCAATAAAAGATAAAAAACCATGTTCAGCCATGATCGCTTGGTAGGAATCAGAAACGGAGTTAGAACATAAGATATCTAGATTAAAATCACCTAGGATAACAAGATTTCCAGATCGTTCATTGGCTAACAAATTTGAAAATTCATCCAAAAACAAATTCGGAGAAGAAGAATGAAGTCTGTATACACAGATAAAATTGTGAATATTGCAACAAACTTTAATGACGTCCGCGCTTTTTAAATTAAAAGTTTTTACATCACACTCATACAAGTTTGATATAAAAACTCCCACTCCACCGGCAGAGTACGTATCATTCGTATTAGGAAAAAAATTATAGTTTGGAATATGGTAATCTCCACTCTCGCAAGAGTAGATCCAAATTTCAGAAACAAATACTATATCAGGCAGGTTAACGAGAGCTTCTAGATTCACCATCAGTAAGTCGAAGTTTTGTCGTAAACTACGTATGTTTTGATGTAAAACGAAAAATCATTTGCCATCTGATTTACATTTAAAATAGCTTTCTAAATTATTACGTATGGTTTTAATAGTGGGGCTGTCGCACATAAGATCACAGCTATCGTTCATATTATTGTGCTTGAAGAGCATTAATACGAGTATCCTCAAATGATCTTATGACAACAGCCTCACTATTATCACATTTTCTCATCAAAATACGAGAATTACGGAACCATAAGTATTTGTATTTAAACTCTGTTTTAAATTTTTTAGCTGCCATAATTAAAGCTTTAAAATAGTTTGTTAAGCTGTCATTAATAAAAATATTACTATTGCTACCGTCAATAAATAGCGATGAGTTCAGTTTCCTCCTTGCAATTGATAGATGCTTTAAACTCAGCAGGATTTTCCGTGAGGAAATGGACTACCAATTGTTTAGACTTGATTAAAGAATTCCCTGCTTCTCATCTCTACAGCCAAGATTTTCTTAAACTTGAAGATAAAAGTATATCAAATACTCTTTGGATTCAGTGGAATGCTAGATCTGATAGTTTTCACTTCTTTTTTCAATATTGAAAGAAGATGGATTGTTTACTAAGCGAGCAGTACTTTCAGTAATAGCAAAATAGCAGGATGGCTACCGCCCGTACTTATTGCTACCAAAATCATTATGCAGCAAATCTGGCTTGACGGGACGTCTTGGGACAAACCTCTTTTGCCACTACGTGTCGTCGCTGGAAAACGTTCTTGTCTGTACTTTCTGACATACAAAAGATTCAGTTTCCACGTTGGATTCATTACAGTCCGAATGATTTTATACAAATTCATGGGTTTTGTGACGCTTCCGAGCGAGCTTATGCTGCCACTTTTTATTTTCAAATTCAGCACGATTCTGGAAGTTGTTCTTCCCATCTATTGTGCTCTAAAAGTAAGGTAGCTCTGGTTAAACGATGTCCCCTTACCAAAATTAGAACTTTGTGGTGCTGTTATGTTGTCAAAACTTTTTCAAATGGTCATAGCTGAGCTTAACTGCTCGAATTACGAATAATTTTTTGGACAGATAGTTCAATAGTTTTGGCATGGTTAAATAAGCCTTCTAGCTCATGGAAAGCATTTATAGCTAATCGAGTCTCACAGACTCAATCTTTTGTACCAAATATCAAGTGGAGTCATGTCAGATTTGCCGATAATCCAGCAGATTTGGCGACTAGAATTCTTTCGCCAACAGATCTCGAGGCAAGCAATTTATGGTGGCATGGCCCTATCTGGATTTGCCAAAAACACACTGAGGTTAAATACCTCGAAATGGAACCCATAAAGGTAAATCTAAATACAATTTTGCCCAATATTGAAACAATAGTTGGAAGGTTTTCCTCATGGTCTAGGTTATTGCACGTCATATGCTATATTTTACGGTTTTGGCACAGAACAATTCCTAGGTTTCAAAATGGTTTCCTTTACGAAACCAGCCTTATAACTCAAAAGGAAATTTCTAACGCCAAGAACTTGGTTATTAAGCTGACTCAAACGTTTTATTTTCAAAACGAATACTTAGCTCTACTGAAAAATGAACCTATTTCAGCAAAAATTCAGGAGGGGATAATACTCACCCCAATAGTTGTATTAAAAACAAGAGCTTGAACTTAATCGAGCATTGACCAATCTTCCAATACATCATGTACAGCAGCCGATAACTTCAAAATCAGTTCTTTTAGTCCAAGGAGTTGCTCTATATATGGGGCAGTTGCAATAATTGGAAGTCTGTCAATTTTCCCTTGCCCAGTTCTAACAGGAAGAAGTTTAGAGTCCCAATGTACTCGTGTAACAGTGAAGCTCAAACTTAAATCGACTATTCTTTTTGGCGGGAAAGTCTAATAGAAATTTTACAGGGTCTTTTGCCAAGAAGTTATCAGAAATCCCGCAGCTGATTTGCTGAATTTGCTGGACCTTGCAGGCCAACCGATCTTTTTAAGACAACGTAGGAACCAAACAACACCTCATTTACAAGATTCGGTGGACAGAAAGCGTGCTCTTTGGACGAAACCCGGCACAAGGAGACCATCTATTGTATTTTGCGACAACTATAGACTGGACAGTCTTCTTAACATCTTGCACAACATCTAGTCTGGTATATTGTATGAATGCCTGAAACCATCTTCTAATGCTTATATTTGCCTCTATTAGTGTTCGATGTGTCAGCATTACAACAAAAATTCACATTTGTCAGCGTTGAGGAGAAAACATAAAGTGAACTCTAAGATCTGTACAGAGCGTCATTCTTGGGAGATTTTTTGAGGACTTTTCTTCGGCAATACCACTTTATGTGTTACGCTTGTGAAACACCACGATCTTCAGTACCTATAAAAATTATGATGACGATAAGTCCGTCAATGTCAAAGGGTTCTTTCGCATTTTTTTTGGAAATGAGTAGAAATTCCGAAAAGCTGGTTGCTTGCTTCACAATACAGTGGGTCACTATTTGACTTAAAGGGAGAAGGAAAGGCCTTACTGCCTCCAAACAAAAGGAAACTTCACTGAGGCAGTAGTAGTAATTTATCTACTGAAGTCTCCACTTTATTATCTTTAAAATTAAAGCCGAAGTCCTCTGCGATATCGCAAAAAAAATCTTTATGAAATTTCGATTAAGGGGGCGTGTACCCGGCTTTTTGTATATACGAGTGACAACAAAATTTCAAACTTAATCTGGCTCACTGTTATTTCAGTGTAACAACTGAAATGTGACCAGAGTTTCAGTTGGCAAAGGACCATTCCGCAGCACATGAAATGCCACAAAATCTATGTCACATTCGATTACAAATCTTCTTAGGAGCCATCCTTCAAAGGACAGATAGACCTTATTCGCGCACGGCAAATGCCAATTATCAAGCCATACTTGATTCGGATCTCATTAGTGACTATTCTATCTGAAAGGATAAGTTACAAATGACTAAATGCAGTCGGTACAAGGACGTCAAAGGTTTGCTGAACGAAAAAAGTATGGAAACCCACGGTTGGATCCCACTGGATATTTACGTGGTAACCTTTGTTTACATATTACTAAACCAACAGTTTAGGGGCTAGTGTTCGTTCTGATTTGTTTTTGATTTACATTCTAATTTAATTGAATTGTTTACGGCCCTAATCTCGTTTGAACATTTAATTCTTTGTTCCATTAACCTAATAGATTGTGATTGTGCAGTGTTTACTTGTTGCGGGTTTTCCGTATTAGATACAGATGCTTTGGGGTATTTCCACACCCAATAAATGCGATTAATCTCTAGTTTGCTTATCGACAATGTGCTTGTAAGCAGGTGACTTATTCGTATACATACTGTACAGTGTCTCGTGCCCAGTAATCCGGTATAACTTGTGTCTTGTGTTTTCCTTTAATTGGCTTTTCGTGTTGTTAATTACCGATAACATTAGGAAAAAAAGCAACTGAATTATATACTGGATTAGCACTGAATCGATGAAGTCTCTATTTAACACATATCGGCCCCTCATTATTTATCAAAGTTTAGAGCAGGCATGAAAGCCCAGAATTCTAACTGAAGCAAACAAAAAACAAGATGTTAGCCGTTGGTTTGGTAGAATTCGTTTGGGTAGGAAAAATACTAATTCCGATTTCCTGGGCAATAATAAATCCGTTTTGTAAACCATTGTCGACTAGCCGAAATGGGTGCGAACAATGCCGCCAAGAACTTCCTGATAAAGAGAACTCGTATTGTCCTATTAAAATTTAGGACAAGTTAATCTGAAAATTGTCAAAAAACAGGTTAAGCCCGACCGGTCAAGGTCGAAAGGCATTGGAAAAGCTGAGAAAAAATCTCAACTCTCCGCCGAGAAGGAGAAAATTGATTACAAATTTCAAGTGAATTAGAAAACAGAAAACAGTTTTAGACTTTAGCTAAAAGTTTCAATCAATGATCTAAGCTGAATATATTTCTCTTAATACGCAATCGATATACGGACTTTAGTTTGTTTTGGACATTAGCCTTTGGTTTGTGTCCGGTAAGTTTTTCTCAGTCTTCTGAGAAATGTATGGGAGATTGTAAGACTTGTAATTAGTCTTGCTAACCGCGGTTTTAGGCTTTAAAATAAAAGAACCTCCTTTTATCAAGCATGCAGTTCTAGTTACATTTAAAGAAAAAATAATTCAATTTTGCAAAAAGTTAAAGGTCAGGCCTGGGATACTATGTTTTAACGAAATTGTAGATTATACGACACCCGTGACCAGATAAGAACGACAGGAACAAAAACGTTTAAATATAACAACAACGGTGTGGCTTTATTTTGAAGCTACGTTCATGTGGAATAGCACATCATTCAACTGGCCGCCGCGCCTTCGCTGGCACTGCTTCGAACGGTTGGTCCATTTTTTTATGACTCGGTGCAATATGTGCGGCATTATTCCGTCAATAGCGTGTCGAATGTTGGCCTCGCGCTCATCCAAAGTGGTTTGTTGTTAGCGTAGACTAAGAACTTGACGAAGCCCCAGAGAAAATAATCGAGTGGTGTCAATTCGCATGATAGCGGCGGCCAATTGACGAACGCTCGCCGTGAGATGACCCGGTCACCAAATTTCTCCTTCACAACTTCGAACTTGTATGGCATGTAGCGCCGTCTTGTAGAAGCCACAGCTCGGATACATCGATGTTGTCGAGCTCTAACTACAGAAAGTCGATTAACATCGCTCTTTACCTGAGACCATTGACGGTAGCCCTGTCTCCGTCCTCATTTCGAAAGAAATAAGGTCCGCCATGCCATAAACCACACCAAACAGTCAGTCTTTGTGGATGCATTGATGCCTGGCCGAACACTTGTGGATTATACTCAGCCCAATAATGGTAGTTTTGCTCGTTGACATATCCCCTGAGCCAAAAATGGGCCTCGTCTGAGAAGATGATGACCAAAAACTGGATCTCCGGCCAACATTTCCAGCGCCCAGTTAGCGAAGTCACGGCGTTGTCTATGGTCGTCCGGCTTAAATTATTACGTCAGCACAATCTTATACGGATATAAGCCCAAATCCAGCCATAAAATAAGCCCGGTTGACTCTCTGGCGATGCGTACTTACACTTTTAGAAAATCGTGGTCTACCATATACGTCATAGACATTGCGACTAAAGCGATAGAAGAGGAAAAATGGCGATGGGGCACAAAAGAATATTGCTCAGTGGTAACACTTGATGTAAAGAATGCGTTTAACTCTGTAAGCTACACCACGTTATCTACTTAAGATAGTAAGAAGCTATCTCAACAATAGGCAGCTTCAATATCAAGCAGAAGATGGTATCAAACATTACAATGTCTCTGCAGGAGTACTACAGGCATCAGTACTAGGTCCATTATTGTGGAATATTATGTACGACGGAGTAATACGACTGGAGCCGCTGCCACGAGAAGTTCACACAATAGTTTTCGCTGATGACATTGCTATTGTTACGGTCGCCAAACAGAATCTGGTACAAATGCTGCTACTGCTCAAATAAAAGCTTGACAATGCTCAGCTGGACTTGAACTTGCTGACCACAAAACCAACGTGATAATAACCAGTCGTCCAACGTTCCGGGTTGGAAGCTAAACAATTCGGTATAAAGGAGCACTGAAATACCTGGGGTAATGTTAGGGAATAGACGGCAGTTTGCACCACATGTCTTCTATGCCAGCGAGAAGGCATCTTTACTACAAGCGGCATCATCACGATTTCTACTAAATATCGGTGGACCTGTTTATACTAGAAGGGTGTAACCAGAGTGATCAGCTCGGTTCTGCTTTACGCTGCCCTCGTTTGGGCCACAGCACTATTCAGATAGGATGCTAAGAAAAAACTGTCGTCCATATAGTTGCACATTAAGGACAATATGTGGCTTTCGAACGATATCGAATGAAGCAGCATATGTTATAACTGGAATGGTACCCATCGGCATATTCGCGGATGAGATGTTTAGGGTATACAACAAAATTGCGTCAAACTGCCACGTAGAAATGCATGAAATAAAATGGATTAAAGAGAAGGAGAGGATAACCTCAATAAATAAGTGGCAAATTGGAGGGAACAACACCACACAAGGCTGATAGAAGTGTGGGTAAACCGGTCACGGAGGTTACCGTAAATATTTGCAACGTTTTGGACACGATAACTCCTTCCGTCCAAATGACAACGAAAATGCGGAGCATGCAATACATTATTGCACTCATTTCGCAGAAAGATGAATAAACGTACCGAGTCCACAGTCCCTCATCGAACATATCTTACGGATTAGAGGAAAATTGGGATGGTATTTGTGAGTTTATAACCGGTGTGCAGAAAGATCTCAGTCGAATCGAACAGGTACAACGTGCTGAAATAGCAAGGACTCAAGAGATAGCATAGATGCTGAACAGCCCCGCGAAGTACAATAATACCTCAAGGGGGACCGCGGCGAAAGTGGTTAAAGTGTACGTACGCATACTCCTGAGATTGGAACATTCAGGGGTATGAATCGTGCATGCTTGTGTTTGGAGCTACTAGTATCTTTTGAACATTACACATCCTATGGCACAGCCATAAACAAAAAAAAAAGAAGCAAGGCTCCCACTAAAGAACAAATCCGAGAAACTAATGGAAACCCTGATGCTGAGATTCTCCGGATCTCAAAGAGATAAGAAACAAGGCAGCTGAAGTTAAAAGTGTTATGAGAGAGCAAGCAAATGTAAAAACTCTCAACCATCGTACTGTCACCGAGCTCAAAGATGTCGATGAGGTCTGTAGAGGATGTCTGTAAAGCTAGAAAACGCAATGCAGAATTGAAGGTATGTCACTTCCAAACATTCTGTCACTGAGGAAAGCGTATGGCGAAACAGCCTCCCCGCAGAACACACAAAGTTGCTACTTAGAGAAAGAAAGTTTGAAATTGGCGGGATCATCTGCTGTTGCTGATGATGCTTTAAATGCTTTAAATGCCTTGAGTTCGGCCACATAGCTACACAATGCAGAAGATCGCTCCAAGCTATGAAGGAGATGTGGAATAGAAGGCTACCATCCTACACGTTCTGCAAGAAAAACCATCCACGCGATATAAATCACGTACCTAGCAGCAGATGTCTAGTCATCCGGAGAGCTCTTATAAACAAAATATCGTGATGATATTACAAATAAATCTGAACCACTGTAGAATAGCTCAGGATATCTTTGTACAAAAGGCAAAGGACGAAAAGACGGACGTTATCATGATCAGCGAGCCCTAAAAGTATCCCGACCAAAACAATAACTTTATCTGTGACAAGCCAATACCTTGCAAGAAGCAAGAGAACAAGCAAAACATTTTTACAGCTGTTATGCTAGATCCAGCTTGACGGCCAGAGAATAGCAACTGATGATGAGCAATGACTGACTGCGGATGCACTCTACAAATCTACAGTGGTTATGGGAGGCAGTGGACTCAGACGACAGACTCTACTGGAAATCTTCGGGCTTCTAGCAACAACTTAGTTATTGGAAAGCGGTAGTTGGCTCCATCGTCGACATCATCTTTGCAAGCAACTCTATTCTAGGTACCTCCACTTGATGAGTTAGTGAGTAATATTCTCATAGGCGAGGCGATATTAATGGAGATGCATCAATGTCTAGAAGAGCAAATAAGAGGAAGGTCTCACCGTGTTACTGATGGAACGATGAAATAAAGGCACTCCAGACAAAGTGCTTCAGCATATAAGAAGATGACCAGGCTTCCAACAACGGCTGGACACTTTTAGACTGGCGAGACGCTACCTAACTAGAGCCATCAAAGAATGCAAAACCATGGGGTTCAGCATATAAAATCGTGATGGTGAAACTAAAAAGTTATAGGACTCCCCGATAACAATGCTGAAATCCGTAGAAGAGCACCTTTCCCAGGAAACATCCGCGACTATGTGCATATTCATAAAAGAAGTTAATCCAGAGGAAATCTCAATAATCACCATGGAGGAGTTGCTAAGGTTATAATAGGGAAGATTGGAGACAGCGCAGCCCCTGGACCCTGTTGGTTATTTTCCAACTATGTGCGGACCTTAAGCTATTTGGATACAATTTTCGCGATCAGGTTTTGTGTGCATGATCACTACCAGGGAATTCCAAAAGCGGGGAAGAATTGCGCCACAGATACCTTTTCCTCTTCATCTGTGTATCACAGGCAGGAATCATTTTGAGGAATACTCATTCACTGTGCACATCTTCCAATGACACAGTATGCAGTAATTACGTTTTTGAGCTTGAACATGTCTTTTCTCTTGAGGTTGATTAGGTCCCTTAATATGACGGATCTCAGAAATAGTTTGAAAATGTGTGATTTGTTTGGTGTAGGACATTGTTGACTTGACGTTTTCAAGCATGCTTCTAGATGTTCCTAGGGATTAGAGTCTGGCTACTTTGTCAACAACGCAGTTTTGTGCGACGTGCCAACAGATATTATCTTATACTGGTTCGTCATCAGTGTTCCAAGTTAGGGATCTGAAAACTCCTTGACTGCAGAAGCCTATTACAATATTCGAAGGGACTTTGGATTCAGGCTGAGCCAAACCGTGGCCTGATGAATACTGTACAGTATGTAGACAGACTGAAAAATAAGTGTATGCAAACGTTTTCAGAGAGAACCCCTGCGGCAGAACTGTTGAAACTACTTTCAGGTTATTGTAAAGGTCGGTTGATACCAGCGTAGACTGGCATGTCCTACAATAAGCTTCTGTTATTGTTGAGTGTCTCACATCGTGAGGCTTAAGTTTATTGCAATCTGCATGTCAAAAAAGTTCATAGTTGCTTCGCTTTTGCTTAGTAGTTAAATGTGCCACGGATAAATGATAAAACATCCTGTGGCGCTTGCTGTGAGAATTATGACAACACCGCGGAGAATAATCTCTCCGTGTTAGTACTGTAGGCACTTTATAACTGAAGTCCTTACTCATCTTTCCACGAAAAGCTAAGAAATTTTAACAAGAGGAACATACAAAGTGCACAAGGATCTATGACTGAGTAGCCTGTTCAGCCGGAAAAAAGTCCTTAGGTGGGAAATGTCTACAAGGCAGTATAATTGAGACCCTGTGAACCCCAGCCTACAGCTCTCTTACACGAGTAATTTGCTTTCTATCTCAGATTGCTGTCCATGATGGTGCTAAGATACCTGACACTCCTCAAGTGGCTCAGAGTGATGCAACTTAAATTGAGTGATGATCCAAGATATCTTGATTTCTCAGGTCCCCTTATCAGTCGATTTATTAGACATTAGAGTCCACAATGTGACTCTCTAGCTAAGAATACCAAGGCCTACAAAAGCATCTATGTACTGACGTATTAGGGTCCATGTTTTTTTTTTTGTTTTGGTAGGAGATGACTATGTGATCATCGAGACTTTGTATGTTAAAGACCCGAATCATCAACTTTATCGAAACCGGAAACAAAAATTGTTAGAGAACAAAATTTGCTTGGAAAATATTTAAGCCAGCCAGTGATGGTTCTGATGTGCGAGATTTATTGCAGCGACATTATCGCAGTTTTTTGGGCGAATGAATCTCAACACTTCGTTCCCTAAAACTCATCATGCACATCATGTAAAGATAGAAAAGATCTCACCAACTTTGAGTTCACAGTTAAAGGCGTTCAAGAAATTTTATAAATTATATTGGCGACAAGAACTAACATCGTCATTACAACCAACTAGTATCGGGATAGTTTGTTGGGATGTAAACATTGGGAGTCACAAGTGAACCGCATTTATGTCGTCAATATTTCATAGTATGACAACATTTTCCGCTCAATATTTCTGGTGATTTTTGAATTTCTGAACTAAGATTTGCTGAGAAAGAATGTATGACACGTATGATACTGACTAACCAAATTTGTCAATATCCGACATGAGACCTAATGCAGGATTAGATAGGAGTAAATTAACTTTAAAGTGAACACTGGGACAGAACTGACTTGTGAAGAATTGGCACTTTCTCACTCTGTAAGGAAGGAAATGATCACACTTCAAAATTAATTTCCAAGCAAATAGGAATCGCTGGGTAGTTGTGTAGGGAAAACCATTTTTTTTTTTTGTTTATCAAATGCCGTTTGTTTAGTCTGCTATCTAGTTTCTTAGAATTAAATCAAAATTTTGAATCTACTGCTACTGTAAAGTAGCATATACTTGAAAATCAGTTTCTCTTGTGACTCATTCTTCTTCGAAAAATGTCCATTAACACACAATCAAACGGAAGTAACTACCAGCTTTGCTCTGAAAATTTTAACTGGCAAGTATACACAAACGTGATAAAGGTTTCCCTCGATTTATCAAAAAAAAAAAAAAAAAAAAAAACCTGTTTCTTCATAAAAACTACAACTTAGCCTCAATTTTCACTCTCCATACCGCCACCCGTCGTATCTAAGATTACCTAATATTCTGTTAATGTGATCTCATAGCCTATCTACTCGTACTTCCGCTAAAGATCAACTAATCTGCGCATCAAATCAATTGATGATGGAAAATCTCGTAAAAAAATATAAACAACACAATGTCTACGTTTCTATGTTTTTTTTTTTTTTTTTCAAACATCAAGGGCTCTAGCTATCATAGCATGAGAAACATTCATTTGCCGAAAGATCGTCAAGGCTTTCCGTGTTTTCTAAACAAAAACAAGCTCAAATGAGGCGTGATTTTTACTCCGCCCTGCTACATTGAGTCGGTAGATAGATCCTTATAATTCTAAGTGATAGGTCTAACCTGTCAATTATAGACAATTACTCGCCACCATTATAGGCTTGAATCGCTCTAACCGCCTTGGAGAGTCCTATGCATTTTCCCCGTAGCTTAGGTTGCGCCACCGATCTAATCGTAATTAAGTGTGGCCATCGTTAACTTTTCTCCCGTTCGACAAAAGGCTGCAAGCTTATTTTAACTTAACTACGCCTTCCTGTTCAAAGTCTTTTGAGAGAGCTTGGCATAGGTATGGGGATATGGGTGCTTAGTTACCCATCAAAGTGGCTGGCGGATGTGCTTCAGTGTAGCATGAAACCACCATAAATAGCTTCAAAGTTACCACCACCAAATGACAAACGATCATCATCATCAGAATCGTGATCATCAAATAGAAATCGTGTCGTTTAGAGTAGACCAATGGCAATGACATAGTCACACAATTCTCGGGGGACGGCGTCATCATTTTCATTTTCAAAACCGATTACGATTACCAGTACTCGTACACACTGCAGAGTAATGCCATCCATCGCTAGCAGCGTATTCGAATATTCGTATTCGTACTCATAGATGATAACATACGAGTACATACGTTCTATAACTACTCGTATCTAACTGAACTGTGACTGACACAAGTATAGTGACTCTGACTACACACATCCGGGGGATGTTGTAAAAATTTTTTTTTTTTTTTAAGATATTCCATTCATGAAAAAGTTCGTAGTCACTCAAAGATACAAGCAGATACTCGTTCTCGTGCTCGTACAATCATACACAGATTACATCAAACCACTCAAACCGATCACAATTGATCAAGTGACTGACTATATCTGGTCACAGATTCTGGAGGTCATCGCTCGTTATTTGGATCTCTCGAATCGGCCCGATACATTGTGGTTTTTGGGTCAGCATTGGGCCTGGTGGCGTTCAGAGCCGTAGCCAGATCCAAAAACACAATCAGAGGCAGAGCTGTTCGCAAGATCACTGGCACTCGTAATAACAATGATTCGTGATGTTGCGCTGAATTGTGTACGAGTATTTCGTTTGGATTGGATCACTTGTATTTTTATGTTAATAATGACTAACACTGATTTGGAATTCGGATGTGCGGATGGAGCGTGTGAAGTGAAGTGTGTTGTAGGTGTAGAAAACCGCTGACTAATCGGATTGAAGTCTGGGATGTTTTTGGACGATGAAGTAGTTTGGGGGAAAATTTTGCAGATGCAATTGTAGGATTGAAAATTGATGATGTGAACATGGACAGTGTGAGAATTTCTATTCGCTTAAGATTGCAATGCCTCGACAGTTAGTCACTGATGGGTAGTTGCTTTGAAAAAAATTATTTGTCAACACCGGATGTTTGTCTTGAGACATATGGGACGAGAATTCGGAATAAAATGCCACAGATGTTTACCAACTGACATTTTATAGTTAAAATGAAGTCAGTCCTCTTAAAGAATCTGATGCTGTAAATCTTCTGACATGATTTAGAGGGTTCTTTTAATTTGTTTTTGCCCTTTCATGACACTTCAGTGGAGCAGAGACTTAAGCTCAATCAGTGTCTAATTGATGGCTCTTTTTGAACTCTGTGTGGGCCTTTGCTTTTGCTTCGTTTTCCCTATGCGACATATGTAGTTACCTCGATCAAAATCAATAGTACGGAATGTGAAAATCTTTCTTTTCTTGTCGAGGGAAGGCTATCCTGATCTTAAACTGCACAGATTAGGACCAATCAAATTCGTAACAAATGCCCCCAGATTTACTGATAAAGGGTTTTCCAATAGGGACTTGACAACTTTGAATTTAATTTGTGAACGCAGTCTTTCACTAATCATCAAACTGTCACTGTCAATTTATGCAGTAAACTCAACATTTTCATCATGGTAAAGTACACGAACGAGCAACGTCTGCAAATTATACCGAAATTCGGAGTCGGTGACTGCAACTTTAAGAGCGTTAACTCCAATTTTCGGTCGTAATTCCCGCCCTAGTAGACAGGCAATAACAAGTTTAGTGCAAAAATTTGAGTCGTTGTGTGATGTTGCCGTGTCAGTGAGACAACGGGTTGTTCGAAGTGTCGAAAATATCGCTGCCATTCAGGCGTCCGTAGCAAATGATCCAAATCAGTCAATTCCACGGCGTTCTCAAGAATTGGGCATCGCTCAGACTACATTATGGGGTATTTTGCGTAAGGATCTTGGTTTACACCCATACAAGATCAAGCTGACTCAAGAATTGAAGCCGATGGATCATTTGAAGCGACGTACGTTCTCCGATTGGGTTCTGGAGAAGATGATGAATTTCATCGCAAAATCATCTTCAGTGACGAAGCTCATTTTTGGCTCAATGGGTTCGTCAATAAGCAAAATATGCGTTATTGTTCGGGTGAAAATCCACATGTGCTTCATGAATCACCACTTCATCCACCAAAAATAACTGTTTGGTGAGGTTTGAATGCCGGCGGCGCTATTGTGCCGTCGACGATAACGATCGTCACGTTACTGTGAATGGTCAGCGTTATCGCGCCATGATCACCCATTATTTTTGGCCCGAATTGGAAGGTATGGACTTGGACGCCAAGTGGTTTCAACAGGATGATGCCACAAGCCACACTGCACACGTTACAATCGATTTATTGAAGAGTAAGTATGGTGAGCGTGTTATCTCAAGAAATAGGCCAGTCGATTGGCCGTCTCGTTCGTGCGATTTAACGTCGTTTGACTATTTTCTGTGGGGCTGCGTTAAGTCATTGGTTTATGCCAACACGCCGACGACGTTGGAAGAGCTCAGAGCCGACATTGAACGCAAAATAGCGGCCGTAATGTGTGGCCGAGTCGTTGAAAATTGGGTCCAACGAATCGACCGCTTCAAACCTGCCCGCGTTGGCCATATGCACGAAGTCGAGTTCCATTCATAAATGTTTTGATTGTACTTCAAGCCGATAATAAAGTTTTTGAAATGTCTCAAATGCTTTGCGTTTTATTTAAAAAAAGTTGTCAAGTCCTTATTGGAAAACCCTATAGTATGGCCGACAGCCCAATTTAAACAACAACAATGTCACGGAAGTTGGCACAGTTGAGGGTATCTCTTTCTTAACACGAGAATCGGACGTACCGTTCTGACCAAGTTTCGCAACTGACAACTTCAAACACTGCAGCCAGTGGGCTGTATTGGATTTAATTTCGCATATTTTGACCTTTGCTCGACGTTGGCCAATTCGTAATGACACGTAATCGATATCGACATCATATCTTGGCTACATCTACAATACATACATAGTAGTCTGACTTGTTCATGCCACCAACATCCAAATTCTTGCCGGGAAATTGTCCAAGTTCAAATCCTGAGTGTGACTATCCTTTAACAAGGCGCGTTTCAGATCTTTTGGTCTGGACGATTTCTGGAGTCGAACGGGCGGCAGGAGATCTACTCGTATGATAAGCAATTTCCCTCACTTTTGTCACAGAAATCATGACATAGAAGATTTAAAAGATTTTTGGATCAGTATGTAGAAAGCGGAGACCTTGAGAAGTATAATGGTTGGAGAATCAAAAATCCTTACGCAAACCATAGTCTTTACGTCTTGCAATATTGTTTGCCTGCCGTATGTGGTTGATGTTAAGAATCAAAATACGAATGACTATCCTACCTGTTGAGGTAACTAATCTTCAGTTGATTATCTTTCTTGATGAGATTTCCCTTTAGGTCTCCGGAACTAACTGATTGTTGCTTTTAATAACCGTTTCCGAAATTCTCCATATTTGTCTCGCATACCTAATCCGAGGTAACATACATGAACTCGACGAGTCTATTCTGCAATAGTCTAAGCCCGTCTTAGAGGAGAACAACGACTTTGTCTAAGTCCCTCGACCTAAAATACCTCAGCTGTCCTTATGACATCATTTCTTCTCAAAGTATTTGCCGGCTTCGCTGCGCAGCGAAGGGTTGCCACCTGCAAACCTCTAGTCAAATATTGGCAACCAAACCCCAAAATGTTCACATTGCGGTCGACGCAAATACGGACTACAGACTACGGAGCCAGTATTTACTCGGGCGTCTGTTTACTTACAGCTAAGGTAAAAATGTGGATATCCCAAAAGCCAAAAGCTACAAAAGATACTTCTAGAGTCTTTCCAAAACTTGGTCACAACACAATGAAACCTGTATTTTGAAGAAGGTTTTCGATAAATACATGCAATGAAGCAGGAGGCCTACAAGAAATTCCGCTGAGTTTATCAAAGGGTCTCATTTACGAAAATATTGCAGAGCGAAACGAAAAAGCTTTAGTTGCCGTCTACTCTTGCAAAAAGGGGTTTCGGCTCAAGGTGTGCTCAATAGCTCAAAGTCATGCATTGAGTGTACACTAGGGTCGTTGAAAAAATTCTCATTTACAGCACAACGGTCAGATGGTCCGTGCTGCAAAAACGAAATACCACAATAGGCTACCTGCATAGGCATCACCGTCGCATTAAAAACCTCACTAACAGCGCCCCTCTAAACTCTACCTTATACTCCACCAGTTAACATGTTCGGCATGCAGCTTGCCCCGAACGTTGTGACTAAACTGGAGGACACTCAGAAGCAAGAAAGAAACTAATACTAGGGCACGCTAGTCTAATCAAGGCACCCCACGACTTCCTACAATCAACGTACCTTCAACTCACTGAAATTGACTTCAACTAAGACTCTAATCACAAGGAATTAAGGAAGAAACGACTAAAGGTATTGGCTTCCCGGTGTCCATCAGTAAGTCCATATCCACTTTCACGGACTTCTCTAAAGACATGTACAAATATTTCAGTCTACCCACACACTCTAGCGTGTGTCATACAAACCAAAGTCTCAAGTACTCATCGTGTCGCCGCTGGGCTTAACCTAATTGCAATACCCTCGACAAATATTTCAATATACCTAGTACGAGCCTAAGTAAATATTTTTCAAAACTTTTTTCTTTCTATATACTGTGTCAATCAGTGGCTACATATTGTAGCCAATTCAAAATTTCCACTGTTCGGACAAGGGCGCGCTTCAAAGACTCAATATCGAATAGAGCAAGCCATAGTCACCAGAACGGATCATAGTCTTGTAGTCTAATGGATTGAGGTCTGTATTACCAGATAACCAATCATACTTGGAAATGAAGCTCGGAACGTGGTTTTTAAGCTATGTTTGAGTCGTTTTTAGCGGAGTCTTTTTGAAAGATCCACGGTTTATTTGTGAACAGTGTTTTGTTGGGGGGCTCCACAACGCTCTCTAAAACCTCCACTTGGCATACTTTTCCTTTTGTAGGCGACCCCCCAACAAACCATCACAGAAGCTGGTGCCCACGTTGAACTCTCGGAATGAGTTCAGACACATGTCGTGATGACAGAGCATACACTCTATCGTGCTGTTTGTTGAACTATTCTTCAGCGTTGAAAATTTTCTCGTCAGTAAAATGAATTCGCCTGTGACCGTTATTCGTGTCCTGGCGAACTAAGGCTTTCAACTTTGACTTACTTCTGTGAGTGGGTGACCGATGTGTCACTTGTGTGCGTTGAGGCCCAAGTCACGTTGTAAGATGATATCCAACCCGCGAGATATGACTTTTTGCTTGCACTGCTGATTTCAACGTATTCGATTCTCGACGGCATTGATGACTTGTGTTGTCGACTGTTCCACCAGTATCCTCAAATAACTTCAAGGTACGATACGATTCATCGGGCGGAACATCCTAAAGATTTCGCCTTTTTCGTAGCCGACAACACAATTTTCGATCGAGCCCATTCCATGATTACAAATAAATGAAGTTTACGCTTATTACGCGGGAACTTTGCATAAATATCACTTCTCAGATAGCTGTCAAGATGAAGTGAATGCTTTCATTAGTTATTGAGAATGAATGTGTTCACTTTCTGAACCAAAACATTTGCTAGTAGTAGGTGCATAAACAGCAAAGTAGCCATCAGATACCTTACTTTGCGCACCATAAAATCCATTAATGACAAAACCAAACAACATAGCATCACACTTTGTTATTTTCCAGAACATCTCACCCGCACAGCTAATGAGGCACAACACGGAACACTAATCATCCAAGTCGTGCAGTATGGCTTGAACTTTTTCCAACTCAAATGAAAATATTCTTTGAGCAAAAAACTTCTCGAAGGGTGAACGTTAACTCGTTTACGTACTCGATGCGGAGAGTTGTTGGATGAGTTCCATTCTCGCTGCACCTGTTCAAAAGTATCATTCATATTACTCAGACCTTCTGTGTTTCAATATAACTCCTGGCCAGAAATTGAGACTTTGTCCAAAGACAATGGTTTCGACCTCAGTATGCTCCATACTTCCGTTATGATTGCCAGCCTGGTGAACAGCATAAAACAAATAAATCAAAGGTCCAGACATCCGATAACGTTTGACCGGTATTCGAATTCGTTACCAAGTGAGGTCCAGATTGACTTCCAATTTTTGGATCGTTGCTGTCCATGCTCTCTATATCTTTGACTTTTCTGGTCAGGTTGCTGTCAGAGCACAGCTCGTCATGTTGCCTCTTCTACCGACTAATGCGAATGTTTTCAAAACTAAACATCATTTTCGTTTCTGGAAAATATCCTCTTTATAGCAATATAACATACACCTACTATACTCCATGTCAAGTACGACTTTCGATCAAAATAAACGCACCCGGTATCCGAATGCTAGCCCACATAGAACGAATGTTACATAGCTTTTCCCATCGAAACCTACTTCCACGTTAGCTTCCCAGTAGGTCACACAAATGTTGCCACGATTTTACATAATATCACAGCATTTTCATTATTTTTCATCAGAAGCGGTTTCCAGATAAGATGTCAGTTTGACATTTCTGGTAAAGTAGCACGTTGCTATACTGCTCACTCTTAAATTAATGTCACCTTCATAATCACATAAAATGACGGCTTTCTCTTTCAGCTAGCTACATTCCCTAAACTTCAAATTGAAACCATATATCCTTTTAGTACTCATATTTACCATTTTCGATCAAGTGCCCCACTTTTGCTTGGTAGAATGATAAAAACAACCTTTTATCGACACATAACCTCATCCGACAATTTCCATCGTTTAGTAACGCAATCATGACTGTCAAACGTCAAGGCATTCATACTCGTAACAGTAAAGCTCACCAGAACCGATGTAAACAATAATTTTTCACCTAAACGATATTTAAAACCCGGATATGCCTCTATACCTCCACTGACACTAAGTGTCTGCCTTCTCGAGAAACCTTGAAAACACCATCAAATCAGCCATAACAAAAATATTTCCGCCCACTTCTCTATCTATAATACTACAATACGAGTACGAGTACATGATATATTTACAACTACTCGAAAATCGACAACAATTCTATAGCAAAGCACTAATCTAGGCTACCGTACTACTCGTATTTACTCGTAGGTCTCCCCCTGAACAGCACTATTCGACACGAGCTTCATAAAAGCAATTTTCATTGGAAAACTTTCAGGCACGTGCATCAAATGAACACCCCGTAACGTGACGTTTCACCAACGTTTATTTGCTCCGCAATTTGCGTAATTCCAAAGTAAACAAATCGTAGATGTACTCGTATGTATGATATTTAGTGGTCGGCTGTTACTCGTAGGTGGTTACCTCATTCTAAATCTAACCAGACGCTTACATCAGTGCATCTTGCCGCCAAAACTGACAGCTAAACATGAGCAATCATTTTTAGCTGCCGACGTCGTCGTCGTCGCGGTCGTCGCCATTGTTGTTGGCCGCCCGCCGCGCCATTCAAGAACACTCTCAAGACCATTGGTGTACCGAGTGCAAATTGAAATCATAATTTCAGAAATCTTCCGCTCTTGCATAAGTTTCGAGGGTAAATCTACCCGATCATCAATTACTTCCAACCAACTGAACACTGACAATAACCAAAGCGCCAAGCGCCAAGCACCAAAATGACCAACCGACACTGACAGCCACCAGCCAC
Organism: Volucella bombylans; assembly: GCA_949129095.1. Taxonomy (NCBI): domain Eukaryota; kingdom Metazoa; phylum Arthropoda; class Insecta; order Diptera; family Syrphidae; genus Volucella; species Volucella bombylans. Next base: position 170,828,995 of record OX422142.1, read on the forward strand.
CAGCCGCCAGGCCATCAAACCATCAAATCATCAAATCAGCAAACCAGCAACCCATCGAACCGTCAAGCCGCCGTTGGACCGCCAAAATCGATTGTTTACTTTTGTTGCAGAATTATTTCGCATAAAATTGCTAATTATTTTGAAATGCTGTAAAATTCTCAGAAATGCTCTTGTACGAGTACTCCGTATCTGTTCGTTGTGAGCTTTTTTTGTTTTCATTTTACTTTCCGTTGTTGTTGCTGTTGCTGTATCTGATTCTTTTGTTTCGAGAATTGCGAATTGCGAATTGAGAATTGAGAATTCTTTTCATCTAGATTTTCAGAGCTGGCGCATGTACGGGTCGTAAATTCCAAAGGAGTGATACAATTTCTACATGCAATTAGTTTAAGGCTTACGTCAATGACATGGGCAGCAATGGACACCGCCACATTCTCTATATTCACATCATGTGCAGAGATCTGTCAATTTGATGTTTCAAATTTCAAGTACAGGGGTAGCTTACGTGTATGTGTGTGAGTTTGTTTTTTTTTTCTTTTAAGGGAATCTAATCTATTTTCGATTATTTAATGTTTTTTCATCATCGATGACATAAATTGGAAGGAAGAGGGTTTTTTTTGTGTCAGTTTTCACCGGTGTCGGGCATTAGTCGCGTGACAGTTATATCAGCGATAATGATTGAAGATAGCAGTGACGATAGAGACTGTTTGACATTTGTGAGTTTTTATTTTCGGATACACGATGTTGAATGTCAGGTTGGTTTTCTGTTTTTCTTGAGACACCACACACTTTACTTAGGGCTACCCGAAACCCGTACCCAGCCCGAAACCGTCCTCATGCCACAGTGGCCGGCGCCATTATGGGGAAGAATTGAAAATGACAAGCTAATTCCGGAGCGATACATCATTGAGATGAAATGGCAATGAATAGTGTTGAGTATCTATAATTAGACGGATTGAAGGTTTCTGCTATTCAATGATGGTCACGCTGCTGGTACGAATACGCCGGTGCTCTGGTGGACTGTGGCCTTGGTGCCTTGATACCTTGCCATTCTTTGAATATAGTGTTTTGAGGCGAGCGATAATTTTGCAACCTGGTGTAAGATTGATGCTTTTCTTGCTCTGCTGCGGTCTTTATGACCTTTGGTCAAACTATTCCGGGAAACTATGATGTCTGCAGGTATTTTGTGTAGAATAAGCCTTGGTTATGCTTATTGACCATAGCAGATCTTAGATAACGACATTTAATTTGAAAGAAGCAGAAAAGAACAGAAATGACTTTGAGATATTTTTGACACTTTAAATGTGGTTGTATATGAATTGAGAAGCTGTCTCAGTTTTAATGCTAACTGATTGCTTACTTGACAGATAGAAAGTTGCCAAGAAAGAATTTTGTAAGTGCGCGAGCAGCGAATCCGCATATGAGACCGCTCTGTGACATAAGGATCTAGTAAGCATGATTTATAGTCTGTGTTTTTTTTTTCTTAGAATGAACATCGTCGCATTTACTGAGAGGTACTTGAGACTCATAGATACTCGTACTGTATTGTTCCGAAAAAAGAAGGAAACGAAATGAAAATATCAGAATTGAAAACAACGTTTTAGAAAAACTTGTAAATCTCACAAAATTCGCACGACACACTTGTTGTTTACCCATTTTTGTCAGCTAAATCAAAGGAAGCGGGTAATTTTTAGAGTAAAAAACAGCATGTGGGGAAAGTGGACGGCGCTATAGTTCGGGGTAAGCCTGGGTCTCAACAAACAAGTCTCTCCAGCCAGCCTGGTTTTAAGCTAACTAGCTCAAGTTGAGCACTCGAAGCTGGTTGAGGTCCCCTTCTACTTGTGCGCGCAACCTAAGGTAAGGTCTTCCTCTACTGTGTTGTACCTCCGGCCGCAGGCTGATGAGCAGTTTCCTGACTTTTCAGCAAACGGGAACGGATATTTTTCCAAGGATTTTTCTCTCGATACAACTGAGGATATCTTAATCCGATTTCGATGAAGTGGGACTAGGATGATTTTGTGATGAAATTCATCAGCTTGGCGCATCTTCTCCAGAACCCAATCGGAGAACGCACGTCGCTTCAAATGGTCTATCGGCTTCAATTCTTGAGTCAGCTTAATCTTGTATGGGTGTAAACCAAGATCCTTACGCAAAATACGCCATAATGTGGTCTGAGCGATACCCAATTCTTAAGAACGCCGTGGAATTGACTGATTTGGATCGTTTGCTACGGACGCCTGAACGGCAGCGATATTTTCGACACTTCGACCAACCCGTTGTCTCTCTGACACGGAAACATCACACAACGAATATGTAGACTCAAATTTTCGCAATAAACTTGTTATTGCCTGTCTACTAGGTCGAGAATTACGACCGAAAATTGGAGTTAACGCTCTTAAAGTTGCAGTCACCGACTCCGAATTTCGGTAGAAAATTTTTATAATTTGCAGACGTTGCTCGTTCGTGTACTTTACCATGATGAAAATGTTGAGTTTACTGAATAAATTGACAGTGACAGTTTGATTAGTAAAAGAGTGCGTTCACAAATTAAATTCAAAGTTGTCAAGTCCCTGTTGGAAAACCCTATAATTTCTGCAGGGAAGCGGAAAGGTTTCTCTCCTCTTTGCACACTAGTTGCAGCGCGAGCTGCTTCCTAGGCTAGTTGTTTTACTATCTGTGCTTGCCTACGCTCTTCGTCAAATCACGGCTTCATCGGGTAGGTCGAGTTAAACCCAGCGCATTAGTTGCGGCATAACTGATGACTTCATGATATCGGTGCCACTGATCTTCAGCGCATGATGCTGCTTGTTAAGTTGTTAACGAGAGATTGAAAGATATGCGATCCGCAAAGATTTGTTGGTTTGCGGATGTGTCAATGTTTGGATCCTGACGAGTCCTGTAAAATTATTTTTGACTTCTGCTTCTTAGATATACGTTGAAGTAAATCATATGAGGAATCTGCCATGCTGAATGTTTACGCGACCGTTTATTCAGTCACGCTGTTCGTGCAACAAGTAAAGCTCAATAATTTCTGATAGGACACTGTCCGGTTGCTTTTTTCCTATACATTGAGCACATTATTGAAATCGCGCTTATAACCACAATTGATATGGAGTCATATTTACAGTATCGTGAGTTTGGTCTACCGTAATCGTGACACACCCAGTCAAAAGTTAAAATATGGTTTTTGGGAAAAATAAGTATTGTACCGAGGTGGTTTGTTATTGATGACAGATCCAAACAGGGCGACTTGTCGGTGGTCTGTCTATAGTAATCGTGAGTGCTGAACTCTATGCTTATCTGCATGAATTCGCTGGCTCTTGGCTCTTGTTTTGACAAGCGCGGCAGACTTATGATTAACAAGGGAATGGTGTTTCAGTTAGCCCTCATTTAAACGAAAATATTCTCTTACCCTGAGGATGGAAATTAGGTGGATTGACTCAACATCATGATAACCTTTCCGAACAAGGCTAAGTATCTCTAAAATGTTGACAGAATACTCCTCCGCGTTGAAAATTATAAAAATCAGATTGGTTGTCAAGTCCGTTTACCGCCAAATCTTAAAGCATAGTCTGTCTTGATTCTACACCGACTGGTTGTTGGGCGATGTCTTTTCTACTTTTCTGATTGTACTAATAAAAACCCGAGTACTACTATAGACGCGCACGTAGCCTCTCAAATTCCCGATAGGATCACAAACGCTTCTAAACCCATCTAGGCCATACACAGTTTGAAAACCTTTAAGGCACCCGCACTGGAACCACACTCTCCCATGTTTATTAACCACCTTTAGTGGCTATATAAAACTCAGCTATATTCCTAGGACTTGAGCCGAATCCAAGGTCGTTTTCATACTCAAAACAGGCAGGAACTCGTATGTATACCGTAAGGACTTCAAACCAGTCAGCTTGTCGTTTTTTCTTCAAAAAAATCTTCTAAAGACCTTGCTGCAACATTGACGTAAATCTGCTGTTAGCTTCTCAACGTGCATACTGCGAAGGAAAATCCGCTGAGACCGCACTACACTCATTAGTATGCTCCACTGAACAATCTCTTGCTTGTAAGGAATATTATCTGGTAGCCTTTCCTGACATTGAAGGAGTCTTCAACAATGTCGAACCAGGGCCGATCACTACCGCACTTTCAAATCTTAGAGTCGAGGCTGAGAACTTCACTGTGTAGGCTGGATAAGTCAACTGGGTGGGATCTCGGTCAGAAGATTTGTTCAAAGGGGCACACCTCAGGATGGTGTCCTGTCCCCCTTCCTCTGGAACTGAATAGTAAATGAACTATAATACTTAAAATCCTAGAGATAGGAGTCTGCTGGTTGATTGCTTATGCTGATGACGTTGCGATAGCTATATCCGGAAAATTCCTCAACGCTCTAAGTGAAATCATGAAACGATTTTTCCGCCGAACTAGATCTTTTCACAAGGAGTAACAAGATTCCTCACCTCATTCCCTCTAAAAGGCAGGGTGCATGTACTCCAATTACGACATGTGCAAAAGCGTGAATACTCCAAATGTATGGTGTTATTGTGTGGTGGACTGCTTTGGAAAAGGCAACTCACCTCCGCAGTGGCACTCAAGTAAACGTTCTGCACTGGTCAACGTTCTCTATCTCACCCGTCTAAACATCTTCGGCAAACAACTAGCTGCCAACGCAGCCATAAGATTGAAGGCCTATTCAAAGTAGTCCTATATCCACATGGTGTACTCCACAATCTTAGATAACGTAGGATAAATCCCAAAAGATACCCACTTCACCACTACTAAATACTATTTCGATAAGTGCTTCAGAGCTACTATCTCGAATCGTCAAGACTGAGTGGATGGCACATTACCTGATAAAGAATTCATCCACATCCATACGGACAACTCGAACACCGAAGAAGGGGTGGGAGCTGGTGTCTTTTCTGAGACACTAAATCTTGATCTCTTCTTCCGCCTTCCAAACCATTGCAATGTCTGTCATGCGGAGGTTATAGCTATCAAGGAAGTTCTCTCCTGTCTGAACTGGAATGTAATATCGACAAAAGACATCTTCATTTACACTGACATCCAGGCAGCTATTATATCCCTGGAATCAATCACTTTTAAAACAAGGAACGCTTCATTTGCAACGCATCTCTTAACGAGATTGCTGAGCAGTTAAATACTCATCTCTGCTGGGTGCCACGCCACTGTGATGTTCCAGGAAACTGCAGAGCAACACAGCAGATTTCACAAAAAATTTTATCTTTGCACGTGCATTTGGTTACTTCTACAGATATAGTTCTACAAGATGCGATTGATAGGGCGATCCGCAGGTGGGCAAAAGGCGCAGCGTGTCATGTCACCAGACAGATCTGGCCTAGATTAGATCACAAACATTCCCTTATAGGTGTCAATCCTGGATACTGTAAAATCGGAAAAAATGCCGCAAGGCACGACATTCTCTCAAACGACCTCTGTCGAAATTGTAGGGATGAGGAAGAAGAGGAAACAACTCTTTATATACTCTGCACTTGCCCAGACCTATTTCGTATCAGGAAATCCTTTCTGGGCTCATACTTTCTAGACAGCCTCGTTTATCTCGCAGAATCCAACATTGCCGATCTTTTCCGCTTCATTAGAAGTTCAATTTTTTTGGGGTTTTTCCACATGGCAGAAATGGATCAAGATCTAGTGTTATCACAATAGGCCTACTCTGGCCTAAGTGTGCATGTGTCTAACAGGCAGCCACACCAACCAATCAACCTGGGCTCTGCATCATTTTCCTACAAATGGACTTGCTCCAAATTCACACCTTCTTTGATTTTTTAATCATATGTCGGACATTTGTAACTAAAACCAAATAAAAGAAGAATGCCTTTTGGTACCACTCGCACTGGATTTTGACACCTTCAATCGCGAAATATTCAACTTATTACAGCTACCTTATAAATATGCTCTTTGACCTTCAAGCTAACTACTATACAACGTCGATTACCGAAACTGTCTGCCTGCGAGCGCTTTAGACAGGCAACATCAGACTTTTTTAGGCCCATATTGAAAAGTGTTCAAATGATTAATGGTCACACATAATATGGTATCCAAAAAAATAAGTAAAACGACCGGATAAGTTTGTAGTGACAACCAGGCTCCGATTAAAACATTGCGAAGCGTTTGGACTATTTCATAGTAAATCAACGCAAGATCTTTCAAGATCTGACCAAAGAACTTATTTCTTTGCCTCTTGTCTAAGAAATCTAAGAATCTTCGATTAACTATCTGGGAAAGGTTCAAAGAATAAATGAACCCGATCAGTTTTTCAGATGCTTGCAAATGTAATGGGAATATTTGTTAATGCTAACGTTTCCTTCAGGAGTCTACAAGCTACTGATAAACTATTGTATCTGAGAAATCATCAGCTTCTTTTCCACTTCTCAGAACTGATTGACTGCAGGACTGCCATATCCTGCAGGACCATAGGTTCTACCATGTGAAATGGGTTGACATTTTCGATCTGGCAAAGTCTACCAAAACAAAACTGCAATGGATATTGAAATGGGCGTTGGTAGAACCATAGAGTAGCGATGGTCATGAGAAACTGAAGCATGGCTGATTCAAACCCTAACGACTAAAGTTTGACTAGTTAGATCCACTCCGAATTCCTGCTCAAAGCGAATGAGTACCTTTAACACGTCGTTTATCTCGAGAGCACCAACCACAGATCCCGCAAATGTCAATATTTGTAGGCCCACCGCAACATTATTGCTACAGTGCGGAGAAGCGGCTGAGGTTGACTAAATCGTTTCAACAAGTGAAAAAATTTGACCATCGAGCAGTCGTGTTTTAAGCTCCTGAACTCCTGTCGCAATTGTGATCAATGAAGTCGTTCACATTGAATAGCACCTAACTCCTCGATGTGCAGCGACTCATCCCATACTAAGACTCAACCAAACTGGGCCTTGCCACCATAATTGCTGAAGATCAGATGAACGACTTCTACCGTAATCCGGTAGATTCTCTGCTGATCGAATGTGTTTCCAGTGGTCTAATGCTGCTGATGGAAATTTACGAGAAAAATGTGTTCAGTTTCTGCGTGAATATGTGTCATTGGGCCATATGGAGTGAGTTAATCAACCTGGCGACCATTCCAACCTTTCAATGCGTCAGCCCATACAAGTGTTGGTGTCTCACTTAATGGCATTCAGTTGGTTGGCGCGACAATCTAAGATCCATTGATCAACATTCTTTTTCACTTTCGTCGATACCACATTGCACTTTCTGCGGAAATTACCAACGGATTCTCTGGCGATAATCACCAACTGACAAAATGGAGATTTTTCGTTTGACCACCATCACGTATCTAATGGCCTGTAGTCTATACAACGCAGTACGTACTCTCCATCAATGTGCATATGAAAACTACATAGACGTCATTCTATGTGGATGATTTTTTGACCAGGAGTTATTAGTACTCTTAAAATGTTTGCATACAACGTGGGCTAAGGAAACTTATGGAGGAAGAAAAGAGAGGTGCCGATGTACGTTGGTTTTAAATGTTTGCAAGTTGCAATAACTAGGAAATAGACGGCATTTCATAAACAGGTTGAGTGGACTTGAGAGTGTAATGATGAGCATTCATAGCGAGACGGGTGGATGGGGTGGAATGCTACTGGCGATTTCTATGGAGCATTGGCGGTGGAAATAGCGATAAAACATAGTGAGACACGAGACATTGCGTCGGTGCTCGCGGGTGTCCATTGTTTGAGTGATATTAGTATCACCTATGAGTTTATTCGCACTGTTTTGAATCCTGCTAACAGGTGCCGAAATGTGGGCATTGTACTCCGATTTCGGGCCGATGAATGCGTTATATATTGAGGCCAGATCAGAGGGAGTGAAGTATTTCTTACATCGTTTGCGGAAACCCAAACCTAGACATTGCGCAGCATTTTTGACGACACCGAATAAATGGTCATTCCAACATAAGTTGTCATTGAGACACATACCGAGAATGGAAAGTTTATCGGTTTCGACGATGCAAGTGCCATTTATGGGTGTGTTTAAATTCCGCTTTAACGACAGCAGACAGCATTGTGTTTTGAAAGCACTAAATTAAACTCTGTTAATAGTTCCCCATTTGGTTATGCTGTTAATATCGGGATTTAATGACCTTAACACACGTTGCCGTTCCCGTTCTACAGCCGAAACGCAGGGAGTACTGTAGAATATGAAACGCAGGCAGTACTGTATTCAAAGGAGATCAGGGATGAAGATTAAAAAGAGTGTGGGAGACAGAACGAAGCCATGTGTCACACCAGCATTTATTTTGTGAATATCAGACTTGAAACCGTGCAAGACAACATGAATTGAACGTTCCGAAAGCTAATTTCTAATCCGTTGAAGAAGAGAGTAATAGAACAAAAGAGCCTGATGCCAAACTCTGTCAAATGCTTTAGAAATATCAAGTGCAACTATCTTGCTTTCGCCAGATTGATGTACACTTTGGTTCCACTTTTCGGTGAGACATACCATCAAATCACCAGTGGACCTGATGCTGCGAAAACCTGCCGGTCATTGAGAAGTTTTCGTGTTTCGAGATATTTCATTAGCTGGCGGCTTATCATTGCTTAGGTGCAATGGGTCTGTAGAAGAAGTCCTAAAGAGTAAGATCGATGAAAAAGCTTACGCAGTGGTTTTGCCAGTGCGGAAGAACATCTCTTCAAAAGAAGGGGAGATATACCATCTGGATCAGTGGATTTGTGAATGCTGAGATCTTTAAGTGCTCTTACTACTACAGGAGATTATATTGTCCTCGTCTCAGATTTGATAGGTAGGTATAATGGAGCTCGTGGCTAACAGACAAGACAATTACTGAAAAGACGTCGAATTCGAAGATGAGGTAGCAAGTACGTCGAAAAGAAAAGTGAAAGCTGCGTGATGAGCATATCGAAATTGTTCCAGAAAATAAGTATCTTACAATTTTATTCAAACGATCTCATCTTAACATAAACAAGCATCTGCAAGTAAAACTAAGAGAAGCTAAGCGAAGCTAAGCGAAGGATATTTGCAGTTTTTTGTAGGTGTATTAAAAGCAGGAATGTACGAGTATCTCATGTCTGGAAGGAGAAAATATTCCGAGTCACACCAATATGTATCCTGTTTTACGCAGCTCAAGTATGTGCAGTTCACCAAACTATATACGCCACCGGAAGACAGGCATTGCACTTTTGTTCCTGGATACCCCCAAACATTATCTAAGCGCAATCATCACAATAATGGCAGTATTATGTCAGAATACAACAGACGTAGTTTTTCGTTAGAAATTCAACGAACATGACAAACTCCGAACTACAGTGCTCTACTATTGTACTTAAAACAGAGGCAACAACCATAAGAGGTATAAGGCTCAAACGCTTTACTTTATGGAAATACGCATTTTATAAAGACACCATCAATGGTCGAATTTGAACTCTGTGAAGGGAATTACTTAACTCACATAAGATACAAGATGTCCTTGATCTTTTTTTTAGTTTCTGACTCATTTCTAAATTGAATAGATTTTTATTTAACATTCCGACAGTCACTGTCCTCAAATTAAAGTTCCGTGTGAAAATTACCCAAGGCTAAAGATACGAGATATTGTACCTACCTTCTTAAGCACTTTTCAGCACACACTGATTTGCATGCACTTTGCATTCACCTTGTTCGAAAATACTCGTACCTATTCCAAGAACTAACTACATATGTGTGTTTTTATAGAATCACTGGTCACTGGTTTTGATTCCTAAAATAACTCGCAACTGTATCCAAAGTCATTAAGAGCTCATCCATACATACTCGTATGTATCTACCATTGAAACCTATTTTGCATGCAATTCACAAAATTTCTTCTCTACTCCCAGCTATTGAATAAATATAATTCGTATCTAAGAATGCAGTATCTTCTCTGAGTTTGTAGTGAAGTTTTTGGAACGTTTTAATTGTGCGCGTTCTTTCCGTCTAGTGCTCACAAGTGATGGGATTTTCCAAAACAAGTAATGAAAATTCCAATCACATCCGGTTCCTCGACATTCACGAAACTCTTCACACGACAATTAAGCCAAACGACATTGACTTGAACATCGACGTGGATGTCGACGACATTGTCGCTCGTACCTGTCATCATCAACGACAGCAGTTTACTCATTATAACGCGAAAAAGTCGTTGTTGTTGTTGTTTAATTTTTTCGATTTAGATTTTGGATTCTTTTTTTTTTTTTGCGCGCTCCTCTATTCGAATGGAATACTAACTAAACCTGCATGGAAAGTTATTTTTCCGCAATTATACTGCATACACTCTTCCTAGATACTCGTGCTTCTCATGGCGACTCATCAACGTCTCATAGTCGAGAGTATCTAATAGTATCCGCTTCGTTCAGACTGTCAGAGAGATGGAGGAAAGCGTACAAATTCATTCATAAAAAAAAAAACTAGTGAACGGAAATTGAATGGGAAGTGGAAACGGTTCGGAAGATTTGCAAGTGCACTCTAGCGCGACATGACAAACAGTGAGTAGGTACACGGCCGCGACGTGTACTACGAAAGTCATGATGATGACGATTACGACCATCAAAACAACAACACTCTGTTCGCAGTGCAATAAAACAAACGTGTGTGCATCACATCGTTAATTACTTGTCGTACTGAGCGGCGACCTCCAATGAGATAGGCAGGGTTTATCGGCGCGACGACGACGGTGGGACATGCTGGTCCCAGAAGCTAGTCTGTTACTATGAGATACTATCTGCACATACCATCACATACTCTCAAAAGAATGCTGTGGCGGCAATTTTCAAGAGGAAACTGCAAAAAAAAAAAACACACAACACAACAATAATAGTACGAGTAAGAAAGAAATGAAGTAATTCGCGCTAAAAATGTATGGAAAGGAGGGAAAATGGATTGAGAAAGGGAAGGGAAGGTACGTTACTTCATACATTAGAAATTAATTCATTCCGCAACCTTGTCAATTGTTTTGCATTGTATTGTTTATTTTTTGTATCTATCCGTGCACACATTCCATAGGTACCACCAGTGAGTGGCACACTTATGTATGTACATACGAATATGGGAAATATGAATTGATCGGATAGATGGGTAAGAGTGCAAGAGAAATTTATTAGCAGCATGTGTCAGCGAATCTCAACTCAACCGCGCAAAGTGATAAATTTTATGTTCGAAACGAGCCACCGAAAGGAAAACCCAAGACCCGACGTACGAATCCGAATCGGAATCCGAGAGCACGACACCGAAATCCATCAAATGAAATTCCAAAACGAAAACAGAAAACAATCAAAACAAACAGAATCAAAACCCGAAACACATAATTGTGGGGTTTTTTGGCGGGGGCGTACTCGTATCATCGATTTTAAAATAGAAATCTAATACCCGAACCGCTAATGAGAGATGAGTCACAAAAAGATACAGCCATGACGATTGCAGATACAAAACATCGTATTATGCACGAATATTCGTGTCAGTATGCCGTACGGTCGTGTGCACACACATATTAAACTTAGGCAGCGGCAGCATTGGGTGTTGGATTCAAAAAAAATGGACACAGGCTATTTGGACTCATATCACTGGTAAACAAAGTGATTGTCCTTTACAATTAGTTGCATACGATGGACGGTGAAGGGACACTGTTTTGTTTTGATTTGTTCTACTCATATCGTATACTAGTATGCGGTTGGTCTTCGGCTTTATAATGGTCTTCATCCGATACAACCGGATTGAGGGGTTGACATTGGCTATTAGACATTGTGACTTCTAAATTAGTTGCCGAGAGAGTTGAAGGGACGAGCAAATACATTGGAACTTTCCTACAATTAATCATCTTGTTGTAAAATGTAGGTGGAGAATTGTGAAATGATGGGAAAGTTGTTTGTAAATTTGTCAGCTTGAAAAAGATTGAGGCGAATACGAGTACTAAACGTATTTGTTGAGTCAGCTGATTTATTACCTTTGGACCAGTACTTTAGCAAGATAAACTACAAGACAATGACGAGGTCTAACTTGACAGATTATTGAATTTGATGGTGGGATTTACCTACATTTGAGGCAAACAAAAAAAAATTAACCATTCCAATGGCCTTTGTGGATGGAACAATGCTTTGAGAGATTTTTGATCGCTGCTTCTTCTCTGTTCGGAATTTATAGGCGATGCGTATGGCAATGGCCTAATTTTTGGAATTTTGTCATTGAGCTCGAAATATACATATCACTCATCTTTCTCACCTGCTTATTTACTCACTTAGGTGGTGCTACAGTTCGGGGTGAATCTGGGTCTCAACTAACAAACCTCTCCAGTTACTCCGGCTTTTATCTGACTGCCTCCAGGTGCTCACGCCAAGTCGGTTGAGGTCGCCTTCTACTTGTGCGCGCCACATAAATCAAGGTCTTCTGCTGTGGGCCCTAGCATTGGTGCCCATTCGCTCTACATATCATAGCCATCACAGGCAACTAATGTGCAGTTTTCTGACTACGTCGATGTCGGTGTACAGCTCTTATAGTTCTTCGTTGAATCTTATTCTCCAAAGCCCGTCAACGCAACGTTACCGTCTATATATTTTTGGAAGAATTTTTCTCTCGAAACGACTCAGGATATCTTTCACCGCTTTCGATAGGGTCCATGCTTTTGCGCTAAGTTTTTCCTAAGTTTTTCAGGATAGTGCCTTATTACTCAATTGCCTTCTTAGCCCAAAGTAACAGCCATTGGCAATTCTTCGTTTCATTTCTACTGAGGTGTTGTGGGCACAATTTATAGCAGAGCCGAGGTAGACAAAGCCCCTTACTACCTCGAAATTATAGCTGTCGACTGTGACGTTCTGTCCAATTCGTCGATATTGTGTGTCTCTTCTTGTTGACAGCATGTACTTGGTTTTTGTCCTCATTTACCCCTAAAGCCATTTTGGAAGCTTCCGTTTCAAGTAGTAAACGCCCCAGAGACAGCGTTCTGGGTTTTCAAAATTGTGTCGGCATCAGCGGCGTACCCTGGTAGTTGCACAGACTTTTGTGCCTCCAGTATTCGCTTGTGAATTCAGCACAATTCTTTCAAGTATGATGGTAAAGAAGTCACATGACAGCGTGTCACCTTGTCTAAAATTTTTTGATATGAAAGGTCTTGGTTAAGTCGTTACCGACCTTGAGGAAGGAGCGAGCATTCTCAATCGTTATTCTGCGCAGACGGGCGATCTTGGCAGGTATGCGAAAACTATTCATGGATCTATATACGAGTATATAGTTCATCTCCATAATTGCTGTCATATCCGGTCTTAAAATCGATTTGGACATCTTGGGTTTTTTCCAGGATCTGCCGGAGTGTGGAGATTTTGTTAATTGTGGACTTTCTTAGTCTGAAACAGCACTGATAGCAGCCAATTAGCAGCCAGTCCAGCTTATATATTACTATCCTTACTTCGTTCCGGTCGAGTGCACGGAAGTTTTGGCTACTATCGTCTAAGTTGAATTGTCTATACTGTCTTACAGCAGGATGTTTGGCTTCTTCGCCATTTTACAGTCTGCAGAAAAAGTTTTCCATATTCTCAGCACCGACTATGACACCACTACATGGTTTCCTTCCTCATCTATGTAGGCTCCTGTACCGGTCTTTTTGTCTTACTTCCGTACATTATTCCTGGAATGCAACCTCTCATTATCTTCGAATGCGCGCTTCTTCAATTTTCATCCCGTCTCTTCTGTTCGTAGTGCTCACAAGCAGCTCTCGTTCTTCATTGCGGTGCCGCTTTAAAGACTTCTTGTTTAGCTGCATATGCTTGCCGACATTCCTTGGTGGTGGTCTGGTGAAACCCATCATATCAGTTGCGGCATCTCTGATGGCACGTTTGTAGTGTTACCTCTGGTCTCCGATACCTAATGCTTGCGGTATAGAAGTTGTTGAGAGATTTCGGGATACGTGTTCGGCGAAGATTCTGTCGGTCTATTGCGATTGCAGCTTTTCTACATTATATCTTCTCACAGTAGTTCCTTTTTTTGTTGCGCTTGGGAAACCAGCATTTGTACCTTGGCTCAAGGTGGTGATCCGAGTCAATGTTGGCTGCCCGGAACGTTCAGACGTCCAGAATATTGGAGGCATGTCTTACGTCTATCGCAAAATAATCTATTTGATTTAGCGTTTGATGAGCCGGAGACCACCGTGTCCCCTGGTGTATATTGAGACGAGGAAACTATGCGCTTTCTATAATGATATTTTGTCCCGCCGCAAAGTCAATAAGAGTGGGTCCGTTGGCAGACGTGGTGTCGTGTTGGCTATGCTTACCAGCTGTCCCACCGAAGATATCCCTACTTCGATGTTAATGTCATATTTCGGACAACGCTCATATGTCTTGTCGAGGAGCTCGTAGAAACATTCTTTAGTAGCGCCGTCCTTGTCATCCGTGGGGGAAATTTAGTCATGATGAGGATTATTGTAAGACTCCCGCTCACGTGTCGGAAGCTCAAGATTTTTGACTAAGTCATCATTCAGATGTTCATCCTCTTTATGTCCGTCCATCCCAGTTAGTAGATGGCAGTGATGGACCTCTTCAAGGACCTCTGCTAATTGTTCGGCTGCACAAAGCATGTTAAACATGCCATGTCAACGGTCGTTGACAACGGTGAGCCCATTAGTTGGTTCGTCACATCTTTTTAATCACTTCCGTATAGGTTTATGAGCCCTATGACGGCGTAGGCCAGAATAATGCTACTGGCTGGGCATAAACTTGCCAGTTTCGCATGCATGAGTAATGGTTTAATCAAGTAGTTACTGGGGAGCACCTCTGGGAGGAAAGGCAAGAACTGCGCTAGGAACTTGATTGTTGCGCTGCTGCCTCAATCCAAGTTAAAGGACACTGAGCAGTTTTACGACCAATCGCCACACAAGCGATAAATTCCGGAGTAGACCAGGGCCTCAGTTAACATATCGCACAAGACTGGCGCTACTTTTTCCCAGATACTACGTAGGTAGTCAATTCTTACCTTAGAGCTGTAGCTCCCTATAGCGACATTTTATCCCAGGCGACCCAGGTGTGCCTCTCTTTGTTGGCAGCATATAGGCAGCTAAACCTATCTTTACCATTTCTGCTTCAGCAATCGCAAACACTCCATTGGTTAATCTTTATGTTGTACCCATTATGTCAATGTCATCTGAGTACGCAAGTTACTGAAAAGACTTTTGAAAATGGAGCCTTTGTAGTTGACTTGCGAGTTTCGCGCAATTCTTTCAAGAACGACGTTGAAAAAGTCATATGACAACGCATAGCCTTGTTTGTTTGTTTTCTAAAATTGAAAGTCTCATTTGACGGAGCAGTCTGCATCTATCTGCTATCTTGCATAGTCGGAAGAACTTGGCAGGAATGCCAACACTAGACATGGCTCCGTATATTCGTATTTCCTATTTATGTCATATACGGATTTGAAATCGATGAGGAAGGTTTGTATCGATTCGGAATTTTTGATTTTTTTTCAGGGTCTGAACGCATAGTTCAAATAATATCGCTTGGCAGCTAAGCCATCGGGTCAAGGTGCTTTGTTGGACTTAAACTTGAAGATTGTTTTCTTGACTTCATCTTGGTTGGGTGGGATTAACTGTTGCCTGTCATTGTCCAGGTTGAATGGTTCATTCTGTCTGACTAGGAAGGTTCGTGTCAAAGCTTGACAGTTTCCTGAAGTGAGCACTACGATGTTTTCTAGAAATAAAATACAGGTTCTAAACTGGAACGCTGGGAATGGCTGAATGGCGAGAAGTTGGAAACATTTGCTATTTGAGCATGGCAATGAAAACGTACGAACGGAACCAAATAAGAACGGAGTTGCCATCATCTCGACAGCTGAAGTTGAGAAGTAAGACATAAGCGTATCAAAAATTAGCAACCAAGTACTGGGAATCGCAAGTGGTAGTAGGAAAACAAATATTTTGTGCGACTTTGATGAGCTTTTAAATTGACTACAAAGTTAGGAAATGCTCATCATCCGTACAGATTTAGAATCCAACTACGAACGCGAGGAAAAGATTTTGGGATGCGCAACTCCGCGGTAGGAGATATACAAAGCTAATGCACATCAGACAGTCTGATTACACTAAGTACGCTATTAACTAAGCGGCACATTATTGAATACAGCAGCGGTAGACACCTAACGCAGATAGTGTATTTTCTATGCTGGAATAACTAAAGTGATCTTGCGGGATCCACAAGTAAGTCAGCACCGACTTTTGCTGACAGAATTTTTCGTGACAACGAAATCCAGAGGCCAGCTCTGTGCGCTATATTTGCAAAAATACCTCCAATATGCCGTAGATCCCGGGGATGATATGAAAAATATAAGAGCAGTGCAGAAAATCTGCTCGGAATTTCTAAAGGCGAGTTCCACATAAATTAAGAAATGTGGTGAGGATATGACTAGAATGGCGAAAGAACAAAAGACAAGCCTTTCACGCGTCTTGAGTTAGAGTACGAACATTAGAAAAAGAGATGAAAAAAGCAGTGGCTAGAGTACGTTATTTAGCAGTAGAGGCATTATATCTGGAAGTAGAAGGGGTATCCTCACAAACTATAAGTAGCCGACAAGTAATTGTACACTGTCAAGCGAGCTAAAAATGCTAATATTACGGCACAAATTCTAGTTGGACGATAGCGCAATATTATTCCAGTCTATGGCAGTCAATGCGGCTTTGAGTGAGGCCGGTGAAAAATGGAAACTAAGTACAGGATATTGTCGGCATGACTATCATCGTTCGCATTCGCGTGGTCTTATTTACAAGCTGGGTTAAGTTGTCTCCAGCATATGGCCAAAATGTGGAAACCATTAGAATTGTTTATATACTGCCCGCTGTCTTGTCTGCTTGTGTCATACACCAGGAAACCCCATTTTATCCAATTTTGTGGTGTACCCAGCAAGCGGCATTAGTCCCATATCTCATGAATCACTAAACTCAAAAGGATGAGAAAAAAACTGCGGCTTATACTACCGAAGCTCCTTTAAGCATAAAAGGTAGTGCCTGTTTATTTACGAGCAAATGTCGTGAGCTACAAACTTGAGTATGCTATCTTATTCGTTTTCAGGACCATTTAACAGACCGTCTCCTTTTAGGCGGTGGACAGATTAGCATAGAAGAAACTGGAAATGTTTCTTGGCATGATACACCTTCCTCAAAAATGAAAACAACTCAACGTAGGTATAGCCAAGGGGACATTTCAACATCTGTACCTCACAACCTTTTCAGAAGAGGCTATTCGAACTTCTTCCTAAAAGTGTAAAAGTATTTTCAGTTCATAGTCTTCCTTAAGGGATTACTCCTCAATTACACCAACGACCTGGTTTTGCTGTGCACTTAAGTCATTTTCATTATGCTAAATATCTATTCTCTGTTGGCCATATGTATGTAGGAATTGGGTCGCCACCACTCCTCATCGCCTCACTTGTTCGTAATTCAGACCGAAAACTACCATTCAAGGATAAAACTCATCTGTCGATAGCATGTAACGTGACCCATAAGACCTTCTTGCTTCTAAAAATAAAACCCAAAGAACAGTAAATACACTCCCGAACGTAATCGTTCCACCACAACGATTTGTTGGCGCCACAATTCCAAACAATTATTGCGATAGCGTGCATAAGCCTCCCAAAAAAGGCACAAAAAGCTCATTGTACACCCATTACCGAGGCAATATTGGAGTAGTAAAAAAAATCAAATAAAATTTAAAAACACCAACCGCCACAGTCTAGGACACGAAAATAAAGCGAAAACACCGCTGCCGCGCCCGTTCCCGTTCCCTTTACCAAATCCAAACCCAATCCAATCCGAGTAAATATTAGTTTATTGCCATTTATGGGAAATTGATTTACGTGGAGACTACTGACTGCCGACTATCGACTACTAACTGCCAACTACTCGTACCAACCCTGGGCCTACTTACAGATGCAGTCATCATAATATCTATGAGCGGCATATACGAGTAGCAGGGACACCAACCCCCCGCGACTAATACCGAATCACTCATAGTTTTGCAATTATTCCTACTGCACCGTCTGTTCCGATGACAGCGAAATGAGCAACAGCGGCAGTGGCAGTAGTAGATGAAGTTGTTCTCGGATTGTTGGTGTGGTTGTGTACTATTTATAGAAGTCATATAGCCTAGGCAGGCGCGTTCGATGGAGGGCATTTCAATATTTCTGGCGCCACTTTCGGTGGCACTTGGGTGCTCTGGCATTACAACAATTTGTTTGCCATTTTCACATACTCACACAACGTAAACGACAACGACTTCTCATAGTGGCGTGGTATGGCATGGTGTTGCCCATTTCCCATTCAATAAGAGTTGACTAATTTCATGAATGAATTTTCGAACAGTCTCGAGTGAGTACACGAATGAAAGCCCAGCGTCGCTGACATTATTGTCGTAGGTGCTCACAATGCTGTAGTCGTTGAGTATTCAAAACACTTTCCATTACCAACGCAACACATACTCGTACATCATCATTCGTCCATCACCACTCGTCCGTCACTATACATACTCGTCCATCACCACGGCAAATGTTCGAACGCGAATAGATGAATGGATCGACTTCGGCATAATGAAATGCGTAGGCCCAATCGACAACGACCGACCCATGCGACCGCGACCGCGACGACGACGTGACGTTCTTCGGGAGGGAGAGTTTTCTTTTGACAGGTCCCACTACTATTCGTACCACCGACACCATCATGCCGCCTTGAGAATGATGACATTTCAAGAAATAGCTATGGTGCATGCTAAGCAGCTGCTCCATTGCTGGTAATGGCATTTTGGTAAGCAACAAGAAGCGTTTACATCGTGTAGGACAACCATATTTGGTGGTCCTAAGCTGTCACAGCGTCAAAGTGGTTATAGACGTTGTCGTTGTCGTTTTCGTTGTCTTTGTGTCTTGATAACATATGGTGCTAAATTATGAGTGTTATTACACTGAGTGTTAGGCCGGAGTGATGACGCAGGTGGGCTTACTCATCGAATTCATCATTCAGCCGAAGCTTGGTTTTAATCGCCATGAGAGAAGCACTGAACAATGGCCTACGTGCTTGCCCATATTTGTACAGCACGACATCGAAGACAGGTGGTGGTACGAATAGGCTACGATGACGTGTTGCTGGGTAACGTGCGTACTATTTTTGAGAAACAAGAACAAATGTAGGTCTCACAGTCCCACGGTCTCAGGGTCTGGCTAAGTGGAAAGGAAGTCGTCGATCTAATTTGGAAAATCTCTTTGCATATGGTCAATCGGAAGGAAGTAAGTTCGAGCTATGTGAAGTTCCGGTGGTGGGTAATGAGTACTCTCATGGAGACCTGAGGTTTAGCTAATTTGGTGATCGGATTTCCTTGGCCATTTGAGATCGCACGTGGTAGTTGGAATAGCTTTAGTGAAAGGTTCAGAAGTTAAGAGTCTTTCATCAAACTGGGTTGCGTAAGTGGATAAATTTCCTCAATCACCGTTTGGGCGGACTAGAGTTGCAACAGGATGAAATAAATCAGAAATTCAAATTTAGATATTTTTGAAAGCAATGTTCTTGAAAGAGGAAAGGCGATCACCGATCTATAAGCAATCTATAGAAAACCGCAGTTAAGAGAGCGGAGCATCTGCCATCACGCATCTTCTATGGCAGACTGGAAAGTTTGATCAGAACATTTTTAGTAGTGCATCTATTAACTTTTCTGAACCTGGGAACAAATTGGAAAACAACGGACATTTCAAAGAATTATCTGTCCAATGAAACGAGAAGTTAGACTTTATAGACTTAGGTAAGCTACGGTTACAATGTCGATTCAATTCGCCTAGAGAAGTCGTCTGGGATATCACCAGAGGATCTTAATGTACTCACAGAGAGTCGAAGCTTGCAAGAATCTATTTAGAGCAGAATTAGTAAGAGAAGTTCGAGCCATCTGGTGCTTTTAGCAAGGCCGTAGAAACTATTGAGTGTTTTTACTGATAATTCCCCAAGATTTGTGAAAAGCAAGTCAGCAAGATGAGCTTTTCTTCTAGTGAAGAGAGCAAGACAGTTGCGTAGATAATGCAGAATAAAAAAGAGAACAAGTCCTTTGATACGTCTAACAATTTTGTAATGGCCTGTAATGATGCCAGCTAGGACACTGACTTGTAACCGTTTCAAAGATGAAATACTTTTTGCGTGTCTCAGAACCACATTAGACTTGATTTCTCTGGCTAAACTGAAGGCATTGCCAAATGAGTTTTTATGGATTTTCTAGCTATGTATGTAAATTCAGATATCTTTCATATCTTCTCGAAGCTGAAGGCTGGAGATAAGGAAACGTCTTGGCTGGATCATTGCTATTTATTCGCTCGAACGGGCAGAGCTAACGTAATTAGGCTTTTTGATCTGCATCCACATCTTACTGCAGGTCATATTGGGCAGATCATATAGGGACCCTCGCCCAGTTCCATTAACGTAGTTATCTAGTAAAGAGCCAGGGTAGAGCAAATACTGGTCTTATCGTAACGATTTTCAGAACTTAACGCCGCTAAAGGTTACTACGTTTTGACCAGTTACAGGTCACAAGTCCTGTTGAGTGGCAGGATCACCGGTAGCCCATACCAAGGATAAACTATTTTCATTGAGTGTGATTGAAGGCGTACCAATAGTAATAATATTGCTGACCAGAATCGCCCTGTCATATCTCAGCGCGGTGTTTCAAAGAATTTGCAACAAAAAAGCTAAGTCATAGGGCTTGCGAAGTCGAAACCAAATCATGGTTTTAAGCCTTGCCAAAGGTATCTACGGGGTGCCAATGGAGGCCAACCGTTTTATGAAGATACGTGTATAGAGAGTTGTAGAGTTGGCGGCGCAAGAAACCTAAATAGGCCAACAGCTGCTTTTATAATCTCAGCGCGGGTACTGTCCAGACAAAACAAACAATGGGCCAGGTGAAAAGCGAATGAAAAACTACGACTACGACGATTACTATAAAGAAGGAAGAGAACGCCCTTTTGGGTGTGGATTTGGTATTCAAGGCAGACCCAGGGCAAGAAATCCTAAGCTTCTGCGATTTAAGCAGATGATTAATGCACCTACAGAGCATAACAATGACAGCATCAAAGGCCATCTATGATTTTGTAAGCCGCATTCTCAATGATCCAGTTATGACATTGTATATACAACACAAGGCTGGGTTTCTTACCGTAGCTCATCGCAAAATACAGCTATGGTTCTTTTTCGAATTCGTTACGAGGCGTAAACTTTTAGTAGCCAACACACGGTACCCACACCTCAAAATTGGTAGTGGAACTTGGCTATTCCCTGACTAAACAATATTCAACTAGATTAATCACATTGTGATCGGCCCGAATCGACCATCCTCTACCATTCTGGATACCTCTGGGTGTGCGAAATTACGCTACGAATGCGGATATCACGGGTACAACGGAGTCAAGCAAGACCACCAAAGTTCGACGTTGTAAGCTGCAATCGCGAGAGACCGCCAGAATCTTTGCAGATCGCGTTTCCCTCAAGCTCTCTGAAAGTACTACCCCCTATGCACAAACCATAGAACGCCAATGGGAATGTCATCAACGAGCCATCAGAGAAGCTGGCTTAAGAAGCGCAGTTTTAATGGTAAGAAATAGAAAGTGCACGAGGAGCATGCGATCGGTGGAATGGAGAGATATGAGAGATACCATGGCTCCGATCTAAAGAGTGGTCGGTTATAATCCCGACGAACGCCGCAGCAGAAAATTACTGCATCTAAGGTGGCGCTCCCAAGTTTAGTGCGACATTGGAGGCATTTGACTACTTTGCTGGTAGAAAATAAAAAAGAAATAAAAAGGCGGTTGGAAATAAAGATATTTATGTCGAAAAACGATTTGGGGAAAATTTTCTGTACAAATAGTAATTTTCTGTTAACAACTGTTGCAACAGTAGGCACAGGGAATGGGGTTGTACAAGAGCCAATGTTTAGAGAAATTTACTTTCGGCGCTTTCTGAATCACTTCCAATCTCAATTTCCTCTACATATATTCCCTATCGATATTTTTGTATCAAATTGTGATCATTCTATGACATTCTATATCGTTGAACGAGCAATGCTCTGACCACAATCCAGTCCTCTTCGGGCAGGTAAGGTAAATGTGTAGTACTTCCAAGACATAAAAAATGCAAACTGGAAATGCTATCGGACAATTATTAGAAGAAGACTTCAAGAAAGATCTGCGAATAATGAAAATATTTCAACTAGGGAAGCAGTAGACACTGTAGTCACTAACTTCAATGATCTAATCCTTAAAGCCAAAGATGATGTACCCAATTCCGTCTAATATAGTAGAATTGATCTCGAAAAATTTAACTCAACAAGGCAACGAGGAATGGAGTAGAAAACTATATTCTCTAGATAAATGCTAGAAATAACACCGACCTGGTCCCACCAAATACACAATATGACCTTCGCAGCGTGAATATTCGGCCGAGCCGACGACGTAGAAGCATGACCGGGCAGTCCCCATGACGTTTTTCTCTTTGAGTTGCTGTAATGAAACCATTTTTCATCACCCGCCACGATGAGAAGAAGAAAAACCTTCCTTTTATGCCGCTGGCGCAGTTGTTCACAGGCGAAAAAACGACGCTCCACGTCCCCTGGCTTCAAATTATAAGGAACCCAAGTTCCTTGTTTTTGAATCTTGGCTTGGGGGGTAACACATAATGCTGAAGCAAGCTCTTCTTGCGTTTGGCAGGGATACTCATCGAGCAATGCCTCCAATTCAGCATCTTCGAAATATTTTGGCTTTCCTTCACGCGGACGGTGCTCAATATCGAAATCACCGTCTTTGAAGCGACGGAGCCAATTACGGCAGCATCTCCGTAAACTTTTTGGAGCTCTCGATGCGCTTCATCCGCCGTTTTCTTCGAATGAAAGAAGAAAATCAACACTTCCCGCAAATGACGACTATTTGTCACAAAATCAGACATTTTCACACAACCAAAAGTATATGACGCCAAAACAAAATCACCAATGTGTCAAAACTGTTTGTTTACCACATCTCTAAGCTTGGTTCATGATGCTTTAGATATGTTAAAATCGATCGGCACTTACTGCTGGAACAATCTATTAAGAACTTAGTTGCGCATCCAATACAAGTGTCACAAAATAAGCTACTCAAGATGATGCTTATCCTTCCATGGCACCATTCTACGAGTACTTCAATTCTACATAGAAGAGCGAATGTTGAATTGTTATCGGAGAAAATTCAAAAACCTACGGGCAATTTTACAAACAAATGTGTTTACGCTGAAAATCAACTTTCATACTTAAAGGGCGACCTTGTATAGGGCGACAAGATAAGAACCATAGAAAAAAAATTAAATAAATAAACAACGGTATAAGATATAAAATTGATTCTGGCTTTATTTTGAAGCTACGTTCATGGCATTATGTACGGAATAGCACATCATTCAAATGGCTGCCTCGACATCGCAGGCAGTGATTCCAATATGTGCAGCATTATTCCGGAAGTAGCATGTGGAATGTTGGCCTCGATCTCGTCCAAAGTGGTTAGTTTGTTAGCGTAGGCTAAGAACTTGGCGTAGCCCCAGAGATAATATATAGAAAAGTGGTGTCAAATTGTATGATCGCGGCGATCAATTGATGAACGCTCGCAGTGAGACGAACCAGTTGCCAGGTTTCTCCTTCACAACTTCGAGCGTTGCGTCTTATATAGGGCATGTAGCGCCGTCTTTTTGGATATATTGATGTTGTCGAGCTCTAACCACAGAAAATCGATTAACTTCGCTCTATACAGTAGACCATTGACAGTAACAGTGTCTCCTTCCTCATTTCGAAAGAAATAAGGTCAGACTGGCCGTCATGCCACACAAACCACAGTGGATGCACTAATACTTGGCCGAACACTTGTGGATTGTGTTCGCAACAATAACGGCAATTTTTTCTCATTGTTAAAGCCGCTGAGCCAATGGGCCTCGTCCGAGAAGATGATTTTTTAGCCAAAATCCGGATCTCTGGTCAAAATTTCCATCGCCCTTACGGAGCTTTCTATGGTCGTCCGCCTTCAATTATTGCGTCAGCACAATCTTATATAGATGTAGGTCCAAATCCAACCGCAAAATAAGCCAGGTTCTCCGGACTCTCTGGCGATACCCAATTCAGCTGATCGGTGCCGAATCGACATTTCTGGATCTTCTTCGATACTGGCCCCTATGGCGGCTATGTTTTCTTCATTTCGCACCAATCTCTCACGCTCAAACGCGCTCAAGGGGTTATTGTACCCTTTGCACACAGCGCAGGCAAAAAAAAGAAAAGAGAGGTGCAGAGGTACTTGGGTCTTAAATGTTTGCAAGTTACAATGACTAGTAAATAAACAATTAGAGTGGACTTGAGAGTGTGCTCGCGAGTGAAATGGCGATAGAACAGAGAGAGACACGAGATATTAAGTCGGTGTTCGAGGGTGTCTATTGTCTGAGTGATATTAGTATCACCTATAAGTTTTATCACACAGTTTCGAATTCTATCTAACAGGTGCAGAAATGTTTTAGGAAGATAAATTCTTTGTATATTGAGGCCAGATCCGAGGGGTGAAATATTTCTTACATCATTGGAGGAAACCTATACATTCCGCAGCGTTTTTTACCACATCGAATTTGTGGTCATTGCAACGTAGGTTGTCATTGACACACATACCGAGAATGGACAATTTATTGCAAGTGCCATTCATGGATAATGGCTGGGTGTGTTTAAATTCCACTTTAATTACAGCGACAATGCAGAGCGCACTGTGTTTTGGAAGCATTAAAGTCCACTCTCCTGATAGTTCCCCAATTGGTTATGCTGTTAACATCGGAATTTAATGAGCTTAGCATACGCAGCCGTTCCCGTTCTGCAGCCGAAGAGCAGGGACGTGAGTCCGGGAACGAATAAGAAAAGCAGAGAGATACTGTCGTTAGCAAACGAATATAATGGCAGACAAGAGCTCATTGATGAAAATTAAAAACAGTGTTGGAGATGGAACGAAGCCCTGGGGCACACCAGCATTTATTTTGTGAATAACAGACTTAAAACCATCCAAGACAACTTGAATTGAACGCTCTGAAAGGTACTTTCTAGTCCATTAAAGAAGAAAGTCGTCGATGCCAAACTCTGTCAAATGCCTTACAAATATCAAATTCAACTATCTTGCTTTCGACAGATTTTTGTACAGACCATGGGTCTGTAGGGGATAGGGACAAAGATTCGCCTTTTTAGGACGGGCTGGACAAATGCTGTTTTCCATTTTCTCGGAAAGAATTCTGAAGAGTAGGATCAAAGAAAAAGCCAACGCAGTGGTTTTGCTAGCGAGGAAGAACACCTCTTCAGAAAAAAGGGGGATATACCATCTGGACCAGCGGATTTGTGAATATTAAGATATTTAAGTGCTCTTCCTACTACACGAGTGCGAATGTGAATTCGACGCACTCCAGTGTAGGCGGAAGTGTTGAGCTGGCCACAAAGTATACAGAAAGCAGATTGGCCTGATAACTGGAATGTTGAGATGGAGGATGAGGCAGAATTTCTAATATTTTCTTACGAAAATGTTTGCTGGCGCATTTTCTTTTGGTTAGATACTCTTCATCCGATGAGGGATAAAGGATTTCATTCCAAAGGGAATAGTGTTTGTGATCATATCAGTAGCGACATTCACGTCGTTATTGGGGAAATCATTTAGGAATCTTTTCTCTAACTGTTTGGTCGGTGTATGAGAAATTAGCTGATTTGAACCAATCGTCCGACAAGTCCAGAGGGGAAAGCACATCAACAGTGTACTTATCTGGGTGAGAAGTTAAAAACAAGTCCAGGGTGTTGGCGGTATAACTATGAACGTTTGGTATTCGCGTGGGATCATTTACAAGCTGGGTCAGTTATTTTTCACAGCGAAGATCTCAACACATCATCCTAGAATGTCGAAGCCACCCAGAATTGTGTATATTGAAATCGCCCGTAATGACGATTTCAGTATGAGTACAGTACAGGGACACAATTCTTTATATGGATAGCTCATCAAAATTGTTAAAGGTCGAATTACTGTCCAGTTTGGGGCTTCTGTAAATAGAGCAATAGTGGATAATTTGCCTACGGAGGTGGAATTTTAACCACTTGAAGTTGAATTCCGGATTGGAACAGGAACTAAATTATGGTGGATTTTGGTAAACTACAGCACTACGCACGTAAATGACGAGACAGCGGTGAGGAAAGAATATGGCACTAGATCGTAGCCAGGTAGATCTGAGATGTGTGGGCGGGGATCTACCTGTATTTCACTAAGTGCCAAAACAACTAGTGGGTGAGTTCTCCCTGGACTGTAGAGCCATCTAGGTATATGTAAAGTCAAGTATGAAGCACGAGTGTTTCAATACAAATATACAAGTATCCATCACACAAGCATTGATTTTGGAGGAATACTTATTTAGCGCGCACTATTCATGCAGCGGTGAACTTTTATACATATGTACGTGTTGTCTTAATGTAGGTATCTAATCTACTGTAGATCTTCTGACGGGAAAGCTATACTGGTATGGGTCGATGTTTTTTTTGCTGACTTAAGTCAATTTCAAAGCTGGAGGAGGCTCTAGCAACGTGTGCTGCAAATGAATATCAGTGCTCCCGCCCGAACACCCATCGATTCCTACCGAACCTCTGACTCTATAACTGCAATATTGAACTGTTCTCTTTTTCCCTTACTGGCACTAAATTACTGGGATACATATTATACTCTAGGTTCCAAGTATTTTCTATTAGCTATCCTAGACCCTTGTCTTTTCCTAGAATTTCGAGAAATCTCTTTTAGTTATAAAAAGTCATTGGGTTGCAATTTGTTCCAGAAAAAACCCATTAACGCCGAGCCAGTAGCAATTCTGAAAATTTTGAAACGAAACGTCCTAGAAATCGTTCGCATTAATTGTCTATTATTCGAAATGAATCCCTCCTCAGTGTTCCACTGAATTTCAAGTTGTTCAAAACAACTCTTCGAATTGATTTCGACTGAGAAATGCTTGTTTGCACTTGGAAAACAGTGATTTAAGTGGAATGCATCACAGCATCAGCGCTATTGACTGGTTTTGTTTTCCCAGAAACTCCCAGGGTGTAACTGATTTCCCTTGAACGAAAGTACTCGTACGCTAAATATAGAGACCACATCGTGACTGTTCTGTCATCGAATTCCTATTACAAATCTTAGTTTTGAACTTTCCAGAATTGCAGCGTTATCAAGAGTTGTTGAGAGGTCGATGTGAAAATACGAAAAAAACACCATCTATCACCCGTTCAGGAAAAACAAATGTTTTCCATTGAAATCGGATTGCTGATGATTTGCGTAGCACAGTCAGCTTAGCCAGCACTTAACATTCAGAGGTATGCTTTCAGATAGAGATTGAGCCGCTGGGAACGTGTAACGTGTGTCATCTATGAGATGGGAATTAAAATCACGGCGCCAACTTAATTATTTATTCACTGTGCCGCCGGATGTTAAGCGCCAATCGACACTGTAAATGATAAGAATCTACTCTTGTTGAGAGTAATCAATGTTTTGACCAAAGAAAACACAAACATCAAGGTCAGGAAGTCAATGAATCCCACCATTTCGACGAGCGACGATCAACGATCAGTAGTAGGCACGACGACCACCACCGACCGTCGTCGTCGCCACTACGGGGGTCTCATCGAAAGATAAAGATGCGAAAATAAATTATTTTGTTTATATTGTATTTACTTTCTTCACGGATAGAGGGAATGAGGGAATGGTACGCGTGGAGGACTGCATTGATCATGGAACTATGGAGACGCGCGCAAAAAGTAAAAGTGACACCCTCAATTGCAACCAGTGGGCGATTTCTCAAATAAAAGTCCAAACGTGTACCAGGCACACTCATGGGCGTACATTTGAATATGTGTGCTCACCATCATCGGCATCGGAAACAGAAGCATCACCATCATGCCAGACTAACCGTACCCGGTTGTTCATTGTACCGAACCAAGTGAAGCCGTTAGTATTATGAGCTCACAGTGTGTGAATGATTGGTTATGCTGTGAGTCAAACTCTGGGATGATGAATCGGAGAGTCGGTGAATCGGTGACTGGCGCAAGATACGCGTTATGATGCTGACTAATTTTGACTTGTGGAGCAATAAATTTACACTTGTGCTCCAGCCGATCAGCAGTTGGCTTTCAAAACCATTTTGACACGGACAGGATTCGATTGTAAAGCAATCGATGCATTCCCGGACTTTGTTTTCGTTCAATCTCTAGGCAATTGACTGCTTTCAAATACATAGCAGGTGGACAAAGCAGGTCCCCCCCAATAAGGTGCTCTTGATGTGGTGATGTTGGGCAAACGCAAATGCTTTCTCATCATCCGGAATAAGATTGGTTACTTCCACAAAATCTTGGTCCCCAATATATTTTCCCCGGGAATTCAGAGTCTGAAGATCGTTACATATATTCGTACTGCATGCATCATCAAGTACCTGAGTCTTTTAGGGGCCTATGGCAAATCATCGCATGAGATAAATATATTTTCTTAAGATACGAGTATTCTCAGGACTTTGCTAGTGCTAGATTGTTTCCGTAGAGACTGCTGTCAGAGATTCTGGCTTTGTCTTCCTTCTTCTGAAAGTATGTTATCCAATGAAATAGTGGGTTCCGTCAAGGATATTTCAGCCCATTATTTGGCAAAATACAAATAAAATATATGGTAAATCACATCTGGGAATCTTGCTCCAGTAGACGAAGCCGTTTCTTTGCCCGCCTGGTACAGTTTTCATTCGAGGGTTTCCTTCAGCATTTGACTTTCTTGACTGCAACTACTATATATGGCCTACAAAATTATCGTTGCTTCTGCTGGATTGAGGCGAAATTTCACGATTTGGATTGTACCTTCCTCGCACAGTCAAGACTATGTCGTTTGTATATGAATGAGAGTCCTAGGCTATATCCTTGGTTATTCAAGTTTTTTCCCATCATATTTTGAAAATAATATCGCTTAAGTGGCCGCCGCCATTGTCGATTGCCATTTGAGTTCTTTTTATGGCATTTTCCATAGATTTCTTCAGAACTTCGGGAGATCTGTTCTCCACTTCTTGACGGGTATTCTCCTTGAGGTCTGACAGAGTTTGTGGCTTGTTCACGTAAACCCGTGACTTTAAATGACTGCATAGAAAGAAGTTAAGGGCGGTCAAATCTGGTGATCTTGCGGGCCAGTGCAAATCGCTAAAACACGATACCAGACGACTGGGAAATGCCTACTTTAGAATGTCGTTTGTGGCTCGTGCAGTATGCGCTGTTTCTCCATCCTGCTTTAACCACACGTCAAATTCATCCAATTGAGGAATGAAGAGTTCATGCATCGTGACTCTGTAGCGTTCACCATCCACTGTGACCATTTGACCGGCGACGTTGTCAAAAAACCAAAATGGTCCAATGTTCACGTATTCACACAACATTTGGCGTCATTTGTAAAATTTATGGGACTTTCCTATAGGGTGACCATACACTACAACCCACCTTGTATAGGGCTACCAGATAGCAATGATAGTTTTTCCAATTGTTCTGCTTCGGCAGCTGTCATAACTACCAATGACATTCAGCTGTCAAAATATTCAGTAAGTCTTGCCATTTCATGATACCGAACGTACGGAAATTATTAAAATTCCAGCTCAGTTGTAAATACGCAACGCGAATTTCGTCATGGGGTCGGTAGTCATCAGGCCTTCGCCAGAGGGTCAACCCGACTTATTTTGCGGTTGGACTTGGGCCTACATTCTTATAAGATTGTGATCGCGCAAGAATTGAAGCCGGATGAATATAGACAACTACGTGAGTTCGCTATTTGGGCGCTGGATATGTTGGTCGGAGATCCAGATCCAGCTATGTCAACAAGCAAAATTGCCATTATTGGAGCGAACAAAATCCACAAGTGTTCGACCAACCATCAATGCATCCACAAAGATTGACTGTTTGGTGCGGTTTATGGCATGGCTGCATCATCGGGCCTTACCGTCAATGGTCCTCAGGTATAGAGCGATGTTAACCGACTTTCTGTGATCAGAGCTCCACAACATCAATATATCCGAGCTGTGACCCCTCTTGACCCCAGTTATACGAGCTACTGCCTCTGGAAACGGTGGAAACGGCTCTGCACTCATTGGCTAGCCACATCGAACGATCCCTACAATATAAAGGGTACACAATGGTTGCTTTCCTGGATATAGAGGGCGCCTTTAACAACGTCAACACATGAACAATCACGACTGCGCTATCAACTCTGCAAGTAGACGACTCACTTGGGAAGTTGATCATGTGGATTGGGAATAAGCCCCCATAAAACTGATTTTGTCCTCTTTTCCAGGAAATACAAAATTCAAATTATAGACCCTCCCTCAATAAACGGTACCAGTTTAGTATTTTCCGATACAGCAAAATATCTGGGTCTCATTTTTGATAGGAAACTAAACTGGAAACCTAACTTTCAAGAAAGAGTCAATAAAGCTACAATAGCTTTATTCTCTTGCAACAAAGCCATTGGGAATAAATGGCCCCTTCAACCTCGCATAACCCTCTGGCTATACATCTCGGCCATAAAACCGATACTTACTATAATACCGATACTCTGGTGGACGGCCTTAGAAAATGCAGTCAACTGCATTAAACTAAGCAGAGTCCAAAGGACAGCATGTTTATGCATAAGCGGTGCCTTGCGGTCTACCCCCCTCTGCGGCATTTCTGTTTCATTTGACACCCTTCGATATTTTCAGCAGGCAAGTAGCTGCGACTGCCGCTATTCGCCTTAAAGCGACTAAACAGTTTACAAATAATTCATTTGGCCGCGCCAACATTCTTAAGACCTTAGAAATCCTCACAGAGAACATCGATTATACCATACCTGAACTTTGGTTTGACAAAAACTTCCATGTGATCTTCCCCTCTAGATCCTTCTTTGAGGAAGGTGCTTTCATGGAGGACAAGTCAATCCATCTCTACACAGACGGATCTAAACCCGATAGCGGAGTTGGTGACGGTGTTTTCTCAGATAAGCTAAATCTGAGACTCTCTTTCCGTCTTCCAAATCACTATAGCGTGTTCCACGCTGAAATGTTGGCGATTAAAGAAGCTCTGACCTGGCTGCAAAGGTCGCTATCAAGTCCCTGGACTCGGACTCATTAAATTCTAAAACCGCCCTTGAATGCGGATCAAATTCTACAACGACCTGAACGATCTAAAACATACAGAAGTAAACAGTCTCCTACGCGTCACCATAAGCTCAAACTGGTTCATCACAGTGGACCAATAGGCCTAAGTGGGTTGGTATTTCCAAGAGCCAATCTTACCTACCCTATCCACGTTGCGCCCAATATCAACGCAAAAATGCTTTTGGAACTCTTGTTCTTTTCTTTTCCCTGCCACCTTGATTCAAATAGATTCATTAATATCCTCACCCTCTTGGCCAAGTACGAGTATATGCAAGTTTCAAAACAAAGTCCATGAAGCTGATTCTTACATGTAATGGATAGATTCCATATTCGTGGTTATGTTCGCCATCATTTGATTCATCTTGACTGTTGAAGTTTTTTTGAGTTGACTTTGCATCTGTTATTTCATTCAGGGATTTTCCGTCAATCATAGTTAAAAAAAACCCCGCAGTTGACAACTATCCCCATTTGGTCATTAACTTTATATCCAGTGGGTTGAAGATTTTGACTTTAATATCGTTCACTGTACTTATTATGAGTTCTCCAGTTTCCTTTGCTTCAAATATGCATTTAAATTTGTCTACAAAAATTAACTGATGATGGACGAGGATTTCTCCAATGTTCAGCATTTGAATTGTTAAGTGGAACAATTGAGGTCGTAAACATGCTTACATCTGTTACACCATCTGGTGTACAATATTTATTTTTTGTTTGTAGGCATCTTGCCCAGCTGATCCTCAGCCCAGCCCCACTTACTTTGTAATGTAAGAATTGTTGGAAGTGCAATTAGTTTCCCCTCACTTTTGCTTTCTCTTCCAGTATTATCCATCATGGCTTGAAGTTTCACTATAGCTGATATTTTTGTGATTTCGTCATTTCGTAATTTCCTGGAAATGCCTCTTTTTGCCAACTGTACTAATTCTGTAGGATGGAAGAACGTCTACGTTGTGTTTTCTCAGGGAACTTCTCAAAATCTTATATTATTCATTATAGGACTCAAGTCCGTGCTCTTCGGCTATAGAACGGGAATGGCAGCTGCTGTCATTAAAGCGAAATCAAAACACATAGCCATTATGTATATATGAATGGCGCTTACATCGTTGAACCCGAAAAACTTTCCATTCTCCGTATGTGTGTCCGTGACAACTTACGTTGGAATGACCACATATTCAATGTCGCCAAAAATCCTGTGAAATGTCTACCTAGATTTCCTCAGGCGATTTAAAAGATACTGCACCCCTCTGATCTTGCCACAATATATAGAGCGTTTATCCGCCCGCAATTGGAGTACAATGCAGGCATCTGGTCAGGTGCCTCTAAAACCTCTCTATAGCTGCTAGATAGAATTCAATACTGTACGATAAGACTCATAATTGATGCTAATATCAAGTCATTTCATACCCTCGAACACCAACGTAACGAATCTTGCCTCACCTTGTTCTATTGCTATTTTCACCAGCAGTGCTCCACCGAAATTGCCAGTAGCATTTCGCCCCTCAAAACTTTTAACATTAATATTCAGGATCATGATCAAATTCACTCGAGAAACTATTTAGAAATGTTGGCACTCAATGGTTTAATTAACATTATAAAAGAAGATACAAAGGTTGATCTCCATTGAGGATCATCCTCGATGAGATCCACCACTACCCGGTGGTTTATTGGACACTCGATTGATATAGCACCTCTCTTAAAAATCAGCTTTTTGGACGAAAAAATACACCTAACAAACTGGGAGACGCTATTGATAGACGAAAACGTGGAGGTAACATACAACAAATTATCAACGACTATGCAGAACATACTAGTATATAAAAACTCCATGATCCTCGAAAAACCAAAGCGTAAAAGCCGACTAAACCCTTGGATCACGCCCTACATTCGTGAAAAATGTAACCAAAGAGATGAGCTCTACAAAAGGTGGAAGAACGACAGACTAAATGAAACTTATGAAGAAATTAATAAAATTATTTTCTGACAAAAGTCCAGCTTCTGTAAAGAAGAATTTAACGAGGTTAGAAATGATCACCGTAAGGCATGGAGCCTTGCCAACGAAATAATGGTAAGAAAAAAACAAAGCTTGGACAAGGTACTTCTGAAAAACTTCCCATCGGAAAAATGATTTACAGCACTTTCAAACAAATGTGCAAAACACTTCTCTGAACAAACGATTCATACCATATTAAAAACACCTATTGTAAGACGAATCTACAAATGCGGTGCTAAAAACACTGTACAACATCATAGGCCGACTTCAATTCTGCCAGTGATAGAAAAATGTTTAGAGGAAGTGGTAGTCAAGCGACTTCTAAATTTTGTTAATAACCACAAGATAATCCATGAAAAACAATCCGGGTTCCAAAAAAGAAAAAGTTCGGATACCATTAACACAAGCCGCAACAAAAATCATCACGTCTTTGTCATGTTTATAGACTTTAGCAAAGCATTTGACACTCTGAATCATGCGAAGCTAATAGAAGCCTTAAGCTGACTTGGAATCAGAGGTACCTTAGCCGACTGGCTTCAAGACTATTTAAGTGGAAGAACTTTTAAAGTTAAAATTAAGAACGCCCTTAGTAGAGAGAGTATTTGGAGTCCCTCAAGGTTCAAAGCTAGGACCCCTGTTATTCATACTGTAACGAAATTCACTTAGACCTACTATAGCCGAACGAAAACAACAGAAATTTAATCAGAGAAACTACGAAAATTCTGGTTCCCGAGAGGTAAACTTTTTTTTATTGTTTTTTTTATTTCGTTCGTTAAATTTTAAGTTGTCTTGAATGTCCCTGTTGCTTCGGCTGCTAACTCGTAACTTTTTTTCTTCCCAGTCTTCTGTCCGTTTTATATTCTTTTCTGTTTGTCCCGTTTTCTTTCTTTCTTCTGTTTGAAGGTCTCCAGTTTTCGTGCATCCGTTGTAACATCTTTAAATCCACTCATGGTTGGGGAAGTTATACGTCACAGGAAACGGCAACTACTTATTTTCTTCGTTGACTTTGTTAATTTTTCTTCTTCCATTTTATGTGGTGGTCTCTCTTGTTCTTCTTATCTCTATGGCTGACAACTGTATCTTTTGCCATCTTGAATGCAAAACAGTGTTCGACAAACAGAACATCTCATCAAGCTGTCAAAATCGAGAGCGTAAACAAAACGTGAAGTAAGCATTGGTGGGAGTTGTTTTCTTTTAATATTATTTGCTTTCTTTTTTTTATGTTTTTCAGATTCTAAATCTGATTTCGCAATTTCGCAACACTACCCCCTCCTTAAGACTCAAAGCTCCGACTGAGTTGTAGGTAAGTTAACGTACGCTGCGAATCGGTTCACGTTTTTGTCATCTTTCACCAAGTACTTGGATTCTGTAGACAAGATCTGACAGTTGCTTTATTACCTTGACTGGGCCATCCCAATCACTTTGCTCCTCTTGGGGTTTTAAACCATGCGCCATCCCCTACAGTAAAGCTGATAGCGTTAGTCTTTAGATCATACCTATCCTTCATCGATTCGGATGTTATTTTTAAGCTTGTTCGCGCTACCTGGTGTACCTTAAGCAGACGTCTTCTTAACTCCGTCGCACACGTTTGGTTTTCCTGTCCTATTTCTGTAGGCGATCCGAACAGCACATCGATCGGCAGTTTCAGTTCTCTTCCGAATTTCAATATAGCTGGTGAGAATCCTGTTGAATCGTGCTCTGCTGCGCGATAAGCCAGTAAAGCTGGTTGTAAAAACAGATCCCAGTCTGTCTGATGAGGGCTGACAAACTTTGTAAAGTAGTCAAGCAACGTTTGGTTGAACCATTGAACCATGTTGTTCGATTCTTTTGACTGCCCAAGACCTCCATAGTCTTACGGAACACTTCCGATTCAAAATTTCTTCCTTGGTCCGAATGGATGAAATGCGGTACTCTACAGAAAATGTTATCGAATTGTTCTTCTACTATTACCTCAGCAGTTTGATTGGGCACGGCAAAACTTTCTGGCCATTTGGTGAAGTAGTCCATTACGACGATTACATATCGGTTTCCGGGTCCGGTTCGTGGAAGTGGATCAAGGATATCGACTGCAATCTTCTCGAACTGGTGTCCTGGAAGTCTTGGTTTAAGCTTGCCTCTGGTTCGTTATGCATCTGGCTGTTATGATGCTGCTGAAAGATTACTTGTCTCAACTTCGTAGGAATAATCGGAAGCATCTTCTGTTCATGGTCTTTTTCCCAGCACACATCCTCAACTGCTGGAAAATAGCCCACAAACCTTTCGTATTCGGATCCGCATGCCTAATGTTTTCTTTATTTGGTCGCCTTCATTCTTTTAGCCATTTGATGATTTTAGCTAGTGTCGGATTTTTTTGTTGCTCATCCGAAAGCGTGAAATTCGGCTTCCAGGTGTAGGATATCACATCGCTCTTGTTCTCTAAATTCCATCCTTGTGCAATGTATGCATTCATCTAATGCGAGCTAATGCGAGTCTTTACAAATGGCATTCCATTCGCGTTTGCGACTATCGATACAGCGATAACCACTGACCTGAGAGTAACCATCAAAAGGCACACATGTCAAAAAGTCCCATCGAACCAAGAAATCGAATTAGTCGAGACATACCAATACCTTGGGGTAACCACCGACAGCCATCTTCTATAGAATGTGCACATAGAGAAATTCCGCTCCAACCTTAGGCAAGCACTTTATACCGTGGTGTACCTTAGATACTACTCCACGTTTGAAGTACAAAAACAGGTATACTATGCTCTTGTGGAGTCAAAACTGAGATGCGGCATACTAGTATGGGGTAACGCATCAGCTACGCACATTAATAAGCTCCGTTGTGAAGAAAATGCAAACTCGACATCCCAAAACCAACACAGGACATAGATGCTTCAAGGTGTTAAGTGTCAAAAAAATGTTCCAAATGACATTTGCTCTTAAATATTACGATGACACCCGCTTCAAAGGCCCGATAGATCATCAGCAGAACACAAGAAGAAGAGCCCAAGGAATGTTAAAAATCCCTGAAAACTGCAGCATAGCGTCCCAACCGTATTGAACCAGATACCAAACTCCCTGAAGAACATCCGAAATCCGAATTTCC
Source organism: Volucella bombylans (assembly GCA_949129095.1). Classification (NCBI taxonomy): domain Eukaryota; kingdom Metazoa; phylum Arthropoda; class Insecta; order Diptera; family Syrphidae; genus Volucella; species Volucella bombylans. The sequence goes on from OX422142.1 coordinate 170,865,291, forward strand.
GAATAAACAAATTAAAATAATTGTTTGGTTCATAAATAAAAATTAAAAACAAATTATATATATCTGCAACTTATTGTATTTATTAATTTTTCTTTTTTGATTTCCAAAAACTTTATTTTTAATTTAAACCATTACACAAAAAAGCTTAACTTAAAGTAAATATCTACTCTTGAAAAATAATCTCCTACAGATAAGCCAAAAGGCTTCGCAGGACGAAATGTACCATAAATATGTTTGAATTTCGGAAAATAAAAGTGTAAAAAAAAACCGCAACACTAGTCTCGATATGAATGCCAAGCCCTCAAGCCCACTTTCAGACGTATTTTGAAATATCGCGATTCCTTTCTTAAGCAGTACAACTCGCTTATATCGGGTGATTTTTTAAGCGTTTGGTTCTTAGTTGTCAAAAAAAAATACACAGGCAAACCGTAAAAGTGTATTCAAGTTTTATTTGAGTACTTTTTAAAGATTATTCCTTGTAAATGTTGACCACGACTACGTTTTAAGTGGTGAGTCGAATTTTGAATCACTTTTTCGACCATATTGGCTGGTATCTCGTTAATAACACGTGTAACACTGGTTTATCGGCATAGACGAATGATTTGACCTATCCCCATAAAAAGTAGTCTAAAGACGTCAAATCGCACAATCTAGCCGGCCAATTCACAGGTCCAAAATCAGAGATAAATTTCTCACCGAACTCATTTTTCAATTTTCAGTTTCAGTTTTTATGCATTTTTATTTTTTTAACTTAAATTACTCTTATATGCTAAACAAAAAATGCTTAAAAATTAGCTTAAATTACTTACAAATAATCTTATTCCAACTTACTGGCCCCATGCGGGCACTCCAAGTTAAACCTAACACTTAAACTATGTCTTTCGACGAATCTTACAGTCTAATTTTATTTGTATTTTAACATTTATTACTACTAAAACTAAGAAAATAAATTTTAAGCAAAAACTTAGTATATGGAACTTTTTTTTAATTTTCTATAAAACTTAAAACTAAAAGCCTACAAACTACCTAGAAATAAATCTTAATCTATTTAACCTACTTACATCTAACATTTTTCAATTGGTCCGTGATTGATTCGCGTGCTGTGTGACACTTATCGCCGTCTTGCTGGAATCACATGTCGACCAGGTTCAGCTAGTGCATTTTGGCCAAAAAAAAAAGTTCGAAATCATTGAACGATTTCGGCATTGACAGTTACTTTTTTCTCACCGCCAGAAGATCAACCGCACCGAACAGTGCGGTTTGGTCTGGACCAAATACGGCAATTCTATGTAATATTCAACCAGAAATGGGCTTCGTCGCTGAAAACAATTTTTCGATAAAAAAGAGGATCTTCCTCCAGCTTTCCTTAGGCCGACGCACAGTGTTCCACGTAGTACATATTAAGTGGACAAAATTATTTTTTCGACTATTTAGTGTTATTCTTATGAGTTAAGTATATTGTAGTAAAAAGTTTGTGTTTTTAATACTTTATTTACTCGTACGTTTTGTGACTATTTAATAGGTCAAAAAAATAAAAAATATATATTTCATTGATATTTTTTTACTAATTATTATTTATATATTTTTTGTAAATTTATTATAATTACTCTTGTTATGGAATGAGTCTTCAGATCCGAAGATTTTATAAGATTCTGTAATTAAATTGAGGAATGAATTCATTCCGGAGGAGGTGATGGGTCAGTAGGGCCAGCTAACAAGGCCATAACTTCCTCGGAAATATTGGCTGTTGGTTTCTTCGGTACGTCCCTAAAACTATTTAATAATGGATCCTGAGTAATAAGTAGCATGGCCAATAAATCTTTGTTAGTAACAATGCTACTGGTTTTTCTCGTATGCCTTTCGCTGAACCTCCGGCAATCCTTATTTCTGGCCTCCTGAGCTTCTTCCGAAAGTTGGCCAATAGGAAGGCAACAATGTCTTATTATATCTACGCTATGACATAATATTTTATAAACCATAACGGGCATGTTATACCATGGATACAGATCCAAATAAAGAACTCGCGTTTCTTCAGCATATTTTTCAAACTGGGTTATGTTGATTTGGTACCCACATTTTTGGTCAAAACCAGTTATAGAGGCACTTTTACCAGATTCCTTAAAATAATTTCTGCCTGTATTGCCGTCATTTGTCGTCCCAAATCCGGGTTTAGGGATGTCTACTAGTAGACCCAATTAATTTTTAAAACGTGTTTTTATGTTTCGTTTTGTATTCTCTAGAACTGCCTTATTTTCTCCTTTAGCTTGCCATGTTTTAAAACTCAAGCTATAACTGATATGAAGTAAGCACTCAAAAGTTCTTATCCAGTCATGAAGTGTAGATATACCAAAGGCGTAAGTATTAAGGTATGGTTGCCTAAATATACTTATGAGTTAAATTCATATCTTTGGGTGTAGCGTTACTAAAGTAGCAGCGTTGACTAGATTTGGTCTCTGTCAAAGAGTTTCAGATCTTACCATCAATTATAGTCAAGTGAAATTCATATTTTACCACAACTTGTCTTTCTGTAAGATTAATGTGTAGTGAAATAAGGGAATCAATCTGAGTTTGTACATTAGCACACTCATTGCGCGTAAGCTCATCTATTTCTTTAGCAAATAACAGTTTCATTGGTCTGCAGTAGCGAGTAGAAGAGTGCCTTGGATTTTTCCAAATAACTGTGCCGTAGTTGGTAATTAAAGTTAGAGGGACAAATGATACCATAAACAAATACTCGTCAATGACGTCAGTCCGATTAAACTTCTGCTTGCACTGACTACGGCCCGAACTGCCATCGTAGCCCCACTTACATATTAATTTTAATGAAGTACAATCAGTTCTATTCAAAACATCCTTCTGAACTTCGCATTAACGATTAGTTGTTAAGTCTATTAACAATTGTAAATTTATCACAGCACTGACCTCCGTAACCTCAATACTGCTTTCCTTGATCTGGCATGCTACTTTGACTTTTGCTAAGTCATGGTAGGATGGATAAATATGATGACCGATTCTTTCTGCCTGTTTTCTTATCAACTTGTATGAATGAACTCTCATTTTACAGTCAACATATTGTGCTAATGCTTCTAAAGCAGTGAATTTCTTTCTTTTATTAGTTACAAGGGTAGCTCTATCCCTGCAAACTTCATTCATATTACGAGCAATAGATCTTTGTCCCGATAGTCTGTTGTCTCTTGTTTGTTCAGCCGGAAACAAGATTTCGGATTCTGAATGAGAAGATATCATTTCTTGGATGCGGCGGTTTTTTTGTCTTCACAGAAGCTGCACTAAAAGCCAATAAAGGCCTTCCAGCAACACGTGAAGTGGATGGGACATCGTCGTTGGAAATTTTCCTCTAACCAAGAGCTGTTGATTTTCAAAAAGCGATCTAGCCGTCTACAGCACTATTCCACTTTATCTTCATCTTTGAAGAAAGCCTGGAAACATTTCTGCGCATTTCATTTTTTTTTTTGCAAATTCAGTGCACTCTATATTCAATATTGAATATATTTTTTCGACTATTTCATCGATGACATTATTTTTCGAAACAGCTTTGTTCACGTTTGCGCACTCTGGTTTTTGCACAGTTTATAACTAAAAAGTCAAGCTTTATACTAAAAAAAATTTACCCAGTTCAAGGTGGGGCCCTTAAAGGTCTATGGAAAAAAAATGGTTCAAAAAAACGTTACAACTTTATAATTAAAAATCTTTTTAGAAAAACAGGTAAATTGACTTCCAAGACTTATTAAAATTATCTACTAACTCTGATTATTTGAATCCATAACAATTTAGTTTGATTTTCTACACAAACGAATTAAGAATGAATTAAACTAAGCTGATCACTAATTGTGCACTAGATGTTTGATCTAACACATTCCACTTTGACTTGTTGTAAAATCATTTCCAGGCTTTTAAATATCAGTTATCCGTTATCAAAACTGCAGTAGTAAATACTCTCAATTTTGTCACGAATTTTTTTAATTTTATCCACTTATTGGAGTGAAATGTAACAGTGTGCGACGCTGTGGTTATAGGCCAAGATCCTCCACGTAGTCGAGTAACACAATCCCAATTGCTGCGAACGGCGACGATGGGACAAATCACGGTTTTCATTAACACTGGCGCATACAGCAGTAACATTATCCTCTTTACGCACTCTACGTACACAGGAAGGTGTTATCGGGCATCGTCAATGTTTTATGGTTCATACTGCCTGATAGCAAAATATTGATCGCCTTCGACGTTAAAGAGTCTGCAGAAGTCATCATTCTAAGTTTCCAGCCCCGATTGTGACTCCACTATTACATTGCTATTTTCATCTTTGCTTGCTCGGTATTTGTCACTTTGGAAATTTTTTAAATTTTTACTAATACTTCCGAGCATCGTTTGCATGAACACTTCTTCCTGACCCGATTTCGCACTTCTCTGCTTCTTTCATTTTCTATATGAGAAGTCGATGTCCTACACGCCCCCTGGACTCAAAGAATTCGTGAGCGCTTTTCGTCATTCTTGCTTCGCTGACACTACTTATCAAACCACGGGTTTCGTTATGGTGGTGAGATCTACCACATAGGATGAGACGTCTCTAATGGTTTGCTAACAATATCACCACTGGTCTTCTGCGTTTAATGCTTTAAACCATGGCATTTCTAGAAAGGTTTTCGATTACAAAAGTCTCAGTAATCTCTTGCAATTGTAACCGTTCGATGTCAAGTTTCTTCACAGTACTTCTTCTGTTTTTTCCCTCCGGGATGGGGGAACTCGCTGCTAGTTATAATAAAGTTTGTGCCGCCGACATTGCTCATACGTTTGGTCAAGGAGTTCATTGGAGAAACATATATTTGACAAAGTCTTCGTTTGCTCGCAAATTTATCCTTGATGCAGTTTGTACACAAACGTTTGCCCAGATACCTCAAGCTCCAAACTCCTTATTCCCGTTATGATAAATCTACATGCAAGCTATGATATCGGGTTTTCCTATAAGGACTTGACAACTTTTTTTTTAAATAAAACGCAAACCATTCGAGATATTTCAAAAACTTTATTATCGGCTTGAAGTACAATCAAAATATTTATGAATGGAACTCGACTTCATTCATATGGCCACCGCGGGAACGTTTGCAGCGGTCGATTAGTTGGACCCAATTTTCAACGACTCGGCCACACATTTCGGCCGAAACGGCCCCTATTTCGCGTTCAATGTTGGCTCTGAGCTCTTCCAACGTCGTCGGCGTGTTGCCATAAACCAATAACTTAACGTAGCCTCACAGAAAATAGTCAATCGCACGAACGAGGCGGCTAATCGACTGGCCCATGTCTTGAGATAACACGCTCACCATACATACTCTTAAATAAATCGATTGTAGCGTGTCTTGTGTGGCTTGTGGCATCATCCTGTTGAAACCACATGTCGTCCAAGTCTATATCTTCCAATTCGGGCCAAAAATAATCGGTGAACATGGCACGATAACGCTGACCATTCACAGTAACGTGACGATCGTTATCGTCGACGAAAAAAGATGGCCCAATAACGCCGCCGACATGCAAACCGCACCAAACAGTTATTTTTTTTGGATGAAGTGGTGACTCATGAAGCACATGTGGATTTTCACCCGACCAATAACGCATATTTTGCTTATTGACGAACCCATTGAGCCAAAAATGAGCTTCGTCACTGAAGATGATTTTGCGATGAAATTCATCATCTTGGCGCATCTTCTCCAGAACCCAATCGGAGAATGTACGTCGTTTCAAATGGTCCATCGGCTACAATTCTTGAGTCAGCTTGATCTTGTATGTGTGTAAACCAAGATCCTTACGCAAAATACGCCATAATGTGGTCTGAGCGATGCCCAATTCTTGAGAACGCCGTGGAATTGATTTATTTGGATCGTTTGCTACGGACACCTGAACGGCATTGATATTTTCGACACTTCGAACAACCCGTTGTCTCACTGACACGGCAACATCACACAACGACTCAAATTTTTGCACTAAACTTGTTATTGCCTGTCTACTAGGGCGAGAACTACGACCGAAAATTGGAGTTAACGCTCTTAAAGTTGCAGTCACCGACTTCGAATTTCGGTAGCAAATTTTTATAATTTGCAGACGTTGCTCGTTCGTGTACTTTACCATGATGAAAATGTTGAGTTTACTGAATAAATTGACAGTGACAGTTTGATGATTAGTGAAAGAGTGCGTTCACAAATTAAATTCAAATTTGTCAAGTCCCTATTGGAAAACCCTGTACATTGCAGGTGAATTTGTCGCTGTTGTCACTACTGTTTATCCCTTTTTCTGTCAATCCCACCGCTCTTGTTGGACGGCAGTGATATAGTGATATCCTCCACTCATTGCTCAGAGGCATATGAACCGACCATTCTATGTAGCCACACAGCCTACATAGCCGATAGTCGTTACGTTTGCTAAATGAAACTTTGTCAAAATCTGAAACTGTCGCTTCACCAAATATAACTTTTGCTTTGTTATAAACTGGAGGGCCAAATCCTTCAGGCAATAGTGCCAGTAACCCACCACAGAGGTATGAGCGCTGCCGTTTGTACCCCAGAAAGTCCTTCGTCACCATTTCTGTTTCGACAATCTAACTAGATGTCGAAAAATCCTCTACTGAACTGAGCTCCGAGTATGTCGAAATAGACCAAATGAGGTTATCCCTGAATATGTGCCTGACATTGCTCCATATTGTGAGCTTTCCTGCCAAAACGTCATTATTGTTTTGTGTTTGAATCTGTGATTGAGGAGGTCCGAGTGACGATGGCTATCTACAGCGAATTTCCTCTTCATTTCTTAGATGATTTACAGAGACGAGCCGAGGATCAGGATCAAAAAAATGAATAATATCTGTTAAATCTGCTAGTTCTTGCTAGCCTTGTCCTATTATTTATAGGGTGCCAGAAGTCTTAAAGTACACCTTTTGCAACAAACGCAGATGATTTTTCCAGTTGGTCTTTACTTCCTACTTAGGTCATAGTCGACAGAAGCTAGAGAGTAGTGTTATCCCCCCATTCAAGTCCTAAGAAATGCATAAAGCTGGCTAAAGTTGATGCACAAGAAGGAATCTGATTCTGAAAATCAGAATCTACTTGCAAAGACAAATATTTTCCTTTATTTCTTCTCCATGTCTTCTGATAAAACAAGACAAATTGATTAAGACTGATCTTATAGGTCACAGATTGCAACGCTCCCTTATTTATCGCACACCCAGCCGACATCGTCTAGATGCCTTCACCACACAACACTCATATATCTTCGAAGATTTTTATCTGAGAATGTAAATCTACGGCATCATTGTCGGCGGCGGCGGCGGTGGCGGCAAACCATAAGAAAAGTGACACAATCATTTCGTTGTTGCATAAGCAGAGGTATTCGTAGCGACCAACCAACCAAACAACCAACCAATAACAAGTAACATGATCCACAAATCAGTTTCTGTCCCAGATTCCCAAGTATCAGTCATTTGCAATCTCTTTTGCATTCCCCATAAAGCTACAGTCATTAGCCTGCATTCGATTTGTCACAATTTGCCAGTAATGTCCTCGTAAATGAATGCCCGCTGATTTATCCATTCACTGAATGCGTCATACCAAACTACGTACAAGTATGTATGTATGTGGAAATGCTCCTCATACCTCTAGCCACTTACCCATCCCTGTACTAAATTGAACCTGCAATCTTGCATCATTCATATGCCCTGACTGGGCTGTCACAAATAATTCATTCATTCCTTCAAAGGCCCGGCATTAATGGGAAAAATTAAACTGAAATCCACACCCGACAACGATTGACAATTGACAAATACATTGCGCGTCCGTTCACTGAACACTGCACACTGTACGAATACGAGTACACTGTACACACTCTGCACACTGAACACATTGAACAGAGCCAATAAAACGTTCGAACTAATTTGTTTGTCACACACTGTCCACGTCCATTAATCATCGAACGTGCATGGTGCACCTTTGACAAACGCCCACCTATGTCCACCGACCATCTGACAAACGGACAAACGGACAAACGGACAAACGGACAAACGGACAAATGGTCAAACGGATACAAACGCTAAGACCGATTGATATTCGACCTTTAGGTAAACGAATTGGGCGTAGCTAGGCTACGCACTCACAGTCGTCGTTGACCATCATAGCCGGACCGAGCGGTGGAGTTCTGTGGGAGAGAAACCTTGATAGTCGCTTTAGAATTCAATTCTAATGACAGCAGCCCATACTGTGTGCCATGGTGTGGTGCACTGGACAAATTCATCTTTGTCAACAGCGTTTTCAACACGACAATGACACTGTGACTATAATGTCATACCGTGCACCCGTATACATCCATGCACACGGCCAACTTGTGTGTTTAGGTTTTCGATTATGCTGGACTATTCGTATCTATTGGAAAATGGAAAATTATACTTTAGCCTTCAGATACGTGACTATTCTGCCACGGATTGCTGATTACAGCGTGCATAAATTAAGGGATTGGTTGCATTCCGAATACGAATACGTGTCGGTGGTGGTGGTGATGGTGACGGTGATGGCAGTTATGCACTATGAAGGGCTACCCTCTGTTGCTGCCGTCCTAATGGGGGAGAATTGTTCCATATGGGAATTCCATTTCTCAAGTCTTTGTATTATAGTTAATCGCTCTGTTGGTTGGTCTGTTGAACAGCCGGTCGGTGCACTACTGATCCTGGGTGCATTAATCAAATTTTGTTGGATGATTTGTGCAGGGCCAATCATTAGGACTCCCTTCGAGCTGAGGGTTTAATGGATTGTAACACATTGATCGAGACTCCATTAATCTGTCAATAATTGCTTTAAATGTGCGGCAATCATGGGATTGGGATGGTAAACTCGTAGCCTGTGGTCTTGCATCCGAACTCTGTAAACATTTTTTGTTTCTGTGTGAGCATTGAAATCAAATTTATCAACTGAATTCGGGGAAATGCCGGCCGACTACTAGAAACGAGGAGGAGATTTTCTTTTTTCATATTCTTAAAAACCGAAATGAATTCTCAATAATAGATGAAGGAGCAACAAACCTGGCCACGGGGCAATGGTATTCGAAGCGAGGGATAGAAGTGTTCATGGTGTTAAATACTCGCTTACGTGGAAGGTGTTGACAGAATTTTTTTTTTTTTTTGTTGAGCCCGAAGGATCTACGTATGCTTACTCGGTCGGATAAAGCACTGAAAGAAACATAATTAACAAATTCCAAGTTCGGAATCGAAGGCTATTAATATCTTGGAATTCTCCCCTTTCACGAGGGGCGTGAAACGGTCTCTGTAATGGAAAATAGGAGGACCTCGAAAATATGAACCATGTTGACTACAATTTGTGCTGATGATTGTCAGTATTTCTAAGAAAGATCCAAGCTTGTATAACAGTGCTGAAATATAAAATATTGTAAATGGCCACAGTGCATGTGAATGGTAAAATTTTCGCAATTCACACATTTTTCAAGAGATCGGAGATTTACTTCTTCAAATTGTAGGACATCGGCCTCATATCATGCAATAGATTCTAAAGATAGTTTAAAGCGGGGAAGTCACAGCTGTCCTTCATACTTTGCACAAGACCACGATATCCAAAGTAAAATGGCATGTACACATCGGATACTCAACTAAACTGATTTCTTTAAATTCGGTTTTGGCGCATCCTTTAAACCCAAAGAAAGAGAACATTTAAGCCATGACTTCTAAGGTAACAAGGATTCTTTGGGAGTGTCACAGTAAATTGTAAACCAATCCTAATATCTCGCGTAGTTACGCATTTTAGATGAGACCAATTAGCTTGACAATCAGTCTATGGTCGCTTCCTGCCCTCTTATTCAACCTAGAGGCAAGAAAAAGCCACATTGGTGGACATCAGCACTGGGACTGCTCAGAAACTCTCCTAGAAAACTTTTCAACGTAGCAAAAAGCACAAGAAAAGTCGTTCACTCATACAAAGAATCCCTAAAATTATACAAAAAATAACTGAGGAAGGCAAAGCGACAATCTTGGAGGTCATTCTGTGACAAAATCACAGAAACCTTTGAGGCATCGCGGCTAAGAAAAATCCTCTCTACAAATCCTATGATGCCTAACTGTTTGAAAAAAACCGATGGCTCTTGGCCAACCTCAAGTAATGAATCACTCAACCTGCTTCTGGACACCCACTTTCCAGGTAGCTCCCAACTCACAGCCAGTAGCAGCCCAAACAGGCCTACTGCAACCGGGACCAAAATTCATGGTCTGATTACGAGAGACAAACTGCTCTGGGCGCTGAATAGCTTCAAATCATACAAGTCTGCTGCTAAAGACATCTTAACACCTGCCGAGCTACAGAGGTCTTTAGATATTATTCTCCCTACGCTAGAGAATATCATGAGGAGCTGTGTAGAACTTATCCACATTCCACTGTCATAGAAAGAAGTTAATGTAGTATTAATTCCCAAAGCCGGACAATGCTCTCATGTTGTCCCAAAGGACCTCCGACTCTATCGTCTTTCCTTCTGAAAACTCTAGAACGACTGATTGATATCCATATTCGAGCTAAAGTTGATCCAAGACTTCTGTCTACGGCTCAACATGCCTACTGTAAAAGAAAGTCTGTGGAAACGGCTTTGCACTCTCTGACTAGCCACATCGAATGATCCCTACAATATAAATAGTACACAATGGTTGCTTTCCTAGACATAGAGGGCGCCTTTAACAACGTCAACTTATCCGCAATCACGACTGCGCTGTCAACTCTGCAGGTAGACGACTCACTTGGGGAGTTGATCTGTCTAATGCTAAAAAACAGGATAATCAACTCCAAACTGGGTGAGACTTCTGCTAAAAGATGTGTCAGCAGAGGTACGCCGCAAGGCGGTATCCTCTCTCCCCTACTCTGGAACTTAGTAGTTAACGAACTACTGATATATCTGGAAGAGGGTGGTAGCAGAGTGATTGCCTATGCGGATGACGTTGCCATACCCGTCTCAGGAAAGCATCTTAATACCATTAAAGAACTCCTTTAAGTAAATCTCAATAGATTAACCCGCTGGGCAGATCGCTGTGGATTGGGAATAAACCCCCATAAAACTGATCTTGTCCTCTTTTCTAGGAAATATAAAATTCCAATCATAGACCCTCCTCCAATAAACGGTACCAGTTTAGTATTTTCCGATACAGCAAAATATCTGGGTCTCATTTTTGACAGGAAACTAAACTGGAAACCTAACTTTCAAGAAAGACTCAATAAAGCTACAATAGCTTTATTCTCTTGCAACAAAGCCATTGGGAATAAATGGGCCCCTCAACCTCGCATAACCCTCTGGCTATACATCTCGGTCATAAGACCGATACTTACTTACGGGGTGGTCATCTAGTGGACGGCCTCAGAAAATGCAGTCAACTGCATTAAACTAAGCAAAGTCCAAAGGACAGCATGTCTATGCATAAGCGGAGCCATGCAGTCTACCCCCTCTGCGGTATTAGACATTCTGTTTCATTTGATACCCTGCGATATTTTCAGCAGGCAAGTAGCTGCGACTGCAGCTATTCACCTCAAAGCGACTAAGCAGTGGACAAATGTCCTCACAGAGAACATTGATTACGCCATACCTGAACTTTGGTTTGACAAAAACTTCAATGTAGATAGATGCATTAGTAAGAGGATCATATATCCACATGGCATCACAATGGGCCAAAAGGCCTAAGTGGGTTGGTATATCCAACAGCCACTCTTACCGAACCTAACCAAACCTACGCATTTTAGATTGAATAAACGAATCTAAATTTTGCTATGGTCTTTCTTGTGTATCTTTATCGCAAGTGAAAATGCAACTGTAAATGGGCTTACTGCATAAAAACTATGTTAAGACGGGTAACTAACGTAAATCGGGAAAACATACTTGGTGGGTAAGATCGCATCGCCTCCTCCTCGTGTCTGATGGATGTGATAGTAAACTAACGATAAGCAAAGCTGAATTTAGTTACAATACGTTAAAAATTAGGACTTTGAAAACTTAGTTTTGCGCTATAGTATCTTTGACCCACTGTCTCCACCTGCTCGCACAGAGATGCTGGAATGTTCATCTACTTGAGCGCCCAAACTAAAATGAGATCTTTCTCTACTGCATTTTCTCTCCGAAGACTCTGCGGACTGAAGTCCGTAGTTCTATCCGTCAAAGCCATATCCATTGCCTTGCTTGCTATACCACCTTGATCAAAAAGTTCCCACCGTGTGGCGCCTCCATTGTTCCGATTTGAGTTCTGTTCTATTGTTAAGTTGGTAAATCTGTTGTTGATATTCCCTCTAAATCTTAGCCTCATAGCTTGACATTTGCAAAAGTTACGTAGCCAAGAGTATATCTGTGTGTGTTGGCGATTTTTTACAATTTCAGAAATGGATTTAAATTTGCAACAACGAACTTGTATAAAATTTTGCGTTAAAAACGGATTTAATGGTACGCGAACGTTGGAAATGTTGGAAAAGTGTTTCGGCAACGATTCTCTAAAGAAAACAGCCGTTTACCAGTGGCACGAGCGGTTCAAAAGTGGTAGTGAGTCAATCGAAGATGATGAACGCAGTGGCAGACCATCGACATCGAAAACCGACGAAAACATTGATGGAATAAAAGAAATGCTGGTCAATAACCGCAAATTAACCATCAGAGAGATAGCGGAGGACTTGAACATTGCCTATGCATCCGTCCAAGACATTGTGACTTCTTTCTGTTCAATCGAGTTAAAAGACCAGTACGGGGAACGCGTTTCAGCAGCCGAGAGAAAGTAATGGAAAAATCGCAGGAAGCACTGATGGACATACCGAAAATCGAATATAAAAAATGTTTCGAGGATTGGATCAAGCGCTGGCATAAGTGTGTTGCAGTCGATGGAGATTACTTTGAAGGGGACAATATAGATTTAGATGAATAAACTTGTATTTTTATTTTCCGGATAAATAAATTGATCAAGGTGGAACACGTAAAGATTTGACTATTAACTTTGGGGCCTATCCCTTCGGGTAGGCATCCCTGTAGTAAGGGCCGACTAAAATCCATAGAAGTGGAAACGAAAACTTGGCAGTTTTAGTAGCAAAAAGCAGTATAGAATGTCCCTGAACTACCTAGTAAAACTGACAATCAGTATAAAATGTGGCAATGGAAAAAATTCGCCCTGTTGGACAGTACTACGCACAAGATAAAAATGAATACCTCACAGATGACGAGCATATTGTGCTAGAGACAGAAGGACATCAGCAGAAATTCAAAAGGGCAAAGAAAGTCCTGAAACATATGCAAAAAATCATAATAGCGTGGCTACGGAGAAACACACAAATTCACAAGCTAAGATTTATGACAAAAGGCTTGAAAAGACAACCATTACCACCACGAATAATGACCTCCGGAGTAGACAGTAGTAGAGTAACATCATAAAGCAACAACAATGGGAAAATAAATTTCGATGACAGTGACACTTATAGAGAAATAACTGATGAGCTAACGAACATGAAATTGCTATAGCGCTCATATAAAAATAAGTCTACTAGACCATTTGCAGTACGTAGTCACCAGAGGTCTTCACTTCTCTTCTGGTGAACATGAAGACTTGATTTAAGAAATTCAAAGTTTTGGAAGCCAACGACTTAATAAGGAAGAACAAAAGGTAATGACCGGGAACCAACGACCAGAAATAGAAAATTACCTCTTTTCATACTCTCCTTTCACAATGAAGAAGATATCGAATAGGTATACTCCACACGTGCGATGATTAATGTTTTGTCCAGACATCAGGAGGGATTTAAGGTTTGTTACCTCAACGCAAGAAGCCCTAATATGTATAAATTAGGCTCTCTTCACTCTAATGTTGATGTAATATGTGTTTGTGAGACCTGGTTCCAACTTGATATTCCAGATTTAATTGACTCCCTACCTAATTATAACTTGTACGGAAATTTAAGAATTACTGACACGATTGGAGGAGGAGTACAATGTATGTTAATTATACAATGAAGTGCAAGGTTTTTGAGGTATTCAATACGTAATAGTAAAAGTTTATGACGGCTCTAATAAATTAAGAGTATCCTTCGCTTACGGTGGGCAATTCAGTCCTTTAAGCTGTACAAAGCTCCCGGTCACGATGGCATTCCGGTACAGAAAGTACCGGAGGTAGCAATCGAAAAAATTAGACACAGTCTAAGAATAGGCTACATACCAATAGCTTGGAGGGAAGTTAAGGTGGTTTTTATACCTAAAGCTGGTAAACAGGGGAATATAACAGAAAAAGATTTCAGACCAATAAGTCTGTCATCATTTATGCTTAAAACCCATTCTAAAGGGTTTTCCAATAGGGTCTTGACAAATTTAAATTTAATTTGTGAACGCACTCTTTCACTAATCATCAAACTGTCACTGACAATTTATTCAGTAAACTCAGCATTTTTATCATGGTGAAGTACACGAACGAGCAACGTCTGCAAATTATAAAAATTTTCTACCGAAATTCGGAGTCGGTGACTGCAACTTTAAGAGCGTTAACTCCAATTTTCGGTCGTAGTTCTCGCCCTAGTAGACAGGCAATAACAAGTTTAGTGCAAAAATTTGAGTCGTTGTGTGATGTTGCCGTGTCAGTGAGACAACGGGTTGTTCGAAGTGTCGAAAATATCAATGCCGTTCAGGCGTCCGTAGCAAATGATCCAAATCAGTCAATTCCATGGCGTTCTCAAGAATTGGGCATCGCTCAGACCACATTATGGCGTATTTTGCGTAAGGATCTTGGTTTACACCCATACAACATCAAGCTGACTCAAGAATTGAAGCCGATGGACCATTTGAAGCGACGTACGTTCTCCGATTAGGTTCTGGAGAAGATGCGCCAAGATGATGAATTTCATCGCAAAATCATCTTCAGTGACGAAGCTCATTTTTGGCTCAATGGGTTCGTCAATAAGCAAAATATCCGTTATTGGTCGGGTGAAAATCCACATGTGCTTCATGAGTCACCACTTCATCCACAAAAAATAACTGTTTGGTGCGGTTTGCATGCCGGCGGCGTTATTGAGCCATATTTTTTCGTCGACGGTAACGATCGTCACTTTACTATGAATGGTCAGCGTTATCGCACCATGATCACCGATTATTTTTGGCCCGAATTGGAAGAAATGGACTTGGACGACATGTGGTTTCAACAGGATGGTGCCACAAGGCACACAGCACACGCTACAATCGATTTATTGAAGAGTCAGTGTTATCTCAAGACATTGGCCAGTCGTGCGATCTAACGTCGCTTGACTATTTTCTGTGGGGCTACGTTAAGTCATTGGTTTATGCCAACACGCCGACGACGTTGGAAGAGCTCAGAGCCAACAGTGAACGCGAAATAGCGGCCGTTTCGGCCGAAATGTGTTTCCGAGTCGTTGAAAATTGGGTCCAAAGAATCGACCGCTGCAAACGTGCCCGCGGTGGCCATATGAACGAAGTCGAGTTCCATTCATAAATGTTTTGATTGTACTTTAAGCCGATAATAAAGTTTTTGAAATATCTCGAATGGTTTGCGTTTTATTTAAAAAAAAGTTGTCAAGTCCTTATTGAAAAACCCTATAGGAACAGATGCTATAATGGCTTTTTGATTGAGTCACAACATGCATATATAAAGGACAATGGAGAAAATAGAGAAGAATCTACACTTCGGTGTGATTGCGATAGTGGCCTTCCTCGATATTTAAGGAGCATTCAATAACGTGGGGTTCACCGCCATTAAAAGCGTTCTAGTAGACGCTAATATTGAACATGGCATTACAAACTGCGTTTGCAACATGCTGGCAATCAGGAAAATAAACTGTTCCATTGGGCAAAGCTATCCGTAACCAGGGGAGCCCCTCAGGAGAGAGTCATATCTCCACTCCTCTAAGTGCTGGTTATCAGTGATATTCTCAAAAAGCTTAGTACAATAGGTATAAG
Source organism: Volucella bombylans (assembly GCA_949129095.1). NCBI lineage: Eukaryota > Metazoa > Arthropoda > Insecta > Diptera > Syrphidae > Volucella > Volucella bombylans. The sequence goes on from OX422142.1 coordinate 170,881,248, forward strand.
TGCCACGGCATACGCAGATGGCGTGGTCATAATTATGCAGTAAGACCCATATTTACATACGGTGCACTAGTATGGTGGAAAGCAACAAACAAGAAACGGCGGTTCAAAGAACGGCTTCCGTAGCCATTACAAATGCGCTCCGTACCAGCATTGGACTCCAAACATCGCTTGATTTACAGATCAAAAACTTGCTGGCAACAGTGCGATACGACTCACTAATCTGGATTCCTTCAAGAGCAGTAGTTTCGGACATGACACGGTCCTAACGGAGCTAATTCTAACGGATGAAATTCCTTTCCTGGTCAACCTGGACATCCCATACGATACCATATAATTTATCCGGAGAGGAAGGACTGGGAAAAAATGCAATAATCAGGTCGAATGAAATTGCAATTTTTACAGTAGGCTAAGAGTGTCTATAATGAAAGCAGTGTCTTCTAATCAGAAGTTTTGGGCTGTCCTCAGGGCGCCTGAGCTAATGCAGATGATATCGGTATCCGAAAGAGATATCGCCTTCTATGTCGATAACCAAGCCGCACTCAAGTCTATGGAATCAACCAACGTCAACTTTGATACAGTCAGTTGCTGTCGAACAGTGATTAAGGAACAATGCAGTCAGAACCGGGTAAGACTGTGCTGTGTGCCAGGATACTGCGGTATTAAAGGAAATGAACAAGCGGACGAGCTTGCAAGAAAAGGAGGGCTACTCGACAATAGTGAAGTTGCTAACATCAAACCACACCTGTGCATAGTGAGGGGTATTATCGCGGAAAAAATCATAAAGACTGCCGACCTAAGGTGGTCGGGTCTTGAAGGGCACAGGGTATCCAAGGCTCTAGGGCCGATTTTAGAAATACATAAGATCTAGGAAGTTGTTAAAATTAAACAGGGATAAATAGAAATTCTGACAGGATACTGTCAGCACGCAAAGAGATTCAAATTATCAGACACGGATATCTGCAGATTCTGTGGTGATCTGCAAGCTGTTGACGACACAACACACATACTGTGTGAATGCGAGGCAACATCGCGTAGTTGAAGAAAATTCTTAGGGAAATACTTTTTCGAAAACCTAGAGAAAATAGACCGCACGAACTTAATAGGCCTTGCAGAAAAATGGGGTGTTTCATCAGTGCGATTGTTTGGGTTTTTGCCATTTGAAGACAAATTCAAATGGTTCCACAGGGATCGCGATGGGTCCGGTTTGGTGTCTGGTAGTTGTGTGATGGCATATCCATCCTAACCTGACCTAACCTAACTTATCCTGCGCTTATAACCCGAATGGAAGCTATTTTTCAGTGCTCTCTCTAAATTTTCCACGATATATCAGGACATCATTATAACTGGCGACTAGAGAAAATTTCGCTCGAAAATTATCGCGCTTAAAAACTAACGAAGATATTATGAACCCTTTGTTGATTTCCTCGAATCCAGTGATAACCAGTTTGCGAAAATTACAAATTTCCTAATGTCCCACTAACTTCCAATACTTCTACAGGAACAACATGTGGAAGCTCAGGGATAGATACCTAATTACAATGAGTCTCTGCATCTTGTCAACGTGCCTCTATTGACAACTTTGACACTTGCGATTTGATTAAAAATTTCGTCTATCTTGAAACCCGCGATAAACAACGGTGACATTATACTGAGTCACTAAAAGAAAAATTTATTTGCAAAATCTGTGGACTGATTTGAGCGCCGAATCAGATGGAATCACAGGCAATAAAAGCGTCGTCCGTTGACATATGCGGAAAAGTAATTCGCCATAGCTGCGGCAGTACTGGCAGTGTCGAAATTGCAACCCGACTTACTAGGTCCCAAATTAAGTGAATGAAAGCGCTGGAAAACCACATTGGCAAACGTTCTGTTGTACTAAATTATATGAATCCGGCCGAAAAAGCTGATGTCAGAAATGTGGTCTGTTGCTTCGGTAAACAACCTTTATTCAAATGTGACCTCACATAATTACCAACGATCTCTTACGGGTCGTCGATAGAAATTCCAGTCAATGTCGATATTTCATGTCACTTTGGCCATTTCAACCACTTCTTCCTCTAACTCCTCCTTACATCCAACTTAATCTCTTTTGGAATTTTGACTTAAAAACAAACAATTTACATAATTACTTAATTAACATTAATTAAAGAGTTTAACAAATTTTATTATTTACTCCGGCAATTTATAGAAAATATTTTCAATAAACAAAAAACCGAAAGTCGACATTTCTGACAAATTTATTCTCCGGGGATTTCTCACATTCTCGCAATCAGGCATTCAAGCATTCCAACATTCCGTTTCGCTACCTAATTAGTATCATGACACGAAATAATGTTCAGTGGCATACAAACTGACAGTTCACACAATAGAGGCTTCTTTCTAAATCGACTATAGGAAGCCAGTTCTCATTGTTAAGAAGTTCATGGTATCGGAGAATTAATCATCAGCCCTTTCGATGACAAATTTCACCCGCATTGTTGTCATCATCATAAATATTCACCATGACCTCTGGTCGTGATCGGTTGACGATGGGTTGATCGGTAGATGGGTAGATGCGGAACACCGAAGGAACTAAAGCCATATTGTCAATACTAATTGAAAGCCGAACTCTGATCTAAATTGAAGTCGTACGTACGAGCGTTCGTACTCCAATTAAGTGATTCACACTCATAGTCACGTTTTCTTGGTACGCTTATCCTAAACCAGAACAGAAATCAAATTGAAAAGAAAAGAAAACAAAAAAAGAAAAAAACGCGAAAAAAAATAATTGGAAGCGAAGCCAGAAAGTAAATAAAAACAAAATCCGTTGCCGATCGTTGGCTTGTTACCCCTATATTGCGCGGCAACATCAATTTGAAGAGTCTCAGTACTTTGAACTCGACACATTCATATTGGTTTTACCAAAAAAGCATTTAAGTAAGTGTAAGATGGGATAATGTACTCATTCGGATATGACTTGACTTACAAACGAGCGGGATGGAGTACGATCACCGTGCCAGTGAGATTGTACACTGAACCGATCAAATTTTTTAAAATTTCGAAAACCATTCCCAATCCCAGGTGAACCCTCATTGTAATGCCAATTAATAACGCAATCCACATCTCAAATCGCAATCCATATATCGTAGAACAATAACCCGATGAGGTATGCAAAGCAAGAAAGATACATCTGCAGAGATATGTATACGGATAAGTATTTTATGTATAACTCGTTATACACGTACCTAACGATGGTGAGCGAAAAAGTGAGCATATCTATTCCAGAGGAGAGGCACAGATACTAGTTTCCTTTTGGTCATTCTTTCACAACAATCCTGAGGTCAACAACGGCCAGAGAGCTTTGTCCGACAGAGTGCCGGTTGTTAGCCGCATTTGTTATGGCAAGAACCACTTTGTTTACAAAACATTCATCTTGAGTGGGGAATCACAAATATTGTACTACATACATGGACAGATATCAGAAACAGTGTGGTGGAAGAGTTAATGCACCATACGGAAAACCACACAACTTAAGCACGTAGTTCGTCTTCACCAAGCCGATTATCTTAGCAACCAGGGTTTGTATTAAAAAAAATTCTTTACATACAAGGGCCAGATGATAAGTCGTTTGGCGATCGGTTTTGCAACTGAATTGTCAACATAAGTGCTCTTCCTAACGCAGGACCCACTCTGAAGTGATTGTGGTTCATAAAATACCACTCCTTGTTGCATCACGTTCGAAATTGGCGCCCAATGCGGGGCCAAAGTTACTAGAATTTTTGTTGGTTCTTGATTTTCAAAATGTCAAATTCTTATGGATTACTGTGTTTTTAACATTCATTGCCCGTATCCAAGCATAAGTTGGAAAACAAAGAGCATTCCTATTCTTTTTTATAAGATGACGTCGATGGACGACAGAATGGTATAACAGAGGATGCTCAACTTTTTCCTACTTACCGCCATGGGCATCAGATCGTTTTAGTTGAGGCGGAAAATCAAGTGAATTGCATCTGCTCATTTTTTCGGAAGATTGAAATTGGAACTTCAGGCTGTCCCTTCGAAATTGATTCGAAAATTCTCTATGCCATTCGTATTTCTAATCTCAACATATCCTGGCTATTTAACAGCTGAATTCAAACACTTCTGACCAGTTCAACAGTACTCTAGAGCCAGTATAGTTTGTTTCGATTCAATTATTTGGAAACAAAGTTTGAGATCTTCTATGGATCCGCGAATAAGCGGAGAATGGAACGGTATTGATTTTTTCAGAACCTGAGATCTTTTCAGAAGAAATCTTAGAACCGAAGTGTGAATTGATTTCCACTAAGGAAACCGCGATGATGTGAAATCGCACGTAGAGTTAGGGTGGCGTCGTTTAAATGGCGGGAAAACTTCGCAGTATTTTGTGACAGAATAATGCCGCTTAAGCTTAAAGGTTTATTATACAGTCCAGCTTGAACATACGCGTCGCAATGTTAGATGGAAAACCCTCTAGCTTAGCAAATTACCTGGTTATGTCACGGTTAACGAAAGACTTTGGAAGATCCAAATAAAACACAGTAGAAATTCAAGATCTAGCCGAGGTTTGTAGAAGACACAACCAAGCCCTTAGCTTCACTAATAAAATTGAGCGACATGTTGGATAGTACTTAACCAAACCCATGAGCAACTCTGTAACAATCCAGATACTTGTGCATGGAAAATAACCAATCAACAGATATACCGTCAATATATATGTTAAGAAGAAGAAGATTACTTAAGGAGACCTTTACTTTTTCAGGTGGACGGAATTGTTACAGTTCGTTCAGCCATTCTGACTGATTCGTTCGGGTACACGAAAGTACACTCTCTATCTCACAAGCCAATCCTCATTTAAGTTCCGTAGTAAATCATGTGAATTCATCACTTAGTCCACTTAGAGCTCTAACTACTTGTTAGCTCATTGATGTTGTAATGAAAATTCCTGCCGTCGACCTACATGAGCTTCCTAGAATTTCATAGTTAATGCTAGCAGCAGAATTGCAGCTTCAGAGAGGACATTGTTCCGCCATTGGCCTATACAACCATTTATGGCATACTTATTATTTGAGCTTCTTCTGAAAGGCGATATTTGATCCCATGGCTCGCTGAAACCACCATCAGACTCTCAAAGTTAAAAACGACCCTGCCAACACCCAGCAATCAATTTAAATCGAGTATGATAGAATATCTGGTATCTCTCTATTATCCCTTAGACCTTTATGGTATACATCGGAGCTGTTATACGAACAACGCTATCGCTCTTGTCTTTGTGGCCTTTTCTTGAGAATCTCATCACGTGTCTCAGCACGTTATTACAAAATTTCTGGCTATTCCGGCTCTCTCGGAAATGGTTTATTGAAAAATTGATTTGGCAGTGATGATCCCGATCCCAAATTATCTACATTCTTTAATAATCAACTCAAGCAGAGCTGTATTGGAAAGGCCAACTTCTCACACATTCTTATAATTTGGCGCCCAACAAGAGGCGTTACAATTTGTTTGGACTTTTGCAAGAAGCAATTTCGAGCTTAGTGCTGTTTGTTAGTTTTAATGCCGTCCGGTTTGTATATCATAAATGAGCCTTTGAGCCTTAACCATTTGCTGGTTATATGGTAGTCTTTGTATGGTGTATATGGTAGTTAAATGCAATTCTCGAAGGATCTTCAATGTGACTGAGTATTTTACTATTAACCTAGCAATGTCCAAAGCTGTAATTGTGACTATATATCAATAAAAACTCGTGGTAGCCACAGGTGACTGGTCTCGTACAACTGAGCTTCACGTACGGCTGATGAATTTGGAGCTCAGATCTACAACAATTTTTCAGAACTAATAAGAGTGCTGACATAGCAACGGTGGCGGATGAACGGCAGCTCTTATATCCCTGCAGTGGAAAATTGTCTTTGGATTTACTCTGCAAAATGAAAAAAAGGCAACGGCTTTCAAACCTATAGGAAGTTGTGCTTGGACTAACTGTTGACGACTCTGCAAAAGGATAAAAGCATAACGACATTCAGATCTACATATATAATGATCGGATGATACTAAGTACCATAGATATCACCATCATCCAGGAGTGTGAACCTGAAAAACTGTGACGTAAACCACGTCTCGACTCCCACAGATAACGCCGACTTAGGTAAATGCGGATCCCTTAGTTTTTCGCAATGTAAGCTAATAAAGTGTAGCAATCCACCTCAAAGCAAATTTGGTAGTATCAGCTAGATATGCGCTCTTCCCCTCCGCAGAAGAAATAGACGATCCACGACAAAAGTGATAAACCTTTAGTGTGACGTTAAAATTGTTTTAGGAATAAAGTGGACATCTTTGGTAGCACAATCGGAAAGTATAGTCTACCTACACTATACAGGCCTGCAATGGACGTAGGCTGATCGAACCCGGTATCCTAAACTCAATATTCAAAAATCCGATTCGCAGGCGCATGTAACTACAACGCTACTTGCCTACTAAGGGGAGATGCATACAAGAAAGCAGTTCGTGTCATGTCAGAGACAATTTTCGAAAGTTTTACAAAAAGTAACAAAGACGTGTCAAGACAACAATATCCATGCAGTGGAATCACTATCCGAGCGGAGAATATAAAACAACAACGGTCGGACCGGAAGGCCTACTTGCTGATATATTTAAAGCAACCAGTGATGACTTGTTCAGTGAAGAGTAGGCCTACTGAAAGGAACGTCAGCATCGTTTTTCCGATACACAAGAAAGAAAGCCTTGGAAACGGTGTCAACTATAGGAGCATCAGTCTCCTTGTAATCTCCAATGGGGTCTTTTGTGAATAGCGGAAACCATTTATCAAAGATCTGATTAGTCCCTATCAATGCGATTTAAGGGCGGGTAAGTCCTCAAATGATCAAATATCAACACTTCGGTAGATTTTCCAGACTTCTAGGGCACATATTTTTCAAAAGTCTGTGCAGCTACCTGCATGCACTGATGTCATTGACATCCTGGAGCGAATTCATCGATTTGTCACTGGTGCATTTGCAAGAACTGAAACGGAGCAGGGCAAAGCCAAATATATAGCGTCAACTATGAGGGACCGCCGTTATTGGTGATTCGGACAGAACCTCACAATGACGGATATGCCTTTGAGGTAGTTAGGTATTTACACTGCTAATCAGAATTCAAACGCAGAGTTACGCTTATCCATCGCTTTTTCTTCGTCCTAAAAAACAAACTGTGCGATAAGACCTTCTCAAGAAATTTTAATAAACCTTTAAATGAGATCCTTATCATCCCAGTCATATTCAATGGTAAACGCTTGCAAATGCGGATACAGCAGCGAACTCCCCAAGCTGTACAGCAACATGGTCAGAAAAGAACGCATAAGTCACCTGAGATGACTAGGATATGTAGAGCGAATTAATATTAATGCTCCAATCCAATGAGTCCTTAAGTGAAAAACCTCTCCTTAAGTGAAAGGGCACTTCTATAATTTTGGAGTATGCGACTGAAGGCAGTCGACTAAAGGCCACCCTAAACGAGGAGGTTCATATATTGAGGTCGAGGTTTATCAAAAGAAGACAGTAAGTGGCATCAGGATAAAGTTTTGAGAGCGTAGCATACCTCCCTACAGGTCAAGTTTGATACACAGACCATCATTTGATGTTAACCATACCGTATTGTGCCCCGACCAATGTGCCGCTCAGCAGAAATAAATACGTAAAGAAATGCGAACCAATCTACAAAGAAGCTGTTTTTATTTAATAAACTGTCTCATCCCTTAGTCGTCTGTTGATTTTCCAGACACATTGTTATAATAAAACACACGCCAACCTAAGCCACAAACATTACTCCATACACAGCAACATGTATCTACGTATTGTACTCGTGTGTAAGTAAAGGCAAATCACCTCTGGAATATGTGCCAATTTTCGATGGATTAATGACGAAATTCTAGCCAAAATTGTGTATGAGTATCATTTTTCTTCTTTCTGTTAATTCCCTGCTGGATTTCTGCGTTCCTATTTGCTGCAGGCTACCAGTATTTCTCTCTCCCAATCGTCATGTTCGTAACATTACCCTAAATCGTTCATATTTGTCAATCTGACACCAAAGGTAAGCAGATTCCAATGTTTCTTACTTGTTTACTACCAGGTACCATGTCTTCCGTACCTCCAACTCCAACCAACCAACAACCCTCCTTCCGCCACGAGTATCTAACAAATTGCATGTCAATAGACAAAGCAAGAACCGAACAACAAAACGTAAATATTTAAGTCGAAGTCGCGGAAAACGGGGTTACACTAAACTTTTCCCGTAAACAAAGCAAAACACGTGCAGTGTTTTCAAATACTCAAACCATTGTCCGCACATGCTTCCTCCAGAAAGTATCTGTATTGAGAATTTCAACAAAAACAAAAAACAAACCAAACTCCAAATTGGAACCAGGTCGGTGGCCCAGAAAACAAAAAACACCGCGCTACGGATAGATAGGTAGCGCTGTTCCGTTTGTCAGTAGTTTTGTTTTTGTTTCAGGAACAATTAAACCCCGAAAATATCTCAAATTGAAGCTAATTTATGATAAATAGCGAATTCATGGTAGAAAAAAGTATTCAACAAAAAAAAATTGCGCTGAAAACACTGCCAAAATACACCGCGCGCGCACGCGCTTAGTATTGGAGTATTGCCCTGTCACTTGCGCGTGCTGATGGTTAGTAAACGAGAGGGTTGTTGACTTTTCGGATTTTTGTTCGAGCCTCGAACCAGCAAAATAAAAAAGGCGCGCAAAAAAATCAACAACAAACAAAAAAGCGCAAACAACAAAAAAAAAAAAAACATCGAATCGAGCAACAATTTAATTGCAAAGCAAATCACATTCAGCAATTCCAGAGAACTGGAAACGGGTCAACGCCCATTTTTTCCGCATTTGCTGAGCATTAGGGTTTCTTGAGTTTTTGTTACTGTTGTTATTGTTGTTGTTATCGTGTTTTTTTCGACTGGTCGTTGCGGCGGCGGTGGCTGAATCACTTAGAATCGGGCGGTAGCTTTATTGTGAAATTTAGATTTTCGGTACTCGAGTTAAGTGGCGCGCTTATGAGGGGTGTTTTATTATTGCTGATATAATGGTAGTGGTTGTTGTTGTTGTTGATGTTTGTGACTCTCATTGGAGTGATCTATATTGGGAATGGAAAAATACTCGATCATCTATCAAGCCATTGTTTCAAATTAAGAATAAACGAGTGGTGGCAGTCACATTCGGGGAGGTGTCTTCGAGTGAGTTCATTGGACAGTTGATATGAATAGTTACTGCAGGGATAGCTAAGCCAACCATTCGCAGCGGCGAGCTTCGGTAGTTATTTTTTTGGCAGTCTACGTATGGCAACATTTAGCAGCACAATTCGGTAGCCTTTTTAGGAATTCCAATGAGCACCTTTAAAATCACAGGTCAGCTGAGCTGATACGCGGTCTTCATTAGGTTGTGGAATTTACTGAGGTAGATTCACACTGTTAACAGATTTAGGCCTACTGGGCATGTCAATAAACTTATGCCGCGAATATTTTACCTGCTGTTTCCCAGATGCCTATGTCGCTAAGCTGCTGCAATTTCAAGCATTAATGGATGCAGATGCATAGATAAGGTTTCTTCCAGCATTTATGGCTACTAACTGGGCTAATACATGTTAGTGTTGTAAAACACCAATAAATCCTAATCACTAATGAGTTTTTGAATCCAATACTTTTAATACGCGCTATGACATGAAATGCTGCTTACGCTCTGGAGTATTTCTGTGGACTTCCTGTTCATATTCCACTAAGAGGGCAAGTTTTAGACAGCAGTTTACTTATTTACGGTAGACGAAGCGTGAAGTTTTATTGCGAAGATACATACATACGGTATGTAGCGCGAACCATGAATTAGTAAGTGTTGCAGGCTGTACAGTTTCTAATGGAATGCAAGCGAAAAGCAGTTCGTCTCTTTTTGAACAAAGTAACACTGCTATTTTGCAGCATGCATGCGGTTCCCATATCTCAGCATCTACGTATAAGGGAACTTGACTATATCGACTCAGATCATTACCTTGTTGTCCCTAGGGTACGAATGCAAATATCCCCGGTACAAAGGAGTGAAGTAAGACCACCAAAGTTTGACATTGAAAAGCTGCAATCCCAAGAGACCGCTGGAATCTTGAGACGATCCCGTCAAGCTTTCTCAAAATACTTGTATCCATACACAAGCCATAGAACACCAATGCGAATGTTGTTAACGAGCGCTGCCACAGACAGATCTCTGGTTTGACGATGAACCTATGTATCTAGGCAGGCACATGCAGCCCAACTAAGAAACATTAAAAGCCGCACGGCATCAAAAGACGAGAACTGCTTGTGAGCAGAAAGGAAGGAAAGGGCACAGTCTTTTCGGAAGGAAAAAGAAGAACACAGGAAGCTTACGCGCGATCGAGAGAATGCAGAGTTGTTGCTTCACGAATAGCCTTCGAAAGTTTTATCAGAGCAATAACAGAGCTGAACATGGACAACTAGTAGTAGAGTCACAAATGCGGCTGAGAATATGGAAACACGACTTCAGCACACTGTATAGTACAACGGATATGATGATGAAAGGAGAATAAACCATTCACCCGGAACGAAGATGATAAAGAATTCCGTCCTCGACCTAGACCAAAGTAGCAATATCTAAACTAAAATCTAATAAAGCTCCTTGTGCAGACGAACTTAACATTGTCTAACGCGTACACCTTTTTATCGAATACGCCTTCAATTCTGCCAACCAGATTTTAAGGCGTAGTCACGCAGGATCTTGCATGTTAGTAGGCATATCGCATCTAGGACAGGGGAAGCATTGAAAAAACAGTTCGGGCGTATTACTCTTACTGCTCGCAAAGGGCTTAGAATGTATGCCAGTGCCAAGCTTACCATGCACCCACTCATTGAGAGAGCTTGGGTAACCGAGAGTTTTCCGGAAGAGTGGAAAAAAGGAATGATTGTCAAGCTCCTACAGAAAAGAGAGCTTACGAAGTGCGAAAACTGGAGAGGAATTTACATGTTGAGTGCAGTAGCCAAGGTAGTAGCAACACTGGATCTTCCTGTGTGGACAACATCAACACCTTGCCGATCATCATCGAACAGTGCGTTGAATATCGATCACCACTTCACCTGCTATTCATTGACTTCGAAAAGGCGTTCCACAGTGTCAATAGAGAATTTATCTAGCTTGCTTTGCGCAGGAGGGGCATCCCAGATAAATTGATTGCTATTATCAAGGCTACATATGATGGATCCAAGGTTGTCAAAGGAGTTTGAAATCCAAAGCGGTGTTAGGCAGGGCTGTATACCATCAGCAATACTGTTCATGTTGGTGATAAGTGATATACTGCATTCAGTCCTATCGACTGGAAATGGAGGAATTCAGTGGACTCTGGACACCTCAAACTCCTTCATAGTATCATGGATCTCCGTCAAATGACAACAAGGCTGGAGAGAGAAGATGAAATCGTTGGGCTAAAGATCAATACGGCAAAAACAAAAAGGATCAGATTTGGAACTTCCTCATCTAACCAAGTGCAGATTTCTGGACAACCAGTAGAGATGGTAGGGAATTTTCAATATCTTGGGAGCATTGTCTCTATTGATGGCTGGACCGAACTGGATATAATCAGCCAGATCGGGAAAACAAAGGCTGCGTTCGGAATGCTATCCAAAATATGGAGAAACAACTCTATCAGCCTAAAGAGTAGCTTGGTCTTTTCCGCTCCAATGTTGAATCCGTGCCTCTCACGCGGATAGGCAGACGAGTGGGCCGACCTAGAAGTACTTGGCGGTAAACGGTCGAAGGGGACTCAGCACAACTGGGGAAGAGTTTGAGAGAGCTGAGTTACATCTAAAGACATCGCACACGATGACTCGTGGGAGTATTGGAGGCCCTATGGAACCTCACGGACATAATAGGTCCAAGGACCTAAGTAAGTAAGGGGTGTCTGCTGCCAGTCTGGCGGATGGGCCCCTTTTCAGTACGTCGACCAACCTGCTGTTTTCGCCGAGTGTTTCGGTTTTTTCGCAAAAATTCTTTTTTTTTGTTTCCATTTGCAACGATCCAGTCTTCTGTGCTTTGCTTAGAAGTGTTCGGATATCTTTACGTAAGTATATTGCAAATCTGCGTAGAACGGACGACCTTGCAGGAGCTTTTCCTCAGTGGACACGTGAGTTCTAACCCTTTGGAGCATGGAGTATTAATGCCCATTCCGACCTAATTCTGTTCCTTTTTCGGGGACTCCTACTCTATATTCCATGTACCAATCTAATATGGAAGCCTTGCTGGATAGCATCTCATCATAGCTGCAAGACCCCATCAAAAAATAACTTCTCTGAAAGTACAGAATGAATTTAGCTCATTTAGATGAACACTGGCTTTTTGCGCAACTGGAATACTTGTAGAAAACATTTTAGAGAAAGTAAAGGATCTTGAAGGGCTTTTCAATGGAATTTGTGAGAAAAGTTTGACGAATGAGACATGTAGCGCAGTTGATGACCTTCGTATTCGAATCTGTGCAGAGGTTTTTGTGAGATCTCCGGTTTTTTTTTGTTTAAAAAAAAGTCTTTTCCAAGGTGATCAGCTATTGAATGTAAGATACGAGTGTCTTCCAAGAATTTGTGAAAGTAGCTGTCCGATGATTGACACCATGCAGTCAATGTCAGTCTTCTTCGTCGTACCTAAATTGCTGAGAAAACAAACAATGCAATGGGACAATAAACCTCATCAAAAGCCACAACAATTTGCAAAACAAAAAAAAATTAAGACGAGGCCAACGAAATTATGAACTTCCCTCGTTTGTTGAAGATCAAAAAATAAGACCGCGACGCAACACAGCTCATAAAGGAACGTAATAAACGGAGAAAAAAAAAATCACAAAAAAAAAGCAGAAAAGAACTGAAATCAAAACAATAAACGCCAAGACGCAACAACGGCACCAAACTACAACAACAACTCAACAAAAACAAACGATAAATAACGTTTTTCCGCTATGCGCATCGCTTTCGAGTCAAGCGAACTTTGCACCCAATGCTTTTGCAAAAACACACATCCACACACCAACACACGTAAATACGCAGCCGGAGGCATCAACAATCACTACTATCACTACGCAAAAGTCAGTGAAGAGCAGCCGCACCAAAGCGAAATTAACAAAACGTATCTAATGGGTTGTGCACACCCCCCCAACTGCTGCCGCCCCTTGACACTTTTATCCACACTCATTCTCATTAGTTTTGTTTCTGTTTTTTTTTTTTTTTTTACTTTTTGATTGAAAGAGGCCAACAAGCAGAAGACAAACGCGAACAGTTGTATCAAAACAAAAAGCCCACAAAAACATTCAGATTGTCGGATACGTTGGTGAGTATTGGCCCGGATAACGTCACACGCCACACTTATCCGACACACGAGAGTCTGATGAGAGAGTTGGGTCTTGATAAGGGGAAAGCACGAAAGCAGAAAGGCAAGAAAGCGCGAAAGTTATTGGAACAGTTTTTTCCACAACAAATCGTCCGGATGGTTGGTTGGGGGGTGGTGGATGGTCGGCTGCCGTGTATTTCGATTATGAGTGCACCAACTGCTACTTGTTTTCATCCCCCCAAATGTGACGGTCCCGCAAAATGGTTGAAATTGGATAGAAGTTGCAGGTGAAACAAATCACCTACTGGCTCGACTTTTTTTTGAAGGGGTCGCCTTTATGGGTCTAGCCTCCAACCCCCAAATCAGAAGGGGTTGGTTACCTCTGAAAATATCAACTTAGACGATCGACCAACAAGCACGACGTTGCGCAATTATTCGACAGACCATGTCTTCCCCCAGGGGCTAGGATGATGTTGGCCAAGAGTTTGTGTGAGTAATTTGAGCACTGGATGGAACCGGGGCGGGACAACCGAGGCAGTGCCGTTTTGTGTGCTAAAAAATTAGAAAGTGAGCCAGGTACGAATAAGATAATGGCTAACAAATAAGAAAAAGAAAAAAACAAAACAACAAAAATGAAACGAAATGAAACAACTGAAAGCTTGTTATTGTTATTGTTATTGTTGACGAAGTGGCATCGAACTGTTGGCATACTTTTTTTGCCAGGAGTATATACTCCTCGACAAACCAGTGTTGTCGCGGCTGCCATTTGAAGGTAGTACAAATCAGTGAAGATATTTATAGAGAATGGAGTAATTAGGTACATACGTTGGTCTCAACCCTTACGTCAAACCAATTCTTTTTGATATGATAGGAACGTACGAGTATCAAGCCAACACGCAAGAAGATTCGGCATTTTTATTGCAAATTCTTGTCAAAACAAGTGAAAATCATTGCACAAGGCATTGTCGCACCGCATTCAGAAAAGTGCATAGGGCATCAAATTTCTTACCAAACACCGCCTTTTTCACAAATGCCTAACTGTGGGGGCTTAAGCATGATCAAAAAACTCAAAAACTAAGAGGTACGAGTAGTAATCGTATCCTGTGTATCCACTCCCATATCCTGGCCTAGATCAAGTTTATATTCGGACCATGTTTGAAAATAGCTCAATTGCATACGTTGGGCCTATTTACTGCGCGTATTTCTAGTCTAACCAGCCGTGTCAAGTTGCGGGGCTCACAATTTTGAATTTAAAAAATCTCGCTGGCGTCAACAGCACAGAAACTGATAAGACCTGTAACGTTCGCGAATGTCTGCTCAACCTCAGACTTAGCGATTCTATCAGTATCTGACAGAGGAGAGACACTTTTTATCAGTGTTACGTCGTATTCATGTTCCACAAAAGACAACAACCTCAACAAACAAATCTTCCACAGACATCGCAATCAGATTTCATCTTTACACCTGAATGTCATCAAAAGCGAAACGAAAAACAGAGTGAATCACTTTCCACTTTATTCACATGTCAGATGGAATTTTCCAACAAACAGGGCCTTGCCGACTAAGTTCTGCCTTGGCATCCTGAACTCTCTTGCTAAGAAGGCGGGAAAAGATTTGATTTTAACAGAGAGTGTCTCGAAGGTTCTCCCAGAACGTCACGATACCCAGCCAAGAGTGGATGGTCATGAGTCGAAACATCCATAAGAGCCGAACACATTTCTTTGCTTTAAACAAAGAATTTCCTCACTAAATTCGGTGCTAAAGGTGAGTGGTAAAACTGTTAAAGAACGAGTAGCATCCTGTGGCAGACCCATTAGATACATTCTCTACTTGTTCGGAACATCGTCTCCGGAGAAGTTATCCCATGGGTAAGGGTATTGTATCATATTCTAGATGACAAGAAAAGGTGCTTTTGTGCCAAATAAAATGTTTAAATCGATTCACAGCCCACTATCATTTAACACAATCGTCTGAAGACGATCTGGGAGAAACACAACTCAAGTTAAATAACCTTAAAAAGAGATTCGTCAATCACAATTCGACTAAGGCTAAAGCCAGTCATAAGTGTACTTATTGAAATAACTATGAGATACTTAGGCTAGTTTCTTCCATACTATGGTAGAGTCCATACGAGCTGACGGATCTCTAGAGAAGACCAAACTCACGAACATAATCTCAAAACATGCGTAAGATTTCTGCATCACAATGAAAGTACATCTACGAGTACGAGTAGTCTAAGTGCAGCTCTACCTTCCTGCCTCACTTACCCTACTAAAGACCGAGTTACTGTCCGGATAGAACTTATGCCTTACCAATCGCCCTTGCATACACCAAACTGTAAGAACGCTTCTTCATTAGAGCGCATCTATAGGGCGTCACATGTTATACCTTCAAGATTAATTCGAAGATTCTGTAAATAGGAACGATGAATGTGATTCACCTAGCGGGTTCTAGTAATTATGCCTGTTAATGCGAGCTAAATTTAGAGCTCGACTGTGCAACGAGAAGAAGCTGCGAACTGTTTAGAAGAAGAAATTCAACGTTGGACGCCTAAGCACACTTGGAGTAGCCGAAGTCTACAGAGAGCGTCTGAGTGAGAGACAATCCACTGTGCAGTCACCCACCATCTATGCCAACAATCAGTGGTGCCAGTATCGCGAAATCATTAAGGAGCTAGCTGAAACCACTGTAGGGCATCAGCCACCCCAGTGAAAGAGCCCGTGGTATGATGATGAAAGCGTATACCGGAAAACGATGACAGAAGATGCACATTTTCGTAAAAAAACGCGCAAAACAAGGGCAGCGAGGGAAAAGTATCGAGCCAGGAGAAGAGAGGAGAAGAAGATTCTGCGTAGAAAGAAGAGGGCCTACGTAGCCTCAAAGTTCAAGGAGATTGAAGGGTCACGCAATTAAAACAACATCTGGAGGTCTTCTTACGCTGCCTGCAAACTGGCGGCTGGCTTCAAGACCGGAACACAGGCTCTTCGAAACTGCGAAGAAAACCTAGTCACCGAAGCACAGGAGTTAGTCGATGCGTTTAAGCTGCATTTCCAGCAGCTGCTAAATGGACATCACGTGGAGAGGGTGATAGGGCAAGATTCAGTCAATGAAGAACCAGTTCCACCACCCAGTATACCTGAAGTCGGCTTAGCTACAAAAAAAGCTTAAGAACAACAAGGCCGCAGGCTCTGATGGCCTACCAGCAGAGCTCTTCAAATACGGTGGCGATGCTTTGGTAAAGCGCATGCCCCAAATCATCAACCAAGTATGGGTGGAAGAAAACATGCTCCATGACTGGACTATTAGCTCCATATGGTCCTTCTACAAAAAAGGCGATCCTATGTCTGGCAAGAACTATCGAGGCTTATCCCTGCTTAATGTCGCATATAAGATCCTATCCAATGTACTGTGTGAACGTCTAAAACCGTTCTGCAACACACTAATCGGCTCGTACCAGTGTGGCTTCCGGCCCGCCAGATCGACTCTAGACAAAATTTTCACACTGAGACAAATCCTGGAAAAGACCAACGAATTTCAGGACTAATCACCTATTCATCGACTTCAAAGCAGCATATATGATAGCATTCATCGTCAGGAGCTCTATAGGGCGATGGCCGAATTCGGGATCCTGGCCAAACTGATCCAGATGGAAAACAAGCGCTGCAATGTGCACCGAATTTCGGCAAGGAGATGCCATGTGACTTTTTTAATCTAGTTTTGGAGCAGATAGTGTGCAGGGCAGGTGTCAACAAGGATGGCACTATCAACAACAGCTCCCAGCATGCCGCGATAGAGGCTTTCACGGCAATTGAAGAACAAGCGAAATTTGTTGGCCTTGAAGTAAACGAAGACCAGACTAAGTACATGCTATCAACAAAAAAACCAGCATCTGTCCACCGCCTAAGACAAAACGTTGAACGCAACAATTTCGAGTAAACATTGAACTCCACGAATGACACCCTAGTGGAGATCCGACGAAGAATTACCCTAGGAAACCGTTACTACTTCGGTCTTGCAACACAATTCGGTTCAAAACTCCTAACTCGATGGAGACGAAAACTATGCTTCACAAAACCCTTATCCTACCAGCTCTGTTGTATGGCGCCGTGTGCTGGACGATAAGCAGGAAGACAAAACTGATACTGTGCTCCTTCGAAAGAAAAATTCTTCGACGGATTTTTGCTTCTGTATGCGAGAAGAGCGAATGGAGAAGAAGATACAACGGCGAACTCTATAAGCTGTATTAAGATGTGGATGCAGTCCAAAAAGCCAAAGTACGTCGACTACATTGGCTCAGTCACTTCGAGCGAATGGGCAATAATGCTGCAGCTAAGAGACCTTCGATTCAAAACTTCAAATTCGAGATGACAAGAAAGGCCGAACCACCGTTTTAAAAACGAAGCCATCACGGATGCCAGAGTGCTTGGTCTGTATAACTGGAAGCAGCGTGCCCGGGATCGCAAAGGATGGACGACTGCAGTATCTCGGACAGAGACCGTTCACGAATCGGCAGCCCGTTAAGTAAGTAAGTAAGCCATGCGGACTCTTATTGATTAGTGTAATGTTCCGGACCAACGCTTTTAGAGGGTCAAGTATTTATCCGCATTTTATCAACGTCGATAGGGATTGTTAGCTCAAATGTAGGTACATACATGTTGCGCGGGTGAAACATTTTCGACAGGATAATCCAATATTCTCCACTATCACCATGCCAGTCGGACAAGATACCTACTCAGGTTTGATCTTTAAATAATCCACCGCCGACGTGGGCCCAGATCGACTTGCTGGAAAAGACAGGAAGTGCTATCAGTTAATTGTGAATAACAGTACTCGCTCTATACTTATTGTACTTGTATGGAGAATAGTCCTATACAAATGCGCTTGTTTTCTGAGAGTAGCACGAAATTATAAAACTAGATACGAGTACAATACTTCAAGCGGCAACACTAACATATTACAAACTTATAGACACTTTGTAATTGTTAAAAAAAAAAAAAACTCTTAACTGTACATTTATGTATCTAGCTGATTTGTTACGTTACGTTTCGGCTCACTATTTCACTTCAAATTATAGCTGAGAAATTGTGGATACAAGCTGAATACTTAAAACCAATACCAACGCAAATTGGAATGGCAAGTGATTGATGATTTTTATGGTATGCAAATTAACAAAAAGAAAAAGAAAAAAACACAAAAACAAAGTGAAATCCACAGAAATAAGCAAAAATATGAGCCATGAATCTTGTGATAGACAGCGGTCATTACAGCGAAATTGTTTTCGAGATCTTTCGAGATCTTGAAGGAAGCTACTCGTAAATATCTAATTTACGAAACAGGTACGAGTATCGTAAGTGATGAGACGTTGCACGGCGGTGATGTTTGTTTTCCATTGCGTCGGTGTCGGTGTCGGCGTTGGGGTCGTAAAGTTTTAAAACTAATTTAGCCAAACGGCCCATAAATCATATGCACTTCAAAGGAATTGGTGAAATTTTGTTTTAAGTAATTGCATCGCACCGATGATTAGCAACTAAAATGTGAAACTTTGATTTGAATTTCATGAAATGGAGATGGGTTAACAGGATTTTTTAGGCTCAAAACTTTTCGACTTTCAATTGATGCGAGTAAGTAGTGCAATTGTGCTATACAAGTGCGAAAAGCCTAGCTTTCTAGAGTAGGTTACGGAAGTTAGAATTCTTCGTAATTGAAATCAAAACCGTTACCGAAACCGACACTACGCCTCGGATAAGGAATGATAACACATTGACGACATTTTGCTGTTGTACCCGGACAAAGATTGGTTTCTGGAATGTGAAGACGCTTCTCGACAACGGAAGTAAAGGTTCTCAAAATGCCAGATTCCTCCAATTAGAGAAGGAATTCATGCGGTATATTAGGGAGATGGACATCTTAGGG
The DNA here is from genome assembly GCA_949129095.1 of Volucella bombylans. NCBI lineage: Eukaryota > Metazoa > Arthropoda > Insecta > Diptera > Syrphidae > Volucella > Volucella bombylans. The sequence goes on from OX422142.1 coordinate 170,900,533, forward strand.
GTTAGTGAAGTTAGATGGTTGGGCTCGGTGAAATTTAAGTCTCCAACTCGTAGCACTGTACTACTCTATTCTACTCCGGAAAGCCACCTGGAAGCTATCGGGAATCTGGCGTTGGATTGCTGCTTTCCAAAACAGCTCTCTAAAGCTTAATTTCCTGGGAGCCTTTAGAAAATTGGAGAGGATCCTGAAAGTCAGGTTCTGGACTAGAACACGTCGCATCACCCTCATACAGTGTTACGTCCCAACGGAGCTCTCTTCTGTCGAGGAGAAGGAGGCCTTTTATAACCGGCTGAGTGCTGCTTATGATAGTACACCACGCGGAGACATCATAATGGTAATGGGAGACTTGAATGTAAAGCTTGGCAATGACAATGATGGACTCAGGCATTTTTTGGGCAAGTCGACCGTAACGTCGGCGACCGCAACGACAATTGTGAGCGTTTTGTCAATTTTTGCATCGCCAACCGCCTTGTAATACAAGACGTAACACAAAGTCAGTTGGGTGTCGACAGACAAACAAGCAACTTCCAACCAAATGAATCAATTCGCAATCAGCCGGCGATTTAGAAGCACCTACATCGAAAACGATGGGTGTGCTGTGAAAAATGCCTTCATATCCGGTACTGAAAGTATAGTTGGTCAGTCGCAAGGAAAAAACAGTGCTTGACTTGGGCTAGGATCGAAGAAAGAAAACACCTCAAGGCTCGTATCGCAACTACTCCAGCAGCAGGGAGAAACAAGCTAGAGTCTGCGTATCGCACGAAGATGAGAGAAGTTCACCGTAGCGTGCGACGTGATAAGCGTAAGTATATCAACGCATAGGCTATAGAAGCAAAAGAGGCCGCTAGTAGGTGTGATAGTAGGACCATCTACAGAATTACCAATGAGCTCACAGGTGTTCAAAGCTCTAAACAACAACTGGTAAAAGTCACAAACGGATCTCTGCTAGTTTCGGATGAGGACCAGCCGAAAAGTTGGACTTTTCTTCGGTTTTAAACCGCCTTTTCCCCAGTGAAGTGAACCCAATGACAATGACCCGTCAGTAGTAACAAATTCCGGAATGCGCACTGTATTCCAGAGTAGAGAAGAAATCTTTACCGCAATCAAAGCACGGTTGGACTCCTGCACGCACTTGGGTAAGATAGAGTTTTCCTGAAGAGTGGAAAAAAGGAATGATTGTCAAGCTCCCAAAGAAAGGAGAGCTTACGAAGTGCGAAAATTGGAGAGGAATTTATGCGCTGGGTGCAGTAGCCGAGATAGTAGCAAAAATCGTCCTAGAGCGAATAAAAGCCCTCACTCGACGCCGAACAAATAGGATTCCGCACTGGAACTGTCTGTGTGGACCACAACAACACCTCGCCGATCATCAACGAACAGTGCATTGAAAATCGATCACCACTTCACCTGCTGTTCATCGACTTCGAAAACGCGTTCGGCAGTGTCAGTAGGGAATTTATTTGGCTTCCTTTGCGCACAATGGGCATCCCAGATAAATTGATTGCTATTATCAAGGCTACATATGATGGATACAAATGTGACGTTCTGCATAAAGGAAGGTTGTCAGAGGAGTTTGAAATCCAAAGTGGAGTTAGGCGGGTCTGTATACTGTCACCAATACTGTTCCTGTTAGCGACAAGTGCTGTACTACATGCAACTTTGTTGACTGGAAATGGAGGAATTCAGTGGAATCTGCAATCACACCTGAAACATCTGGACTACGGGGACGACGTATTGTGATCCATTTGCTGGGGCCGCCGCCGTGTTTGGTTCGTATCCTGTTGAGTTGAGTCCAGCTCGCGGATGGTGGGATCGGCGAAAATGCTGAAAATTCTCTCCAAATTTTTGTCCATTTCACTTTGACGTTGAAGTTTTAGTCGTGCAGTTTTTTGGCTAATCTTATTGATGGTTTCCGTGGTTGGAAGATTTCAGTTGTTTTGGATTTTGGTATATTCTCTAAAAAGCATATTTTGACGTCTTAATGCATGTGGATGAATGTTACATAGCGCTAGGAGCCCTATCAAGTGGCTGGTTGGTTTTATCGTTCCGGTAACTAAGCTCATTGCGATGTGAAGCTGCCTATCAATCAACTTGGTATGATCACTGTTTATCTACATGGGAGATCTAAATTCGGCAGAGGCCAAGAGTGACTGTGCGAAGTGTATCCGGGGAGTTGCCCCAGGAGCTAGATGCGAGTTTTTGGAGCAGGTTGTTTCTAGTTTTGATTTTATTTGCAGTTTTTTTTGGCAAGGCAGTTTCAATGTCAATGTTCTGTCCAATGTCCAATGTTCCCGCATATTTTGGTTGCTGGTTATATGGAAGTTCAACTCCGTTGAGTTGGACCTCCAGTGGTCGGTAAGCTGGTGGAATATTTAGAGGGCGATACTACGATTCAGTTTGTGTTAGGCTGGCTACAGGATGTACAGGTTGAATAACAGTGGGGACCGAACAGACCCTTGAGGCAGACCGTTGATGAGTACTTGAAATGACCTACTACTGAGCACGTTGTCTATACGGTTAACTATCTGAGCACATACAACCACTCTCAGAAGTTTGAAAATCATGTCTGTACGCCAGACTGTAACGTAAGCTGTTGTAAGGCCCACAAATAAATCACCTGTTTTCAGCTTATTTTTAAAGCTGTTTTCAATATGAATGGCTAAGACCAGGACCTGGTCAGTGCAGCTGCGACCTGGACGAAAACCAGCTCGTTCAATTGGAAATGCGTTGTTTATGACCCCTGAATGAGACGCTCCAGCATCTTGTAGCAGATTCTTAGGAGGGATATAGGTCCACAGCTATGAGTTTTGTTATAGAACTTACACAACCGAGCCTTTGTAGTTTTAAAACAATTTTTTATAAATTCAGGGTAAATTTGGCAATTGTAACTTCTAGCTCAATGATCGTGAAGGCACTACAGTACTCAGGTTCTTCTGTCGCGGCCATAAGTTCCTTTAAAGCTTTTTTGATGGATCTTGTGTGAACTTTGTCGGACTTGGCTTTGGAGGTTTCCAAAATGCGGTTTGCAATCAATCGTCGGCTTTTGAAACAAGATGGAGTTAGCGCCCCCTAGTTTCCAAAGCAAGAACCATGCTTTCCTGATAGAACGGATGAGGTTCAAGTTTTCCATAGTTTGCTTCCATCGGTTCAAGCGCGATATATCGAAAGACTGAGGGAGTTGCTCTGCATCTTCTTGGTCTCAAATAATTTCAGATGAAAACTGGAGTAAGATAAGGTTGTTAATTAAGCCCAGTATTGTTTGCACTCTTTATTCGGAATGCTGTCGATATTTTACCAGGTGGTGTTCAATATTCTGGTGTATTAATCAAAGCATTTTCCTTTGCCCAAGATACTGTGCTTCTAGCTCATTCACCGGAAAGCCTGAAAATGACAATTAATCTGCTGGCCATATATTGCGGCTTGTGGAACCTCGTTGTCAATCTCAAAGAAGTCGGAAGTGAATATTTTCAAAAATTGAGGTGGAAGAAACGGTATGATAAATGAAAAGAATGTCAGCAATATTCCTAAGTTATTCTAACGAATTCATATTGAGAAGTTTGAGGCGGTCCTGACACGGAGGTAAGAGTAAATATCGTTCCAGGTCAGACCACGGAGAGCAAATCTAAGGAATCGACGTTGAATACCCTCGATTCGGGAAACATGAACTCGGTGAAAGGGCGACAAAATTTGACTGGCATACTCAAACAGGGAGCGATCAAATGTTACATAGAGAGATCTGGTTACATACGGGTTGGAAAGTTCCATCGACCAACGTTTACTAAAGCCAAGTAATTAAGTTGGCTTTGAGGATCATCTTATCGATATGCGAGCGGAAATTAAGCTCACAGTCGTCGAATGGCTGAGCATAGAGAAAGTAAAGTCGGGGAGGAGACGAGTTGCATTTATGTGAGAAAGCTATAGATTGACATTTGGCTGTATTAAGTTCTAGGCAGTTTTTGAGGCATCAGATTGCAGTCCGATTAAGGTCTTGTTGAAGAAGGGCAGAGTCATGGGGAAAAGAAATAGTTTTAAAAAATGTTGTGTGATCAGAGTAAAGGGAGAGGGAGGAGTGTTTAATGAACTTCTCAACATCTTAATAGTAAGAATAAAGAGAAGAGGACCAAGATGACTGCCTTGCGGAAATCCAGATGATTTCTTTGCCATTTTCTAAGTCTGCGAGAGCAAAAGACAAATTCAAGTAGGATTATGGTAGCTGATTTACCTTTTAAAAAACCATGTTGTCGGGGCGAAATAAAAGACTTTCACTTGAAGTTTGAGGCTTCGTATAAAATGCTTTCAAAGAGTTTGGGTATATACGAGAGATTAGCAATCTGACGATAATTGATAACTTCATACTTAGATCCCTTTTTGTGTATCGGGATTATAAAAGAGGTCTTCCAAATCTGAGAAAATTCTCCCAGTGTAAGGGATAGAGACAGGTTGGAAGTGCATTTTTTTAAGAAAAACGGCGGGGAGTCCATCTGGGCCAGGTACGAATTCATCTTTAAGATTTGGGATCGCTTGAAGATTTGGTTTCGAAAGCGAGGGAGGAAGGATAACCATCAGTCCTACAATTACCAAATTGAAAAACGGACTTGGGGTCATTTATAAGATTGGCTTGCGCACTATTTAGGCAGCGTTGATAGAGAGAGTTATTGAGTTCAATGAAATGATTTTGCTCAATGTACCTAGATAATTTGAATAGTCGGACGAAGAGTGGGTGCGAAGGAATACTGCCCATAACTTGTTTCTTTTGTCAAGAAGGGGATGTTGAAGATGTTCTATGGCGAGAATATGGCACATAAAGGGAGATGGATTTGAATATTTCTCTGTAAAAAATGGAGATGGTAGCGACCAGAGGTAGAGTGGTACGGAAATTAGCTTTGTGAAAATTGTAAGAAGATAGAACTGAAGAGGGGAGTTGTAGAAAAATGAAAGAAGAAGTAGAGGACCAAAGCTATCAATAGTCGAAAGAGATCATTTGTGAAGATAAAGTCTAATTGCCTTTCCATATATTATAAAGGGACTTTCATTAAGCGCTTCCTATTTCCTATTCGTTTGAAAGGTCTATTGACGCCATTACGTATGGAATGTAACATTGTGCAAATGTCCGTCGCGGATTCTCTGGGTGGCGCGCATTCGAAATGTGCAATTTTCCATGACTTTGGCGCAAGACTCAGGCTGAATTTGTCCGATTATGTTGGCTTCGACGGCCGCTGTGGTTTGTGGTTTACTCACATAGACCTACGAATAATTATTCTGCTCGTGCAGAATTTCCAATGTGGCGTAAGCTGTCTGGCACGTAGCGCCGTCCTGTTGAAACCGCATGTCGTTGGTGTCCATATCATCCAATTCAGGCCAAAAGGAGTTAGTAATCATCGACCTATAGCGCTGGCTGTTGACGGTGATGGCCTGGCCAACGTCGTTCTCAAGAAATATAGACCGATGACGCCGCCAGCCCAAAATCCACACCAAACAATGACTTTTTCGTAATGCATTAGACGCTCTTGGAACTCATGTGAATTTGTATCGTCCCAAATTCGACAATTTTGTTTGTTGATGACCCATTCATCCAGAAATGGGCTGAAGATGATTTTTCGATGAAAATTAGGGTTAGTTACCAACTGCTCCAGAGTCCATTCAGCGAACACACGTCGCTGTCTATGGTCGTTTACCTTCAGCTCTTGGGTCAGTTGAATTTTGTACGGGTGCAGGCCCGAATCACGACGCAAAATTCGCCAAGTTGTGGTTTGCGAAAGGCCGAGTTCTTGTGAGCGACGCGAAATCGACTGCCTCGGATTCTCCTGCACACTATCCAGACAGCGGCGATGTATTCGGCAGATCTTGCCTTTCGTCGACGTACGGGTATTGGTTTATCGTTTACTGAACCAGTGGACTCGAATTTATCCACCACACTGCGTATAGTCCTCTCGGGAGGACGATTATGGCGACCGTAAAATGGGCGAAGCGCGCGGAACGTTGGCCGAGTAGAACACCCATTTTGATAAAACAATTTCATCATCTGCATGTGGTGATTTGGCAAAACAGACTGAATAAATGGCAGCCAATTTGACAGATGCAGCTTCACTAAAGTTCGGAAGTCCCAATTAGAATATTGACTTGACATCGACTAGAGTCTGTTAACGCATCTAAGAAGAGGCATTCCTTAGCAGAAATGGGATTAGAAGCGGTGAAAAAAATAATGATATCATCAAGCGAGTATGAAAAGTCGACCAAATTGTCAATGGATGCAAAAGCAAGTTTGTAGGATTCAATATGTTCGGCCGGAAGAATGTAACAACACAATATACAAGCTGGAGCAAAATGAATCATCCCATTTTGTTTTTGAATTATTTTTTTACTAAATAAAAAAATATGATTTTGAGTGATAGAAATCTTTATTTGGACCTTTACAATTGTGTCTGTTACGTGGAAAAGATGATATCCACCAAGTGGCTGCCGCAAGTGTTGATACACATTTGTGCCCGTTTTATCGCATTTTCCATGATTTCCGCAAGATTTGCGGTGATAACTGTTCGCATTCCTTGTCTGAGGCTTGTTGGCATAAACCCGCGACTTCAAGTAGCCAAAAAGAGAAAAGTCTGGGATGGTTAAATCGGGCGATCTTGCTGGCCATAGCAAATCGCCAGAATGGGAGATTACGCGACCAGGAAACGCTTCCTTCATAATATCCATTGTGGACCGTATTGTATGTGAGGTTACACCGTCTTGTTGAAACTACAAGTTCACCAAGACCCGCTCATGTAATTCCGGCAGTAAGAAGTCGTTTATCATGGTCATGTAGCGTTCGCCAGTAACAGTGGCCGTATTGTCGATGGCGTCCTCAAAAAAATACGGCCCAATCAACCCTCCCGCGTGAACGCCGAACCACACAGTGGTTTTGAGTTGATGTAATCGCTTTTCGTGCATCACACGCGGATTTTTAGTGCCCCAGAAACGAAGATTTTGCTTATTGACGGAACCGCTCATGATGATTTTCGACACAAATTCGTCCTCTTCGTTGTTAAGATTGAGGATGACTTTACAGTAATTTACACGCGACTGACGGTCAGGAGGTATTAACTGATGCACTGTTTGCACTTTGTACGGGAACATGTGTAAGTTTTTCACTAAAATTGCCCCATTGCTGTTGTTACTTCGTTCTCAGCGACATCAGCAGCCACATCCGCGATATTCATGGTCTCCTGTGGTTCCAGTCTGTTCGAGTCGAATAGGAAATCGTCGTCGAAATTCACGCTAAAACCACCGACCGATTATTGGTCAAAAACATCGACACAATTATTCCACGCTCTTGTGGAGTTCAGCGCTCTATTGCTTGTCTCTTTGTATACTGCAGCTGTCAAATATGATTGACTTACGACGCAATTTGCAAAAATTATACCATCTTCCGATAGGGTGATTAATATTGCGCCACCTTGTACATTACAAGCATTTACGAGTAAGTGTTTTTTTAACTGACACAAAGTCGAGCTTGGAAGAAGACGAAGATGCAACGAGAGAGGGTGTGTGCGATCATCATCCCTGGTTTTTTACGTTGGGGATAAGATTGGTTTCAGTCAGAGCGGAGATATCAAATGGGGGAGCATGAAATTGACGCAAAACGGCCTGGGTTTTAAAACGCAGTCCTCTTACGTTCTGGTAATAGAAGGTGAGAGGAAGGTTTTTGAATGACTCTTTAGGTTCAAAAAAAATGTATGGAAGTCAAGTCGACTGCGTTGGAGGTGTGAGACTCTTTTAGAGTGTACATAGTGGGGAAAGCGGCAAGATCGTCTGCAACTTTTTAGAGAATGCTGTACCCGTCCTTTGCGCCATATGTAGCAGACGCGAGATTGAGGACGTTTTCCATTTGATGGAAAGATGCCCAACACTGCAGGAAACAAAGAGACATTTCCTGGGAACTGATTATTTATCAGACTAGGAAGTAATCGGCCACCTTAACGAGTTGCCTATTCCTATGTATATTGTACGAGTTTTGCAACACTGCATTAAATTGTCGAAGAAATATTTTAAAGGAAAACATTTAAATAAATTTTTAAAGTAACTAGCTACACTTGTGTTTATTTATATAAGGAAACAGAACTCTAGGATTACTATTGAATTCAAAAAGAGGTCCTAATTATTATAGAACTAAAAGAAAGCCAAATTAAAGTAAATCGGCAGTCGACAATGTCATACTTAAATATGATTTTGTTCTCTTATGAAAAGCCATTGATTGAACAAGCAAAACTTAATTAACCATAAACAAAAGGCAGCGGCGATGCAGCGGTGAAACAATTGAAGCTCCCCAATAAATTTGACTAGACTTGACAATAATTGACATCAGGCGCCAGCCATATTAAGTAACAAAAAGTTTGATGTGTCAAAAAGACTAAAACTGAAATTTCTAAAACAAAACCCAATATCAGATATGTACAGTTGTCCAATGTTCTCTCATTAAAAAATTAATAAAAAATTCTAACGAAAATTTACCAGCACATTCACTAGTGATAAATAAATCACTATTCCAATCTGCAGGTGTTCTGACATTCTGACACTAAGCCGCCACCATACTTTAAGTCTTGACAATAGAATTCAAACAACACGCAACCTGTAGGACATCGCTATTGACACACACAAAATGTCATCGGCGAACATACTCGTACACACGAGTGACATACATTCATACATATGTATGTATGCCTGTGCGGTAGGTCTACCACAACTATCCACAGGTATCCGTAAATCTATTCATTCACAACAGTCGTGTTTTTCAATGAGTAAATCTCGTGGACTATATATGTAATTCCCCTCTCATTTCATTAATAAAACGTGTCGGCATTTTTAAAAAGACCATCTACCACCATCCATACCTTTATTATCGGTTCGGTAACTGAGTTTAACGAATATGAGCGGGAAAATTTAAATCTGAAAATTAAAAAACAAAAATTACTTATGGCGCCTGCCACAATAGGCCACACAGAATTTCCATTAAATTAGCATTAATGGCGACAAATCCGAGTACCCTGTCGACATCTAGATATTCGTTTCGCATCTACTACTATCTGGACACAATCAAATCAACACATTTTGCCGGAGAAAGGGATTAGACAATTTTTTTTTTATTTTTTTTTTTAAGGCTTCCACGTTTTACCTTTAAGAAACGTGCGTCGTCGGCAGCCGCAACGTTTCACGCTTCCTGTTCGTATCTTTATCGGAAAAGAAAATCTAGTCTAAAGTGAATGGCATTCTATGGATGGTATTATAGATCAGCTACAACAGTTGCTGGGAGAACCTTCAATCGGTGTTACCTCCAAAGGGTAACCCAAAAATAGGTTTTCTTGTCAAGGGTCGACACGCTTGGTTTCAAAATAAAGATTCGCTGTGGAAAACACTTTTTTTTTCTGATGGTCATTACATTAGGTGCTTATGAGTATTTATGAGGCGAGACAAAGTACTGTTGGAACTGATTCAAATGCGTGTCTGATGGGAGAGGCACTGCTCTTCCCTTTTTCATTTGTCGCAGTGGTGATTCGACATTAGTTAGGGGTTAGATCTGCTGTGGCAATTTGACTGAATCGAGCTGGATTGTTTCCTGGAAGATATTGTGGGCACAAATTGTGTTCACAAACAAATCTTGGACTGCACAGAAAGTGCAAGATTGCCTTCTTTCAATCGAATATCTACGAGTATGATGCTTAGTTAAAGAGCTGCTCTTTTGTGCTTCAGTAGTCAATTGGATCTTTTTTGATCCAGTTCCAGTCGTAATATAATAGCTTTTCGGTTTTTTATCGATCAAGGTGGTCTCATCTGTTACTGGCTTAACTCAATGTATCGACGAAACTTATGTGCGACATAAGCACTTTGATGCCGGCTTGGTTTAATTTTTTTATTTGGGAGAAACCTCGTCTACTCAACTCATTAGCCTTGCGATGGATGTCTTCCTCCACTTTGGCCCACAGTTTCCCGTCTGTCTGGAAAAAAGCTGAAATGGTTAGTATGACAGAAGGGAAGACGAATTTTATTTTATTTCAACTAAACAATAATATTGTGACAAAATAATGAATGCTCCATATATGTACATATGTAGATACTCCTTCCTGGGTTTTAGACAGTTTAAATCCAATGTCCTTTTTTTTTGTAGTAAAAAGGTGAATGACAGTGACAAGAAAAAGGATGAAAACATGACAAGTGACAGAGGAATGGTGTTGCCATTCCTTGATTCGATCTGATGAGGGTCGAATTCCGTTTTAGTACACGACAGCCGCGCGCTGTAGTAGGTCCTGGATGTCACCTTCAGTTGCAATAGGATCTAATCTGTTCACTGGTCTCTTGAAAACACCACCTTTAATTTTTACTGCAGCCACTTTGACAAACCCATCTGCTCGCATAGTAGTTGACATAATTTTGCCTAGCGCCCAACGACAAGGGGGAAGATGGTCTTCTCTAATATGAACAATTTGGCCGATATCTACATACATATGTAAAGGGTTTTCCAATAGGGACTTGACAACTTTGAATTTAATTTGTGAACGCACTCTTTCACTAATCATCAAACTGTCACTGTCAATTTATTCAGTAAACTCAACATTTTCATCATGGTAAAGTACACGAACGAGCAACGTCTGCAAATTATAAAAATTTTCTACCTTCGAAGTCGATGACTGCAACTTTAAGAGAGTTAACTCCAATTTTCGGTCGTAATTCTCGCCCTAGTAGACAGGCAATAACAAGTTTAGTGCAAAAATTTGAGTCTACATATTCGTTGTGTGATGTTGCCGTGTCAGAGAGACAACGGGTTGGTCGAAGTGTCGAAAATATCGCTGCCGTTCAGGCGTCCGTAGCAAACGATCCAAATCAGTCAATTCCACGGCGTTCTTAAGAATTGGGTATCGCTCAGACCACATTATGGCGTATTTTGCGTAAGGATCTTGGTTTACACCCATACAAGATTGAGCTGACTCAAGAATTGAAGCCGATGGACCATTTGAAGCGACGTACGTTCTCCGATTGGGTTCTGGAGAAGATGCGCCAAGATGATGAATTTCATCGCAAAATCATCTTCAGTGACGAAGCTCATTTTTGGCTCAATGGGTTCGTCGATAAGCAAAATATCCGTTATTGGTCGGGTGAAAATCCACATGTGCTTCATGAATCACCACTTCATCCACAAAAAATAACTGTTTGGTGCGGTTTGCATGCCGGCGGCGTTATTGGGCCATATTTTTTCGTCGACAATAATGGTCAGCGTTATCGCGCCATGATCACCGATTATTTTTGGCCCGAATTGGAAGATATGGACCTGGACGACATGTGGTTTCAACACGCTACAATCGATTTATTGAAGAGTAAGTATGGTGAGCGTGTTATCTCAAGAAATGGGCCAGTCGATGGCCGCCTCGTTCGTGCGATTTAACGCCGCTTGACTATTTTCTGTGGGGCTACGTTAAGTCATTGCTTTATGCCAACATGCCGACGACGTTGGAAGAGCTCAGAGCCTCAGAAATGTGTGTCCGAGTCGTTGAAAATTGGATCCAACGAACGCTGCAAACGTGCCCGCGGTGGCCATATGAACGAAGTCGAGTTCCATTCATAAATGTTTTGATTGTACTTCAAGCCGATAATAAAGTTTTTGAAATATCTCAAGTGGTTTGCGTTTTATTTAAAAAAATGTTGTCAAGTCCTTATTGGAAAACCCTATATATTCTCTATTGTTAAGGTAATCTCGCGACCATTTTCGTCAGAAGCGCTCTATAATCCGCTGCACAAGATGCCATCTAGAGAGTGGGTTTAATTTCATGTCTAAACTATATTACATGATTCTGGCAATAAAAGTGGAGCAGACCCCTTCAAAAAATGAACTGGCGTTAACGGAGTAGGATCAGTTGGGTCACTGCTGCTTACAGAAGCCTGGAATTCAGGTAAGCTTCTATGGAGTAAAGTTCCATTAAATTTCATATGATTCCGTGTGATTCCATGAGTTGCTACAAAGGCAAAATTAATGCTTTATCCTTCCATCTGCTCGTACGCAAGTAGTTCCATTATCGCTAAATATTGTTCGAGGTAGTCCTATTTTTGATGCAAAACAAGTATTAGCAAACGCAAGATTCACCCATTCTAGCGGCATCATTCCTATTAGCTGGTTTTTGGCTTAGGGTCTGTAACGAAAGTAGATTTCACATTGCTAAATGTAGCGCCATACCTTGCCTCCAACATTTTCGTCGAAGATAATTCATATTTAGAGATACACCACCATTTATGGAGAGAAAATTTGCATCTGCCACTAGAAGATCACTTAGAACGCAATTCTTCAGACTGATAACTGTATAAAGCCTCAGTTGAAATTGACTGCCCTCCAATTCGTAAGGTATCAGATTCTTTATCATAAATTGGTGACAGCCGGAGTAGGTCATATGACATAGAAATCGATTGATTGTGCTGCAACAAATTTACCTCCTTCAAATAACATACCATTTGTCAAAATCGTATCCAAAATAGTAGAGAATACCGAGCTTCTTTGGGCACAAAGTGGCCTATGCTGCTGGGGCTGCGGTAAGATATGCATATAGTGTCTCCATTATGCCGTAATTCTCAAAAAGCGATTCAAGGAAGAAAATCATTGTAGTAGGGTCCCTGAAGGGGGGGGTTGAACCACTGTCGTATGTGTTGCTGTTGGTTGCTCTTCTACTGTAACTACATCTGGCAGAGATGTAAGATTTAGATCGACGTTTATTAGGCCATTAGGATTCAGCAAAATGGAGCCAATTACGTCTTTTACACCATAAGGCCCCAACTATACCTTTTTTAGTCAAACTCTCTTGGACGCACAATCTACCGGATTCATGGAACCTGGAATGTAGCACCACTTTGAGGTTGATACTTTGGAAATTTCTCAGCTTTATAGCTTCTGCCACACTCTTAACTAATCGTGCCATTAGCAAAGCCCCCTTAAGTTCAGGTCGGGGCGTAGACAGCGTTTTTATCGGAGCAAGTTTTGTTTTTGCGCAAAGTCTTTGACCCGTAACACACGTCAAAGAAGATTCTTAATTTTGTGATATTTTGCTCCCTCAAAACTTTATGATGAGGTAGGTAGAAGATCTCATTGTTCTCGTCTGCCCTTTCGGAAGGATCTGCTCGTTCAATGTATCGAACAGTCAAATATTCATCCATGGAGTCAGCGTACCTCTCTCTTAGTGGTTGATTCCTTTGAAAATGCCTTTCCATCGAAAGAAGTCAGTTAATAGCTGCAAACTTAATATTACCAAATCGAAGTGGTCGAGTGACAGAATTCCGGATAGATAGAGTTACTATAAGCAGTCCTTCCGGACGCATTGTATTAGTTTGTTTATAGTATTTTTCAGTGGAAGCCCCTTCCCCTTCGATCTCCCAAAACTAGTGGATCAGCTGCTCCGTAGAGAAAATTTCTGAAGCATCCGCAAATGTCACCTGATACTTTGGCACTAGCTTGGCCAACAACGGTGCAACAAAAACGTTTCGGAAGACATTGACATGATGAAAACTAAATTTCAGATCGACAAAAGAATCGGCCACTGGGCGAAGAGCAACGAAGATAGAACTCCACCCTATTAGAACCAAAGTGAATAGACACGTTCATCAATAACGATACGTTGTAGGAAATGCGGAGGCCCTATCCCATAAACTGATACATACATACTGCATGTGAAGCAGTAATGGCATGAAGAAGAGCCAATAAAAGTGGAAAGGCTTGGTATGGGTGGAGCAACGAGATCTAAAAGCTCAGAGAGAAGTGCCTCTAAGCAGGACAGAAATCCAGAGGCAGATAAGACATCCAACAATGGCCTAACAACCTTCAAAAATCAAGAAGCATCAGATGCCTATGGGACGAGATCGACTCAGAGCGCAGCATAGACTGTAGTGATGAGGAAATTTAATGGCAATAGGTATCTCCAAATCATATGCCCACAGCTTTGATGGTGAAGGAAAATGGAGCTCCATCAAACCATTAGTCTGCTTTATTAAATCCCGTTCCACCGTCGATGCTATAAAGGCGGTTATATTGTAGATACAGCTGCTGAATACGGGCGAAAAAGTGAAAATTGGTAACAAACAAGTCTTAGGCAGCAATGACGTCAAGAATGCCTTCAACTCTGCCAACTGATCGCACATTAGGAGATTGTTGGCCGGAATGGATATAACATATTACAGGTGTTTTCCGCGAGAGTCCCCCAAGGGTCGATCTTCAGATCGCTCCTTTGGGACATTATGTATTGTACGAATGAGTCTTGTGACTGACATTGCCTAAAAGAGTGAGAGTGATCGAATTCGCTGACGGCATTTCCCGTGGTACAGTAGTTAAGAACATCCACGAGATATAGTCTGCCATGAATGTGGCTGTGGCAAGGATCAGGAATTGGTTGGAAAACTTTACCGACCAATAGACTGAGGCTGTCCTTGTCTCCCGCCACAAAATTGTGGAATTAGCAAATTTCCGATTTGGGAACCAGACAATCAGGTCTAAGGACCCTTTATACACCTCGAAATGATTCCGAACAACTGTGGGCCTGGATACGCCGGCAGGATCCTAACTGGAGTAGTCAATTAGGTCTTGATATGTTTTAAAGAAAAGCGTCGTCAGCGTAATCTGCGCAATCCGTATTATCAGCAGTTTTTGAACGCTCTCGGTCTAAACAGCCTAACAAATGGGCCGGAATGAACATCATTTAATCTTCGCATAAGAAATGCAGGGGTGTACCATAGGCGACCTAAGAACCGTCAGCAGGCCAAAGCGGTGAAACAGGAGACGAGAGCAGCACCGTCATCTAATGGGCCACGAAGACAAGAGGAGACTGTAACTACCACCTTACACGTGCACGAGCCTAAGAGTCGGCCTAAAAGAATGCAAGATACATAATTGCTAACAAACCTCGCGAAGTAGTACGAGTACCTAATGGCAGTCCCTCGGTACCGAGTACAGTTGTGTGGTTTAGTACGTTAACACGAGGTGCATGAAAATAATAACTCGCGAATTTTGCATGCTAGTAGCACAAACTACTGCGATCTCTGAAGATTTCACATCCATTGGAGCAAATCATAAAAAAAAAAAATACATCGGTCTTAATTGCCCGTACAGCTTTCTGTTTCAAGGATATTTGTTAACAAGGCTGGTACGTGTGTACAATTATGCTTACATATTATCCAAGGGACAATTCGAGATGATCTTCATGCCATCATAATCTTCAGCACATGGCAAAATCGATCATTTCGAAGTCTTCAATTGGTGCGGTGCAATTGTCCCGCTACGTCAATTAAGATCATACCGCAGACCAACTCGCAACATCACTTCGAAAATAAAAGGAACGACAACCCTTAAATCGATTACGAAGCACTACTTCGTCGAGCTAACTAAGAGTCAAAAGTCACGGATAAATGATTGTCCGTCCAACTGTCCGGTCGAAATTAAAGCGCAGCCGACAATGACGAAGAAGAATGCAAATTCCGTTGGCATTTCCGTTGCAGACATCTTTGGACACTAATGAATGAATCGCTGGCGGTTGTTTTCTTTTTTCTATAGCGGCGGCGGCGGCGTCGTCGTAGTCGTTGCCGTTGTCGTAGTTGTCTCAGTAGTTGGCTGAGTGCCCTGACTCATTCATTCATTATTTCGATTTTCTTTAGGCCGGTACTGCTACACTGATGGTCTTTTGGTAAATGGGACACACACACTACACACTCGAAAAATCGTGCCATAAACGGAAGACTTAGCGAATGTATCCGTAACTCAGGCAGACAGACGGACATTGGAATGCGACAATCTCAATTCGCCATTTAATATGCGCAACGCTAGAGGCAAATCCGCGACCGTGGCACTAGCACTGGCTTTGGTACTGGTACTGGCACTCGTACTGCCACTGCCACCGACCAACAGTAATCGTATGTGATGTACTCTCTGTGTACCCCGCAAGTCCGAGCTCCGAAATGACCCACAACCAATAGAGGAACTTTCATCTTCGGCGAGTAGTGTATCCATCTCTGGCATGGTAGTACATACTATGATAGTGCAGTATAACGAAGAGGAAGCCAGGGCATCAGTTGACATTAATCAAGTGGCGTCCGGTGTAAGTAATTAAGCCACCATGTTGTTGGGGATTTTTTTTTTGTTGCTGCTTTTCTTTCTTTTAGTATTTTTTTGTGGATTAATGAAAGTGAATGCTAGGTACCGCTAGAGGCGGATTTCCTGTTCGCATACATGTATGAGTACACCGATTTACTTCCAAGTGAATGTTTCAGTACATGGAAATAACAATGAGATGACGTGAATTATTGATGGAATGGAGATGGGCATACCCCTGTAGGCATATGGAACATGGTCGTCTAGGGATGTTTTTAATGGATTTATACAATGTACTCGTACCTGAGTACCTATCTGTGGGATTGAGTGCTTATATGTATGTTAGAAACGCTGACATATGCACGAAGAATTCCTATTTAATTGAAAATTCTTGAGGGTCCGACCAATTCTCGAGTCAATTTATGAGTTGTTGTGGATGAATCTAAATTTTGGATCCCAGAGATGAATGGTGAAAGCAACAAGCCACAGTACATAGATGGTAGCGCTCACCCCTTGACATAACAGTAGGTATACCAAATTTTTGCAAGAATCGAAGTAGCCTCCTTACGTTATCTGAAAATCCCATTTGAATGTTACCAAACTGAAACAAGCAAAGGGTAAGGATTTGGATTAAATGAGCAGGTACTTAACCCAGTAGTTTCAAGCCCTCATTCAAGAGACTGGAATCGGTAACAAAACCAAACACGGTTCTCATGTTACCTGTTTTCTATCTGAGATTAGCATTTTTTTATTGTTGGTCCACCTACGAGTATCATCCCGTTCAAATGCCAATGACTTAATAACATGGAAGGGCTAATAAAAACGATCGTAGAACCACTCATGACATCGTAATAGAAACTTTCATCTCTTAAAGTACCCACGTTGGTAAAGATCCAGGTCAGAGTAATAGAGTTGCATAATCCTAGCCTTCTGCCTCAATATAGAGGTAACCCACTACAGCATAGTTGCGGATATTTACAGCTTAACAATCAAAGCAGACCTACATATTAGGACCTATGCTTGAGAGCACGTGCAGGGGAAGGTCATGTATTCGAGAAATAAAAACGAAACTTAAGTCTCCGCAAGATGAGCAGTGTTTGGAAAGCACTCCTCATTGGTCATGCTACCGAGAGAAAGTGCTCTTATTCGGGTTTTGCACTTCGCAATGCAGGAAAAACCTTTCAAAAGTTTGTAGGTGATATTCTTCGCGACTTCAACGCCTACGTCGATGGTGATTAATGTTCTGTCCAATTCGGAAGCAGGTACGCATTTTCCGCCGCATGCAGTCACATCTTAAGCTGTTCTTCAAACAAATATTAAGGACAACAAAAAAAGGTGATCGAACTGCTTTTGATAGGACCATCAACACTTCGGAGGCATTCGAAAGATGCAAGCAGTCGTTATCTGAAGCTGCTATACTAGTTCATCCTAGCCGTTCTGGTAAGCTTGCATTAAGGGTTAACGTATCCAACGTTGCCGTTTAAACCGTTCTTCAACAACTTGGTGAAAACTCTTGGAAGTCCCTCGGATTTTCTTCCAAATAGTGACACACAGCATAAAGCAAGTACAGCACCTGTGGTACTCGTATGTATTAAACACATTTTTTTTTTTTTACACAAACCACATACTTACTCCTTTGAGCAGAAATCAGATAAGCTTACCACGGCAACAAAGGCAACCCGACTACATAAACCAATTTACCACAGATATCAGGTATATCCCAGACGGCCAGAACATTGCGCCTGATCCATTGACTATTGCCTTCTCTCTAAGTCCCAGAACGCAAATGGGCAGTTGCAACATGTAATCAAGAACAATTCCACATCACTGCTGCTAAAGCAGTATCCAGTTCCCGGCATTGATAACTGAACCATCATCTGCGACATTTCCACTGATAGTATTCGACCATATATAACAGAACTATTTAAGCGATCAGAATTCGATGGCAATGGCATGCATTCGATGGTACTCGTAGATCCTAGCGCGCGTCAGAAAATTAAAATGATCAGCGAGCGAGTACGAGAAAACTTGATGCAAAACTTCATGTCACAACCTTGCTCGCGACGAATACAAAAAGATTAGTCATCGATTTCAGCATATAAACATCGACATCCTGAGTCCTCTACCACCATTCAAGACAGATTTTCCGGAGGGCCGGAACTAGCACACATAGAAGACATTACAGCTGAAACTATTTGCTATATTCCAGAAAAAATAACAACAGATCAGACAAATATCGAAAGTTCTTGGTATAAAACTCGACGCTCTACCACCCAGAATAAAACGAACTCATCGAACGGTGGCATCGCACAAGATCAGTTGTAGCAATGCATTGTCCTGGTATGATATATGGACAACCCCTTCCGGTCTCACTCGTGGGAACAAAATTTATAAAACGAAAATATGGATAGAAAGTGCTAAGGCTAGTTCGAGTACCACCATCACAAACCAGCCAATACCACAAAAACAACAACAGAAAAAACATAAGTCCGCAGGGTAATCTATGAAGAGGAAATACTTGCGGCCGGAAAGGTCCACCAAGAGGACCAGGCGTACAAGGTCAAATACCAAGTAATCGTTGACGAATACAGTGAGCACCTGAAAAAAAAAGTCAAGACACACAACGAATCGCAACAGATCACTAGGCGAGAATCTCCAACGCCCAGCCCCGAAGAAAACTACAGCTGCCACGTCGTCGGCTAGTGCTATCCAAAAGGAAACCTTCGCCGAGAGGTGGTCAGAGATCATCTCCAAACTATAGATGAGGGAAGTCGCCTCCTTAAAACCCACAACCCGGCGGTTCCAATGGATGACTGAACGGTCATTAAGCCGGAGGATGTCCTTTCCGCTGCACATCAATAACGAGTGCCTGGCAGCATTAGAGAAAACTGACCGCAAACTTAGGTTTGCCATCAGTCACACCAATCCTGATGGCAATGTGAACATCGTCGAAACCGACAAGTTGTTGGAAGACTTGTGACCGACGACAAAACGGATAATGCTGAAGGTCATGCAGACTAATTTGAGGAATTCTACGTGTACCTCCGACAGTCTGCTAGTTTTCATAAAGAAGGAAGAACATTCATACTCGCTAGGAAACATATTAAAGTTGTTAAACTGGCCCAATCTAATAAAACAACTTTGTAGACTGCTTATTGCTGCTTTAACAGGGCATCACGCGTTTGATCATACGTTTTAGGCACACGTGAGATCACGTTCCGTAGCAAAATGCTGCAACAAGACAATGCCCGAACTAAAGCCGACTTCCGCTTGTAAAACTAGTGATGATAGTCTATGATCATCAGGCACTAGTTGGCAATTAATACATTCTTCGCGATTGACTCCACGTAATTGTACAGAAGAGTAGGGAAGACTCTACTATTGTAGTAACGACATCAAAGGATTCTCTTGTCAAGAAGTC
This sequence comes from Volucella bombylans, assembly GCA_949129095.1. Taxonomy (NCBI): domain Eukaryota; kingdom Metazoa; phylum Arthropoda; class Insecta; order Diptera; family Syrphidae; genus Volucella; species Volucella bombylans. Next base: position 170,920,035 of record OX422142.1, read on the forward strand.
AAGAAAATGCATCATAGCAATCTCCAGTAGTACCTAGTTGCCTACTGCGTATTCGAAAGGTTTCTCTGGAACCTCCCCCGATAAACATCTCACTAAACCTACTTCCACCTCTTCATTCCACTGATGGAAAATTTAAAAGCTCCCCATAATCATTTGAAACCAAATCCATTATTCCAAAGATATCGATCGAGGCCAACCAATTACGCATTACTCTACATAAACCGACCCCAATGACTGACTCTCGAGTCCTAACTGCGTAGTTCCTTCAAAATTGTTCCTATTGATGAGCATACCCAGTACCTATTTTTCCCGTTTGAAATCAATTGAATTTATCGTATGAATATTTTACCTTGAGAGTTCAAATCGACCGACTGACCGACCGCGCGATATGCTCCCCAAAACTAGGTCATTAAAACGGTTTGTCCTCCAGTAGGCCCTACCCTCGACTCCAATATCCTTCTCCCTTTCGAAAGCAATTAATATTTAACTCAACTGCACGCATATATAACATTTGTATTGTTGGTAGTGCCACACTACCACCACCACCACCACGTAACATGTGTGTGTGCTGTTCAAACACTTTGTCATTGAATTGTTTAACTAGAAACCATGTCACGCAACAACCTGTGGCACTATGTTCTGTATTTACAAACCCACCCATAGTACAGTAGCAGAGCAGCCCCCTCTAATCATGAGTCGTACCCATACAACTAACTTGTCCTTCGCTCTGACACCCAATGCAAATTCATCAACATCATCATCATAATCGTCGTCGTTAACATGGAGCAAAAAAAAATAAACAAAACAGAAGACGACGAGGACAACGGTTAAAGATGAGAGACACGCAGCACCATGTAACATAAAAGGGTGCAGTGTAATGCACATAAATCAAATCAAACTCAATGGAAGCAGGACGATGACAAAATGACAAAAAAGCCGGACACCACTAGAATCAACTTCAAAAACAAAAAGTCGTAGATGGTTTCGTTTCGTTAAGTCCCCTTAATTAAACTTCTATCATCAGATACCAAGTTTACTGGATACAACGGTATACGACCTATGTACACTACCAAATCCTACAAAAATCCTTTTTCACACAACCCTACTTGTGGTGGCTCCATCTTGTGTAAGCAAAGACCACATTGAAACAAAATCGAAATGCCCAGGGTTGTTGAGTGGTAGGATGGGATAGCTTGGAGGTAACAAAATGTAACCCAAAAGGGATGTACTCGTAATAACTGAATGAGCTACTTTCCGTGACCTAAATTACTTTCTATCGATCGGCGAGACAAGGACAGACCGACACCAACGACAGAGATGAAGGGAAAACATTGTTGCATGTTTACATGGGCTCTTCTACACGTGTGTATAATAGATGCCTATACAACATAGTTGTAGATGTGTATAGGACCCGAGTGCTAGTACTACGATTCGTAGTAAAAAAAAAACAACAAACAAACTCAAAATGGTACCTTCGTCGTTAAAAACCCTTACCACAGATTTACTTTGTGCCACCCACTAGTGATAACAGTATTATGCGCTGCTCACGAAAAATGGGAGGAGAATGACAGAAATGACAGGAAAAGCAAGAAAGGCAGGAAAAGCTGGTGAAAAAGGACATTTTCACCGGCAGCAGGAGCAGCAGGAAGGCTCCTGACAGTTGTCCCCCTTTTCTGTTTGCTGGCACGATGACATTATTATTCTTTCTCCTCCTCCTCCTCCTCCTCCTCCTCGTCCTTCTGATCATTCTTCTCATTCTTTTCAATGGATTTTGTTCGTGAAGTAAATAAAAGTACATAATGGATGCGTTACGATGTCAGATAGATATTTACCGCTCATACTCGTATTATGGTAGTATCAGTGTACGACCGTTCCATGTACGTTAAGGAAATCCTTGTATACTCGTAATGTACTCTCAGTCTCAGATATTGAGATTGTAGTCAGGCGTGGCTTTGATGCAGTGACAAAGCATAGTGCAACCTCAACTGGAACTACATTACAACCACACACCCCCACGAAATCTATGGCATGTGCCATGTAAAACAGTCAAGTCCTTGTCACGATGAACATTAATTTTACTATCACACAGATGTCAAGATGACGGTTATGTGCGATTCATAATGCCAGTAACGTACATACGATGCAACTTTGCCTCTGTACTCGTACAATTGTATACGAGTATGATGTCCTTTAAAACGCTCTAAAGGACGGAACTTTTCGACAGTGGCAGTGGCAACGGCAGAGGATAGACGATATTGATTTTCTTTTCATTGAAACCTTCCACTTGTTTATTCGTTGCAGTAATGTTGTAGCAGAATCATTATTTTCGGATTGCGTTTTTCTATACGTTTTCCCCGGATGTCAAATTAGCCGATGTGACAGAATGAGGACATGGCAGCGACACAGTAGTGTAGCCAGTGTACCTAGTCGTATTGATTGTCGACCTCAAATTAAAAAAAAAAATAAATAAATAAATAAACAGAGGGAATTAGGCGTTTTCGACGAGTCCTTTCAAAAAGGCGTTCGAGAATTCGTTTTGAAAGAATTTTTTTTTTTTTGACATTTCAAGGAACTGCATAGGCAGCAGTTGAAAGCAGATGAGATTGGTGCCAAGGCAAAAGCGTTGGGGAGAGAACGTGCTGAGGTTTTTAGTTGGAAAGTGACATTGAAGAACGGACTGAATGGTACTACTGCCACACTACACTACAAGTTGTTGCAAAGGTGTGACATTTTCGGTGTAATATCAGATAAGTGACAGTGAGACTTGTAACTAATAGGGTTGAGTGGTTGTCGATTAGAGGACTATATATGCAGTACTCAGGGTCGAGTAGTGCAGCAAGAACAATGGTAAACACATTTTTTGTCACACGAATTTTACAATGAAAATTGCAGTCACAATTATTGTACTCGTAGTTTTCTGATGACGGATATGCCGCATGATCTGGACGGACAATTCTGATCATCAAAACCGGAAATTGAAATCATGGAGTAATTGAATTCTTATTGGGCTGTATGCCATGTGGCACCGTCTTGTTGAAACCGTGTGCCGTCCCCATCCATATCTTATAATTTAGGTACAAAAAACTGGATTATTAAAAATGGTGCGACGATGCCTCCAGCCCAAAATCCGCAGCATACAGTGACACGTTGTGGATGCATTTGTTTCTCAGCAATCACTCGTGGATTTTCTGAACCGCAAATTCGGCAATTTTGACAATTAACAAAGCTATCAAGGTGAAGAGCGAGGAGACGCTGAAGATGGTGTTGTTTAAAAAATCAGCATCCACTTGTTATTGTTCCATAATCCATTCGAAAAACTCTCTTCGCTGTGCGGGTTCAGTAGGCTTCAGTTCTTGAGTCAATTGAACCTTGTAGGCTTGATGATGCAAATCAGTTGTGAGAATACGCTGTAGAGAGCTTCTCGAGATGTTCAAGAATTGTGCCGCATTAGTTTTTCTGGACTCTCAACAACACTCTCACGAACTGGCTCGTTGTTCTTTCATGTGCTCCATTTTTATAAAGTTTACCGCACTTGTGTGAATTTTGGAACACCCATGCTTCCTCACATAATACCCAAATAGGAGTCATGGGCGTTGAAGTACTTGGGTGAGAATAGAAGACTCTTCAGGCCGGTATCCTAAATTTCATTATCGTGACTGACGCACATTTTTCTGATCTCCAAAGCACGTCATCACAAATGTGCGCCATACAGAAGACTGATATTTACGTCAGAAGATTTTCCTTATTGTTAACTGACAAGTCCCTATTACTCAATTTCCTTTCTTGTAGATCAGGGAAATGATACTAGTTTTCCATTTATCAGACATTCCTTCTTCCAACCAAATCTGCTAGTTACTAGGTCATCTCCCATAGCCTTAAAGAGGTGAGTCCGGCAGCTTTGTTATAGCCAAGTTTTGGCATGGATAATTTATATTTATACCCGACTTAAGGTCTGGTGGACGTATATCTTCCCAAAGTTGTAGCGTTCGTACTTATCTGACGGCGAAATCTCCACACGTCTCTGTTTGGATTTTGTTGATTCTGTTTACCTTTTGGTCAAACTTCTCCTCTTCTCCATTCCTCGTAGAGTTGTCCTACTTATGTATATGCAACGATTTATTAAGCTATTTGTGCTTGAGTTCACTCCTCTTTGAACCGTGAGTTTAGTGGGCGTGGTCGGGTGAAAGTTGCAGCATTTCTTATGGCCTTTTCGGCATTGGAGGCTCTTATCTTCAGCACTTGGCGCATGTTATTCATACGTTGACGAGAGGTTCAAGATACGCGATCGACAAGTGTTCTTGTTGACATAGCCGCTGAGAAAAAAATGGGCCTAATCCGAGAAGATGATTTTTTGGCCAAAATCCGCATCTCCGGCTAACATTTCCAGCGCCCAAACGAACTCACGGCGTCTTCATTTCGCACCAATCACTGTCTGGTTGATGGCTTAAGGTTCAAAAGAGTGTACTCACGTTGCGATGAATTGACACCACACTGAAGGCATGATGACGACCGGAATTTCCGCACGTTCGGAATGCATGATGAGATGGAAAACCTTACTGAATATTTTGACAGCTGGATGTCATTGGTGACTTTGACAGCTGCTAAAACATAACAATTAAAAAAAACTATCAATGCTATCTGGTCACCCTAATCCGGAGAATTTTTTTCTTAAAGGATCCCGTGAGGTTTCACCAAGTCTTGACAACATCCTAGTTTCTGCGACATAAGGTAGTAATGAGGTGATTAAGGTTTCACTTATACATTTTACAGAGGTCATTGCTACTCAATTGGCTTCCTGGGCCAAAAAACCGAAAAAGCAAGAGTTCTCCTTCATTCGTTCTTAGAGTTCTATTCGTTGCAAAGGAAGGAAGACAAAGTTCTTAACTACCTCAAAGTTATATTTATCTGTAGTGACGTTATATCCGAGACATCTGTCCATCCATTTTCGCTGCTTTCTCAGCAATACTCACGAACGTGTTACTGAAATCACCGGGAGTTCTTCCAATTAAGTAAACTTCGTCGGCGTACGATATTAATTGAACTGACTTTTGAATTTGTATGGCTCCGGCGCTGACGCGCGAACTATCAGTTTAAAGGATCTCCTGTCTTGAGAATCGGACAAACAGTACTGACTTTGTAGTGGTCGCTCACCGAGCAATTTTCTGCTGCAATGATGGCTCGGAAAAAATTTCTTACACGATTTTCTAGTATTAGTAATCTTCAGCAGTATCGTAACTACGGCCCGAATCAATGTTCGGCATTTAGAAGGTTCGAACATCCATCATACCGAAGAAGTAGTTTGCGTCTTACATGTCCCTTTCTGAATATTGAGATGCCCACCACAAAGTCTGTCAGGCTGGGTCTGTTATCGAAGATAGGATCTTGTAGGCTATTTATTCCAAGAGTATCTCCAAAGCTGCCCTATCTCTTTATCTCTTCGATGAAACCGTCAAGGACATTTTCATTCAGGAGTTCGTAGAAGCTGTCTTTGATGTCCTTTTCTTTATTTTATTTTCTGTGAGGCAATATGGCATATTAAGCTGAAGATTATAAATTTAGCTATAAAGCGATTAAGTTCCTACATTTGGAGAAAAAATATTTCGAGTTTTATTAATTACATTAATTACAACAGTTTTAAGCAAAGTTTTGCTTTGCCCCGTTTTGTCTCCTATTAACCATGTCATCTCCAAAATTATTCCTTTTATGGTGGCTTCTTCTGCCCTTCATAACCGCTGAAATACGGGTATGTTACGCTCAACATTACATGTAATAAGGCGGTTGACTAAATTCGTTGACCTATAGGCCGTTCTATTTTGGATCACTTCATTTGTGAAACCAAGATTTTGCTGATGTTTTGGCATTTAAGTGACCCAAATATTTTTTCTTCAGTCTCTTCTTCAAATTTGAGCTAGAACTTAAGCCTCTATAGCTTTTGGACCGGATTTTCCGACGACCTTCGTTGAACATCGTAAAACCAGCTGATTTGCTCAGCCTGCTGTCATGGGATACGCGCATTCGAGGGTCTTCCCATTAGGAAACCGATAGTATCTCTATTAGAGAAACTTCCGCGAATGCGCTTACTTGTTATAAGATCAAGTTTCGTTACACCCGCTGACATTCGTAAAATTTTTACTTCCGTCGCTACCATTTTTCGTTTCTAATTCTAATTTGTGATGCATCCATTTGAGCTGAATGAGCGTGAAGTGGCATTCCTTACCACAACAAGAGTTTTCGGACTCTTGTGCCCACCCAACGTTAACTCTATTTGCAACATATTCGCAGATAGCCTAAGTATTTAAATTTTGCCACAATTATCGTCTTCCCTTAGCTCTCCAGTTTATGGGGTAATTTTCCTAATTAGGGAATATTGGGAAAACGCATACATAATCCCTCTCCATAACAAAGACCCCATTGCCGACCCGATTGTCTGGTATAATCGGCCCTCTGCGAAATTGTCCTCCCAGATTTAAATGGAGCTCCATAGTTGTGTCGGGACCCTGGAGTAGAGATGACAAGAACCCTGAATAGGGTGGCCCTCATAACCTCAGCCAGCTAGTCGTATGGCAACCAACCGCCAAACCCTCCATCATTTGTGTTGCGCGTGGAAATAGCCTCTCTACCATGGAAAAACCAATATTGTCGGATACGGACGGATTTAATGTCGACGGCCTCCCAGCAAAAGTTCTATGGATAACGAATTTTGGCTTTGCACATGGAATATTAGGGGCCTTAGCAGACCACGTGCAGCCAAATAACTCACAACTCTCTTGGCTGCTATATATATACATATGTTACCGCAATCCAAGAAGTGTGACGGGATAGGTCGTGTAGCAATTGCTACAAAGAAGGTAGACGAAGCTAATTTGAATGTGGATTTGCTATTCGAGGCAGACTAAGGGAAAAAATCTTAAGGTTTCGGCATGTAAGCTAACGCCTGCGCAAATACTCGTATATGTAAGCATGATTTGGGTCCATCAATTTACAGCATCGAAGACGAATTCTATGACACCGTCCGTAGACCGTAGATATGCTCATTGCCTCAGCTACAACACGAAAATTGTGCTAAGAGATCTTAGCGCAAGGCTGTGTAAAGAAACGGTTTTTTGTTTTGCAGAAAATACAGCCCATTGCACGTCCGACAATGGATTCGGGGATTTTTTTTTTGAATTCCTACTTTTGCAGATTATATAACGGAGATTATGGTCAAAACACCACAGTCCGGCAGAATGAACCATTTGCCTTGGATGTAGACCACAGAGAATTCCGTCCCCCTGACCTAGACGAAGTTAAGGTAGCAAGTTCTCAATACGAGCTAGGATTTCTCCTATATATCTTACGATATCTACGGCATTTTTGCCCTCACAGGAACCAATCTCAACCCTAATATTCAGAATAATGAATTATTTTCCCAAGACTTCGATGGTCTAGATAAAGAGGAGAATCTATATAGCCGTGGTGACATTCTCGTCTCGAGTCTGGACCCTTTAAAAAATCGTCCACTGTATTCTTAGAATTCGTTTGCGCTAGAATTCCTATTTGCAAGTGCAACCTATATACAGCGTGTCCCAGTTCAGATTTTTAGTGCTGATAGCTGAAGTTATGGCAAACCAAAAATTGTATGGCAGGCGGAGTTTATTTTCCCAATTTCTTAATAGGCCGTAGCTTTCTTACGCATTCAGCTAAAGAAACCGTTGTGCACGTTTTTGAACGAGAATTTCAGTGTGCATAAAATACAAAAATTTCGTCGAGCTCGCCAGCCAAAATTAGGGCATTTTAAAGCAAATATTTTGAAAAATCGTTGGACCAATTTCATCAGAAAAATGCGTTTATCTCGAAATTTTCAACTTTTAGGTTAACTTTTTTCCTCAAAACCTTTGTCTTCTCTTCATTATCTACGATTTTTATGTATGGCTTTTCTACCTACGAACAACGAAAGTTATTGCAAACCACTATTTTATTCAGACAAATGCATCACAAAATAAATAGTGTGTTCAAATAAAAAAAAATTTACTAAAAGCTGTCAAGTTGGAGAATTAATCCAACGGTAAATTGTCCGCTATTTTGTGGAATTTTTTTGTTTAATTCGGTGACAACTTTTGAAATGTGCCGATGTTACTTTATTTACTGATTAAGAGTGAACGAGTAAAGTGTTTGGCAAATGTTTAAGAAAAAATGTTTTCGATTCGCGAATACGCCGATATAATTTTCGTTTCCACATGTCCTAAATTCAACATTCTTTTAATTTGTGAACGCACTCTTTCACTAATCATCAAACTGTCACGTTCAATTTATTCAGTAAACTCAGCATTTTCATCATGGTAAAGTACACGAACAAGCAACGTCTGCTAATTATAAAAATTTTCTACCGAAATTCTGAGTCGGTGACTGCAACTTTAAGAGCGTTAACTCCAATTTTCGGTCGTAATTCTCGCCCTAGTAGACAGGCAATAATAAGTTTAGTACGAAAATTTGAGTCTACATATTCGTTGTGTGATGTTGCCGTGTCAGTGAGACAACGGGTTGGTCGAAGTGTCGAAAATATCGCTGCCGTTCAGGCGTCCGTAGCAAACGATCCAAATCAGTTAATTCCACGGCGTTCTCAAGAATTGGGCATCGCTCAGACCACATTATGGTGTATTTTGCGTAGGGATCTTGGTTTACGTCAACACATCCGCAATCACGACTGTGCTGTCAACTCTGCAGGTAGACGACTCACTTGGGGAGTTGATCGGTCTAATGCTAAAAAGCATGATAATCAACTCCAAACTGGGTGAGACTTCTGCTAAAAGATATGTCAGTAGAGGTACGCCACAAGGCGGTATCCTCTCTCCCCTACTCTGGAACTTAGTAGTTAACGAACTACTGATATACCTGGAAGCGGGTGATAGCAGAGTGATTGCCTATGCGGATGACGTTGCCATAGCCGTCTCAGGAAAACATCTTAATACCATTAAAGAACTCCTCCAAGTAAATCTCAATAGATTAACCCGCTGGGCAGATCGCTGTGGATTGGGAATAAACCCTTATAAAACTGATCTTGTCCTCTTTTCTAGGAAATATAAAATTCCAATCATAGACCCTCCTTCAATAAACGGTACCAGTTTAGTTTTCTCCGATGCAGCAAAATATCTGGGTCTCATTTTTGACAGGAAAATAAACTGGAAACGTAACATTCGAGAAAGAGTCAATAAAGCTACAATAGCTTTATTCTCTTGCAAGAAAGCCATTGGGAACAAATGGGGCCTTCAACCTCGCATAACCCACTGGCTATACATCTCGGTCATAAGACCGATACTTACTTACGGGGTGGTTGTCTGGTGGACGGCCTTGGATAATGCAGTCAACCGCATTAAAGTAAGCAGAGTCCAAAGAACAGCATGTCTATGCACAAGCGGAGCTTTGCGGTCTACCCCCTCTGCGGCATTAGATATTCTGCTTCACTTGACACCCCTCGACATTTTTAGCAAGCAAGTAGCTGCGACTGCAGTTATTCGCCTTAAAGCGACTAAACAGTGGACAGATAATTCATTTGGCCACGCCAACATTCTTAATACATTAGGAATCCTCACAGAGAACACCGATTACACCATACCTGAACTTTGGTTTGACAAAAACTTCCATGTAAGCTTCCCCTCTAGATCATTCTGGGAGGAGGATGCTTTCATGGAGGACAAGTCAATCCATCTCTACACAGATGGATCTAAAACCGACAGCGGAGTTGGTGGCGGTGTTTTCTCAGATAAGCTAAATCTAAGCCTCTCTTTCCGCCTTCCAAATCACTGTAGCGTGTTCCAGGCGGAAATTTTAGCGATTAAAGAAGCTCTGTCCTGGCTGAAGAAAAACGTGATATCTGCAAAGGATATCCGCATATTTTCGGATAGTCAGGCCGCCATCAAGTCCCTGGACTCGGTCTCATTGTGTTCTAAAACTGCCCTTGAATGCCGATCATCTCTCATGGAGATGGCAGAGCAGTTCAACATTCACCTCTGTTGGGTGCCGGGCCACAGAGACATTCCAGGGAACTGCAGAGCCGATGAACTCGCCAAAATTGGAACCACTCTACCTATCCTACCAGACAAAGGTAGTATAGGTATACCAATCGCTACGTGCAAACTAACACTAAAGCTAGATGCCAATAAAAGAACGGACCTTAGGTGGACTGCTGGACAAACATGTCTAGCGACCAAACAGATCTGGCCAAGGCTGGATCTGAGTCGATCTAAGTGTCTGATCCTTTTAGATAGGAAACATCTCAGCGCCATAATAGGTGTCATTACCGGACACAGCCTCATAGGCAAGTACGCAAGAAGGCTTGGCGCTTTTACTAACGATTTCTGTAGAAGCTGCATGGACGAGGAAGAGGAGGAGACAATCCCCCACTTACTCTGCACATGCCAAGATCTCTCTCAGAGAAGGAAGCTTCACCTAGGAGCTTTCTTCTACAACGACCTAAACGATCTAGAAAAAATAGACGTTAACAGTCTCCTACGCTTTATTAAAAGCTCAAACTGGTTCCAGTAGTAAGAAGATCACAGATCCACGTGGCATCACAATGGGCCAATAGGCCTAAGTGGGTTGGTATTTCCAACAGCCACTCTTACCTAACCTAACCTAACCTTGGTTTACACCCATACAAGATCAAGCTGACTCAAGAATTGAAGCCGATGGACCATTTGAAGCGACGTACGTTCTCCGATTGGGTTCTGGAGGAGATGAGCCGAGATGATGAATTTCATCGCAAAATCATCTTCAGTGACGAAGCTCATTTTTGGCTCAATGGGTTCGTCAATAAGCAAAATATGCGTTATTGGTCTGGTGAAAATCCATATGTGCTTCATGAATCACCACTACATCCACAAAAAATAACAGTTTGGTGCGGTTTGCATGCCGGCGGCGTTATTGGGCCATATTTTTTCGTCGACGATAACGATCGTCACGTTACTGTGAATGATCAGCGTTATCGCGCCATGATCACCGATAATTTGTGGCCCGAATTGGAAGGTATGGGCTTGGACGCCATGTAGTTTCAACAGAATGATGCCACAAGCCACAAGCCACACAGCAAACGCTACAATCGATTTATTGAAGAGTAAGTATTGTGAGCGTGTTATCTCAATAAATGGGCCAATCGATTGACGGCCTCGTTTGTGCGATTTAACGCCGCTTGATTATTTTCTGTGGGGCTACGTTAAGTCATTGGTTTATGCCAACACACCGACGACGTTGGAAGAGCTCAGAGCCAACATTGAACGCGAAATAGCGGCCGTTTCGGCCGAAATGTGTGCCCGAATCGTTGAAAATGGGGTCCAACGAATCGACCGCTGCAAACGTGCCCGCGGTGGCCATATGAACGAGTTCCATTCATAAATGTTTTGATTGTACTTAAAGCCGATAATAAAGTTTTTGAAATATCTAAAATGGTTTGCGTTTTATTGAAAAAAAAATTTGTCAAGTCCTTATTGGAAAACTCTATACTTGGTGTCAGAAGAATTTTCTTGAGCTTAACGTCAATAATTGCCAGGCTATAACTTATACCCGTAAGTGCCCCACTACTTCACAACGCTACTAACTAATCTTTAATATGTCTGTTCCTTTAGTGAATGAGTTGCGTGATTTAGGTGTTATATGCGATAAGGAATTCAATTTCCGTTCTCACATTGATAATATAATGAAAACAGCCAACTCAGCCCTTGGCTTAATCAAGCGCTGGTCTAAGGAGTTTACCAATCCTTATGTTACCGAATCTCTTTACATAACCTTTGTTAGGCCTCTTCTTGAATATGCAAGCCAGGTTTGGTCACCCTACTACAGAACTTACCTCCTCCGTATAGAAGCCGTTCAACGTAGGTTTTTACAATTTGCTTTACGTGGTCTACCCTGGGATGATAGCCAAAACTTACCACCTTACACTGCCCGGTTGAAACTTATAAATTTACAACCCCTTTCTATAGGCCGAAAAGTTGCAGACATTCTCTCTATTCATCAAATTTTAGGTGGTAATATCGATTGTCCTTCTTTACTTCAACTTATTTCTTTTAACACCGACAGACGACCTACTGTGAAACTTTTCCGGCGCAATCTTCACAGAACGAATTACGGACACCTGGAGCGATATTCTGCTTATCTTCGACTACCATCTCAGCAAACTCTTCCTCAAGAACATACTTATTTCCACCTATGCCTCACTTCCTAACTTTGTTTAACCGCTCCCGCCCTTTAGTTTTCATCTTTACTTTTAAGTGAAATTGTTAGTTTTAAGAATATGCTGACAATAAGCCTTAATAAATATGTCCGGGTTGACCCGGGCCGCAAACCAAGTCAAGTGATGCAGTAGGACTGCCTGTTAAGCTATTTAAAGTAGCTGAAGATGGCCTGGTTGAGAGCATGCAACGGCCGCTGCCGATGAATTCAATCATCTCAGCATTGCTCGTCCGACCCGCGAGAAAGTAGACTTTTTGATTGCGCCAAGGCAGATCTTGGAATGACGACGTCAAAACCGCATAGGACAGTGATAGTGTGTATGACAGTCCTGCCAAACTCCTCAGTTTGAGCAAGAGGATAATGGAGAATTTTCGCAGCTCCATCAAGATAATGAAGCAGCCGAGACCTTCAATGTCATCAAAGGTTTTAGACAAGGCCTTAAAAAGAATCATTCAAAATTCACTTGCCCACAAAAAAGAGGCACGATGTTCGCAGAGGACATTGATGTTATCGGACAAACAAACGGAGTCGTGAATGAAGCTTTCGTGAGTATTGGGGTGGAAGTGGCAAAAATGGGTCGGAAGGTAATCGAGAGAATAAAAAGTACATGCTGTCATCAAAAAAGGACACACACCACCGACGGTTGCGTGAGAACGCCCTTATTGGCAGTATCGATAAATCATTTTGTACTTCTGATATTTCGTTCTCCAAAACTCCGGGAACAGATCCGTTTTAAGCCTTTTGAGAACTCAGTATAGTCTGATTATCTTATTGACGTTGAACTTGTGTTGTTTAGTTCTTTGTTTCAGATGTGCAAATTGCGGGAATTAATAGTTCCATCCACAGAATCCGGCCAATAAAGTTTTCATTTACAAAGTGGCTTTAAAAAATGTGTGATACCTGCACAACTCTAAATGCTTCTCCGACTTCTCGGATTATGTAGACGCAAGTCCGACCAGAGATGGAATATATAAGACATAAATAGTGTCCCTGATAGCTGATAGCACTAAGTACTCGTATGTCTTTGTTTCCTAAAAATAAGTGTTCATAAATCATCTCTCTGTCGTTCAATTTTCGTCCCAATTTGATAAATATAAATATGTGGAATGTTCCAGATACAAATAGTTACCCTCCAACAGTGGAATATTCCATTAAAATTTAAAAAAAAAACCTCCGTACTCTACACGCGTCATTGCATGAGGCAATTAGCGCTGCACACCGCCCGACGAAACATGGAAACATAAAAACTTCCAACAAAATGTTGTACTGCGCTCCGACAAAACTTCATCGTGCCTCGGCTTTTCAGTACAAACAAGTCGTTACCTGAACTTTGCAAACACTTCAACCGGATAACAAGTAACTTATCTGGGCTACGGAAAAATACCCAAAGAAAAAATGAATTACCCCGACAACTTTAAGAGATGATTCCAAAATGACTTGATACTGCATCGTATGGGCCGAAAAGGGGGTCAGACATCTCAACAATACAATGTTCAAAAGTTTCCATTTCAAATACAAGCACATTCGAAAAAGTATCTGAGTAACTTTCAGTACACGAATAAGTTGAAAAAAAAAAAATTAAATGTAATTATCAAAACAAACTCAACCCGAATGCCAAGGCTTCGGCATTGACAAAAGCTGAGTGGCAGTAGCTGGTACTATAGGTCTATATGTAGCTCTAAACTCGTAGCATCATGAGCTACAGCAGAGTCACTTATCACCTAGCCATGGTGCACTTAGTCACTTCTATTATATTTGCTACGACTAATGACGGACGAACTTTGGATTGAATTCTCTTCTTTGTACTGCAGCAGTGTTTATATGAATATTCGTACACCAACAACAAGAAAAATACGCGCGCAAAAGATCAAAACCAGGTCAGATCAGTGGGGGGTAGAATACGTTAACCCAAATTTTAAAGTCAACCAAAGAGAACAATCTGCGACTTAGATTAGCCCTGCTCTATCCAAAACTAGGTGATGAGGTAGGTGTACATTTGACTTATGGACACCCAGACTTCTATATCTAAAAGGGGAGACTGGCACACACAGATACGCGGATACAAAATGGATTCACTTTCGATTTTGTTGTTGTTTTTGTTATTATCTCTGTTTACGTCGTCGAATAGTGAGTGATTATGCGAGATTGCTGCACTTTGGACGGAATGCATATGCGTGCGACGCATTGTCGCGGTTCTCTGAATAATAATAACAAAACAACGTATACAACGTTCGTGGGAACTGGTTTAATGTAGGTACGCACACGCGCACGCATTGGGTTATTAGTGCTTTTGGAGCAGCACTCGTTCAATAGTTGTTTATGTCTGTTGGTTGGTGGGGACAACTTGCATTGGAGTAACGCACCAAGGAAAAGCCGCCCCAGACAAAGGAACGTCAATGCAAGGCGACACAACTACCGCAATAATTGGAATATGCAAAATTGTTGCGTAATAAAAGTCGCAACACACATAAGGTCGTGTCCCCGAGAGGAGTGCAACAGTGCACTATGCCTAGAAGGTGGTTAGCTTTTTTCCTCACTTTTACGCCACCAGACGCTTAAATTTGCTTAATGCTAATTTCAGCTGACTTGTGTATGCAGTTTCCTTGTTCGGATTTTTTTTCATTTTGAGTCTTGAAGCAAGTTGGTCATGGTACGTATGTACATATGTACTCGTATGTACTTTGCACGTGCTGACTGTATGGCACTGCGAGGTGGTAATTGAGGTGAAGGACCTCAACGTTATATTTATGGAGATACCAATATAAAAATGGTAAATTATAATTGCCTGCCAAAAAGAGCACTTCAACCGAGGCTCACATGAAAGTGAGCCAAAGAATGTCGAACCTTTGAACAGGACAGTCTACAGTTATTATCTTCGTACTTACAGCCGAAGAAGGCAGCACAATATTACTTATGTATCTAAAACATCATTGTGCTTAAGCCTTTGTTACGTACGACGAAGTATTGTATTTAACCAGATTTTATAAATTTTCCGCCATGTCGTGGTCTTATCCTAGCTTGCAGTCTGCTTTTAGACCGGTTTTGAGTTATTGTGATGGGTCAGTACCACAGTCCCAAAACAGTACATCCAACCAAACATCTCAAGAACGTCCTCGTATCTGAAAATACTTCACTTACCTTAAATGTACCGTTGAAACATCCGAAAACCATGCGTGTTGTAAGTTACAATAAAATTACATTCACACATTTTGAATTAAAAAATTATATCAAATTTAAGATATTTTTTTCTTTCTACTGAAAACCTTGCAAAACAGAGTTACGAGGTTGAGAAAGAAAGACGACGATATCTAATCAGGAAGGTATTTCCCAATTGATGATATCATGGAGGCCCCGACGCCCAAATATATACAGAACTACAGTCTTCCCTTGGACTTCTAAATTGTTACGGTCGTTTTTTGCCAAAACTATCTTATATATTAGGACCATTATACAATCTTCTTAGGAATGAGTTAGTTTTCGATTTGACAGTATTCTGCAACGATGTACTTCAGAAAAATAAAAATTTGTTGCGAAGTAATAAAATTGTGGAGTTGCATGATCCGACGAAACCGATCATAATGGCAACAGATGTCAGTACCTATGGTATTGGCGTGGTTTTTTCACATCTGTTAAATGATGTTTATAAACAGAGATGCGCTCGCTATTATGTTTGCTTTAGAAAAATTCCACAATTACATCTATGTATTGTCAAGAATTTCTATTCCACACAGGCCATGAAGCTTTGTGAGAAATTTTCAACCCAAAAAAGGGCACAGCTCCAGTAGCGACTGCTCGTCTTCATAGATATTCGATTTTATTTTCAATGTCGAGCACGCCCACGCTCTTTCTCAGCTCCCATTTCCTGGCGGCTCAACAATAGAAGTGTCTCCAATATACTGTTTTGGGTCAGAGGAAAAATTAATCGACTATGATACTGTTCCGGAGAATAGTAAGAATGAATAAGTTAAGCCATACCATCGCAAGAGAAAAAGTTTGTCTACCGATAATGACTGCGTCTGCGAGAACGTATAATAAATCTCCTACACGAAAATCATTCAGCTGTTGTTAATATGAAAAGAGTAGCGATATCTTATGTCTGGTGGCCTTTAAGTGATTTAGATATAGAAAATGAATTGAAAAGTTGTGAGTTGTGAGATTTGTGACCAAACACAGAATGTACGAAAGGAAATAATCACTTCCAGGTGGACGTACAGTATTTACAGATAAGAAAGAGTATTTTTTTTTTTAATTTAGAGACAACATTTTTCGTATATACAGAATATTGTGATATTAAAATTATAAACTCTACTAACACCACATCTTTAATCAAAGTTCTAAAAGAAATGTTTGCCTTCAACGGCCTTCCGGACAAAATAGTTTCTGATAATGGGCCACCTATCAACACGTTTGCTTTAAGAAAAATTTGTCAGTGTCAAGGAATTCAGTTGTTGAATCCAATGTATTAGCGGAATGTTGTGTGCAAAGTGTAAAAAGGGTTCTTAAACATTTTTGCTTGGATGAGGAGAATACATTGTCGGAACACAAAATGCTCCTCTACCTCCAAGACCCCTTCAGAAATGTTTTTTTTTTTTTCTTACAAACACAAGACTATTTTATAGAGAATAAATAAAGATACAAATTTTGACCGTGCAGCACCGGATAAAGAATAGTGCTGCAGTGCTTCCCTGCTTGTCGTAAAAGGCGACTAAAATGAGGAATCAGTCATATACAGGCAACTATAACACCAAAAATGAGAATGTGATACTTTAACACCTTTAAAACTTTCCCACAAGTTCGTATGCAATCAGTGGGTTCCCACGTCTGGCGACTACCGGTGGGATAAAAGCAAAGTCAACTAACTTCAATTGAGCATACGTGTGTCAAATCAATTTCGTACGAAAGTACAAAAAACTTCATGGAAATGATCGCAAGTTGTAGCACTACCCCACTGGGCACCACGCTTGCCACGCATTCGGGTGATCCCAAGGCAAGCAGAAATGCTTGTGTCAAAGCCCGACGGATTCCGGGGGCGGGCAAAATGAAGTTTCTAAATTTTACTAAACTTTGGTTTGCAAGTTGGAACGTCGGATCGATGACCTCAAACAGCTTGGAGATGGAACGCATGTCATGTGCGTTCAGGAAACGAAGTGGTGTAATACCAGAAATAAAGCGCGTTTTATTGATTCAAAAATTAAAGTCATTTAAGATGTTTTACCATGAAATGGTCAATGGACGAAACGGTGTCGTTGTTATTGTCGCGGCAAATCTTCTTAATAATATCGTTGGTATTTCAAAAATAAGCGACCGCTTGATGAGTGTAAAACTCATTATAAACAATGAAATGTGGAACATTGTTAGCGCGTACGCCCCACAAAACGGTTGCGATCAATCGGAAAAAGATAAATTTTGGTCAGATTTCGGAAATTTACTCAGAAATATACCCATCGAGGAGATGCTTTTCGTAGGCGGAGATTTAAACGGCCACGTTGGAGAATCAAATGTAGATTATGAGGACTGCCACGGCGGTAAAGGCTTTGGAACCAGAAATTCTGCTGGTGAAGACATCCTTGCAGCATGTAAAGCCCACGGTCTCACTGTTTTAAATACGACGTTTATAAAACATCAACGACATCTTATCACCTATAGCAGCGGAGGCCACGAAACACAAATAGACTATCACCTTTGCAAAAGATCGGTGAGAAACCGTGTCAAGGACTGCAAGGTAATCCTTTGAGAATCGCTAGTTACCCAACACCGGCTGCTCATTACAGAATTCTTCACAGCGGAACCACCAAAAACACGAGAGCTTGTTAGAAAGCCTAAAACGCGCTAAAGAAGTACTTCTTAATATAAACGTTATCGCAGACTCACTTAGCCCGCAAGAAATGTGGAACAGCATGCACGAGGCATGCATGACACACGAAAAGTCTCTTCTAGGAACGATAACAGGACATCATCACATCGAGAAAGAAACATGGTGGTGGAATGACAAAACCAAATGAGTTGTGACCGACAAGAAGCAAGCATTTCAAGCGTGGACAAAATGTGATCGGAGCAACGATATGGAAAAGTCTCGACTTGCATTTGAATATGAGCAACTTAAAAACATTACAAAGAGAGTCCTGGCCCAAACCCGAGCGACAGCAGCGGAAAACCTTTACCAGGACTTGGAACAAATATCCTCACGATCGGCAGATAGAAAACAAGCAAAAAGTTCAAACGTCGTACAATAGTAAAGTGCCAAATATTTTTAAGCTCGCTGCGCAAAGGCGAAAAAATGCGATGGAAATAACGTCGCCAAAATACATCAAAGACTCGGGCACTTACTAACAAACGAAAATTACATCTGTGACAGGTGGCTTGAATGCTGTAAGGACCTGTTTAACAAACAGTTTCCACTTGATCGCGTCCCTGCAGCTGATCCATTCGAAGAAGAAGTTGCTGACTTTTCAACAGAAGAAATAAGTATAGCTATCGGAAAAATGAAACGCGGGAAAACAGCGGGACCAGACAACATCCCATCAGAGTTTTGGTCGAAGATGGAATGTATCGGCAGTGAATGGCTGTCGAAACTCTTGAATAAAATAAAATGCGGACAAACTATGCCGAATCAATGGAGAAGTAGCTTTTTGGTTCCGTTATACAAAGGCAAAGGCGACACGCGAGAATGCAACAACTACCGCTCAATCAAGCTAATGTCACACACGATGAAAATCGTTGAAAGAGTTTTAAACGAACGTCTTCGCAAAATCATAAAGCTCGACGATAGCCAGTGTGGATTCGTGGAAGGAAGATCGATAGTGGACGCAATCCAAAGCTTGCGAATATTAATGGAAAAACATCGGGATTCGTCAAAAGATCTGCACATGATATTTATTGATCTAGAAAAAGCATAGGATCGTGTGCCTAGAGATCTCATATGGACCGCGTTGAGGTCTCAAAAGGTACCGGAAACGTATATACGAATGATACAAGACATGTATGGAAACGTCAAAACTGCTGTTAAATGTACAGCCGGACTTACGAGAGAATTTCCGGTAAATGTCGGAGTGCATCAAGGAAGCGTTCTTAGCCCATTCCTCTTTAACGTGGTGCTAGACTATATTTTGAAAGATTACATGCACGAAGCAAATTTAACATCGTTTCTCTTCGCCAACGACGCAGTTATTTTAAGCGATAATGTCGTAGATTTACAAAACGTCCTAAGTAAATGGAAAGGCGCGCTAGAGAAAAACGGGTTTAAAATAAGTCGCTCAAAGACGGAACATTTGACCTGACCATGTTCGGATCCACTGCGACCTATTCTAGATATAATGTTGGACGGAATAGTTCTTCCGAAAACCACTAGGTTCAAGTATTTAGGATCAATCGTTAACGTAGAAGCGAAATGTGATGACGACGTAAGGCACAGAGTAAGTATGGGGTGGATGAAATGGCGAGAAAATTCGGGAATCTTCTGTGACCGAAAATTTCCACTTAAATTGAAGGGAAAACTTTACACCACGATGGTTCGACCAGCTCTCACATATGGTTCATAAATTTTATTCCAGCTAAATTTGTATTATATGAGTACTAAGAATCTGGAAGTACAGCATAGTGTGAGACGTAATAAAAAATAGTATATCGACCTTACTAGGCCCAAGGGCTGCAAACAGGTGTAAGCGTACGACTGTCTATAACATCAGCAAGGAGGCTATTGGTTGCCAGACCTTCCAACAACATTCAATGAAGTGTTTGGATTGCGAGTGAGAATCAGCTCACCCAATTGAGAGAACACTTCGATACCGTTCTTAACCTCTTAGCCGATGGTAATATGATTCCGATTTCTATTAGGCTTCCGGAGCAACAAATTGCCGAACTCGTATAATTTCGTAGTATAGTAAAACTGAAATAAAATCAGCAATCACGTCCCTCAAACAAACCAAAGAGGTGGGAATTGACGACATCCCTGCCGAACTATTTTAAGCGGAGTCAAATACATGCTACACTTGCCTATATTCCGCAGGAATATATGGGAGGAATGATCATGAATATTACAAAAAATTGATTGCGGAAACGACGATAATAAGTAGAATCATATATGAAATGGTTAAAGGGACATTTAGACAGCTAGAATGAAAATGCGTATTGGTCAGACTAGCACAGAAGAGGCACTCGAGAAAAACTCAGCTATTATCAAAGCTAAAAACGGGGATGGGAAGTATGTTAGTGTCACAATGTTAACACGTCGGAGAATATTGAAGTCGAAGGTGAATTACGAAAATAATGCATACTATCCCCACTGATGTTGTTGGTGATCATCAGTGATTTACTCCTCGCAGCATTATCGGATGTAACAATGGAATTCAATGAACTGTAACATGCTATACATACATATATGGGTCCAGTACATGAAATTATTATCATTTACCGCCTTTGATGACAGATCTTTTAAATTTAAAGCCTTTTTACATCTTTTCCGGCTTGTTTTTGCACCATTGCCGAATTTTCGATGGTACCAACAAATGTCGAGGTCCCTGTTCGATAACATCGTGCGTGCATGCGAGTGATGACGGCTCTTATCTCTGCTTCTACAATAGATTGATGGGTCATGGATGCTCTTAAAGTTGCTACCTCCCTCGTAATCTCTGCCAACTATCTCTCCACTGATGTTTGTGAAATGGGAGAATCACGTATGGTAAGTATGTTCACCATCGGGACGTCATTAACCTCCAAAATCTTATCGGCTAAAAGCGTGACTTTTTCGAGCTAATCACAGCTGAATCACTGTAGTCTATTCATTCAAATTGACTTCAACATATTGTCGTTCATTTGGCTGCCGGCGAGATCGCGCATTTCTCGCAGAAAGTGTGAAGGGCGCGTGTCACCTAATTCCAAGTTCTGGTCGATTGATCGATTAAGCGGTTTTTTAAGGTCGTATACATGTCACTAGTCGGTGGGCTTCGGATGATATCTCTTGCTTGTAAAAGGATTGTTATGTACTTTCCATCGCGGCGACAATCGTGTGATACTTTGTCTTGCCGTTTGTGATACTTGCTGCTATGAATTCCGATTCCACTTGAGCAATCCATAGTTCTGGTTTTCTATATTCTTCATTCTTAATCAATGCTCTCGCAGGAGAGTGAGAATACAAGATGACCAACAAACTAGAACTAAAAAGTATCATACATTCACCTCTTGTCAAAAAGTTTTTGATTTGGAAAAAGGTCTTGTAGCGATGACTGTCGACTGCTGACTGTTTACCTGCAAACACGACCCTATATCTGTTGTCAGAGAGAGCAAACCATTCAAAGTTTGCAATTAAGGCCAACACTTCCACGAAAACAATCAAAATGAAGTAAAAATAGCAATAACGTCGAGCTATTTAAGGCAGCAATAAATGACTTGGTATAGAGACTATGCTTACTCGGTTCCAATATTTGGTCGGAGGAATGTATGAATCCAGATCCCTCTCTAGTAAATCCATAATTGATCACATATTTGCACAACAGCAGATCCTGAAGAAAATTCATCGAATCCTGATCGATACTGTCCACCCGCATTGAGGAGAGCTATACAAAGCCATGTCTAGTTTGACATCCCTCCAAAACACGTCAGATTGTACAGTGTGACGATTGACTTTGACTCTGTCAAAGTCAGAAGAAATCTCACTGAGAACTTTAATATCAAAATCATGTGACTTCTTTAGCATCATCATTGGAATCTCGGAAGCTATTTAACATCAGAGACACAATATTAAAAAAGTCTGTGCAACTTTTTGCATACGCTGATGACGTTGACATCATAGACAAGACGCAACAAGCTGATAATGGTGCGTTCGCACTTATTGAAACAGAAGTGGCAAGTATATGAAACGAAAAAGGACGGGGTAATAAGACTTTGTAAAGAAATACTAAAGAATCTCCCCGACGGAGGCGATCCAACGATGTTGTCTGAGATATCATCTAAGAAAAATGACCCTGTCTTCCGAAACTAAATTCCCACTTTGTTTACAGCAAAATGTAACCACGGAACATACGAGTATATTTGCTAATAAGACAAACCATACTCAAGACTACTGCAATCGCAGAGAACATTATCAAAGCCCCGGTTAGCGACTTTCTCAAATTGATAGCAAAAGGTGAGGAGTTCCTTCAAATGGGCCTCCCACACAAACGATCTTGCAATGATTATTGCATGCAAATCAAGCTTAAGAATCTCGCCGTAGCAGTAACTTACAAACTCACCTTTCCCAATTTCTGAAGGTCACATCCAATCTCCATCTCCAATCTGCAAAATACAATCATCCACCCTCAAAACAGTACGACTCCAAGCTTGACATTATATTCGATAGAATTAATGAGCTAAGTGACAAACTCACTACGAATAGAACAGTGTTAAATGATTTGAAAAGCCTCATTGACACAGTATGTCACAAAATCGATGGTCTTCCAACCCATCGCCTGCGGCACAACAAATCTATTTGCAATACTTAAATTTTGTTTGAAACCGAAACCGAGTCATTGTCACATCCAGTGCCGAAAACAAACCCTCCAAAAACTCGCACCGATTCAAAATCTTATGGTGATATAACTGCTCCTACCTCAATTCCTCCTGTCGACTTCCCACGGAAATTTTTCACATAATTTAACACGACATGGACACCTTCAAAGTGACAAACCTGGCTAGACC
Organism: Volucella bombylans; assembly: GCA_949129095.1. Taxonomy (NCBI): domain Eukaryota; kingdom Metazoa; phylum Arthropoda; class Insecta; order Diptera; family Syrphidae; genus Volucella; species Volucella bombylans. The sequence goes on from OX422142.1 coordinate 170,942,907, forward strand.
GACTGCGTACAACGAGTCAGATGTTCATCACTCTCCTTGCCAAAGATCCCTCAAATTGGGCAGGTGTTGCTTGCATCTCTGAGTACAATATTTCCAACATCTCACCACAAAACTTAGCGCAATTTCAAACTAAACTTACCGGCTAGAGATGAATGGTTTTTTGTTAACCCATTCAACACCAAACTTAACCTTGGAAAGATGCGTATCTCCATTAAAAATTTAGAAAAAAAAGACGAAACAAGGTCCCAGCTAATAAACCTAATTATAAATCGCCCAGATTCATTCCCCATTCCCATCCTAAACCTGACCCGAATTGAACCCTTAAAACCAATATATTTTTTCTATTAATGTTTTCCGAAATGACGGCCCCCCCTAAAGTTTATTCTCTGCGCCGGCGCGTCCTACTAGGTATTCACGATAGCATTAACTCTTTTCTCACTGCTACTCGTATGTCTTTTTCTGTTAAACTTAACTTTGTTTCAATTTGAATAACACACCCCAATAGATCCATGTACGTTACATGTTGCTACATTCTCCCGGCTCATCCAATCGAATACTACATCCTTGCTATTACGAGTAAAGCGGTTGACCAACTTATTGACCTAAGTGATTCCATCGACGATATCCTTACCTTTGGTGACTTTAATTTGCCTCTGCTGATGTGGTTTCTATCGGATGATCATTTCTTTTTTACCGCGTCAAACGCTAGTTCATCCAAGGAATGTTGATTCATAGATCGTATAACATACCCTAGCTTGTGCCAATAAATGGCGTCTCCTAACTCCACAGTAACGTTTTGTCCCTTAACGCTATCAACTACCGATAACTTTCCCCCTCGTTTTTTCTCTCATCTTTCCATAACTCTCCACTCCAGTCCACATCTGCCCCTACTCTATCTTCTTACAACTTTCATAAAGCTAATCTTCGTCGAATTAATATCTATCTCAGCAGATTTTCATTTGATTTTACCAACCTATCTTTAACTGATGCTTTCTGCATTTTTTTTTACAGTGGAATATCTAATTCTATTTCTCTTTTCTCGGCAAAAAACATCATCTACTTCCCCTCCCTGGTATAAAAGAAGACTTCGCTCTTTACGAAACAAAAGAAATAAATTATGGGCGGTTTTTCTTCAAAGCAATTCTTATTCTGTCTACTCTAACTATCTTGTAACCTCCCTCCAATTCACCCAGCTCTAAAGGGTTTTCCAATAGGGACTTGACAACTTTGAATATAATTTGTGAACGCGCTCTTCCACTAATCATCAAACTGTCACTGTCAATTTATTCAGTAAACTCAACATTTTCATCATGGTAAAGTACACGAACGAGCAACGTCGGCAATTTATAAAAATTTTCTACCGAAATTCGGAGTCGGTGACTGCAACTTTTAGAGCGTTAACTCCAATTTTCGGTCGTAATTCTCGCCCTAGTAGACAGGCAATAACAAGTTTACGAGTAGTGCAAAAATTTGAGTCTACATATTCGTTGTATGATGTTGCTGTGTCAGTGAGACAACGGGTTGGTCGAAGTGTTGAAAATATCGCTGCCGTTCAGGCGTCCGTAGCAAACGATCCAAATCAGTCAATTCCACGGCGTTCTCAAGAATTGGGCATCGCTCAGACCACATTATGGCGTATTTTGTGTAAGGATCTTGGTTTACACCGATACAAGATCAAGCTGACTCAAGAATTGAAGCCAATGGATCATTTGAAGCGACGTACGTTCTCCGATTGGGTTCTGGTGAAGATGCGCCAAGATGATGAATTTCATCGCAAAATCATCTTCAGTGATGAAGCTCATTTTTGGCTCAATGGGTTCGTCAATAAGCAAAATATGCGTTATTGGTCGGGTGAAAATCCACATGTACTTCATGAGTCACCACTTCATCCACAAAAGATAACTGTTTGGTGCGGTTTGAATGCCGTCGACGATAACGATCGTCACGTTACTGTGAATGGTCAGCGTTATCGCGCCATGATCACCGATAATTTTTGGCCCGAATTGAAAGGTATGGACTTGGACGCCATGTGGTTTCAAGAGGATGATGCCACAAGCCACACAGGACACGCTACAATTGATTTATTGAAGAGTAAGTATGGTGAGCGTGTTATCTCAAGAAATGGGCCAGTCGATTGGCCGCCTCGTTCGTGCGATTTAACGCCGCTTGACTATTTTCTGTGGGGCTACGTTAAATCATTGGTCTATGCCAACACGCCGACGACATTGGAAGAGCTCAGAGCCAACATTGAACGCGAAATAGCGGCCGTTTCGGCCGAAATGTTTGGCCGAGTCGTTGAAAATTGGGTCCAACGAATCGACCGCTGCAAACGTGCCCGCGGTGGACATATGAACGAAGTCGAGTTCCATTCACAAATGTTTTGATTGTACTTCAAGCCGATAATAAAGTTTTTGAAATATCTGAAATGGTTTGCGTTTTATTTAAAAAAAAGTTGTCAAGTCCTTATTGGAAAACCCGATATAACTGCCTCTATCAGCTTATTCTCGACACTGCGCAGACTAATGTTATCAACCTTCCTAAGTCTTCTTATCTCGGTTCTCGTTCCATAATCTATCGTCTACTGACCCACGTACTATTGCCAATTGTTTTCTGAAATTTTTTAAACAATCGCTTGCAGAAAACTTCTTCCTACCTGACGCCATATATTTCAAGTACTTTCTCAATTTCTCCATTGGTCCCTCTCTCTCTTAATCTTTTGATCTTTATCGAAGAAAAGTTACAAAATCTCAATGGCCCAGACTGGCCCAGATCCCGGTCCACAAAAAGAGATCAAATGATCATCCGATAGAAACCACATCAGCAGAGGCAGATTAAAGTCCCCAAAGGTAAGGAGAATGAAGTAACTAACTACCGTTCCATTGCTAAGCTTTCTCACATATGTACCTAAAATGTCCGAAAATATTTCGTATGAAGCGCTAAGCTCGCAGTGTAAGTCACTTACTCGTATAGCAGTCAGGATGGATTTCTGAAAGTTAGATCAACTAATACAAACTTAGTTGAATTCGTACCCTGTGCGCTTTCCGTCCTAAAAAAAACTCCAACGAAGGCTAAGGCTTTCGATAAAATATCACATCAACTGATCCTTTTCAAATTGTCTTCCCTCGGTTTTGACTCCATATTATTAAAATGGATGTCCATTTGGAGAACCGTATTTAGGTCAGCCTTCTAGTGTTCCACAAGGCAGCCATCTAGGTCCCTTTCTTTTCATTTTATCTTTAAACGATCTTGAGGGGATTATTAAACACTGCTCGTAATTCATTTACGCCGACGACACTAAGTTCTCCAAAACTATTTCTTCACCCCAAGACTCTACGAGTATTCTCCTTCGAGATGAACTCGATAGGTTTTCCACTTGGTGTCTAAGAAGAGCTTAATGTCTCCAAATGTCGATCTTTGACTTTGTCACGTAAGTCCGATCAATCGACTCCTCGACTTTATCTTCTGCATGGCCAACCTAGATCCCAGGTGCAATATCTTCACGACCTTGGAATATTATACAATAGAGAGTTGCATATTGATGAGATAATCCTTAAAGCCAACTCATTACTTGGTTTTATCAATCTACGGTTTAAGGAATTTTGCAGCTCCAATATGACAAAGTCACTTTACATTACCCTTATCCGGCCTCTTCTTGAATATGCCAGCCAAGTGTGATCCCCTTCATACTCGTATATCCCGAAACGAGAACATTCAACATCATTTCCTTTCGGTTTGCTTTTCGAGGACTATACTGGGATGACCCTTCTATTTTACCTCCCTATCGTGACAGCCTCAAACTTCGTAACCTGAATACCATCGAAAAACGCAGAGACGTAACTGACAATCTCTTCTTTCATCGACTGCTCTCTGGTTATGTGGATTGCGCCTCCCGTTCCAATTCTATTTCCTTCAACGCTAACACTGGTAATTTGCGATATCTTCGTCTCTTCAATATTCCAAACCATAGCACCTCTTATTGTTCCAAAGCTCCAATCTCCCGCATGCTCCGTAAGGTCAACTCAAACCTCCACCATTCCCTTGTTTCCTAAACCTTAATTTTTGTTAGCTTTCAAGTCCTAGTTCTTAAGTTAGATTAAGCTTGTATTAAGCCAAATAAATAGGGGCCTCATCCCCCACTAAAATTAAATTAAAAAAAAAACTCGTTATCTCGTTATACGTACATAGGTAGTTTCCGTTTCAGGCTTTGCATTGCGGGTGTTGATCTTCGATACTTCGTCAACTGATAACCCCGAAGTAGCGACAGGTCGAATACACCTCGCTGTGTCCTCCTCTAGTTACTTTTTTCGGATTACCGATTTCATTTACTGCTCTCCAAACAGCCGTTTGGGACCGCTGACACTTGGTATTCCAACTACAGATACATTTCGTATTACACTCGTATATACCGCAATACGATGGAAATATACATTAAGGTGACCACGTCGGGAGAGGAGCTGAGGAAGGAATATAATTTCCATCACCATGACCTCGACCCACTTAAGGTATGAAACTGCCAGAAATACTACAGGAAACACCTGCGTTGTTCCCATAATGCTGCGCCATGGCAAGCTGTCCGTACTCATTTTATCGAAAGTACAGTCACTCAGATTTTCACGCCGTACACCCATATAGGGTTGACAACCAATCGACTCTGTCGTCTTGAAGGCCAATTCACAGGTCAATTACGCGAAATTATGCGCTGTTCGAATGTTTCCTTCAATAAATTGGTCGTAGAGCACACTTCACGGCACATTGAAGCCACAGCTCTTCCTTGGCGAATTAAATATGGACCATGGATGATGGAATCAGCATATAAATCACACAAAATAGTGACGGAACCTCAATAGTAGCATGTGGCCTCAATTCTCACAAGAGCTGTATGCTTGTAAGCCAAGATCTTTCCCCAAAATCCTCCAAAGAGTAGATTGATAGACACAGCTCCAATTGCTTTGCACTACGCTAAACAGCAGCTTCTTTCGTTCATCCTGTGGTTACATAATATCAATGCGAATCACGTCCTCAGATGGATGATTATGTCGACAGTAAAATAGTTATAGCACACTGTATCCTTGGCGAACTGAACCACCAGCTGAAACCAGCTGTCCAGCCCTAGAGCTAGTAATAGTATTTGTACCCTTGAGATCGTAGCTTTGCCAGTCCTGGTCCATCAAAAAAGTCAAAGTTGCTAGCATTTCAACGAAATTCGGTGAATTGTCGGGCCAGTGGCAAGCTTATTGCATTAAAAGATTTTCCAAAAATCAACCTTCTACACCACGATAAGCCACTAGGTGACGTAGTCTTGATTTAGCCCACAAAATTACCCGGATCGTGTTTCAAATAAAATCATTTCTCGAAGACCATTTAGGATTTTCAAAGATTGATCTGTGGAGAGGGTATAAATCTTTTATGGTTTGCTCTTCGTTTTCGAATGAAACTAACCCTCCTGAGAGACATTACCATCCAAGCAGAACAACTTCAAGATAAATTAGTCTTACGACTATAAATTATCTTATCCATTCTATGACGTATCATACTTGAAAAGAATAATACAAGAATTTATTGTCAAGGGTGGATAAATTGTACAATAGTCCTTACATAGCCATACAATAACTCAACAAAAAATGAACCGACAACCCTCACATTTCAACGAAATGTAGACATTTTTATCACCAGCCTCATCTAATCTGTCTCCACAAACGCAATTCCAAAAAATTACCATCACCACCACTGCTCTTAACCATCACAACAATTCCATTGCAAAAGTATTTTTCAAAATTACAATTTCATAAAATTTTGTAACGACAAAAGTTCAAAATAGTTTCCATTCACTGTTTACCCTCAGTTGGGCCGATTCGAATCAGTTTTTATTGCGAATGACAGTCCAATATATCGCATATACATCACAAAGGCATAGCAAAGTGCTCAGGGTATACCCAGATCTATCCAGCTTCCTTCTATTCACTACCACTACCCACCCTGTTGGTTAAGCGGCAAGTTCAATGATTCCGTTTATTTACACTTCAAGTCAATTTGCTTTTGTCCGCTTCGATAAGTGATTGACACAATTTTTTTTTTCCCATTTTTTTTACGAAAGCGAATATCTCTTTGAAGCGGAAAATCACATCCACGCACTATGCGGACGACTATTATGAATATACGAACGGCCGAAGGGTGAGATGTGGGTTCTATCTCTATGTAGTGACTCTGAAGCTGCTGTGGAATATTTTCAGCCTCCTTCCACCCGGTTTTCCACTCATAATAAATGAAATCAGAGCAAATATAGAACGCAAATAGAACGAGCGCGGGAAATACGAATACGAATACGAATATGAGTAGTCGGTACTCGGTATTCGGTACTTGTACTCGTACACCAAATGAAAACAACAAAGTTAAAAGTTTTGGACTTTCCATGGAAAAATTTACACTCGCCTCGATTACCCTCGGAATTGAGTACTCGTAGCGTCATACTCATAGACACTAGTACGAGTACACTTGTACATGCTTCTGCTAATTGAAACATAAACAGCCTCAGCCTCGAAATCAGCCTCGACGGCGGCGTCCTCAGCCACTGAATATATGTAGTACATATGTAGGGGCATGCCAATGGGTCTGACTACAAAGGTGCATTAAAATTTTAAGACTGCATCCGTTCTGAATTGGGCTGGAGACAATTTTGCCTAAATAATTGATGCAATTTGTTAATTCAGAACCAGCAGCCATGTGCCTCCGCCCCCCCTTGACTGTTGGCTGCTGCCACCCCAGTCATTTTAATTTGACACTAAAAAAACGAAAACGTAAACGAAACGCAACGAAACGGAGCGAAATGTTGGGGCGCGGTGCGGTGCGGTGAAACTGGCGCGGCTAACAAAAAACAAAAACTCAAAAACATCTGCATCTGGTTAAGAGTTTACCCACGATTTTGGGGAGGAAATACTCGTAATCCCCTTTAATGGATGTCAAATTGGAGGTATGAATCTCCATGCCAGGAGGGATGAATATTTCAAAAGCATTGACTACATACATATACATATCCGCATCGTCCTGTATTCCGCGCCATAACACGCACAAACAGTCTGATAATGTTCTCACACGGAAAAAAAAACAAACGACATCCGTGTCGTTGGTCCCGGTTTAGGTTTCTCACTTGAATCCCCTCAACAAAATAGTCAAACTCAGGACCTAGGACTACCTAGGAACACCATCATGACTGCCGTACCTAATGGGGTACGGGGATACCACAACGACTGACGCAGTCGAAAACGCACAGAAACACAAGAAATCGTTTGTTTAAAAATTCCAGGACATTTTGTAAGGAGGTGGGTGGAGTGCTATCTTACGATGGTCGGATGGAGGCTACCTTCTGCTTAGCATAGATATTGCCGCCGAAAATTATTAGAATTGGATATTGCCGTTACGTGAGTCAATTCCTTGAATGTAATTGGTTTCGGTTCGGGAAACCCTTACGACCAACTATACTATTGAACCTGCGGAAGAAGGACCAATTTCACCACCATTAACATTGGCGTTTTTTTTTTTTTTGTTTTTTTTTTTGGATAGAAGGGAGGGCTGTGCTGCAACCCCAACTCCGACAACTGCTTGAGTTGGTAGAATGGAACAATGCAACAAAGGAGGAACATTACTCGTACTCCTACTCGTATAACGTATTTCTAATGTCCTTCGAATGTTTTTTTAAACATACTCGTATGGAGTGCTGCTTAGAATGTGGGAGACTTCCCTTTAGAGAGGGTGCCAACATAGTAGTGATGGTAGTTAAAACAGACCCTTATCAGTAAACAGGCTCACGTGCGAAGACGTTACCCATAAAAATGAATGGGTTGAATGGCGGCATTGTTTGTATCTGTAGCCCTACCAGTTTTAGGACCAGAATCCGGCTACGGGTATTGTTTTCATTTTCCTTTTAGTTTTCATATTCATAAATGAGAAAAAGCAAGAGATATGGTATTTGGTTCGGGAAATGAAATGAGTGCGCGTACACAAATACTTGCAAAGCGAATGATACAAATTGCTGCTTTAAAATTTAAGAAAACGGTCTGTTGATCAGGATATGGCTTTTTTTTTTTGGGTGATTTTAAGTGTGAAGGATAATATTGCGTTTAAGATAGACCAACCTTACAAGGTCTTTCGAATTAGCTTGTGCACTTTGCTCATAGCCATTGATGGGGAGCAGAAGTGTACGAAAAATTGTCAAAGAGAGTTTATTGTTTGCATTTTGAAAACGAGCACGTAAAGTCATAATAAAGATTCGAAATTGTTTGTTTTTAAATTCTGAATAGCTCTACTCGTACGAGTCATGATAATCTCGAAAGGACAAAGTCCGGGGGCAAATCTGATGGTAATCAGCAATATTTCTTGAACACGTCTCGAGCGAAATCGTTCTCTAGATAGGGCAGCTATTAGTTAGCTCTCACACAAAAGAGACCCAGATGTAGGAAACTTTTCTCGTATGATGACGTTCAAACATCTAAATGTGTCCTTGATTATGATCACAAAATTTGGAGCACCTTTAAAATGAATTCCGAACTAAAGGACTGGGAAGCCTCGTTTACTATACTGAGTACAGAAGTTCTGTTGTACTTCTACCGGACAATTAGTACGTATTTACCGGGTACGAGTATATACCATATATACAGAATTGGGGTTAATCATAGAAATAGGAGAGCAGAATTGAGCAGACGATTTCGAGCATGATGCGGTGATCCACTCGATGACAACTACAAATCACTGCATCAGTGCTTTAAAGAAGGCTCAAAACTCTGTCAAAATTTTTATTAATTCTTAATATCTGTCGTACATGGGTAGGAATCAAAACCTTGTCGGACCGGGGCGTTGTTATTCATTAGATCTACATGTTCTAGTCATTTCAGGTGACGGACACGAGGTATTACAGATAACATCCTTACCGACTTCAAATATTCGTCATTATTGTGCATTTCTTCTTGTTGACGAACACACCCAAACCCATATTTCCCGTTTCTGTTTCAATATTTGGAACCGTCATCAGAAATGCAAGTAGTAGCACAGCCTTTTGGCTACTAGTGCCTCTTGGAAATATAGTACAATTTTTTTTTCCAAGTATAAGAAGCCACAAGACAGTGCATTATCAGTTCAAAGCAACATTGAAATGAGCCATTAGATCTACATGTTCTAGTCATTTCAGGTGACGGACACGAGGTATTACAGATAACATCCTTACCGACTTCAAATATTCGTCATTATTGTGCATTTCTTCTTGTTGACGAACACACCCAAACCCATATTTCCCGTTTCTGTTTCAATATTTGGAACCGTCATCAGAAATGCAAGTAGTAGCACAGCCTTTTGGCTACTAGTGCCTCTTGGAAATATAGTACAATTTTTTTTTCCAAGTATAAGAAGCCACAAGACAGTGCATTATCAGTTCAAAGCAACATTGAAATGAGCCATTAGATCTACATGTTCTAGTCATTTCAGGTGACGGACACGAGGTATTACAGATAACATCCTTACCGACTTCAAATATTCGTCATTATTGTGCATTTCTTCTTGTTGACGAACACACCCAAACCCATATTTCCCGTTTCTGTTTCAATATTTGGAACCGTCATCAGAAATGCAAGTAGTAGCACAGCCTTTTGGCTACTAGTGCCTCTTGGAAATATAGTACAATTTTTTTTTCCAAGTATAAGAAGCCACAAGACAGTGCATTATCAGTTCAAAGCAACATTGAAATGAGCCATTAGATCTACATGTTCTAGTCATTTCAGGTGACGGACACGAGGTATTACAGATAACATCCTTACCGACTTCAAATATTCGTCATTATTGTGCATTTCTTCTTGTTGACGAACACACCCAAACCCATATTTCCCGTTTCTGTTTCAATATTTGGAACCGTCATCAGAAATGCAAGTAGTAGCACAGCCTTTTGGCTACTAGTGCCTCTTGGAAATATAGTACAATTTTTTTTTCCAAGTATAAGAAGCCACAAGACAGTGCATTATCAGTTCAAAGCAACATTGAAATGAGCCATTAGATCTACATGTTCTAGTCATTTCAGGTGACGGACACGAGGTATTACAGATAACATCCTTACCGACTTCAAATATTCGTCATTATTGTGCATTTCTTCTTGTTGACGAACACACCCAAACCCATATTTCCCGTTTCTGTTTCAATATTTGGAACCGTCATCAGAAATGCAAGTAGTAGCACAGCCTTTTGGCTACTAGTGCCTCTTGGAAATATAGTACAATTTTTTTTTCCAAGTATAAGAAGCCACAAGACAGTGCATTATCAGTTCAAAGCAACATTGAAATGAGCCATTAGATCTACATGTTCTAGTCATTTCAGGTGACGGACACGAGGTATTACAGATAACATCCTTACCGACTTCAAATATTCGTCATTATTGTGCATTTCTTCTTGTTGACGAACACACCCAAACCCATATTTCCCGTTTCTGTTTCAATATTTGGAACCGTCATCAGAAATGCAAGTAGTAGCACAGCCTTTTGGCTACTAGTGCCTCTTGGAAATATAGTACAATTTTTTTTCCAAGTATAAGAAGCCACAAGACAGTGCATTATCAGTTCAAAGCAACATTGAAATGAGCCAAATGGATGATATGCAAATACTCGTAGATAGACAGTTTCAGGCCGTCATCTTCACTTTATTTTGGCCGAGTGGATGGAAGTCTTGGCTTTCATCGCTTGGATTAAATGCTGTAGATCATTCTGCCATTTTGCAGATTTTGGATCATGCTCTCCGCTTAACAATCTCGATCTTGATCGCGCACTTCTCGTGTTTTTTTTCTTTCGCCGGGCGATCTTATTTTTTCCACTTTCGGTCAAAAAGCGTACAAACCACTCACGCCATTCCATGGAGCGATGTCAAAGTCTTGTCAAATACCTGATGAATATGCAACGGGCAAAATCTCTGGTCGTTCGCTACGATTTCAGCCTCCTCAGAGTACTTTGCTGTTTTCGTGGCGTCTGAGGTATCCCTAGATGTATCTTCGCGTAGAAATATGTAGTATCTTAGTCTACTCATAATGACATCTAATAATTCTGGAAAAGTGCCTTGGGTTGATAGCAACATGCTCAATTTGATTGAAGGTTTTATGACCATATAATGTTCAAGGACCGAAATTTTCATTTTGCAGGATCGTCAACAGTGAATTTGTTTTTATCAGAGTCTCTTAGTTGCTTAGCTACAGTAGGGTTTTTACATAGGAAGCTGCACACACAACGCCCAACCTGAGAGACAAATCCATTTCTCGTACTCCATGGACAAAAGATAGCTTGACGCCTCCTGTAGAATCGAATGCAAAGATTTCGGCTAAACTTTTGACAAAAATGGAGACTCCAACCAAAAATTATTATCTCGGTGTGCATTCTACACAGCCTTAACCTAAGCTTACAATTCCACAAAACTATTCAGACTACAAGGGACAACAGGAATAGGAAAAACAGAAACCATACTCGTACAGTCATTTCCGATAGAAGTGTTCAATGTTATTCTCCATATCCCACCATCAGTCTGGCAACAGACTTGCGAGACCCTGATCCTGTCAATCACAGAAGCATGACTAAATGGAGGGGAAATATCGTATTGCTTTTCAAAGAATCTAGGTAGATGAATCTGACGAATCGCGCCCTTTCCAGAAGCAATAGAATCTCATATGTGTTGCGCATATGTACATGTCACTGGATGATAGGTAAACACACAGATATACTCGGAATACTGTTCATGCTAAAAGCCCACTGCCGAAGTTGCTTACTTATGTGGCGCTACAGTTTGATATGAACCTGGACTGCAACTAACAAGCCTCTCCAGTTAGCCTGGTCTTTATCTATCTGCTTCCAGTTGCGCACTCCAAGTCAGTTGAGGACCCTTCTAGTTGTGTGCACCACCAAACCTGAGGTCTTCGTTACTGCGTTGTCAGTCCGGGTTAAATTCTCTACATGTCCCACCCCTCCCAATGACTGCGCAGTTTTTTGACTAGGTCGATATCACTGTACAACTCCAATAATTCGTCGTTGAATCCACCTCTCCAAACTGAATATTTTTCGAAGGATTTTCTCTCGAAATGACTGAGGATACCTTCATCCGCTTTCGATAGAGTCCATACTTGAACGCCATAAAGTAGGTCTCCTAGCTCTCCTAGGTAGGTCGGGATAGAGCCGTACTACTCTACGAATTGCCTTCTCGGCCCAAAGAAACAGCCATAGGCAAGATGTGTTGTTGGCAGAATTTATAGCAGAGCCGAGGTAGACAAAGTCCATTACCACCTCGAAATTATAGCTGTCGACTGTGACGTTCTGTTCAATTCGTTGATGTTGTTTGCGTGCCCCTTCTTGTTGAGAGCATATACTCGTACTTATTTTTGCCCTTATTTACCGCTAAACCCAATTTGGTAGCTTCCCTCTCATTACTAGAGAAAGCACCGGTGACCGCCCGCTGAGTTCTATCGATTATGGCGATATCATCAGCATATGGTAGTAGTTGCAGGAACTTTCGAAAGACTGTGCCTCCAGTGTTGGCTTGTGAGTTCCTCACAATTCTTTCAAGTACAGACACATAACAGCACGTCACATTGTCTAAAACCTTTTTTGACATCAAAGATCAAGGCTAAGTCGTTATCGAGCGTTTTCAATCGTCATCCTCGGACGAGCTTGGCAAATATGCTAAACATGGTTCTGTATAGCTCGTCCCTATAAATGGTGTCATTTGAGGCCTTAAAATTTATGATAAAATGGTGGGCACCGATATGGAGTTCTTGAGTTTTTTGTAGGATCAGCCGGAGTGTGAAGACTTTGTCGATTGTGGACTTTATTGATTTGAAACAGCACTGGTCGTTACCAATGAGGTTGTTAACAAAAGGTTCCAGATATTCACACAAAATGGAACATAAGGACTTGTATCCGATGTTACGGTGATTTATACTTCTATAGTTGACGCAGTTGAGGATGTCTCCTTTTTTTGGATCGGGCTTACCGTGCTGAAATTCCCCTCAGCGGGCATCCACTCTTCTGACCAGATCTGTGAAATGAGTTGGTATATGCTCTCCATGTAATCATTTCCAGCTGCTTTACTGGATCTCATCTGAGGTATTGCTGTCGTCAGTTCGTTATGGTCAGGAGGACAGTCTGCAGTCTGCAGAAAAAGTTTTTCCGTATTCTCAGCAATTTTTTTTTAAGAACTTAACACTCAAGAACTTAACACTCTTACAATGCCGGAGCACGTGATAAATTTTTTCGAAAAATTGGATAGAGAGAGAGAGAGAAAATTAGCGTGACTCTACTACAAGTTTTCCTTCTTTATCTCTACAGGTTTCTATTTGGGTTTTCTTACCTTGACACGTTCCTTTTACCTGTTCCTAAAACTTCCGTACGCTATTCCTGGACTATAAACTTTCAATAACTTCGACCGCGCGTTTCTCGTGTTCTTTTTTCTTCTGCTGGAGAAGCGTATGTTCTTCCCATCATTTTTGCTCCTAGAGCTCAAGAGCGGCTCTTATCCTTCGTTGCAACTCCTTGTTTAGCTGGTTGTGCTTGCTAGCATTCTTAATCTTAGTAGTGGTTGGGTGATACCGAACACATAAGTTGCTCGTTGGCAGCGTTGCCACTGGTCTTTAGGTAATTGATACTGGACGCAAAAGAGTTGTTGAGAGATTTTCGCGATCGGCGAAAATTCTTTCAGTGTCTTGCGATTGCAGCTTTTCCACGTTATATCTTCTTACAGTCGTTCTTCTCTGATGTGGTGCTTGGGAAATCCGCATTTGCATCTTGGCTGCAACAAAGTGCCGATCCGAATCAATGTTGGCTGCCCGGAACGTTCTGACGTCCAGAACACTGGAGGCATGCCTTATGTTTGTCGCGAAAGGATCGATTTGATTTAGCGTGTGATGATCCGGCCTAGTACGATTTAACATCACACATCGGACATTGCTCACATGTCTCGTCGAGGAGCTCGTAGAAACATTTTTTAGTGGCGTCGTACTTATCTTTCTTTAGGAGAATGTTAGGCTTATGATAGCGAATTTAGCATTGATGCAGGTTGTTCTAAGACGCTCGCTCACGTGTGGGAAGCTCAAGAATTCTTGCCTAAGTTTGCCGGATGTGTTCGGCCCATCCCATCGCACATCCTGAATGGCGGTGTTATTTGCGTGATAGCAGCCAAGGTCATCTGCTAATTGTTCGGCTGCAGATGCGCAAGGAGGTTGTCCTTCAAAGGTTTGCAATGATTGTCAACAGTGAATCCATTCCCATACGAGGCCATTAGTAACAAATCGTCACAACCTTTTAACCCTTCCGTGTATGATTGTCAACATTATTATTATGCCCTTGCCTGAGTAAGTGTTTACTCATGCAGTTACCGGGAATAACCATTGGGAAGTAAGGTAAGCACTTCACTACGAACATGATTGTTGTGCTGCTTTTCCAGTTCAAGTTATATAACCATAAGAAGTTTCCCGAACATTCACCGCACAGTACCCCTGTCGAAGTTACGGGGACACGAAAAGAGAAGAAACTTCATTTTATTCATCATCGGCCATAGATAGACATCGTGCGGTAAGCATACAGTACTTTGGTGATATTTGCGACACTTCCAGGAGAGAATAATAGCATTACTGCTGTCGTCGAATATATTTTTGTTATTCTTCATCGAATAGATAATTCTCCTAGTCTGTATAAGTCTCTGAACAATACTCTATGAAGAATGTTGCCACTTTTATCACCTGCTTAGTAGGCTATTAACACCTACAGAATCTGCATTGCATACTCCAGCAACCGCTTCACTTCTTTGATGTCCAGCATACTACAGACGCAAAGGTGATGGCAAATAATAGTAGATCCAGACCTTATTTTATATTTTGCATGGGAGGACATACCCATATGGCATCAGTTCACCTCCCTTTTTTATTTCTGTTGTGGGAATTCTAATTCATCCAGAAGAAGTTGTGTTTGACACCGCCTGAGAATCCAATAGTTGTGGCATTGAGAGTCTCTGTGGCTTATTTAAACCGCCGATTGAGACTTTATTCCCATCGCATGGGGTTAAGTCCATGAACCTGCAGAGAAACTGTAGCAGAACAAATCAGATAATCTATGTAGTTCAACAGGACAAGTAAACAACTGCACCTCAAAAGCTGCAGACGAAATTTTCAATATAACTTTTGATAACACGTTCAAATCCGGCATAGAGCACGTGACAGATGTAGCATTAACCTTTTGAATAAAAGTTATGCTCAAGGACAGAAACATGAAACGCCCTGGGCGATTGTCAACATGAGCAGAACTATTTTTAATAACTCCGTCCAACGTTCAGTCGATGCTGTGGATACTGACTTCTTCAAATCGATTCAAGATACGATCTATGCAAAAGATCTGGTCTGAGGATAAGATAAAACGTCGGCGAGGATAAAATCGAATGCCCATCGGCCGATGTCTAGCAAAAACTCAAAGAGCCTTAGGTATAGTAGATCACTGGTGCACCGCAAGTTGGCTTTCTGACACTGTAGATACAAAGGTTTGTTGGATCATGCCTGACTTACTTGAATCCCTGCAGGCCTATTTTTGTAATAATATTAAAGAGAGAGAGAGTAGTTGCGATGCCCCTAATTCATGTGACCTTTATCCCATGGATACTGGGACTCCAGAATCTACGTAACAACAATATCAACATACCCCGGTTGAGTCCATATTCAGGCCCAGGGAGGGAATGTTATTACATCTTTACCCATGGCTCTTAAATCACCCAGAGGGTCAGAATTGCTGCACATCAGTGCATTTCGAGATTTGTGTTCCATATATCTACTGATAGTCATTTGAAGATTAAGTGGGAGGAAGAAATCATATACACCTGCATCCGTAGGAACTGAAAATCTCTTTGAAACCAGTCGGAAGCCTGCTTAGCTTTGTTAGGAGTTTTTTTTTTTAATCTCACACAGCTCTGTAGCAGTCTACAACTATGATTAGGACTCGGATTCTCAGGAATTTGCGTGTTGAAAACGAAGTGAAAGCGTGTGCCCGGACAGATTCAGATGCACATCTTGTTTTAATATCTGTCTGATGAAAATTACCGTAATTCATTTGCAATTCAAAACCTGCAACTCGTGAAACCTGCATTAGTGCCCTTCTAACGACTCTTTCAACAATGGAGTGTCTTTTTTTTGTCAGAAAAAAAGAAGAACAAACGACGAAACACGCCATTCAAGATGCATACGCTATGCGCCTCGTTAGACTTCATATCCGTAACTAACTTAGTTCGATAACAGTAAAACTGTAGATAAATTAATTAACGTCAAACACTTCTCAATTAATTCAATCCGATACAAAATAATCGATCAATCACAAAATATAAAGAAGGCAATAAGGAGGGAGGAATAAAACAGGGCGGACGAGTCGGGGCTAGAGTCTTTTACAGCTCTTTGATTAGACCGTTGGATTGTTTGAAATAATTTCACCAAAAACGAGTAATAGAACCCATCACTCAAAGCAACGTAAGTGGTAATTGATTTAGAACTCGTGTGGCACCTACTTAGTTTAAACCGAAAATCAACGATTTTTATTAGATTAGCGGTAATTGGTGAACAGTGTTCACTTGTCTTGTGTTCTTGTGCCTTAAAATAGATGCGCATACCGTATTAGCGTTACTTAGCGTCGATAGTATAATGACAAATTGATGTGGTGGCCTAAGGAAATTTCACCTAACTGACTCAATATAACGTCAGTTGTTGAACGTGATTTCACGACGGATGCTGGATTGAAATATTTCGATTAGATTGCTCAAATTGATGAATTTCATTTGGCTAATCTTGCGTCGTATCTTGTGGTATATGGTTGGAATAGAAAAGGCGGCAAAGACGAGAAACTCTTTCTGAACATAAAATACAGTACAGTCCATTTGAGAACGATTAAAACATAAAACCTCTGCGACTGTCCTAGGTTGAAGAGATTTGCCGTAAATGTGAGTCGAATGGAAAGGTGACTTGCTGAATTCAGTTCTTAAGACATGACACATAAAAGTGACTTGGTTTTGGTCATGTGGACCGAAGTTAAGTTGATGGATGTTGGGCCGTTATACAGTCTGCAAGAATTTCTATTCTTTTTCTGGGGAAGCCGATGTTCTCCCCATCTCTTCTACTCGTAGAGGTCACGAGCAGTTCTAGTGTTGCAGCAAAACCACGGATTTCTTTTTGGTGGTCGGCTGAAAGCCAGCACAGTAGTTGCTTTGTCTCTTATGGCACGTTGGTGGTGTCTTCGGTAATTATTGTTGGCGGCATAGAAGTTGTTGAGAGATTTCCGGATATACGTTCGGCGAAGATTCTGGTGGTCACTTGCGATTGCAGATCAAATTCCGGAATAACCAGTGAGCGGCGCTCCCATTCTTCCGGTTTAAGTTCTGTTTTTTTTTTTTGTTAAGTTGGTAAATCTTTTGCTGACATTCCCTCTACATCTTAGCGTCATAGCTTGACATTTGCAAAAGTTACGTAGCCAAGAGTACACCTATCTCTGTATGTGTTTGCGATTTTTTACAATTTTAGAAATGGATTTAAATTTGCAACAACGAACTTGTATTAAATTTTGCGTAAAAAACGGATTTAATGGTGCGCGAAAGTTGGAAATGTTGGAAAAGTGTTTCGGCAACGATTCTCTAAAGAAAACGGTCGTTTACCAGTGGCACGAGCGGTTCAAAAGTGGTCGTTAAGTCAATCGAAGATGATGAACGCAGTGGCAGACCATCGACATCGAAAACCGACCAAAACATTGCTGGTGTAAAAGAAATGTTGGTCAATAACCGCAAATTAACCATCAGAGAGATAGCGGAGGACTTGAACATTGCCTATGGATCCGTCCAAGACATTTTGGTTAATGATTTGGGTTTCCGTCGTGTAGCAGCAAAGTTGGTGCCAAAAGACCTCAATTTCATGCAATAAAGAGACCGTGTTGAGGTCGCAAAAGAGATGATTTGCGAGGTTGAATCCGATCCCACATTCATCAAAACGATCATTATTGGAGACGAGACGTGGGTTTATGAGTACGACACGCAGTTTAGACATCAGGCAAGTGAATGGCGTTCACGAAATGAGCAGATACCAAAAAAAACACGTCATTTTCAGTCAAAAAAGAAGGCAATGCTCACGGTTTTCATGGACTACAACGGTGTAGTGCATCATGAATTTTTGCCAGAAGGCTAGACAGTAAACAAAGAGTATTATTTGGGCGTTATGAGACGTTTGCGTGAAGCAATTCGCCGAAAGAGACCAGAATTGTGGCCAGAAAACTTGATAATAGGAATTTGTCAAACGAGGAGATCGACAATTTCCTAAAACAAATGAACGAGACAATTAAACAAACTATGGGCACTACAATACCGCGGTATCGACGTACGACTAACGAAGACCTGTTCCGCAATCCTACTATTGACGCACTGCACCGACAGAAAAGTAGACTTCAGTCAAGACTCAAAAACTTGTACAGACAGTTAACTGACCGACAAGACCCGGAGGTTAGGACACTAAAGTCGTCGATTAAAAATATTTAAACGCTAATAAAAGAGAATTACAGAATTTCTGTAAACTCATATTGGAACAACAAGGTTCGGGCTGTAAACACCAACAACCCGAATATGTTTCCGCAAATCAATAAACTATTTCGGAGAAAAAATCAAAACGACCTTCAGTGTCTTAAAATAGCCCGGACGACAGACAACGAACGGTTACTGACAATAGCAGGTATTGATCCAAATGATCGAGGATCCACAGGAGAAGAAATGGGGAACTGGCGATCCGAAGGCTCTGGTTTCACCCAGTTCAACGACGAAAATATGGCCAATAATGTCATTGCCAGAGAGGGTGACCTACCCCTATTCATTTCGAGGGAAGAACTCCATGAGATCTTCGACACAATCAGGGCTAAGAAATCAGTGGGGACCGATGGTATTCCGAACATCGTGCTTCGACATCTTCCTCTAGAAGCGGTGGACATTTACACCACCCTGTTTAATAATGCAATGAATAATGCACATTATCCAGCGCATTGGAAAACGACGGTGGTTCAACCTATCCCCAAAAAGGGAAAGGATATATCTAATCCGGCGAATCTCCGGTCGATAAGTCTCCTTCCGAATATGAGTAAGGTTTTTGGAAAAGTAATCAATAGAGCTCTGTCTAGGTGGGTTGAGGACAAACATATAGTTCCGGATAATCAATTCGGTTTTAAGGCGGGACATGATATCTCACATGCCGCGTCTAAACTGGTGTCCGATATCCAATGGAATAAAAGCAAAAAACAATGCACTGGTGCCTGCCTTGTTGATTTGGAGAAGGCCTTCGACACCGTATGGTTAGAGGGTCTTTTCTATAAGCTGACTAGGCTGGGGATCAGCAAACCTCTTTTGTACATTCTTTATAATATGCTACACAACAGACAGTTCATCGTGAAAAATGGTGATGTGACTTCTGTTGGAATATTTCAAATTAAAAATGGTCTTCAGCAAGGCGCGGTCAATTCACCGATCCTATTCAACATTTATACAAGCGACTTGATAGGTTCACTTCCCCATACTATTGCGTACGCAGACGATTTGGTAGCGTACAGAACAGGTCCAAAAATCGAGGTCATTAACACTCTCTTGCAGCGTGACTTCGATAAGATAAGACGATTTTGCGATGAGTGGAAGTTGAAAATCAACTTTCAGAAGTCGGAAACCATTCTCGTTAGGACGCCGTTGTCTGGAGCCTCTAGGGATACCAGAAAAAACTGGCGTAAGTTCTCGATCATTGGACAACACGGGCAGCCTCTTGCCTGTCGAAATGTAGTCAGATACCTTGGAATCTGGCTAGATCAGTTTCTGTATTTTGGCAAAAATGTAGATGCTGCTCTGGTCAGAGCTAAATGTGCTTTTGCCCTTACAAAGAGACTGTTTTATAACAGCCAACTCGATGCGAGGGTAAAAGTAATCTGCTACATGGAACGATGTTATATTCTCTACATAATGGCATCGATAGGCCTTTCAAAAGAATAAAAAAATTCGATAATACCTCACACACACTTTGTTTTATTTAAATTTAAAGATAGGAAGCGCTTAATGAAAGATCCTTTATGATAGAGAAAATAGATCTATTTTGGAACAGGCAAATAAGGTTGAACTACTCTGTTCACGTACATATATATAAGTCCTACCTACAGATTGTGACGTCTACGGCTTTGAAATCATGTATAGTTATTTCGAGGGTTGAACTGTCGCATTTGTCGCATTGTGAATGTCTGGTTGATTTGGCTTTCTATATTTTCAAACCGGCTAGAGTAACAGTTAATATTATAATAGGTCGTCATGGTTTATTTTTTATTTGAATGCGAAATTGTGTGCACTTCGAGGTCATGAAGATCCTCCAGTTTTTCCGTATATGCCAATGTCACCTGGTGACCCAAACACAAAAAACTTTTTTCGAGTAATCTGTTTTAGGAATCTAAATGACAATGGATGGCGAAACTTGATCTTCTACGGGTGTTGTCCGAAATCTTTCCCAGATCTTTCCCAAAGGCCAAACTCATATGATCGACGCCGAATCGACAATTCCGAACATTCTGCCACAATTTGATTAGCATCGGCGACAGTCTCTTTCGTTACGCGTTATTGGCCCTGCGTCACGTTGAGTGTATGTGGTACAAAATTTATCGACAGCACGACGAATAGCGAACGCAGTTGGTCGATTATGAGGACCCAAAAAATTGCGAAATCTTTTATGCGAAATGAAGACCAATCTTGGCAATAAGTTTAAATGGTCCCATTTTGTCATTACGACCAGAGAACTGTCACAAAGTTATATCTATTGGAAGATCTACAGTCATAAAAGAAAAACCACGAAGTAGGTACAACTTTATTCTTGTTTCGTCCACCATGGTCCTTTTGCTAATGCCCTGTTAACATTAGTCTAAGTAGACGTATCCCATCCCTCTATAGAGACTCAGCCACCACAACTTTTTGATAAAGACTCAAGATGCCCAGGTACAACAATTTGATGTCAAGAACAGGGATTGGCACATAGAAGTTAGAATGCCAATTACATGGGATAGTTCCGCAAAGAATGGGTAGATTATCATACGAGTAGGATTGAAACCTCTAGCTTGCCTTAACATCCGAGATATTCGACTACATTTTGTATTGTTCTCTAGTATTTGCTCCCGATTGTGATGCAAAACAACAGCGGAATGGATGAGTCAAATCTACTTCCATATCCGGTTGTATAGAAGTCTATTTCTAGACTTCTAAATACTGAATATGACTAAAAATTCTAGCCCATAGACCTAGCAGCTTGTGCCACAATGATGTTTTAAAACTAGAATTTCTACCCGCCATTGATTCAAGGTTTAATCAGCTTGCAGGCAAATCTACAAATCGATTTTCAAGAAATCAAATTGAATCAAAAAAAAGTTAAACCAATAACTACTCACACTCCCCCCAAAAGATACAAAGTCTGTCTTGTTTTTTTTTTTTGCAAAACACACACCCGTATAAAACCTTTACAGCTTCCAGGAATACCTACACTAAAATATGTAAATATTTCCAAGCACTCATACCAAAATACAGAAAAATATTTATAAATATATACCGTGTAATAAATAGCCAACCGACGTCATTCTCATATCAACACCTTGATACGAAAACGAGCCTACCTACGACAGACATCATAAAAATCGGTCACAGTTGTATTTACGAGTACCTGGGAATACAAGAAGAAAAAAATATTTAGTACAAATCCTAGAGAAAAGAAAACTTCATGTTAAATGCAAGACATTGCCATCGAAAGCAACAACAAAGATTTATAAAAAAATAAATAAAAATACGAGTTACAGGGTGTTCAGGATAATGTGTCGAAGACTTTGAGGGGAGATTCCTTGACATATTTTTTTAGAATCGTATGGAAGTGGGGTTGGTGGTTGGTTAAGCAAAGCCTCACAATCTTGATGTTATCGTCACTTTTTTCGGAGAAATATCCTACTAACCCACCACTTTTGTGGCTTTGAAACGTGTACCTAGTATTTAAAAACGAAAAAATATTTCAGATCAAGGTACGACCCAACTTATTGAAACGGGTAAATCATTAAATTAAAAATTGTTCAAAATTGTAAAAAAAAAATTGCAGTCATTGTTCAAAGCACGCCAGAGCTCGTCTTTGAAATACTCGCACAATGTCCATTATTTTCAGCTCCTCTCGAAGTTTCGAAGCTGCCCAGGTATTCCCATCAGAATGAACAGTGGTTGGGTGCGGTAAAAATAGGGTAGGCACTGAGAGGTGTCAAGTTGGGGACCAGTGTTGTAAATGTTTCTACACATGATTTAAGCTTATTTCACCTCCACGTGGTAACCATCGGGTAGGTACTGGTCGGTGTCCATCCGGACGACTTGGCAATCTTACAGGCGCGCGTGCTGACCAGCAGACAAAAATAGCAGCACTATAAACGCGACAGCGTATTGATTCCCCAGATGGAATCAATGGTGAAGTAAAATACCGGAATAAAACAAATAAGACCTTATCCAGGTAAGGATTTCCGAGACTAAGTCAGAGTTTTGGAAGCGACATGATGAGCCCTTAATGGACCAACGGCAGCGCTCACTTCCTTCCCTAAATGGGCTACTGGCTTCGGTCTAACCGACCCCTCGTGTCCTAGGGGTATCATAATTTAACTGGTCCTCCAGGTTGGGGATTGTGCCACCGGGATAACTGCCCGGGCATGTACACAAAAAATCCAGTTACGAGACAACAACAAGCGTCGGATACGGAGGGATCTACTGCTGACAACCCCTACAAACGGAACAAGGATAATGTACCTCGTATCTGCATGTGGAATCTTAGGTATCTTAATGGGCTATGTGCAACCAAACGACAAGCGCAAGACTGCTGCAAAGCAGATGTTACCGCCAACCAAAAAATGCGATGGGCCGGACAAAAAGAAAATGAAAAACAGCGACATCTATTATGGCGATTGTTAACGACGGCAAAAGCAGCACATATTTAGATGCGGATTTGTTGTCAAAGGCAAACTTGGGAAAGAAATCTTGACTTTCATGCTTGTTACCGAGCGCTCGTAACACTCCGTATTAAGGCTAAATTTTCCAACATTTGCCTTATATGCGCGCACGCCCCTATAGAAGAGAAAATCGAACATCGCGCAGGCAAGCTACTCGTAATATTGTGAGCTACCTCATGTTTGACGTCGGACAGCTACAATCGCAAGAGATCGTCAAATTATTTTCTAATCGAGTCTCTCTTAAATTTTAAGTGGTCCTATGTCGATAGCATCATGTATTCAAGGCGAATGGCAACATAGCCAAAAAGCCATCAGGGATGCCGCCCCTGATGTGCTGCGTTACACTCGGCCACCACAACGAAACCCCTGGTTTGGAAACGAGTGTCAGCAAGTGCATGCAGCTAAGCAAGATGCATACAAAGCGGTTTGGCATAGAAGGACGAGAGCTGCTCACGAACAGAAGAGGAGAGACGAACACCGGCTTCTCAGGAGGAAAAAGAAGGAGCACGAGGTCAGGGAAATTGAGAGACGCAACTTCAGGAATGAGATTCGGAAATTTTACCAAAAAGTTAAAAAAAAAACATGCAACGGACACAAACCCCGAACTGAAGCCTGTAGAGACAAACAAGGGAATATAGTAGTAGGGTCACAGTCGATGCTGAGATTTGGAAAGAGCATTTCTGTAGGCTACATAACGGCGATGACAAACGAAATAACGCTGCCAGGCAACTTGGAGTGAAGAAAGCCATATCCAAAGCTAAGTCCAATAAAGCTACTGGTGCGGACAGCCTGACTGCTGAGCTCTTCGAAGCGGCAGGCGATTACTTGGTAAGGAACATACAACCAACTCATCTGCAAAATATGGCCGGATGAATGTATGTCCGTAGAATGTAACCTTGGCATGTTTCCTCAAAAAAGGGGGCCCTCTGAACTGCGCCAACTACAGAGGCATCAGTCTTCCCAACATCGTCTACAAGAGCCTATCTGCCGTACTATGTGAACGCCTGAAGCCATTCATAAACAACCTGATTGGTCCATATAAGTGTGGCTTCAGCCCACGAAAGTCCACCATCGATCAAATATTCACACCAGAGCAGATCCTGAAAAAATTCAAGAAGTCCAAATCATTATGACATCATTTATAGAGAAGAACTATGATATATATATAGAGCCATGTCTAGTTTTGACGTTCGTCTGTTGGTGCATAATATTGATTGAGAACGTTCTCTGCTCCGACAAGATTGGAAAAGACTTAACCAAGGCCTTTCATGTCAAAAAGGTTTTAAACAAGGTGACGCGCTGTAATCTTTACCATCATACTTGAAAGAATTGTACGGAGCTCACGAACGAGCACTGGAGGCACAATCTTTCAAAAATCTGTACAACTACTAGCCTACGCCGAGGATATCGACATGATTAGGCGAACTCATCGGTCCGTCACCGGTGCGTTCTCTAATACTGAAACTGAAGCTGGAAAAATGGGTTTAGCGGTAAATGAGGGCAAAACCAAGTATATGATGCCAACAAGAAAGGACACACAACATCGGCGAATTAGACGGAACGTCACAGTCGACTGCGACATCGACCTAGTCAGAAAACTGCGCATCAGTCACCTGAGATGGGTAGGATATCCGCAATCCGGAAGGATAACGCAGTAGAGGAAGACCTCACCTTAGGTGGCCCTCACAAGAAGAAGTGGATCTCAACAGACTTGGAGTGCACAACCAGAACCAGTTAGCTAAGGACCGGGCGGCTAACTGGAGAAGCTTGTTGGTTGAGGACCCGGTTCACTCCGAACTGTAGTGCCGCCTAAGTAAGGAAATGACTATCCTCGTTGGAAGATTAATCCAGAGAGGATAGTAGAATCATATATGTATTTATCACAGTTCCCTGGAAGATTATATACATATGTCGATATTAGTCTACCGCACTGAGCAAACATTCCCGGATTAAAAACCCAAATCTCAGTTAAAACAATAATTTCAAGCAAAGTATTGCAGTAAAACAATATTCTAAATGATATATTTTCAATAAGAGTCAAAATAGGGCAGCATAAACCTCTGTAGAATGCATTTCCGACACCTACGATTTTTTCCTCAAAATATGTCAAGGAATCTCCCCTCAACCCAGTCCGAACAGGACATGTTCATGAAGACCTAAATTCAAAAATAACCGAAGAACATTGAATAAACGTGTCCAATTAGTTTTTTTATACCATTCCCAGCGGTTTCAGTTTGTGATTGCTTCGACTTGAGCGGTAAACATGTTCAAATTTGTCGATGTAAAGCTGACAATCACACGTGGAATTACGACAATTACGTATGGAATATAACATCGTTCAAATGTCAGACGCGGCTTCTCTGGGTGGCGCGCATCCGAAATGTCCAATTTTCCATCACTCTGGCGCATAAATCAGGCTGAATTGACCGATGGCATAGGTTATGTTAGCTTTGAGGGCCGCTGTGGTTTATGGCTTATTCGCATAGACCTGCGACTTCAGAAACCCCCACAAGAAAAAGTCTAACGGGGTCAAATTGTAGGATCTCGGTGGCCAGTTCACATCACCTCCACTTGAGATGACCATGCCCTCGAATCGCTCGTGCAGAATTTCCAAGGTGTCGTGAGCTGTCTGGCACGTACCGCCGTCCTGTTGAAACCACATGTCGTTGGTCTCCATATCATCCAATTCAGACCAAAAGAAGTTGGTAATCTTCGGCCTAAAGCGCCCGCTGTTGACGGTGATGGCCTGGCCAACGTCGTTCTCAAAGAAATATGGAACGATGACGCCGCCAGCCCAAAATCCACACCAAATTCGACATTCATCCAGAAATGGGCTGAAGATGATTTTTCGATGAAAAGTAGGTCAGTTTCCAACTGCTCCAGAGTCCATTCAGCGAACACACGTCGCTGTCTATGATCCTTTACCTTCAGCTCCTTGTGAGCGAGTTCGTGTGAGCGACGCGAAATCGACTGCCTCGGATTCTCCTGCACACTCTCACGGACAGTGGCGTTGTTTTCGGCAGATCTCGCGTTTCGTCGACGTACGGGTGTTGGTTTATCGTTTACTGAACCAGTGACTCAAATTTATCCACCTCACTGCGTAAAATGGGCGAACCGTGCGGAACGTTGCCCGAACAGAACACTAATTTTGATAAAACAATTTTATCAAACAGACTGAATAAACGGCAGCCAGTTTTACAGATGTAGCTTCAACAAAATGGCCGCTATCAAATGTCAAAGTTCGGAAGTCCCTATCGGAAGACAGTATTCTTGTTTTTGCTATATGTGTCCCTTTCAAGTTTGTAAGAACTTTGGATCAAGCCAAAATTGCTAACATTACATGACTTTTCGAGTGACAGTGGTGATAATTATGATCCTACAGATTACGAGATACAGTCTAACAGAAGCGAAGCTGGAACAAATCAGCATGTCTCAAAATGTTGCTACAATTTTTGGTACACCTAATGATGACTTCGTACCAAGAAAAACTGTAAGTAGCTATCGACTTCCCAGCGTAGATCTGATTTTTGAGAGGTAAGGTGATAGTCCACTACGAGTTTTCAACAAAATTTTCCCTGAACGCCAATTCATAAACGCATAAATGCAAAACGAAAAAAGCGCACAAAAATATAAAACTTACCGACATTGGTGAGACGAAGATTGTTGTTGGTTGAATGATGATTATGTCTTATAACCATCTGCCAGCTTTTAGAAATTGGGGATCGACACACCATTATATGGGAGATGATGCTATCAGGTCAGCTATTGAGCGACATCGTTTTCAACTGCTATCATCGAAAATGTACTTTGAACTTTGAACGAGGCCCCCATTTATTGGCTTAATACAAGCAAGGAAGTGCTCAGATTGAAATCAAAAAGGGAGAGGTTTGAGTTGACATTTCGGAGCACATGGGAGATTGGTTCGTTGGAGCCATAAGAGGTGCGGTGGACCAATAGATAGAAGAGACGAGAACAGCGTAGATTACGTGGGTTGGTATTGTCATAGAGTTGAAAATGGATTTGCAGTCGATGAATGAAAAGAAAGTCCAAAAGGCAGTTCTGATAGAGGGGTAAGATTAAAGGGTCGTTACAGGGCAGACCACGGAGAGCAAATCTAAGGAATCGACGTTGAATACCCTCGATTCGGGAAACATGAACTCGATGAAAGGGCGACTAAATTTGACTGGCATACTCAAACAGGGAGCGATCAAATGTTACATAGAGAGATCTGGATACATACGGGTTGGAAAGTTCCATCGACCAACGTTTACTAAAGCCAAGTAATTAAGTTGGCTTTGAGGATCATCTTATCGATATGCGAGCGGAAATTAGGCTCACAGTCGAATGGTTGAGCATAGAGAAAGTAAAGTCGGGGAGGAGACGGGTTGCATTTACGTGACAAAGTTATAGATTGACATTTGGCCTTATTAAGTTCTAGGCAGTTTTTGAGGCATCAGATTGAAGACCGAATAGTTTTAAAAAATGTTGTGTCGTCAGCGTAAAGGGAGAGGTAGGAGTGTTTAATAACCCTCTCAACATCGTTAATAGTAAGAACGAAGAGAAGAGGACCAATATGACTGCCTTGCGGAAATCCAGATGATTTCTTTGCCATTTTCTAAGGCTGCGAGAACAAAAGACACGAATTCAACTGGGATTATGGTAGCTGATCTACCTTTTAGAAAACCATGTTGTCGAGGCGAAATAAAAGGCTTTCATTTGAAGCTTCAGGCTTCGTATAAAATGCTTTCAAAGAGTTTGGGTATATGAGAGAGTTTAGCAATGGAGCGATAATTGGTAACTTCATGCTTAGATCCCTTTTTTTGTATCGGTATTATAAAAAAAGTCTTCCAAACCTGGGGAAATTCTCCCTGTGTAAGGGATGGACGAAAAAGTTAGGAAAGGGGTAGAGACAGCTTGGAAGAGCATTTTTTTTAAGAAAAACGGCGGGGAGACCATCTGGGCCAGGTAAAAATTCATCTTCAATATTTAGTAACTTTTTTTCAACAACTGCAGGATCCAAATTTGAGTGAGAAAGGGACCAACGGAGAAATTTGGTAGGTAAAAGCGCGACAAAGCAACGAACTTATATTACATTGAAGACATTGTTGTTTGAAATGTCGATTTTTGAGGGCCAGGAAGGTAAGCGCGTTTCAAAGCGTTGACGAAAGTATGACCAAGTACAAGGGGCGCTCATCTATGAAACAATACATGCCAGTGAACCCCACCAAACGCGGTATAAAACTGTGGCCCCGATGTGATTCACTTACGGGCTACGTCTGCGACTTCAATGTGTAGTGCTTTGAAAGCATTGTTAAGCAATTAGTTGCTAGAATATGAGAACCTGATGTCACTTTATGCTTCGATCTTCTTTCACCAGTATCCATTTTCTTGAAACCTTAGACTATGCCACGCTAGAAACTGTTATATTTTGGGAAGCTTGGGAAACGAGAATTGGAATCTTCGAGAAAACAACACGGGCCTATTGCCATTCATCTGGCATAGCAATTGTAGATGAAAAATTAAAAGGAGGTCAGAAAGTCACCATGCCGTGCCCAGAAATGATCACATGCTACAGACAGCTGACGGGACGAGTAGATTGAGCCGACCATATGACAAGCCAGTACGACTTGGATAGCAAATCCACAAAATGGTGGAAAGAAGTCTTTTATCGACTAATTATGATGTCTGTTGGTAATTCTTGCATAATCCACTCCGAATTGGGACGGATAAAAGTTCCACTTATCGATTTCATGGTGGTTCCGGCTGAAGATTTGATTGCAGAAGAAGAACACAGCCATTCAACTCAGCGGCCTATCTGGGAGAAAAAGAAAAATAACAAATCAGTTAACCTGTGTGATCTTACTTCCCTGCTGGAAGAAATCTCAGTCAACTCATTCAGCGTAATACTGTGCGGAGACATCAACAGTGATCTCTTGCCGAAGCGTAAACTTATCGATAATATATATAATTTTAGAGATTTCAGACATGTTGACTACTTGGTATTGTTAAACGACGTGCGCAGCATAAACTGGGAGCAATTACATTTCATGTCCTCACCTAATCAACAAGTCGAATTCTTACAAACCAAAGTCCTTCAACTTTTCAACAATCACGTACCCTTAATAACAAAAACATCAGGAAATGGATTAAATTCATGATTTACAACTGACATTTAAATTGTTATGAAAAAACGGGACAAGGCGTATGACCGATGGAAGCGCTTTAGAATAGACGAGCATCTCAGAGAATATCGAACTCTCCGAAGTAATGTTGTTTGCAAAATTCGCGCAGCCAAAATACAGCTTTATTCTAAATGCCTGACCGCGTCATTTTCTGGTAAACAGTTGTGGAAGAACCTCAAGGAGATTGGCGTGTCTAAGCAAAAGATTAGCCTTCCAGACAATGTCGATGGTAACGTGCTCAACAAAAACTTTTGTGTCGTCCTCCTCCTTATGGTTCCAACGTCAAAATAAGCACCAGTACAACACCATTCGAAACCTTCGAGTGTTCTGCTATAGATCAGGCGGATGTGGTGGAGAGTCTACTTTTCATTAAATCCAACTCAGTTGGAGTAAATGAAATGCACCCCAAATTTATAAAGGTTATTCTTCCCACAATATTACCGTACGTTACCCATATCTTTAATCATATATTAACAACGGGTGTGTTTCCTTCAGTCTGGAAGAAATCCAAAATCTTACCTATTCCTAAGAACCATACAGGTAATGACTTTCGGCCAATTGCGATACTTTCATTCCGGTCTAAAGTCTTCGAAAAAATAAATATGTATCTTAACGCGAAGAATCTATTCACATCTAAACAATCCGGCTTCCGCGCTAAACATAGCTGCACCTCAGCTCTTTCAACGGTAGTAGACGACATAAGACGTAACTTAGATAATGATCAGCTAACGTTTCTAGTCCTACTTGATTTCTGAAAGGCGTTCGATACTGTCAATCACGCTTTATTATGCGATAATCTCTCAAGTAAATTCCAGTTTTCCCTTTCAGCGGTGAGACTTTGGCTTCGTATCTCTACCAAGCAGTATTTGTGAATGATGGAATGTCCGACTTTCTTCCCAATTACTGTGGAGTGCCACAGGGATCTATATTGGGACCCCTCCTTTTCTCGTTATATGTTAACGAGCTACCTTTCATTGTCACAAGTTCCTCCGTTGAAATGTATGCCGACGACACCCAATTACACAACAGCTGTTCAGTTGACTCGATCGACCTTAAACTCTGACTTGGAAAAAATGTTTAACTGGTCGCAACAGAATCTGCTGATGATGAACCCCAGAAAGTCAAAGTGCATTGTCATATCAAGGAAAACCTTAAACAACTCCCGATTCCCACCGCTCCACCTCAATGACGATCCCATTGAATGTGTGGATACCGCTAAAAATCTAGGTATGACTTTCAACAAAACCTTAACATGGAGCGATCACATCAATAAATCTGCGGGCAAAGTTCATGATATCGTTCGCTCCCTGTGGGCAACTCAAACCTTCATTCCGATAAAAACAAGAATTCTGCTCACTAAAACACTCGTCACTCCTATACTCACTTATAGTTGCGAAGTCTTTGGAAAGTGCGACTCTATCAACAGGCGGCACTCGTCCATAAAAGCTAGTGAATGCTAGTTGTGCGTCTTTTGACAGCTACTTACCGAAGTTTCAGTCATTTTGGACGCGCAGTTTTTAGTCGACAGTCTTTTGAGTGAGTCGATGTGAGTGTTTTTTGTGAAAATGGGAAAAATTGAATATAGGGCTGTTATTAAATTCTTGTTTTTGAAAGGCAATACGCCTACGCAAATCAAAAATGAGTTAGACTCTGTGTATGGGGACTCTGCACCATCATTTACCGGAGTGAAATTTTGGACAGCTGAATTTAAACGTGGCCGTAAGAGCTTGGGAGATGATGAACGTTCGGGACGTCGAAAAACTGCAACCACCGACGATAACATTGCTAAAGTTCACCAAATGGTGTTAGGCGACCGTCGAATGAAAGTGAGAGAGATAGTAGAGGTTATGAAAATGTCCAAAGAACGTGTTTGTTACATATTTGTCACATAGGCATGTGAAAGCTGTCCGTGTGTTGGGTGCCGCATTTGCTTACGTTAGACCAAAAAGGTGTTCGAATGAACATTACCAACGCTCTGTTGGCGCAGTTTAGGCGCAATAAATCCGAGTTTTGGTGCCGATTAATTACTGTAGATAAAACTTGGATACACTATTATATGCCCGAAACAAAAATTCAGTCAAAACAGTGGACTGCAATGGGCGAGCCGGCTCCAAAAAAAGCAAAAACTGCTTTTTCGGCTGGGAAAGTGATGGCGACTGTTTTTTCGGATAGTAAAGGAGTTATCTTAATCGATTATCTTGAAATCATTACGCATCATTACTTGTCAAGCTGAAGGCAGAAATTGCGGAAAAACGGCCACATTTGCAGAAAAATAAAATCCTTTTTCACCAAGACAACGCGCCGTCTCATACCTCAGCGCTTGCCATGGTGAAAATCCATGAATTATAGTTTGAACTGCTTGACCATCCACCTTATTCACCAGATCTAGCCCCAAGCGAATTCTTTTTGTTCCCTCATCTAAAAACTGCGCTCGGAGGACAGAGATTTTCGTCAAAGGCAATCACCTTTGTGAACAATTATTTCGGTTGGAAACTTTTCAGACAACCCTCGTATTACTCCCGCGATTTTCTTGTTTAACGTCGGAACGTGGATTCTTGGTAAACGCTACTCGACTCTGGAATTCCCTGCCACGCCAAATCAAAGAAATAAAAGAGAAAAAAAGTAAAAAAAGAAATTTCAGCTATTGATTGCTATCTAAAATTATTATCCTTATTGTTTTTTATTCGACCGTTAGTACTTTTTTGTAACATTAGCCGTATTCTATTATCACCCATGATCCATATAGATCATTGGTTCGTATGCATTGCAACAACACCACCAGATCTTGCTTCTGATCTAGATCAATTTTCGTAAAAGTTGGTGTAATTGTCAACGACAGTCGAGCTTCCATGTTGCCACATTTGAATTATTTATAAACCAAATATTATTAAATACTTTTTATGTTTAAATAAATTAATATTTTGCTCATAGTGGTATGTTAGCGATATGATATTGAAATGTAAGCTATTCTCATTTGGTATTTGATATAAAAATTAACAATTTCCTCCTTAAAAAAACGGGTGCAGACAATTTCCGTTTTTTAAAAAAAAATATTCGGTTGCATAGCAACTTCCCGCTAAACGTCAAAAAGGAACTCAGCTGTGTAATTGCAATGGAGAAAGACAATAACAAATCGTAAGTAATTGCAACAATTAATATTTAATGTAAATATTAATAATTTCTCCTTAATTTCTGGGTGCATACAACATACAGCAACAGACAGTGGGAGTTTCGAAATACAAGGCAAACAAAATTCGCGATGGCGAATGTATTGGAAGATCTCCTTGTGCAGGGAGTTCTGGTATTTAGACTTTAATTTCATTCTGCTGCTTTACCTGCATTTATGTCGTCATAGAAGTATTAAAAAACCCACACAAACACAACATCGAAATAATTAATGATTTTTTAATAAACACAGGCATAATTGTGTAATTACTCGTAAGTTATAAATAAGATAAAATTAAGCTAAACTATAAGTATCATAGAGCGGGAGGCCTTTGCAGCTAGGAGCTTTTTAAAAATTAAATTGTTATCTTGTAATTTATTACATGTTTAATAAATATATAATAATAATAATAATAATAATGTTTTCTTTTTAGAGTCAGCCGACTACAGTCGAAATGCTCCAAATAAAGCTGAAGAACTTAAGGCCACGTCGGACAGTAATAAAGGAACGGGAGAGTCGGCCAGCAAAGCTCCCTTTGAGGAGCAAATGGAGGAGATATTTGGCACCCAACCTAAGATAAGAAACAGACATACTGTCATGTCAGTGACCACAAAAGACGTCAATTCTTTAGCATCACAGAGCAGCTTTCCTGGTAAGTACCCGTATACGTGTTATCAAACACTGATAACATTTTTAGTCTTAATCCTATTTTGCAGCTCTATCATCTCCCTCAACATCTGAAGCTCCTAGAGAAGCCTTTGGATGCCATGCAGCATCATCTTCATCAACTCGGAGAAAGATGACTTATAGGGAAAAGCGCTGGAAGGAAGAGATGGACCTAAAGCGAAAAACAGCCGCAGACAAAAACAAGATTTTGGCGGAATATGCTGAACAAAAAATAAAAAAAATGGACGAGGCAGAGAAAGGGAAGGAAGCCCGTTACTTAAAAAAGGAGGCACTCTTAAGGGAGTCATTCAAAAAATTATAAAGTGCTCATTTATGGACTTCTTTTCCTTTTCTTATGTTTTTATTTTTATTTCTTTACATTTCTGTTACAATTACAATGAATTACCCACAATATTTACATTTTTATAATAAAAATATGAATTTGATTTTATACGTTTACTATATTTCTATTTATTAAATCGTTTAACAAACGCTGTCGTCTGGTGCAATTCGCTATTTCTTGATTAACTTCGACAACTGAAAAAAAACAGGATCATCCTCTTCCTCGAATTCATCGTTGTTGTCGGTGCACATGTTGTGTAGTATACATGCACAGACAATCAATTTGAAACCCTTCGGAAACGAGTTTTCAGTAAACGCATGTTCTACGATGATACGTCCAGCTGCATGCATCTCATTAATTTTCCGTTCCACATTTGTTATTGCTCCGTTATCCTTTAAGGATGGAATTAACCACTCTAGACATGGATACACCGAATCGCCGAGTGTGTTACCTGGAAAAAGTTCATCTGTTTCTTGAAAAGCTTCTCTGTACAAATCAGATCTTCTTAAAACTCTGCTATCGTGCAAGCTATCTGGCTCTCCACAAAAGATGTTTATAAATTTTTTCTTGGTATTCACCACAGCTTGTACAGAAATACTATAACAGCGTTTCCTGTTGAAATAGCTTTCCTTGTTAAAGACTAGCGCTTTGATTCGTATATGCGAACCATCGATGCATCCTAAGATTCCGGGAATCTTTGTTCTCGCTTCCATTATTGCTACATTTTGTGCAACTTCATTTCTGTTTTCCCATTTGACATATTCATGACCAATGGATATGAACCACGATGTTAGCCTCATAACAATGGTCCATGTCGTCGAACTCGATACACCAAATAAATTGGAGATTTCACGGAAAGTGTTTGTGTTCGCCATATAAAGGGTTTTCCAATAGGGACTTGACAACTTTGAATTTAATTTGTGAACGCACTCTTTCACTAATCATCAAACTGTCACTGTCAATTTATTTAGTAAACTCAACATTTCCATCATGGTAAAGTACACGAACGAGCAACGTCTGCAAATTATAAAAATTTTCTACCGAAATTCGGAGTCGGTAACTGCAACTTTAAGAGCGTTAACTCCAATTTCCGGTCGTAATTCTCGCCCTAGTAGACAGGCAATAACAAGTTTAGTGCAAAAATTTGAGTCTACATATTCGTTGTGTGATGTTGCGTTCAGGCGTCCGTAGCAAACGATCCAAATCAGTCAATTTCACGGCGTCAATTTCAGAATTGGGTGAGCGATGCCGACCATATTATGGCGTATTTTGCGTAAGGATCTTGGTTTGCACCCATACAAGATCAAGCTGACTCAAGATTTGAAGCCGATGGACCATTTGAAGCGACGTGCGTTCTCCGATTGGGTTCTGTAGAAGATGCGCCAAGAAGATGAATTTCATCTTCAGTGACGAAGCTCATTTTTGGCTCAATGGGTTCGTCAATATGCAAAATATGCGTTATTGGTCAGGTGAAAATCCACATGTACTTCATGAATCACCACTTCATCCACAAAAAATAACTGTTTGGTGCGGTTTGCATGCCGGCGGCATTATTGGGCCATATTTTTTCATCGACGATAACGATCGTCACGTTACTGTGAATGGTCAGCGCTATCGCGCCATGATCACCGATTATTTTTGGCCCGAATTGGAAGATATGGACTTGGACGACATGTGGTTTCAACACGCTACCATCGATTTATTGAAGAATAAGTATTGTGAGCGTGTTATCTCAAGACATGTGCCACTCGATTGGCCGCCTCGTTCGTGCGATTTAACGTCCCTTCTATTTTCTGTGGGGCTACGTTAAGTCATTGGTTTATGCCAACACGCCGACGACGTTGGAAGAGCTCAGAGCCAACATTGAACGCGAAATAGCGGCCGTTTCGACCGAAATGTGTGGCCGAGTCGTTGAAAAATGGGTCCAACGAATCGACTGCTGCAAACGTGCCCGCGGTGGCCATATGAACGAAGTCGAGTTCCATTCATAAATGTTTTGATTGTACTTAAAGCCGATAATAAAGTTTTTTGAAATATCTCAAATGGTTTGCGTTTTATTTAAAAAAAAAGCTGCCAAGTCCTTATTGGACTTTTCAGTTCTCAAATTTGTGTGCATAAATCATTGACCGGGACATCATATCTCCCACCCCCACATATGCGATTTCAAATGTGAATAGCGAAACCGTTTCAACTATAAGAACTGTCATGGCTAAACCTAAGCAATAGGTAATTTTTGCCTCATAGGCTTTCCGCAACGAAAAGGTTAAAGATTGTGAGACATCATTCGGAACACCCTGTATATAAATAGGCAAACAAATTCTAAAACCATAAACAAGTGTGTCGCGAGTATCTCAAAGATTTACGAGCGTTTTTCGAGTGAATAATTTTTTTTTCTCTTCACACGTTTAGTGATTTAAATAAACGAGAAACAGTTGTTTTGTTATAAGAAAAATAAATTTTATTTTATTTTTTTTTTTTCTAAGAAAAAATATTTATGAATGGAAACTTTTTCGGCCCTTACTTCAGGTCACACAGACACATGTGATCACAGTCAGTACAGTAGTATAAATGGAGTAAAAATAAAAATAAAAATTGTTTGTCATTCGGTAATTGTTTGTCCAAAGCTTAGTTGGACTTCAGCTTCAGTTTTGTACCCAAAAGTGTGAAAAAGTGAAAAACTCGAGAAAAAAAAATACTCAAACCGACGTCATAGGAAGCCGAACAGCGTTATCTTCTAAGAATGAAAGTGAACACTAGCTGGCGCCGGCCGTTGTTGGTCTGAACGAGGGGTACAGGGCAAATATTAAATAATGCACACTTGTTTGGGTGAGCCGGGAACCCGCCGCAGTGCCGTATTTGCTTTTGAACGTCAAGCAATGACGTTAAATATTATTTATTGACGTATTTGCAATTTGTTTACATATTTGTGTATATTATCTGTGTTTTGTTAATTTTTTTTTTTTTTTCCAGAGTTTTATGAGGGACATGTGGAGTAACTAGATTTTTGTGATAAGGTAACGGGTTATTGATTTATAGCGGAAATAGTCGTCGGATAGTGCAACAGTGCACTTTAATTGGAAAACTAACGATAGAAGCAAGACTTATGCAAACAGCGGGGCCTTGCGTCAATTACATGTTCTTTACGACATATGATAGCACTTAAACGATAATGATGTCAAAGGGTTGTCATACGAAAATATTAAGCCCTGAGCAGATGCAACTAAGGATGTTTTTTAGACTATGCTCATCAAAGAAAGGGGGAGCAAAGGCGAAAAAGAAAAGAAAGAGCCCGAGAAAGAGGTGGTCGAAGAAATGAAGAGTTGTCACTGCAGGAATGACGTTGGAAAGTTTTATCAGAAAATAAAACGACATGTGAGGGCTACAAAACCACAACGGAAAAGCCTGCAAAGATACATGGACAACTATGTAGTAGTGGAGTCGAAGTAGGTACTGATAGCATGGAACTACTCATGCAGATTGTATAACGGCGATGATAGATAAAATACCGTTATCAGGCAGAATGAACCATTCACACTGGACGAAGACTGTAGAGAAGTCCGTCCTCATGACCTAGCTCGAAATTCAGGTAGCAATGTCGAAGCATTAATCTAATATAACTACTGGCGCAGACGGACTTCTTACTGCCGCCGGAGATGACCTGGTAGGGTAAGATATGCCCAAGAGACATCATACCCAATGCACGGAATCCCAGCATTTTTGTCTGATCCACAATAAAAGAAATCCTCTGATTTCCTTCATGTTGGAGAGCATGAAGAGAATGTTAGAGATCCATGTGCGCAAAATTTGCGAATATATTCTCTATATGAGATGCGACATGCAAGAATGTGATTCAAAAACTCGACAATAGACCTTTTGACGGCATGTGTAACTCGGCTATACAACACCTCAACGACGAATCACTAGTTTTATGGATAAAAGCACTGCTGGTGAATAGGACACTGAGTGTGGATGCTGACTGTGACCAATATGTGATTGTGGGCATAATCAGGGATTGCCCGCAAGACGGCGTTCTGTATCCACTGCTGGACGACTCACTGCTCAACTCAATAGTTCTGATGTCTGTGCACAAGCACACGCGGATAATGTAGCTGTAATGTCTGTTGGAACGTACATAGCGACTGTCTCTTCTAAAGCGCAGGCAGCCCTAGACGTGATCGACGATTACTGAACCAGAAATGAGCTCTCGGTCAATCCTCTCAAAACGGAGGTTGATCTCCTTACGAAAAGGAGAAAGCTGAGTTGTCTGACTCATTAAGAGTTTTAAGGAATTACCATCCAATTTTCCAAAGAAGAAGAATTATTTCCGTGTCATCCTGGAAAACAAACTTCTATGGATTAAACTCTGGTCAATCATATCCTACGTGTCGGTTGTAGATAAGCTCTCAAGAAAATATGTGATTGCTGCTTTTACCAGTCTCCAAAGATCCGTCTGTCTTGACTGCATGTCGACTTTCCTTAGCACGCCTGACTCCGCTCTAGACGCATTGATGAATCTCCCTCCCTTGATATTCCTATCAGGGGCTGCACTCTCGAAGCCATCTTCCATTTAGAAAGAAGTGGTTTTCTGTGCAACACGCACTGGAGCTTTGATGACCTTACGCGCCTACTGTCTTGTGACTCTACTCTTGTGGATATGCCGTCTGATGCAATGAAACCAGAACTGGAGCTGCAGAAAAAATAGGAAATCGGCTTTCCCTGTGCTTAAGACTGGTTTCGACTTTAATCTGAGCCAGGAAAGGCATGTAATCGGATCTTACGACGACAACGTTAAATTTAAATCCTCGTTAGGAGAACTTGCGTCTTTCTTCCAAGCGAAGATATATGTAACCCTGATGGCAAGGAACTATATTATGAAGACCCGGTGGAGGGTTTGAAGTATTTGCATCTGTAACGACAGCCCAGCTCCGCTTAGAGCCTGGATGAACCCCGTTACCATTAAGACTTCCATTGACAATTGAGTTTCATATAAGCACAACTGCAGATGGCATAACTCTTTTGGCTGCCGGAAGACCAAACAAAAGCTTTCAGCAGTCTCTAAGAGGTCATTAGCCTTTCTGCTGTTCCTCAGTAGGAAAGACTGCAAGCTGCTTACTGGCGTTTAGGTGGGGGGGGGGGGGTGAAAGTGATGACACCGCGGAACACTGCCTCTATGAATGGCTTACGCTCGCAATAGGCTGAAGGTACCCGGAGTTGACGTGGTTGGTGCTGGTACTGTAATCACTTTATCACTGAAACTCTTGCTCATATTTCTTCGAAAGACTAAAAGATTCCATTAAAAGGACCTTATAAGGGAATCTAAGGGACTAGTTCTTTGGCAACACATTTCCACTAGTTGATCAGAGGAAAGTATTTCTGATGAATGGAACCTCAGCATTTGCTGTAGCAAGATTTTTAAGATCTTGTCTGCGGTATTGTGTGAACATCTCAAATCATTTGTCAAAGATCTGATTAGCCCATATCAATGTGCTATCAAGTCAATATCAGCACAAGTACATAAGTCCACAATTAATAACATTTTACGTTACGGCGGATCCCGCAGAGACCTCAAGAAGTCAAGTTCGAAACTCACAACTTCTATCGATTTTTGAAGAATAAATACATATGAGTACATATGACAGCCTAGCTATAGAAACGGAACTTCAGTCAAGTGTTGGTATCCTTGAGAAACTCGTCAAATTGTGTCCTATTCCACAATCTTCAAGTGATTTTTGGTCTCGTTTTTGTTTACGGGCTTTTGAGGAGCAGATATAACAACGAACTTTAGCGCCATCTGAGTAAGGTAGTATGTAAGATGTGAAGATAGAAGTGCACAGGTACATATCTTGTAGGCTGTTACATGTTTTTTCAATCCCACTTCTGTTCACCAAACATTTGGGCCTCTTTTTTGAATCGCATTCCAAACTTGCACTTTTCACAATCTTTGCTATCTCTCTATCTTCCTCGCATTTTATTTTGCTTTCCCTCTGTAAGTTTTCCTATTTCCGTTTCTTAAACTCAACGAGGAGGAGAGGAAGAAGAAAAAAAATCTAATCAACGTCTTTTATCGTCTTCTACAGACGACACGACATTTCAAGTTAAATCAGCCTCTCTACACCTCATTTCATTTGCTTGGCATTCTAAAACTATCACCACACTATCCAAAAGCGACTTTTTAATATCAGCTACGCCACACACTACATTCCCAGAGCCTACGGTAAAAAGGAACGTTTCTACCTCGTCCTCCTCTATCGCCAACATATCGCAGAGAGCTATTTATAACCGATCCTACTAGAAACGAGTATCGAGAACTCCTTCTTGCCCCCAACTCCGTTGATGACGCATTCCAAAACCCGCCTAGAATACACACCAAACGGCAGAGCTCATCTAGACGAACGTAGAGCGAACATACTCAAGCCAAGCGCAAGCGGTTCTATGACATTCCACATACCGTAGAGTGCACTGCACATACTCGTGCTATCCGTGTCTCATGCCCGTACCCGTATTTCAACGAGCATTGCGAAACCAGGAAAATCGAATAAAAAGAAAACAAAAAGAAGACAAAACGAATCAAAACAAATATAGAAGAGGAGTATGTAGCAGAGGGATAAAAAGTAAAAGGAGAAGGTGGAGTAAAAGCAGAAGGACGCCCCAAATGAAACCATGTACTACACATAGTGTCAACTAAAGGAATTCCTTAATCAGAGGGAATGAGGAAAGGCACGTACGCCATCCAATTCCACTTTATCCAGGGAGAAGAATTTTCTTCAAGCTTCCTTCGTGCCGTATACGAGAAACTTCGTGCCACACTATTCGCAATTGTAATTGGGTTTAGTTTCCAGAAACAGGGAAGCTACCTCAAAAACCACCAGCAACAACACCAAACAACCAACAGCAAAAAAAAAAGGCGCGCACTTATGTATGTATACGAGCATGTTCCAATTCATTGTGTTCCGTAAGCCCTACCATTTCTGAGCCAACACCAATTGCGGAATGGGAACGAACAAAAGAACTAAAGAAAACACGGAAAACAAGCGAAAAGAATGGAAAGAATAGAAAAAATAAATAAATTTTGCACCCCGAGGGACCACCAGCACGCTCTACACTCACTCTCTCATTCTGGAAGAATCGGTACCCAGAACCCGAACCAAAGTAACCACCCCATCGAAAAGCGCCAGTAGCGCGTCGACATATTGTATCAAGCAGGGAACGAAGCAAGAGCGGGGTAATGTACTTTACTACGTCCATTACCGCGCGCCATCATAAAAAGAGACTCTTCATCCCCCCGTAACCTTAATCCGTTAAGAAATAAGAACGGGAATACGGCACGATATCTCCCAAAACCACACATACGAGTACATATGTATGTACACTGAAACCAAATATCGGTGGATTCTTTGGCTCTGATCAAAGCGTTTCTAGTTCTGCCTCAGTCTGCTGCTCGCCATTGCCTACATCAGTTCAACTTGGAATAGCAGAAGCGTTTGTTTTCCTCTCGTTTTTGCGGTTAACAGGAGCCCGTCGCTGACGCCACCGGCCGTGTGGATGGGAAGCTGGGGAGCACAATTTCCTGGTCTTTGAACCCAAACAAACTTGGCGCACTCGAGTGGATGCCTATATTTGTGCTCTGCGCGCATTCCACTACCAAAAACCCATTCTCCACTTCTGCTCTTTCTCACTATCACCATCTATTCGTAAATCTCCATCTCAACCTCTTCCAAGGTTTCTCTGTTTATTTAGAAATTAAAGTGCAAAGCTCCTCCAGCCTGTCATAGTGGCAGAACTACCAGGCTGCAGCTACAACACAACACAACACAGACACAAAAACATATCCAGCTACACCACGGTTAGGGCAGTATTCACCATGTGCACTTAGCCAAGATGTCGACGGCGCGCATCGACTTTATTTCGAAAGTAGCTTCTAACCGAATGTTGTTATGTTGTTGTGTTTGCCTTTTTTTCCTGCTTTTCATCATAGAAAATGGTTAAAAGAGGAAATGAGCAGGAAAATCAGAAACAAAAACAAAAACCAAACCTTCAAACATTATGGGTATACACAGCACACATACAGAAGAACCGAAGTGGTGCATGCGCATTGAAAAGGGCGGGAGAAATGCGCGCCAAATTGTTTGTTTGGGCGAAACAAGAGATAAAAAACACAACACAAACCGAGTGTAGAGAGTGAAGGGACCAAAACGACATTCTACGAGTACTCGCGTTTTCATAAATAAACGACGACAATATTGTTAGAGTATCTGAAGGGTAGGACGGGCGGATGTATGAGAATCGGATCGATTTTTGTGAACTTTGCACGACGACGTCGAAATTTCCATCTGATTGCGAGACGAATGCGATGCATGATACTAGGTAGGGTGGTGCCTGGGCTTGGTTTGTTGTTTGTTGTTGTTGCTGCTGCTGCTGGCGAAAAGAGAGTGAAAATGTCAGAGGTCAGTTGGCGGCAAAGACTTTTGTCCCGTTTTTGTTTTCTTATTTTTGTTTCCCCCCCTCTTTTTCCGTCTCTTTTCGTTTCATTTCGTTTTTTCCATCGCTGTTTCGGTTTCAATAGCTCCGCATACTATGGTGGATAGGAAACATACACTAATTGCGTTTTTGTCTGGTGGAAATTTAATTAGGAAAAGCGACACTCGTCATGTCCTAAAGTAATCCAGTTATGACCGACCGACAGTATGGGATTGTAACAATCTAGGTAATGGGAGTTTTACAGTTTTATTAGACACCCGCATGTTGGTATGTTGGCGGGCCTGAGAGTTTTATGTAGATGAATGCCAGGAGTCGCCATTTTATAGGTGTTATAAATGTTTTCATCGGCTAATGGTTTGAGTGGGGTCGTATGGCTATAATTGGTGGGGTTGCAATTTAAATACAGATGTCTTAAAGGGGGAACATTTCATAATGCTGCTTTAAAGGATGAGAGCGGGAATATTCACATGCGATGGTATGCCTCAAGCAATCGAACTTGGATCGATATTATATATTTGAATCCGTTGAATGGACTACGAAATACATCCCACGATGGCCCTCTAAGAACTTGAAGGATACCCAATCTCAAAGGGACTTTCCTCGAAGACTTCATAAGGAGTGACTGCTCACTTTCGAAGGTCTAAAAAGTCCATCAAATTAAGTAGGTATACTCACCCATTCTGTGAACAATTTTGGAATATCTTCAAACTTTTGAACATGGTTAGGTACTCTGTATTTTCTCTCTTTCATTTGTTTTCTCAATCAGCTTACAGTTGTGTCCTATTTCTTCCATCACTGAGATTATAGGGAGGTTCGCAACCCACTTGTGGTGAATTTGCAATCAACCATCGACAATCAATGGATCAACACTTCTTGTTCACTACTTATTGTATTTAGTTCATATTAGGGCTCGGTGGATAATGATTTAAAAAAAACCTAATCGAAGATGTCCGCGGGCACATTTAGTCTTTCCTGTGGTACGAGTACCTCCATTATGTACTAAGTTCTTGCAGTCCCACGAAATCAAAAGCAACTAAACCTCAAATATTTAGAAACGATTGCTACACTATCACGTCATTTATGAGAGTGACCTCTTGAATTTACAGTCCTTAGAGGTCTTCCTTCACATAGAAAAATCCGGACGACTAATGGCCCTTTGAGAACAGGGAAAAATTACCAAATTTTGACTTTTTTCAAAAATTACTGACCTTACACTACACTACCTATTTTTTGAAGCTTTAAGTCTCGAGACACCATCCAACTTTTGAAATCCGCCTTGAAATGCACACTCAATTTTACTGGAATTATTCTTTTTTGAGGATTTCTTGCCTGAACCAGTTTTGTCGACTCTGAATCAAACCAAAGAGGGCCTGCGTGGTGATTGATCGGGAAACTACAGAGCGTCCTATAACTTGGATTGGTCCAGCAGCGCAATAATCAAGCTCGTAGCGAAGAACTTGTCCTACCTCCTAGTGGGCGTCCCTGGTAACTGCATGAGTAAACCCTTATTCACGCAGGCTAAACTGGCAAGGGCATGCGCCGCCAGTAACATTATACTAGCTTTCGCCGCCATAGGGCTCACAAAGATGCGACAAACCAACTAATCGCCGCGGGAAAAAGTAGAGAAGGACGACGCCACCAAAGAATGTTTCTACGAGCTCCTTGACAAAACAAATGAACAATATCCGAATCACGCGAGGATAAGAAAGGAGGACATCTTTAGTGGGACAGTTTGGAAACATAGCCCACACAACACCATGCCTGGCAATGGATTTAGGCTTA
The DNA here is from genome assembly GCA_949129095.1 of Volucella bombylans. Taxonomy (NCBI): domain Eukaryota; kingdom Metazoa; phylum Arthropoda; class Insecta; order Diptera; family Syrphidae; genus Volucella; species Volucella bombylans. Next base: position 170,986,563 of record OX422142.1, read on the forward strand.
TTGAATTTGCAATATATGTTTCATCATATCTATATACACATGGAGACATGGCGGTCTCTGGCTAAATCAAATCAAACGTAAGGAATGCCTCCAATATTCTGGATGTCCGAATATTCCGGGCAGTTAATATTGACTTGGATCAGCCAAGGTGCGAATGCGGATTTCCCAAGTGCCACAACAAATAAAAACTACTGTGAACTACACCTAAATCTTGCCGAAATCCCTCAACAACTCGTATGCCACCAGCATCAAGTACCGAAGACCGGTGGCAATGCTGCCAATCTGTCATCAGAGATGCTGCAACTGATATGCTGGGTTTCACCCAACCACCACTAAGAAATCCCCGGTTCAATGAAGAATGGCTGCAAGAACATGGAGCTAAACAATAAGCCTCGTGAGCTCTACGAGCAAAAGTGACTGGAAGAACATAGGCTTTTCCTGAAGACGAAAAAAGAGCTCGAGAATCTCGAATATATTGAAAGTTTGTAGGTACTAGCGTTGAGCACTTGCTTGTATTGAAACGGAAGCTGTCAAAATGGGCTGTAAATCAGGGTCAAAACAAAATATGCTGTCAACAAGAAGGGACACACAATATCAGTCCAAAGATCACAGTCGACAGCTATAATTTCGAGGTAGTAAGGGACTTTGTTTACCTCGGCTCTGCTATTAATTCTGCCAACAACACCGCAGCAGAAATAAAACGAAGAATCACTCTTGCCAATCGCTGTTTCCTTGGACTAAGAAGGTAATTGAGTGGTAAGACCCTATCCGGAAAACTAAGGAGTCCCTGTATAGGACCTTGATCATCTCAGTCCTACTTTATGGCGCTGAAGCATTGGCTCCATCTCTCAGTCGTTCCGAGAGAAATTTTTTTCGTAAAATATTCAGTCACCATTTGTGTTGACGAGCTTTCGAGGAGAACATTCGACCACTAATTATACGAGCTGTACAGCGACATCGACCTAGTTAGAAAACTGAGTATCAATCGCCTGAGATGGGTAGGACATCCGTAACAATGCAGTAGGTGGCGCGCACTAGTAGAACGGGGTCTCAACCGACTTGGAGTGCGCAACTGGAGACAGTTAGCTAAAGAACAGGCTAACTGGAGAGGCTTGTTAGTTGAGGCCCAGATTCAGCCCGAAGTGTAGCACTACTTAGAAAAGTTAGTAAGTAAGGATTATACCAACCAGACATATAGGAGACTGCCTTCATAGTCATTGTATATGAAAGACGGACAGACCTTTCGAACGAAGTTAGATGAAGATTTCATTAAACGAGCGGTATCAGACTGATGTTAGTTAAGGGCGATGACTACTTACTTACTCTAGGTAGCGCTACTATTCAGCAGATACCCGACGGTCGATCAACGGCTCTGTCTATTTAGTGAGATCCTGCGCTAATCACCGTTAAGATGAATGTAACCAAGTTTAATGATTTTGCTTTCCACTCGAGCGCACAATCTTAGACGGGATCTTCCTATACAGACCAAACAGTTTGTGTATATAAGGTTTCAAGCGTTCGCATATTACAGTAGATAGAACTTAGCACACGACATTAAGGAGATTGACTCCTCTATAGTTGGCACAGTTTAGAGAATCACCTTTATTGAGGGTCGAGCAAGCTATCTTGAAATTTCATTTAGCGAGTATATGTACTTTCTTGCGACCATATTTTATATTTTAGATGAGTTGGTAAGGAGTATACACCAATCCTTATCAACTCAAACCACGCTGCTGCAGATGAAGGTGCTTCAGCTCTTGTAGCTTTATACCCCTTTATTTTAGATATCGCTAGACCTCTTCTTTATTTGTCGATCATTATCCACGTTGAATGTTTTTTTTCTGGCTGACAACCGAATGTATGTGTGTGTTCTTCGACGGTATACAATATTTTCAGACTTTAACTCTACTATTACGTTCCCATCCTTACCATGTTCTTTTTATTTTTTTCTAGAACTTCGAAGAGCATTTCCCATAGCGCTCATGAGCAGCTCTCGCCCTTCTTTGCAGCACCGCTTTTTACGGCTCTTTTCGCCAAGGATGTCTTTTAAGCCTTGGTCGAGGAGCTTGTAGGACCATAAAGTCATCCATTTTCTGTGTGGCGGTGTGAGTGCATATCAGGCTGATGTTATCGAATTTAGCGTTGATTTGGATTCACACGTCGGCTCCCTCATTCTCCTCAATGTTACTGTTTCCGGGAGTTTCCAGTTGAACCCAGGGTCAATGTAATAAGTGATGCTAGAATAGGTTGAACTGTCAAATACCTGTAAGGCAGTCATAGTTAGTTCAGCATCAACGATTGTATGAGGACGTTTTATTTATCAACGCGTAATACAGTCAAGGATGACGCCAAGGTACTGTGCACCGGAGGATGGAGCAAGTCTTTAGTTGTTAAGACGCGGAAGGTTAAAAGCCGGTACTTTGTGCTTGGTGGTATATAGCATTAGTTCAGTTTAATATTCGGATTAACGTCAAGTCCAAGTTAGTCAGAGAACTCTCTGTTAGTTCACTAATCACTGAGGAGAACATCCCTAATACTACAATAACCACCTTGTCCGCGTACGTAACTGCTTTGATTCCCATGTTGTCCAACTCTGTCAAGATATTGTTGATGACCAGGAGCTAAAACTACGGATTCATGAGGCTGTTCGCCAATTGTGACTGAATGAGCCAGTTATTGATGAAGTTTTCTGTGTCAAGCTATGTCTAGGAAGGTGGCTAACATATATTGTTCATAATGATAGAATAAAATAGATAGAACTCTCAATCGTCTGCACCACCTCATGCAGGACTGTCTCGGTGGACTTTCCCTTAAAGTAAGCATATTAAGGCTTTGACAGAGGAGATCATTTGATGGGGTCCCGGATATGCATGTCCAGGATACGTTCTAGAGTTTTGACTCATGGCTTCTCTTGCCGATTTTAGAGATGAAAACGACTCGAACTAGTCTCCAGGTCGAGGAGATTTGGTTGAGTTGAAAGGCGCCACGATAAGTGGAAGTTAACTAGGGCAAAACCTTCTCCAAATGCTTTTGGAGGATAATCGGTAGAACCGGTAATCGGAATCGGTAGAAACTGTTGATGGCCCAGGAAATCTTTTCCTCGGTTAGTAATGAGTTGATTTCATTCCAGGGTTCGGGTTGCACACGATCGCCAGTATCTTTTCATCCTGGGAAATGGATGTTTAATAAGAGTTTCAGTGATTCTTCAGTCGAATATGTCCACAGGATTTTGTTTAGTCTAACTGAATGCTTGAGTTTCAATGAAGTGGCAATGCCCAAGAATGTGACTTAGCCTTGTTTATTGCTTTTTTGTATATCTTAAGGCAGTCTTTGCAGGGTTCCAGATATTGAAGACGTCTTTAATAAGCTTTATTAGATGGGAGGGATCTTTATTCCTCCACGGTGGGAGAGTTTTCTTGCTAAATATGACAGCACACGAAGTCTTGAAGGCTATATCCATAGCTTTTTCGAGGGTCCTCACTTTTGCTTCCAGTCCTTCCACCTATTCAATTCTAGGATCAGGGATGCTCCTTCCTTTTTTATACCGAGAGACTCACATTGAAGAGTATCCATCTATGGCCAGCAAAGGATTTAAGATTGGGTACTCTCCGGATATCTTCTCTATATTCAGAGTTGTTGGCTGTTAGTGTATTGCCGAGTACTTCATCCCACCCGCAAAATATTGTCGAGCTTTGAAAGATGAAGCTTGAAATGTTGCCATATTACACACATTAAGAGTAGAGGTCATAAGGTTATCAAACAAAGATTCACCTCATAATGAGTGTCTTGCGTTGGCATCACATCCAAAAAGCACGAACTCCTTCTTATTGTGAAAATGCGACACCATGTATTGCGCTTCGTCTGGCAGTTATGGTTAGTCGTTAGCGATGTACGCAGAGGCTATGTAGAGCTGTTGTTTGCCTATACTCACCACTTGGACGACCGTTAAGGCATTTGTACTGAGATGGAGACATAAAAAGGCTTTGATATGATTCTTACATTCTTGATACAGGTTTTAGGTTTGCTGGTATCCTTTTTGTAGAAAAGGTTGTATTTGTTGTCGCGGAGTCTTCGAATGGGCTCCACATCATGACTTTCATATCTATCATCAACCAGATTGATGGCCTTGCAATCGACGCATTCGTCGCCTCTGATGTGCAAGGTTTCACCCACTGCGAAATATTTGACATAAATGCCTTCTAGGCCATTCAGAGAAAGCATATTGAGCGGCGGTGCAAAGAAGACTCGGAGCGGTTGTAGAATATGGAAGAAATGTGACAGGAAAAGTTTAACAAAAATGTAAAACGAACATGCCATGTCAACAAAGTATGGATGAAACCCTAGAAGGACAAAGCAGTGGAGCTAGTGGCAGTCAGTACTGACGATATGAAAACGCCATTTTTGCAGATTGTTAAAAGGCGAGGACAATTAACATTTCGCTGTCAGACAGCACGAACCACAGATGATGGGAATTATTTCCCTTAACTTGACAAAGTGAGAATAGCCATATTCACACGTAAGTCCACCAATGTTTCCCATACTGATGTCCTAGGTGTCGAGCTATGCAAGGCAGCGGGAGATGACTTTGTGAATAGCATGCGTCTAATCATATATTAGATATGGTCGGTCACACGAATAGAACCTCCAAATTCTATGCCCGATCCTCAAAAAAGAGGACCATCTAGTCTGCGCCAACTAGAGAGTATCAGTCTCCTCAACATATCCTATAAGATCTCTCTGCTGTTTTATATAATCGCCTAAAAGCCTTTGTAAATCAACTGTTTGGTTTTTTTTTCAATAAGGTCTCAGGCCTAGAAAGCCCGCTGTGGACCAGATTTTTGCACTACAGTAGATATACGAATTATACGAAGTCATGTCCGTTTCTGCAGGATGACGGTGGAGAATGCTCAGAAATGGTTTTTCCAAGACCTTTGACGTAAAAAAAGCCTTCCGACAAGAGCATTGGGAGCATTGTGCGAAAATAACAAGGCAACATCAGAGGCATCATTTTCCAAATGTCTGTACAGCTAGGTACTTGCCTAAGCAGATGACATTGACATTGAAGATACAACAAAACAAAGACTGTTTGTGAGGCAATTGCAAATATTGAAGTAGACGTGGCGAAGATGGGAAAACCGAAGTCATCGAGAAAGTACATATTACATCGGCAACTCACAATATACAGGTACATAAAACTTCAAGGATTTCAAGGATTTTGTCTACCCAGACTTCGCAATCAATATAAACAACGGCTCGACTTCATTCAAAGTTTAACTCCTGTCAACCAGGTAAAGAAGGCAAACTAGTACCTATACCACACTTTATTGGTGAAACAAAATAGTGCTCAATGAAACATGGATCCTTGTAGTCCTCATCTATAATGCAGGGGCATCAACTTTGTCAGAAAAAGATGAGGAGCTATGGCCACGTCTGCATCTACGAAAAGTGGAGGAGGGTATTTATTGTAATTAAAAACTGTGCGGGCTCTAAAGAGATATGGGCTTGGTAAAAGAGCGAGAATTCATCGGCCTAGATAGCTGGAATGTATAGAGCGAATGGACAACAACTCTCCGCCCCGGAGAGTCTTCGAATCCAATCCGGAAGGACAAAGCAGCAGAGGAAGACCTTGCCTCAGTTGGCAATGCAATACTTTAATCTAACTGGAACAATGTGCTGTAACCTGTTAGTTGGAATAACCAATAACTGGAGTCATCCTAACCAAAGAATGAAAAAAAAAAATCGGTTAAATCTAAAGCATGCAATTCCCAACCCATCCGAGGATAAGAATGTAATGACGGTACCCCGAACATCTCTTCCAATGTGAAAATTTTCTTCCTAAATGATCTGTGTTACAAGTAAATCAGAAACTTAAGAACATAACCTTGCCACCTAAGAGCATAACAATCAACATTAAGGTGTTAGAGTCATTAAGCAACAAGGACAGCCACTAATGTGGCAGCCGTTTAATTTCGAACGTGACACCGACTCCTAATTAAATCTGTTCTTCACCATTAAGAGTAAAGAACACACACATATCCTCAGATAACAATTATTTACCAAAAACGGTTGTTCCTTCGTAATGACTCTTACAAACAATAACGACAAGAAATTACTTTGGAATGGGGCAAATCAGGAGCGAAACCACATTCCGACCCATGTGAGTATTCGTAGGTAGGTAGGTACCTACTACTGCGGCAGATTTTTTTGGTTATCTCATACTAGTAATTTGTATCTACAATTTCGCAAACTTCCATTAAAGTCAAATCAAAGCTGAAATAGATAATTGCCAACGCTCTTCATAGCCATTACCCTGCATCCCATAAACACATTTACGTACCATATATGTACACCTAACCTAACCGACCGACGTTACAGGGAGAGGAACAAAAAAGAAAAACAATTTACTGTCTATGCCTATGAATCTTACAACCCTCTTAAACGCAGACAATTCCACTGAGAGATAGAGCGGCGGGAGAAGGTTTCTATCAATGCCTAGGCACATAATCAGTCATCCATCCACCCTTGGCAAATCAAATAAAGGACATCTACCTTTATCCGCAAAACTTAAGCATAGGTATACTTTCGTAATAACATAGGTACGCACATATGTACATACTTTTTGTGTACCGAACTTCATTAAGAGCCTACAACCGTCTATCACCGTAAGACCCTTTTACTGAAAACAAATCTTCTGCAAGTAGGTATATGAGTATCTGCATGAAGGAGAGAGGACAGTTGGTTGTCGTCTTTTACGCAAAACAGGCAAAAGTTCGTTAAACTGTCACTTCGACTTAACTGAACTGAAATATGTATAATGATACCAACAACAACAACAACAACAACTATTCTAAACGGCCCTGACAAAAGATGACAACGCGTAAGCGTAACGTACGCATGAAAAAGCAGCATAAGATCAGATTTTCGCCTCTTATTGTACAACTGCTCCCATTGTTTGGGTGTAGTAATGTAGCAACCTAAGCACCAGACAGGCCGAGATACTTTTACGTTTTTGCCCACCACCAAACCAGACGAGACAGAATGGTGAATCCGTCAGAATGACAGAACACTCGTACAGCATACGCACGTACTACACTCTTGACATGCATGGGGAAAAATCCACACAATAAAACATCCCAGACGACCCTTTACCAATAAAAAGGGACTCAGACTTGACAGACGACTACGACTTAGTTGACAACGGACACGACAGACGAGACGCACCGAGGCGGTCGTTTTCTTCGATGTAGATTGTAGACCTCAAACCCTGTACAATCCAATGGCGAAACCTAGTGCGAATCTTCTCCCTTCCTCTATTCCAACTCAGACTTAAACTCAGTAGGCAGTAGGATGACAGTCAACCAAGCAGTTAGTCAGCCATTTAGCCAAACGACAGTCAGCCAGTAGGTATACTTCTCTTCGTCTATGGCTTTGTTTGTCTAAAAAAAAAAAAATAAATAAATCGACGAGGGTTGTTGTCTCGCACAATCTAAAAATTACGAACTCTCCATTCCACAAAAAAAAAAAAAAAGGAAAAATCGAAAAAAAATTGCGAAATGTGAATGAACTTTCCAAGGACAATGATCTGCTGCTGAGCTCTGTGGTGTCGGTGTGTGGTGTAGAATAATGTAATATGGCTGAGCTACACAGGGAACACACTAAAATACACCACACGATGTACTCGTACGACCGAGCAAACGAACAAACGAACGACGAACGAGTGAAAGAAATACTGTAAAAGGACACGACGAAGGGCGAAGAATTTAAGCAATTTCGCAAAGGGGTTGCGCATTTGTTTAATTTTGTGCGTGTGTGTGTCTGTTGATTTTGCGCCATAACAAATCGTAGAACAACCTGATGGTGTGTGCACTTTGTATTCGCTTTTAAGTCGTGTACAGAAATCCACCAAATTAACGTTTCCTACAGTCTGTGCGAAGAAGTAAGTTACATACGAGTACATATATGTGAATTATTAAAGTTATATATGTGAATTATTAAGGTGTTAAAGTTGTGAGAATTCCGCATATCGACCTTCAAAAGAGACCCGAACCGGCTTCCTAAGCCGTGGAAGCTCCAACACCTGATGTACCTTGATAATTGAAGCCTGTATGAATGCTAGATACGAGTTGCATAGTACAGACATAGCGGCATATGTAAAGGAACCTTGCCAGACGTCTTGCATAGTTTTGGAAAATTGGCTTCAACCATCGACGACATAAACGCGGTAGTAATCGAAGATGCAGTAGCTGAAGCAATACCGGGAAGAAGATAGCAATATGCCGATATTGACGCTTGACGTTAAGAATGCTGGACAAGCATTAAGATATCCCTAGCCCTAGGACACACAAAATACTACTTTATCAGCATGAAGTTGAGATACTAGACTGATGACGGGGTTGAATATTACAAGACTGCTCCGAAAGCCACACAGGAGTCCACCCTTACACCTCACCCGGGGAATACAAGGCATGACGGAGTTCTGCTACTAATACCTCCTGACGGATTTAAGGTGCTCATTAAGGAAGATTTCACATCAGTTACTACGGTCAAGTATATACACGAGGAAACCAGCGGCCACTAGGCAAGAAATCATAAAAAAATGTGAGTACACTTAAGTACAAAGCTGTACCCATGGAGCCCCAAAACCTAATAAACATCTTGCTGGATCTTGGGGCTGTACGAGTATACTCATGTAATCCGTCCGCGCCGCGAGCGCACTAATAGTCGTCAGTGCACTTCGCATTGTTTTGCATGATGCTATGCTCGTCGTACCTTCAATGCTACCTGTCGGGATATTTGCTGAAGAAATAGTAATACTCAAAGGCGAGTCCAATATGGACGGGTATACCTTCGGAACCGTACTATCGCAACCGGTGAACAACAGTGGAACTTATCCTTTAAAGGAATACCAACCTATAATCTTATATCAGTGATTGATGTGTTGATTAAACAAACTTCTATCTGACGCAGTTTTTGACAGAATGTAATGCCAACATGTAAACGTCTTATTGTGAATCTGTCCCGGAAAACGCCGAACACGTGCACTGGTTAACTACAAGGTGTTTTCTTAATAACCAGCCGAAAGACTGTGGAATACGCATAATCTAAGATCTATCTGGAAAAACTACGGAGACTCTATATAAGACCTCGATCATCCCAGTTCCACTTTATGGAGCAGAAGCATGGATTTTGTCGTAAGCGGATGAAAATATCCTCAGTTGTTTCGAGAGAAAAAATCTTCGAAAAACATTCGGTCCCCTTCGGGTGGACGAACTTTGGAGGAGAAGATTCAACGGCGAACTATACGGGCTGTGCAGCGACAACTGCCTACTCATCAGACGCCTGAGATGGATAGGACATGTAGAACGAATGGACATCAATACTCCGGCCCGCATAGTCTTCGAATCCAACCCGGTGAGACAACGCAGTAGACGCAGAAGACCTCACTTTAGGTGGCGCGCACAAGAAGAAAGGGGATACGGACTTTGGTTTGTGCAACTTTAGGTAGTTAGTTAAAGACTAGACCAACTGGAGAGGCTTGTTAGTTGAGGCCCAGGTACAACCCGAACGGTAGCGCCACCTAAGTAAGTAACTAAATAAGTAGGATCTAAAGATTCATTGAAATATCTAGGAGTAGTGCCTGACAAAAGGGTGAACTTCAAAATAGAATTTAAGTGCTGTAATAAAAGTGTGTCACAAACGAAGGCAGTGCATTCTCCGGTGCTACCAACATATTGAATAATGCTATCCAAAGTGATGAATTCCATCTATACCCAGCTTCGGTCAGGCTTTACTTACAAAGCGCGAACCGAAAAAGAAGATCTGTTTACAGGTTCAATGGATGAAGAACAAAGAGCGGTCTTCGAACCAACAGTCCTAATAGTGAGCAATAACATTCTCGCCAACGATATACACAGGCTATACCTTAGATTACTTACGAACCCGGAAATAGGCGCGGTGTACCCAGGATGGTAAAAGCAAAAGAAAAACCAACATTTCTGGCAGTGTGACAACCAGGTAAGGGATTCGGCAAAATCAGTAGGCAGTAAGCCGGCCGTCTTATGTAATGACATTAGAACTCATTCCAGAAAAAATACGAAATCGACCTTCTACCAGGAATGCTTTTGGCCAGAATCTAAGCTAGGAAAGCAAAATAGTCGGGTTTAAGAATGCGGCGATGGCGTCTTTCTAGAAGATGACATCGTTATAGGTCAAAACTTGCGTCTGTCTTCCAAACGGAAATATACGTAATCCTGATGGCAACGAACTTTATCATATAGTGAAAAACAAAGCAACAGTCAGCTACTCTTAAGGCCTGAGTGCAGCCGGAAAGATAAATATACGAAGTCTTGTCTGCGTCCCAGGTCACAATGAGATTACTGGAAATAAAATCGCCGGTGAACTTGCTAGTCAGGGCTCAGAGCAAAGTCTTTCCAATACCTACGTTGGATTTATCTGCTTCATCGGTTAAGGCTTCCATTGACAGTTGGTCACTGCAGATGACATGATACTGCGCTTTTACTAAGCACTTAAATGTTCTGGGCCGTAAGTGATAAAACATCTTGTGGCGCTTGCTGTGAAAGTGACGAGGACCCCGCGAAACATTACCTCCGTATTCACGCTGACATGGTGAGCGCTGGTACTGTAGGCACTTTATCACTGAAGCGCTCACTTATCTTTCTTCGAAAGATTGAGAGATTTCAGTAAAGGAACTTACAGGGAGAACAATTGACTAGTTCTTTGTCTGAGTGCTCTGTTCTGACAGAAAAAACAAAAAAGAAATGGATCCGGCAGAAAGTAAGCGGGACTGATAAGTTGCTAAGTAGTAGGCCAGCAAAACATCAGCCATAAAGTCAGCTTTCTGGCGTAGAAAGAAGAAAGACCGTTACCACGCATACAGGAATCTGGTTGAAAGTTAGTTACAGCTAGGTCCTATGTTTAGACAAATATTTTGCCGTGTACTGGATCCGTGTAATACTCGTAAATCAGTGAAATCGTTTATTGCAAAATCTACTATGGATCTAGTTGGTTGGAAACTTCGTCCCAATAGCGAATTAGGAGGACCGGCACTATGCGTTTACTTACAATCAAAAAAAAAAGAAAGAAATACAAATTGAAAGGACTGTCTGCCTATATTCACGATTCCACACCGTTCTTTTTCTCGTACAATACACTGTACAGGTATTAACCGTCAGGGTTGAGTTGAAAGTCTGTTGCAGCTTGTGGTAAAGCCACAACCTTTCCCAACTGCTTTTGCTGATGGCTGGCTATGACTGCATGACTGGATGGCTTCATTTCATAACGAAAACGACAACAAAGCCAAAGCAAAACCTCGATGATGGGTGGAGAGGACGCGGTTGGCAGTGGGATTTCCTCATTGGTTTTGCACGCGCGTGTACCCTTATTCATTTCCTTCAACTCTTCCTTACTCACATACACAAGCGCACAATTTCGGATTCGTTTTCATTTGAGCGCCCCATTTATAGCGTCGTCGTCGTCGTCCTGATCGAAATTGAAATCTAGACAAGAATTAGATTTCAAAAGAAAGAAAAAAAACGGCCACAAAAAATTACTTGCTGGCTCTGACAGCCGGAGGCATAGGCTGTATTTGTGTACTTCACTTACTATCTTGTCCCTGTTTACCTGATTAAGACGCAATAAAAGGGCGAAAGGATATTCAAGTCCTCCCATCCTCGAAGTCTGGGCTACCCCATTACGAATGGTCGTTATTACGTAAAGCAGCCGAAACTTTACGTGATTGTCTGGTCTGGCCTTTTCAATTGATAGATGCGAGTATTTTGTTCTTTTTTTTTGTGTGATTTTAGGGCGTCAGCAGTGGCATGGCGGTGATTGTTCATGCAAACAAAATTTGCAAATATCCTTGGAAAAAAAAATAAATAAACGAAAATCCTGTTTATTGGGTATTCATACGCAGGGTGCAGGATGAAAATGATGAAAACCACGAACACGACCGAAGGTCATTGCCGTCGCATTGTTGCTATTGCTATTGCTATTGCTATTGACGGTTCTGTTGTGTTCGCGCGTCGCCGGATGTAAGCATTTTCATTTCGAATCGGCTCCTCCAGACAGATTGGGATGATAATGAAATGGAATATCGTACCAGCGGGGAGAACACACATTAAACAGAACTCAAGCAACACCAGTGTCGGCACAGACAAAAAAAAAGTAATAAAATCGAAAGGACACACCTCATCTCATCAGAGTCATCGTCGGTCGTCGGTCGACCTTATCATCATCATGAGCGTCATTGTGCTCTGATGCCTGGTTCTGTAGCATTTTTGAAAAGATTTTCTAATACACCCACACAGGCAAACAACGAATACCGAACTCACTGTACACCGTCCACCGTACCCCCAAAAAACACCAAACAGACAGAACATTTGGCGTGGCGGGAAAATTTTCTGAGAGCACTTTCGGTCTTTTGAACTCGAGTGAACTCACGTATTGGTAACATGGGGTACGACTATACATCTCTTTGGCCGAGGTCCTTTTTTTTGTGCGCGCTCATTTTTCGGGAGTTCGTTTCGTTTGAAAGCCTCTTCGGTACAGTCTAACTGTCTATCTATCTGTCTGTCTGTCGAGGACAATTAAATATTTGCTTTCGTTGTTGTTTTTTCACCAGTCAGGGGTACATATCTGAGAGCACTTGGAGTATTGTAATGGGAGCTACGTCAGCGACTGGTGGATATCATTCAAAGGTGGTTTGAGTGTGGGGGTGTTCCTTGAATTGGATTAGACGTCTGCGTTTTAATTTTTTTTTTCGATGTATTTTTGGGCATATTTTCTCCAAGAAGGCTTGTATCGCATTGATTTTTTGAAAATTTCGAGGATTGGGGCAGGTGAAAGTACCGAGTTTTGAGGGTATACTCGTACATACATCCATATGCGCTTCATAACCGATATTAGAAGAAAGCGAAGTAGGCTTGTGTGTAGGTATGACAGAAGTCAAGGTTTTGGATAAGAGTTTGTCGTTCAAGGTGAAAATATTGAGACCTGAATTTGTCCTCCAAGGTATTCGTTTTTGTTTTTTTTTAGTTGGCCTTCAGTCATTGTATCTTTGTTTAATTATGTTTCGTTGTCTCTATTTGTTGTCTGAGAATATTCTTTTCTTCAAAGATTAACCTTGACAGAGGGCACTTGGGATTGGGCGTCTACTAAGTGCTAGGGACTTGTAAATTATTATTGAGCTGCTTTGGGAATGCCTAGCAGTGCGGGAATTGAATTTTAGGCTCCGTTATGGACGCTGTTTTGAATCAGGAAGATCAAATTGTAGTAGGGGATGACAGAAGCAGTGACAAAATTAAAAAAAAAAAAAAAAAAAAAAAACAGTGAAAGATTTCTTTGGCATTTTTTTCAGACCACCTAGAGATAATTTATGAAAGTACGCTGCGTTACGGTGGAACAGGGAAATTCAGGGGTAGGTACCTAATATATATTATTGATTTGCTTTCCAGAGGTATATAAGTACCTGTCTATTGGAGAAGCTAGAATCAGAAGACTGACTGCTACTTGCTGTTTGACGCTTAGCAGTGAAAGTGTTATATTTAAGAAAGCCGAAGTGCGGTGACATCAAAATGCTTTTTCGAATAAATTTTCAGGTATTAAACAGAATTTTAGAGTTCTTAGCTCAAGTTATAAGATCCGTTTATTTTTGTACAATGAAACAGAGCTGCAACACTTCTATTACCATTCTGTTTAAATTTTTTTTACTACGGCAAAGGCAACACTCCAGAAGTATTATAGGTAATACAAACACGCTTCTATCTCTTCTATATCTCCTAATCTTATTTCAAAGATGAATAGGACCTGTTTATCATGTACACCAAAAGCTGCACATTCATAGTTCGAGTCGAGGCATGGTTAATAAGCGTATTCCCAAAGATGTTTTCGCGACTGGTGCTACTCTCTATTTGGAGTATCATAGTCGAACTATTATTACGCTATCCTCGTGAGTGAATCTTACATAGACTGCGGCCTTGAAATTTGAATCCGGTCTAAAGTTTGCAACTGTTTCCGATACGTGTACCATCTGGTACGTACTTTATTGGAAGAGCGACATCCCAATCGTATTTAATTTCCCAAAATTCTTGAAGAGACAGTTTAGCCAGGATCACAACTTGTAACAATACCGAGAGGATCAATCAGTTTTGTTTTGTGGTTCACACTTTTTTTGCAAAATACGTCTGATTTTGGACGTTGATCCAACAGTTTTGACGAACTCTTCGTTATTACCTCTGTCAAAAGGGATTTCATGAACCCCCAATGGAACGTTTTTTAGTAGTTGTTTGTGATTTGCACTCCATTTCCGTATTGTGAATCCACCTTCTGGAAGTAATACTGTCAATTGTGTCTAAATGGCCTTTGCTATGGTTAAGTTATTTGCCCCTGTCATCGCGTCATCTATGTAGAAGTCCCCCTGCAGTTCGGTTGAACCTAATAGAAAGGTAACCTCATGATCTTGAACCAGCTTTTGTAGACATTTAGTCTCCAAGTCTGATAACATTTAACCAAATCAAATGAAACCGTCTGTCTTCCGAAAGCAAAATTATCTGCCGATGCATTTTTCGAATATCGGCCTTAAAGGCGTATCTTGGCAGCCGAAAACGCATCAAAATTGTAAATACGAGTAGATGGTCCTGGATAGTTGGTTATGCTTTTGGAAGGCTTCTCTGATGCGTTCAAAACTGTTCTTAGTTTTGTGCTGTTACTGTCTGCTTTAATAACCCCATGATGTGGCAAGAAATAATGGGGATCTTTAATGGAAGTGTAGTTGATTTTTTGCATGTAACCAAGGGTAATGTATTCCTCCATAAAATCGATGTAGTGCTTGTTAAGTTTCGGCGTTCTAATGCATAGAGTCTGCTCAGTTCTATGTCCATGGATGCTCCCAGTCTTGTTGGCTCCATCGAAAATGACAAACCTTCCTGCTGCACCCCTTTTAGCTGGTTGATTAAAATGTTCCTCCCAGCGTTGCTCTGCTAATGCCCTATTGGATTTATTCTAGTTTTTCAATTTTCTAAAACTTATCTATCGCTTTTTTTTTACAAAGTAGCGCGGGCTCAAGGGGTTCAGGTCCCCTTAAAATGTTTGTACACAGTGCGGGCGAAGGAAAATTAATGAGGGCAGAAAGATAGGTACCGATGTACGTTGGTTTTAAATGTCTGAATATTATAATGACTAGGAAATAGAGAGCTCGGCAGGGCATTCCACAAACGACTTGTACGGCTTACGAACGAATCACGATATTTCAGAGTACGTCCGAAAGTGGGCTTGAGGGTATGCTGATGAGCATTCATAGCTAGACGGGTGTTACGGTTAAAGGTTTGAAGGGCCAGAATGGTACTGCCGACTTTAATGGAGCACTGCTGATGGTAATAGCTATAAAACAAAGTGTTCGAGGGTGTCCATTGTTTGAGTGGTATTAGTATCATCTATAAGTTTTATCGCACGGTTTTGAATCTTATCTAGCAGATGCAGAGATGATGCACCTGACCAGATGTGTGCATTGTACTCTAATTTTGGGCGGATGAATGCCCTATATATCGAGGATAGCTCAGAAGGGGAAAAGTATTTCTTACACCGTTTGAGGAAACCTAGACATTTTGCAGCATTTTTGGCGACATCAAATATGCGGTTAATGCAACGTAAGTTGTCATTGACACACACACCGAGAATGGAAAGTTTTTCAGTTTCGACGATGCAATATATATATTGGATTAGAAGTGGCAGACAAGAGATCATTGATAAAAATGAAAAAGAGTGTCGGAGACAGAACGGAGCCCTGGGGCACACCAGCATTTATTTTGTGAATATCAGACTTGAAACCATCCAAGACAACTTGAATTGAACGTTCCGAAAGGTATTTTCTAATCCATTGAAGAAGAGAGTCTTCGATTTTCGACAAAAGAACCTGATGCCAAACTCTATCAAATGCCTTAGAAATATCAAGTGCAACTATCTTGCTTTCGCCAGATTGATGTACACTTTGGTTCCACTTTTCGGTGAGACATGCCATCAAATCACCAGTGACCATGTTGTTACGAAAACCGTATTGTCGGTCATTGAGAAGTTTTCGTGTTTCGAGATATTTCATGAGCTGACGATTTATCAGCGTTTCCATGACTTTGGAAAAAAGGGTAGTAAGTGCAATGGGCCTGTAGGAAGAGGGAGATGAAGATTTGCCTTTTTTAAGGACGGGCTAGACAAATCCATCTGCTCGGAAAGAGTCCTAAAAAGTAGAATTGATGAAAAAGTTTACGCAGTGGTTTTACAAACGTGGAAGAACACCTCTTCAGAAGAAGGGGAGATATACCATCTGGACCAGCGGATTTATGTATGTTGAGATCTTTAAGTACTCTTGCTACTACACGAATGCGAAAGTGGATTCGTTCTATTGAAGATTCGACGCACTCAAGTGTAGGCGGAAACAAAGCACAACCTGGGAGTATTGAACTGGCCGCAAAGTGTGCAAAGAGCTGACAGCTGGAATGTCATTGTGAATGAGCGTTGGGATGGACGATGAGGCAGACAACAAAAAGCTTTTACTACCTTTGGGACATTGTAGTATTTTTTTGCCTCAACTTTTGGTCATACTGAAAATTCACACGCTTAAGAAAGACGTTGCAGTCATTCCTGGCTCGTTTAAACTTTTTTCGGTTTTCCTCTGTTGGTCTTGAAGGACCGAAAAAACATTTATCTAACCCTGATAGCCTCTTTACAGCTCTTCTTATGGTTTGATACTCTTCATCCGATGAGGGATAAAGGATCTCATTCCAAAGAGAATGGTATCTGTAATCATATCAGCAGCAGCATCCACGTCGTTATCGAGGAAACAAAACGACTAGTTAAAATTCCTAAAGAAGCTGTTAAGACCGCTCCAGTTGGCTTTCTCGTATTGTCATACGGTTCTTTTAGGAATTTTTTCTCTAACTGTGTGGTCAGTATACGAGAAATTAGCTGATATAACACAGTGGTCCGACGAGCCTAGAGGGGAGAGCACATCAACGGTGTATTTATCAGGGTGAGAAGTTAAAAATAAGTCCAGGGTGTTGGCGGTATGACTATCAACGTCTGGTATTCGCGTGGGCTCATTTATAAGCTGCGTTAAGTTGTTTTCCGCAGCGAAGATCTCAACAAACCGTCCTTCGGGTGTTGTCTGTCCAGAATATAGAGGCCACCCAGAATTGTGTATATTTAAATCACCCATAATAACGATTTCAGTATGAGGATACAAGGATACAATTCTTTGAATGGAGTCAGACAGCGCATCAAACTCGTTAAAAGTCGAATTGCTGTCCAGTTTGGGGCTTCTGTAAATAAAGCAGTAGTGGATAATTTGCTTACGGAGATGGAATTTTAACCACATGAAATTGAATTCCGGATTGGAACAGTGACTACATTGTGGTGGAGTTTGGTATCACTATTCACTACGCACGTAAATGGCGAAATCGCGGTGAGAGAAGAATGTAATTTTTGTGTTTTTTTTTTATTTTTTTCCTCCACTGCACTGTACTACTTTTTTTTTGTTTTTCTTTGTTACTTGTCCCTTGCTGAAGGGACTCATCCTGTGTAAAAATACTACAAGTTGAAATTGATATGGATGCCTTACCTAATTTTATCCGTAAAAATCCATCTAAGAAATCCATGTTGAAAAGTTAGTTACTTGGGATAGGAGTGGACAATCGCTGTGATATGTGTATCCCGTCTTGATGGCCCGATACTATATATTTATAACTATTGGGGTTTTTGTTAGTGGTATCTCCAGTTTACGCATCGTTCTCACTGTTATTATGTTTTGTACTTGTGAGCCAGAGTTTACGATAGCACCACACTTTACTATATAACGGTGCCACTATTACTCACTACCTTCACTGATACAGTGCTTAGAAAATCATAACCTTCCTTTGTATTGTTGGCACCTGCTGTAAGTGAAATTTTTGGCTTGATAGTCGAGGGTTAACCCGCTTGCAGCTGGACCTAATTTAGCAATATAAGAAGACGTTGTAGTTTGCTCAGTTATTGTCGAGTTGCTTAAGTTGGTAGAGTTTAATGAATTGCCCTTCCTACCAGACATGAGCAGCATTCTCCAGATGCAGTAAAGTGTTAAGTTTTGTCGAACATACTCTGCACCCGCAGACAAGTAATGCCCCCGTTCTACTCCTTTACAAATGCCAACCGTTAAGATGATGTCATTTGCAAAAATTTGTGTGTGGTTGATGTTGTAGCAAAAGATTTTTGATAGGGGAACCGTCTTTTTGTCTCGTCAGTGGACCTGAATCTACCCCCTAGGAATTCAAACGACTGGAACCGTGTTTCCAAAAATTCATGAAATCCTTTAACAGTGGAGGTTCTCTAGGTTGTTTTAGAGTTTTCCCCCACAATGTGTGGGTGTTTTTATCAAATTTTTCACTGTGATGTGTAGGAGTATTCGATCCCAGGACGAGGTGTCGATTGCAAGGCCTATTAATGCCAAGTGACATTCATGAAGGGATTTAATAGAAAACATGCTTTCAGTCGTTGATGTTTGTTGAGTAAGCAATTGACAGCCTTGACTAGGAGACGTTTGTTTTGATATCTGTCTTTAATAATTCTCCAGGCTGCCTCATAATGTGCTTGAATAGGAGCCATGTGGCGAATCAATCTCTCTGCCTCACCAAACAAGCTTGTCTTAAGAAAATACATCTTTTGGCATTTAGTGACGGACTTGTTGTGTATTAGCCCCGTAAAAAGGTCAGCGAATTACCGCATCAATCATCTTATTCAATCATCTCATCACCCTCAGAGGAATACTGATCAGTAGGACTCCCAATGATAATCATAGCAAGTCAACTTTTAAATTTTTCAGAGATTCGCTTTATCCAGCGAGGATCCCATTCAACTGGACGCCTTTCGTTGCTGGACATCAAACGTCCTTTGACGTTGTCTTCAGCTGCAGTGATTTTTGTCGTAGATTTAGCCTTAGGTTAAGGTGGCGTGGTTCTGCTTTGACGGGAGCAGACATCGTAGTTGTCTTGCCTTTTCTAGTAAACCGACTTCCACTTTCATTGAAATCTGCCTTAGCTGTAGTCACTTTCTGCCCCGATTTGAAGGCAGCTGCACTCTTTCAACTTGAACAAGGTATTTCTTTTCTTTTTCGGGAAGAGGAGGTGTGTAAAGAATATTTTTAACGTGCTTTGTTTTGCAGAACACTCGGCGCTTGTTTCTTTTTTAGCTTTTTTATATTGAGATCAATGAGTCTCTTCTTCAATGGATTACGGTTTTTCTTTCGGAACTTGCAACTCAAGTTGTCTTGGACGGTCCAAGACTGATGGCAACAAATGCCACACGGCTCCGTTCTATCTATCTCTCTTTTCAATTTTCATTAATAATCTCTTGTCTAGATCTGGTTGGGTGCTGCTGCAATAGTGTACTGTGAGGTGTCAACCCTGCGATGATCGATGTTATAAGCGTCCCTACACATCAATTTTACTTATTCTACCTCCAATTGCTAGCCACTGGGTACTGGTCGATGTCCATCTTGCCATACATATAAGCGCGAGTCCTGACCACCACAGCAGCAGTTTAAACAAGAATTCCCCGGATAGAATCAACGGTCAAATAAGACCTTATTCGGGCTACTCCGACATATTTGGAGCTCATGTCTTGGAAAAGAAAAGAGCCCTTAATGGACTAACAGCAGCGCTCACATCCCCGAATGAGTTACTGTCTTCGGGCTAACCGACTCCTAGTCCTAGGGGTATCTATATTGGAACTGGCCCCCAAGGTGATCAGCATGTGCTAAATGCGGCTTTATCGATGGGAAATAGGGAATTCGATGGACTCTTACATCTGAACTCACAGAATAATGGACCTTTACCAAATGACAGCAAATGTGGAGAGGGAAGCAGACGTCGTTGGGCTAAAAATTAACTCGGCAAAAACAAAAATGATCAGCATGGGACCGAACTCATCAACTCATACTTGTATATGCATTGCTGGACAAACGGTTGAGAGAGTAGAGAGTTTCCAATACCTTGGGAGTATTGTCTCAACCGATGGCGGAATCGAAAAGGATATAGACAGCCGAATAGGTAAAACGAAATCTGCGTTTGGGATGCTATCTAAAATTTGGCGAAATAATGCAATTAGTTTAAGCACCAAGCTGCGACTGTTTCGTTCCAACGTTGAGTCCGTGCTGCTATATGGATGCGGTACTTGGAGAGTCACAAGAAAGCTGCAAACATTCGTTAATAGGTGCCTGCGTAATATCTTAAGGATTTTCTGGCCAAACCGTATCTCGAACGAACAGCTTTATGAGAGAACCGGCCATGAACCAATTGGCACAACCATACAACGACGAAAGTGGCGGTGGATTAGTCACACTTTCCGAAAAGGTGACAGGTCCATAGCTAACAACTCAGGCCTGCCATCCTGAGTTACACGCGGCGGTCCTAGAAGAACATGGCGTAGACTAGCCGAGAGGGAAGCACGGCAACTGGGAAAGAGTTGGGGAGAGCTGAGGCACATTGCCAGGAACCGCACACGATGGCGCGTAGGCGTTGTAGAGGCCCTAGGACCCACAAGGGGATATAGGACATAAGTAAGTAGTAGAAAGTAGTGTCTTAGTGTATCTTTTTGAAAATATCTAATGCATGCGTATCTCTTGACAATGCATTTTCTTCAATTGCGTTAGGAACTATTGCAATTGTAAGCAAGCGATACAATATTAATAGACGTTGATCACCCACCACTTCACCACTTACTAGTTGAATCCAGCTAAAACCAAACTTTCAACCAACACTTGGTGAATATTAGCAGTCGCTACATAATTTTTTTTCAATTTATGGAGCATACAATTGTACTCGTAATTGTTTGCTTGATAAAATTATCTAATCTGAGCTGCTGTACATTTGTTTGTTGGAAAATACTAGTAAATTGCGAAAAGATGGGATTTTTCATCTGGATCGCGGTGAACCTTTATTTGGTTTTGATGGCAGTTTCATAAGCAGCAATGAACGTTTATCAGAATTATTCTACTTTCGATTGACTGGACAATGGTTGTGTCAATCTGACTTGGTCCATTTGCATATTTCCTTGCACACACGGACTGGTTTTTGCAAAATTTAACTGGGCGCTTCTTCGCTGATTCACCCTTTATGGTGCATGCAGGAAGGAGCTGGGATACTTCATGATACTGCGATGTGGTCTGGTATGGTGATTTTCAAGAGTTTTCAGCATTGTGATTGGTAGACAAGCATTGTCCAAAAGCTGTATCTTGATCAGGATTTTGTTTTAGGAACTTATGAAAGCGGCATGAAATAATAGCATATTGGTTATAGAGTTCGGCAAATACAGAGCTGGAGTCCGTTGCAGAAATCAATGCCTCTAGTAGTCCTTCGATTGTTTGAATATGCGTTTAAGGGCTTGACCTGTCACGGTGATTGCGGAAGTTCCGAAAATGCGATGGTGTAGATCAGCTATATTTGCCCCAAATCGGTTTACATGGGAGTTCGGACGTAGGCCAGGGTGTATGCGCCTTAAAAGCGGTTGTGCGGATGCATAGAATACCTTAAAATTGTTTACTCATACGTCAAACCCCGTATTTATTTCGGGCCACCACCAATATCTCTTAGCGAGCTGCTTCATGCGCACTCGTCTTTGCTCGTTGGTACTTCAATACAAATATCCTTCCTGAAAATAATGGTGCATCATCTCGATCTTCTTCAGATTATCTGGCCAACCTGAAAGCATAAAATTGCAAACATTCCTTAGGATGGCATGCTTGTTAGTGGCAGCCAGGCTTAGCAATGGAGAACGAATCTACCTGCACACTTGTGAGAAATCTCCAAACATAACAGAAGTTATGGACTTGGGCATGTTCGATGATGAGTGTTATATTGTCGAATGCAACAAAATGAAGTGTGTTCTAACTTCTTTTATAGGTCTCACATACGTTTGTAAGATTCATTGATTGAACTCAGTTCCCCGTCGACCCCAATTTAATCATTCATCTGACCACTTATCGGTATATACTAGCATTCCGGCGTAAAGTTGTCTCAAAAAAGCAAAAAATGCTTTCCATATCCAACGGACTAATTTATGACCATTTCCGGTAGTTTATGAGGCATCATTTTCACAGATACTTACAATTTTTATAGTGCCCATCAAATGTTCGATTTAATTAGAACAAATGACAAACATTAAATCGTTCAAGTTGTTGATTCAATTTCAATTCAATCGAAAGCGAAACTGATGTCACCAACTTTTCCTGGAAATCTTAATTGAAAGTGAATGTTAAGTGTACTCGTATTGATATCATTTCATTGATAGAGTGTTTCTGGGGTAGAGCGCTCCCTGTTGTATTCATTTTCAGATACTGTTAACATTTGAGACACGATTTGCAACAGAGTTTTGCGATACATAGAAATTGGTCGAAATTCTTAGAAGGCTAACGAGTAAGAATGTATGACGAATAAAAATGGTTCTCACACAATTCGAAAAAAAACCTACACCTTAAAGTTGGCAGGAACTAAATTGATGCATTCTTATTAACTGCAGCAAACTTCACCCTATTATGGTCAAATTTGTAGGATAAATCAGATTCATCCAGCAATTAAAGACTAAAAACTAAATGGATAACAGAAATACTAACGATGATTTGATAGTCCACCTTGACTATAGGTTAGTACAAGGTTTTAACGGCATAGGTAGGTAGGACTATTGGCCTGGATCCTCTTACTAATGGAACCAGTTTGAGCTTATGATAAAGCGTAGGCGACTGTTTCTATATTTTCTATATCGTTTAGGTCGTTGTAGAAGAAAGCCCCTAGATGAAGCTTTCTTCTCTGGGAGAGAGCTGGACACGTACAGAGTAGGTGGAGGATTGTTTCCTCCTCTTCCTGGTCCATGCAGCTTCTACAGAAGTCGTTTGTAAAAGCGACAAGCCTTCTTGTGCGCTTGCCTATGAGGCAGTGTCCAGTGATGGCACCTGTGATGGAGCTGAGATGCTTCCTATTTAGAAGGATCAGACTCTTAGAGCGATTCAGATCCAGCTTTGGCCAGATCTGTTTGGTCGCTAGCCATGATTGCCCAACAGTCCACCTAAGGTCTGTTCTTTTATTGGCATCCAGCTTTAATGTTAGTTTGCACGTAGCGATTGGTATACCACCCTTTTCCGGTAGAATAGGTAGAGTGGTTCCAATTTTGGCGAGTTCATCGACTCTGCAGTTCCCTGGAATGTCTCTGTGGACCGACACCCAACAAAGGTGAATGTTGAACTGCTCTGCCATCTCCATAAGAGATGATCGGCATTCAAGGGCGATTTTAGAATATAATGAGACCGAGTCCAGGGACTGGAGGGCGGCCTGACTATCCGAAAAGATGCGGATATCCTTCGCAGGTATCACGTTTTTCTTCAGCCAGGACAGAGCTTCTTTAATTGCCAAAATTTCCGCCTGGAACACCCTACAGTGTTCTGGAAGACGAAAATTTTTGTTGTTTACGTCTTAATATACGATCGTTGCGTACTAATTGGAATAGTTTTTATCTAAGTATAAGTTATTTTATGGATGCGTTAAAAATCAGTGTTCACCATCTAGCGTTTTTTTTTTTCAACTAGTGCTTATTTCGTAAATGGTAACACTTAGCTCATGTCTGATTTGACAGATAATTAGTTTTATCCTTCCGGTTAATAATGGAAAATAATTTTATTCAAAATGGCTGCCTCGGCTGGCCATGCAGTAGCCTACACGATCGGTCCAATTTTTAAGCACATTATCGATTGTGTGCAGCTGTATTTCACCAATGGCTTCACGAATATTGTCCTTTAAAGCGTCAATTGTCTCTGGCTTGTCGGCGTGACATTTAGTTTTTACGGCACCCCACAAATAATAGTCCAACGGTGTCAAATCGCAGCTCAGAAGTGGCCAAACGACATCAGCTCTGCGGCTGATAATGCGATCTTTAAAAACAGGGCGCAAAACAACGAGTGTAGCTGTATGGCACGTAGCGCCGTCCTGTTGAAACCAAATGTTGCCAATATCCTCCTCAACATGGCCCGATAACGATCGCCATTGACTGTAACGGCCACTCCTTGCTCATTTTCGAAGAAAAATGGCCCAATTATGCCTCTGGACCAAAATCCGCACCAAACAGTGGCTCGTTTTGGGTGTATCGGCTTTTCAATGTATGCGTGCGGGTTTTCTGTGCCCCAAATGCGACAATTTTGCTTGCTTACATACCCGCCAAGATCAAAATGAGCTTCATCTGAAAAGATGATTTTTTTTTGGCAAAATCGGCATCTTCTCTAAGTTGATCGCAGGCAATATTTCCCAGCGTTGTTCAAGCATATTGACAACCATATTCGTCCAGCGGAAGGATAAAACTAATTATCTGTCAAATCAGACATGAGCTAAGTGTTACCACTCACGAAATAAGCACTAGTTGAAAAAAAAAACGTTAGATGGCGGTCCCTTTGGAAGATGAAGAAAATGGATTTTACAAAATAGAAGGTTACTTGCCTGAGTTTTCGAATAGAAACAAACGAAGAGGAGGTGGTGTTTTGATATTTATTCGCCAAGATTTAAAACACGCGTCAATACCTTACGAAACCACTCCTTCCAATACCTTAAAATTAGTTTTACTGAGGGACAAACAACGACGTATGTGCTCTGGGAATATTTAGACCGCCTGGGTTTAGAAAGAGGCGTTTGTTGAAGAGTTTAGAAGAAATGTTATCGAATTGGCTAAAAATGAAGAAATGCTCGTGTTGAGTGATATCAATATTAATGTTTGCGATACTAATGCACATTATGTAAAGGATTATTTGGAGATGCTAGCATCATTAAGACTTATGAACGTCATTACTGAGTTCGTCCTATCGAGGTGTCTTACTGGCGACCGACAACACCCTTAACTCTTCTCCCATTACAATTTCTTCATCCTCTAAAGTCGCAACAAAAATATCACTCCCTCTCAAGTCCCTTTAAGTTATATGTTGCTACATTCTACCAGCTCAACCTATCGAATCTTACCAACTTGTTATCGATATGATCGACCATTTAATTGACCTGTCAGACTCTATTGATGATATCCTTATTTTCGGTAACTTAAATCTTCCTACAGTGGAGTCCATCAGATGATAAATCGTTTTTCATCGCTTCAAATGCCGACTCAGCTAAGGAATATCTCTTCTTAGATCGCTTAACAGACTCAAGTTTATGCCAAGTCATCCAATTATATGGGCAGGCCTTATTAGACCTAAATATTAATAGACCTTATTTTCACAACAGATCCAATTAATTCCTCAGTCTCATTTTGTCCCCTATCTCTCTCAACAATCGATAACTACACCCCTCCCCCCCACCACCCTCCCGACACAATAATTTTTTCATAACTCTTCATTCCAGTCCACTCCCCCCACAACTCTCTCATCCCACGACTCAGATCTCAGCAGATCCCTCTTTAACTTTCACAACTTAAGTATAAATGATGCCTTATCCATTTTTTATAAAGAAATATTTAATTCTTTTTCGCTTTACGTTTTCGTTTTCCGTCTTAAAACATCATCTACTAGTCCCCCCTGGTATAATCGCAAGCTTCGTTCCTTACGAAATAAAAGAAACAAGTTATGGGCTATTTTCCTGCGTGCCAGATACTTTTCCGACTATTCCAACTATCTTGGTGCTTATCTTCATTTCACCGAACTTTACGATTCCCTTTACCAGCGCTACCTTATCAATGCACAAGTCAACCCTATAAACGACCCTAAGTCCTCTTTCCAATTTGTTAACTACAAAAGATAGTCCGATGGTTACCGCTCTCTCCGTAATAACAGAAACAAGTTGTGGCACAAATTCTTAAGAACTCGATCTGATTCCGACTACAGTAATTATCGATTGGTATACAATCGTTTTTCTGAACTTTGTGAGTCTCTTTACCTTGAGTACCTCTACCGCATGCAATTTAGCTTAGTCTCGGACCCTAAACGCTTCTACCAGTTTGTTAATACCAAAAGAAAGTCAGACGGCTACCCAACTACTCTTAAATTTCTTAGTGAATCTTCTGCCGACCCTTGCTACCCTATTTAACTTGTCTGTCTCAACAGGTACTTTTTCTTTACTATGGAAGGAATCTTACATCATCCCTATTCATAAAAAAGGAAGTAAGGTCTAAGTCGATAATTCTAGGCGCATAGCAAAACTCTCTTGCATACCCAAATTTTGAAAGCATAATCTATCAACAGCACGGAGTAGGACAATTATATGTACAAATCAGCACGGCTTCATGAAAGGTAAATCAACGACCGCTAACCCAACAGAGTTCGTCTCTAGGACGCTTCATGCTTTAGAAAACAGCAAGACATTCGATAAAATTCCTCACCACCTTATCATGTTTAAACTACAAAAACTTGACTTTTCCCCTCGTTTTATGGCATGGACCAAATCCTATTGAGAAGACCGAGAATACAGGGTCATCTTCAGATCTTCAATATCCGACCCCATTAAAGCAACATCTGGTGTCCCTCAGGGTAGTCACCTTGGTCCAATCATCTTTATCCTCGCAATTAGCGACATAAATCTCATTTTAACGAATTCTAGTCTTCCTATTTTCGCTAATGACATGAGAATTTCCAAAGTCCTCTCATTGCCTTCTGACTCCCATTGCCTGCAAGATGAGTTGAATAAGTTTTCGGTATGGTGCAAGCTAAATTTTTTGGAGCTTAATGTCAACAAATGCCAAGCGATAACCTATTCCCGTAAACGTCTACCTCCACCTCCAAGAAACTACTTCATCTGCGATGAGCCTATTCCTTCCACTAACCAAGTACGGGATCTAGGTATAATTTGTGATAGAGAATTGAATTTCGACTCACATATTGATAGCATTATAAATAAAGCTAACTCTGCACTTGGTTTTATCAAACGCTGGTCAAAAGAATTTTCCAACCCTTACGTTACAAAATCCCTGTACATTACTTTTGTAAGGCCTCTTCTCGAATATTGCAGCCAAGTTTGGTCACCTTATAAACTAACCCACATTCAAAGAATAGAAGCAGTCGAACGCAGGTTTATCCATTTTGCACTTCGTGGTCTACCTTTTGCCGATCCACATGGATTACCCCCCTATGAAAATAGGCTAAAACATGCATGCATACATACATACATGCATGCATGCCCTAAAAAGGCGTCTTGAAGTCGCTGATGTACTTTTTATACACCAGTTACTGAATGGAAATATCGACTGCTCGAGAATAACGCAAAATATTGCATTCACTCCCAATCCCCGTAATCTAAGATCTGTCCCACTCTTCCTGATCCGAACTCACCGCACCAACTATATTCACCATATCTAGAATGTTGCGTATAACGAACAACTACGCCGAAGTCTTTAACCTAAATAGCAGCAAACAAGAAATAAAAAAAGCACTGCTCAATATGCCACTCCCTTAAGATCTCCCCCGTCCACCAGTTCTCCTTGCCAAATTAGGTTAAGTATATCTTAAAGTCTAGCTTTAAGTTTTGCTTGTTAATAAGCTTAATAAAGTTGTCTGGGGTAGACCCGGGCCAATAATAATAATAATAATAATACCCTCCTTCCCTCTCTTTCAACAACAAGTCACCATTGCCAACATATTTGTCACCTTTCTTAAACAATCCTTCACCAACGACTCCTTTGTACCAGATCCATCCTATTTTAGTTACCTACTGAACTTCTCCAATGGCCCACTTCTCTCTCATATCTTGGACCCGTCTTATATCGAGTATAAATTACACCAACTTAATGACGAATTCACACCCGGCCCAGATGGCCTCCCTGCCATATTTTTAAAAAATGTTCTTCCTCTCTTTCCCTTGCCCTTTCTAATCTCTTTCGTCTATCTCGTTGAATTCGTATCCTTTGCCCTCTCTGCCCTAGAGAATGGCAACGAAGTCGATGTAGTTGCAACCGATTTTAGCAAAGCCTTCGATAAAATCTCTCATCGATTAATAATCTTCAAATTGTCTGCCCTCGGCTTTGAACCCATACTGTTAAAATGGATGTCCTCTTATTTCGAAAACCGTTTTTACAGTGTTCGTTTTAGGTCAGCCCACTCGGCTCCATTTTTGGCCACATCTGGAGTTCCACAAGGCAGCCAACTCGGTCCCCTTCTTTTTATATTAACCATAACTGATCTCGATATAATCATCAAACACTCGTCTGTCTCCCTTTACGCCGACGATACCAAATTTTTCGAAACCATTTCCTCTCCCCATGACTATTCCTCCTTCAACATGACCTTGATAGTTTTTCGATATGGTGCCTCAAAAATTCAAAAATTTAATATCGCCAAATGCCAATCTCTATGTTCTATGTTCTCCACAACCAACCTATCTCCTCCGTACAATCTCTTCGCGACCACGGCATTTTGTGTGATAGGGATCTCAACTTCCGTTTACATATGGATGAGATAATCCTCAATGACAACTCTGCACCTAGGTTTTGTAAAACGATGGTCCAAAGAATTCACCAGCCCATACATGACCTGGTCCCTCTATATTACCTTTGTTCGCCCCCTCCTAGAGTACGCCATGGTCAAGTATGGTCCCCATATCATCGTGTTCATATCTCGAGAATCCCAGAAAAACATGGGGATTGATGAATGCTATCCTGGGACGAAATAAATTAAACATTAATGAGACATTGAATAAAAACTTTGATACAGAGCCGCATGCATTATCCAACAAATTTTCAAAATTTCAAAAACGACAAATATCATACATCATTGTGACTCGAAAACATCTCGAAACCCGAACAGAATCCTGGATAAGACTTTATTTGTGAAGCCAACCAACATTCAAGAGGTTCACAGCATTATCAATTTGCTGGGTGAAGATAAATCTCCGGGAATTAATGGAATTCGAGCCGCTGATATTCGAAGACACGCCGATATTTTCACACCCATCAGCCTGGCACAATCAAATATCCCGTCTATTCTGAAAACAGCTGTGGTAAAGCCGATTTACAAAGGAGGAGTTAAAAGTCAGCTCAGTAATTATAGACCGATATCGATTCTTCCGGTAATAGAAAAGTGTCTCGAAAGTGTAATCACTGAAAGAATAAAGAGTTTTATGACTGAAAGTCCATACGGCTTTCAGAAAAACAAAAGTACAAGAAAATTATTAGCCGAATTCGCAAATTGTGTCAACCAGAGCTTGAACAATTGTCACCACGTATTGGTACTCTTCGTGGATTTCAGTAAAGCCTTCGACACCATAAACCACAATACTCTAATAGAAGCGCTTCAACGTGTTGGTTTACCGATTATCTGTGTAGCAGACTATTCAGCGTGATAATCAGTGAAGTACAGAGCGTAAGAACAAAGTTGGAATATGGTATGCCAATGGGGACCGAATTTAGGTCCAAACCAAGATGATACACATCCGCAATACCAGTTTCACCTCGACACAAATTCCAGTATACTAGAAAAATGATGCATATCCTAGTGACAAATCAGAAGTCGTCGAAGTTGTTGACAGCTATAAATATTTAGGAGTCATCATAGACTATCATTTCTTATGGAACAAACACATTGATAAGCTACGCATGGATTTAAAGAAAGCCATCTATGCACTAGGCCATCTGAAATATCACGCTACGGTGTCCGTTTTGAGGCAGGTCTACTATTTACTAATTGAGTCTAAGTTGCGGTATGGTGTTCTTTCTTGGAGCAACGCAGCGGCAACCCATATCCAAAAACTGCAAAATCCGCATTGAAGCATATCAACTCTATGAATACTCGAAACAACGACATTAGCTTCAAAGTCCTTAAAGTAGAAGACATTTTTAAGATGGCGCTCACTTTAAAATACTACGTCGGCATACGGTTTATTCGGTCAGTGGATCATGAAGTGAATACTAGACGAGGGGCCCAAGGTATGCTGCACGTATCAAACATTTGAAACAAATATGGTAGAAGACAACTCCTTCACAGCATTCCGGCAACAATCAACAACCTACCCCGAGAACTAACAAACATTGTAAACTTTAAAACTAGAAAAAAAGCCATCGAAACCCCCTTTTTGTATAATGAAACATAAAACCAAAATAGCAAAGTATTTGCACTTGCAATTATAGTGTCTAATTAATTAAGTAGTCTTTTGTGGTTTGCAATCGACAACTAACAACTAAACTAGGTACAAATGTGGGGAAGGAACCAATATTGTAAACTATAGTACAAGATGCGGCAAGATATCTTCCCTATTTCATAATGCAATAAAACAAAAAGTAGTAAAGTTATTTTTTTTTTTTTTTTTTTAAATAAAAAATTAAACATTTAAAATTGTGGTTTACATCGTTTTAAATATCATATCGATAAATATCATATCGAACCATTGTCGATACATTGGTTGAACCCAATTCTGTTCTTTCTTATCACTCTCTTAAATATATTGATGGGTGTGTTGGCCGTTTTCTTTTCAGGTCGTCCAGAGTCTGTGGGCAGTTAGTATAAACACGGGATTTCAAATACCCTCACAAAAAGAAGTCACAAGGGGTCACATCGAACGATGTGAGATGAGGCACCCTGAGAAGTGGTCTCGCAACACAGCCATCGCTGCCCTTGACGTATGGGTCGTTGGCCCGTCCTATTGAAACCGAAGTCCCTTTCATCAAGAGCAGACGCATGTCTGCAACCCTTACTGCTTCGATGTCCTCAGGTGTTCCGATAGGACATACAGTTCTTCTTTTCTGTTTTTTTTTTTTTCAGTTTTCTTGAACGTTGCTACCCATAAAAGAATTGATTTTCGGTCCGGGACAAAGCCCAATAGAGCAATACTGAAGCGATTTTGGAAGGCCTGCTGGGTTGAAACCACCGAATGACAGTAGGAAAAATAGGCCCTTAAAACAAACGCACGCTACTCGTTACTCCGGCGCATGATGACGACTGAAATACAAACTAACAAAACTGGGAATCCCATCAGCATTAGGTCGCTCATTTTAAATAAGGAAGTTATCTTGCCGCACTTTGTGTACCTCAATATAGGAGTCATATCATGATAGATAGAACAATGGGTGACTTATTACGAAAGGTTACTACTTACTTAAACTAGTCCATACGACGAAAGAATTATTCCCGGAAACCTATGAAGAACCGGAGGTTGGGATTGGCACGAATCTCAGGAGGTCCTTTGTCTCAACATTACGTTTGTGGAGACTAACCAGAGTTCTCATTTTTCTCTCAACGCGGGCAGAACATTCACACTTCAAATGACAAGGAAACTTAATTTCGTTTTCACCTCTGAAGCTCCGTGGTAGTCGCTGTGGAGCATACGTAAGTATGTATACATCATGGATACACATCATGCCGTGCCCTGTGATGATAATAGAGTTGGCTTACAAATTCCAGCGGCTAAATCTAAGCACGGCGACCTGCGTTGCGATTGATTGGGAAACTGCTGAGTGTCTGCGGGAATACCAACTAGTCCTACCGCCCTTGTTCTTTTACAAGGTGCGAAATCGGGAAATTGCTACTTCGGGCAGCTCAGTTTGATTTGAGTGCACACTGCTGGTACACGGTTAAGGAGCGTAGGTTGAGCTGATACTCACCCGAAGCAAGTACGCTAGAGCGATGACCACCTGCCAGCTCTTTAGTGATTATGTAAATCTGTTGTGCTATCACACCTGTCCTTTGCTTCCTCTACTTTTGTGGCCAGGGCGTTGATATAGTTACGTTTTCCATGTTGTACCCTGCGATGCACTTCACTCATTTTCCTTCCGTACAGGGACTCTAGCTCGTTCCTCCCTGCTGCTAAGATATCTACAGTACGAGCTTTAAGTAGCTTACGTTCTTCAATCTGCCTCTAGGTATGCTCGGCACTCCGCGTACTATGACTTGCCTGCCATCTACCAATGACACTTTCCGCTTCGGATGTGAAATCATTTTTCACTGCTTTGGTATGTTCTTGGATGGTTGTCGGGATTGCGTTGCTGATTCCTTCCACTCCTAGCGAGAAGTGATCCCTTAAGTGATGGCGTACTAAGGTGATCTTTAGCTGGTCGATGTTACGAGTATATCTAGGTATTCTGGTCACATTGCGGAATCTTTGAACAGATGCAGTACGCTACCGGATAGTAGCTACCATAAGGTAATGATCTCGTACCAACTGCATGCTTTGCCTCGTCTTTTGCGGAAGTCTAAAAGACAATGTCTGAAACGTCTGCTGATCGCCAAATGGTCGATTTGGTTGGGCGATGATTGGTTGTCAGTTAACACACAGCTGACTTTGTGGCAGCTCTTATGCTCAAACATGGTGCCTCCTATGAATAGGCGATTGATGTTGCAAAAATCAACAAATCTTTCACCATTGTCATTTCTATCGTCAAGGCCGTGCTTCCCGACGTCATGCCTGAGGCCTTCATTGTCATTGTCTACATTTGCATTCAAGTCATCCATCACGATGACAATATATCCGTTCGACGATGAGTTGAATACGGCGCTTAGCTGATTGTAAAAATTGTTCTTTTCATCCTCAGTTGAGGGATTCGTTGGGTCGTAACACTGTATGATCGTGACGTGCCGTACTCTAGTCCGGAATTTGGCCGATAAGATCCTATTACCATATGGGTGCCATGAAGAGTAGAGTAGCACAGTGTTAGACATTGGGGATTGGTACTCTCCCGGTAGAACCATCTTACTGCACTCACTTTCAACATATCCACGTTATATCGAATGAACTCACGTTCCAATTGGAGGAATCTAGTATTTTGAGGACCCTCGCTGTCTGAGACGAGGAGCGTGATCACATTCCACAAACCAATCTTAGTCCGGGTGCAATAGCCAAAAGTCGTCATCATTCGATTATTCTTTATCCGAGACGTAATGTCGGTTGCCGTAGCAGGCGTGTTTCGATAACGCATGGTGTTAACCCACGTTATCTAGACTAGAAACGCTAGACAGTTCGCACTTGCAATTTTAGCCCACATGTGTAAGAATTTATACATTTAGTTGCCCGGGGACCACCGCTAGAAGGTGAAGCAAGCACAAACACACTGCAAACCAAGTTTTTGAGCAATTTCCCGATCAATCGCAATGCAGATTTCCAAGACTCTTGTCCAAGACCCTTGTCCAAGGCTCTTGTTCAAGGCTCTTGTCCAAAGCTCTTGTCGCTCTTGTCTAAGGCTTTTGTCCAAGGCTCTTGACCTACGGATTTTCCCAAACCGATCTTCGGATTGACTACGAGTAAAATCTAAGTTTGGCGCAAAATTAATTTACGAAGATTTATCAATTTCTCCAATTTTAATTGGACTGCTACTTACGGATCCGTTACGTATAAGGCTTCTCTTTAAAGCATCTTCAAGGCATAAATTTATTTGTCATTTTCACATCTGCTACACCAGCAAACTTCTTTTTCAAATCGGAGTTTCTGCCAAGCGACAAACGCTTCGTGTCTCCTTATTCGGGGGATATCTGCTTAACGGGCTTCCGAATGTCAACATCATCAATTACCATTAATACAATAAATATTTCCGAAAAACTCCAAGATACCCCATCCCTCGCCATCGATAAATCTTGAAACTTATAAGCCAACTCGAGAGAGTTATTATCTACGAGTATGCGATGCCAAACCTCTTTGCGACTCAAATAAATCACCCAAAACAAATTGTAGCCAAACTATTAATTCCCTCAACCCCCCCTTAAGTTCCCTGTGCATCCACAGATAAGAAGTGTAAAGAATACAAGTACTCCCGCCCAAAATAAACCAACAATACCCCCCCCCCCCCTCCACCACCCCACTCTACCAATCCTTCCCATTCCACTAATCTCTTCTCATAACTCTTCGACTTAAAAAGAAAACATTTCCTCGCTGTTCTTTTTATTAAACTTTTTTTGCCATTTTTCCATTTTTTTTTTTCTAGCGTACAAAACTTTTCTAATAAAATCAGACACAACATACACATCCTTGAGGGGGTAGTTATTAGTTAGTATACCGCCATCCTATCACAGTACCACCCAATTTCTCGAGTCGTTTTCCAAAGACGTTGGAGCGAAGAAAACTTTTCGCCGCATTATCGCTGTAATTAACTGACATCATTCATAATTGCATTCCAGTTTGCTAGGGCGTGAGGGGAGCAGAAGCAAGCACAAGAGAAGGATCCTGCAAGAAAGAAGGCAAAGGAAAAAGTAAAAGATATCAACTGAAGAAAAAGCGGAAAAAGAGCAGCAAAACGGAAGAGTAGCACTACCCTGTCGGATCAACCAAATTAGGTTCATAAAATTGACAAATGTGTCTGAAAACTTCCCTAATAAGGACTTGGGCTTCACTACTTGCACGCCAGCAGTTCTAGCGAGCGAATAGTTCAACAGTTCTCGGATTGTTTCGCATAGATAAGAGCGGAAAAAATATCAAAAAAAAACAAGAATGGTGAAATTGCTATCTGGGGGGGGTGTATACAAATTAAAAAGGAACTTCACTTTGGGGCAGGACAACGACCGCCATGACCATCACCAATAATCAGATTCATTATGAATGAGTTATGGGGACGCGCAAAGAAACCATAATTCAGTTGCGATATCATCAGCTTCGGCTACAGACTCAGTCCAGCTAGCTTCAGTAGCGAATACAACGCTTATGGGTACTTTGTCCCGTCTGGTAGTGTCAGACACGGAATATTGTCA
The DNA here is from genome assembly GCA_949129095.1 of Volucella bombylans. Taxonomy (NCBI): domain Eukaryota; kingdom Metazoa; phylum Arthropoda; class Insecta; order Diptera; family Syrphidae; genus Volucella; species Volucella bombylans. The sequence goes on from OX422142.1 coordinate 171,021,214, forward strand.
ACATGGGAATAGAGTATTCACTAGAAGCCGCCTTTGTTTGCTATCACCATGCGTATACATATATAGTATCCACTATCCGTACGAGTACACACGGTATATGTAGGTTCTGCAATGACGAATTATTTGTTGTTTGCGATCAGATACCGGTACGGTATGTATCCATTGGTATCATTCATAGGTAACCACAGACAGGAAGTCTGTTTGCGGATATTTATTTTTAATGGCTGCCATTTCATATCCTGTGTCTCGTCTGTTGGCTTTGATTTGACACTATGTTGTCTTTGGCAAAGGGGTTAGAGGATAATGACAAAGCATTTGTCACAGACACTTTAACCTGATTTCTTTTTCTCCCCCTCTTCCTCTTTTATCGTTTCGAATGGTTTTGCTTTGATGATTTTGTATGAATCCTTGCGAGGTGATTTCGGTGAATAGACGACAAGATTGCCCCCATGTAGCCAAGTGCTGTCTGAATCTGTGACAAGTTTATCTTTTCTTCGTCAAGAAATCCGTATAAGTAGGAGTGTGCGTAATGGTCGCTATTGATGTTAAAAGGAATTCCTTGTAAGACAAGGGACAGACATTTACAGATCCAAACGAGAAAATCGTTGCAAATGGGTGTTGATTGTAGTCGAAGTCGTATTGTATTGTAGTTGCAAATGTCAACAAATTGTTGCCATATGTTCAGAAAGAAAAGTTTCATGTGTATCTTTGAAAGTCCTTGATCCCTGAAAATACTGGACATACATATCGTACGAGTATGCCCAAAATCGTCTCCCAATAAAGGAAGACATTCTTGCAAATTTATTCTGGAAATTTAAAAGTTAAATAAATGCTACGTTCAGATGGAAATAATATGAATCTCTCGTGAATGACGGACTAATTTAGGTGTGACGTCACCAATATATGTACATATGTATGTATATTATATTATTGAGAAATGGAACGAAGACTAAGTGAACAAAGGTTACGCTTTCTCAAATGAATTAAATCCCTTGACATGGATAAATTATATCGAAAATGAACGAGGTTTTCTTGAGCGCTTTTCTTGAAAACATCATCTGGCTTGATAGCTAGAGAAATTGTAAGATTGTGATTTATGAAGGCAGGTGTAAGCCAATTAACAAACCCTGTGATTGATTCCGATACCTACTAAGTTACTTTTCACCTGGTAGCTCATTTCTGAATGACATATGTACATGCGCCCATAACATCAGTCATGTCGGTGCATAAAGTAGAAGATTCCATCGTAACCTATGTAGAAGCTACAATCATGACATCATGTCGCTTACTTCCTATATTTCAATGGTTCCCTTATAATTCAGATCTTGTTATTTGATTTTCCTACTGACTTCTTTTTGACTAACTGACTGTATCGCCAGTCTTTCGTGTTTCGGTCTGCCCCTAGCATTAGAGAACTGCCTATAGTGCTCTTCAAGTTGATATCTGCTAACTTACTTACTAAGATGTCGCTATAGACCGGGGTGAGGTGTATTCTATAGTGTATTCTCTCGCGCCACGCTCTAAGGTGGTTTAGGTCATATTCCACTTGTGCGCGCCAACATACTCGTAGATGCGGTTGTCTTCTGCTCGCCGTCCGTCAGTGTTAGACTGGAATATACCTTAGACTGGAGCTGTGGCGTCCATTCCCCAATGTGGCCCAGCCAAATGAGATGTTGAATCCGTAGACGTGTGGTTTTCGCTGTACAAATCCGGCCGTTATGCGTTTTGTTATGAGGCGTTCGCTTATAGAAAACTTCAAACTTTTTGCTTATGTCTGATCGACGATCGACTAAATTTGTACACTTAAGTAAATCCTGGAAGAAACTAATGACTGACACTTGGTCTGAATAACTGGAAACAGCGGACTAGGTATCAAAGACAGTTGACGACTATCTCAGGTAGAGATCCTTTATGGGTCGAGAGCCTGTTAAGTAAGTAAGCAAGTAGATGAGTGTTTGTTTCTTCCATGGCAGTGTGAATTGTCTTTCGGCTGGACAAATTCCTTAGTTGCTCGAACTCTTACTTACTTACTTAAGGTGGTGCTGCAGTTAGGGGTAGACCTGGGAATGAAGCAACAAGCGTCTCCAGCTGGCTCGATCTTTAGCTAGCTTCCTCTACGGCCCTCGGGGGCGAATTCGAAGACACTTCGGAACGGAGCATTTATATTCAATGACATGTGGACATGTAGGTTCTCAGCTTTTGAACCCTCATCTTTCTGTCTAAGTCGATGGGGCCCACTCCCAATTATCAAGGCTTCGCCCATCAATGACGTTGTCTAATATAAATCGGGGGCAGAGCAAAGTACTGGTCTTATCATAAACATCTGCAGATGACGCTACCAAAGGTTGCTACGATTTGATCAGTTACGAGTTGCAGGTCATAGGTCTTGTTGGCGGCTGGACCACCGGTAATCCTCCCAGGACTTAAATCACGGTACCATCTGAGTCAGGAGCCCCCCGGATCTCGGTCCGGGCCTGACTTGTACAGGTAGGCCCTCTTGTGGGAGCGTCATGGTTAAATCCAAATCGCGGAAAGGGTCTTCCTTTTGGTCTTGACCCAATGTAGAGTTGCAAGGGCAGTGAGAGGTTTTAGGTCGGCCTCGACTCATACCAAGGGTGGAACTTGTGCCGGCAACACAATTTCGAATTGGTATCAATGGAATGACGGAGAGCGATGGCAAGGCGTAAACTTAAGCCTACATGACAGGCGTTTACGTAAAAAACTAGAGACATCTGTCTAAGTCGATGTCGCTGTAAAGCCCATATAGTTCGTCGTTGTACCTACTCCATCACTCGCCTTCCATGCAGATGGGACAGAAAATCTAACGAAGGACTTTCCTCTCAAAGGAGCTAAGAGCATCCTAATCCAATTTTTGATAGAGTCCATGCCTCTGCGTCATAGAGCAGGACTAGGATTTTTAAAGTTTATATAGGATCACTTTCATTGTTCGGGAGAGGGCTTTGCTAGTCAATGGCCTTCTTAGCCCAAAGAAGCAGCGATTGGCAAGAGTTATCGTTCGTTTGATCTCAGCGCTGGTGTCGATGTCTGAATTGATAGCGGAGCCTAGGTAGACAGACTCCTCAACTACCTTAAAGTTAAGAGTATACTCGTCCGAGACCTCGGTATCGTTGATCGTTTAACCAATCTTCGCCGCTTCCATCTCAATACTAGCGAATTCGCTACTGACATCACGCTGCTTTCTTCCGATTATGTCAATGTCAATGAGGGACTAATCTAGCCTCCTGGGTTGGCGCGTGAGCTTTGCACTATTCACTCCAGAATGATATTAAGGAAATCGCATGACAGTGTATCGCCTTATCTATACCCATTTTTGACATCAAATGTCTCGGTTGGTTCTTTGCCAACCTTAATGGAGCAGCGTGCTTTCTTAATCGTCATCCTCTATAGATGCTATAATACGAGGTATTCAAATTGATGAATTGGCTCTGGACCCCAAGGGGAAACCGGAGCCAAAAACTAAAATATTGAGCTTAAAGCCCACAATCAAAGGCAACGAGAATATAGCAAGGTGTGCGAAAGCCGAACAAGCGTAGAATTCTCTAGAAGCAACTCTAGAATAAAGGCAACGAAACCTGGTCACAAGTTTTTAGAAAGAACCAAAGATAAATCAAAGAAAAAACGGCGAAAGCAAGAAGAAGGGACTGAACGACGGGAGCAAGATCAAAATGAAATCCCTTAGGAAGAAGGTTGAGAGCAAGGCGTTATCTTAAAAACCTAGATGATAACGTTAATAGTTTTTTTCAAAAGTGGAAATCATTTCAAAAGATATCGTCAAGTCCATGCGTGTGACAAGAGATGGAACACAAACTTGGCAGCCAACAAAATACATTCTGCATGAAGTATAAGTGCGGAGCAAGCGAGGATATCAAACCTACGAGAGGTTTCAAAGGACTCGAATAAGGTCTGGAACTGCAAAAATGAGGCGAATTATGAACGTAACATACCTATGCCACGGAAGCAGGTTATTTGCAGGCAAAACGTGCACTACACTACACTGGAGGACATAACCACAAGGCTGAAAGCTATACCCCGTAAAACACCACAACTTGCAAGATAACGAAATAAATTTCGAGGTACAATCAAACCGGTTAGAACAACAGCGAAGTCACACAAGTTCTGTTTACTCAGACAGAGGAAAAGGTAGGACACATACGTACAATGTGAGCGACTTTTTTCTACAACACAATATGGGTAGATGACTCAGCAAGGAGACCTACGATAAGAGCAAGAGACGTCAGCGCATGATCAGGCTGAATTAAAGGATCAACTACCTACAGATACGAGGCATTGCTGGAGCTATTTGCTAGTCTATACTTTGTAGTACTTAATCAAGAGAACAAAAAAGTCTCCAAGAATGGCACGCGGTCAGGAGAAAGACATAATGGCAAGTCTCCGATTTATATGCGAATAGTGATCACCTTGCTATAATTCTTGAGTTTGCATCCATCCCAGTACCGAAGGAAACAGTAAAAGCACAAAAGTTAGGTTTCAAAAGCCCTAGCCAAGACGAAGACGGGTTCGGTTACCGGATTAGCAACACTCTGCGGGTACATCCAAATCAAAGACCAAACAAAAATATGTCCTACCCGAGAATGCGATATGCAATAGAAAGAGAGAGGAAACGGAAGCGACATATATTGCACTGCGTAGAGTGCAAGACCTAGAGCCAATTAATCGGAAACAAAAAAACTACGACAAAGGCTCATATCCCAGTCAGCACCGATAATTTATATTTACAGCTTCTCCACCCTCTTAGGAAGAGAATTTTCTAAGATAACCTTAAACTACAAACTACACCCATACCTCGTTGTTCTTTGTTTCAAGATCAAGAAAGGCCTCATTTGGACTTCTTTTCCCACACAATCCTGTAAAATGCGAACACATTTCGTTAATACCAATCCACGAGATTGCTTTCGCCGCAAAAAAAAAAGTCTCCATTAAAAAGCAGTGTCTGTCATTGAAATCATAAATCCATGTCGTCAATCATTTACCCGGGCTAAATTTAGTCGACAAAAACGAGCGAAAAAGCCAGCAAACGATGGAAGTTAATTAAACCCAAGCTACCTTCCAACATAACTTATAACTGTCATTCTATTTAAAAAGTTGCCCCCATCCGAACAAAGAAACATCTCGCACAGCAAATCAGTTAAGAACCTCAAAAAACCACCGACGACTGTTAAAATTCCTTTCACAAATTTCGACACAAACCCATACGCACACACACATGCCTTACACATTTGTATGTACACATGTAGATACAACAAAAACAACCACCTCGGAGTTCCGTGGAATCCAATCATTTCATTCAGAGCATTGACTTTGGACATTCTTTACGCGAAATGTTACTAAATTCGGATACAAGTGGATGGATTGGGTTGGCATGATGTGAACGAATTTGAAAAGCGAACCGACCAAGAAATTCGCGATAAAAGAAAATAAAAAAAAGGAAAGATACACACATACACACAATACAATCCATACATCCTCCCCAACTAATCTAATCAACTGCGAAACAAGGTCTCAATGAAACCGCGCGGACGGAAACCCAAAAGAAGGACCACACAAAAATTAAATTCTCCCTCCTCCCTTTATGCTCTTCCGCCTCCTATTCCTCCTTCGATTAGGGTTCGATGAAACTGAAAAGCCGACCAGTTAAGCCCCTCATACCGAAGTGCGGTGAATTTTTAAGTCCATCCGCACATCAGTGGGGTATGTGAACTCTCACCAAATGGAGAAAGATCAACAAAAAAAAACCAGAAGAGAACATCGGACATGTCCAACTCACACAGTCCGATTGTGCAGAAAGATAAAAAATACTCGTACCACACCAAATAGTGCACTCCAGATACATCACTGCAGTGGCTATCTCTAAAGCGACCAAAAGCAAAACATCCAACAGCCAAAAGCACGTCGAACCGAAACATTCCATTCAAAACGTCTACCACCGTTGTTTCGTCGACGAATCTGCGGTAGATTCCATTGCCTAAACCCAAAGAATCCTTCATCTTTCACTTCTTGGCCATCGTCGTCTTACTCTATGTGGCCTGACTGGCATTTTCTTCTTAACCATAATGCCATTGCCACTACCACCACCATCAGCACCACAGATCTCGCGCCATTCTCTTTCTCCTAATGGTGAGAGTGCGACGGTCCTTGCCTGGCTTGACTGCATTCCAATTGTAATTGACTAACTGAGCAAAAGACGACAGTGTAAACGACCACGACCACGGCGAAGACCAAGAGTAGTAGACTAAAACGACCACAACGACAGCGGTGACTACAACGACGGATAAGACTGGAAAAACCCAGGACACACAGAGAAAGAGCTCAGATCATGGACCTTGGGATGCTTTCTCAAGGATTACATACCAAAGGCACGAGTAGCAGAAGAAGCTCGTCACAGCAATAGCAACAGCTACAGATATGTTACAGCAGCAGCAACATCAGCATGGGAACCACACTGGTGCCTGCCGTGGATAAATAATCTCTGCCGCGAAGACGGTCATACGTCAATGGACCACAAAAGATTCCACCAATCGAACCTTCTCTTGCCGCGCCCTTCTTAACTTGAGCAATCTTTGGGTAGCACTAGGCGACTACATGACTATATTCTGCTTCTACACATACAGGTATCCGTAGATGTATCCATGGAAGTCTCTGAAGTCTGAATCTTCTGAAGCTGCCTTGTGTACAATTCCAGGAATTTTCATCTCAAATCCACTTTGGTTTGGAGTTACTCGTATAGGCGGCAATATGGAAAGAGGCCAGCGAAGTTCCTTGCCTTGTGCCTGTACAGCATGGTAAATTGGAAGACTGGACATGGAATCCATGTCCAATGCTGCCGCCATAACCACCACCTTAGCCACCGCGCGGCATAAATAAATAACTTTGACTCTACATCTCTGCATCTCTGCATCTCTACATCTCTGCTTCCCTGTATCTCTGGATGAATGTGGATCCGCATCCGATCCAAGTTCCTATTCGTGTGGGTAAAGTGGATTTGATTCAGCAGAAAAGATTCTCAAAGCTTGTAATGTCAGGACGGATGGATAAATATGCAAAGACGACGAGTGGGAAGGTCGAAGAAGTTGAAGTTGTTTTTCTTTTCTTCGTTTTTCTCATTTTATTATTTTATTTTGCCTGTAATTAATCTGGTGTTGGATTTAACAGGTTTCTCTTTGTACCCACAGACTAGACACAGAGAGCCTGGTAAGTGAGTCACCATCACCTGATGTGGCAGAAATATCTGGAAGGTTACATGGCATCCAAGATAGCGGCGACAAATTAATGCAATTTCTTATTCTCATGAAATGCCACATGAAGGTTAAAAGCACGGAGGATCTACGGCAGTGGACTTTAATGTTGGCGGTCCGCAAAGAAACGGAATTGTAACTGCCCTTTAAAAAGGTTAAATCCGGGTGAATGTATTTTTAAAGTAAGCCGAAAGTTTTGCAAGAATCATTTCAAGAATTTCAAAAGCCACTGGCTGCTGAAGAGAACTATGTTGCCCATTGGACCGCCCAGAATTGTTAGAAACTCGCTGAAATTTTTTGCATGGGTAAGGTTGTACAACAACCTTTTCTTTTTTCACTTGAGTGTGCCACCTAAACCAAGTCTTCCCCTTAAGCGGTGTCACACCAGAATAGGTTCGAAAACTTCCCCAGCCGACGTCCATCCATCTTATGTCCTGTAGTCGTATGTTGGGACTAGGAGTCCCTTGATAACATACTCTTTCTTTCAATAGTCTCAAATGCGTCGGAAACAGGCAGCTGACTTCATCTCCTGATGTCACATCATCAGCATATACAAACCAACAGGTAGGGTCTAAGCAGATATCACTGCTAATCAAAGAGTGCGATGAGATGGGTAGCGTAAAAGAAGGATGAACTGCGCCGACTGGTATAGAGACCAGAACCAGCGTCGATTTGACTTGTTTTCTCAGTGTTGAGTGTCTGTAGTCTGAGTCAATACTTGATTACCCAAACATGATTTGAGCTTAAAGGACGGCTTTTCCATGTATTGATTCTATGAACTCCTCAACCAGACATTAGTCCAACATTAAGTTTGTCCTTAGTGATTCCATCACCAAGTCAGATGGCGGAAAACATATGATAGCTTACAATACACCAACGGGAAAGTCCCATACGTCAAACCAAAGCTAGCAAACCAAAGCATCCAATGCGAATTGTAGCCATCAAAACACCATCGGACTGCTAAAGAAGACTGCTAGACCCTTTTCTGGTTGAATCTCCCAAAAACTTTGAGAAGCCCTATGCTGCAAGCTTCAACCGCAGACTGCCAGTGGCAACATTGTCAGGAAACCAGATGCGACTATGCCACACTTAATGAACTTGGTTCCATCGTACCATCACAGCGAAGCTTGTGTTTTGATAAGGACTGTGAACGAGCACATGCAGCGAAATAAGAGGCGCACAATATGACGCTGCAAAGAAGGACAAAAGCTGCTCGAAAAGACCAACTTCTAAGAAAGAAATAGATCAAGGAGAGATGTTACTGCTGCAATAAGGCTTAAAAGCACAACCAGAAAATGAATAGAAGATACCAAGCACACGAATACCGAACAGAAGTACAGAGAATTTAAAAGGGTTACTTCTGCAGACTGTTTAAGGGCGAAAACGACGAACATTCCGCTTTCAGGTAGAATAAAAGACAACCGACAATAACTCTATTTTTTTGATAATTCGAGCAAAATGGCTTAGAGTACTCTTAAAATGTTCATACACAGCACGGGCGAAGAAAAATTAGGGGGAGAAAGAGAAATACCGATGTTCGTTGGTTTTGAATGATTGCTGGTTATAATGACTAGGAAATATAGAGTTCGACAGGGTATACCTTAAGCGATATTTCAGACTACGCCCAAAAGTGGTATTAAGGGTAAGCTGATGAGGATTCATAGCGAGGCGATTCATTGGAAGGCTTGAAGGGACGTAATGCTATTGGCAATTTCAACGGAAAACTGGTGGTGAAATCTGCTATAGAACGAGGTAAGGCACGATACATTTCGTCGGTGTTCTAGAGTGTCAATTCACTGTGTAATATTAGCATCACTTAATTCATCACATGGTTCTGAATCCTATCTAACAGGTTCAGCTATATTTTAGGTTCACATTACTAGGTTTGAGCATTGTACTCCAATTTTGGGTGGATATGCCTTTCTGTGTCCTGATCAGAGGGGGTGAATTACGAATGTTTCTAAAATCGTTTGAGGAAACCTTGACATTTCGCTTAATTTTCGATAACATCGAATATGTGGTCATTCCAGCGTTGGTTGTCATTGACACACATACCAAGAATTGAAAGACTTTCGGTCTTGACAATGCAAGTGCCCATTCTTGGATAATGGCTGGGTGTTCAAACTTCGTTTCAACGACAGCAGATAGGGTTGTATTTTAGAAGCATTAAACTCTGCTCTGTTGGTGGTTCCCCATTAGTTACATATGTGTCGGACTCGGTAAAAGGATATTTATTTTGTGGATATGATACTCTTAAATTGAATGAAGGTATTCATCGGTCCCACACATTTTCAGCAAAAGAGCCTGATCCCAAATTCTGTCAAATGCCTTTCCAATATCTAGGGTCTATTGCAGGCGAAAGAAGAAGATTCGCCTGTTTTAAGGACTGGCTGGACAAGTGCTGGCTTTTATCTACTCGGAAAGAGTCTTAAAGAATAGGATTGATGAAAAAGCTTAAGCAGTTGCTTTTCCGGCATGGAATAACACCTTTTCAGAAGAACGAGGGATATAGCAATTACCAGCGTATTTGTGTATATTAGGATCTGTAAGTTCTCTTGCTATCACAAGAATGCGAAAGTAGGATCGCCACATGGAAGATTCGACGCCTTCAAGTATAGACGGAGGAAAGACACAATCTAGAAGTGTTGTATGTAGCAAGTATGTTTTCTTGTAACCCTAACGAATTCTCGAATCGTAAAACGTGTTTTCTTTTATTTGGTACTCTACATTTAATGGGGGATAATGGACCTCATTCAAAAAAGAATAGTGGTTAATGATTATATCTTTTTCGAATTAGCATGTAATTCACAGCATCTTTTTCGGAAAGGTAGCGCACTCAGACACAAAACTGGTCCATTGTACTCCATGTGTTCCGACTACCAGCAGCAAGCGGGATTCGTACCGCGGTTCATGCCGTCCACCATCTCGGTAACTATCGCGCCGAACACTGCTTGATTTCGGTGATCTAGTGGGGGAACCGGTGCATTCATATTCAATTCCATTCTATACCACCTTGATCAGTTCCTCATCGACTGCAACACACTTATGCCAGCGTTTGATCCAAACGTCGAAAGATTTTTTATATTCGGTTTTCGGTATGTCCATCAGTGCTTCCTGCGATTTTTCCATTACTTCCTCTCGGCTGCTGAAACGCGTTGTGGTCTTTTAACTCAATTGAACAGAAAGAGCCAAATTCACAGGGAGCCAAATCAGGTGAATTCGGTGGCTGTTGGATGGTATTTGTTGCATGTTTCGTCAAAAAATTACGAATAATGATGGCACTGTGCAACAGTGCGTTATCATGGTGCAAAATCCACGATTTTTCTGCCCACAATTCTGGTCTCTTTCGGTGAATTGCTACACGCAATCGTCTCAATCTCTCTCTTTGTTTACTGTCTGGCCTTCTGGCAAAAATTCATGATGCACTACACCGTTGTAGTCCATGAAAACCGTGAGCATTGCCTTCTTTTTTGACTGAAAACTGGTTTGTTTGGTCGGCTCATTTGGTGAACGCCATTCACTTGCCATTCAAGCTACCCTATCTTGGAAGAATTAGACGAAGAAGCTTCCTCTCCTTCAACTAGCCACCAAAATTCTTGGTGCTGCCGAGTAAAATCCCTCATGTTGCGACTCCCTACCGCCCTATTGAACCGGAGACGCTTTGCATTGCCATGAATCAAAATCGATATGTTTGTTAAAATACAGATATTGATCTAGCCAGTTCCCAAGGTATCTGACTACATTTCGACAAGCAAGTGGTAGCCGATATTGTTGGAAATTTTCGACAATTATTTCTGGTGTCCCTAGGGGCCCAGACAAAGGCATCTTAAACAGAATGGTTTCCAACTTCTGAAAGTATATTAATGACTTCAATCTTTGGACCCGATTTAACGCGATTAAATCGTCTCCGTACGCTATGGCATCGGTGAATTTGCCGCACCTTGTTGCAGACCGTTTTTAATGTGAAATGTTCTAGCAGAAATCACATCGCCATTTATCGCGATGAGCTGTATATCTGTTAACATATTGTAAGGAATATACAGGAGCGGTTTAGGTTAGGTTAGGTTAGGTTAGGTTAGGTTAGGTTAAATGGGGGTATGATGGATATGCCATGACACAAACACAATGAGCATCAAAACGGGCACATCGCTATCCCTGTGGAACCAGTTGAATTTATCTTCAAAATGCAAGAACCTAAACAATCTGGTGAAACATTAAATTTCTTTGAAAAATCCAAGAAATCCTTTGAAGTTCGTGCTTTCTAGGTTTTCGAAAAGGTATTTCCCTACAAATTTTCTTGGACTACACGATATTGCCTGGCATTCAAACAGCAGAATCTGCAGATAACCGTATCTGACAATTTAAGTCTCCTATTACTGTCTTAAGCTTATCCCTGTTTAATTTTATTAACTTCCTAAATCTTTTGCCGTCAGAAAGCGGGCAAAGGGCCTTGGATACCCTGTGTCGTTCAACACTTGACCACCTTAGGTTGGCAATTTTTGTGATCTTTTCCTCGATAGTGCCCCTCACTATGCAGAGGGTGGTTTGATGTTGGCAATCTCACTATTGTCGAGTAGCCCTTCTTTTCTTGCAAGCTCGTCCGCTTGTTCATTTCCTTTAAAACCGCAGTATCCTGGCACAGTATTATCCGGTTCTGACTGCATAGTGCAGCTCTGATTGATTGACACTGCATTCGTCCGGTCTTCGTCTTATCGACACTCTTAGTTCTGGGTCTTCTGAGAAGATACGGGAACCTGTTCTTTCCTCTGTTTTTGAGCCATCTGTGAAAATTGCAATTTCATTCGACCTGATTATTGCATTTCTTTCCCAGTCCTCCCTCTCCGGATAAATTTCAGCTGTTAGAATTGGATTGTCTGGCAATAGGCAGTTAGGACCGTTCCATGTCCGAAACTAGTCTTCTTGAAGTAACCCAGATTAGTGAGTTTTGTCGCCCTGTTGCCAGCAAGTTTTTTGATCTGAAAATCAAGCGGTTTTATGTGCAAAAAGGTATCCAATGCTGCCGTTGGGGTGGTACGGAGCGCACCTGTAATGGCTATGGAAGCTGTTCCTTGAACCGCCGCTAATTTTCCGTAAATCATTTTTTTGTTTGTTGCTTTCCACCATACTAGTGCGCCGTATGTAAGCACGGGTCTCTACTATTCTTTTGCAGATAAAAAGAGCATTATATACGCTACAACAGCGGTTTACTAATGCCGAAACTGTCCAGCTTGAAAAAGAGTCCCTGTATGCGGTATCGAAGGCCTATTCCAAGTCAATCAGTCAGGCACCAGTGCACTGGTTCTTGCCTTTGTTCCATTGGATACCAGAAACCAGTTTAGACGCGACATGAATGACATCATTCCCCGGCTTGAAACCGAATTGATTATCCAGAACTGTATGTTTATCCTCACCCCACTTAGTCAGGACTCTATAGATCACCTTCTCGAAAACTTTACTGATGTTTGGAAGGAGACTGATCGACGGGAGATTCGCCGGAATGGATGTGTCTTTATCCCTCTTGGGGATGGGGTGTACCACCGCAGTTCTCCAATGCGCCGGATACTGGGCATTATTCATTGCATTATTAAACAGGGTGGTACAAATGTCCACATCTACTGGGAGCGGGAGATGTCGAAGCACAATGTTCGGTATTTCATCGGTTCCCATTGATTTCTTACTTCTAAGTGATTCGGAAGATCGTTTGGAATACCTTCGAAATGAACGGGGGTAGTACCCTTCCTTCGGCGATCAAATTATTTGTCAAATTCTCGTCACGAAGGTAGAAATTGTGCACAAGGACTCCGTTTTCCAGGTCGTGATACACATCGTGGAAAGTCGCTCCTATAGTCTCTACCTTCTCCGGCGGATCTTCGATTACAAAGCAGTTGTCATCCTCAACGGCCTCATTTCGATCTATACCTGCTGCTACAAGTATTTGTTCGTTGTTCGTCGTTCGGGCGAGTTTAAGACATGGAAGGTCGTTCTGATTATTTCTCCGAAATATTTTGTTTATTTGCGGGAACATAATCGGGTTCCAGCCCCAATTTTACTGTTCCAATACAAACTTATAGAATTTCTATAATTTTCTTTTATTAATTTTTGGAGATTTTTAATCGACGTGCTCTTGTCCAACAACTCATCCAATTTCGAAGTTTCGTTGGGAACAGTTATTTCGGTGCTGAGACCGCAATCACTGACATACACGAAAGTGCGTACACTGTTTATGGTAACATATGTTGGTTAGTGCCTGTTACTTCTATTCGAGTGTCGAACAACAGGAGATTCAAATAGGACCCGTTTCTTGGAAACGACGGACTATCCGTCGACTTAAGGCCGAGTTGGTACATTAAACTGTGCTGATCCCATCAATTAAATAGTAGGTTCTCTCTAGTATTCGGTTTATCATTAGTGCGAACCGATGCTTTCAATGTGGCGAGGCCGTTGACACAAGTGTAGTCATACCCACTTGAGTGTTATGTTCTTAAAACAAAAAAAAAAAAAATTGTGGTAGTGAGTTCCATAAGCGGATGGTGTTTACGAAGAACTGTCAGAAATAATGTTTGAGGATCCAAAGCGTAGTCGTTCAAAAACGCTATTAGGTTTCCAATTCTGGATAATTTTTATAAGCAATACTGAGTTCTATAACACAATAGGTAGTCGAGACCGAAATTATAAATTTGCCTGTATGTATAACATGCAATGTTGTTGAAGGCAACATTAAGATCTCTCTGACTAAGGGCATCGCAATCGCATGTTCGGAGGAATATAGCGCTGCAAGACCCGTAAGGTGCGAAGAACACCATATGCAATAGATTAAAGGAATCAATGTCCCTAAAATCATATTAAGAATCTGATACGTCTTTATCCTAGCCTAGCCTGGGTAGACCACCCTTGAACAAATATTCACCTTTGGCAATTTTGAAAGATAAAACACCTAGAAACTCAAAATCGATACCCCACCTGTTTATTCATTTAAACGCTGTATATAACAGCATTTCTATAGACGTGGTATCTAAGGCCATGTCAGGTTTTGGAGATAAGATTGTGGAGAAAGCTTGCTGCTCCATAAAAGGGAGTATAGACTCCACCGATGTCAAAAAAGGATTTTGGTAAGGTGGGACCTTATCATATGATTTTTTTAACATCCAACTTCAAAGAATTGTGCGAAGCTCATAGGCCAATACCAGAGTTACCATATTTGAAAAGTTTGTACATGAGTCAGCATTTGCTTACAACACTATGGGAATAAATTAGAAAGCTGGAGCGGCCCTTGAAGTAATATAGAAATGGTGAAGGTGGGTTGAGTGGTAAATAAGGGTAAAACAAAGTACTCGTATATGATGTCGATAAGAAATGACACCAACACCAAGGGATCAACAATAGAAAGCTATATCGTTAAGGTGGTTAAAGACTACATTAACCCTAGAGATCAAACGAAGAATCAATCTTGCCAATCCTCTTTTTTATTGAATTAAAAGGCAGCTGAGAAATGCCATATGTCACTCTCACGAACAACGAAGAAGGATTCCTTGAAAAATAAAAATGAGCCTACTCGTATTATAAAATTGTAATGAAGCCGTGTCTGTACATTGAAGATATTTTCAAAAAAAAAAGAGTTGGGTCTTGTCATATGGATGTGTCTGTACCCAGAATTTTTTTTACAATTTTTGTCCGTTTGTCCGAGCATCACAAAAAATTTCTCAACTTAAAATCTGCGATATGTTTCATAATGATCGGTGAGAATAGAGAAGGAGTTCTAATTAAAGAAAATTTTCAAAATTTGATTGTTTCAATACATCTGCTGTACACATAAAGTACCGAGAAAAAAATATGCAAACGGTCACATCAATCTGTTTTTCCTTTTCGGATATTTGTTCCCATTGTGTAGACACTTGATTTTTAAATAACAACGGAAGATTCGTGCAGGATGTTGCTCTGGAGTTTGGTGTTGCAACATCAAAGATTTTGCGTTTTGTGTGCCGTTATCGGGAATAAAGAGATATCACTGGCAAGTTGGTAGTGGGCGTCCTCGCAAAACAACACTACGACAAGATCGTAAGATTAGAAAGTCGGTAAAAGTCCATCCCCTGAAGACTGGTGTGGAAGTCAATGAACATTTGGAGGTTAACGTAGGAAGACATACAGTTATGCGACGATTGAGGGAGTCGCAAAACGACCAGCTACAAAACCATACATCAGTTCCATTAATCGGAAAAAACGGTTGGATTTTATGAAGCGACACATGCATTGGGATAGCAAGCAATGGGAAACAGTTTTATGTAGTGATGAGAGCAAGTTCAACTTGTTCTCGTCAGATGGCACTCGCTATCTGCGAAGGCCTCCGGGATAAATGTACAGCCCCAGATATCAAGTTCCGATAATTAAAACAATTAAACAGTAATCTAAAATATTGAACAAATCAAATTCATTCATTCAAATCATTCATTCTCTGGTCAGGGAGTAGGTAGGCCAATTGTGTCAAGTAAGCGGCATATCAGTAAATACTGAAAAATCACATGCTTCCACATTTGCGGTCGAATATGGCTGGAGACAGCCTATTCCAACACGATAATGACCCAAAACACCATGTAAAATGGCAGACAAAACCATACTAGATTCTGTTTTCAATATTCACTGTTTTATCATCGGTTTAAATGATTTTCCTTGGCTTGTACTGTAAGGTAAATAAATCTACTAATATTAATCTTTTGGAGTAACGTATAAAGCTCGGAAAAAACAGACAAACAGACAAAAGTTTATGCTTTGTTTTGGCGGAGATGATTCTCATTTCGAGCTGCGCAACATTAATCCCCAAAGCGAAAAAGAACTTACGCATACTGAATTTTAGTTCGAGAAGGGTTGTAAAATTATTTGCTTTACTTCCGCCAACTTTTTAACGCCAAAATCGAGATTGAACGTTTCCTATATACACAACTTAACCAAAGTCAACGACGCTCCACCTGCAAGACGTTATTCCCGACAACTTGCAAACATTTAAAACCAATGTACATCGGTATCTGTCTTTTATTTCTCCTTAATATTCCTTCGGCCCGCGTTGTGTGCAAACATTTTAAGGGTTTTAAGGGTACGAAAATCCCTTAACGGCGTGCTAATTATAAAAAAAAAAATTGCGGCACTTGGTGATATAGCAATCTTTCTTCACTGGCGGGCAACGCAATATACTATACACAATACGCACTCAAAATATTTTGCGTTGATCTGTTTATAATCATAATAACAAATCCAAAGTGAGAAGACGTACATACTTATAGCCTATATCAAATGAACTTTTCGAAGGGCAGGTATCTCACGATCGTCATTATATTGTCACGCGGGTGTTCAGTTTGAAGCTTAAAAAACTTATCGATCTTCCCAATAAGGTAAAGATATTTGGTGCAGTTCAGTGCCATATGTTTACAGTGGAGTGGCAGAAGTGGAGCTTGCCACTTGCCCACATATTGCTGTAGTTAGAAAATAAAATTATGCCGAATCAAATGGATGAAATTATTTCTGCAAAGTTCTCAGATGTCCATACAGTTCCTGATCTTGTAAGTTACATATGATTCACGGCCCATGCGGATTCCTAAAGTCTCAATCACCGTGCATGAAGGATGGACAGTGTTCCAAGAGTTTTCCCAAGCAATTGACAGTCACAAGTGTCGAAGGCTACCCATTCCACCGCCGTGGAAGTGAAACTGATGTTGGATGTAAAGCAACGATTTGTATACGTGGCTAAATCGTGGAAGTGGATAACATATGGATGGTACTATCACATGCTCTGAAAACTCACATCAACGTTGAATTCTGTGGCAGCATCTTTGTGATATGTTTGCTTTGCTTTGTACTGATCAAGTCAAGCTCTCTGTGCAAAATAAAAACGATGAAATCAGCACGCCGGATGCAGTGTGGCGTATATTCGCCTACACCATTCACGAGCGGTTCTCTCCTGTTTTTCATGTGGGCGATCATTTTGAAAATGAACAGCGGCTGCATTTCGATGCTTCGAATATACACGATTATGTGGAAAGCCCACTCTCACAGCGTTTTTTCAACTTTGCCGGGAAGACCAATTCGCAAGAACTCTACTATATGAAGAAGTACCGGCCTATTACAGTTTTGATAAATGAAGGTTACTCGTGTGTCCGCTCAACCCGGGCTGTTTTAAGAAAATACCTTGGGCCGTGTTTACACAATACATCCAAATAACAGCAAGTATGAGTAGTTCTACCTGCGCTTACTTCTCCATACTGTAGACGACCCAACGTCGTTTGTTGATCTAAGTCTAGGATGAAACCTTAGCAGAAGCCTGTATTGCTCAAAGTGGTCTCAAAGTGTGCGACCTGTTCGCCGCATTATTGGTGTTCGATGATGGCATCTACCGCGAAAGTATTGAAAACAGCTGCCTATTGGCGCCCGCCAATATGGTAACTAACCGAGAGTACGCAGCAAGGACGAGTTATGACCCGGCCGTCATA
Source organism: Volucella bombylans (assembly GCA_949129095.1). Lineage (NCBI taxonomy): Eukaryota > Metazoa > Arthropoda > Insecta > Diptera > Syrphidae > Volucella > Volucella bombylans. Next base: position 171,038,963 of record OX422142.1, read on the forward strand.
GCGAACAAAAATTTACCGCTGAACAGCGGCAGATTTATGAACAAATTATTACAAGTACTCGTATTTTCTCTAATGAAGGCAAAATTATTTTTTTGGATGCCCCAGGAGTCACTGGAAAAACTTTCCTCATAAATTCGCTACTTCACAAAGTGGAAAGCATAGGCAAAATCACTCAAGGTGTGGTGTCATCCTGTTCCTCTCAATTTAGACATTAGAGAAAGCCCCTTGTGCAACATCTTCAAAGATAGCTAAAACGCATCTGTTATTAGAGCCTGCGTTTTTATTGTTTGCGACGAAATATGAGACGAATGCACAATGGCACACAAACATAGTTAAGGCTGTTGATCGGACAGTAGAGTGAAGGTAGGCGTCACACTTTTATTTTCTGGAGACTATCGTGCCGTTGTTGTTAGAGGAACGCTGGCAGATGAAATAAACGTGTGCCTCAAGCGTTCCCTCCTCTGGTTTGATGTAAAGAAATATTCACTGTATAAAGACATGCGTGCCATTCTGAGAGTCGATTCACAAGTTTAATTTTGTGAATGAAATATTCCTACTTACGCCTACATATGACACAGTACAATTGCCTGCTGTCTGCTAAAATGTTTGTATTTAGGGCCCCGGTCGAGATTGAACACCGGCCCGTCCGACTGAGGAGCCAATACAGTACCACCTGCACCTCAACCATCGCCTTACTCATTAAAAGCATATCTAATATTCTAAATCCTATGTAATATATCTGGCCAGCCGCCAGATGCCTTTCATCAATTATTTACTCTACCAACGCGAACGAGGTCGCGGGTAGAAGCTAGTTGTAAGTACTATCAAATAGCATTCCAGTGCACCTGCTGAATTGGCGTACTATTGATAGCTCGATCGCACATTCCGGCCAATGCAATGCAATATCGTTGGTGAGTTTTCTTATTTTAAGCCTGGGGCCCATACAAGCAACCAATTAGGAGTTACAGATACAAAAGGGGTCTTGCGACTCCCTTCAGCGGATAAGTGGATCATGACTCGTACTCATACTTAAGACTCATGGATTAGTGGCGAAGCAGGATTTTTCCCACAGCTTTCGCTTTAATCACAAACGACTTCTGACATCGCAATCTGTGTTTTTCCCTGCCAGATGGTCTACTCGTATCTGCGGAGGCTTACTGAACACAGTCGGCAACTATAAACTAAGGCTGATCAATATACTGCGACACAGGAAACTCCTTTGTCATCAATATCGCTGGAGGTAAGCCTCGTGAGCAATAAAGAAAGACGCAGTTTGAGGTCCATTAATTCTTAATACTTAAACTGAAAAATGTTGTCGCCTACATACATATGTATAACGGCATATTAAAAAGCCTCGAAGCGTCACCCCATCACAGCGGGTAGGAGTCCATAAATTGACATTTTATTGCAATTACCTACACAAGCCATTCCATGATGTACGAGTATGTATGACTACGAATTACAAGCTATCCATACGATTGCAGCCCACTTTCAATTGCGCGAATTCCTCGAAAATCAAGTCTCGTCCCGTTTGGAGACAGGAAATGGAAACAAAACTCCAACACACTACAGCAACGAAAAAAAAGAAACGAGTCACATCCAACAAAGCAAAAACCGAAATCAAAATAAAAACGCGCAGACTCATTAGGACTTGCGGCCAAGCAAATTATAGTGTCGGTGGACCCAAGGAAACATACGTAAAGAGAGGGAGAGAATTTATCCAAGCCGAAATCACAAAATCGCCGCCTCGCTGTGTCCCATAAATTTTCGGCCTCCGCGAAAAACTCAAGTAAACATCGGAAACACGATAATCGCACCAAATACGAGTACGAATAAATGCACTGCGAAAGATGCAGAGGAAGATGAAGCGGAAGATGCCATGGTGGATTCCCAAAACAAAGAGAGGAAGGAATACTCGTACATAAAAATATGTACACTCATAGTCGTATCTCTCTTAAGAGTTCGCAAGTGGTGTGGATTCGAGTTCCAATCCGATCGCACATCCTCCCTGTGCTTCGCCCACAAGCCGCGCAAAGATGTTTTGATGCGATAAAAGGCGCGCACACAGAACACTACACCACGCCATGCTACTCACACTAGTCTTCGGTCTTTGGTCTTCGGTCTTCAGCCTTCAATCTTCAACCTTCAGTCTCTAGTCTCCAATTTTCCATCTCCAGTTTTAGTGGAGACGGGACAGTTCAATGAATTCGCTTCAGACGACGGCAATAGCAACAAACCACAACCACAGCAGCAGCAGCAACAACAACAATAACAACAAAAACGCCATCAAACAAACGGACGGACAAGCCCCGTAAATTGGGAGCAACGTAATGAACTGTGCGCGCACCACTTAAAGTATTCGTACGCTAGCGCCATACCCTGGTTGACTGGTGCAGATGCTCTCAAGTTGGAGCACATAGGGTGCTCCAGTGCACCTAGTCTGCTCGCAAGGCATCCGATCAAGAGGCGGCTAGAAGCCTCTGGCGGGAATACTCGTATGCAGAAATTTAATGCGCGGCATCACATATACCAGAATCATCGACCAACTGGCGAGGGGGTGCAGATTACATTGGGGTTCTGTGGCTGCTGTTTAGTGCTAGGACGGGCACTATGCACTGAAGCTGTGGTCGGCGGCGCTGGGAATGGGGATCCATAGGTTAAAGAAAAGGTGTCCCTCGGTGCTGCTTCTGGTCGCCTGGTCTGTTGGTCTTTTGGTCGGCTGGCTGGCTGATGTTTTCGTTGCCGTCGTCGCCGTCGCCGGTGCTTCTTCATCATCATCATCATCGTTATCATCGTCGTCGTTGTCGTCGTCGTTCTTTTTCGCTGTCTTCTTGTTGGCCTGTTGGTGTGTTCATTGGGGGTTCTTGCTCCCTTTTGCCCATTGTAGAGAGGAATTTAATGCTTTTGATTTGTGTTGTTGGCCTTGAACGCTTAGATGGGAAGCCATAAGTTTCGTTTACCTCAGATTTTTATTACGATCTACTACAACGTTCGTCGTTCGTTGGACTGTTCGTTTGTTTATTTGGTCGCTTGTTCTTCTCCTCTTCTTATAATTTTTTTTTGCGCTGCTTTTGGTTTACCCCGTATAGACGAAAGGTTAATTATGTGAGAACGTATGGAGATGGAAGCGCAAACAAGTAACGTGAGGACAGTTGCGAATGTTTTTATTTTTGCTGTTCTTGGATATGTTTGTTTGTTTTGGAAAATGTGTATATGTACGTGTGCGTCGGTAGTCGGTCGTCGGTTGTCTCTCTACTTGTTTAGTTAATACCCTGGATGAATGAATTTTTGAAATCGTTTTGATCGTTTATGAGAAAGACGCGCCAGTTCAGTGATTTATGCCTCTCATCAGCGTCTTGGATGATTTGCAAATGTTGCTTAACGATGTTGAACGATGTCGATAAAGTGGTGAACCCTCATGTTATTGTCTTTTATCTTTTTTTTTGTGAAAAGAAGAAGAATGGGTTGTTACAACAGAAGAATCGCTCTGATCGATTGGGAATACATACATAGGTCGACGAGTGCGGATTCAAGACGTGACATCCGTATCGGAAGTGCGGTTAATTATTTAAACCTAACAACAAACAGAAGCCAAAGACCTTCAGCTACACAGAGGCTTTACTGACCTTGGGTAGGAGAGCATTATTGTTTTTAAGCCAATGAAGAATCGTTCGTCTGTTGACTTGAAATTGTTCGATTTAAGCCGCAGTTAGCAGTTACAGTACCTCTATTCCTGAAAGTTGTTGGCCTTTCGTTTTCTTCAGATGGTTGATTGCATAAGAAACATGAGGATATGAGTAAACATGAAGTCTAGAGGATCTGGATTCCTCAATGTTTGTATAAAAAGTGAAATCTGACACGAGTATGTACTGACCGAAGTAGGACCTATACAGGCTTTGTGGGCACCACCATTCCATTCTGAAATGTATTTCTTTGACAGGTGACCTTTAGAAGGCCGCTTTGTTAAGAGCCATAAGGTTTACGGTATTATCAATCTGGTAACACTAATTTCTATTTCCCGAAATGAAAGGCGCAACAGAGGTTGTTTCCTCACTCATATCCATATGCATGTTTCCGATGATACTTTCACGGGATAGAATTAAAAATAAGTTCTCGGAAAGAACTTAGTTGGCCAGAATGACTTAATGCCGAAAGAGGCAGTAGGTACATATCAGGATTTGTAAAGGATAGACTGTGTAAGATCTGCCCTTTTGCAATTTGAGGGTGGCAGAGAAGTTGCCACTATTTTATAGAGTTATACATACTGCAGGCTAAATCCCATTCTAATCTTGCTTACCGGCTTTCTATTTGTCGGTGCTGGTTCAACTAACGCTTAAGCCTCCAAAAGACTGCTCTTAATGGAGGTGTTTCAATTGGGGTTGTATACCCTCCTTCGAAGGAGTACAACTCACAATTACCGCAACGATTAGCCTTAGATTCGTATGACATTAACAAGTCGATCAATGCTTAAACTTTTGCGGATACCTTGAAAAACAATGAGGACTCTTTAAGAAGGCTTTAAAATGGTCACTGCTACGAGGCTTAGTGAATCTGGAACAATGTTAAAACGTTAAACCCACTTCTTCCACATTCCCCCACATCACTTCCCGCCTGTAGACTGTGTAAAACTTTAAGTCAACATTGGCCCTGACTTTAAGACACGATTTTGCATACAATGCATTGCTTCGGTGTTATTCCAGATGGACGTAGTACAGTAAAACGATCGAATTTAGCATTCATGTCACAGAATCTTTATTCTGCATAAAGGGATTATAATGCAACAGAACTTGTGTGCTATGAAGTGGTTTTGTCAGCAAAGAAATTTAAAGCCAATGTTGAGGGTTAAACCACCACACTAGTTGTGCTTCATGAAGTAGAACGATCTTTTGGTCGTTGGCTAGATGCAGTTTAAAACTACGATTGAATGTAGTGCCCAACACTCGCTTCGATGGCGTTATCTATGAGGTTAGTACTCAATCCGAGACTCTTCAGATTAATCCCAATTCAGCAAATTTTTCGTCAGACGAGTACCTATGCAGAGTTGAAGAAGATCATAGCACATATCAACACCGACTGGCAGACAAGCGTTTCAAACGGGTTTAAGTATAAACTTCTTAAGGTGTTATATGAGTACAATCCTTAGTAGGCCGAAGCCGTGTCTGACTGAATACTGAAGAATTTTGTCCAGAGGGATAAATCAGTCAGTGGTACTCTTTGAAACAAAGTTCATATGTCTTCAAATGGGAAGACATATCTGGCCCATTTCACCAAAACTGATCTCAGAAAGGGTCTGTCCCTCAAAGCTGAGGTTATGTGTATGGTTAACGAAAAGACTCTAGAAACCCCGAAAAACTCCAGTCAAAAGATTCACCCTTGACGACCCGCATCTGGAGTTATCGACATGTAAACAAGGCATAATGACAATTCGTATTAGTGGTAAATTTTCCAACATCATAAAAGTAATAAGCGATCACACCACAACTACTCGCGAGCTTTACCCATAGAAAAGACAGGATGAATAGGATTATGCTGTCAATCAGGACTATGATGACGGCCAATTCTGTTGTTCCGACATTGACGAAGTAAACATAACAGTATATAAGCTTAGGCCCAGAGAAGCTGTTGAATCAGACGGGGTACCTGTCGAAGTATTGATGGGATATTTTAGAGACGAGATAAAAAGAGCCATCTCAATATATAGCATCACAACAGCAGAATGCCCCAATGATTGATGCAAAAAAGCTGAAACAATGCTATGCATCGCCAGGTGACTTCTTATACAATTCATTATAAAACTATTCCCATTAAGACCGACTTTTTTTTAATTTTGCGCCTTTTTTTGTTGTTGTATAGGTCCTAGAGCGTTGTTGTTTGACAGCTGTCAAGGAGAATTACACGGACGCACAACGCACAAAATCCATTACCGAAATGGTGTGATTTTTGCAGAGATTTTTCGGTCACCATAAAATGTACTCGTACCTTCTCGTCATACAGTGGTCCGATATACGAGAAATTTCAGGCGATTGGGTTAGTTCAAATCTAGAAAAGACCTGTCTATGTTCGTGCAGCTCGGTTTAATGAAAACATTGCAGCAGTTAGTAAGAGTGTTGACCAGAGTCCTTCCACCTCGATTCGCAATCGTTCTCAGCAATTGAGACTTTCATGAAGCAGTTTACAACGAATTTTGACTAAAGTTTCGCATGTGCACGATTCAGTTGACACAACATTCGAAGCCAGTGGACTACACGCAGCGACAAACGTTCACAGAATGGATCTTACAGCAACAACAAGTGAATTGGTGCTCATTTTGGGCTGGGGTAGTGAATGTGGTCACCGTCAACGACTTTCGTTAACGTGGTAACTTCTTCTGGCCTCAAATTCCTAAAATAGATCTCCATTCGATTTCTGTCTTTGAGGTTTTTTGAAAGAAAAGATGTATGCCAATAACCCTAGAACAACTACTGAACTGAAAGACGAGAGACTGAGCCGACAGTATGCCAGAATGTTATTGAAAATTTTATCGAAAGAACCAACGTGTGCTATCAGTCACGAGGGGGCCATTTATCGGATATAGTATTCCGTGCATAACCTCCATGTGTACACTCTTTATTAAAACAAAAACATAAGCAAAAAGGCAGTCTTAATGGGCCATCCTTTACTTAAAGAGGGAATTGTGCGAAATTTGCAAGCCAAACAAAAAGCTTGTACAACTACTTGCACACGACGACAACTATATGACTAGCGGAATGAATCAAAACTAAGTACATGTTGTCCATAAAAAATGACGCAAAGTGTCAAGGAGTCGGAAAGAACGTTACAATAGGCGATCGTAACTGGAATTTATCTATCTTGGATTCACTTTTTTCAGACGGAAAAGAGCACTTACTCGAAGACAAATGTTTGTATGTTACCTTCGTTAAAATTTCTTAGCATTACTTTGAGAGATCAGTCAGCGCTTCAGTTATAAAGTGTCAATAGTACCAGAATCCGACACCGTGAAAGATAGTGTTCCGCGGTTTAGTCATCATTCTCACAGCAAGCGTTGCAGAATATTGTGACACTTATGTTCAACACACTTAGAAAGCCAAATTTAAAACCCCAGGAATTACAATAGCCTGCACTCTTTCCTACCTGCTGAGGGACAGCAGGAAGGTGACTACGACTTACGAGTAGAGACGTTAGAATGCATTCATTTGGTCGGCCAGTAACCGGGCGAATCATCATATGAAACTCAAGTTCCAACGGAAGACCTAATCCTGTGAATCTTTCTCCTGAACAAGTTCATCAACGATCTTATTTCTCTCGAACGCTTATTTCTCTGGGACCCAAACAAGACTTCATGAATTCAGCCCTCACTCGAACTGTCCTTGTATACTCGAATTGACTTTGAAAAAACGAAATGTTACGATTTCGTTGCCCAAAAGGACCAGTGCCGCATCCAAAATCGGTTTTTGAAGTGATCAGTGAAGACCCCTACGATGGGATCGCTTTTGTTGTTCGGGAGAGGGATTTGCTAGTCAATTGCCTTCTTAGCCCAAAGAAGCAGTGAATGGCAAGAGTTATTTTTAGTTTGATCTCAGCGCTGGTGCCGTTGTCTGATTTGATCGCGGAGCCTAGGTAGACAAAGTCCTTAACTATCTCAAAGTTATATCTGTTGAGGGTGATGTTCTGTCCAAGACGTCGGGATTGGGTGTCCTTTCTGGTTCACAGTGTATACTTGGACCTGCCCTCATCGACCCTTAAACCCATCTTCGCCGTTTCCGTCTCAATACTCGCGAATGCGCCACACACATCATACTGCTTTCTTCCGATTATGTCAATATCATCGGCGTATGCGAGTAATTGCACGGATTTTTGAAAGATTGTGCCTCTTGTATTAGCGCGTGAGTCTTGCACTGTTCTTTCCAGAATGATGTTAAATAAATTTCATGATACCGCACCGCTGCTGTCTGATTTTTTTTTTTGACATATAAGATCTCGATGAGTTCTTTACCGACCTTGATGGAGTAGCGTTCATTTTCCATCGTTATCTTACACAAACGGACGAGACTGGCAGGGATGCCAAAGCTAGATATTGCTGAATATCTGATGAATAGGTGGTGTGTATCGATGGTGAAATTTCCAGGCCTGAAGCCACACTAATATGGACGGCTTCAGGCATTCACACAATACGCCAAATAGGATCTTGTAGGCGATGTCAAGAAGGCTGGTGCCTCTGTAGTTGGCGTAGTTCCGAGGGTCTCTTTTCTTGAGGATCGCACAAACAATGCTGTGGTTCCATTCATTCTGATGCTTTCGTCCGACCATATTTTATGGATGAGTTTGCGTATGCTCCAAGTCATCGCTCACTGCTTTGAGTAGCTCGGCGGCGAGGCCGTCCCCTCCAGCAGTGGGCTTTAGCTTAGATATGGCTATCTTCACTTCATCCAGGTCAGGTGAACGGAATTGTTGGTCTACATCGCACAGGTTGAAAAGTTCATTCTATCTGACAGCGGTATTTGTATCCGTGGCATGTTTTTTTTAGACATTCTGGTATAACTTTCGAATCTCATTCCTGGAGTAGCATCTCTCAATTTCCTCCTGAGAAGCCGGTGTTAGTCTCTCCTCTTCTGCTCATGGGCAGCTTTAGTCCTTCTACGTAACGGCGCCACCACGGGTGGCCGTGGTGTAGTAGTACTAACAAACAGTTTTTCATTTGTGTAATTGGAACTCAGACAGAAAAATTCTGCGTGTGAAGGCATAACACTGACACGTAGATTTGGCTGTTGTAGAGTTTCAAGCACAGAAAAAAATACTGTGAATTATACCTCGAATCACTCTGAGTGAAGAAAAAACTCTCCGTCCTATTCGGACTCCCCCACCCCCCCCAGGAGAGCGAATATCGAAACCAAACACACCTGAGTTTCAAACCACTGCAAAACAATTTTCCTTTCTCCTCCTTCTACCTTTCCGTCCGCGCCCTGGCAACAGTAAAAGGGTATCTAACCCCCTAGGTGCGCGTAAATTATAAAAAAAATCTAGCTTAACTGCATGTGCTGTTATGGTGGCCAAATGAAATCCAGCAATGTCGCCACAGGTCATCGATACTTGATGCTAGCGGCAAAAGGTCTCTTAAGAGGATTAAGATTAAGGAAAATCAGAAAAGGATTTAGCGATCTTTTGCGATTGTAGCCGACGTCGAACTTCTTCACTGTATTAGCTTGCCTTTGCTATGTTCGGGATATCCGCAACCGTATCCTGGCTATAACAAGGTAATTGTCCGAGTTGATCACAATGTGGTTGATGGTTGATTCATCAACAGTTCTCCTAATCTTCTTATAAATATCGAGATGCGGTGCCCTTAGGTCGAGAAGTCGGTTAAACCGAAGCCAGTAGTACGTTTGGGGATATGATCCGTTAGATGCTCATCCATCGTCTTTTCTTCTCCTAGTGTCAAAAATCCTTACCGGCCTGAGCTTTAAATATGTCGAAGTACCCCGGGATTTAACTTCAGCATTGATTCCACCTGGAAAATTCATCCGCTGTCCTGTTTATAGTGCTGATATTTTTGTCTACTGGTCAGCACTCGTTCGGATAGTCATTGACCAGTATTCGATGGTTACCACTTGAAGGTAGAATAAGCACACATCGTGTGTGGGAACAGTTACAACCCTGGGCATCGTCAAGCTGACACCTCTCAGTGACTACCCTATGCTAATTATTCAGGTCCTCCTTTATGGCATTGACGTTGACGAAACGAGTCATTTTCGCAAGATTCTCCGAGTTATTTTTGGTCCCGTTTGCGTAGCTAGGTCTTAAAGAAGAAGATATAACAAGGAATTCTAAAAACTGTTCAGAGGCATGTAAAGCGAATGGATGTCGGCAATCCGACCCGCAGGAAAGGTTTTCGATTTCTGCCAGGGAGGCAACGCATTAAATGAAGACCTCGAATTAGGTGGTGCTCGCAAGTGCTCTTACAGACTCTATGGATTGTCGTTCTGATGGAAAACGATACTCAAATGTTCATTATGTCAAGCCAAATAAGACATGCCAAATACATGCACATACATATGTATGTACTCGTATGTATCAATTGTCATGAGACCTTTATTCTATTGTATTTCGTGGAGTTAATGGCCATTGACACGACCTAAAAAAACTTAATCCGTGATACCCATTAAAATTACTTACGCCTGTTCATTCTGAACTATTTTTGCATATTCGCGGCTGCAAATCACCAAGGCTCTGAGTCATAACCGCCAACCTATAGTCCCATATGTATGTATGTACATATGTATGTATGCACTTTCCTTATCGTTCTTAGGCCTTTCCAGGAATGCGTTTCAGATGTGGTTATTTATTATTTACTTCAAAAATCCAATATCTAATCCTCCTTTAAGAAACGTGTAATCTCCTCCGGCTTCGAATAATTATCAAACCTTTTTAATCGTATTTAAAAGAAAAAAGTGTAGGTACTCCTACCTAAACTGGTACACGTACTCGTATCGATATTTTCTTCTCACCATCCACACACTTACCGCCTCACCGGAGAAGATAATAAAATTAAGTAAAAGGCAAACAAATCATTCACTCTTAGCCTCAGGAGATTCCAGGAATCATCATAAAAATATTCCCACACAAACCGATTGCTGGAAGGAGAATGAACCTATTAACACCAACGCGCTCTATGCACACGGGTACACGGGCACATTGCACAATTTCCTTAGGAGAAGACCTGCCTCCTCGATTATCTGTTAAACTGTTGAGTGTGTACCCAGGATACGGACACCGATGAGGGCACTATGTATTCTGGGGAGAAAAAAACAAGAACTAAGCAAACCACTCAACCATTCAGAAGAGAAGAAATATGTTATTTTGTCCAATCCATTGATGAATCTAAATGGACAAAGAATGTTCCGAAAACGAAGCCGAACACAATAAATCCCAGCAATAGGACAAAACTGAGCTGAAGTACGAAACGAATACACACTTCCCGCTAAGAATACACAAGCATCCTAAGTCAGGAGAGATTAACACTCACTTGAGAGACAGAACGTCCCGATCGCAATCCCAATCCGAATTCCGATCCTGAAGCTGAAACCGAAAGTAGGTAGATCTTTCTGGAGAAGATAATAAAAAATACAACGACCATCCGTTCGAATTCGAAATGATGAAGAATTTCACATTTCCTCTCGATGCAGATTCTTCTCAACAGATCCTCGTTCAAACTCTCAAACAGGGCTCTTGTTTGAGCATATACCGTCAATTTTCCTGGAAGGATATTTCTTGTTTATTTTTTTTTGCTAAAGTGTGTGTGGGATAAATCGTGACCATGTCGGTGTTTTTGCAATAAACAACGCATCGACATTGAGTAGTTTTTTATTTAAAAGAAGACGTCCTAGTTCGGGGAAAAATACTTCAGGATTGAATTGCTCTAGCACAGGAGGATATGTCCCATGTGACCTCATAGTTATCAAGACCCGGGAAACTACATTAAATTGAAAATTATGTGGAAATGGTTGAACTGGGAACAGCATCGTTGGCAGAGACTTTTTGTTTATTTTGAGAGAAAGTCACGGACCGCTTGATTTTTAAGGATACCAAGGATTCAACTAAGAAATCATTAAATAAATGAATACCAGGAACTCATAAAGGTGTTATTTAGGTGACGAAATATTGTGCAGGTATGAATTGGAGTAACAGGAATCAATGTGCATTGTTGAGAAAATTTTATGGCTTGAGTTTTGAATGATTTGAATTATGACTTGGAGGACTTTTACTGGTCTGTATTTAAGCGAATTAAGGTGAACAATGTTTACAAACCGACAGCCCTTGCCAACGTCACCAACAATATGTGCAATAGAACTACGCTAAGATTCCAACTGAAGTCTTGCTTACGTGTTAGAGTTGGCTTAGTGCTGGTAGCGTTTTTTAGCAGACTGTTAGAATGCCTGCACCTGAGGAGGCTAAGAAATCTGTGCAAATTTGGGACAGTAATTTTAGTTGTCAGGAGTTTCATAAAGAAGTCAGTTTGGACTCAAAACAGAGGTGCATTTTAAACAATTTGAAAATGTGGAATTCTGGGTAAGTAACCAACCTACTGCTTTCCTGAATAAAAAGTATTCATTAATTTGACGTTTGGAACGGGTTTGATTTCAGAACTCTTTGCTTTCAATTAATCTTCTGACTAGTTAACAACCAGCGAAAATGAAAAAAATGTTATTGATTTGAGCAACGCGAATTTTTCTTCAGCATGCTCGCTTCCTACCAAGATATCGCTACAATCGGTGGTACCAGGTCTACTACCATTACCGGCCAACCTTTCCAATAACGCGGTCTTTGGCCAACTGCATCCAGTTGCGTACTCCCAGATGGCTGAATCCCACTCTATGTCACCCGTTGAGTATACTTATCGCTTAGTATTCTTTTGAGTTGAGTTGAGTATACTTATTAGTATTCTTCATGTCGGTGGTACATACGTATTAAAAAATATGTTCTATCGCGCAAATAGTAGTTCAGTCTGTAGTAGTAAAATCTGTGCTGCGATGCCTATGCTTCAGTTATTAAACCGTCATATAAACTTTGACTAGTTTTCACCAGTAGTGTGTTTAACTTCTTTTTCACCGATACCAACTGCTCATTGCGGTTAACCCAGAGATTAAATTAGCAATCAAATCCTAGCCTTTCCCACTCTCGTACCCAAACTCCTATGATCAATACCATATGCGGTAACACTATTTTTGGCAATCTGTCTTCGTTCATGGCCATGACTTGCGCAACATATTGAAGAACAAGTGAAGCCTGAGAGTGTCCAAGAATTAGCGATCCATAACTGTCTCTAAGTGGAGCATGTAGTTGGGCGAACTACGAGTACTAGGCAATTTAAATGCTCTCCTTATAAAGCAACGAAGGAACTTTTCAAACTCTTCGAATGGACGGTATCCTCATACTAGTGCTCCGTAAAGAATAATAGAAGATGCAGTTGCACGAAATATTTTCTGCTTCGCGCTGTGAGATATGCTTTTATTCCTGATGCAACTTCCCCAGTCAAATTAAATTAAAGTCAAATGCTTCTTCAATCGAAGCTCGTGGTGTGGTGGTACTCGCACCACTTCAATTTGCTCACCCTGATACGTCCACTTTTCTCTTCGGCTCTACCTACGCCCGCCGTCCCTGAAAATCATTATCATCGACTTTGCTAGGTTAAGAGACAGATTCCAGGTTTGGCAATAGTTTTCTAATCGGTTTATCATCATTTGCATAGCTTCTATAGTATTCGCAAGGATAGTCTTATCATCTGCAAATAACAGTGCCGATATTTTTCTTTTCTCTGTCTCTACTCTTCCTCTAATAGAATTTGTGATGTCGTTGATATATAAAATAAGCAACAATGTGCTTAGGATGGGTCCTTGTTTTACACCCATTGTGTTTTGGAACTCCTCAGATAAGTGGACCTCATCTCAAACTTACGTATCAAAGGCTCCTCGAAAATCTTCGAAAAATACATAAAGCCCTATGCGGTTCTTTCTATAAATCTCTGCTATATTTACGAGTGAAAATTTGTGGTCATTAATTGAATACTTTCTTCTAAAACTAGCTTCGAATTCGTGCAGAATTTTCTTGTTTTCAACTCATGGGGTGTAAGCCTATTGGCAATCCCTGCGGCAAATAACTTAGTCGACGCATTCATGGTAGTCTCCTTTCTTGTGCAACGGATATATTATTGCTGTGCGAAGGCTGTCTGGGACATCTGCAGTCTTAAGTACATTTCTTGTAGAATTCGAATGGCACGCCGTCCTCCCCTGGAGCTTTATACATTTTAGCATTCTTAATTGCAATTTAAACTTCATCTAATGTGTCGGAGTATCTAAGAATCCATCTACAATCAAAGGGGCTGCATACTGAGATTTGCGTTGTGAAAGTTGTTAAAATGGTCTTTGAGTTTATTTGTTTGTAATATTGGGGCGATAACGTTTCAGTTTAGATTTATGAGTTTCACGGCCTTCCAAAATTCTGCTGAGGATTTCGCTCTATTTAATAAAGGGTTTTCCAAAAGGGACTTGACAACTTTGAATTTAATTTGTGAACGCACTTTCACTAATCATCAAACTGTCACTGTCAATTTATTCAGTAAAGTCAACATTTTCATCATGATAAAGTACACGAACGAGCAACGTCTGCAAATTATAAAAATTTTCTACCGAAATTCGGAGTCGGTAACTGCAACTTTTAGAGCGTAAACTCCAATTTTCGGTCGTAGTTCTCGCCCTAGTAGACAGGCAATAACAAGTTTAGGGCAAAAATTTGAGTCTACATATTCGTTGTGTGATGTTGCCGTGTCAGTGAGACAACGGGTTGGTCGAAGTGTCGAAAATATCGCTGCCGTTCAGGCGTACGTAGCAAACGATCCAAATCAGTCAATTCCACGGCGTGGACCACATAATGGCGTATTTTGCGTAAGGATCTTGGTTTACACCCATACAAGATCAAGCTGACTCAAGAATTGAAGCCGATGGACCATTTGAAGCGACGTACGTTCTCCGATTGGGTTCTGGAGAAGATGCGCCAAGATGATGAATTTCATCGCAAAATCATCTTCAGTGACGAAGCTCATTTTTTCGACTATAACGATCGTCACGTTACTGTGAATGGTCAGCGTTATCGCGCCATGATCACCGATTATTTTTGGCCCGAATTGGAAGATATGGACTTAGACGACATGTGGTTTCAACAGGATGATGCCACAAGCCACACAGCACACGCTACAATCGATTTATTGAAGAGTAAGTACGGTGATCGTGTTATCTCAAGAAATGGGCCAGTCGATTGGTCGCCTCGTTCGTGCGATTTAACACCACTTGACTATTTTCTGTGGGGCTACGTTAAGTCATTGGTTTAGACCAACACGCCGACGACGTTGGAAGAGCTCAGAGCCAACATTGAACGCGAAATAGCCGCCATTTTGGCCAAAATGTGTGGCCGAGTCGTTGAAAATTGGGTCCAACGAATCGATCGCTGCAAACATTCCCGCGTTGGGCATATGAACGAAGTCGAATTCCATTCATAAAGGTTTTGATTGTCCTTCAAGCCGATAATAAAGTTTTTGAAATATCTCAAATGGTTTGCGTTTTATTTAAAAAAAAAGTTGTCAAGTCCTTATTGGAAAAACCTATATGTCTATGCTTCGCTGACTGTAAGCCTGTTTTTCCGAAAGACAAAGACCTTTAAAATACTTGCTTGTCGCCGCGTAAAGAACCTTAAATGAAGTGAAATTGCTTGATCACAGTAATCTAAGAAAGAACAAATGCAAAAGAAGCATCCCTGGCTCTCATCCATTCTCTAGCAAACCACTTTTGCTTTCTGACGCGGCTATTAATTCCCTCCTGTGTGCTTTGTGGGCCGGCTCTTTTTATGATTTCAGTTAGTAAATCAGGCTGGGAGGAGTATTACATTATCTCAGTCTAGTGTGCTCCGCATTTAAATTCTATAATCCACCTTTCCATGTCAACTTTGGTGATAGTCCTTATTGAGGCAGATTCCCTGAGTTAGAGAGAAATGATAGCAATGAAAGCATTCTCAAGAGGTATGTGGTCGCAGAAAGTTCACATTGCTACACTTTCGCTGATGGTTTAAAATTGGCTTCTTTTGAGGTTTCAGACATCGAAACACTAGTGTGTTCGTGCTAGTGTTTCATTAACACCAGCTCTTTGCTTTATTTTCCCAGGATAGTCACAAAAATTACAAGCACATCGCAAAATTGCTCTTCTATCGGCCACTGTTACGGCTGTGTTGTTACCCGTTTTCATCTTTTTTCTATACGAATCATGGTTTGTCAAGTAAGAATAGACCACATATTAAGGCATTGATCAATTTTTTTTGGCTATAGCACTCAGGGTTAGTCCTTACTCCTGTAGTAAGTTAAAATACTACAATGCCCCAAAGGTAGAAACATTTTTGGTCGTTCGTCAAAGATATTAGAAATTCTACCTCAACCTCTCTCCTATGACAAATGACATATATAATGTCAGCACTTTGGGCAAGGTCAATCTACTTGCTACGCACTTTGCAGCTCAACACTTTTAGATTGTGCTTTGCCTCCGCCTACATTTAAGTGCATCGAATGTTCAATGGGACGAATCCAATTTCGCACTCGTGTTGTAGCAAGAGTACTTAAAAATCTTAACATATACGAATCCTGTGAAGAGGTGCGCAAGCTTTTTCATCAATCCTACTCTTTAGAACTCTTTCCGAGCAAATGGAAAATAGCAGTTTTTTCAGCCTCCCCAAAAAGGGCGAATCTTCTTCTCTCTCCTCCTACAGAACAATTGCACTTACGCAATGATAAACCGTCAGCTCACGAAATATATGTATAGTACGGTTTTCGTAGCAACAGGTCTACTGATGATTTGATGGCATGTCTCACCAAAAAGTGGAATCAAAGCGTACATAAACCTGGTGGAAGCAAGATAGTTGCATTTAATATTTCTAAGGCATTTGATAGAGTTTGACATCGGGGTCTTATGTCGAAAATGCGTGCATTTGGGGTCGACAAACCTGTTCATCAATGGATTAAAACTTACCTTTCGGAAAGTTCAATTCAAGTTAACCTAGACGGTTTTAAGGGTGACATCCATAAAATAAATGTTGGTGTGCCCCAGGGCTCCGTTCTGTTACCGACACTAGTTTTAATTTTCATTAATGATCTCTTGTCTGCTACTTCTAATCCAATATATTCCTTTGCTGCTGACAGCACTCTCTGATTTTAATATTTGTTCCCGGACTTACTTCCCTGCTCTTCAACTGTAGAACGGGAACGGCAGCGTATGTTAAGCTCATTAAATTCCCATATTAACAGCATGACCAGTTGGGGAACTATCAACAGAGTGGAATTTAATGCTTCCAAAACACAATGCTGTCTGCTGTCGTTAAAGCGAAATTTAAACACCCAGCCATTATCCATGAATGGCACTTGCATCTTCGAAACCGAAAAACTTTCCATTCTCGGTATGTGTGTCAATGACAACTTACGTTGGAATGACCACAAATTCGATGTCGTCAAAAATGCTGCGAAATGTCTTGGTTTCCTCAAGCCTCAACATATAAGGCATTTATCAGCCCAAAATTGGAGTAGAATGCCTACATGTGGTCAGGTGCGCCTAAAGCATTTGTGCATCTGCTAGATAGGATTCAAAACCATGCGATGAAAATCATAAAATAGGCACCTTCGTTCGAACACCAACCTAATGTCCCTTGTCTCATTTTATTCTATCGCTATTCCCATCATCAGTGCTCCGTAGAAATCGTCAGTGGCATTCCACCTCTTCAAACTTTTAACCGTACCTTCTTCGGACGTACTCTAAAATATCTTGATTCCTTCCTAAGTTTTACAACTCGCTTATGGAATACCCCGCCGAGCTCTCAGTTTCCTAGTCGTTATAATTTGCGAACATTTAAGACCAATGTACATCGGTGCCTCTCTTTTGTTCAAAAGTACATTGTTTGCAAGTAATGAAACACAAACTTTTGAAAATGTTATACGTATTCAGTTGAAGCGGAGTGTAGATATAATTCAATTATTGATTCACATTCGCATAAATATTTTTCTTATTCACTGTACTGTGGCATTTCGTAAATTCTACTTGCAAATTCCTTACTGTAACTTACTCTTTGAATTCATCTCTTTGCATAATGTCATTCGATTAACTGTAAAATAACTGTCCAACTAATTTATTATTACGCTCTCTCACAATTTATACATTTATATATACATACATGCATAGATACATACATGTGACAAGCAACTGAAAGACATTGAATGTGTTCCGGCTACGAACAACTTGATCGCGAATACATTCGTTCGCTTGGATCTCGTTCACAGCCAGCACCACATCTATTGGATAAGTATCACTTAACAAACAGATATATTATAATTTTTATATTGTACAGCTTAACATTTGGATATAACCTGTTCGCCTTTTAACCATTCCTTTGATTTTCACCGTGGGTTAATTAATAAACACACCCATACGAGTACTCGGATTATACAAATGCAACCTTACTGCCACACAGATCTATGTGTATATAGGACAGATGCAATGACTATAGGGAGGTCAAGTATAAGGATATCATCTTTGGACCATCGAATCCTTGAACTGCTCAAAAAATGCATATTAGCTATAAAATTAAAGGATGATTTTTTGCTGTTTTCTATTTTTGACAGCTCACACGTGATTCGTGACATGTGTCAAAGTCACGGGTCTCAGTTAGCATTTGCCATTTCATCATGTAATGACTTACATCGCTTACAACGCTTACAAATTATTGAACTTTTTTATCAAAATACGTGCTCTGTGAAAAATGCTTTTCGCGCACTTCGACTACTTCACGGTCGTCATAATCGACCTACTACGCAATCAATTCAAGCCATAGTGACCAAATATCGCACCAATTTCATGCTTCAGGACATCAAGAAGCTTGCTCGTATACGTAGAGTACGTACAGAGGAAAATATTACTGCTGTGGCATATCGTAATGTTAATGAAGACCGTGATTTGTCCACTAGTTGCCGTTCGCAGCAACTGGGATTGTGTTACTCGACTATGTGGAAGCTTTTACACGAGGATCTTGGTCGAAAACCTTACAAAATATAGCTCGTGCTCGAAGTCAAACGACCTGCAACACCGTCGAATTTTCGGTGAGCGTTTCTCAGAAAGGCGGGAGGAAGATATGCTTTTTTTATCGACAAATTGTCTTCAGCGAGGAAGCCCCTTTCTGGTTGGATGGGTTTGTGAATTAACAAAACTGTCGTGTTCTTCAGGCAGCGCACCCGGAAAAATGCACGGTTTGATGCGGTTTATGGTCCGGCGGAATCATTGGCCAGAATTTTTTCACAGATTACTGTGAAAACAACATTACCTTCAATAGCGTCTGCTGTCGTTTAATAATTTCGAACTTTCTTTGCCCAAAACGTACGAGCTGAACCTGATTGACATGTGGTTCTAGTAAGACGGCATGACAATCGATGGACCAATTGAGAAATGGGTTCGGTGAGCAATTTACCTCTCGTTTTGGACTTGTGAACTGGCTCGATAGATCGTGCGATTTGACGGCTTTAGACTATTTCTTATGGACTAGACTATGTCAAATCACTTGTCTATGCCGATAAACCAGTGCTACACGTGGACTTTAAACGGTGTCGTAGTCAACATTTATTTGAAGGAATCTTTAAAAAGTAAATGGCAAGCATTGATTTATCTACTCAAATATAAATTGTATACATTTTTGCAATTTTCCTGTGTTTTTCTTGACAATTAAAAACCAAAAAACTAAAAAAAAAACACTCAGGGACCTCAAACAACCGGCCATTCGCAACTGTGTGAAGACCCTAATAACTTCAGAGACCTTTTGAGGCTCATTTCTACTGCGGATTTTAGCGCTTTTCAAGTAGTTACATAAGTATTAAAACAGGATATCCAATCCGATTGCGGAACTTCAGAAGCGAATCTCTTGATTATGCCTATGGTCAACACAACAACAATGGAACACATTACTGTGTCAAATCGGTTTTGATTGAATACATCGATTGGAAATATTCATATTTACGAGTATGACTCTAATAGAAATATCCTTACAATTGATCAAAATTCTTTTCACAAGATAAAGTCGGAACTCGTAACTGGTAATTTTCTTACAAACTAGTATATGTTGGTATATTTGAGTATTGAACACACAGCATAACGGTACGAAAGTAACTAACCAACCGTAGCAACACGCAACGCTATTAGAATTTACACTTATACTCTGACAAGTCATACAAATAGTGGCACTTAGCTGAAACATTAGAAGCGGAATACATTATATCACCCCTCTTTAAATCCAGCGATGCGTATCGTATCGTGATATCTGAATACGAATACTTATATCACTAAAAACCGTTTTAATCGTTTATTTAAATTAACATAAATTACACGGTGGTTTTTCTTCCAACAAACACTCACTTACCGTCAACCTAATGCACAGTACACATTCTCGTAAGTACGAGTATTTGGAAATAAAAACTTTCTTGGGTTAATATTGTAAGTTACATTGTCATATTATGTAAATGGCAGGTTCGAAATGTGGAGAGAGCGGGGTAATCCTTTAATGGGTTACTTACCTAGTGCGCTTCTGATACGGAATGACTCTCTTTCGGACAATATCGAAATTCTAAATATACGAGTACAGTCTGTTTCGTATTAGTAACTCACTCACTTTTGAGTTAGATTTTTAACTTCCAATAAAATTAGATATACCAAGCATTTTGACCGGGACGTCTTTTGAAATGAAAGGTTAAAAGATTTAGCGAGTTCCTTAGAAGCATGTATATAATTCAATGTTTATTTGCTATTTACATAATAGGTTAGGTTAGGTTAGGTTAGGTAAGACTGGCTGTTGGAAATACCAACCCACTTAGGCCTATTGGCCCATTGTGATGCCACGTGTATCTATGATCTTCTTACTACTGGAACCAGTTTGAGCTTATAATAAAGCGTAGGAGACTGTTAACGTCTAATTTTTCTAGATCGTTTAGGTCGTTGTAGAAGAAAGCTCCTAGATGAAGCTTCCTTCTCTGGGAGAGAGCTGGGCATGTGCAAAGTAGGTGGAGGATTGTCTCCTCCTCTTCCTCGTCCATGCAGCTTCTACAGAAAGCGCCAAGCCTTCTTGAGTGCTTGCCTATGAGGCAGTGTCCAGTAATAATACCTATTATGGCGCTGAGATGTTTCCTATCTAAAAGGATTAGACACTTAGAGCGACTCAGATCCAGCCTTGGCCAGATCTGTTTGGTCGCTAGACATGTTTGTCCAGCAGTCCACCTAACGTCTGTTCTTTTATTGGCACCCAGCTTTAGTGCTAGTTTGCATGTAGCGATTGGTATACCTATACTACCTTTGTCCGCTAGGATAGGTAGAGTGGTTCCAATTTTGGCGAATTCATCGGCTCTGCAGTTCCCTGGAATGGTGAATGTAGAACTGCTCTGCCATCTCCATGAGAGATGATCGGCATTCAAGAGCGGTTTTAATGAGACCGAGTCCAGAGACTTGATGGCGGCCTGACTATCCGAAAATATGCGGATATCCTTTGCAGATATCACGTTTTTCTTCAGCCAGGACAGAGCTTCTTTAATCGCCAAAATTTCCGCCTGGAACACGCTACAGTGATTTGGAAGGCGGAAAGAGAGGCCTAGATTTAGCTTATCTGAGAAAACACAGCCACCAACTCCGCTATCGGATTTAGATCCATCTGTATAGAGATGGATTGACTTGTCCTCCATGAAAGCATCCTCCTCCCAGAATGATCTAGAGGGGAAGCTTACATGGAACTATTTGTCAAACCAAAGTTTAGGTATGGTGTAATCGATGTTCTCTGTGAGGATTCCTAATGTATTAAGAATATTGGCGTGGCCAAATGAATTATTTGTCCACTGTTTAGTCGCTTTAAGGCGAATAGCTGCAGTCGCAGCTACTTGCTTGCTACAAATGTCGAGGGGTGCCAAGTGAAGCAGAATATCTAATGCCGCAGAGGAGGTAGACCGCAAGGCTCCGCTTGTGCATAGACATGCTGTTCTTTGGACTCAGCTTAGTTCAATGCGGTTGACTGCATTTTCCAAGGCCGTCCACCAGACAACCGCCCCGTAAGTAAGTATCGGTCTTATGACCGAGATGTATAGCCAGTGGGTTATGCGAGGTTGAAGGCCCCATTTGTTCCCAATGGCTTTCTTGCAAGAGAATAAAGCTATTGTAGCTTTATTGACTCTTTCTTGAATGTTACGTTTCCAGTTTATTTTCCTGTCAAAAATGAGACCCAGATATTTTGCTGCATCGGAGAAAACTAAACTGGTACCGTTTATTGAAGGAGGGTCTATGATTGGAATTTTATATTTCCTAGAAAAGAGGACAAGATCAGTTTTATGGGGGTTTATTCCCAATCCACAGCGATCTGCCCAGCGGGTTAATCTATTGAGATTTACTTGGAGGAGTTCTTTAATGGTATTAAGATGTTTTCCTGAGACGGTTATGGCAACGTCATCTGCATAGGCAATCACTCTGCTATCACCCGCTTCCAGGTATATCAGTAGTTCGTTAACCACTAAGTTCCAAAGAAGGGGGGAGGGGACACCGCCTTGCGGCGTACCCCTACTGACATATCTTTTAGCAGAAGTCTCACCCAGTTTGGAGTTGATTATCATGCTTTTTAGCATTAGACCGATCAACTCCCCAAGTGAGTCGTCTACCTGCGGAGTTGACAGCGCAGTCGTGATTGCGGATGTGTTGACGTTGTTAAAGGCGCCCTCTATGTCTAGGAAAGCAACCATTGTGTACTCCTTATATTGTAGGGATCGTTCGATGTGGCTAGTCAGAGAGTGCAGAGCCGACTTTCCTTTACAGTAGGCATGTTAAGCCGTAGACAGAAGTCTTGGATCAACTTTAGCTCGAGTATGGATATCAATCAGTCGTTCTAAAGTTTTCAGAAGGAATGATGATAGACTTATAGGTCTGAGTTCCTTTGGGACTACATGAGAACTTTTTCCAGCTTTGGGAATGAATACTACATTGACTTCTCTCCGTAACAGTGGAATGTGGATAAGTTCTACACAGCTCCTCATAATATTTTCCAACACTGGTAGAATAATATCTGTAGCTCGGCAGGTATTATACCGTCCGGACCAGCAGACTTGCATGGTTTGAAGCCATGTAGCGCCCAGAGCAGTTTGTCTCTCTTAATCAGATCATGAATTTTGGTCACGGTTGCAGTAGGCCTGTTATTTTTTTTTTATTATTTTTTTTTTTTTTGATTCATTATTCTCTATCACAATGGTATTAGTAATTCCAGATATAAACGTAAGCTAACAATAATATAAAGAACAGTTAGTGGCATTCGATATTATAAAAGAATAGTGATAATGCCACTTCAAATAGTTATTTATGTTGTGAGGTGGACAGATTAAAAAAGAAAACTAAAATTCAAACCAAAGAGACCAAAAAAGAAAAATTACTATAGGATGCAAAAACAAGCGAATGCATACATAGAAAAATAAAAGATTTGAACAATTTACATAAATATTACACAGTATAGCGAACCAAAATTTCAATTTCATCATGATCGAAATCAAGAAGCCACAGTTTTACTTTGTTTAAGAAGGCGAATAAAGATCTAATGGATCGTATTTCTGCAGGGAGACTGTTAAACAATTTACATGATAAAACACTGTACGAGTTCCTGAATTTAGTGGTACGAAAGGCAGCGATACGAGTTATAGAAAGTAGATTCCTACGCAAGCTATAAACATCAGAGATTGGACTCTGCATGTAGCCGCATCTCATATAGAAAATTTTTGTTTGGGCTGCTACTGGCCGCGAGTTGGGACCTACCTGGAAAGTGGGTGTCCAGAAGCAGGTTGAGTGATTCATCACTTGAGGTTGTCCAAGAGCCATCGGTTTTTTGCAAACAGCTAGGCATCATAGGATTTGTGGAGAGGATTTTTCTTAGCCGCGATGCCTCAGAGGTTTCTGTAATTTTGCCTGATTGAGAGCCAGAGTAAATTCCCTCACTTTTATGTCAAGCTCATTGGTGTCACTCGGGGGACTTGATAGTGCAGAGGATAACGTTTTTGACAGTATTCCTCTGTATTTTGGCCAATCAGTTTTCCGACAATTCCGGAAAGCTGGTTGGCTGGAGGGAGCATCACTCAGACTGAATTGGATGTATCTATGGTCTGAAAAGGAGTGTTCAGACGATACCATCCAGTTTGTTAGCCTTTGGGTGATGCTGTTGGAGACAAGAGTAATATCTAACACTTCTTGTCGGTTTCTAGTTATAAAAGTGGGCTCATTGCCAATATTGCAAATTAAGAGGTTAGTACTTAAAATATAGTCTAAAAGTGACTCACCTCTATCATTGATGTCGGTACTGCCCCATACCGTGTGATGTGCGTTAGCGTCGCATCCGATTATGAGGCCAGTTTTTGCCTTCCAGCTTCCAGTACCACCCTTTCTAGGTTATCACCAGGGAGAGGGTACACTTGGTCGTGCCCAAGGTAAGCCGATGCCGGCCAGTAGGAGCCTTTGGCAGTCTCTAGTCTGGCAAAAGTTAAGTCGGGGTCACTGAGGTTGGGAAGTAGAAATACATTAAGGCTACGTTTCACTAATATACAAATTCTAATCTTACCTTTGTCTATTGTATAGAGCGGAGCGTATGTGGGTGTCCTAAGTCCACGAACCACGCCTATTTGTAGTTTTATTTTCGTGGCAAAATCCATTTTGACAGTATTTTCGCGTATATAACTTTCAATTCTATCTACCACGAGGAGTTCATTCAGGTTTCTTGGTTCGAATGAATCTTGATATTCAGTAGAAAGTTCTTCTGTTACAATAATTGAAATAAAATGTCCTTTCTGGTAATGTTTGTTCCCTTCAGTTTTTTGTACAGAATTCAAGCATTACTAGGTGGGGTGAAAAGTAACCTCCTTGGGAATGAAAATAAATTTTTTTTAAAATGTTTTTTTATTTTATTCAATATAGTCCCCTTTTAGCTTGATACACTTATTCCAGCGATTTTCAAACTTCTTGATTTCGTCCGAAAAGTAATTTTCCGGAAGGTCTGCAAAATACTCCTCCGTGGCATCGATGATTTCCACGCGTGAGCTGAATTTTTTATTGATGAGCCATCTTTTGAGGTTTGGGAAGAGATAATAGTCCGAGGGAGCCAAATCGGGTGAATACGGTGGATGCGACAGCAATTGAAGCCGTAAGTCATTGATTTTAGCCGTGGCTGCGATGCTCTTGTGCGCCGACGAATTGTCTTGCAAAATCAAATTTTTTTTCGCTTCATGTAAGGCCGTTTTGCAGCGATTTCAGCCTTCAATCGCTCCAATAATACTCGCTGTTGATGGTTTTTCCTTTTTCGAGGTAGTCCACGAAGAGTATGCCATGACAATCAAAGAAAACCAACGCCATAACCTTTAGGACCCATCGAGCCTCCCTCGGCCGCTTCGGAGCACTCGTGCGGGCTTCAGTCCATTGCCGCGCACTCATTCTGTTCTCTGGTGTGTAATAGTGGATCCAAGTTTCATCAACAGTTACCAATCGATGCCAAAAATCCGCCCGATTCCGCATCAGTAAGTGCAAACACTCTTTCGAAGTGCTCTCGCGTTCGTGTTTTTGGTCAGGAGTGAGCATGTGCGGCACCCAGCGGCAGGATAACTTTTTCATATGCAGAATATTGTCCAAAATATGGCGTGTGCGCTCAGTACTAATCTTTGTGATATCTGCTAGCTCGCACACCTTCACTTTCCGGTCAGCCAACACCATTTCATGTATTTTTTTGACATTGTCCTCTGTAACCGCATTGGAGGGCCGCCACGAAACTCTCGAAACCAACATTTGACTGTGTAATCTGATGGAGCATTAGCCCCATAATATTTATCCAACTTTTCTTTTGTCTCCTTCGCCGTTTTGCCTCTCAAAAAATAATGTTTTATGAGAGAACGAACATCGTTTTTGTCCATATTCAACATGATGACAAACACGTCAACAACAATCAGCTGTCAAAAAAAAACTAAAGACAGTATCGCACTGATATTTGGCATGTCTGCCTAAATATGAACGGACTTCAAGGCACCAAGACATTTTTTGCAGTAGCAGCGCATTCTGGCGGTCAAGGAGGTTACTTTTCACCCCACCTAGTAATTCCAGCTATGTCGACGATATTAATTCAGCCCATCTATAAAGACTACGAAACTAACGTGATTGTAAACAATATCATATTTATGAAATAAATAGTAACTTACTTACTACTTACTACCACAAAATATATTTCACAGATAGCTATATAAAAATTCAAAAGTAACAGAGACTCGCATTTATTCAATTTGGCTCGTTTTTTAGAAATTTTTTTTTCGCACTATTTTCTGCCACTTTTTAATACTTGATCCATAATCCCTTATTTTTTATAACACTCCTCATCCTTTTTGTCATACTTTTCACTAGTGTTTCGATCTGTTCATGGGAAATATAGGACCACTGCTCTTGTACTCTCTCTCACAAAAATTAAAATTTAAAAAAATGAAACTTAACAGCAACAAATATCCGAAAAAGATAGCTGAAAGTGAAAAAAAGGAAGACGGCTTACATACCAGTGCATTTTCATCCTCTTACGCTCTTTGCGCCTGTGGCCGTTGAACAACTGTTTTGAATAGCACTATACAATGAAACAGTATAGTGCTATTCAAAACACGGCCTGGAAATTGGTGATTCAAAATCTCCATCATTGCCCGACGTACAACTTGCGGCAAAAAGAACTCGTTTTTACATCTGTCTGTAGCGCTCAGCAGTTACGGTTACGATCGTGACGTCTGCGTCCTTAAAAAAATAAGGGCCAATCACTTTTTCACTGCAAATGCTACAGCAAACAGTCATTTTGAGCGAATGCAAAGGCTCTTCGTGTATTTAATGTGGATTCTCCGTGCCGCAGAAACGCAAACTTTGCTTATTCACATGACCACTTAAGTGGAAATGGGCTTCGTCGCTTCGTCGAGGATACGAAATCATCCTCTTCTTGCACCAGGTTTAACAGAGCATGGGAGTAAGTTAACCTCACTTGACGGTCAGCAGGCAGGAATTTGTGACCGGTTGGCACTTTATAAGGGAACACTTTCAGGTCTTACACCAAAACTCGACGTAATGAATATCTTCTGATGCCAAATTGTGAGCATCGTCCTCAGCCACAGTAGTGATATTCTCGGTCGAATGAGAAATACGGGGCCGGCTGATATCTCTAATGGACCCCGTTTGCACAAGACGTTCAGCCAAACGCTTAATTGTTCGTTCACATGGTGCAGAACGACGAAATTTACGCTGAAAATTAGTCAAATAAGCAGTAACAATAATTCCGCGTTCTTCAGGTGTGTATCGCTCAACTAAATTTGCTTATTGCTTATTGTCAACTAAATCTCTATCTGTCTACGACATAAATGTCAAAGCACAATGACACTTGATGCGACTTTCAGCGACTTTCGAATCATATCAGACCAGGCCGCCTTTGTTATAGCTGGAATGGTTCCCGTCGACATTCTTGCAGACGAAATGTTGAGATAATGATGCCAATGGAATCAAGAGGATCAAAATTGAAAAAAAAAGGCAGCTGCATTAGCTAAGTGGCAAGCTCGCTGAGGTAATACAACGAAAGGCAGATGGCCATATAAACTTATACCGACAATCCATGACTGGGTAGAACGTAAACATGAAGACTGCAAATACAAACTTACGCAGTTCCTGTCTGACTGCGGTGATTATCGAAAGTATCTCCACCGTTTTGGGCACGGCAGCTCACCATCTTGGCCTGAGTTCCAAAATGAAGATACGGAGTATTTTTACAGTCAGTATTTTATTGCCCACGATTCAGGGACTACATATAGGACTACACTACCCAGTCCGTTGCTTCGGAGAATTGGGCGGAAATAAATAGTTTTATAACAATTCTACAAAATGAGCTACGGAGAATAGAAAGGCTAAGAAAAAGCAAAAGCAGAAGGCGCAGAAGCAGGTGACACAACAGGAAAAATTTTTTCGTAAAATTGACGTGCACTCAGAAATAAAGTGAATATTGTTATTAGATGGGTCTTACAGCAGCATCTTTCTTATAACAACCTGCCATCAGCTCACATTTAACAAAAACAAAAAGCTCCAACTGGTCTCGGTTAATCTTTTTATTAGAAACTCTTTGCGCCTCTATTAATAGAGTAACCTGACGACATCCATCATCACCTACACGCACCCAATCCACCTATGCTGACTCCCTATAGAAGTGAAATCCACTTCCTGTTTAAAATTACTCAAAATGGTCATTCCCTAAAAAAAATCTGAAACAAAAGGGTCATTGCACGGTCTTAGTCTCAGTTCAGCTCTGGTCATTTGGCAAAAAAAAAACAACAACAAAACGCCTTCCCAATTCTCAATTAGCTTCCGGGTATCACTCGGTCATCCTTAAGTGATCTCTACTTGGAAACTAAAAAAAAAACACAAAACTGAGAAAATTTCAGTATTTCAGTATTTATAGCTTCAAGTAATGATTGCTTTGGCTTTCTATCTTAGTCTATCAATAGATACCGCCTTCCTAGTTGCCCATCAACCCTTTCAATCTCCGCTTGCATCCAACCACCATACTTTAGTCTTTGGCTGTCAGTTGTCGGTCGTCGCCCGAAATGATGAAAATTCCAAGTTTAATTGTCTTCGTGCTCGTTTGAGTTTGCTCCATCATCGTTGTTCCTTCAATAAAGAAGAAGAAGAATAAGAGGCTCTGCCATGATGAGCTCTAAACATATATACCATGGAGCGCTACACTGTGACCAGCTCTTGTGGTAGGCGCACACTATTTACAATGTTTTCCTATTTTGTAGTTTTTTTTTTTGTATCTTTAATTTACTTTGGCTCGTAAAATGCGTCCCGTGCGTCATTAACGTTTGCTGGAAATTCCATCGACAAAAAAAAAAAACACCAAACAACAACGAGGAGCAATGACTGCACGAATATGTAGGTACATGCGTGGCCTAACGAGGCCTAAAGTACGAGTATTCCCAGCTCATCACGGTTTCGGTTTTATTTCAAAAGCCCAACGTGTATCTTGAGCGTGAATTTTCATTTTTCCATTTTCATGTTAGCAATTTGGGAACTTGAATACTTGGGGATAAACCCCCCCCCACACCCACACCTCACCAAAACTAAAAAACCCTCTTCTAAGTGTGGGTCGTCGTAGAATTGACACACCTCTGTCGAAGTGGTGTGTATTACCACGAGGTAATGGTGGGGGGTGGAGGAGGTGTGGCTGTGGGCTGTGGGAATAAGTCGGCTTTATGTTTTTATTACTCTGCCAACCAAGTAGTGGTCATATCGGTGGAAGGAGAAGAGACGACTCTAAGTAATTATGAGGTTAACCTGAAGAACGTTAAAGAACGCAACTCGTTTCCACCGCACCATGACGACTGTCAATATTGAATGTTTTTTTTGAAATTCTTTTACTGCACTAAGGGAAAATAGTTTTGGTACGCAGTTTGCCCTCCCACCCTCTCTGAATTTTTCATTATCCAGCGGATAATCGGTTTTTAATTAATACGCCGATCACATCGTTGAAGGGGGGTATACTTACATACGTACTCGTATATCGCGTGCGTGTTACGGCGATTGAGTCTTTGAGACAAACCGATGGTTTCCGAACGGTTGGTCGAATTGATTTCATTGGTTTATGAGGGAAGACGTGCTTTCATTCGGGCTCCATACTTCTCAGATGGTGTATGAGAACACGACAGGTATCCTATGTGATGACATGCGAGGAGAAAGCCACACAATACGCACGGTGGTATTGTCACATCGTAAATTTATCGACGATGGCTCTATTCGAATGAATTGAGTTCCGGTGTTTGACGAATGCGTTTTGATGGAACCCATAGATACGAGTCCACGCACAGTGAGACACTAGAGTAGGTGAAGAAAGAAATTCTGAGAAAAAAAAAAACAAAAACATTTGTTTGGAACTTGTGGGTGACGGTTTTTGAGGGCAGCGTAATCGACATATGATAAATGGATTCGGTGGCATTGACTGTAATGAGTTCAATTATTCGAGTAATTAGCTTAGATTGTTTCCGGACCGGAAAGTTCGTTACGTTAAAAGGCACAGGTTGATGTGGAAATTTTTGTGATGGCATCTGTATGTTCGTGGGAACATTACAAAGAATTCTTGGGAGAACTAAAGTCGCCTACTACACTGTTCTGCTTGAAGATATGACATAAAGAATTACATCATCTTTGGATGAAGACTTACAAAACTTGAAAACAGTTCTAAAATGTTTTAAAGCTCCAAGTGTGGTCTTGAGAAACACAGATACAGATACAAACGAACGGTTGCTGCATTTCTATGAAAGTATTGTTGAAAACATCGGGTTAAATCCAACCTCCTAAGTCCTTGAGCAATAGAAGGCTGTCGACAACAGATGTCATACCTTCTTACTTATGTCCTGTTTAGCTTTGTGGATTATATGCCCCGTATTATGCCTACACACTATCATATGCAGTTTTATGTAATTTGTCATAGTTCTTTCCAGCCCTTCTTAGATGCAGTGATTCTTCTTCGACTCCGCCATTTGTTTCTCGTTCGATTAAGTATCCTTCTAGTGGATACTAATGCATTGTATGGAACTATCGCCTTACCGTCGTTGAACTTCTGTACTTACATGTACTCGTATCTGCTAAAGCTGTTCGATGGAATATGGTCAGCCCAGAAAATTCTTATGCGTCACCCATGTACCAGCATGGATTTAACTTCAGAGCGGAACAACTTATACAACCACTCAAAAGTTTGGGGTCAAAGAATATTTGACAATTTGAATCGAAATAACTGTTAAACGACCAAAGATGTTTTAAAAAAATTTTTTTTGTTTATTATTTATCAGCGCTTTTTGATCACCGCTTCACAAATTCTAGGTATGCTTTCAAGTAATTTGTTTAAGGTTTCACATGGCAGTGATTCTCATTTTGTTTGTAAGAGTGCTTTTAATTTTCTTGTACTTTCCTATCGAGTTCGTCCCTTAGAAGCCCTGTTGGGTAAAGGTCTGGGGATTGAGCCGGCCATATTATATTTTGAACTATTTTTCGTTGCTCTTGGGATTTAACGTACCCCTTACAAAGTTTTCAGGAATGTTTGGGGTCGTTAGCTTGGTGGAGTTAAAAGTTATCTTCAATCAAATGTGTCGATTTTTAGCATACCTCCAATTCCTTTATAATAGAACGATCCCCAGACCATAACTAAACCGCCTCCATACTTCACAGTTGAAACCACACATTGATGAGCCATCGGTCCATCCATCTTCCACATTTGAATGGTCCAATCTTTATGCTGACCAGCCCACTCAATCTAGCAGTTTTTTGCGATTTTACGGTCGTCGGATGGGTTTTCGGGCAGCAATTCGACCTTTAAGTACTGCCGCAACTAAACGGCGTTTTTCGGTGCTAACAGACAGCAGGATTTCTCTATTGTCATTGACTTCCGCTCGGATTTCAGGTGCTGTAAGCCAACGATTCCTCTTAGAAATAACTCTAACATTTAAATCCACTGAATTTGTTGTGACTTCCCGTGTCATGAATGGTTATTTTGTTCTCGTTATTGCATGGGTATCCTCCTAATGGTTGCGTAATAATTATGATATAAATGATTATAATTATAAGATTCCTCTAGTTATGAATATAAAGATATTCTATTGCGAATATGCGCGAAATATATATAATTTTTCTTTTCTTCTCTTTTTTTTCGATCATGATTTGCGGACAAGGGCATTGGCTGATTTGGAGCTTAGAATTCCCACTGCGTTGCTGTGTCAGTGCCGTCTTCAACCAATTTAAATGCACCATTTTTAGTTGCACCCAAATACTTTCCATCCAGTGTTCGAATGCAAATTCTTGTTGGTTCTCTAAGCTCTAAGTAGAAACCATCGACAGGAATGTCTGAATCAACTGAAATGCCATCGCCGTCGATTCTCCAATGTTTGCCACTGTGCGCTTTAAGATGCATGAGCCCTTTTTGGGCTCGTTCAACGAGAATTGTCTCATATATTGCCTTGTTGCATTCGAGTTTCAGATTTCCGGGTGTTCTGTACCCTACAAAACCTTGTTCGCATTTCAGTACTAAGATTGGCCTATTGATAAGATAAAAGTAAAATTTCGTAATCTCCTCGATGGTTTCTGAGGTTGCAAACAAGTGGCCGGAACGTGGTACCCCATTCTTTGAAATGTTTAACCGTAGAGCAAGCTCCATTGTACGAAATATTTAATTTCCTTGAAAATTAAATGGGAAAAGGAATAGATCCAAACAGCCAACCATGGGGCACTCCCAAATTACGAAATTGGATTTCGCTCTTCATTGCATCAATCTTAGCACAATTGACATCGATTTGAGAGGTAAGATCTGAACTAAACGATTGGCCTACAACTGCTCATATCAGCTGCTGACTCATTTTTGAACAACGGAACAACATCCGCGCGTTTGAGTACATCAGGAAATACTTCTGACAAAAAGCTACTGTTAAATAGCTGCTAGTATATCGACTGATATGTGCAAACGCACCAACCGACGATACTGAAGACCCTAGCAAGGAGGAGTTTTATGACCTCCTGGATGGAGCCTACGGAGACTGTCCGGAATATGATGTTAAGATTGTGCTCGGGAACTCCAATGCAAAAGTTCGAAAAGAAAATAAGCAACATTTTTGGCATGTTAATTGGTAAGCACGGAATCCACGAAGAAAGAACAGGCTAATCGACAGCTCGTAATACAGTGATAAGTAGAACTAGTTTCCAAAGCTAAGGTACCACACAGCAACCTGGCGCTCACAAGACTGTCGAACCGCCAACCAAATTTACCATATGCTAATCGATGCAAGGCACACAGCCAACACATGCGCATATTCCGAGGGGCAAACATCAATCCTGCCATTTTCTTGTTGCGGCTAAATGTCCAACGAGAAGAAGCTGTGAACTGCCCAGAAGAAGAAATTCGACATTGGAAGCCTAAGCACATCTGGAGTAACCAGAGAGCGCCTGAGTGAAAAACTCTCCACTGTGCAGTCATCCAGGTAGCCGAAACCTCTGTAGGGTACCAGCCACCCCAGAGAAAGAGCCCGTGGTATGATGTGGAATGCGTATACCGGAAAAAGGTGACAGAAGATGCACATAAGAAAAAGCCGCAGAGCAAAACAAGGGCAGCGAGGGAAGAGTATCGAGCCAGGAGAGGAGAAGAGATGAAGATCCTGCCTGCGCAGTCTCCCAGCTCAAGGAGATTGAAGAATCACGTGATCGAAACAACATCCGAAGATTTTACAAGAAGGCCAAGCAACTGGCGCATAGCTTCAGGATCGGAACTCAGGTTCTCCGAAACTGCCAAGGAAACCTAGTCACCGAATGCAACACACTAATCGGCACGTACCATCGAACTATGTATTTCACCGGATTTCGGCAAGGAGATGCGCTATCATGTAACTTCTTCAATCTCGCATATACGCTTCGATACGTAGAATAGGGTTTTCACAGAAAGGGGACCATACCTGGCTAGCATATTCGAGAAGTGGCCAAAAAATGTGATGTATAGGGATTTTGTGTAGTGAAGCCAAGCTCAGAGTTAAGCTCTGTTAATTAAGGAATCAATTTGGATGCGGAAATTGAAATTAGTATCACAGATAGCATTTAAGTGACCAAAACTACAACTTCGGTTGGAATCTAAGTTATTTATTTGCGCCGCAGTTCATTATTAAGTTAAACACGTCTGCTTAGCTTATCCCGTCCAGTTGCAAATGGTATGTGGCCAAATCGGAGATGTTTCCTAATAGTGACGACATAAACCAACACGAATTATGGGACGAATTATTGCTATAACAAGCACATGGTCTCCTCACCTCAATATAACTCGTACACAAGGGGACATGGTGGTTTCCGGATCACGAAACGCTAAATCGAATTGGTAACATTGCGATAGACGTAAGGCATGCCTCCAATATTCTGGATATCCGAACGTTCCGGGCAGCTAACATTGACTCGGTGATCCTTGTTGCAGCCAAGGTGCGAATGCTGATTTCCCAAGCAAGAAAAAAAATAATAACTACTGTGAGAAGATATAACGTAGAAAAGCCGCAATCGAAAAATACCGCCAGAATCTTCGCCGAACGCGTATCCCAAAATATCTCAAAAACTTATATGCCGCCAGCACCAAGTACCAAAGACCAGTGGCAACGTTGCCAACGTGTGATCAGAGACGCCGCAACTGATTCACTCGACCACCACCAAGAAATCGCAAGTTTGATAAAGATTACCAGCACATGCTGCTAAACAAGAAGTGTTCAAAGCGGCGCGCTGCAACGAAGGACGAGAGTTCGACGGGAACAATATCGGCTTCTCAAAAAAAAAAAAAAAACAGGGTACGAGAAGCGCTCTCCCGATATGGAGAGGATGTACTACAGGAATAAAGTATGGAAGCTTTACCAACAGGTGAAAAGAACGTGCCATCCAGAAGCCTGTAGAGATGAAAAAAGAAACCTTGTAGTAGAGTCACAGTCAGTGTTGAGAATATGGAAACACTTGTCATGCAGTCTCTATAACGGAGAAGAAGCCCAACCAAAATGAAATCCGGATAGCAATATCTAAGCTGAGATCCAACAAGTGAGCTAGACGCCATACTGGCCCACGTATTCAAAGCTGCTGGAAATGACTTTGTGGAGAGCCTGCACCAACACATTTCTCAGATCTGGTGAGAGAAGAGTGCCTGATGAATGGAATCTCAGTATAGTTTGCCCGATCCAAAAAAAATTAGACCCCCTCAACTGCGCCCACTGTACAGGTATAAATCTCCTAAACATCGCATACAAGATCTTATCTGCCATATTATGTCGACGTCTGAAATGCTTTGCCAACAACCTGATAGGTCCCTATAAGTGCGGTTTCAGACCAGGAAAGTCCACCATCGACCAAATTTCCATACTCCGTCAGATCCTGGGAAAAACTCAAGAAGTCCAAATCGATACCCACCATCTTTTCATCGATTTTAAGGCCGCATACTCGCTATATAGAGCCACGTCTTGCTTTGGTCTCCCTGCCAAACTCGTCCATTTGTGCAGAATGACGACTAAGAACGTTCGAAACGATGTGCGACTACTAGCGTACGCCGATGATATCGACATCATAGTGAGAACTCTTCGAGCTGTCACCACTGGTATTGAAACGGAAGCTGCAAAATTGGGTTTAGCGGTAAATGAAGGCAAAACCAAGTATATGCTGTCAACAAGAAGAGACACACAACATCTACGAATTGGACAGAACGTCATAATCGACAGCTATAATTTCGAGGTAGTAAGGGAAAGTCCTCTACCTTGGCTGTGCTATACTCGTAAATTCTGAAAAAGAACGCCTATGTAAGCTGAAATAAAGCGAAGAATCACTCTTGCCAATCGCTCTTTCCTTGGGCTAAAGAAGGCAATTGAATGGTAAGGCCCTATCCCGAAAAACTAAGGAGACTCCTTCATCATCCCAGTCCTACTTTATGGCGCTAAAGCATTGACTCTATCGAAAGCGGATGAAGATACCCTCAGTTGGTTCGAAAATATTTAACGACGAACTATATGAACTATACGAGCTGTACAGCCATAACGACCTAGTCAGAAACACAGTTTTTAAGTCGCCTGAGATAGCTAAAACATGGAGAGCGAGCGGACATCAATGCTCCGGCCCGGAGAGTCTTTGAATATAACCCGGAGAGTCAAAGAGATTGAGTAAGTCCTCACTTTAGGTGGCGCGCACAAGTGAAAGGGGGCCTCATCCGACTTAGAGTTCGCAACTGGTGATAGTTAGCTGAATGCCGGACTAACAAGAGGGGTTTGTTAGTTGAGGCCCAGGTTCACACCCGAATTGAATCGTTTCATATTCTCATTTTAGAAAAGCTCACCTCAATAGACTACGTCTTATATGGCAACATCTTAATTCATTTAAAGATATGATTGCCTGGGTCCTAAGCCTAATATTTTTTTTTAATAGAAAATGATATATGGCATGATACATATTTCCAGTTACAACACGGATAAAGTAATAGAATGTACAATTTGGGGCACGGCAATTCATCGAAGTGCCTGGATGCCATATAAGCGGAACTTCCCTCAAACATCATGGTAAAGCCAATTCAACTCAATCAATCAATAGTGGGTGGTAGGGTGCTCGTACTTTCATATTTTCCTGTCAAATCTGCTCTCATACCGTTTATTGGTTTCTTCAGATTTATTTCCGCTCTTTAGCGTCACAACAGACCCAGGCAGGTAAACCAAATGCCAAACTGAGGCGTCACATTTATTACGAATTTCTTCTTGCATTCCATCAACTTTTATGGCAGCGGATTCATAAAACAATTTTACGAGGACTATTCCCCCCAAATAGGGAAACCACTACCTGTTATCTGAACCCATACCTGTGCATTGTGCAATTTAGCTTAGGTGTGTGCCTTATCAATGCGCCATGAGCCCGGGAGTTGGCATAAACTTGGGAAATTATTAAAAACCATAATGCTGGTCCTAAAGTTCGTTTTTTCTTCTTTTTTTTTTTGCAGAGTGGGAGGAAATCCTTTTCCTCATCAAAAAACCAAGCCCGGAAGTATCCACAAGGCAAACGTTCTATCACGGATAACGTGTGTGCAGTTACAGGTTTGTAATCCTCGGTTTTCATCACGTTCGTATAAATCGGTTGGTGGCAGGCAGGTGATTGTGGTGGCGGTGGTGGTGGCCTATAAAGCTGTCATATCCGTGAATGGTTTAATTCTAAGAAAACACTTCAACCTCAACCTCAACCACACCCATTCAAGTAGTCAAAGTCATACACAGGCAAGCACCAGACCAATGAGCTAACAATCATTATGTCAGACGGCAGACAGTATGCACTTTACGAGAATCTGGCGCAAGGTTAGGCCGGTGACTGAGTAGCGTAAGCCGGAACTTGCTCCTAGTCAGACTTTTGTGTATTTCATCTACACAAGATGCAGATAGTGACCGAATCTCCTACATAGATACAAAGTATGAGTGGAGATTGAATAAACACATACTCGAATGAGGAATGACAACAGCAACGCCACTATCCAGAGACACAAACTGTGATGCAATCTAATATGAAAGTGGACGTTATGCGGATGTATTGTAGAATAAATATGTACGAGTACATACATATGTATGTTTACATATTTCTAAAAACTTTTTCTTCTTCCTGAATATACATGTCTACGTACGGCTATCCGTACAGATGTCCCAGCTATTTGTGTAGAAAGTGGAACGAACGTCTACCCAACCAACAGAAGTGTACTTCTATCATATATGTACATAACTAGGAGTGATGTGTACATTTTGACAGACACTTTGACATCGTGATGAGCTTAAGAAGTGGATTGTGGTATGCCATTAATGTCCTAGATTGAAGTGCTGATACTGATGGCCTAGGATCGAATACCTCGACGTGCAACTTTGTAATACTCGTATCTCTACCGTTGTCCAAGTCTGTAAGTTTTTACTGAAAGTGAATACATGGGTAACATGACAAAGTGTTGACAGCTGGCCACCTCGCGTAAATCAATTTGATGAATTGCCTGAAATTGACAACTTAATTGCTCATAAAGGCAAAGACAAACGTCAGGCCTACTCAAAACCTTTGCAAGATCCAAAAGGCTACTGAAGTCATGTTGGACGAAAGGTATCAATCGAATGGATTTCTAAAAGTTGCTGTCAACTGTAATTCAAGGTTTCACAGAGAATCTACAATATCAATCGTCAATCGATGCTGGTCTGGCCTTAATGAACGCACATATATTTCAGTGCCTGTCAATGTGATGAGCTATCACATTAATGCAACAAAATAAGTTTCGCTGGTGATGCATAAAATGGTTAAACTAAAAAGAGAGATGTCTGATACAGAAAAGCTCGTAGACCAGACAAGAACGATAGGAAGAAAAATTTAAATAAAACAACAACGGTGTGAGATGGATTGATTCTGGCTTTGTTGTTCGACAGCACGTGGTCTGTTTCGAGTCCTAACATTACATGAACAAAGCCGAGATTCGTTCGCCTTAAAACGTTTACTGGGGTCGTCAACATTATATCCGTCCGTATCTGAGGCTGATATGTTTTCTTCGCCCTCTCAGTGATAAAGTTACCCTATGCACAAGCTTCAACTTGGAAGACCAAGTGTACGACTAGGTTGTGAGAGCCTCCATCTGTCTATTGAAGTTTCTTGCACTACAATCTCTATTCCACGGCCCTGACATAAACATGGAGCTCCCTTTAGACTTCGAAAAAGCTCAATAGAAAAGTGTGTACTAAATTGCTTAAACTGATTAGAGCCCTGGAAGCCGCCAAACCATATATGGGACTTCTCGGCCACTGTCCTGATAAGGCAGAAATTCCGTAGTGCACTACCCTCTTGTCACGCCAAATGATGTCCTGCTGGGGTTGAGTACCCTAACTTAAGTAAGAAATGTACTAGGCACGCAGGCTAAACCCTTATGTATCGACGCCTGTATCTCATACAACTGTGGACTATCATTGAACACCCGAAAAAGCCCTCCACAAAATTGAAAAAAGGAGGCAAAGCTTGCACACAGCTATCTAGAATGAATATGCTAGACAAGAATTAAAGGAAAATTTTTGATAAGGAATTCGATTTATGTATGATGGGGTCTCCTTAATTAATATTTACAATCATTGTTGAAGGCAGAACCCTGCAGGACGTTCGCTATTTTCATTCCGTGTTTAGACTAAATGTTGTGACAGCAGACATTAAATTTAGGGGAGTACTTAATTGGCTTTAGAAACATTCCTCTTTGGCCATTTACATGTACCCTTGTAGATGGTAACTGTTCGCCCCATCTGTAAAACCTCTCCGTCCATATTCAAGTAAATTAGTTGAGCCCACTTCGACATGTGGACGTCACCTAAAACGAGGTCTTCATCTACTGAGTTTTCCTCAACATTGGAATCAAAAACCGGAGCCGGAGCGATGGTAAGTGGATACATTTCAGGCGACTAATGTGGACATTTTTGACCAGGTCGATGTCGTTCTGGGTCTTAGATCACAACTTCGTTGTGAAATCTAATCACAGATTTGTTCCAAATTTATCTCCAATGATAAAACGTTGGTAAGACTCGTTGACACTCATCTTCGTTAAAGGACAATTTCAATTTTACTCTCTACTTCTCAGCATGCAGACAATTGTCATCGAGGA
Source organism: Volucella bombylans (assembly GCA_949129095.1). Lineage (NCBI taxonomy): Eukaryota > Metazoa > Arthropoda > Insecta > Diptera > Syrphidae > Volucella > Volucella bombylans. Next base: position 171,077,756 of record OX422142.1, read on the forward strand.
CAAACACCAGGATACTCTAAGAGATTTGACACAAACAGGCTTGGATAAACCCCGCAACTGGACCAAAATGCTGGAACTGATTTTTGTCAAATAGGCAAGGTTTCCGGGATTGATTCTAGGAACTAAATCAAACTAATGAGGGAGTATTAAAACAATGAAATAATATACCAATCGTAGGGGAAGTTTCAAAGATCGGCTTGCATGTCCAGCCGCGGTGCTTTAAGCTCTCTTAACTGCCACACAAAATATGCTAACTAACCTACTGTGTCTTATAGAAAGCTCTCTGCCATAGCCGGCTTGAAAGTCTTGTTGAAAAGAAGAAGAGTCGCTGAAGATAAACGCCAACATTTTACAGTATACAGCGTATCACTGCCTAGCCATACCGTACACTCAAACCTCCGCAATACGCACGTTCTGGCGAAGAAACTCCCGAAATGGAGTAAACAGTGACGTAAGTGGCAGATTTAGTGACAACATCATTCGAGCTACTCCGACATATTCTGAGTTCAGGTCATTTCAGGATATTTCTTCATCTAGTCAGGTTATCGAATCAGAGATAGTGGCAGAGGAGATTTAAGCGAGCCAATTTCAGCACAAATATGCCTTTAGTGAGCTTCTGGCACTTTGAAGGAGATCTAGTCTTTCAAGTACTGTGAAGAAATAAATCTCCGAAATGCATTAACTTACTGTGGACCACCTCAGAAAATAACTTCCATAAATACACGTGGAATCCTCGTATCCTTACCGGTCTACATACAGCCATGGTGCAATGGGATAGACAAACGAGGGATGAAATCTACTATGATTGCTGTAGAAAGCAAATCCAAAGCCCATTCGATTGTGAATGAGGAAGATGATGAGCCTAAACCGCAAAAATGCAGATTTCATACCCAAGAAGACCAAACGAAGTATGGAAGCATGGACATCTACTATGGTTATAGAGTGGATTTGCCGTACGAAGAGAACTAGGCATTAGAAATAAGTTCGTCAACATAAGCCAGTTATTCGATCATACTCCCATCGACGAAAGAGAAGCTCCTCGACTAAGCGTATGAGCAATCTCCTAGAAACTACGACGTTCACATCTTTCTATATTTTAACGCTAAGAGTACCTAGTCTACATGAACCTAACTTCGAAAATAGACTCAGACTAATGGACTTCATAGCGGTGCGAAATGTCATCATATCTAGCACACGTTTCCTCATCTCAACATTCGCAAAGACACCTGACAGTCTGCTGATCAAAGACCACGTTGAGGTTGACGCAGAAACAGCTCTAATATGGATGATGTTTTGAGGAGCCAAGATTGGCTCAGGCCACTACCTTATTGTTGCCAAGGTGTGAATCCGAATATCCTGAAGAAGTACTATGAAGAAATTTATTGACGAACAGCCACAACCACAAGAGACTGTTTGGCCTTTTCTGATCGAGTCTGCGAAAACATTTCGAAAAGTCCTCTGCTACCAGCACGGAATACTAGTGGCGACAATCTCAATAAGCCATAAGAGATCCTAGGTTGCCATGTTTTAGGCAACCACCACAACCTGGTTTGACAAAAAATGTTGGCAAGCGAAACAAAATGTAGCTAAATAACAACGAGAGGTACTTACAGTCTTTTTGAAAAAAGCAGATGGAAGAGGCATCGGCTTCTCAGAAAGGAAGAAAAAGAAGCTGAAAAGTGCTGAAAAGCTGGTCATTAGAAAATGATTCTGCAGAAATTTTGATTGGAAATTCGACCATAAGTGAAATGAACTTGCCAATGACACAAGTACCGAACAGGAGCATGAACAGTAGCAGTCGAGATGACTAGCATTCCTCTGTCAAGCAGAAAGTCATGCCAAGTCTTCGCATCTGCGCCTCCTGCTCCATAAAAGCTGGTAATAACACACACTGAGCATTTGATGTCAAAAAATATTTCGATAAGATGTACCTGAAAGAATTATTCGAAACTAATAAGCCAATACCAGAGGCACAATTTTCCAAGAGTCCGTACAACTATAATACTTTCAATGAGAACTAAAATATTGGCGTTCTGGTCTAAGGGGTCCTCGATTCCCACTCGGGTGCACAATGCGGACGAGCAAAATCTCGACTGAATTGGCACGGACAAGGGGAGGGTGGCCTCAATCATCTTGATGTGTAAACATGGTAAAGCTTACGAAAGAGATTCTTTAATATCTGACCGTTTTGTGTCGAAAAGTCTGTTAATTTTAAGTGGTTTACATGAAGTAAACATTTCACGGTCTCTGGGTTTTAACTCAGTTCGTTAACACTTTTTTACTGCTAACAAGGGTAAAGCAAATCAAATTTCAAGTTCCCATTGTTTGCTTCGTTTATATGGTTCTGCCTTAAAAAGCGTGCTGAGTCGAAACTTTTCCAAACCCTTAAATACTGTACATTTTATCTATTAACATCTAAGTGCGCATTAACTTGAAACCTCGTCATTATGCATAAACCAGCCATTGGCATCAATTGGTTTCCTGAATAATAAAATTTTACGACTAAAGGTGTAACGCTTGACTTCCATAAACTTTTTTGATACCACCTAACCTGCATATATTCTTGCGCTCATGCAACTTTTAATTAAAAACACTTAAATCCCCCGTAACATTCAACTGCCAGTCGTAGCGCAGTCTTTTCATATTTCAGTTCCAGTTCCAGTTTCACAGTCATTTCCACAAAATTCTTTTATGGACACCTTTATCTGCATTGTTCCAACCCTTTCGCCCAGTTGATGTGGAAGCTTACACATCACATACCGGTACATGGAGCATACTCCACACTCCAGTCTTGTACTCGTACATCTTCCGCGCTTCGAACTTCATTTGATAAAACGTTTTATATGGTCCTGAGATGGCAAAACAAAAAGTAATCCGACGAAGATTTTGTTTTGCTACAATTTACGTCACCGTGACAATCTCGTAAAATTCGGTGCTTTTACGTAAAGTATGGGAGTGAAATGAGTCAGTGCTTCCTCTTTTAGTTCGCATTCTTCTCCATGTTCTATGGAATTTTATGATGTCACATTGTTTCTGGAAAAAAAGAAGAATCCAATTTTTTATTCAAACGAAGAAGGCACGCGACATGAAAAACCCATGCCCTTGCTCCATCATCACCCGCCAATGGCCGTGAATCCTGAGGGTGGGAGTTCATAAAACACTTTTATAGGGGTCTTTTGGCTTGTGAGCGGGGGGAATTAATTTCCATTTGTTGATAGGTATGAGGAAAATGCGAATTGATGGACAGAAGACATGGTCTAGAATGTCGGGCACTAGATAATGACTACGAAATTTTCTACAATTCGCAAGAGCGGAGAGACATAAGGGAGCCTCGCCTAGTCCGAAATCGGGGAGTAGTTGTCAAATTTTGAAATACAGGCTAATATAATACCATTGAGTCTAAAAACCAACATTCAAAACCGTTCATAGTAAATGTAGCCAAAAGTGTAAAGAAAATCTTGCTTCATGGGCCATGTTGCGGGGTTGTTATTGCTCAAAACAACGACTTGCCTAAGGAAGGTTTCCACTGATTAAACTCCTTCGTGGGGTTATCTTAGGTTATCTTGGCGATAAACGGTTTTCTAGATTGGATCGCTTTAGTTCTGAAGGCCGTTCACAGAATTTGTTGGAAATTATCAATAAAGCTTTGAACGAACCGTATACTCGTATGCACAGCCACATGTCCAATCAGATTGGCAAGACAACCTTTATATAGGGTTTTCCCTATATACTTGACAACTTTTTTTTTTTTAAATAACGCGCAAACCATTTAAGATATTTCAAAAACTTTATTATCGGCTTGAAGTACAATCAAAACATTTATGAATGGAACTCGACTTCGTTCATATGGTCACCGCGGGCACGTTTGCAGCGGTCGATTCGTTGGATCCAATTTTCAACGACTCGGCCACACTTTTCGGCCGAAACGGCGCTATTTCGCGTTCAATGTTGGCTCTGAGCTCTTTCAACGTCGTCGGCGTGTTGGCATAAACCAATGACTTAACGTAGCTCCACAGAAAATAGTCAAGCGGCGTTAAATCGCACGAACGAGGCGGCCAATCGACTGGCTCATTTCTTGAAATAACATGCTCACCATACTTACTCTTCAATAAATCGATTGTAGCGTGTTGAAACCACATGTCGTTCAAGTCCATATCTTCCAATTCGGGCCAAAAATAAACGGTGATCATAGTGCGATAACGCTGGCCATTCACAGTGACGTGACGATCGTTATCGTCGAAGAAAAAATATTGCCCAATAACGCCGCCGGCATCCAAACCGCACCAAACAGTTTTTTTTTGTGGATGAAGTAGTGATTCATGAAACACATGTGGATTTTCACCCGACCAATAACGCATATTTTGCTTATTGACGAACCCATTGAGCCAAAAATGAGCTTCGTCACTGAAGATGATTTTGCGATGAAATTCATCATCTTGGCGCGTCTTCTCCAGAACCCAATCGGAGAACGTACGTCGCTTCAAATGGTCCATCGGCTTCAATTCTTGAGTCAGCTTGATCTTGTATGGGTGTAAACCAAGATCCTTACGGAAAATACGCCATAATGTGGTCTAAGCAATGCCCAATTCTTGCAAAAGCCGTGGAATTGACTGGTTTGGATCGTTTGCTACGGACGCCTGAACGGCAGCGATATTTTCGACATTTCGACCAAACCGTTGTCTCACTGACACGGCAACATCACACAACGAATATGTAGACTCAAATTCTTGCCCTAAACTTGTTATTGCCTGTCTACTAGGGCGACAATTACGACCGAAAATTGAAGTTAACGCTCTTAAAGTTGCAGTCACCGACTCCGAATTTCGGTAGAAAATTTTTATAATTTGCAGACGTTGCTCGTTCGTGTACTTCACCATGATGAAAATGCTGAGTTTACTGAATAAATTGACAGTGACCGTTTGATGATTAGTGGAAGAGTGCGTTCACAAATTAAATTCAAAGTTGTGAAGTCCCTATTGGAAAACCCTTTATTATATTATTATTATTGGCCCGGGTCTACTCCGGACAACTTTATTAAGCTTGTTAACAAGCAAAAACTTAAAGTTAGACTTAAAAACTAACATAGATATACTTAACCTAATGGTGAGAGAAGAAATGGTGTACGGGGGAGATGTTAGGGGAGTGGTATATTGAGCAGCGCTTTTTTTATTTCTTGTTTGCTGCTATTTAGGTCAAACACTTCGGCGTAGTTGTTCGTTATACGCAACATTCTAGATATGGGTTCAAAGTGACCGTAGTTGGTGCGGTGAGTTCGGATCAGGGAGAGTGGGATAGATCTTACATTTCGGGAATTGGGAGTGAATGCAATATTTTGCGTTATTCTCGAGCAGTCGATATTTCCAGTCAGTAACTGGTGGATAAAAAATACATCAACGACTTCACGACGCTTTTTTATGGTATGCATGCTAATTAGTTTTAGCCTATTTTCATAGGGGGGTAATCCATATGGATCGGCCCAAAGTAGACCACGAAGTGCGAAACGGATAAACCTGTGTTGGACTGCTTCTATTCTTTGAATGTGGGTTAGTTTATAGGGTGACCAAACTTGGCTGCAATATTCGAGAAGAGGCCTTACAAAAGTAATGTACAGGGACTTTGTAACGTAAGGGTTGGAAAATTGTTTTGACCACCGTTTGATAAAGCCAAGTACAGAGTTAGCTTTATTTATAATGCTGTCAATATGTGAGTCGAAATTCAATTCTCTATCACAAATTATACCTAGATCCCGTACTTGGGTAGTGGAAGGAATAGGCTCATCGCAGATTAAGTAGTTTCTTGGAGGGGGAGGTAGACGTTTACGGGAATAAGTTATCGCTTGGCATTTGTTGACATTAAGCTCCAAAAAGTCTTGCTTGCACCATACCGTCCTGCAAGAAATGGGAGTCAGAAGGCAATGAGATGGCTCTGGAAATTCTCATGTCATCAGCGAAAATAGGAAGACTAGAATTCGTTAAAATGAGATTTATATCGCTAATTGCGAGGATAAAGATAATTGGACCAAGGTGACTACCCTGAGAGACACCAGATGTTGCTTTAATGGGGTCGGATATTGAAGATCTGAAGATGACCCTGTATTCTCGGTCTTCTAAATAGGATTTTATCCATGCCATAAAAAGAGGGGAAAAGCCAAGTTTTTTTAGTTTAAACATGATAAGTTGGTGAGAAATTTTATCGAATGCCTTGCTGCTTTCTAAAGCATGAAGCGTCCTAGAGACGAACTCTGTTAGGTTAGTGGTCGTTGATTTACCTTTCATGAAGCCGTGCTGATTTGTACATATAACTGGCCTACTCCGTGCTGTTGATAGATTATGCTTTCAAAATTTGGGTATGCAAGAGAGTTTTGCTATGCGCCTAGAATTATTGACTTCGACCTTACTTCCTTTTTTATGAATAGGGATGATGTAAGATTCCTTCCATAGTAAAGAAAAAGTACCTGTTGAGACAGACAAGTTAAATAGGGTACCAAGGGGAGGACCGAAATGGGTAACACACTCTTTTATTACAATAGCCGGAAAGCCATTAGGGCCGGACGAGAAATCATCTTTTAGTTTGGTAATATTTTCAGATAACAAAGTTGTTGTTATATTTAGCGAGATGGATGACGTCTCAGGATAGTTTCTCATATAGCTAAAGCAACTAGTATCGGGTTCAGCTGATTTCTTGGCAAAGAAATTTGCAATGGTTTTTGGGTCGGCAGAAGATTCACTAAGAAATTTAAGAGTAGATGGGTAGCCGTCTGACTTTCTTTTGGTATTAACAAACTGGTAGAAGCGTTTAGGGTCCGAGACTAAGCTAAATTGCATGCGATAGAGTTACTCAAGGTAAAGAGACTCACAAAGTTCAGAAAAACGATTGTATACCAATCGATAATTACTGTAGTCGGAATCAGATCGAGTTCTTAAGAATTTGTGTCACAACTTGTTTCTGTTATTACGGAGAGAGCGCAACTCCTTGTTGTACCAGGGAGGAGCTGATATGCAGTCCTTTCGGAAGGTATACGGAACCGATTGGGCAAAGCAGGAGAAAATTAACGAATAGAACGTTGATAGGGCAAGATCAATGCTAGTTGTCTCAGCAATAAAGTCAAAGTTAATGTTGCTGATGAGGTTTTTAAGTTTGTTAAAGTCGGTTCTTCGGAAGTTAAATGAAAATGAATTTTCCGAATCGACACATGTGTTGCCATTTTCATATGAGTATATAATTGGCAACTGGTGATGAAGGCGGTCTAGGGTAGAAAGAATATGATCACTCCTATAAACGACACAGTTATCTGAATCGGATGTGAAGACAAGGTCGAGTTGTCTGTTCATTGTATTAGGTATTCCACTAATCTGATGTAGACTTGAGTTGGTTAGGCAGTCCACCATCGATATTTCTATTTCAGAGGTGGAATTAAGAGAGACAAAATGAGACGAATCATCAGAAGGCTCCCATTTAAGGTGGGGGAGGTTGAAATCACCTACTAGAACAATGCAATCTTCAGGTTGTGGATCATAAGTCAAAAAATCGACTGCGTGAAATACAGGCTGATAAGACTCAATTGGTTGAGATGGGTGAATGTAGCAACAAAGTACGTAAAGACAGCGTTTGGGAAGCGTAATGTTGACACATACTGACTCAAAGTTGTCAGTGTGGGGAATATCGACAGGAGTTGCGTGAAAGCAGTTCCGGATTGCTAATAAAACACTTCGGCCATAGTGATTATCAGCTCTTTCAAATCCATCTTTTCGAAAAACGTTGAAATTTGGAGGAAACAGCTCATGGTTTTTAATGTCAGAAATTAGATCTGTTTCAGTAAGAGCAAGTAGAACGAGTTACTTTTAAATCTAAGAATGTTGACTAGGGATACTTTCAATTGTTAACCACTGGGCTGGAAGGCATTTTCCTGGTTTGATAAACAAAATTACAAGACCAAGTACTTTCATGGCTCACATCGCTTTGTAGGAGTTGTATAATAATTAATACCGTATCCTACCACTGCTTATGAAGACGGGTAAGAGCGATTTTCATTCAAAAAGCAGGCTTATGACAGCTCTAAAATGCGACAGATATTTGACTAATCAGCCTAATCTTCTTTGAACTGAAAGCGTCTTACATAACCATGTGCGAGGTACAAAAGAAAAAATATCCCACAAAGGAAAAACCCAAACCCTCATCACAATTCTCCATAAGAACGCACTGCCAAGATGGACAAGTGATTAAAAATTTCGATTTAATCATCTATACAGTAGTGGAGTCAGTGTGGGTGTGTTTTCTGAAATCTCAGGATAATATGTGTCTTTTAGACGGAATAAATTGTTATACGTGAACATTAGATTGCACAAAGATACGAGGCTGAAGATAAAAAATCACCCATTACAGTCAACCTGGTATCAAAGACATTTCGTCGATGATTATATCCTACTAACTAACTAACAATCCAAGGATGCTGGTTATACAAGGCTTGGCCCTCCAATGTTCACTTTCAAGAAGTTCGCTGATACCAGTAAAGATGTGGTTCAATTACAGGTAAAAACAGACGACTTTCGAATCGAAACACGCAGCGACGTCGATAGAGTAACAACGACCACTATGCGGCACTGGTCGATGAGAGATAGTGGACTCAGTTTCTCCCAAATTTTGAATTGATAATCCTGCTCTTTAGCATGTTCTAAATCCATCGTGGTATCGTTGTTTCTACATGAAGCTTGTCCAAGGTTGTCCTTATAGATCCGGTGTTTACGAGTACATTATTAAACGCTCCTTCGATATCTACGAAGGCGGCCAACGTGTACGCATTGTAGTGCATGGGTCTGTAACCCTTAGCAGAGGAGTGAAAACCCCTTTTACCTCTTTCCAATATTTGCGACATAGTCCAGCTTTAGACAACAGAAAAAGATAATTTTAATCGAAGATATGATGTATGGAAGAGCGTGGCCGGGATTATCTTGTCTGTTCCCACCGATTTATAGGGGCTGAACGGATTGATTGCGCATGTTATACAATTCTCTGTGATCAAGCTAGAGATTATGGGATTGCGTTGAGAGTTGATGTTGTGCAGCCACTTAACACCTGATCACCAATACCCTTACAGTTTCCATAAGAAGCAATAGTGGTTATCGACTGTGCTCTGTCAAGAATCTATTGGGGTCTATCAGATATCCCGGATTTTCAGAAAGGAATTTCTTTAACATAGTTTCTGCTCATAGCAGTTGAGTTCAGACCTATATATGGTCCTCCTCATTTCTAGTGTGTACGACTTCTCTATGAAGTTTTCGAACCTCTGTTCTGTGTCTTTTTAGTTCGCTTGTCCACTAAGGGGGTTTGGAGGGCTTGCGATGATTAGACGTAAGACAGTTCCTAATAAAGGATTTCCATTGGAGTTCACCGTCCAGTTAGTTTTCCTAGGATTTCGGAATTTGTTTTGTAGGGCGGATCAGTGTTTATAGTGAAGTGAATTCTAAGGTGATCCGAGGAAGATTCATTTGTAGATACTCTCCAGTTATTGACATATGTTTGAGTACGCAGGTTTGTGATTGTTAAGTCAGGAATTTCTTATCGGTTTTTTGTATTAAAAGTGGGAGGATTGCCCTTGTTACAAATAACTAGTTTGGAAGAAATAATAAATTCAAAAATTTACTCTCCCCTGGCGTTGATGTCTGTGCTAATGTCCCAGCTGATTAACCAGCCACCCTTCTTTGGTTCGGTGTATGTCACCAGTTCACGAAAGTCTGTTGGTGGAAAGTTGTTGTCTGCGTACGGCATGTAATCTTAGACCAGGAGGATATTCTTCACCTCGCTCTCTAAGCTTGCCCATATTGTATCTCCAAGGCTGTATCTAGGCAAGAAGAACAACTTCTAATTTTTTTGATAGAAAAGATCGTATCCTTTGGACTTTAATCTCTGAACCTTGTCTTGAAGAATCCAGGATTATTGGGTTAAAGCCACGTCAAAATTCGTGTCGGACATGAAGAGCCTCCGATTAAAATTTGTTGCGTTACACTGATGCTAGTTAATTTGCATCATTTGCAGCTTCTTCGACGCTTTTGACATCATCGGGTAGTCTTGCCTTTCAACAACCTGTCCCGTATTTTATCATGCCCGACTTTTCGTTTAGGATCTGCATAATTTGCCTGTCTACGGCAAGTACGAGTAGCAGATCTTTTCCTTCATTGTTGTGGCTATTTTTAGAGTTGAGTAATGCCCTCGCATTGGGTCCTGTTTTTTTTTTAACAAAATAGCAACTCCCACCTACCTACTCATCGTTTTCTCAATATCGTAATGCCGGCACATAGCAATCAATATTTTCTGATCATTCTACATGTCAACATCAACTTGTCGCGGTTCCAATTCTGCTACTTACTAAGACCTGGGTAGACTGGGATACACTTTCCATTTAACGAGGTCTTGCGCTATCTATGTCCAATTGCCCACTCTAAATTAGTTAAACTCCCATTTTACTTTTGTGTTCCACCTAAAAATGGTATTTCTTTGCTGCATTTGGCCTCCGTCATTCGCTCTAAAAAATCTAGTTATTTCGGGGCACTGACGCAAAAATTTCGGACGGTTCACCGTCGTCGCTGTCATTCGAAAAATCTTTTTCTCAAACTGATCAAGAGTGTCTTCATTCACGTATGTCCATGTCCATGCTACTGCACCATAGAGGATCGTATGTAGAGCTCCTTAGTGTGTATTGACAAGGCCTTATAACTCAATTGCCTTCGTAGAGCAACGAAACCAGATGTTATTGTTAAAGTCAATAGTGCAGCCGTCGAAGACAAAGTTCCCAACTACCGCAAAGTTAAAGCTATGTATGGTAGCGTTTAGTCCGATTTAATAGTGGCAACCGACTGCGCTCTGTCAGCGACATCATCGTAAGGAAGTAATTTGAATAATTGTATCTCTGGTATTCTCTCTCTGATATCCGACTGGCTGACAAAGGGATTTTGGTCGTCCTTGTCGTTTTATAGTCTGCAGAAATGTCTTTCCCATATCGGTTTCTGACGGTCACTGACTCATCCGTCAGATAGCATCGTCTGTTTTGTCTGGCGGTCTGGTACATAGCATAGTGTTGGGGTCACAATCCCGAAAACGAAATTCCGAAAAATTATACGCGAGTCTGGCGTATTTCAAGTTTGGAGTGGGTGACTCGCTTCGCTCGGTAAAAGGAATTTAAACTTTTCTCCGCAGGGTTTAGCAGCTCACGCGACTTCGTCGCCCCGCTAAGGGTATGTCAACAACTGTCAGACAGGCGTCTATAAGCGAGTCTGTTTTTTTTTTTCGGGATTTCAGGTTTTCGGGATATTCCGTCCGACACATCGTATATGTCACAGTTTTGAATCCCATCTGACCGTACTTCCTGGAGGACAGTAATATCAGTTTTATTGCAGTCTAGCTCTTCCGCCAGTTGTTCGGCTGAGTGCAATCTCTTCAAGGTCCATACATTCCGTATGCCATTCAAGGTCCACTGTAATTTATTTCTGCTTTGAAGTGTTGTCAACATTAAATTCGTCGGTATGCGAGGTTGCTTCACACAAACAGGGTTTCTAAATAATCGGCTAGTTAACTTTACACACAATTCCAGACCTGTAGAGGCAAGTCGGTTAGTGGCAATTTGTCTGTTGACGCCCCCTGAACTCACTCGCTATAGTATGTTGACCTTTGAGAATCCACTATTTTCAAAAGAGTACTGTTGTGTTACTATTTAACCTCCATCAACACTCACGCATAATTGAGTGTAATAATAATTATAACATCGGGCATTGTCCTACCGTCATCGTAAAGCACCCAAGTACCACCATTCTCTTACAAACTGTGCGATTACAAATTGAATTACATAAATATTACTCGATCGGGATTTAGGTTTCCGCAAGGTCAGGATGCGAGTCAACTTTTTTTTTTTTAAGATCAAGGCGAAAAAAATTCTAGAGCTAAAATCCCATACTACCTCGAAAATTTAAGTGGTTATGGCAAGGTTTTGCCGGATGTGTTGAAGAAAGGACGCACAAATTTTCTCAGACTCGTTTATATTGTCTGCAAATTCTTTCTTCAAAGTATATTTCTGACCAGAACACGCTGGACCCTTCCCGTGAAAATTTCGCCCTCATCACTTTCGAACTTTCCCCTAAATAGTTGTTCTTCCAACATCCTGAGATAGTGATGGGCAGCCATCGGTGCACTGTCTCAATATCTTGGAAGAACAACATAAACAGGTAGGACGAACCGTCAAAAACACCAAGAGAGCAGGTGGGTGGCTTTCTACAAAAGCTCGAGACAAGCGCTTAATAATTTTTTTTAACAAGGGTCCATCTTTTTTAAGGCTTTCACAATTCCTTTTCAAAGAGATTGCGTGGCACAGTTGTGTGTCTTCTTTTTTCAGATATCTGCTACTGCAGTTAAGTGGCAGCACTTAACCTGCTGCCTGTTGCAAATTTCCCTGGGGCTTTCTTTGTTTGCATCGCAAACTGCTATTTATCGATCAAACCATCACCTTCGTGCTTCGGGCTCGTTGTTTTTTTTTTTTGTTACAACGGGCAAACCGGATACAAATTAGTAAATTTTGTTTAATTGTTCACTTTTAAACCGGGGAAAAGAAGCAAAATAAATAAAGTTGCAATAACTAGTCGGACTTCTATTTGTACAATTTGGCTCTATGGTTGGCATGTGAGTTCTTTACGGTGCAGTCTCTTAAAGTTGCTGGTGTTGTAAAGCTTCGGAATAGCACCTCTTCCTACATTCCATTGAAAGTTGCCCATGCTCCATCTCATTGATTCAGAAAACCTGTTATTATTGCCTCTTCAATGCATCATTCGGGAGCTAAAACAATCCTTTATAGACAACCCGTTTGTCATCGACATTCTTCTTACTAGGGTAACACCCAGAACCGTGTAGCGGTCACTTTTAAAGGCGGATCGACAGCGTTGCGAGTAGTCTTTTATACTTCAGATTGGCGTTATTGGGCAAATAGAATCAATCAATTTCCTCGCTATGTTTTCCAGTCAGCTAGTGAACTAAATTTCTGTGGACCCCTTTGATTGCGTGGATCCTCTGGAGAACGATGGAATGTCTGACATTGATTCTGAAGAACGCCAGATGGGGAATAATAAATTGTTTGTCAATGGAAACCAATGATAGCTGTTTATGTCTGCAGGATTTATAGTGCAGAGTGCACGTTCTGACTGTTAAACTAAAGATGCTATTTTTTCTGACGTTCATTAGTGAAGGCACAAAATATGACTTCGACTCTCGTCAGTTGAGTTAGACTTGGAAGTGTGTGGACGTGCCTTTTTTTATAATTAACGCCCGCACAAGGGATTTATGTACCCTTAAGATGTTTGCACATAGCGCGGGCGAAAGGTAGCTAGGGAGGGAAAAAAGAGAGATACCGATGTGCATTGGTTTTAAATGTTTGCAAGTAATACTGGCTAGGAAATAAAGAGCTCGGCAGGGGGCATTCCATAAGTGAGTTGTACGGCTTAGGAAATAATCACGATATTTCGGAGTACGGTTGAAAGTTTGAATGGGCGTAATACCACTGGCGATTTCAATGGAGCAGTAGTGGTGGAAATAGCGATAAAACTAAGTGAGAGAGGAGACATTACGTCGGTGTTCGAGGGTATCAACTGATTGACTGATATTAGTGACTGAACTATGAGTTTTATCGCACAATTTTGAATCCTATCTAGCAGGTGCAAAAATGTTTTAGGAGCACCTGATCAGATATGGGCATTGTACTCCAATTTTGGGCGGATGAATGCCTTATATATTGAGGCCAGATCAGAGGGGGTAAAATATTTCTTACATCGCTTGAGGAAACCTAGACATTTCGCAGCATTTTTGGCGACATCGAATATGTGGTCATTCCAACTTAAGTTGTCATTGACACACATACCGAGGATGGAAAGTTTTTCGGTTTCGAAGATGCAAGTGCCATACATGGATAATGGCTGGGTGTTTAAATTTCGCTTTAACGACAGCAGACAGCATTGTGTTTTGGAAGCATTAAATTCCACTCTGTTGATAGTTCCCTAATTGGTTATGCTGTCAATATCGCAATTTAATGAGCTTAACATACGCTGCCGTTCCCGTTCTACATCCGAAGAGCAGGGAAGTGAGTCCGGAAACGAATATGAAAAGCAGAGAGTACTGTCGTCAGCAAAGGAATGCATTAGAAGTGGCAGACAAGAGATGACTGATAAAAATGAAAAAGAGTGTCGGAGACAGAACGGAACCCTGAGGCACACCAGCATTTATTTTATAAATATCAGACTTGAAACCGTCCAAGACAACTTGAATTGAACGTTGCGAAAGGTAGTTTCTAATCCATTGAAGAAGAGAGTCGTCCATCCCAAATGCACGTATTTTCGGCAAAAGAGCCTGATGCCAAACTCTGTCAAATGCCTTAGAAATATCAAGTGCAACTATTTTGCTTTCGCCAGATTAGTGTAGATTTTAGTTCCACTTTTTGGTGAGACATGCTATCAAATCACCAGTGGGCCTGTTGCAACGAAAACCGTACTGCCGGTCATTGAGAAGTTTTCGTGTTTCCAGATGAGCTGATAAACCGTCATGAGCTGACGGTTTTCGTGGATTTATCCTGGATTGGTTTGAGTCCTATCTTAAAAATAGGTCACAAAGGGTCAAGATTCGTCAATCTTTAATATTGGTGTTCCTCAAGGTTCTGTCTTAGGTCCCACTCTGTTCTTAGTCTTTATAAATTCGTTATGTTCGCTTAATTTCAGAGGTTCACCGACTGCATTTGGCTTTTTTTATGGCTCGAAAAGTGCTCTAGACATGGTCTCTGAAATAAATTGGGATCTTGATTTATTTAGGCATTGGTTTTCTGCTCATAATTTAGTTTTGAGCTCCGAAAAGTTAAAAAGTAGACATCCACCTTACGTCGACGGCAATAAGCTTAATAAGAAGTTTGTATTCCGTTAGTCCCAAGTAACTTTACCACTGTAAATACTCAACCTCTTCCAAACGAGTCTTTTGCTTTTTCTTGCATTCAACAGGTCGACGACGTAGTAGAGAGTCTGCTTTCAATCAAATCAAACGCAGTTGGAGTTGACTTGATTCACCCCAAGTTCATGAAAATCTTCCCTCCAAAACTACTTCCATATACTACCCACATCTTCAATCAAATTCTCACAACGTGCGTCTTTCCTTCACTGTGGAAGGCGTCAAAGAGAATACCTGTCCCTAAGAGTTCCTCGAATAAAGAAATTTCGACCTATTGCAATACTTTCTTTTTTCTCGAAAGTTTTCGAAAGAATCATGCAAAAACAAATCAATAGATTTCTTCAACAAGTTGAAGAATGTCGGTCATGTTACTTTTCTAGTTCTTCTTGACTTCTCTAAGGCGTTTGACACAGTTAATCACGAAATTTTATCTAGTAAACTCTCCAAGCTGTAAAATTTTTCCTATTCGGCCATCTGCCTATTATCCTCTTACCTGGGTGGTCGTCAACAAGCAGTTTTAAGTGATGATTCCTTGTCGGATTTTCTTGGCAATCCATGTGGCGTACCTCAGGGATCCATCCTGAGTCCACTTCTCTTTTCGTTATATGTAAATGAGTTACCATCCATTGTTTCGTTTTCCAACTACATCTAAGTTATTCACCTGTATCAGTAGACCACTGCATTAGCTGCATATGTATACTCCGATTTAAATAGAATCTCCAGAATCTACTTCTTATCAACGCCAATAAGTCCAAATGTATAGTTGTACCCAGAAAACCCTTTGATACCACCCTGCTTCCGTTCTAATATTTAACTCGACACTTACTTGAAATAATCATATCAATAGATGTGTCGACAAGGTTTATGGGCTCCTTCGTTCCATGTGGGCATTACAACACCTCTCACCTTTATCAACCCGAACTCTTTTAGTCAAGATCTTCATCACTCCCATACTAACATACGGATGCGAAGTCTATGGAAAATGTGATGACTTAAGCAGTCGAAAGCTGAATGTGGCATACAACAACGTTGCTCGCTACATTTTTAGACGGCGCCGATACGACCACATTTCTCACTTCTCCATACGTATCTCAGGTCTCTCATTTGACAACTTGCTGAAGTTCCGTTCAATTACAATGTTGCACAATATCATTAACACACGTCAATCCCTGAACCTATCTAACAGAATAACGTTTTGTACATCTACAAGGACTAGACAAATTTTAATACCGCGTTCTACATATAATTTATACATATGAACGCCAATTCTTTGTCTGTATTCCATATTCAGTGGTTTTAACCTGGGGCCCTTAAAGTGCTGCATAAAATCAGACTACTCTTGCGTGTCACTGTGCTTAGATACTCGTATGTCTTCATAAAAAACACGGACTAACACTTCATCTATAAAACTCGTTCCGGTTTACCATTCACGAGAAAAATTATCTTAATTTCTGGCTCTTAATACTCTCTTACTGTACCATAATAGTCAATAAAACTCAATACCGATGAAATGAAGTATCTATCAACTCACCCAAGCGTCCGAATTGAAACAACAAATTACCCAAACCCCAATGTGTAACAATTCGTAAAATTCAATAAAACTTACCTTATTGCACAAGTCGTACAATTTGGCGGCCATTTTACCTCAGCTTGGCCCAAAGAACTCACAAACCTCCAGTTGGCCGGTGTCAAATCTGAAATAAACCCGCCAAAAGGCAAGACAAAATCAAAGGTTAATCAAAAAAACAAAAGATTGATCACTGCTACCCTCTACCAGCCAAGGAGACTCATTCGAAACTCTGTTCAGTTACAAGCCCTACCTTGCCACCTTACCATCTTTCAGTCATAATTCGCAGCTGAGAAATTCCAAATCAACCAAAATTCAATGCAAGATGCGGTACAACGAAAAAACAAAAACAACAACATAAACTGAAGTAACAACAAAGTGGCGTGCATTTTACGACACGGCAATTAAACTTTAGGCGCATTCATTAATGGGTGCAACCTTTTCGTCTCCGGATTACTTGCTTGCAACCGAGTGTCAAAATTCAAATCAACACAGCCTTCCATTCGGTGTAGCCCTCTCTGGGAAACCTAAATTCCACACAAATTCGATGTGTGTCGCGTCGTCGTCATTTAACCCCTGCGCTTGTTTAAACGAATTCCAAAACGTAAACCTTGAGTTCAAGTTGATGTTCGGTTTTTGGGTTCCGAGAACCCCAGTCAACCCTCGAACGGACACACTATGAAACCTCAGGCTAATGCTCAGAATGGTCATGTTCCACACTTTCATAGTCCAAGCCCATGTTGGACTCTGTACCACATAGATGATTGCCACCACTGCTAGTGAGCGTGCCTTTGGCTAATAAATAAACCCAGCGCAGCACCATGCCAAATAGGGTGAGCCTCTATAACGAGATCCCGGTCTCAGTACAACCCTTGCATTATGCCCCCCCATCCCACTTCATCGAAAAAGGTGTTCAACATTGATTCTGGCTCAAATTAATGAACGCTCTGCTGATTAGGATATGGATTTATGTTCTCTATCTTCTAGATACGTGTTACCTCTACGCGAAACAAACACACAGTGGTGCCCAATCCCCTTTCAGGAGTTTTTATCGATACCCAACGTTCAGTCAACGTTTTTGGCTTTATTTATTCTTGATATCTTTACCGCGTAGTAGTGGTGAATGACGGCGCAACGTTTGGCTACTTAGAATCGAGTTGGTAACGACAGAACGGCGACTGGCGTTCCTGTTGAGGTTTGGTTCGGTGTTAGACTATTCTCTGGCGTTACGCTAGGATTCTTTATAAATTTATGTTGATGATTTGACAAATTACAAAAGAGACCAGACGAATATGAAGAAGAATACAAAGACAAAACCACAAGCAAAAGCAGAAAGAAAGCATGCAGCAGCAACGATTTCGGGGGCAACACGATGAGAGAGAATTAATTTGCCATTTGCACGAGTGTAATGAATGCCTTTTTAATTAGCGGTATTTGACTGAACGCTCGCCTATTGTTAGTTAGTGGTGCGCTCCGGCTGTGTGTCGTAAATAACAGCTGTTGCGTGAAATAGATGCATTATACTCGTATGTGTGTAGGTAGCCTTATCGGTTGCATGTTGATTGGGAAGTTGTTTACGATTTTTGCTGCAGGTTTTTTTTTTGTTTTTTTTTGTTTCTTGTTTTCCTTGAACGCGACGTAACGTCTGAACAGAGTTTGGGTTGCAGGCAGTCAAGTGGTGACTGGAAAATATTGAGTTCGCGGATAAGGTGATTAAAAAAGTAGAGCTCCCGCTGATGGTGGCAAACACAACTTTGAATGGGCTTTAGTGTACAAAAACTACTTATGAGGTGAGATTCGAATCTTTATTTTTCAACAGTTGGGGACGGCTTGAGTTTGTGTTGAAAGTTGTACTCAACAACGGATCTGTGATGTGGTGTATGTGTGATTGTGGTGCTTAGAACTTACAAACAAATTAATCTCTAAGGATCCACGTAACATATTCCAACTCCTGCCTTTTAAAAATATAGAAACAATTTAAGGAGCAGACCATGGCGTAGACTCTCTGGTCATATTTACAACTATTGCTCGCAGATGGTTGGGAGCTATGATTTTTAGCCGATTTCGAATGGGGAGTCAATGAAGTCGAAATATTCCAAAATACTTAGGACGTTGAAGGTGATAAGTATTTCTCAAACCGATGCTCAACAATCAACGACAAAAGGAGCCTACTTGATGAAAGCGAAGAAAGGATTGCGGAAAGGAGTGAGACTCGAATTGACTGGAAAGCCGCGATTCATTTGACAATGACATGCGACTTTGCTTCAACCTCCTAACTGTTATTCTTACGCATTAGTGTTGGGCCTTGGGTCGTATATACGTATTACACACACTGAAGGATTTGTCTTCGTGTTAAGGACGACCAATTAGGAGTGGTAATACAGAGTGATTTTTTTGGCCTGCAAGGTCACATTCGAAAAAAGAACAATAAAGGCTCATAGTCTAGAGAATATAAATCGGTTGTTCGTTCCATCTATTTTGATGGTAAATTTTGTCCTTCTTAAAGGCACTTCGTGTTCCGATACATGCGTTTAATTTGCTACCACGTGGAGCTTTTAACAAACTGGATGACGAGCCGTTGGACGTAAAATTTTCTGACAGGACTTCTTCAGTGTTCGGGATATCCATATTTGTACTCGTATTTTGGGTACAACAAAAGTCATCCTTCTTCCCTATAAGGTAGTGGGAGCATATTAGGCTTATGTTGGTGAATTTCTGCTGAATTGCTATAGTAGGTATCATTCCACGCTTTACTCGAAATTTTATAACTTTTTTGGTTTACTGGGTGCTGTACGATTACACCCATCAATTGTGGTTATTTTCGCTCCTCAGGGAAGTCACCGGGTATTGGTGTTGTAAAACCGAACATGGCTTGCCATGCTAAATTTTTATTCGTGAGGGTTGATCTTCCGAAAATAGTTACACTATAAAAAGTACAGTCGGAAAGCATACCCAACACGAGATCACATCTATAAACGGACTAAGGCAAATTGACCTTTCCGCAGAGTGGAATATGACTGCAGCTGTAGCACACGGTTTCTTCACCTTAATATTTACAATGGAATATGGCGAGCACTTGGTTATGAAAAAGTCAACTAAACTGATCTTGTTGCGATTGACGATATATTGTAGAAATCTGAACATTTCGAGCGATCATAGACTTGAATAACTGTCTAGTTGCAGCCAAAGCACGTTTACAAATAATTCGGAGGCTACAACAACCGAGAAATACTTTCGCGAGATTTAACGTAGAACGGCTACAATAGTTAACCGCCAACACTTTTGTGGACCCTGTATTCCTCAACATTTAAGCATAAGCTGTGCAACCAACATATTTCAAGAACAGTCATAGTAGTTGCTATAGATAAGGGCAAAACCAAGGATATACTATCAACAAGAAAGAAGGCGACGAGTCTGAGAGAACGTCCCAGTAGACAGCTAACTTCGAAGTGGTTCGAGATTTTATCGAAGTCTGACAGCTCATCGGAAATAGCTCGAAGATTTACACTTTCTAATCCCTGTTTCTTTGGACTAGGAAAGCAATTATGCCTTGGCCGTTTTGAATAGAAAATTCTTTGAAAAATATTTTCATTGGTAGGCTCTGTAGGAAGATATACTGCGAACTCTACAAATTGTATAGCGACATCGACTCGATCGTAGGGGAAGACATCTCTTTAAATGGAGCGCACCATCTTAGAGAGCGCAACTGTAGGTAGTTGGCCAAAGACTGTACTAACTGGGTACTGATTTAGCCCCAAATTTACACCGGACTTGTAGTGCGATCTATGTTAGTAAGTAAAGACTTAGCTAATTAATTGTCGCCATGTGGCTTGTTAGGAGTCCACAAATTGCACGGCAATTTCCAAAGCACTTTTCTTTGAAGTCACGTAATATTTCGTCTTTCAAATTGTCGTGCTCGAAATACGCCGATATAGCTCAAACGGGCTTAACTCTGAATTTACTCATTGGCTCTCCCTCTTCAGAGAGGTCTGCACTCTTTTAGATCTGCACAAAGTTTAGACAGGGGAAATTCTGTCTTGTGCAATCACTTCAAAGTAGTGAAGGGATTCGTCTACACTGCTACTTAAGATATGGTAATACCAGTGTGGATACGTCAAATCTGACATCAGCATCGTAAAGTTTGACGTTTTTAATGGTACACGTGCTTAGAACGTTTTGTCATCTAAGTGCTACAAATTTTTGACGTGGATTAACTCAACAACAGTGTGCCGATCAACTCGCTTCGTTTTTTGATAATAAAGCATCATCCCGAACCAGCGTGTTTTGCTGATTTTCCGAATCCATTCATAGTTTTCGTTCGCTCTAGCACGAACTTCGTGAAGACCGTTTAAAATTGGTTGCTGTGCCAGAAAAATCGATGCGTTGCAGGAACTGATATTGCAAGATCGTCGTATGACTTATCGTGAAATTGAGGCATACTTGGGCATTAGTTCCACTTGCGAAACAGTTGGCCGTCAAAAAGATTTCTTCGCGTTGGACACAGCATACTTTGATAATCGCTCAAAATAAAGGCTCGTGTCGATTGGTCCAACGAAATATTGAAATATCAAAAGACGTTTATAAGATCGTAAAGGGCAAAGATTCAAGGATCTATTCATATGGGCCCGAAACTTAATAGCAGGCGAGATAAATCCAGCAAAAGTTGCTCGCGCACGAAACACTTCGAAGCAAATGTGGTCACCGTGCCATTAGAGCAACGTAAGAACGCAACAATCAATACGGAATCGTACATCACCATTTATTTGCCAGAAGTCACCTCATGGTGATAGGGTACTGCAGGAATAGTGTAGGCACTGTGAGGTGTCAACCTTGCAATGCTCAATGTTATAACTGTTCGTACACATCAATTGTGCTTACTTTATCTTCAAGTGGTAACCATCGGGTGCTGGTCGATGTCCATCCGGACTCGAATTGCTAAACTTATAAACGCAAGTGCTGACCAGCAGACAAAAATGACAGCAATATGAACGGGACAGCGGATGAATTCCCCAGATGGAATAAACTGTGAAATAAAATCCCAGAATAAAACAAATAAGACCTTATCCGGGCTACTCCGACATATTTGGGGATCAGGCCGGCAAGGATTTTCGAGACTAAGTCTGGGTCTTGGAAAAGAGACGGTGACGGATGAGCCCTTAACGAACCAACATCCCGAACGGGCTACTGTTTTCCGCCTAATATTAGGCGAATATTAGGTCCCTTAATAGGCCACGTGCAGCGGAACAACTATCGCAAGCCCTCTACTGCTGCAAAACAGATATTACCGCCATCCAAGAAATGTGATGGGATGGGTCGAACAAAAGGAGATTGAAAAACTGTGACATCTATTACGGCGATTGATATCGCCTGCGGCAAAAGCAACGCATATTTGTTGTTAGAAGCAGACTTAGGCAAGAAGTCCTGAGTTTCAGGCGTGTGAGGGAGCGCCTCGTAAAAATCCTTATTAAGATTAAATTTCCGAATATTAGCCTTATAAGCGTGCAAGCCCTCACAGAGGAGAAAGATGACGACACCAAAGATATCTTCTACGACCTCTTCGACACACCTACGATCAGTGCCCTAGCTATGACATTAAAATTGACCTTGGTGATTTTAATCCAAAGCTAGGAAGAGTGGGGATCTTTGGTGTTACTGTTAGGAATCATAGCCAGCACAACACCAAATCCAATAATGGAATCAGACTAATGCACGCGGTTCCCGACTTGGAGAATTCCTGAGCAATCAATCGTCAACCAGATTGACCCTATTGTGTTATAGATTATGGATGCCCGGACCATTACTTAGTTGAGTCTAAGGTACAGTTGCGGATATCATGAACAATTCAAAGGCAAGCTAATACTGTGAGGAAGTTCGACGTTGGACGGCTACAATCGCAAGAAATCGCGAAACCTTTTTCCGATCGAGTCCTTACTCTAATAAAAGGGGAGCTTCATAGAAGGACTAGAGCTGCTTACGAGCTTTATGAGTAGAAGAGGAGAAACGAAAACCGGCTTCTCATGTAGAAAAAGAAGGAACATGAGAAACGTGCGGTCGAGGAAATTTAGAGCTGTTACTCCAGGAATGAAATTCGGCAGTTTTATCAATAGGTAAAAAAAACCACGCCACGGACACAAATCCATTTCTGTAGACAATATGACGGGGATAACGAACCAATTACCGCTGTCAGGCAGAATGAACCTTTCAACCTGGATGAAGTGAAGATAGCCATATCTAAGCTAAAGCCCAACGAAGCTGCTGGAGCGGACGGCCTGACTGGCGAGCTCTTCAAAGCGACAAGTGATGACTTTGTAAGGGGCATACCCTAAGTCAGCTGTAAAATACTCGTATGGTCGAACGAAAGTATGTAAGATGATTGAAACCTCAGCATTGTTTGTCCGATCCTCAAAAAAGGGAGACCATGTGAACTGCGCCAACTACACAGACAGTAGTCTTCTTAGCATCGCATAAAAGATCCGTATTGTGTGAACACCTGAAGCTGTTTGTGAACAACCTGATTGGTCCATATCAGTGTGGCTTTAGGCCAAGAAGGTCCACAATCGACCAAATACTCACACTACGGCAGATCTTCGAAAAAATCTATTCAACGAGACGAGATATACAGAGCAATGTCTGGTTTGGCATCCCTGCCCCTGGCAACCTTGCCAAACTCGTCCGTTTGTGCGGGATGACGATAGAGAATACACGCTGCTCCATCAATTTCGGTATAGGACTCTTCGATGTATAGGATGTCAAAGACGGATTTAGACAAGGCGAAGCACTGTCATGCGATTTCTTTAACATCATTCTTGAAAGAATAGTGCAAAGCTCAGGCGGCAACACGAGCCAGGATTTTTCAAACGCCCGTCCAATTACTCGCATACGCCGCTGTATGTATGACATAATGGGAAGAAAGCAGCGTGATGTCAGTGGAGTTTTCTCGAGTATTGAGATGGGTTTAACTGTCAATGAAGGCGAGACCAAGTAAACCCAACACCGACTGTCGAGAGATATAACTTTGAGGTAGCTAATGACTTTAATTCAGACAAGAATAACTCTTGCCAATCGCTGCTTCTTTGAGCTAAGAAGGCAATTGACTAGCAGAACCATCTCTCGAACGACGAACGCAGAGGCATGAACCTTATCAAAAAAGAATAAGGGTGCTTTGGCCTGCTATCAGAGGAGGAGATGCAACAGCGAATCGTACAGCAATATCGACTCAGCCAGAAGAGTGAAGGTACAATGACTGATGTGGGTGAGCCATGTAGAGCGGATGGACGCCAATGCTCCAATTCGAAAAATCTTCGAAACCGCCCTCGAGGGATAGCGCAGCAGAGGAATACTGTGACTCAAGTGGCGCACGCAAGTGAAAGGGGAACCCAAAACACTTAGCCAGCGAAACTGGAGCCAACTGAGCAAAGATCGAGATGCCTGGAGACTCTTTTTGGTTGAGTATCATGTCCACCTCGGGCTGTAGCGTCACCTTAAGTAAGTACATATACTAAGCGCCAATTCGAGCACCAGATTTGTCTGGCATAAGTTCATTTTCATGATAAAGACAATAGCCAATCCTTAAAGTAAATCTTGTCCTGTGTTCCTATTTAAAAACCAAGACACCAGCCATACGTAAAATTAAAAATATTTTTTCGTAAAAAGAACACACTTTCTACCATCTTGTACATCCCAGTTTATTGTACAAGGCAATCTAAGAGTCAGCAAAACCTATTGTCACCAAGCCACACATACGTGTGTCACATTCTAATGGTTTAATTGGCATGCTGAAATATCGCCTTGCACTTTGTACTGAGAGTGTGTTATTTTTTCGACATCTTTGATTATCAGTCTTCCAAGAAAGACGATGTGGTTAATCTTGTTGGGGATTTCCAATTTGTTTTCTCAAATCATTGTTGATTGTTGTTGAATCATTGTTGGTATTTTAAAGAAAACAATTGACGCAGTAGACTCTCACGGTGTTTTTTTTAGGGCGCATTTTTATTTGTTTGTTGATTTGATGCACCGTTCTGGAAAGCCCCCTTTAAAGTGCTAGATATTGTTTTTTTTTCTTCCCAAATTGTTTATTAGATAGAGCGTATCTCAGAACTGTTAAGGGGACGTGCCATCGTAATATTTTTTATGACGACTACACCAAACACCTTCAAGATGTAATTAAATGTTAGAAGCGAAGAAGTTAGACATGGACGATTTTTCCATTTGAATAACAAATAACAAATAATGTTTCTACATAAAAAATCTGACCCTGTGATGTTGGCTTCCGATCTTCAGAAGTATCCGTTTTCGTTTTATTTGCATTTATTCGCAGGCCACTTCTTTTGCACAGAGGAGGAATTTTCAGAGCTGGACGAATCTGATTCTTTCACGAAATAAAGCATGCAAAGTCTGGTGCCACAAAAGTTGAAAGTTTCGAAATTTAAAACGTACTGCGGCAATGTAAAATCGAGAAAAATGTCAGAAATAGGACCCGCTTCTTGAACTAGCTAACCAAAGCGTATATATAGGGTTTTCCAATAACGACAAACGCAAACCATTTGAGATATTTCAAAAACTTTATTATCGGCTTGAAGTACAATCAAAATATTTATGATTGGAACTCGACTACGTTCATATGGCTACCGCGGGCACGTTTGGAGCGGTCGATTCGTTGGACCCAATTTTCAACGACTCGGCCACACATTTCGGCCATAACGGCCGCTATTTCGTGTTCAATGTTGGCTCTGAGTTCTTCCAACGTCGTAGTCATAAACCAATGACTTAAGGTAGCTCCACAAAATAGTCAAGCGGCGTTAAATCGCACGAACGAGGCGGCCAATCGACTGTCCAATTTCTTGAGATAACACGCTCACCATACTTACTCTTCAATAAATCGATGGTAGCGTGTGCTGTGTGGCTTGTGGCATCATCCTGTTGAAATCACATGTCGTCCAAGACCATATCTTCCAATTCGGGCCAAAAATAATCGGTGATCATTGCGCGATAACGCTGACCATTCACAGTAACGTGACGATCGTTGTCGTCGGCGAAAAAATATGGCCCAATAACGCCGCCGCCATTCAAACCGCACCAAACAGTTATTTTTTGTGGATGAAGTGATGATTCATGAAGCACAGGTGGATTTTCACCTGACCAATAACGCATATTTTGCTTATTGACGAACCCATTGAGCCAAAAAATGAGCTTCGTCACTGAAGATGATTTTGCGATGAAATTCATCATCTTGGCGCGTCTTCTCCAGAACCCAATCGGAGAACGTACGTCGCTTCAAATGATCCATTGGCTTCAATTCTTGCTGCGGACGCCTGAACGGCAGCGATATTTTCGACACTTCGACCAACCCGTTGTCTCACTGACACGGCAACATCACACAACGAATATGTAGACCCAAATTTTTGCACTAAACTTGTTATTGCCTGTCTACTAGGGCGAGAATTACGACCGGAAATTGGAGTTAACGCTCTTACTCGTAAAGTTGCAGTTACCGACTCCGAATTTCGGTAGAAAATTTTTATAATTTGCAGACGTTGCTCGTTCGTGTACTTTACCATGATGAAAATGTTCAGTTTACTGAATAAATTGACAGTGACAGTTTGATGGTTAGTGAAAGAGTGCGTTCACAAACTAAATTCAGAGTTGTCAAGTCCCTATTGGAAAAACCTTTATTATGTATTACGAAATGCAACAAAGTACGAACCGGGTTACCATTAGCAGTGCAACTCGTAGATAGGGCGAAATTGATAATGAGCCAAAAAGAGTTGCAAAATTTCGTGATGAAACCAGAGAAAAACCAATGAAAACCACCATCAGGCGAGAAAATAAGCTGGCACAAGTTAAAGAAAGAAATTTGGGAGAATAGGTCCAAAATGCGATTTACCAAGAGGAAGAGCTAAGAGACACTTACATAATCCTCAGCGATACATAGTTTAATTCCATGGCAGTCATGGTGGCTGTGTGAGAGACACCTCGACATGAGATGATCTCACAAATTATAATGGAAGAGCTCCGCGAAACTTAAAAAGAGTGATCCACGCTGTCAATGCACTTCGTCATTGAGTACTCGTATTTGGGCATCACCGTTTCAAAAAAAATTATCCAATGATGCTACACTAAATGTGACACGGTTGAAATGCATTTCCTTCTTGAAACACATGTGGGTTTTCGCCACTCTAAATGTAAAAATTTGCTTGTTTACCAACATTGTTCAGTGAATCCATTCGAGAGCATATGTTGCAGTCTTGAATTGTTTAATTCACCTGTATAAGCGCATGGAGTCTAGAGTCTAGAGTCTCGTTACGACATCACCAAGCTGTCTACATTCTTTAGGTGTTGAGGGATAGCAGGAGAGTCGCTGATTTCTTAGAGATGTTGGGAAGCATTTATTTAGCATATGCTTCCCAAGAGTCATGGCAAAAATTTAATTGAGGAAGCAAGCATTCCCAGGCTCGAGTTTTGAGAAACTTCCCCCTGAGCCTTGCCATTGTCACCAAAAACTCAGTGAGTTTCGACTGCGTTCTAAAAATCGTTGCATACTCAAACTAGCTTGGAAGTGGTGAGTGGTGTAAGTAAGGACTTAAGGGCGGCATATTAATAGACGCCGATACGGCTTACACCGATTTTTCGGAATATTCCAAGCGAGGGATGACAAGTGTAAAATTGAATGTTGGCATTCTTCAAAAAGACCCCAGCGTTGCATCCTAGATCGGTTTTGCAGAATTCCTGAGCATAGAGAAATTCGGTTTCGTACTTCGCGGTTGGTAGTAACAGGAGTTCTGATGCCATGTCAGATGGCACTTCCATAATGCCAGGATTTCTTTTGAAACGAAAATGGCTGTAAATGTGCAGTCTATGACATCAATATCAGGGGGCGGCGTCTACAGCAGAATTAGGTGTGACGGACCGTCCTTTGGAGTTCAAAGTAGCAGCCACCTATTTTCGTAAAAAGCTAGGATATAATTGGACTTATCATACCCGTGTAGATTCAAATGACTCTCTTCAGGGGCAAGCCGCACCCTTACACTGTCAGAAAACCCACAGCAATTTGGAGGTCTACGAAGAGATATGATACATGATGAATCAGACCAGTCAGCTTCCTTTTCTCGTAAAGAGAAGAACCTCAGTTTTGAGAGGATTGACTGAAAACCGATTTCTAGTGCACCAACAGACAGTGTTCTCGACGATTTCTAGTGTACGACAGACAGTACAGCTGCATTATCTGCACAGGCCTGTTCAGCAGAACGGCGACCATCATTCTCCATAGAACTGGACACAGGGTATTCAGCTCCAACAAAAAGTTTTCTATTTACTCAAAGTGCTCTTATCACCAAAATAAATGATTCGCCGTATCATTGTACTACTTGTAAGTTAATGCAATCTTTCAGCCTTTCGAAGAAAGTTGAGAAAGCGCTTCAGTGATAAAGTAAAAACAGTAGCCACCACGTCAACGCCGCCTACATGTAACTTGATGCGAGCATAAGCCAGACATTCATGAAGGTGTGCTTAGCACATTTATGTACTTACCAAACGTGTGGTGCTCCGTCACGACGCCATTAGGCAGCATGCAGTCTTTAATGCTGAGGCACAGTAGTCAGGCCGCTAATCTCTTAGAGATGTCGGAAAGCAAGCGTTTGGTCTGCTTGCAATCTAGAGAATCATGTCAAGTGCAGATGTTGTCATATGAAACCCCCCTGTTAATGGACGCCTTAACCGAGAACGCAGGCAGACCCGACGTAGGTTCGGCTCCTGAAAAATACTCCTCTGAGTCTTGCCTGATAAGTTCATTGGCGATTTCATTTCCCGTCATCACATTGTAACCTGGACCCCAGACAAGACTCAGTGAATTTAGTTTTTCAACTGCATTCAGTGATGTCTTGCATTCTTGGACCAACTTGGTTAAAGATGTATCAGTAAGATTTTAAGCGCAAATTGGCTGTCGCTATAGATGCAAATGCTTCGCGCCCTCCACTGGTTCTTCACAGTATAGTTTGATGTCATCAGGATTATGTATATCACCGCTTGGAAGACAGACGCAAGTTTTCCTAACGAAAAGTGAATACTAACATTGTCGTTGTAGACGCGACTATATTCCTTTCCTGGCTCAGATTCTGGCTATAAACAGTCTTGGGAACAGAGAAAGTCGATTTCACATTTTTTCAAGGCCAACACAGCTCTAGTGCATGTTGTACCAAAGAACACTTCTTTTTAAACAGAAAACAGCTTTGAGAGTGCTGTTTGATATGATATGAATGTCCACGGGAGGGAGATTCATCGATGTGTCTAGAGCGGAGCCAGGCATACTAGGAAAAGAGCCCCCATGCAGCCGAGACAGACCACTCTTTAAAGTCTGATAAAAGCAGCAATAACGTATTTCGAGAGAGCTTATTTCACCAGACAATAAACGCATAGGATACAGTTGGCCTTATCATAGCCTTGTAGGTTCAGAGGACCCTTCTCGGTCTTGCAGATAGCTCCCTTCTCTGGCAGAAGGTCGACAGTGCCTTAGAAACTTTCGACGTAACACGTTTAGTCCATAGAAGTTTGTTATCCAGGATGACACCCATATACTTAGGTTCTTTGGACAATTGGATGGTGATGAATTTAAGCACTAGACGAGTCAGACTAGGCTCCTACTTCTCAGAAAGAGAACAACCTCAGTTTTGAGAGGATTGACTGAAAGCCCATTACAAGTGCGCCAGTCGTCAATCACGTCCAGGGCCGCCTGCGCTTTAGACCAGACAGTCGCTAGACACGAACAGACAGTACAGCCAAATCATCCGCGTATGCTTGTGCATAGATACCAGAACTATTGAGCGCTTCAAGCTCAAAAGCTGTTTACCCCCACCGCCATATATTGGCCACAGTCGGCATCCGCAATCAAGGTCCTACTCACCAGCATTGATCTTATCTACAAAACTACGCCATGCTGACCGAATTACACATAACGTCAAAAGTTGCATTCTCGAAAGCACCCCCAATGTCGATGAAAATGACCAGCGCTTATTTCTCCTTGTCGAGTGTGCCTTCAATTCTGCCTACTAGATTCTGAAGCGTTACTAGGCGTGTTGGAACACAGACAGAGGATGCATTCGCAAAGCACTTTTGCGCTCATGCACCTACCATTCTCTCTGTGCTCTTCAACGTGAAGGAAGTCAGACTTATAGATCTGAAACTAGTACTCCCACTGTTTGCCAGGGTTTCGGTATGTATGCCAGTGCAAGGCTAGCAGTGAATATTCACTTTAGAGTTTCCAGTAACTGGTCCATACGTATTTGTAGGATGTATGTTATGGTATGTTACCGATGCTGGACGACCTAAGGCCGTCAAAGAAAGCAACAGCGTGTTGATGGCCTCATCCAAATCCGATGACAGATAACAACTACGGCGGTTTGTAGTACTTATCTCAATTGTAGCTTCAGTGATAGGAGCTGGTTGTGAGACGGTTCTGATCAGGTTACCTGAAACGTAAGTATCTGCTTTCGACTCAGTATAGGTGCCATCAGATCTTCTAGGTGTTTCCAGTCTGGCTGATATTCCCCTTTTGAAAGCTGCTACTTTCACGGAGTGTTTCGATCTTGCTCCAAAAGCCATTATAATAGGTTCAATCACTAAATTCCGCAGCATCCTGAAGCATGAGAATAGCATTTGGATGACATGAGAATGTATCCTTGTATGGACACCACTCTAGGCTGAACCAAACGACTAGCAATTAAGAACGAGAGAAACCGGTGCATCAAACACAATCAAACACCAGAGTCAGCAGCTGAGAGTCCATTAACAATCTGTCAATCAGCGACCCTCAAAGATACCTACATTTTCAGCTTCCGCTAACCGTTTTAAACAATAAAAGAAAAATTAAAATCTCTCATCTAAGGTATTGTGGTCAAATTGTGGTCAAGTTGTTGTGAGCCCTGTCACCAAACCGATATAAACGGAAACCAAGCCCGGCGGCTTCTCAGATTGCTTAACAAGAAATACATTCACATTCTTCCACGTCGTAAAATGCATTCAGTGCTCGTATCTCTGCTAACATCAATCCAAATTGGTCTAATATTCAACTAAAAGACTGCCACAAACGCTGTAACTAGTGGCGGCCCATTTTATTGTTACAATTTCCAAACTCTGCTCGTAAAAGGCAGAAACTCACTTCCTTGTGCGGCGAGTTCATTCATACTTTTACCGCCGCTCAAAGAATACCATGGGTATCGCTTCTCACGTTTCTTTCCGTAATCTGCGGAACAAGTTTACGCCGAAAGCGAACATATAAAACCGGCATTACTTTTTTTGTTTTTTAGCCGCAATTTCTCTCCATTGATGCAACTGACCCCTAATGTATATGGTATATGTGTCTGTGTATGCATGTATTCCGCAGCTGGCTGCCTCTGCGGCACGTTACGTTCCACCGGAATTACTAAAAAAGAGACCACCGCCAAGTGAATAAGTTCAAAGACGAAAGACACCATCAAAAACCCACGGAGGTATGGTAGAAGTACATATTTTTGACAGATCCTAATCTGTATTTCATGAGCCCGCCCCAAAACGCGCCTGACATATGTCACGTAGCAGTCAAAAAGAACGACACACACACCAGCCAACCAACCAGAGTTACTTCCTGTCCAAATGCTCGCCAAAAACAGCAAAGACACACACCATTTTGGCATTAATGGTGGACAGTGGACACACACCTTTGCCTTATCACCGCGTGAGGTGTGGAAATCCCCTTCTCGCGCATACGCTATCAGAATGGGAAATTAAAAAAAAAAATAAAAAAATAAAAAAACACTGCGTGTGCTGTCATACAACCACCACGATGGCAACTGACAGCCACTGCTCGGTTTGTGTTACTACGCGGTTTATAATATGCCACTTCCACGTCACCGTGGCGTCGCGAATCGCTCGAGCTGACTTAAATTGCAAACACGTGGAGCCATGGGCTAGTCGCATATTTGAACCCCTGGCAGTTGGGAAACTCTTTTAACTGTAACTGTCTACACCTACACACACCTTAGCCGTACATAGGGTTTGAATAATTGAAAACGCTAAAAATAGCTGACAGCTACCGATGGTCAGAGGGAGTTCACTTGCCACACGAGCAGAAGGGTTACGAACGAATACCAACTCATATTAACCCTCACCAGGAGGTGGAGATAAGTTAAGTACTCGTATTGTACTCGTATGCGAGTATTCAATTTCTTTTCAACCGTATCGTGGACGGATCTTTTCGTTTCAGCAGGGCCATTAATTGGGCTGTTAAAAAGTGTTTGGTGTCCCGCTTCACAAGGGGCTCGCAATCTAAATATCCTAAATATGACTCACCTCACACTGACAGAGCCTACTTGTCACACTGTTACTCGTAATTAGGCTTTGTGTTCGTTTCTATTTAATTAAATCAACCGAAAATGAGGAGCGCGTCTCGTCTCTTCGCTTCTATAGGGGGAAAGTTTACATTTTTACGAGTCTTGTGCCCTCGAAAAAAGCCGAAAAAGTCAGAAAAAAAAAACACACACACCGAAATAACCGCTGTACACTGTTGAAGGAGGGTAGAAGGAGGCAAAACAAAGTTTAATGTGTCGCTCTAGTACGTCAACTTTATTTGCGCACACGTTTTTCTCTTATTTTTATTTCTGTCGCTTCTCTTTGTTGTTATTGTTGTTGTTGTTGTTGTTGTTGTTGTTGTGAATTAGTGAGGTTAATGACTTTGACACTTTGCGCTGGTAGAGTGGCGCAATTGTGACGTTTGCTTTCGTCAAGTAGTGCTTGATTGATGGGCTCAGTCACAAGAGGAGCAGAGGTTACCATAATGGAACACACACACTTCTACACCGTTACTACATGCTGGGCTGGGGTTGGATTTTTCAACACGACCCAATATAAGTGTACAGGGTGTATACACATGTACTCGTAAGTAAAAGGATGTGATGATGGGTGAGGAGGAGGTTGTGGGGATTAAAAGCAATTTGAGATGTGTGAACTAAATTAGCGAAGGTTGGTGGGAATGTCGAGGCCGGCCTTCACTGATGGAGTTCACAGGGAATTTTCCAGTAAATGTTAAAGGTCTTGAAAGGAAAATGTTCTTGTTTAGATCTTCAAAAAAGCGTAGGGGAGTGACTTAATTTTTTTTATTTTTTTACAAAAAGGGCAGACAGTGAACGTAGGATGTAAAGCTAATTTGAGTTATTTTAACTGTGATTTTAGTGACGCAGGAAATGTCAAGAAATGTGGGAAGTGTGGGCCTTTTCTCGAGAAACTTTTTTAAAGCAAATGTCACTCATGGAAAGTAGAGGGTCGTCTAACAAAAGGTGTCATTTTAAGCTTCGCATCATTGTTAAACTGTCAACATTCAACTATAATTGCGATGACTTTTGATAAGAAAAAAATTAGGAGGTTATTAAATATGAATCGATACACACTCGCACAATGTGTTAAAATAGTGGAAATTAACTACAAAAACGGTGAAAATATCACGGAAACGTTGACTGCTTTTGGTCATCATCAAGCGCCATCTCGCACAGCTATAGTGAATTCGTAGGATCTTTGGGACAATATGAGAGCATTTTCCGGCTTTGGGAATGAAAACTACATTAACTTCTCTCCATGACAGAGGAATGTGGTTCATTTCTATGCAACTCTTCATGTTATTCTCTAGCGTAGGCAGGATAATATCTGAGGACTTTTGTAGCTCGGCAGGTATTATACCGTCCGGACCAGCAGACTTGTATGGATTGAAGCCATGCAGCGCCCAGAGCAGCATGTCTCTTATAATATTGCATTTTAAACACGGTTGCAGTCGTCCTGTTATGGCTGCTAATGGGTGTCCAATAGCAGGTTGAGTAATTCATCACTTGAGATTGTCCAAGAGCTATCGGTTTTTTTTTCCAAACAGTTAGGCATGGAAGGATTGGTAGAGATGTTTTTGTTATTTTATCACAGAATGGCCTCCTGAATTGTGGCTTTGCCCTCCTCAGTCAACAACATCATCGCCAAACTTAGCAGAGTTCAACAAACAACTGACATTGGAAAAACAGGGGCGCTACGATCGACAGAGAACCTGGATTCTGGTCCCCGAAACCCTTTGGTCATAGTAAAGCTCTTGATCTGTTGCCTAGGCATCTGGAGGGATTCCTTGTATGAGTCAATCACTTTTCTTGTGTTTTTTGCTAGGTTGAAAAGTTTTCTGCAAACTTTTCTAAGCGGTCCCAGTGCTTATGTCCACCAGTGCAGCTTTTGCTTGCCTCTAGGTTGACTAAGAGGGCAGGAAGCAGCCATTGCCTGATTGAGAGTCAGGGGGAAGTCCTTGACTTTCATGTCAAGCTCGTTGGTGTTACGCGGAGGCGAGTGATTTTAAAAGTGTGAAAAAGAGTGTTCAGATGATACCATTCAGTTCGTCAGCATTTGAATGATGTTGTCGGAGACAAGGGTGATATTTAGCATTTCCTGTTGGACTTTTCTTATGAAAGTGGGCTCATTGCCAATGTTACAAACAAAGGGGTAAGTACTTGTACTGTAGGTAATAAAAAAGTTGATATCGCCGCTGCCCCATACCGTGTGATGAGCGTTAGCGTCGCACTCGATGATGATTCCAGTTTTTAGCCTTCCAGCTGGGCAGTACCACCATTTTGGGGTTGTCACTAGAGCCCAGTTGGTAGTGGCCAAGATATGAATTTTCCAGCCTCCAGTCTGGCAACGGTTATGTCGGGGTCGCTGAGGTTAGGAATTCAGAATGAATTAAGACCACGTTTCACTACTATACAAGTCCATGAACTACGCTTTCTAGTACGCTCAATAGTTCCTAGATTAGGATGATGTATGCGGCCGAGGCCTTTTTAGAGTGATTAAGATTAATCTGGAGAAACCGTAGCAACATTGCTACACTATACTAGCAGAGCCTCCACCACGGTTCTGTTCAAGTCTTCAGATTTTGAACATGTGCACAAGAGCTCATTTTCATCCTCTGTTCATAAAGGATCTCTTTTTAATTCGCCATCGGTTTCCATTACCGACAGAATGTCAGAGGAGAAGACCGACGGCTTATTATTCGCCTCGGATAGATTGTATTTGTCGCTATCCATATCAAAGGTTGAATTTGCTAATTCAGTAGGAGGAGGTTTCTTATCAGCATCCAGCTCATCCGATTTGTAAGCCCTTAGGTGTACTGGCTCGAAGCCGAACCGAATCATGTTTTTAGTCTGCGCTAAAGAGTTGAAGAATTCCTTATTGATCACAGTTAACGCGCGTCTATAAAGGCCCCTTAGTTCTTCCAGTTTCGCGACCTTCCAGTCATGAGCCGGAAAGGTCGGGTTGCTGAGCCTGATGTTCTCCAGAATAGAGGGTTCGGCTGGGATCCAGGTGCGGGTTCTATGTCTGCTAGGGATATTCTCCTTTGCCACGACCTCGAGCTGATCTATGGCTTTTGAGTAAAGTGGTGAAGGTCTTCAGCGTTTTGGGAGTAGTGGGTAATACGTCTTTTAGGATGTTGTTAGCTCACTTTATTATGCTCTTTATGTCCGCAATCCTCTCAACCTCCGGAATGGATCTGAAGGTTTCGATAATGCGTAAAGCATTTCGGCGTCTGACATAAAACGCCTGGGTTGGGACTTGTCGTCGCGGCTGAGCCCTTGATTCCTTCTTTGAGGGAAGAATTTTTGTAGTAGTAGCAAGTCCATGGGCTGCCACAAACTTGCTGCTCCTAGGGCTGGAGAAAGTGATAGGACCATAGCTTGCCACTCCTTTAAAGTTTGGATTTAGAAGATGGTGCACCAGAATAGTCTGAAAAATAAACCGATCTAATATTTTACCGCCTGAACAAGTCGGCTTCAGAGCCTATCATAGTACAGTGCACCAAGTACATCGTATAACTAAGCACATTAAAAATAATTTAAGGGAAAAGTGGAAAAAATACAGGCATGGTACGAGTATTGGCATCTCCCAATGTACATGAAGAAAAATTATAAAATCTTTTTTGTTTGTAAGAAAATATAGAATGACCGTTAACAATTGGTTATCAGAAACATTCAATATTACCGCAGGTTTGCCCCAGGGGTCAGTTTTCGGTCCAATTCTCTATATTATCTTCACATATGACTTTCCATGTCCAAGAAAATTGTGAAAAGGCTATTTTCGTGGACAGCACCTGTATTTACTCATCAGATTCAGTTGCTTTTACCATTGAGGCCAATCTGCAATCTGCGCTTGATAATAAAGGACTATTTTAACGACTGGAAGATTAAAATAAATGCAGGCCACCGTTTTTACATGAAAAAATGCTTCTTGCCTAGCAATAATCTAATGGAATTAGCACGGAGTGGTGTACGAGTGCTAAGCACCTTGGGGTACACCTCGATAAAAAGTTAACTATTGCCTTGCACATACAAATAGTTATTAAAAAGATTGGAACGGCTATCAAAGTACTTTACCCATTTATAATAATGAACCGCAAATCAAAACTTAGCAATGAAAATAAGCTTCTCATTATATAAAGTCATATTTCAGGCGATTATGTTTTGTGGGTCACCTGCCTGGGGAAATTGTACAAAGATTCGTATTCGTAGACTCCAATAGAGCTCTAAATAGAGTTCTTAAAATGATACTTAAACTACCGTGGTACTTCTCCACTGATGAATGACCTCAAATACAGCATTGGTATCAGCAAGAATTTCCAAACTTAATGAACCTATAATTTATCTTAGATTTCGTCAGATAATGCTTTGATTTACAGCCTTGCTTCACAGTTTAAAAGATTACTACAATATTTACTATAATAATTTATGTTTTGTAATTTAAATAATAGATGTTAGTACACATGATTAGTTTGTTTACATTTATTTTCCGACGTGATTAACCATTATATATTTATTTAATTGCTTCTCTTGCAATTTATTTAATTTATTAATTTATTAGGTTTGAATCAAGCACTATACTGCCCTCTATATAACTGTTATTGATACTACGTTTAATGAAGGTTCTCTTCTATGTAGCTTCTTCAAATATACGAGTACATACACGTATTCTTTTTTGTTCTATTCTATGATATTTTTAGTGAAATTGTTAAATTTTGTCAGTAGTGAGGCAGTCCTATACCATAACTCTGTACAATATTGTAGTTTAAGTAAACAAAAGTACCAATATTCTGCTACAGTAAATATAACATATACGAGTACCTGCATATATATGCATATTGTGATACCATTTCGACTTCCTACGACGAATCCGCATCCTAAAATCAGCAAGGCTGCACTAAATGCTGAAAACTAATATATTTTATGCTGCTGGACGACAGATTTCAGTTCTGTCAAGAGCTCACTATGATTCCATAGACCGCTGTCAAGTCGGATTTTTTTGCCAATTCGTATTCAACGTTGATTGGGTCTGAAACGGATAAATGAGAATAGAAGTTGAAGGCTTCTGTTAAATGAATTGCGCCTTCATACACGTAAGTCACAGAGTTAAACCAGTTAGAACCCAACTATACTACCTTACACCACAACGAAGATTTAAAACCTGTGAAACGATTTTCAATGAACATTTCGGATTATAAAAAGGTCTGTCTCACTTGGCAGGGTGCTGTGCAAATAGGCTGAGCACAGAGAGGTGTCAACACACATCAATTGTGCTTGTTTTACTTCCAAGTGGTAACCGTCGGGTACTGGTCGATGTCCATCCAGACTCGACTTACCAAACTTATAAGCCCGACTCCTGACTACCCGACAAAAATGACAACACTATAAACGGGACAGCGGATGATTTCTCTACGTGGAATCAACGGTGTAAAATTTCGAAATAAGACAAATGAGACCTTATCCGGGCTACTACGACATAATTAGAGCTCAGGCAGGTAAGTTTTGAAAAAGAGATGGTGGCAGATGAGATTATAATGGACCCATGTCAGGGCTTACATCCCCGAACTGGCTTCGGTCTAACCGACCTCTTGACCTAGGGGTATTATAATGGGACTAGCACCCCAGGTTGGCGGTGGTGCCGCCGAGGCCAAGCAACAACAAGCCTCGAATACTGACGGATCTGCTGTTGCCAACCCCTGCAAACGAACCAAGGACAACGAATTTCGGATCTACACCTGGTCCCTTAATAGGCCACGTGCAGCGAAACAACTAGCAGGGGCGCTGTACTGCGGCAGAGCAGATATTACCGCCCTCCAAGAAATGCGATGGAATGGGTCGAACACAAAGAGATTGAAAAACTGTGACATCTATTATGGCGATTGATATCGACGGGAAAAGCAGCGATTATTTGGATGCGCATTCGTTGTTAGAAGTAGACTTAGGCAATAAGTCTTGAATTTTCGGCATGTGAACGAGGGCCTCGTAATAATCCGTATTAAGGCTAAATTTGCCAACATTACCCTTATATACGCGCACGGCCCCACAGAGGAGAAACACGATGACACCAAAGATGGCTCCTACGAGCTCTTGGACAAGACCTACCAACAGTGCCCTAGCTATATATAGAAAGGGCATCTTTGGTAGTACTGTTAGAAGGTATAGCCTGTACGCCATCACCTCCGATAACGGATTCAGGCTAATCGGCTTTGCTGCGAGGCGAAACATTGTCGTAACTAGCACGGGGTTCCCACATCCCGCATTAGTAAGGAGACTTGGAAAACTCTTGATCAATCAACCGTCAATCGGGTTGACCATATTGCGATCGACGCAAGGTACTTCTCTAGTATTATAAATGTCCGAACGTTCCGAGGGGCCAACATCGACTCGAACCATTGTTGTAGACAAGGTACGGTTGCGGATATCTCAAATAATTCAAATGCAAGCTAATACGCCATCTTAGATGCCGGCTCTGATGTGCTGGGTTTCACTCGGCCACCACACCGACACCCCTTGTTTGACGGCAAGTGCCGGCAAGC
Organism: Volucella bombylans; assembly: GCA_949129095.1. Taxonomy (NCBI): domain Eukaryota; kingdom Metazoa; phylum Arthropoda; class Insecta; order Diptera; family Syrphidae; genus Volucella; species Volucella bombylans. The sequence goes on from OX422142.1 coordinate 171,116,158, forward strand.
ACATGCAGCTAAGCAAGATGTATACAAAGCGGTATGACGTAGAAGGACGAGAGCTGCTCACGAACAGAAGAGGAGGGACGACTACCGGCTTCTCAGGAGGAAAAAGAAGGAGCATGATTGAGGAAATTAAGAGTTGCTACTCTGGGAATGAGATTCAGAAGTTTTACCAAAATGTAAAGAATCATACCACGAACAGAAACCCCGAACCGGAGCCTGTAGAGACGAACAAGGGAACATAGTAGTAGAGTCGCAGTCAAACTGAGGACTTGAAAACTGTATAACGGTTATGACGAACAAATTACAGGTGTTAGGCAGAATAAACCTTTCAACCCAGACGATGTACATCAACAATTTTGTCCACCCGACTTGGAAAAAGTGAAGATAGCCATATTTAATCTTAAGTTCAACAAAGCTGCTGGAGTGGACGGCCTGACTGATGAGCTCTTAAAAGCGTTAGGCGATGACTTCGTAAGGAGCATACACCAACTCATCTGCAAAATATGGTCGGACGAAAGTATTTCCGATGAATGGAACCTCAAAATTGTTTGTACGATCCTCAAGAAAGGAGACCCTCTGAACTGCGCTGACTACAGAGGCATAAGTTTTCTTAACATAGCCTACAAGGGCCTATCTGCCGCACTGTGTGAATACCTGAAGCCGTTCGTCAACCAGCTGATTGGTCCATATCAGTATCGTTTCAGGCCAGGAAAGTCCACCATCGACCAAATATTCACACTACCGCATATCTTTGATAAATGACATTCAAATCGATACACCTCACCTATTCATCTCGATTTTAAGGCCAGGTATTACAGCATCTATAGAAACGCGTTATATAGAGCAATGTCTAGTTTTGGCATCCCTGCCAAACGCGTCCTCTTGTGCAGGATGACGACGGAGAATGCACGCTGCTCCATCGAGGTCGATAAAGAACTCGTCGAGAGCTTTGATGACAAAAAACGAATTAAGCAAAGCGATGCGCTGTCATACGATTTCTGTAACTTCATTCTTGAAAGAATAGTTCAAAAGTCACGCGCCAACGCAAGAGACACAATCTTTCAAAAGTCCGTCCAATTACTCGCATACGCCGATGATACTGACATAATCGGTAGAAAACTGTGAGATGTCAGTGGCGCTTTCGCGAGTACTGAGACGAAATCGGCGAATATGGGTCTGACGGTCAAGGAGTGCAAGACCAAGTTCATGCTGTCAACCAGAGAGAGGGCATTCAATAACGACGTCTCGGACAGAACATCACCCTTGACAGATATAACTTTGAAGTATATCTGACAATTGACTAGGAAAGCCGCCCCTCGAACAACGAAAATGAACGTATATATGAACTTAATATTCCCAGCCCTGCTCTATGGCGCAGAGGCATGGACTTTGTCAAAAGTGTACTCTTGGCTGCTTTCTTCTTCCATTCTTCCATTCTGCATAGACGGTGAGTGGAGGAGGACACACAATGACGAACTGTACGTGAGGTACGGCGACTTTGACTTAGTCAGAAGAGTGAAGGCCCAATGACTGAGGTACATGTACAGCGGATGAACACCAGTGATCAGATTCGAAAAATCTTCCAATCCATCTCAGAAGACAGCGTATTACATGAAGATCGCGACACAGATGGCACAAGTGGAAGGGGAGCCTCAACCAACTTAGCGTGGGAAACTGGAGGTAGCTACAGATCGAGCTGGCTGGAGACGCTTGTTGGTTGAGGCACTGGTCCACCCCGGACTGTAGGGACACCTTAATTAAGTAAGTATGCTTCACGTGACAAGCATAATACTAGTGCCTAACGCAGATAAATTAGTTCACACTTACGTAAACTGTACAAAATCCTTAGATGGCTCTTTTGCTCGCTTCGCGTCTGGTAATCGCTGAATAAAAGGTTCAAATCGGAGATGCAAATAAAGTGCTATAAGTGTTGGGATCAACCACTGCTAGGTAGGCTGAAACCTTCAAAAAATTGTTTCGGTTAAGACAGTTCAACAACATGATGAATCGATAAGGCGACCGATATTTAGGTTCGATGTGATGGTTGGAAAACGATGGAACGTACATATTTTTCCTAAAGATGGCAGTTCTATAGCCAGCGGCGACGATAGAAGACATAGAAAATGGAATTAGCCGAGATTTGTGTGACGCCGAATAGCCAAAGTTGGTCACTGTTCAAAGATTGGAACTCATGTCGAAAAAAAACAACAACACACTAATGAACTTCTTAAGGTTTTAAACCATTTATTTTGATATACATATGTGTTTGCAAGAAAAGTCAGTTAAACTTATTTAGATTCTACAATACATAGGTATATGGTGGACAACTTCCGGAATACTCCATCTCCTTCTGAAAGACCCGATCATTAAGATCAGCTCCTTTAAGCTGGCGATTGTGGTGGTTCCTGACTAAAGTATGGTGCAGCATTTGGCGCCAACAGCGTATGACATAATTCGCAAACTCTAGCCAATTTGCATCTTGGACCTGACGGGACTGCCTTATTCAAGCACTTATCACAATAGATGACACCACAGTGACGACAATGTTGCTTTCGAACGGTTACCGTAAAGGACACATTACAAGTCGGACAATTGTCGATGTCTTCATCATCTTGCCAGCGGACTTCGGCATTCGGTTGACGGAATTTTTCAATTGTCATCTGCAAGAGAGGGAAGTATCAGAGTAATTCTTGAGCCCCCGCAAAGCCTTATAATATTTTACCTGTAAACTTTGTGACAACTTGACAAAGTCCCTTTGGACGTGCTCACTCGTAGCCAAGTCTTCTTGGAGATTTTTGATCTTAGCTTTGTACTCAACATTGTGTCGGCTCAGCTTTTCCTGATAAGAAGAAAAATCCATAAAAAAAAACAAAAATTTCAGGTCCAAATAACATTTATTCTTACGTTTTTATCCTGCAGCTCGATCACCTGTACGCGAAGTTCTGAAATTTGCTTGTTCAGTTCGGACTCCTTGCGTTTGAATGTGTTCTTCATGGTCTCATATTTTTGCTGATCCACCAAGCATTCAGCAAGCCTATCCCTGTTCAAGGCACGATAAGTTAAAGGTCTCTCAAAATTCTAAATCAACTTACTCCAATGATTTCATTTCGGCCTGCACCTTCTTCTTGTAGGCTCTCATCTCGTTGATATTACCGTCGAGTTGGTCCCGCAAAATTTGCACTTCATCTGCAAAACTAACGCACTTTTGCTTCTCAAATTCACAACCCACTCTGGCTTGAATGAAATCGTCCTGTTGGCGAAGTAATAGCTCGTGGAGCTCCTCCACATTATTCGGAAGGTTGATGTACTGATTCTCGATCTGTTCAGCTGTAGCCAGGTATTTTCCAGACAAATAGTCATTGTCGGCTTGAAGAGTTTCAAGTTGTTTGTTAACCCGCTCACGATCATCGGAGAGCCTCAGTAGCTGTTTGGTGATCTCATCCTTGGCCTCAAGGAATTTTTGCTGCAAATCCAACAGTTCGGTTTCACTCTTCTTCACATGATCCTTCAGGTATTGGACTTCGCTCTTATGGGCATCTCGTTTCTCCTGCCACTGATCTTCAAGGTCTTTACGAAGGGCGGCCTCTTTGCGGATATCGGAAGCAGACTCTTCTATAATCTTCTTTAAGCCCTCGATCTTTGTTTCATATTCGATGAGGTTTTGCTTGGTTTTTTGAAGTTGCTCATCAAGGTTTCGACAGGAATCACACTCAAAATCCATAGAGGTAGACTTGCTGACGGTGTTGGCTGCAACTACGTCTATAGGTTGTGGAACGCCTGTACTGGTTTTGAACTGAACAATTTCTTGAGGAGACATCTTCTGAGTTCGTAGGCCTTGAAGTTCCTCATCAGTGGATCGTAGTTTTTCCTTCAAAGCTTTGATTTCCTCCTCCAAGGGGACCACTAGAGAGCGAAGAACCTCGGCATCTTCTTGAGCCTGCAAAAAGTACGATAAGAAAGCACAGTTCATCACATGTCTTACTGAGTGACAGAGTCGGTCTTAAATTTTGAAACTAAAGAACGTCGACATCGAATTCCGTTTGATTACGTACATATTTGTTTACCTTCCGCATAGAATCATCAAGACTGTCGTGGCTTCCGCCAGATGAGTCGGCTCCCAATTTGCGAGCTAGAGTCTTTCTCACATGACTTAAAACCGGCGCAAGGCTTGGAGTTTCCTACAATAACAAAAAAAAACCTAGTCAAACGCGGATTACAAAGACATAGACAGACAGATGGAGACCTGTTGATATTGAACAATGCCCTCCTTGAGTTCTCGGTTTTCCTGCCTTAGACGATTTGTTTCCTCTTGAAGTCTCTCCAGGTCAGCTTTACAATTGGCAGACTCTTCAATGGTTTCTTAAAAAGGGTAAACATAGCAACTAAAACTCGCATGAATATGGTGTCCAGCCTACCTTGAACCAAAAGTTGCAAAGATGATATCTCCTCCTTTGTTCTCAGATCGTTGAGCTCCCTCTCATTATCAGACTTACATTCATTTACCATAACCATGCTTTTGAGTTCGCCGTGTTCCCGGTGCAGGGCTTGCTTCTCCGCCAAGCATTTGGCGTATTCTGCCTCCTTTTGAATGAAGAGCTCCTTGAGTTTAGCCCGTTGGGTGTTGAACTCGATGTGCATCTTCTTGTTTTCAGCTTCCAGAGCTTCGATTCTCTTTTGAAGATCTACTATATCGAACCAGTAAAGTGTATTTCAATTTAAAGACTTTCAACTTACCTTCCTCCCGGGAAAGTGCCCCGCTGGCTTCTTGGCCAACTTCCTCCTCCATGGCTTTATTTAAATTCTTTTCACTGAAAGTGTACAAATAGAGAACTTCAATTACGCGACACTCATTCAAGTATTTAAAGAGGATTCAGGGGGGTTACCCTATTTAAATGCACAAAAACACAAACAACAACAAACTGCGCTTCTCCTAAGGGACCAAAATTAAAAACCATAAAAATACCATAAAAAATTATAGCAACCGTATACGAGTATCACTGTAGCACTGACCACCGAGGGGATGCTGGGTATTCCTTTTTTCCTGTTTTTCTGTTTTCCATTTTCTGTCAGCGTACACACTTTCCAGAGGGAGCAAAACCAATCATTAATGCCTTTGCTGATGGATGTGGGAGATCCAATGTGTACGAGTACGAGTGTCTGGCTGCAACCGGAATGTCGCCCGTGATGGTGGACACAAACGCTCCCGGCGCTATTAATTAGAATTAAAGCAAGCGCCCGACTTTAATTTCTGCTCCAGCATTTGAATTCTCAATGAAATGAGTCATAAAAATCGGGATTCCTACGCTAACCTAACATTCACCGCGTCGTCGTCGTCGTCGTCGTCGTGGCATTATGGTGCATGTTTACATTGGGTTAATGGGTAATTGATAGACGGACGGATGCAGTCCCGGTAAAGATGTCGCACTGTGGGCAATAAAACCGTCGTAAACTGGGATGGGAATAGAAATTTCGGAATCAATTTTCAAAGCAAAGCTAGCCGAGTTAATGGAGAATTTTTAAGGGACAGCGTTTTTTTTTTTCTGGAAAAGATTTTAGGGAACATTTGTCGCAAATAGTCCGTTGGATTGTAAGTAGAGGATTTGGGATGAGCATGTACTATAGTGTAAATGAAGCATACTTAAACTCGATTGGAGGGTAACAGCTGAAAGGGCTAAATATGTTTTTAAGGGCCTTTCAATGAGGCGTTAAACGCTATGCATGGGTATAGAAGGAATTTTTAAACAATAAAAACACTTTTACGACAGCCAAAGCATTAGCATTTTATGCTAAGCCGGTGATGATATTTGATAGCAACTATTATGAGGGGAGGGAATTTTTAGAAGAGGCTTAACAGTTTCAATGATGGATATAGAGTATCTGAATATTAAAAGTTTGAGAGTTCTTTTAACTTTACAACTTCACATTTCAGAGAATATGTGAATGGATATGAATATACTCGTACTCCGTCGCTCTAAATCCGTTGCTACGTCGGCTACTACCTCAAGTAGTACAAGAGTAGACAATCGTAGAGAGTACTTACTAGGATTATCGCACATTGATGCCAAAGAAGCCAGTTTGGCAGGTTCTTGCTCTATGGTGTCGTTATCACTTTCACAGCAAGCGTCGCAGGCTGCTGAGTCACTTATGGCCAGCACACTTAGGTCCTTAGCAAAAGCATAGAGCTCTGTCACGATGCCAATGAGCATCCTGCAGTCTTTTCTACTGAGGTACCGCAAGAAAGTCGCTCACCTATTAGAGACGTCGGATAGCATTTGTTTGTTTGGTCAGAACTCGATACATCCGAGCTATGGTTCCAACAAGACGAAGTTGTGAAGGAGAAATTTGACGACTAGGTCATCTCACGGCGAGCGTTCATCAATTTACCACCGCTATCATGCGGTTTGACACCACTCGTCCAACTTTCTAAACACTTTATAGTTTAGAGTCAACAAAATTGTCCACATAAAGTGGAATATTGGCACCTTTTGTCGCTTTCTTAATAAATGGTTCCAGGAAAATGTCCTAACTATGTAAAAAGAGCTTAATAATTCAAAAGAACCGAACAAGCAAATCGCAGAGACCTTAGAATATGATTTAGTAAGCGGACCATCAACGGAACTAGATGATTTGCGCAAAAGAAAGTCGAAAAATTGCGATATTTCCGACAATGACTCCCACCAAGCAAAGAAACAACATCAAGTCAGATGTGGATTTGCCGTTAGGGACACCTTTAAAAAAGTTGTCCTGAGTTTCAAGCTTACTTTTCGTTATGTTAGATTTTAGTTGGAGCCTGAATTGAGCAAGCTCACATAAACCAAAAGAGGCCGTTTCTGATATGAGTGCCACAATATCTCAATATTCTCATGCCCTAAGTAGATGCCTTAAGCTCATAGGAATCTACTTACGAATTAAACAATTAAGTGGTTTTAGGAAGACCGCGGAGCCTACTGACCACTATTTCGAATAGTTCTTCCAAATTTCCAAAGAAGAAACCATCCAAATGGGTTTTCTTCGGATGGAGAGAGCAAAAAATTTGCACAGCTAAGAAGCTTCATCGCTGGAGCTTCCGCTAAAAATGTAAAGCCAAGTTTATGAAATAGCGTGTGATTATGCCAACCAGGAAGGGAATATGTAACGTGTGTGCACTACGAGCATAAGATTTTCGAGCATGTTATTGACAAATATGTGACAGTTCTTAGCTGCCGGGCAAGCTAGACAGATATTTTATTATACATGGGATTCACAACGCGGTGATGTCATATCTAACTGTCGCGAAGAAACAAAGAGACTCAAATAAGAACGGACAACAATCATTCGGATCTGCACATAGAATACTTGAATTGTGGCGACGCGTAATCAAACAACTAATGAAGGCTGCCGACTCCTTCTACAATATCTAGAAAATCACAATAGGTCTAATCTGGTCGCTAGGTACACAGCCCAACTCTCCCATGTAAGTAGTTTTCCTACAAAACCTACGAGAAATGCCCAAATCATGACGTTCTAGATGATTTTAACGCCAAGTTACGAAAAGAGGACATCTTTGGATGCAAAATTAAAAACCGTAACCTTGACGATGCCATCTCTGCAAATGGCCTTAGTCACTTGGCTGCGAGGCGGAATATCACTATAACTAACAGACTGTGTCCTTATTTAAATGTCCGCAAAGCTATGCGACGTCGAGGGATATCTCTGAAGCCAATATTACGGAGAAATACTATCAAGATATTTGAAGTTGAATGGCTGCATTTGCAACAAACCACTAGAACCCCTTCGATGACAGCGTTTCTCTAAACCCCACGTCAATCACTTTCCAATCTTAATTAGGTGTTGAAGAATAGTGGCATCGACGCCCCGCAACTGATGCGCTGGGATCTACTAGACCATCCGCATGAAACTCCGAGTCTGATGAAGAGGGCAGGCAAGAACATAAAGTAAAATGAAGCAGCCTTGCACAAGAGGACGAGAGCGGCCTGTAAACACAGGGTGAGCGAAAGAGGAACGAAGAACATCGGCTTCTTTGAAGGAAAAAGAAAGACCTTGGAAGGCGCGTGATCGAGGATATGGAGACAACTCTAGCAACAATGTTCAGAAGTTTCAGAAAAAGGTAAAAAAGAACGTTTCAAGGTAACAAAATCCAACCGGAAGTCTATAGAGATTAGCACTGAAACATAGTAGTGGAGTCAAAGTCGGTTGCTAAATGGTGAAACGAACCATTCAACCTGAACGATGAAAGGCTAACTTCCGTCTACCCGACCAAATTAGACAAGGTGACTCATTGATTTTTATGACAGGCTCTGGAGATGCAAATAATGCTACAGGCTGAAGGATCTTCGATTTTAACCAGGAGGAACAATGTAGCAGAAGCAGACCTCACTTTAGCTGTCGCACAAATCTGAAACGATATTCCAACCACCTTTGAGTAGCAGCTGAAGCACACTATAAGTAACTAGAGATATTTATTGTTGGAGAAGCACATCCTCCCTGGACTTTAGCAGCATCTAAGTAAGTAAGTTAGTAAGTCAACCGTTTCAAAAGCAGATATCACATTCCATTTGAGACTAGAAAGAGCTTCTTTAGTTGCCACAGTTTCCGCCTGAAATACGCAACAGTGGTTTGGCAGACAAAATTCTTAGACTCATTCAACTAATGGCTTTACACGTTCTAACTTGGACGTACATATGTCTATCCACGCTTTGGTCATAGAAAACGATCTGAACAAAATGTCAGCTATACTCGTATTTTACTTAATTTTAGCAGGACAAACAAGAAGTTTTACAAGAAGACTCTTACGTAGTACTATCCATAAGTAATGTGTGATCCTGGCTGTAGTTCTCATACCACATTCAATACAATGGTTTGTGGGACTATTGCTGTGAAGCCCGGTTAGCTCTTAGCCATCACTCAGCCCCGGGTCTAAGACATACTCAGTTCAAAGATGTGACGAACCTCGGATAAAAATGAACTCATGGTTGACGACCCTAGCAAACAACGACCTGCGGATCTGCACGTGGAATATGCAGCTGAACAATTATGCCACCGCCATCCAGGAAGTGGAGGATGAAAAACTTATATATATGTACGTACTATGATGATTGCTGCAAGGAAAAGAAAGTACGCTTATTTGGATTCGGATTGCTATATACGGCAGACTTAGGCAAGAAGTGTTGAGCTTCCGTGAGCGAGCGTCTTATGGCAATCCTCATCAAGGCTAATTTCGCTAAGATAAGCCTAATATGCGTCAATGCCCCTACGGAAGACAAGGACGACACCACCATTGAATGTTTCTACGAACTTCTCGACAATACAAATGAGCAATGTCTGAAGTATGCGAGGATAAGAGAGGAGTACATCTTCAGTAGGACAATTGGTAAGCATAGCGAACACGTCACCACGTCTGGCAACGACTTAGGCTTATTGATTTACCGCAGAACGAAATATCACTATAGCAAGCACACGGTTTCTTCATCTCAATATATACAAGGCAGTCATTGCAACATAAGGCATGCCTCCAGTATTCTGAACGTCCGAACGTTCCGGCCAGTCAATATTTACTCGGAACACCACCTTGTTGCAGTCAAAATGCGAATGCGAAAAGCTGCAATCGCAATAGACTGCCAGAATCTTCGCCGCACCCGTATTCCGAAATCTCTCAACAACTTAGAAGCATCAAGTACCGAATACCAGTGGCAATGTCGTAACTGATGTGCTTGGTTTCACCCGGCTACCACCAAGAAATGTCTGGTTTGATGAAAAAAGCCGGCAAGCACATGCAGCTAAACAAGAAGCCTACAAAGCGGTGCTGCAATGAAGAACAACATCGGCTTCTCCAGAAAAACAAGAAAGAGCAAGAGAACCTCGAATGTATTGAGAGGTTTTACCCAGGTAAAAAGAACGTGTCTAGTCAGAACAGACTCGTACAGAAACCTGTAGAGATGAAGAAGGAAACCCTGTAGTAGAGTCACATTCGGTGCTGAGAATATGGACACACTTTCTGCAGACTTTCAGTGGTCGAAGATTGGCCCCAACGAATGGGAAGCTGCAAATGCGCTCGTGGTTTCATCACAATCACAGGCACACCCTAAACGGACTATCGAGGAATGTCGGGTGCGTTCACAAAGTTTACTTGCGTAATCAATCAAAATGATTTGTTAATTGTCATCGTCATCATTAGCTTGACTACAGCAACCTATAGTCATGATCCAACGCAAGTCATCAGCTCTTGGGATTATTCTGTCATTAGGTATCCCAGAAATGCGGCAATCGTTACCAATTGCTGGTGTGCACATCTTCTAAAATCTCGTCTTTAACTCACCTTGCCTGTAAGTAACATATGTAAATCCTGGACAACTTATGGTATTTAGAAGCTGGTGCTGTTCATTGCCCCTTGTAGTCGCTTTCGTATACTTTCTTTCCCTTCAAACGTACTTTATTCGAATCTATTTGCGGAAACATAAATAAATAACTTGGAGGGAAGCTCCCAAGGTAAACAGAGTTCTCCCCAGCGCACCCTACTGTCTATTTACAAACTCACCACCAGCGGCACTTAATTCCAGGAAGAACAACTACGTAGCCGCTCTTAATGAACTAACATGTCAATTATATACGTGTACACTTTCATCAACTTAATTTCCTCACAAAGGGAGGAGGAATACAATGGTCAGGTAGAGGAGGAGACGGAGTCGAATGGTCGCACGAAAGGGGTGCTACACTATATAGAGGCGCGCCAGACAAACAATACGACTTTACTCAGACTCCTCACTATGCCACAAGCAGACACAAGGAGAGTGTACGTGAAGAAGTTGTTGCTCCCTTATCCTCATAATTCGTTCCTAGCCACACGATATAAATCAGACACGACAACATATTTAATTAATTAATTATCGAGCTACCACCACTGCCACTGCCACTGCCACTGCTACTACCACCGCCGCCGTCGCCATCGTCGTGTCAGTCAACAATATTCGAATCATTTCGAAAGGAAAGAAAAACTTGTGAACTGCAGCTGTAGCCTAGAGCTATAGCTCAGAATTATAGCTCAGAGCTACGATATATCCCAGAGGTGCATCCAAGAGCTGAATCCCATTAGATACGAGTACATATAGCCCCCAAGGTATTGGGTAGAACGGATCCGTGAACCGAACCGAACCCGCTAGAACTGTTTTGTTATTAACTGGCGCGACGATGACGGTTGGTGATTCTTATTCTTGGTGTGTTCATGTTTTCCATCCGACAGTCCTGAAATGGGATTTGATCGTGTGCAATGTGCAGTGTGCATCCACTGCACAGGGTAGCCCCGGTGCACACGAAATTTAACCAAGATAATAGGGGCCAACGAATAAAAGTAATTGTACAGTATGCTAGGCGCGGTGCACTGTTGTTAGGGGTTTGCTGATTAAATTTAAAAATTAAATTCGACGGGTTCGATGCCATTTTGTGGTTACTCTATAGACGGACTTTGAGGTTAAGTGAAATCCACTAATCAGTTCGGAATGGCGGTGTGCGTGGTTTACATAGCTAATTACTTTATTTGATCATAATGATAAATTAGCAATGAATTCCAAGAATCGACGCGAATCGTTAGCTCACGAAGTGGATTCCAACTTCCAAGAGTGATTTAAGTGGTTCGCGGTGTACTCGTACTTACATATATTGTATGGCATATGGCGGAAAAATTTATGACGGTGGCAGGCGGCGCAATTTTGAGGGCAACGGTGTAAGGTGCACCGCGGTGGTAATGTTGTGTTTGTACCGATGCAGTCGGTGAGTTTTCAATTGGATGGCCAATAATGAGCCCTAGTTAGGGAATAATAAGCGTCAATCTCTATTCGTTGGTTGCACACTCGAAAAATAATGCGGTGAGCACTAAGACTAAGTGCAGAGAACCCAGTCTAGTTAGGTTCGGTTTGGATGGTTTAAATTAATCGCAGAAGTGCTATTCGTCATGCAATCAAGAGTAGCAGAAATATTTCGCTTCTTGATTAATTGCAACTTCACAGTCTTGACAACATTTCTCGAATGGCCTGTTTGCTTCCTTGGTATACTACTGGTGAAATGGCGGTATTAGAGTTTGATTAACTCTACCTTTTCTTTTTGCGCTTCAAATGTTGAACCTTTTATGGTTTTTTTTGTTGCACATGTTCGAAGAGATAAAAAAAACATGTGTCGAACCAGCTAATCTTGAGCGCCCCGTCCGGGAAGCTTTCGACTCTAACCCAGAAGGACAACGCAGGAGAGGACGACCTCATATAAGGTTGGGCACACAAGTGGAAGGTGACCTCAGTCAACTTCGTGTGCCCAACTGGAGGCAGCTGGCAAAAGACAGCGCTAGACCGTAACGGCGTATTAGTATGTCTTGAGCGACGACGCTTTTCTTCTGACAAGGTAACTGGAACTTGAACACGACTACCTCTAGTACGACCAAAGTTTTAAATAGCTCAAGGCTTTACTTACCTGCCATTACAAGGGTAGACCAACGGTAAGGTTCATTCATTCATTTTTACCAGGAACCTATAGTAGAGAGTATAATGATTTAAGAACATCTGATAAGCTCCGGGTGCTTTCAACTCAAACAGCAAGTTGGATGGCAAACGCTGTTACACCTTATTACTTCTCGCGACTGACACTTTTCCTATTTGGATATCAAAGGGGAACTGATTGACTATATCGGCAGTACAGCGACAATTACAACCGGCCTCAAGATTGCCTGACAATCTAGCCTCTCTCTAAATTGCTTAAAAACAGCAATTAATTCCTTTGAGATAACTTTTAAAATTAAACAAATAAATTGCCACCGCCGGGAAGCCTAAATCACCCATGTATGGCACTGCTTACCGATGTTCACTTTTCCTTTATTGATCCAATCGATCTCATAGGTGGTGATGTAGGCACTGAGCGGAGTCAACCGAAAGTCATCCAGAGCTGTGACCATGACCATACATCAATAGTGATTATTTTACACCGACGTGGTAGCCACTGGTCGAATCGGTTTTGCCTTGCCATCAAGCTTCTAACCGTATGTGTTGAGCAAAACACTATAATATACTGGCAGAAATGACTAAACCTCAGAAGAAGGACGTACCTCGAAAGAATTCCCGTGACTGAAGTATATATATTCCTTAGAATAAGTGGTTCAGTGAAAAAGTGGCTACTGTACCAGAACGCACCATATCAACGCCGAGTATCTGTAGTCTGATGCGAGCATAGGTCAGACAGATACAAAGGTAGTGCTCCGCAATGTCGACATTACTCTCACAGAAAGCGTCGCAAAATGTTATGTCATTTGTGCCCAGCACGTTAGGTGCTTAGCAAATGTGGAATTCTTCGTCACAAAGCCAGTAAGAAGCCGTCATTCCTACTGAGGGACAGCAGTAAAACCACTGGCACTCTAAGGGACGTCGGGAAGCATTCGTTTGGTCTGACGGCAACCTAAACAGAGTCATGCCATCTGAAGTTATGCTCATATGAAAGCCAACTGATGGGCCTACGTCCGCCTAGCATTTCCTGTGATCCCATTTCGACCTGCGACCCAAACAAGACCCAGTGAATTCATCGCACGGCTTTATGCGCAGCAACACTGTCACTGCCTCCACTGATTCCTCAAAATATGGTATAGTACGTTGCCGTCAGAACTGCGTATATCTTTGCTTGGCAAATTTTCTTAACGCGGAGTGAAATCTAATATGTTCGTCCTCCGTAAATAAATCCGCGTACTAAATCATATAGACAGCAATTCCAGTTTTGAGAGGATTTTCCGAAACCCATTTCGACATTTGCCCATTTAGAGCAGACTAGACATCACCAACAGACAGTCTAGCTGCTTATAGATGCGTCTATGAGAGTACAATGGGAAAGTATATCCTACACGAGACCATGTCTGCAAATGCTCTAAGGCTAATTGATTTAGCTGAGAAGTGGATATCACAATAGGCAACAGACAGTTTCCTCAGCTCGATATTCACAAATGGCGGTCACCTCATTGTAAAACAGCAAACAAAATTGATCAAGTAGCGATCAATACAAGGCCCGCTTCCAGTATTACGGATATCCTACATACGAGTATGTGTCTGTGCGTGTGCTACAACCTTGTGGAATGTCCTATGCAGCTTTGGCATAGCTACCATCTGATATTGTGTGCTTTAACGGACTTGATTACCTGTGTGGCAAAGAATGCGTCTACGAAACGGCCCAGCATAAAAGGACGAGAACCTCTCGAGCCGTTGGGTTAGTTTTTGAATCAATCATCAATCAAGTGGCCGACATGATCAAAGCAAAATGTGCCATTTTTGCTGCATTTCCCATCACTTTTTCGAACATCTCGGGCGGTATAGCGATGATTTCAGAACGAATGTTTGCATTAAGCTCGGCAATGGTATGAGACTTGCTGGCGTACACTTTGCTTTTCAAATGACTCCACAAAAAGAAGTTCGGAGAGGTCAAATCTGGAGATCTGGGTGGCCAGTCAATGTCGCCATTTTTTGACAGCACACAGCAGCACATTTTGACAGGGAATTTTCGTTACAGAAACTGCATTGTTTGATTTGCAGTATGGCATGGCACTCCGCCTTGTTGAAACCAGTAACCGGCCAGACCTTTTCCACACATTTGTGGGCAGACATAATGAGCCAAAATCTACCGATATCGATTCCCATGGACTGTTTCGCGCAAATGCCAGCCCAAACAGTCACTTTTTGGTCATGCAATGGTGTTTCATGGATCACGTGTGGATTCTCCGTTCCTTAAGTGCGGCAATTTTGCTCATTAACGGCGCCAGAGAGTGACAACTGACAAATGGCATACTAGCGGTTTGGCGGTTTGGCCGTATTCAGCAAGGTCTGTCAGCAATATTTTTTTGAGTCAATTCCACTTTATACGGAAACAAATGTAAATCATCCTACAAAATTCGCCGAAAGGTGGTTCTACTGACGCCAAAATTCTGAGCGTGGTGGCGATACGACACATGTGGGTTCTCGGCAACACTCTCTCTTACCGCATCAACCAGTTCATTTCGACGTCTTGGGCGTTGATCAACGGCATGTCGATGATCTCCCACTGTCCCGTGCTCAACAAAATTCAACACCAAACTACGATTAATGTTGTCAGACGGTGCTTATTGGCCACGATATTTTAGACGACATGCACGTTGAGTCAACACAACTGAACGACTGTTTTCAATGTAAAGCGTCACTATTTCGGCGCGTCGTTTCGGTGTGAAGCGATTTATGGTTAAATTTGATGTTTCAAAAACATGTCTACTCAAGTCAATCGGTTAATAAATGTCAAAGTTATTCAATGTTTACATACCGACATAAAAGATGGCGCACCCTGTACATAGTTACATTTTCATATTGATAGTTTTTTTCTTCCAAAGACTCAAAATCCATTTGTACGTGAGCTTAGTACCTCTCGTAAGTGAATAGCACACGATACCGGATGAGAGCATATCAAATTACGACACTCGAAGCTTGATAACGTATGCGGGAATACCAATCACGTGTGTGGTGATTTACCTCTTGGACGAAGATGAAGTCCGGACAACAATTTCCAACAAAATTTCTAACAAAGCTGCTGGATCCGAACTGTTTCAAACAGCGGGTGTTGATTGGATACGGAGCATACATCAACTCATCTCGAAAATATGGGTCAACGAAAGTAAGCCCGATGAAGTTAAAGAAGGGAGGTCTCCTGCAATGCACCAACAATAGGGGAACGAATCTCCTCAAAATCGCATAAAAAATCATGTCTGTCGCATTATGTGAACGCCTAAGACCCTTCGGCCTCTATCAGTGTGGTTTTAAACCAAGAAAGTCCACAACACATCAATTTTTCAAATTACGGCAGATCTTGGAAAAAAACTCAAGAGTTTTAAATCACACACACAACCAAGTCATCGATTTAAAAGCCGCATATGAAACTTGGGCTGACGAACGAAAGCTGATGAAAATGCTTTCGGGCTCTTCGAGGGGGAAGAGACATTTCAACGGCAAACTGCACAGCGATGCTGGTCTCATCATAAAAACTCGGTTAACCCTGCTTAGATAGACTACACCGCTCCGACTCAGAAAGTTTTCGGTTCCAACACCGAACGACAACTTATTTTAGATGGCGCACACAAGTGGAAGGGGATCCAAGCCAACTTCGTGTGCAGAACTGAAGGCAGCTGGCAAAAGACCACGCTAGGTCCTGGTGTTGACCTAGAACTCCTAAAGTCGCATGAAAGTCGCGTCTGGGTCCCGTGACCCTCAGGTTGGCAAGAGATTTCAGGTCGACCTCGAATCAAACAAAGAGTGGAGCCTGTGCCATCAACACAGGTTCCGACTTGGTATTACTGAAACACGGTAAGCGCTGGCCATACATCTATATCCTGGCCCCCATTGGCGGCCTGCATCGTGACTGATCGGGAAACTGTTGATTGCTCAGAACAGGGTTTGGACCAGTAGCGCAACAATCAGTCACGATGAAGAGCTTGTTTACCTCCTCGTGGTGGTCCCCGAGCAACTATTTGCGTATCCCTATATATGTAAATAGGTTAAAATTACAAGGAGGTTTTAGCATTCTTCGTAACTAAAATCAAAGACGCTACCGAAACCGACACTACGCCTCGGATAAGGACGACATTTAGCTATTGTATCCGGAAAAAAATTGGTTTCTGGAATGTGAAGACGCTCCAAATAATATGGGCATCTTAGGAATTAGAGAAGTTAGATGGTTGGGCTCGGGGAAGTTTAAGTCTCCAACTCATAACACTGTACTACTCTACTCCGGAAAGACACCTGCAAGCTATCGGAAATCTGGCGTTGGATTACTGCTTTCCAAAACAGCTCAAAAGCTTAATTTGCTGGGAGCCTTTAGACGACAAGATCCTGAAAGCTAGGTTCCGGATTAGAGTACGTCCCGTCACCATCATACAGTGTTACGCTCCAACGTAGCTCTCTTCCGTCGAGAAGGAAGAGGGCTTTTATAACCGGCTGAGTACTACTTATGATAGTACACCACGCGGGTCTCCGCGTCTTAATGGTAATGAGAGACTTGAATGCCAAGGTTGGCAATGACAATGATGAACTCAGGCATGTTATAGGCAAGCATGGTGTTGGCGACCGCAATGACAATGACGAGCATTTTGTAGATTTTTGCAACGCCAGGAGCCTTGTAATAGAGGGTCCCATGTTTGAGCACAGGACGTGACAAAAAGTCAGTTGGAAAGACAAACAACTTCTAACCAAACTGATCACTTCGCGATCAGCAGACGATTTAGACACAGTCTTCAGGACGTTTGTAACAGAAGGGGTTCAGAGATGGGAATGGCCCCGGACCTCCATCCAGCTGCAGTTCCGAGATCCCAAGAAAACACCCGTATGGCTAAGTTTAATGCCGATAGACTAAAGGTGTTGAAAGTATAGTCGGTCAGTCGCAAGGAAGAAACAGTGCTTGACTTGGGCTAGCATCGAAGAAAGAAAACACCTCAAAGTTCGCATCGCAACTACTCCAGCAGCAGGAAGAAACAAGCTAGAGTCTGCCTATCGCATGAAGATGAGAAAAGTATAGAAGATATGCGTAAGTATATCAACGCATTGGCTATAGAAGCAGAAGAGGCCGCTATTAGGTGTAATAGTAGGACAGTCTACAAAATTACAAAAGACCTCATGAGTGTCCAAATCTCTAAACAACACTTGGTAAAAGACACAGACAGATCTCTGCTAGTTTCGGATGAGGACCAGCTCAAAAGGTCAAAGCACAATTTTCTTCGGTTTTAAACCGCGTTTTCGCCAATGAAGTGAACCCAACGCCCGACGACCGTAGTACCAAATCCCCGAATACGCACTGTATCCCCCAGTAGAGAAGAAATCTCTAACGCAATCAAAGCACTGAAGAACAATAAAGCGGCTGGATTTGATGGTATTCCCGCAGAACTCTTACGAGTAGCGCCAACAACATCGAGTGAGCTCCTGCATCCACTCATTGAGAGAGCTTGATTGTCAAGCTACCAAAGAAAGGAGATCTTACGCAGTGCGAAAACTGGAGAGGAATTTACGTGCTGAGTGCAGTAGCCAAGCAAAAATCGTCCTGGAGCGAATAAGAGACCACCTTTATTCGCTCACGAGACAAGCGATGCAATGGAAACATCTCACGCAGATAGACAGACGAGTGGGCCGACCTAGAAGTACTTGGCGAAGAACGGTGGAAGGGGAATCAGCACAACTGGGGAAGGGTTGGAATGAGCTGAGATATTATACATTTGCATAAGTGTAGTGGAGGCCCTATGGCCCGCAAGGGGAACCTCAAAGGACATAATAGGTCCGAGTACCTAAGTAAGTACAATAGTAAGTAAGCATGCATGTAAGGGCATCCCGTGAACTGAAGTTTTCTCGACGTGTTCACGTAAAACTAGTATCATCTAAGTAAGTAAGATGTGCTGATGGACAAATAACATCAAACTCTGCGAGCTGTACAGTGACATCTACATACTTCGAGAATGACGCCCCTCTAGAAGGCGCGTACAGGTGGGAGGATACAACAACCAACCAACAAATGCGGACAAACACTCCACTAATTGAAGCAGCTTATTGGTTGAGCCCTAGTTCCATCTCGGACCTAGCATCTCCAGAGCTCCAAGATGTAGGTATAAAAAGGACTCCTACTTCCAATCACTTTGGACATGAAATCTCACCTTTTCATTTGCTCATTCTTCTTCAGATCTCCCGCTTGCTTCTAGAAATTGATTTGGCAAACGATCTTGCCACACGCAAAGTGTCATGCCTACATCTCATGTGATGGAGAAGGCAAATCAACAGACAGTGCTTACTCTTGCCCCAACAAAATCGATACATTCTTCGTGCTGCACGTTTCCATTGATTATTTCATAATTTCTTGTGAATGAATTGATTCAGTACGATCCGGATATTCTCGTACACAAGTACATATGTAGATAGTATCCGTTTCGAACAAAAAAAAAAAAAAACATCATCACACGCTTCCCTGAATAATTAAGACTCTTATGTGTGTCCGCACGAAAGTAGCGAAAACGAAAACCAAACGCTGTTCTTGCTAATTAACGGTAATTAATCTCATGATAAACGTTGGTCGGCAGTCGTGCCAATTGTTTGCACAGAGCGCTACACAACAATATACCTATCTAAGAGTATTTTTGCGGTTCCTCCCTGCAAGTCTTGCTTATTTGAATTTAATGTTCCTGATGACAAATGCAAACATTTACCTACATACTCGTATTTCGTAATGAAATAAATAAATATCAAACGAAATATTTCCCCCCCATCGACGATAACAACAAAACAAAATAACAAAAACAAAACAACAACAACAACAACAACAACAAAAAAACCTCTAACCGAAAGGTGAATGAATCAAAACAAATTTCGACTCAAGACACAAGGTAGGCTCTCTGTTTGTGCATCGGGGCCAACAAAACAGACATCACACACAACTTATGTATTGTAGAAGCAACAACGTGATTTCCGCAATGGTAAACAAGATATTTTCGCGCAGATACTCGCCACTCATACACTTGCATCGATGTACATATGTATGTACGAGTATGTATGTACCTGCAACAACAAGATACCTTGGGGGACCCCGAACAAAAGCACAATCGACAGCTAAATGGTGATGCCAATCAAACATACATCAATCGAACATACGAGTACGACTACTTCAATGGAACATCAAATTCTTCTGGTATCCATGGTCCGTTGTATTATACATGTTTCTGACTGGCTGCGACTGTCCTTATGGATGCACATTTACGAGAATAACAACAACATAACCATAAAATGTTGATTGGCTCAAAAAGGCGCAAAGACGCCGCACTAGAAGACGATGCAGAATTGAAGCAAGAACTAGGTATGCAGAGAGTAAGAGAGAGAAAGAGAGAGAGTTCAGCAGGGAAAGACAAATGAATGAATGAAGAAAGCGCACCTTGATGGGTGGCTTCATTCCACTTGAACTGCATCCGATCCCATCCGCCACAATTATTATGAATCTTCTCGTGTTCGGAGAGAATCATCGCCGGCGGCGTCGCGGCGCTGAGATTTACGATGCTCTTAATCGTACTTCCAAGTCCTGAACTCCACAGACCGCTGCTCATTTATCCGCCAACCGACTGTTACGAGTTGTTGTTTTGATGCACTTTGCGAGTAATGGGCCGAGGTTATGGCACACCATTAGCATTCAGTTAACACACTATGTATATTCACATTCGCATCCGATTCGGTGGATTCCACTTAATCCAAAAGGTTCCCAACCGATTTGGATCACATTGAGCTGGGTGTTTTTTTTTTTAAAATGTTTTCTAGGTTTTTTCCCGCCAAAATAAGATTTATGACCTGACGGTTGCGTCGGGGGAAGCTCTGTTGTTTCGTTTTTTTTATTATTTTTCAACTCGATCACTGAAGGTCTGTGTACTTTACGTCGACGCGTCTTGTTCTTCTTTTTTTTCCAAGTTCACTTGCTCTTATTGACATTCGAGAACGACGCGCGATCAAAATAACAACAATGACGTGCGTTTGCATTGCGCTGTTGTTTTGATGTTTAAACTTATGGGAATAACAGCAGGAAATTTCTCTTATTTTTGAATCTATGACTTGCAACGGAAATTCCAAGCCCGAGATTGTACACTCGTACACTTGTATGTATGGTGGTGCTTGGTATCCGCAATATAGCCAAACACTTTTTCTTTTATTTGTGGATATTCGAGGAAAAGCAACTTTCCAGATTTTTTGTTATTTTCAAAAAAAAAAAAAAACCAAAACAATTATGGTATATTGAGTTGCGGGCGTTTTGGGTTTGTTTATTGTTTAGTTTCGCGAATCCCCAACCTCAATATTGAGGGTTTCTCCCCCGGAAGAGGACAGAAATAAATATCTCAACCGCAGATAAAGCTGTTACAAACATTTTCTTTTTTTTTTCGGTTTGTTCAAATATCAGTTAGTGCGACAGTGTCAAGTGTTTTGAATTGTTGCGGTTCGGGGAAATTTTTTCCCAATCGGTCATCGGATATGAGTGAGTATTTTCGTATGAAAAATGTCAGAAACAGGTACGTACTTGCTCCATGACAAGTGATAATTACTGTGGTTTCACTTAGTCACTTTGTTGATACGGATATGATAGGAGATTAGGTGCAAATTGATCAGAGTAGCATTCGTACTGGTTCTTGAATTGAATTCTGATTTGTAGAAGGACTTCATCTTTAGGGGTGCAAAAACTGGTTATGAATAGGCAGGAATTGCAGTTAGAATTGATCTAGGAATGGAACATGACAGTTATGACATAAACATGACAGTAGAATTTACTTTCATAATTTGTCACACACCTCATTAGACAGACAGTATCGGACAGGTAGCAGCACTTGGGGTGTGTCCATGACATATTTGTTGTTATGCATGCATTCGTACCTAATCACTGCAGGAACAAGTCATATGCAATTGATTGATTAGAGGCAGCCATAAGTCGGCGGTTGATAAATTCAGATCATTCTTTAGTTATAGAATGTGGTTATAGTCGTAAATGGTAAAAGCCGTAAAGTTGTCTAGTTAATCACCTCGGCACCCTGATTTTGTACAGAAATAATGTAATATTGAACAAAACTCCACAAGAGTACGTAGTTGGACCTACACTAGATTAAACCTGACTTCAATATCATCAACGCTGTCATATATTGGCAAAGGAATTCAAAAACAAGACGATGACAGATGACAGATGACAGCTCAGAGGGTATCATTTCAAGCGATCGACACCGTATGTACTGTCATTAATTCAATTCATCCTAGTCAGTACATCCCCATTTACTACTTATGTTATACCAGATTCCAGCAAGGAACGAATGGAGTCCACCCTGGGGAAATCTGCTTACACAATTCCTTCAATTTACCTACGAACTATACTGTTTTCTAAGCCGAAGTCCCGCTTCGATAGATATTTTTGGAAGCGTTAGAATCTTGAATATCTTCATCAACTTAGCACTCTTCATAAGTAGAAAAGTGGTACTACTTCGAACTTTCAACCTAATGATGTCGTTATTGTGCACGATCCCTCTTTTAACAAAAACGTTTTTCCTAGACGTCATAACAAAGTGCGAGCCTGTCAGATCAGATTAGCTATTGGTACAAAATTACGACGTCCAGGACCGTCGCTGTATTCGCTGGAAATTCAATTCAATAAGCGCACACCTTGTGAGCAGAGGTTGTAGAAAATTGCATTACGACCTTAATATTGTACGCAAAGATACACATACTCGCACATTTTTTAACATTAACAAGGATTACATGTCCCAGAATTTTTTTTTGTTTTTCTTCGAAATTACAATAAATGTACCTTTACATACTTTTTTTTTTTTTTTTTTTTAAATTAGCGAGCGGTACCGGTGAACGTTGGTTTTAAATGTTTGAAAGTTATAATGGTCAGGAAATAAAGAGCGCGACAGGGCATTCCACAAGCGAGATGTACGGCTTAGATATTTCAATGTACGACGGGTGTTACGGTTAAAGTTTTGAAGGGGTGGAATGCTACTGGCAATTTCAATGCAGCACTGCTGGTGAAAATAGCGATGGGGTAAGATGAAACAGGAGACATTTCGTCGGTGTTCGAGGTTGTCAATAGACTGGGTGATATTAGCATCACCTATGAGTCTTATCGCACGGTGCAGAGAGGTTTTAGGATCACATGACCAGATATGCGCATTGTAATTCAATTTTGGGTGCATGAATAACTTATAAAGGGCGTTTTTTTTTAGAGGTTTGGTTTTTAACGCTGTTTTTAAAGATTGTCAATTTGACAGTTGAAATAGTACGTTTTGCCATTTTACGATCAATAGATTAACGCCAGAACAACGCGTACAAATTGTGCAAATTTATTTTGAAAACTATGGCTCGTCCATCTGGGCAAGTTATTCGGAACACTATGAATCACGTGGTGCACCCTAGTGGATGATATGCATCCCCAAAGACGACAAACAGTGCGAACAGAAGAAATTATTGCCGTTGTGGAGCTCGCATTATTGAGGAGAATCCGAATGAGTCGATTCGCCATCGTGCACAGCAATTGGAGCCATGCCCATCCACTTTGTGGAAGATTTTACGGAAAGATCTTGGCTTAAAAGCTTATAAGATCCGGCTTGTGCAAGAGTTGAAACCGCGTGACCATTATACGCATCGTAGGTTTGGTGACTGGGCCGAAAATATGATTCAGCTTGATCCTCATTTTCAACGCAAAATTTTGTCTTCCGATGACGCCCATTTTCGGTTAAATGGATATGTGAGCAAGCAAAATTGCCGAATTTAGAGTGGAGATAACCCAGAAGCCTTTGTCGAGACACCCTTACAACCATTAAAACTCACGGTTTGGTGTGCTTTATGGGCTGGTGGAATTATAGCCCCATATTTTAAGGACGATGCCGGCCAGAATGTTACCGTCAATGGAGAGTGCTATAGAAACATGATTTCTGACTTCTTCGTTCCTCAGTTGAATGGCAATTGACGTGACAGAGCTTTAGTTTCAACAAGATGACGCAACATACCACACGGCGTCAATTTATTGCGGGAAACATTTGCGGGGCGCATAATTTCGCGGTGAAATGGCCTCCACGATCCTGTGAACTCACACTTTTGGATTACTTTATTTGAGGGTGTGTGAAGTAACTAGTCTATGCCGATAAACCAGAGACGTTCGACGATTCGGAAGTCAACATTCGTTGTGTTATTGCTGATATATGCTGATTGCTGATAGTTGCTCGTCGATAAAGTGGTCAAAAATTAGTCTCCACGATTGCGCTATATTCGAGCTAGCCGTGGCGCGCACATGCCCGATATCATATTTAACCACTAATGGCATAAAATTATCTATTAAATAAAGCTAATATCATAGACATTGACATTAACTTCATGTGTTTTATTTCATATTGAATTTGTATATCTCTAAAAAAAAAAACGCCCTTTACTTAAAGATGCCCACACATATTTTAACATTAACAGGGTTAGATCTTTCAGAATACTTTTGCTTTGGTTCTCTTTGAAACAAAGTATACCATTAGATACTATTTTTTTTTTAAATTAGCGAGCTCGAAGGAAAGAAAGAGAGGTACCGATGTGTGTTCGTTTAGAATGGTTGAAGGTTGTACGAGATGTACGGCTTAGGAAAGAACCACGATATTTGAATGTACGTCCGAAAGTGAGCTCGAGGGTAAATTGATGAGCGTTAATAGTGAGACGAGTGTTACGGTTAAAGGTTTAAAGGGGCGGAATGCTACTGGCAATATTGGCGGAGCACTGGTGGTGAAAATAGCGATGGACTAAGGTGAGACAGGAGACATTTCTTCGGTGTTCGAGGTTGTCAATTGACTGGGTGATATTAGTATCACCTATGAGTCTTATCGCACGGTGCAGAGAGGTTTTAGGATCACCTGACCAGATATGGGCATTGTACTCCAATTTTGGGCGGATGCATGCCTTATATAGTGAAGTCAGATCAAAGAGGGATAAATATTTCTTACATCGTTTGATGAAATCTAGACATCAAATGTGTGGTCATTCCAAAGTAAGTTGTCTTTGACACTCATACCAAGAATGGAATGTTTTTCGGTTTCGACGATGCAAGTGTCATTCAGGGACAATGACTGGGTGTTTTAATTTCTCTTTGACGACAGCAGACAGCGTTGTATTTTGGAGGTATTAAATTCTGCTCTGTTGATAGTTCCCCAATTGGTTAAGCGGCTAATATCGCAGTTTAATGAGCTTAACATACACTGCCGTTCCCTTTGTACAGACGAAGAGCAGGGACGTGAGTACAGAAATGAATATGAAAAGCAACGAGTACTGTCATCAGCAAAGGAATATATTGGATTAGAAGTAGCAGACAAGAGATCATTGATGAAAAATAAAAAGAGTGTCGGAGACAGAATGGAGCCATGTGGCATACCAGCATTTATTTTGTGAATATCAGACTTTAAACCACCCAAGACAACTTGAATTGAACATTCCGAAAAGTTGTTTCTAATTCATCAATTCCAAATGCACGCATTTTCGACAAAAGAGCCCAACGCCAAACTCTGTTAAATGCCTTAGAAATATCTAGCGCAATTATCTTGCTTTCGTCAGATTGGTACGAATTTGACGAAAGGCATGCCATCAAATCACCAGTGGACCTGTTTCCGCGAAAACCGTAAACTGATATCATTGACTTTGTATGATATGTACTGTACTGTACTGTGATTGATGTTGCATAATCAGTTTAGTTAAAACCTCGTACCGATAAAGTTCATTAAAATAAAGTTGAATTTCGATTGTAAAGGAACCGGGTCCTTATTTAACGTAACTTTCTTTTCAAGGGCAATTGGCGAAGTTAGACTAACAGGACAAATGGAAGCTGATCCAAAAGATAAAACAAGACTTTTGGAAAAAAATTGAAGGAAGAATACTTAACAACTTTACAACAGCGGTAAAAGTTTAAATGCCCCCAGGAAAACTTAGAAAAGAATCAAATAGTGTGAATAAAAAATGAGGTAACTAAATGGCCCTTGATAACAATATTGGAAGTCCACAAAGGCGAGGATAGTAAAATGTGGGTGGTTACGTTAAAGCTTCAGAATGGCAATATCAAACTATACACAAACTTTTAATGACTCTATGATTCTAAGGAAACGAGAAGTTAAATTTTCAAGTCACCAACGGATTTCATAGATAAGCAGAAGACACCGCCACAGGAAGATCGGTTTCTTCTACTATTACTAATGCTAATGGGACAAGACAAGCGGCACCACAGAAAATAGATGGGACCATTGGAGCAACGGTATCTACGTCTGACAGCCAAACCGCAATGCATTTTGATAATACGAGTATTGGGAAATTAGACATTGTTAACTCCAAGTGGAATCCTATTATATATTCTATGACTTGAATTCATACTTTGAGCAAGTTAACGGAATTCAAACTTCCCTAAGAGAGTTGCAGAGAACCAGCCAAAAATTAAACCAGAGGCATGTAAACAAATGACAAACGCTATAAATCAAAGGTAAAATACCTTGAAGCAAAATAATGACTTGCTAATCAGCCGAGAAAGACCACAGAGGGCACCATTCGAATTTTTTGGATTTCTCTACCTCTTCTTATATTATATAGGGTGACCAGATAAAAAACAAAAAACCACAACGGTGTGGGATATAAAATTGACTCTGGCTTTACTTTGAAGCGAATGATAGATGCAGAGGTTAGAACTTAGATGGAGGCAAATATTTGAAACATTCTGGATAACCAGCAAGATCTGGCGCAATATTAATAAAACAAACAAACATCTATAACAAATTCAACAACAAATATAGTAAAGTGAACAAAGGCGGAAGTCAACGACAACTTCCGAATGACATCAAGGCAGCTACAAATATTTTATGCGGAAGTATCGAGAACTCAAAATAACGAAAGATTAATGTCAACTTTCCAAATCCTAGTTTCGCTGCTTTACACGATGATTAACGACTGCAAAACCGCACAAACGTCTATAGTTAATTTATTGATTGACATTAATCATGGTCATATCAATCCACCGCTCCTAAAAAACGATCATACAACATAATATCTCTATTGGAACTATGGGTGCGGAATAAACGCATCTGTGGTTCCGGATGTTTAAGGGGATTCACACCACTTTGTGACGAGCGAGAGCTTGCCTTTATGTACCGAATTCCATGCCGAACTTTATGTGCCACGATCTAAACTTGTACAATTTTTTAACCAAGATTTAGTTGCTGCTTATTTTCCCTATGAGTGGGACTCCAGTAAGATGGGACTTATCATATGCTGCGATGCTAATGCTCAGAACACTTTTTGGGGCAGCAGTAAATTCAACGTGAGAGGTAATCATCTCCTGGACTTCATACCATCATCTGACCTGGCTGTCAACAATGTTGACTCTCAGCTAACTTTTGTTACGAGAGTGATGCGCCTTAAGCTGTCATATAAACTAAGTATAAGACGACTTAACTTTATCCAACAGATATGCTGGGGAGATTACTGCCTGGAGAGTACTATCGGAGATCTCCATGTCTGACCATAGATACATCGAATTCAGAACCGGATGCGAGGTCTCGTTGAAGAGGAGGGATCCACATAAAACTGACTTGACACGATTTAAGGAGGAGCTCGACAAATACAATAGCGCTCCCCTAAGCTCAGGACAAAACAAAAGCTAGAAGAAGCTGTTCAGAACCTGAACGGTACCCTCACCAAGTGTTTCGAAATGGCATGTCCAGCTGTAAGCAATCCTGCAGATCGCCCGTTCCTTAGTGGAAAGCAGACTTGAAGCGTTTTCGTAAAGACTCCAAGGAACTTCTAAACAGGTCACTCGAGACTAATTTCTAGGAAGATTGGAAGATTTACAGATCGGAGCAAAAAGACTTTAAGACTCGTATTCGGATCTCAAAGAGCGCCTCTTACAAAGTTTTTTGCAAAAAGATGGAAACTATCGGTGAAACCAGTAGGCTGGTCAAAGTCCTCAAAAGGGAAAATTTGACGAAACCAATACTGAGTCGAAAGCAGATACTCTCTGTCTCAAGCTTGATTCTCACTTCCCAAGTAACCAAATCGGAACCAGTTCACAACTATAGCTTCTATCAACGAAGCTGCTAGTGAGCTGAACAACACAACACGCCGTAGCTGGTATATCTCACCGGTTTTGATGACGGATGAGGCCAGTTATATTACAAAAAGGTATAGACCACCTGCTGGTAACTCTGAACAGAATTTTCACTGCTAGCCTGGCACTGGCATACATACCGAATACCTCGCGAACAGTTTCCGAAAATCGGAAAGGCGGACTACTCGCTCGCCAAGAGTTTCAGACCTATAAGTCTGACTTCCTTCATGCTGGAAAGCACCGAGTGATCCATGTGCGCAAAACCGTCTTGCGAGTGCATCCGCTTTCGGCGATGCAACACGCCTTCATAACAAGGAAGGTCCTTGTGCGCTTCAGAATCTGGTAGGCAGAATTGAAGTGTGCTCTCGACAACGCAACTTTTCAAGGCATGTGTACCTTGGCCAGACAATATGGCATAGACGAATCACTAGGTTTGTGTATAAAAGCCAAGCTGGTGAATAGGACATTGGTTGCGGATGCTGGGCGCGGCCAATATGGGTGTACACAGGGGTTCCCCGCATGACGGCGTTCTGTCTCCACTGCTATGGTGCATGTTGGTCCACTCACTGCTCAACACGTTCGATAGTTTTAATGCCCATGTACAAACATGCGCGGACGATGCGATTGTGTATAGCGACTGTATGCTCTAAAGCGCAGATGTGGTCGACGATTGGTGCACTAATAATGAGCTTTCAGTGAATCCTCTCAAAACTAAGGTTGTTCTCTTTAAGAGAAGGAGGAAACTGTCTGGTTTGATAGATCTAAGTAGTGCTTAAAGGCATTACCATCCAATTCTCCAAAGCATATGGGTGTCATCCCGGATAACACACTTCTATGGACTAAACATGTTACGGCGAAAGTTTCTAAATCGCTGTCGACCTTCTGCCGATGCAAAGTGCATTGTGGGTGGCCGTGGCTCAAGTGGTAGTGTATTGGCTTTCAAATCGGACGATTCGGGGTTCAATACCAGCCGTGCCCGAAGGACAGTTTTTCAGTCTACTAAAATCTCGTCAGATAAATGGTTGCCTACACCACACCTTCTTAATATTAAGTTCTTTAAAAACTAAACCTGCAAGACCAAGAAGGGTTCTCTGGATCTACAAGGCTATGATAAGGCCAACTATATCATATGCGTTTGTTGTCTGGTGGAAAATGCTCTAGCGAAAATGCGTGATTGCTGCTTTTACCAGACTCAAAAGAGTGGTCTATCTCGGGAGCTTTCCGTAGTACGCTTGGCTCCGCTCTAACACATTGATAAATACTCCTCCGGTTGATATTCATATCATGGTGCGCATTCTCAAAGCTGTTTTCGGTTTAAAAAGAAGTATTCTTTGGTACAACACCCACTAGAGCTGTGATGAACTTGCGCACCGCCTGATGACATGACATCAGAACTCCTGCTGCAGAAAAAATGCGAAATTGACTTTCCCTGTGCCCAAGACTTTTTCCGGCCGGAATCTAAGCCACTAAAGGTATATCGTAGCGTCTTCAAGAATAGCGCC
The DNA here is from genome assembly GCA_949129095.1 of Volucella bombylans. Classification (NCBI taxonomy): domain Eukaryota; kingdom Metazoa; phylum Arthropoda; class Insecta; order Diptera; family Syrphidae; genus Volucella; species Volucella bombylans. The sequence continues at coordinate 171,145,290 of OX422142.1, forward strand.
AAAGGCGTATAGGTTGCGGCGTTGGTGTCTTACCGGAGGACGGCCAAGTTAGATTTCACTTTTAGTTAGGAAAACTTGCGTCTGTCTTCCAAGCGGAGATATACGCAATTCTGATGGCATCGAACTATACTGTGAAGAACCAGTGAAAGGGGTGAAGCATTTGCATCTACAGTGACAATTTGCCAATTTGCACTTAAAACCTTACTGAAACATCTTACGACTTCCAAGCTGGTCCAAGAATGCAAGACATCACTGAATGCGTCGGAAAGCTAAATTCACTGAGTCTTTTCTAGGTTCCAGGTTACACGGGAAATGAAATCGCCGATGAACTTTTACGTCAAGGTTCAGAGACATTTGCCTGCGTCCTCGGTTAAGGCTTCCATTGACAGTTAGGTCTCATATGAGCACAACTGCAGTTGGCATAGCTCCCCAGGTTGCAGGCAGACCATAAGAATGCTACCCGAAGTCTGTAGGAAGTCTGCGGCCTGTCTGGTGTACCTCAGCAGGAAAGACTGCAGGTTACTTACTCGCGTCGTGACAGGGCATTACACTTTTGCTGAGCACTTAAGTGTGTTGGACATAAGTGGCAGAATATTCTGCGATGCTTGCTGTGAAAGTGATGACGACACCGCGGAGCACTATCTCTGTGAATGTCCGGCCTACTCTCGCATCAGGTTGCAGGTACTAGGCGCTGACGTGGTGGGTGCTGGTACTGTAGGCACATTATCACTGAAGCGCTTATCCATCTTTCTTCGTAAGACTGAAAGATTTCATTAAAGGAACTTACAAAGAGTACAAAGGACTAGTTCTTTGTCTGAGTGCTCTGTTCTGATAGAAAAAAAAAAACTATAACATGACTTAGCCGCAATTCAAAGGCAGTTACCAGGAAAACCCGCTAAAGGTAATACAATGGATAGACGGTTACTTACTAAAACGAAATTTCGCTTTCGGACATCAGAAGGTAGTGTGTTTACAATATTACCCGATATTTGCGCATGCGTAAGTTGCTTTCTAAGTGGGTACCCCGTTTGCTCACACCGGACCAAAAACAACGCCTCGATGATTTACAGTTTGAAGCTGTTCAAGCGAGATAAAAAGGATTTCTTACTTCGGTATGTGACAATAGATGAAACACGGATCCACTACTAAACACCTGAATCAAAAAGATAGTCAACTGAGTGGACAGCAGCCGGTCGAAGCCGTCCAAAGCGAAAAAAAAATCCCAAAAGCGGCTGACAAAATTATGGCATCCATATGTTGGGACGCGCTACGCATGATATTTTGTTTATCAAGATAGTCGATAAAAGGTAAAATTATCAAGAGCGGATATTACGTGGCATTACTGGATCGATTAAGTGTATAAATATAGAGAAAACGGCCCCAAATTCAAAAGAAAAAAGTGCTGTTTCAACAAGACAACGCACCGTGTCAGAAGTCGATGAAAACGGTGGTCAAGGATATAAGCGACTACTGGCTCAAAAAGATGCTACAGAGAAAGAAATTTGGCTCAAATGAACAAGTGACTGCCGAAACTGAGAGCTCAGGATACTCAGTGCATCGAAATAGATGAATTCCTACAGCGAACTTACGCCCTGGCATACCAAATCACAGAATGTTCATATGACCAATTATACCCAACTCGATGACCTGTCCAAGCAGCTGGACCACCTTCTCCCAACACAAATCGAACTAAGGAAATTGCTCTTCCACACAGTAAGTAGACATTCAGCTGTGATTACCGTATTGGTAACCTTACCTGTATTATGTTAGTAATTCTCATTAAAATTAGATGCTGCAAAGGAAGTCAAGCATACAGATAGATTTCACAGCTGGCCGGCAGAATGTTCAAATACATACGAGTATGAACAGGGGATGTTTACCCGGAGCAAGACGGCGGCCGGTCTTATCGACGCAGAGTGACGATAACAAGAGACGGCATCGTTCCTTAACATCTGATGCACGGTAAAAACGCCAATTACAATGCAATATTAGTTTAGGATAACCATTGTTAGTTTAGGATTCTTATCAATTACATATTGTATTTAAGGTTGCTAGAAGACAAGACAACTGTATGTATGAAAAAGGATCAATCACTCGTTGTATTTGTTTAAGATAGATTTGATGTTGCTAGAAGATAAGATAAGATGTATAAAAGGGAAAGAAATTGAAAATTAAAGGGAGCACTAAAGGAGCATTCATTGTGTTCTTATTTATGAACAATAGGGATTCCGTGATAGTCATCGACAAATGGTTCCACAATCTCCATTTCAGATCTCAAATTCTGCTGTAAAATAATATTTTGCACTTTACTCCTATGATAGAGCTCAGGCCATTATGTCAAAGCGGTTGAATTTTCTTTTAATAGATACATACATAGATTCCATCTTGGTTCGATTGTCAGTTACCCCGATACCTTGCTTCTTTAAATGAAAACTTCAACACAAATCCATCAGTTTGAGCCATAAGACAAATGAATCCAGTCAAGGTATGGCGTCGGTGTTAAAAATAGCCCACGACGCAGAGAGAGTAGGCTTAAGCCATTTCCAACATCATTTTTCCAGCTTAACGGTCTTTAAGCATTTAATCCGCGCATTCCACCAAGAAAATACGTGCACTCGAATAGTCAGCCGCCAGCCGACAGCAGTCAGCACATGGTCTTTAATTTTTCCAAACTCTACCCCTCATTAAGCTTAATGCTTTAACAAATCGTTGCGTGTATTCCTAATTCCATGGGCTGGACTCTCTCTTCTCTCATCTATTCCATGGTAACTTCTGGCTCAATTACATATTCCACAGACGCATTATGTGACATCTGTGCGTTGTACTAAACCAACATCCTCAGGAGGAGTCAATGTGCGTCTGAAATTCTGAATCTGCGATGTCGCCGTCATTGTCGTTGTCGTTGTCGTTGTCGTTGTCATTGCTGGTGTGATACGAACGTCATTATCATTTCCATCAGCACACTACTTACGGACAGACAATCAAAGTCAGCCAAGGAGTCACCGACATCCCCTTTTATTGGGATGAAGCTCCATAACATGACACGTTGCCTCATGGATTTGAGATATTTTTAACACGGGCGCACACTGACAGATTCACTAGGGGGACACAACTGAATCTAAATAAATGTGTAAGGCACCGCGTCGACTTAAACCTTGATGCACAGAAACTAATGTACAGAAATCGCCAGAGGAGGGTGATATCAGTGCAACCAGATCGGCGAGACTTTTTCAATTCGACTTCTCTCACTCTGGAATGCGCACAACGGAACTAATTTTTCACTCTGGATGACTTCATGTAGGGAGTTTAACAGGGGATAGCATTGGAGGTGTATCGTATCCGTGTTTCATGGGTGCTCCTTGACTGCTGTATCTTCTGGTGTTTGAGAGAGATGTCACAAAAGAGAAAAAAATAAAAAATAGAAACCATATGGTGGGAGAGTTGAATAAACGTGATGGGAAGAAATAATTTTATTAGATTCTGGTCGCACGTGCTTCATTGTTGGTTGAGTCTGGCTCTGGATCTTATGCAAAGGATGTGTATGTACATAGGCTAAAGGGAAATGGAATGAAGTAGGGAATTCTGCATGCATTCAAAACACATATGATGGTATGTCAAATTGTAATGGTGAACCAGCATTCTTTTGACAAATCGAATGCCTTGCCAATAGAAAGCGTAAGCGAGGACTACACCGACACCATTAGTTTACAAAAATATGGTTTAACAATTTTGAGACCAACCTTCTTGCGCCTAGATAGTTATTTGGCCACAACTAAGCATTTGGTTTTGTTTGTTAATTCGGAGATTATAGTTTTGTACTGTTGGGATGGGGTTTTCGCATCCTTGTTGTTCATTGTGTAGTAAAATCGAAAAAAATGCTTGGAAACACTCGCTCGTTGTGCGTCACTATGGTCTACTTAAGCTAGATTCCTGATCCTGCAGTTTTTCCAAAAGGAACACAAATATGTACCGAGATTGAGGTTCATCAACACATTCTCCCGGAAGAAAGTGTTGGCCTAGGATTGCAATTCTGATGAAAGCAAACGACAACGTTTAGGCATTTAGAAGTTTTGCAATACCTCATAACAGAGATCAGCTTCTTATTATTGCACCATTTTCTCTTCCTTGATCAGACTACTTTGGGTGAACGAATCAGGGGATCGATTTAGGGATATCATCCTCAAAGTGTTAGGAAAACAAAAGAGCTTGTTCTATCTACGAGTATTTATGAGCACTATCACTGTAGCCGTGTGCAAGATATAATGAGTGATTTCAATCCAGCGGTACGATACTTGTTTCATCCACATAAATACAGACACATTCATAGTTAGGAAGTTTAAACACATATGTATGTCCGAAGCAAATCCCCTTAAGAGTTTGAGGGTTATGCGTCGGGTTTGAAACGCATCCTAATGAAAATATTGGTCCGAATGCATCCCTATATTGAGTAGGTAGTTGACTCCCGCAAATGTAAGTCGGGTATGCACCTGGAATGTACGTACTTTGGAAATACGGTGAACGGGATAGGGAGACTTTAAGTAGACAAATTGTTTCTGTAGCTACCAACAGAGAAATCCCGAATCCTGAGTAGAATTTCGGGTAAGTAAAAGACTTTCTCTCAAGTGGACGAATGGGTTATTATACTCCGAATACAGGTGCAATTCTTTAACTTGCTCCGACAGAAGAAAAGGATAATGAAGTCAAGAATCGATTCTACGCACGTCCCGAATAAACTTATGATTGTTGTCCACACCAATCAAGGATTCAACTTCGCCGTGGTGCGTTAAATTCTAACAAAGACGCCTTGGTTTACCTGCTCAACGAATACGAACTCAAATTGATCACGTTGAGATGTACGAAAGGCATGCTTTCAGTGCGCTGGATGCCCGTGTGATCCATGGAGTCAATAGCCACCGTAGCGGCCAGTATCGAAGAAGGCCGGGAAATGTCGATATGCATCGACTTGTCGAATTGTGCATCGCCAGAGGGTCAACACGGCTTATTTTGCGGTTGGATTTGGGCCTAGTGCTGACGCAAGAATTTAAGCCGAAAGACTAAAAATAACGTCGTGAGTTCGCTAATTGGGCGCTGGAAATGTTGCTGCCCGTATATCCGGATTTTGGTCAACAAATCATCTTCTCGGACGAGGCCCATTTTTGGCTCAGTTGCTATGTCAACAAGCAAAATTGCCATTACTGGAGCGAACACAATCCACAAGTGTTCGGCCAATAATCAATGCATCCACAAAGATTGACTGTTTGGTGCGGTTTATGGCATGGCGGCATCAGCGGACGGAGGAGACACCGTTACCATCAATGGTTTCAAATATAGAGCGATGTTAACCAACTTCCTGTGGTCAGAGCTCGGCAACATCGATATATCGGAGCTGGCGGTTCCTACAAGACGGCGCCACATGCCATACAAGCGAGGCAACGCTCAAAGTTGTGAAGGAGAAATTCAGCGATTGGGTCACCTCACGGGGAGCGTTCATCAATTGATGTGATGATGCGATTTGACTCCACTCAATTATTTTTTCTTAGTCTACGCTAACAAGCAAACCACTTTGGAGGAGCTCGAGGCCAACATTCGACACGCTATTGCCGGAATAACGCCGCAAATATTGAATCAAGTCATCGTAAATTGGACCGACCGCTTGAAGCACTGCCAGCGAAACAGAGGCCGCTATTTGAATGATGTGCTATTCCACACATAATAGTATGAAGGTAGCTTCAAAATTAAGGCAGAATCAATTTTATGTATACCACACACCGTTGTTGTTTTATTTAAATTAGAACGATATCGTTCTTATCTGATCAACCTATATACCAGTAGAATCCAATCACCACCTTGTCGAAAGCATAAACAAACTGTCTACATAGTTTACAACTCTATTAGGTAATATGTACAATGTACATTTGCACATGCACTTACTTTCTTAACGGGCTCCTGATACGTAAGGAATCTCTGTCTGAGACGCTGTTGCATTCCATCCTCTTCAATCCCGGGCACGATGCTGCCAGTTCATAAGACCAAGCATCCTGGTACCCGCGACTACTCGTCTCGAATGTGAGGACTGGATTCGGATATTCTCTTCGCTGGATCATTGCTCTCTATTCGCTCGATGTTGTCAAGTCTATTTTGGCTTCTCGGACTACATCCACATCTTCATACAGCTCGTACAGTTCGCGGTTGTATCTTCCTCTCCATTCGTCCTCCTCGCAAATGGAACCGTAAATTCGACGAATGATTTTTCTTTCAAAGGTACTCAGTAGTCGAATGACTCCTGCTTTTCGTTCAGCATTGGACGCCGCATAGCAGGATCAAGGTCTTATACAGGAGAACCTTTGGCTTTCTGTTCTGATAAACCAAAGTAGCAGCAGTTGCTTAGGGTCATTCTTCGTCATCTCTTCGGTTTCTACTAAGGTGTCATTTGTAGAGTTGATGTTCACTCCGAGGTAGGTGAACTCCTTAACTACCTCGAAATTATAGCTGCCGACTGTCATATTTTATCCGAGATGGTGATGGATGTTTCTTTAGTTGTCGACAGCATATTTTTTATTTTATCCTCGTTCAAAAGTAAACCAGGTTCGCTACGTATCCCAATAGCTGGTCTGATTTCTGGAAAACAGTGTCCCTAGTGTTCACGCCAGCCCTACGCACTATCTGTTCAGTCAAGAGGTTAGATATTTCGCATGTGAATGCATCACCTTGACGAAAAGCGTGTCTGGAACATTTTTGATGAAGCCTTACCGAATTGCACAGCACACCGAGTGTTTTCAAGTATTACGCGGCATAACTGGATCAGTTTTTCGGGATCCTGGATTCAGCCATCGCTTTATACAGCTCCAGGTGATGAATGCTCTTATACGCAGCCTCAAAGACGATAAAGAGGTGGTGTGCCTGGAATTCATTGGTTTTCCCTGTGATTTCCTTAGTGTGTACATTTGGTCTATCATCACATTGTACGTGCCGATTAAAGTGGCGCAAAATAGCTTAAGACCTTCACACAGTACTCTGGGAAGGATCTTATACGCGACTTTAAGCAGGGATATGCCTCGGTAGTTACTGCAAGACATAAAATCTAAATGGGGTAAATAGCGCTGATACTTCAGTCATAGGGCATGTTTTCGTTTACCAACACTTTATTGATTATTTGGTACATGCTCCTTACCTTCACACACACAAGTAAACCATAAAGTAAACCTCTCATTTGCAAGACAGTGTTATTCAGCTTTCAAAGAATGGCAACGACGTTACTGACAATTCGTAAAAAGACGATCACATGTATTTAAGAATTAGTGGAAAACCGTTTTTGAAAGGACGAAAAGCTCATTCATTTTCGATCGCAACTAAGGCCCGCACATGACTCTGTGCAGCCTTGCACCGAAAACTCGACTTCGAAGAACTGCAGTTAAAATGGCTTCGCTGCTCAGATCTCACTCCAGCTAAAGAATAACTGGATGATATAAGCGCAAAGATGATTGGCTATCATCGGTAGCAGGGAAGCAATTAGTTTTATTGCCGCAGTAAAGTACATAAGGGCCTCATTGCAGGTGGTGGCAACGAGAGCTGCGGAGGAGCGATACCCTGAAAAGATAAATTTTTAAACGTAAAAAGAAGGAGGTAGAGTCAGGTGATTCTGACGTGGATGACATAAATATGACCCCAAGCTTCTAGAGATGTGCCAAGTCTTGTAAAGATAGGTGTAAGTGGCAGCAATTTAGGGCTTACTTAGATTATGGAGGAGCTACTTCCTTTAATTGCTTAGCTGTGGTAGAAGCCATGTGATTTACAGAGATGGTGCCGAAAAGCCAGTTCCTGATTATAAGATTGCCATCCGACTATCAGACTATGATGAGGTACGAATAACGACAGCGCAGATAAAAACGTATCAGCTACTTTTAAAAACACGATCAGGATGTACATCGATTGGAACTTTAACTCTGCCCAATCCAAACGATAGGTGATCCTGTGTGAACTACCCCGGGGTCAGCCCAATAAGTCGGTATGGCTTCAGGCTTCGTACATACGAGTATATATAGTATTGACAACATATTCCCAGTGCCCCAAATACCGCAAAAAATATTGAGAGCATCGATTTCAAGAGCGCTTTCGATAGCATGGATCGGAATTGCCTGTATATTCTATATTTGAATGTGGTGTCCCCTAAAAGCCGATACAAGTAGGCCACTTGACGTTGACCACCACTAATAGCATCGGTTGCAGTGAACTACAACAAAAGAAGTGCATAATGACATCAAATAAAAAGCATTCTCATCTTGCACAACTGAAACACTGACAACTAAAATTTCGAAGAAGTAGAAGATTGTCTATATTGGCACCAGCATGAATAACAGCAATAATGCCAGCCTGGGTATCGAACAGAGGCTAACTCTTGCCAACAGATGTTACTAGACTCCGTAGGTGGATTTCTCTCTTTGTGTAAGCGACGATTATCGAAGTGGGTTGCTTTACCACCTTTAGAGGCTTTCTGAAGTATAGCCATATGGTAGACCTTTCGATATGATGCTCACTTGTGAACACTGAGTAAAGGGTGCCTTATATCTATTGAAAAATCAAGTCCCGCAGCACACATCTATCAGCAATTGAAATTTCAAATTTGCAAAGCACGCTGCATTTCATTGTCGGTATTTCACGGAAAAGTAGTTCAACTTGGTACGTAAGGTGTATTCCGAGCATCAATTACTTACTTTTAAATCATAAATACCAGTACCCCGGACGAAGATTTTACACCCACTGACACAACATAACAACTGAAAGATGCTTCATAACAAGTTTTCCTATCGACTGTGTTTCCAGCAAATACGAATTCTTGTCAAACAAATGAAGACGTCAGCCAAGTAACAACAACCTGAGACGTAAGGAAACACTTTAAGACATAGACATCGTTCAACAAACAAATTCCCATTTGATAGTGGAAAAGAAAGGAAGCGTCCTACTCGAGGAATCGTCTTAGGCTTAGGAGAGGAGGAGATCGATTGACCTCAATCGAGTGACAGCTTCTTTGTAACTCTTACATTCCTATTACATTTCGTCAACTGCACACATTTCAAAATCAAAAATGATGAAGAGGCTAAGGAAAAAGCACTCAAAAAAGAAAGCACAATAGATCTGCCTGCATTGGAAGGCTGCCATTCTATGATACACCCTAGTGTGTTCAAGCCTCACTTCATCCGACTCTATAAAGAAAGCGAAGCGAGTAGAGGCTGAACAAGATACAGATGGGTCATTGGTCCTCTCAAACACTGGAATAAGACAATGGCTCGTTCTTAAATCTACATAAATGAGGGAACGATTCTAAACAAGAACGTGGTAAGGGTTTTTGGAAAATCCGTCGGATTCTACACCATCGGGTGATTGTAAGGTCAAGATACTATCAACTGGAAGGTAAAACACGACTTTGGATAGTCCAAGGCAATATTTGCACACAACCCTCACACTAATCAGGTAGAGAGACCGTAACTCACAAAAAAAAGTGACGGAAAAGGTAGACTTACGCAAACATTAAGTCGACCAATATCAAATACTAAGACATATTCTCCGGTTTCCGGACGGAAGCGGACGAATTCTAAGCATAGAATCAACGGTGGCATCCACAGTTTCAATTGGGTCGAACTAGTATTTTGTCTATATAAGCTGCTTCAACGTATTTGAATACCAGATCTATAGGGAACTCCAACACGGCTAATCGATTTCGCTGCGTAACGTAACGTTACTATAGCAAGCACACGGTTTTTTCAAGGGAACATGGCGGACACTACATCAGCAAACTGTTAACCAGATTGATCATGTTGCAATCGACGTAAGGCACTCCTCAAGTACAATATTTTAGATGTCCGAACATTCCGAGCGGCCAACATAAACTGGGACCATTACCTACTTGCAGCCAAGTTACGTCTACGGATATCTTATGCGCCAAAACAACAGGGAAATACTATGAGGAGATTTAACGTTGAACGGTTGTAATCGCAACAAGCCGCCAGAACCATTGCCAATCGCGTATCCCTCAACCTCTCGAGAAGTCTTTTGCAGCCAGCATCAAGTGCTGAAGACCAGTGGTTTAGATACCAAGAAGCCATCAGAAATGCTGCAACTAACGTGCTGGGTTTCATCCGACTACCACGAGAGGAAATAAAGAGGTGCTACTCCAGGAATAATGTTTGGAAGTTTTACCAAATGGTAAAAAGAACGTGTCAGGATAATAAGACCCGAACGGAAACCTGTAGAGATGAACAAGGAAACCTTCTAGTAGAGTCGCAATCGGTGATGAGGATATGAAGAAACCATTTCTGCAGACTGCTAAACGGCGAAGACGGCACAAATTCCGCTGTCAGACAGAGCGAACCAGTCAATATTGACGATACAAGTCAAGAATTCCGTCCACCCGACCAAAATAAAGTGAGGATAGCAACAGATCCTGGAGAAAACCCATGAAGTTCAGATCGATTCTCATCACCTTTTTATTGATTTTACAGTCGCATATAACAGCATCTACAGAGACGAGCTATACAGAATTATGTCTAGTTTTGGCATACCTGCCAAACTCATCCGCTGGTGCAGGATGATGATGGAGAAAGCTCGCTGCTGCGTCAAAGTCGGTAACGACCTAACCGAGACCTCTGATGTCAAAAAAGGAAAAAGTAAAGGCGACGCGCTGTCATGTGATTTCTTTAATTTAATTTAATTTCTAATTTTGGTGGGGGCGAACGCCCCCATTTATTCGGCTTAATACAAGCTATAACTTACAAATTAAACTTAAACTAAAACTTAAAACTAAGGTTGGTTGGAGTGGTGCAGGAGAACGGATTTGAGGTAGGGAGTGGTGCGGTGGAAGTCAAAGAGGGTAGGGTTTGAGTTGATTTGACGTAGCATACGGGAGATTGGTTCGTTCGCGCCATAGGAGGTGTGGTGGGTTGGTAGATAGAAAAGTCGAGGGGTACGTAGATTACGAGGGTTAGTGTTGAGGAAAATGGAGTTGTGAAGGGACGCGCACTCAACGTGACCTGAAAGGAGTCAATAAATGAAGAGAAAGTCTGCTGCATCTCTGCGATCTTCAAGGGTGTTTAAATTGATAAGGTTGAGACGGTTTTGATAGGGGGGCAGATTAAAAGGATCGTCCCAGGGCATACCTCGGAGAGCAAATCGAAGAAAACGGCACTGAATGCCTTCAATTCTCGAGATATGAACACGATGATATGGGGACCATACTTGACTGGCGTACTCTAGGAGGGGGCGAACAAAGGTAATATAGAGGCACGTATGGGTTGGTGAATTCTTTGGACCACCGTTTTACAAAACCTAGTGCAGAGTTGGCTTCGAGGATTATCTCATCCATATGTAAACGGAAGTTGAGCTCGCTATCACACAAAATGCCGAGGTCACGAAGAGATTGTACGGAGGAGATAGGTTGGTTATGGAGAAGATAGAGTCGGGGAGGAGATTGGTTCCGCTTATGTGAGAAGGCGATGGATTGGCATTTGGCGATGTTAAGTTCCAAAGAATTTTTGAGGCACCAGATCGAAAAACTATTAAGATCTTGTTGAAGGAGGAAAGAGTCATGGGGAGAGGAAATGGTTTTGAAAAATTTGGTATCGTCGGCGTAAAGGGAGACAGACGAGTGTTCGATGATCATATCGAGATCATTTATGGTTAATATAAATAGAAGGGGACCGAGATGGCTGCCTTGTGGAACTCCAGAGGTGGCCAAAAATGGAGCGGAGTGGGCTGACCTAAAACGAACACTGTAAAAACGGTTTTTGCGGTAAGAGGATATCCATTTCAACAGTATGGGTTCAAAGCCGAGGGCAGACAATTTAAAGATGATTAACCGATGAGAGATTTTATCGAAGGCTTTGCTAAAATCGGTTGCAACTACATCGACTTCATTGCCATTTTCTAGTGCAGAGAGGGCAAAGGATACGAATTCAATGAGATTTGTGGTGGTTGACCTACCCTTTAGGAAGCCATGTTGTCTAGGAGAAATAAGTGATTAGCATTGGAAGCTTAGAGCTTCATACAAAATACTTTCCAAGAGTTTGGGTAGAGTGGTTTTAGAGCGAAGACCTCTGGTAGTAAAATGTAAGAGGGATGTTGTGGGGTGGAGGTGTGAGGCAGGATGGTTTAAGCGCTGGCAAGGGAGGCACGTTATAGACGAAAAAATTTGTCGTGGCCGGCTCGGCTTCGCTGTAGGAGTGATACTCGTTTAGAGTGAACATAGTTGCCGAATGCAGCGAGGTCGTCTGCTACTTTCTGAAGGAACATATTAAAAATCTCGTGGTACCTGACATAAAGGTTCCTGAGACTGATAGGGTCGGTAGGGAGGGCTTCCTGCTGGATGGAAACCATGACGCTGGTTTTGGTTTTCCCTTCGTAGCAGACCGAGTCCGATTAGTCATGTAGATAGGCAATAAAGAGACGAATGTTTTCATATATCTTTCTTTGTCTGAGCCTAGCGAGAGCATATCGACTTTCTGTAGTGCCATTGGTTTGCTGTGTTAGTTTAACATTGGGGGAAAAAGGGGATCAAGAATAGGAGCATTGGAGGAGGGAGATAAATGATTGGATATGGAGTTGGATGAGGGATGAGATGTGGGTTTAGGGTATGGGAGTTAACGAAATTAGGGTACTTAGCTCCAGTTTTAAGGTCGAAGTTGGGAATTGAGTTGCTAGCTGGGTTTGGTGGCGTATCAAAAATAGGGACTGGGGCCCGTGAAACCGAGGGAGAAGGCGAGCTGGAAGCACTTGCGAGGCTTAAAATTAGGAAAAATTTTAGTTTTAAAGCTCCAATTGGAGCTGGGTTTGTTTTGAGAAGAGGAGGTGGGTCTTGGCAAATTGGGTTTACTTGCTACCTTGATAGATGGTTTAGGTAAGATGGACTGCTTGACTTTATCCTGCTTCTTGGTCGTATTTTCCAACCATTTGCAGACACGCATCTTTCCAAGGTTGAAATTGTTGCTGGCTGGATTTTGGAATAGCCGTTCGTATTTGGCCGGCATATTGAGCTTGAAGCTGCGCTTACTTCTGTGGTGAGCAGCATCAGCGTGTAGTGGGGCGCCTTTTATAAGAAGAGTAGTGACCAATTGATTTTTCGAAGCAACCTTATCAAGTCTACGCTGCCATTCGGAAGGTGTCCAAGTTGAGTTGAAGTGATTGATAAGCCTCCGTGGGGCAGCGATTGGAGGTGTTGACATAGATGTAGTCTTTATTATCAGGCTGGAAGAAACTTCGCAAGAATCAGTAGGTTCAACCGTCCGCAGATGACTTGTATGTGGGGGTGAGTGTGAATCCACTTCAGGTTCCATTAATTCAGTCATTAGCGATGTACTATAGGGAACATTCTGGTAAGGCTGCGGGAAGTTTGGTGGTTCAACGATTTTGCTGCTTATTGTTGCGATGTGATGTTCAATATCGCATACGAGGGATCGAGTCGCAGTAAGTTCATCACTGACATCGTTCACTTTGTCGAAGATAACTTCCAGCATAGGATCGAGCTGCGAGCTGTCACTGGTGCGTTTGCGAGTATAGGAACAGAAGCCGCAAAAATAGGTCTAGCGGTAAACGAGGACAATACAAAGTATATGCTGTCAACAAAAAGGGACACCCAACATCGACGAATCGGCCAGAATGTCACAATCGACAGCTATAACTTTGAAGTAGTAAGAGACTTTGTCTACCTCGGCTCTGCTATCACATCTGAAAACGACATCTCTTCAGAAATCAAACCAAGAATAACGCTTGCAATTATGTAGTAAGGCCCTCTCACGAACAACAAAGCAAACTCTATAAAAGACCCTTGTAATCCCAGTCCTGCTCTATGGTTCCGAAGCATGGACCCTTTCCAAAGCGGATGAAGATATCCTTGGTCGTTTTGAGAGAAAAATTCTTCGTAAGATATTTGGTCCCGAATGCTTTGACGGGTTCTAGAGGAGACCATTCAACGATGAACGCTACGACCTGATCAAAAAACTGCCCATTGGGCGTTTGAGGTGGCTGGGATATGTAGAGCGAATAAAGACCAACGCTCCAGCCCGCAGAATCTTCGACTCTAATCCGAAGAGATAAAGCAGTAGAGGAAGGTTCGCCTTAGTAGGCGCGCGCAAGTTAAAGGGGACCTCAACCAACTTGGAGTGTGCAACTGTAGCCAGTTACCCAAAGACCCCGCTAATTGGAAAGGTTTATAGGTTGAGGCCCAGGTTCACCCCAGAGTGCAGCGCCGCCTAAGTAAGTAAGTAAGCACTGTCAATGCTGGTAGGTGCAATAACTAGTTTTGAAAGGATCTTAATGGATCAAAATGGAAATCTAAGAGGAGCCTCGAAATATGGAGAAGATACCGTCAGTCGAGTTTTTTATTTTAAATATCCTTTTGGGTGTAATTAATTTGGTCCGTTTAGGTGGACCTTGCTGACAAATTAAACTTAATTAAGAAGCAGAGAAGACTGTAATCGTTGACAAACTGTCAATACGACTTCAAAGGTTAGGAAGATGTCGAAGTGTTAACTCTGAAAATGTAAATCTTAACACGAAACAAAGGGATCCTCTCTAAAAAGAGTGTTAACTTCAACGATATTAGAACGAAAGGTCGAATTACCAGCATTCCAGTTAGAAATTGAAACTCTTCAAGTTCGTTATACTAATTTTAGAGCAGATGGTCATCAACTGTTAAGCTACACTGAACATTTGGTCATGGGTAATAAAGCATTCCAATGCTCTAACAACCAACCAAATTAAGTCGTTAAAAAAAAAAATAATAAAATCCCAGCTGACACTGTTAATTTATCTGTCTGTTTGTCTGTTAGAAACTCCATTCAAGTTGACTGGATGTCAATCAGATTTACTCCACAAAGCAGGCCAACTAATTTGTTACATTTTATGAATTTAATTCCACAAAACAACTATCGATTTCAACCTCAATTGCGAGCTCACTCACTCACTCATTTACTCACTAAACATCCACATGTCAGTGAGTTGTTGAGATATACATACGTAAACGCATAAGAACAACCATAATATCTTTGTTGCCTCAGGCAACCGATAGTAAGTATCTACAACTGTGAATACCGTCAGCAGCAACTTCACAGACTTAGGTATAATTAAAAGGAAAAGCAGAAAATTGAATCGTGCAATCCTACAAAGCATTACCTACATTGTAAACACAATTACCTTACAATGTATTACCACGCGTGTACGTACTCATTTGTTGAGAAGAAAAGCCATTCTCGTTCGACATACATATGTACATAGTATGTTCAGACCGCGTTATGGTTGCTACTACCATTACTACCACAAATAGTACACAAAACAGAAAAACACCAACCACCTTCAGTTCCAGTGAAACTGTGGAACATGTCAGCAGCAGGAAGTGGGTATCACCATCATCATCATCATTATAATGATCATGAAGTACGAGGCACTATCTTCATCCCAGCATCTACTTGAGTGCACCAAGCGTTACAGGCGAAAAACAACACCATCCACTACATCAATCCCACCCATCCATCCCATTCATTCCATTCATCTCATCCATCTACAATATTTACCCGTCCATCCACCAACCAACAAACGAATAGATCGTCTTTGTATACTCGTATCTCTGGTTGAGGATGCATTAGGATGCATAGCATGTAATGCAATTATTGTCAAGTCATCCTCATATCTATCCCATGGATTCCTTTTGCAGCCCTCCCAATCAACTAGCAATGGCAAATCCACCGACCGACCCCTAGACCGCATTCTTCATTTCAGAAATGCAATCAGCAAAAAGAAGAAGAGGTCGCAGCAGACAGAGGAGTCTTCACACAGCCAGCATATAGGAAAATATGGTTTACAATGTAAACAACCAGGCACCTGGTCATACAAGCTCCGAAGACAAAATTATTCTTAATACCGCCACGGACGCTAGCAGTAGAGCGCGAAACTGGCATCTGCAACTGTCAATAATCTGTCAGCCTCGGCCACTTCATCAGTCAACGATGTTTACCATCGAAACCGAAACAATAACATTTACCCCTCTTAACACCACACCACACATCAACTAACCAAGTTGGGGCGGGAAAAAGATTCAACTTCTTATTGACCATCCAGAACATCCATTCCATGGTCCTATCCAAGTTCCTTGAGTTGCTCGCCTGACTTGACTTGACTTGGAGTGAGTTTCGGTTGCGTGACACTAAAGACCGACGACCAGACAACAACATATAGCATGCAACAATGACTTCCAGCCGCCGCACCGTTTTGCTTCATAACACACGTACGACGTGCCATAGTCACTTACATTACATTGTTGCCGCTGCAAGAGAAGCCATCAACAGTGCCATCACGTCGAGAAGAGTCCCGCACTCGTCGACTCTGATGGCTAAAACGGCTGGCAAATGGTTATAATGATCTTAATCGTGATTTGTAAGGCGCAGCGTAACTCTTTGTTGAAAATTTGTTTATCTTCGTCTTCGTAAATCTGGGAGAGGAATCCTAATTCAACTTAGGAAGGGACTGCCTACCTCCTTGTAGCCTCTCGTGATAGTAAGGTGCTCTATGCTCTGTGCTCCGAGCTCTGTGATCTGCGTTCCGTCTTCGGAGTGGAGTGTCGGCTGTCGGCTTGAAAAAAAAGATAGTTCCCTTGATTGTTGCTACAATGTTGCATCGTGCGCAGTAAAATTAGGTGTAACGCCACGACTACGTCGCCGACGCCGACGATGACTATGATGATGTTGATAATAATGATGACTACAACGACGACGACGACGACGTACTCCAACAATTGAGAGCAGTTATATGCCGTAGACAATTGCTGGGCGGGCATTGGATAGGTAGATACAGTGTATAGATAGCAGGGCCAGCGGCGATGGCCGGCATGCCTTGCGATTTTTTTTTTATTTTTTTTTTATCACGGAACAATGTTTGGATGGGTGATTTCACCTCGAGGGTAAGTGAAGTACTCTTATTGGTACTCCTCTTTGTTTCCCTCTAGACTAGACTACATCTGGAGATACTCTTCGCTGTCTTACATTATTTTGCAGCGCAGTCTTTGTGATTGTTTGAATCTTGGTCTTGATGAATGGTGTTTGCCGTTCGTCTTGGACGAAACATTGTATTGAGGAAGTGAAAGAGAAGAAAATGAAAAGCATTTCTATAAACAGAAATAACCGTTAATTGAACATTGTACTATAGATTAGGCCTTAGGTTACAGGCCTTCCAGCTACAAAAGGGCTGGTAATTGCAAGTAATGAGCAAGTAAAGTATATTCGTACCCGTGGCTTGGGGTGAGACTGGTTTTATTGGTATTGCGGAAGACTACGAATTTTATAATTTTGAGGAATGTGCAGAGGGAAAGTTGAAAAGCAAGACAAGAGTGAAGAATTACCGTCTTTCAAGTTTTTGGGTCGTTGGACTAATAAGATAAGAAAATAAGCTTCGTGGACGGGAGATGACTTAGTTCAATCCAATGTACATAGGTATCCAAGTTCTTTGATTCACCTTTAACTGAAGACACACTTTGAACTTATGTTGGTTCTGCTCGTCTCTGTAGAGATGCGTTTAAGGGCTCAGACAATAAACTGAATGCCTAAAAACATCGAACTGCCTTCGAAAGGTCGAAATTTGCTTGGTCTGAAAGTTTCTTTGAAAAATAAGCATAGATACAATTTTTGACTCAGGTTCGAGAGATGTCCGTGCCTAACCGCAATCCAATAGATGTAAGTTTCATTAAAGACGCATTGATCCACATAAATGTGTCGTATAACATATATAGGTCTAACCTGGTTGCAGTGATAAGGGTACATAGTCTCACCTACCCGCTTAGTATGCCTTACAAACCCATACGAAGGAGAAATAATTGTGATACAAACAACAACAGCCTCGGATAAGAACGACTTAACTGCTAGTGCAGACACTGGAAACCTATGAACCTGATATAGCCGCGATCCAATAAATGCGATAGGACAGACCGGATAAGAAGACAATCAAAAAGTGCGATATCTACTACACCGATTGTAATCGCACGCAGCGCATATTTGGATGCGTGTTAGTTTGTTATTGGACCTTTAAGCGAGCAACTAGTGACAATCCGTATCAAAGCTAAAGTCATTTTAGTTTGGTATTAGCGTGGGTATGCAAAGCCTGCACGACATCACATCCGGAAACGGGTTTAGGCTGGTAGACTGCAAGTCATCATTAACTCGAACCAGTACCTAGTATTGTAGTAGCCAAAGTACAGATGAAGCTTTAACGCCGGGCGGCTACAACCGTAAGAGATTGCCAGAACCTTTGCCGATTGTGTCTTCCTCAATTTCTCTCATAATAACATTTCAACAGCATGAAGGCCCCCCGCAGTGGTTATGCTATAAGAAGATCATCAGAAATGCCCCCTCTTATGTTCTAGGTTTCACGGCCACAAACAAGAAAATATTAGTTTGACGATGCTCTTACAGTCAAACAGGAGACGTACCGTGCAACACTGTACGCGAGGATGAGAGCCGAGGGAAAAAACTGAATACAAACTTCTCCGAAGGAAGAAGGTTATTATGGAAGAAGAGATATGCGACTGTAGGAACGAAATTCAGAAATTTTCCCAGAAGGTACTCGTAGAAAGGGCGTGTCAGTGTTTAGACACAGTCCGTGCCAAGAATTTGGAAGAACCAAAACAAGACTCTTAAACAACGCAAAATACGGCATTCAATCCGGACTAATAACGCGAAAACGTCCGTCCACCTATATCTAAACTTAAATCTAACGAGTCCTCTAGATCTGGAGGAAATAATCTGGTAAGGAGCATGCATCAGCTCATATGAACAATTTCACGCATGCCCGCTAATGAAAGGATACCACACTGCCCCAACAACATCCCATTCAAGATCATTGATGCCGTATTATGTGAACGTCTTAAAATAAATATCAACAACCTGATAGGTCCATATCAATACGGTCTTAGAACTGGTTAATGCATCATCAGGCAATTTTTCAATCTACGGCAGATTTTTTTGTCTTTGGAGAAGACCCGGGAATGCGAAATTGCTATAAATCACCTCTTCAGCGATTTTAAGGTTGCTGCTGAAAACACCTATGGAGAAGAGCTGTGAAGAGCTGTACAGAGTCACGTCGTCTGGTCTTCGCATCTCTGCCAAACACGTTCGACTATGCATGATGTCGATGGAGAACTTCCGCTGCTCTATCAAAGTCGGAAGAAGCTCACACCGAATATTTTAATGTTGAAAAGGGTCCCAGAAAGGGTGACGCGCTATTATGCGAATTCTTTAATATCGTGCTTGAAAGCATTGTATTATGCGCAACATACGAGTCAATAATAATATCTCAATGATGTGTCTAACTTTTCGCATATGCAGATAACGTTGGAAGGGGACCTTAACCAATTTGGTCTGCGTAACTGGAGTATGTAGCTGGGGATCGATCTGGCTGGAGAGCCATGTTGGTTAAGAACAGCTTCAGTCTATAAGATATCATCAAAAGTAAAGTAAATGAAATGAACAACAAATAGTTTCACATTTGAAATACCAGTTTAGGTAGGTTAGGTTAGATTAAGTATTCGCTCTCTCAAGCCAACGCTTTTTGATCAAATCAGTCATGTACGCTATAACGAAGGTTCCATCTTATGTTGACCACCAAAATGATTCAATTTTCCATTTGGAGTTCCGACGATGCAATGGGATTGAGTAAATTCCTTATACTTTCGTAGAGGTCATCATGGTATGTCCCTTACATTGTCGTTTCATTTGAGTTTCACAGAGCATTTTTGTTCCATTGAAGTCGATGTTTTCCATGGTTCTGTCTATTGTACACAATCGGATAGAGGATACAAGATACAGACTGCTGATTCCCGGATATAATTCCGATTGAAATACACTGCTGTATACTTTGAGGAAGGAAAATTAGGGAGAAAGGAATGAGAGATACCAATGTACGCTGGTTTTGAATGTGGGTGGTTATATTGATTTAGAAATAAGGGGATATTGTATAACGACACCACTCAATCGGTGGTTATTCAACTACAATAGTTATGCTGTTTAGTGTCAACATTTGATGAACTTAACGTTCAACAGTCGAGTGCCAATCAGGGAGCTCTGTCGTCAAAGGAATATATTAAATTAAAAAGAGTATCGGAGACAGAATAGAACCCTGCGGAACATTAGCATTTATTTTATGGATATAAGGCTTGGAACCGCCCAAAACTACTTGAATTGAACGTTTCGAAAGGTAAACGTAAATCCATTGAGGAAGAATTGGAAACTAACTAGCTTCCTCCAGATTTGTGTAAACTTTGGTTCCTCCTTTCGATGAGGCATGCTATCAAATCACCAGCAGACCTGGTGTAACAAAAACCGCACTTGTGAAGTTTTCATGTTTCGAAATATTTCATGAGCTGTCGGGGTTACCATGAACGTGAAAAAAAAGAGCGTAAGGGCAATAGGTATGTAGGAGGAGAGAATACATTGACCCTTTCTTTCAATCTACTCGGAAAGAGTCCAGGAGTAGAATTGATAAAAGACCTACGCACTGGTTTTGCTATTTTAGAAGAATGAGGGATATATCATCTGGACTACCGGATTTGTGCACATTAACATCTATAAGTACTCTTTCTGCTACACGAGTGGGAGTAATAGCAAGTTAGTCCAAAGAGCTGTTAACTGGAAGGTCATATAACATATAAGGGGTGTTTGTAATGTCTCTAGTACACTTTCCTAGGCCAGGATATCGTGTCAAATTTCCAGTTTAGTATCGAAGCAAACTGCAAGATACTTTACTTCAACAGCTCTCGCTTCGATTTTTTTTAATTTTATTTCTGATGCGAACTTCCCAAATTGCACTTGCTGTCATCTGTTACAACTTTGTCAAGAATTGTGAATTTTACTGAACTCCATCGCCCAGTGGTTAAAGTACTCTTCTTTAGAATACGCTTCTATATTCTGATGACTTTGTCAGACGCACTTTGCTTTTAATAATAATTTTTCATTTCAATAGCCCAGGCATGATTCCAGGTACATAATCTTTAGAACTATGATGGCATTTGCATTCGGTATTTATACGTCTGAAAGCGTCTTCTATGCTCAGAAAAGTGATGATTCCTCCTTGTTGTGTAGAAATGGTGCTCTACCTCCACCCGCGTGATACCCACCAGGGAGTGTTGGATTTTACTTTGCAGTCGACTGAGAGTCTTATATTATTGTAGTATGTCCCGGTCTGCTTTTGAACAAATATGAGTGGTAAGTTCTCTTATATTTTCGGAGGGAAAGATGATAGACGATTGGCATTAAGATTTTTGGATCAATGTGAAAGGTTTTGATCTTGGATCATCGAAAAACGTATGGAATTCATTCCGGAAATCGGCCTTTCTCAAAATATGGGCATCTCCCGTCGCACAGTAACTTAACATACTTTCACCATTTCTATACGTGATCATGATATATTTCATGATATAGAAGTGCACTACAATAGTAAGCAAAGGTCCAGCAAAGTCTTGTTGAACATGGGTGTGTATGTTACTATCATTAGTATTATTATCGCCAATATTCAAGCCCTTAGCATCACTGGAATCCCATAAATTAAAAAAAAACTTTTCTTGCATGACACACCTATGATATTATGTTTCGACATTATAACAAAACAATCAAATATGTGAGGCCAACTATATGTCAGAAATGCTGATAATCACGTCTTGCATGATACATCCCCCCGAACCTGTAAAGTAATTCGCCGAGGTTCATCTTCTCCTTCTTCGTAGTCGTGATCGTCTTATCCACTTGCTCGCTCGGCTCTTATTCCGTCTTTTTTTGATTTCCGTCATGTTGACATTTTGCTCGTTGGTTAATGTGTTTAGCTCTGTTCGTTCTAGTGTGTCTTAAACCCCTTTAACAATCGGCCATCCTACTAGTTTTCAGCCCCTGAAGATTGAGTTTCCTCCTCGAAGTTCCATCGTTTCACGTAATCCGCCGCCGTATGAGTTTTATTTGGACCCTCTGTTGCCCCGACTTTTTCTACTTCGTATCTGTCATTGCTCCCCACCTTAATAATCTTATACGGTCCCAAAAACTTTGGCTTCAGTTTGGCTTGGGTTTGGAACTGCGTCTTTTCTGTTCTTGCGCTTTCAATATTGCAGCTTTTGCCTTCGCCCTAAGCTCCTCTCTATCGTCGACAAAATTCTGCAAAACTTCCTCTTGTATTATTTTTATAGTTTCTGTGTCCTCTTTTTGTCGCATGCTTACGCCGAAAACCAACTCGAACGGCGTTGATGCAATAGAGCTATGTTTAGTACTATTAATACAACTTTGAACACGATCTATGTGTTTGTACCACATCTTTGGTGTTTCTAGGTAAAGCTTTTTAAAACTGACATTATTACCTGGTGAACCCTCTCCCCCTGTCCGTTACCGCGTGGGATGCCCGTTGTTGTCATTGTATGGTCCACCTGTTCCTGTTCACACCAGTCTTCAAACTCGATGGATGTAAACGCTGGTCCTCGGTCGCCTACAATTCGCCTGGGACAACTGCAGTCTTTTCTATATGTACGTAACTTGTCCATTACCTCTTTTACATTTGTTGTCCTTGTCGGATAAATCCAGATGAACTTTGTAAACGAGTCGATAATCACAAACAGATATCTATACATTTTCGCTTTCTCGTCCATCGGTCCTAAGTGGTCTACACTAGTCGGCATAAGTATTTTGACGAAACCTTTTTCTGACTATTGAAGCTAGCTTAGCTTAGTACCGTTAAATAATGGAGCAAAAATGATGCGCAAAACAAAGAATCCGTTTTTAGCTCTATGCATGCCAAATTTTATACTGTCTACCTTTTGCACTCTCTTTCTGCTGATAAGAATGCATGGAGAAAATTAATTTTTGCGTGGCATAAGTATTTTGACTGAAGCTTTGTGTAAATACGCTTGCACTTTTGAGCACGCTAGAGCCGAACAACTTTGGTATTTAAGTTTAACTGATATTACACGTTGATAAAAAAATAAAAATTGATTAAAAGGTGTTATAAACCATGGGTAAAACGGCAGAGTTGAGTTTAGTTATCAGATCTTAGATGGTAGCAAAGTTTAACGCTGGAACGGCAGTAAAAGACATTGCAAAAGAGTTTAATATGTCGCGTCAAACTGTGCACTATCAAATTAATAAGTTTAAAAAGCATAGCGACATCAGTAACTTACCGAGATCAGGTGCTAAGCGCAAAACAACGCCCACTCAAGACCGAGTCGTTCTACGGGAATTCAAAAAACATATTTTTCTGAAGCCTCATTCTGCTGCAGATCAATGGAATTTGACGACCAAGAACCCAATCAGTGAGCGCACTGTCCGACGACGTTTAAGGGAAAGCGATTTTAGGACAATTAAAGCTAAGGACGTGACGTATATATCTAAGGCAAACAAGCTTAAAAGACTGGCCTTTGCAAAGGAACACCTGCACAGGCCAAAGGAGTTCTGGAGAAACGTTTTATGGACAGATGAAAGCTCCTTTCAGTATAGTTCATCAAAAAACACATTTTTTGTAAGATTGCCAAAGGTAGTAAGGCAAAAGAAAAGACCCGTTTGTCTAAAAGTGAGCCATGGTGGAGGCTATGTCATGTTCTGGGGATGTGTTGCGCATAATGGGCTGGGTGACTTGGTTCCTGTCACCGGCTAGATGAACCAACATCAATATTTGATCACCCTAAATGAAATTGACTTTACTTCTGCAAATAGGATATTATTAATCCTGCAACAGGATAATACCCCGTGACACAAAGCCCGGATGATTACCAAATATTTGAAGGTGATGAAACTTTGGACTGACCACCTCAAAGTCCAGACAAATTTCGGGGTTGTGGGTTCACTTCCCAGCCTCTGCGAGAGTTTTTTTTTTTCTTAAAAAGACAATTAATAATACAATAGTGTGTACTTAATCACGTGATGGACTGTGGAGAGCGGTCCGCTATGGTAATAGCGGGATCTGCTGATAAGCCAGGCGAGGCTTCCTCAAGTGGTTCAAGCCAACACACACCAAAAACAAAGAGAAGGAGAAAGCTGCCAGTCCCCAGCTTGGTACAACGTTCCAACCAACCAACTTCCGCTGAAAAGCTGCTTGGCGAAGTGAGGAAAGGGGCGCATTTAACGCCCTCTACAGCAGCAAATAAACGTCAGCAAGTTACTGATGACAACCCAAATGTCTCAGAAGGTGGTGAAAGCCACTATCTGAGAGAGAACACCTTCAGAGTTCTTGCCATAAAACAAATGCAAATGCTCAGAAGGAAGAGAGAAGAGCTAGAGCAATCCCAACAGCAACAGCAGACTCAGCTAGCTCAAAAGCAGCATCAACCCCAAACATAAACATTAGCACAAGTGTTACAACAACACCAAAAAAAAACTAAATAAACACCAGCAGCAACAACAAGAGCAGCCACAACAACGGCAAATGAAAAAACATCAGCAGTCACATCAACAGCAGCAACAGCTACAAAATCAGCAGCTACCACAACAACAGCAGCAGCCACAAAAACGGCAGCAGCCACAACAGCAGCAACAACAACAACAACATCAACAGCAACAACAGCAACAGAAACGGAAAGAACAAAGGGTTCCACCCATAAATACATTTAAGATGGAGCTGAAGGAAACGATAAAACTATGTACTCGTAAGTCGGCCATAGGAAATAATTTTTATATTAAAAGACTTAGCGTAGAGTGGAGAGCTATTATACTCGTAAAATAAAAAATTTACTGAAGGATTCAACGACGGAGTTCTTCTCCTACACCCCGAAGGGGGACAAGCTGCAAACAATGCTGCTTGGATTAGAACCGTCGATTGATCCGGAGGAGCTCCTTGCACTGCTGAAAGAGAAGAAGTGCGAAGGGCTCCAATTCGTGGGGGTCAAGCCTCTCACCACAGCCAGAGCCAAAAGGGAGAAGCGGCAACCGCCGATCTCATCTCAGAGCTCGAGACGTGTTTTCGATTCCTGAAGCTGGAATTGGAAGACAACTATTTTATTATCGGCGGAGATTTCAACGCCAAACATAGTGATTGGAGAAGTAATACACCAAATACTAGAGGGAACCTACTATTCAATTGGTGGGGCCAGCACAGTGTGATGTATCGACTCGGGCTTAAGGCTACGGATAGTCCGTCGTTTCCCAAACACGGGTCCTATTTGGATCTTCTGCTGTTCGACTCACGAATACAACTGACATGCACTAACCAACAAACTACAAATTGTCTACGCACTTTCGTGTATGACAGTGACCATTGCGGTCTCACCACCGAAATAACTGTTACAAACGAAATTGCGGAATTGGATGAGTTTGTTCAAAGGCATTCCTACAATTATAGTGGGGTCCGTTGTACACACTTCACTAGAACACTGACTAGAACACTCTCCTCGAATTCGCTCTACCCACCGTCCAACAGAAATCTGTCAAACGAGGAGATTGACAGGTATCTAAGACTAATGGACGAGACAATCAAACGAACAATGGACAAAACGATACCTCGGTACCAACATACTGACGAAGAAAACTTATTCCGCAACGCAACTATTGACGCACTGCACCGACATAAAAGTAGACTGCTGTCGAGACTAAAAACCTTGTACAGACGATTTACTGACAGACATAACCCGGAGATCATGACACTGAAGTCGTCGATTAAAAACCTCCAAACATTAATTAAGGAAAATTACAGAAATTCTGTAAATTTGTATTGGAACAATAAAATTCGGACTGTAAACACCAGCAACCCGAATATGTTTCCGCAAATAAATAAAATATTTCGGAGAAAAGATCAAAACGACATTTCGTGTCTTAAAATCGCCCGAACGACGGACAACGAGCACATACTTTTAGCAGCAGGAATAGATCCAAATGAGGCTGTTGATGATGACAGCTTCTTTGTGATCGAGGATCCGCAGGAGAAGGTAGAGGCTATAGGAGCGACTTTCCAGGCAGTACGAGTATGGAAAGTCGAGTCCTTGTGCACAATTTCTACCTTCGAAATGAAATTGTGAATTGGCGATTGGAGAGCTCGGGTTTCACCCAGTTCAGTGACGATAATATGGCAAATAATGTCATCACCAACGATAGGGTACTACCCCCGTTCATTTCGAAGGAAGAGCTTCAAACGATCTTCGATACACTTAGAAGTAAGAAATCAGTGGGAACCGATGAAATACCGAATATTGTGCTTCGACATCTCCCTCTAGAAGCGGTAAACATTTATACCACCCTGTTTAATAATGCAATGAATAATGCACATTATCCAGCGCATTGGAAAACTGCGGTGGTACATCCGATCCCCAAAAGGGATAAAGATACTTCCAATCCGGCGAATCTCCGCTCGATTTGTCTTCTTCCAAACATCAGTAAGGTTTTCGAGAAGGTGATCAATAGAGTCCTGACTAAGTGGGTTGAGGACAAACATATAGTTCTGGATAATCAATTCGGTTTCAAGGCTGGGCATGATATCATTCATGTTGCGTCTAAAATGGTTTCTGATATCCAATGGAACAAAGGCAAGAAACAGTGCACTGGTTCCTGCCTAATTGACTTGGAGAAGGCCTTCGATACCGTATGGTTAGAGGGACTCTTTTTCAGGCTGGACAGGTTGGGCATTAGTAAACCACTGCTGTATATTCTTTTTGATATGCTTTCCAGTAGACAGTTCATCGTGAAGAATGGCGATGTGACTTCTGCTGGAACATTTAACATTAAAAACGGTCTGCAACAAGGTGCGGTAAATTCGCCGATCCTGTTCAACATTTACACGAGTGATCTGATAGGTTCACTTCACCATGCCATAGCGTACGCAGACGACATAATCGCGTACAGATCAGGTCCAAAGATTGAGGTCATTAATATACTTTTGCAGCGTGACTTCGACAAAATTAAGCGATATTGCGATGACTGGAAGTTGAAAATCGTACATATACTTATATATAAAGTATATGAAAACCTCAAAGTCCAGATTTAATTTAATATTATAGAAAACGTCTGGTCTCTTTTGAAACGCAAAAGAAAAGTTTCGCTAAATAAAACCAGAGAGGAGGTCACTTCTCTTTGGGAAGAGATATCTCCAGAGATTCTTAAAAATTTAGTGGATTCAGTACCAAGCCGCCTTCAAAAAGTTATTGATGCCAAAGGAGGATATAAATTTCACAACAATTAATTTATATCTTTCACTTTTCTATGAAAATATATTTGGTTGCTTATTTTTAAGTTTGTATTAGTTATATGTAAAAACGAAAAAATAAAAAAGAATTCCTTGCAAAGTCGTTTAAAAGTGAAACATTTAAATGCACGATTTTTATTTCGGCAAAATATGTACTTATGCCGACTATTGTATATGAATGGTTTCGAACGGAGGATTTCGAACTTTGGGATTGCATGTAATAACCCTTCTTGTTTTACTCGTTTACGGGTTGCAAAAATACATGGAATACAACAACTAATGCAGTGCATAATCTTTTCTTTCAGTCTAGGGATATATATATATATTGTTTTTTTCTAATTTTTCCGCACCATAAGCACTTTGTTTCGTAGAAAGTAGCCTCCATAAGCTTCCTTTTCCAAAATTGTTTTGATAGCTTGCAAACGACCGTCTTCATCTTCTTTTGCTGTTATCACTTCGTATAGCTGATTTGTGCAGACTAAACCAGGTGCTAAGCTAAGCGCATTGGCGTGCTTCATCCTATTCGCAGAACGGTCATCCATGTAGAGCGCCCACCTTGTTATTCGAGGTATAATGTCATCATTCTTCAGCGACTGCTTGAAAGCTGAGCAGTCGGTTATAATTTTAAATTTTAATCCGTACAAGGTAGTGCCGTAGGCGTTTGACTGACTTCAAAACGGCTAATGCCTCCAAATCATATGAAATGTAGTTTTCCTCAGTTCGAGATGTTTTTTTGCTCACGTAGTACACTGGATGAAATTGGTCTTTGATGTTCTTTTGAAGAAGCACTCCAGCCCAGACGTGTTTTGAGGCGTCCGTGTGAGAACCCGTTTCTGCATTTCGGTTGTATACCATATACCCAACACAGGGTATGTCGTTAAGTATCGCTTATGCACTTCAAAGCATTCTTGACATTGCTCGTCGAATTCGAATTTAGAATAATGTGAAAGTAGTTTGACAAGTGGTCTGGACACTAATGAGTAATTAGGGATAAACTTCCGAAAGTATCCCGATAATCCTAGAAGACGCTGAAGGTCTTTAAAGTTCCGTGGAACAGGAAATCGCTTGACTGCCTCGATTTTCTCTGTGGATGGCGTTATGCGGCTTTCGGTTATTATATGGTATGCCCAAGGTACTCAATTCCTCTCTGAAAAAATTGACATTTTTTCCACTTAATTTGAATACCATTTTCAGCTGCAATCTTTAAGGTTTCCTCTA
This sequence comes from Volucella bombylans, assembly GCA_949129095.1. Classification (NCBI taxonomy): domain Eukaryota; kingdom Metazoa; phylum Arthropoda; class Insecta; order Diptera; family Syrphidae; genus Volucella; species Volucella bombylans. The sequence continues at coordinate 171,173,673 of OX422142.1, forward strand.
CTCTCATGAAGTTTTCATCTTCGTTTGTTGATGGCATTATTAAATCGTCTACGTATGCAAATAATTTACCTTCATCCAGTTGCTGTCGAAAAACTTCCTTAATGAAGCAGGCAAAGCTAGCTGAACTCAAGCAGAGACCAAATGGCGTCCTTAAAAACTCATAATGGCCTCTGTGTGTTGTGCAAATGCCCTATATTGAAAATCTGATTGCTCCAGTGGGACGTGAAAAAATGAATTCTTAAGATCGATGGTAGTGAAGACGATTAACGCACCCGCTAGTTTGTCCAGTTTCTTCCATGAATGCCATTAGAAATCGATCTTTTCCTATTCTTTTGTTTAGATCCCTGTAATCCACGCAAAGTCGGAATGATTCGTCCTTTTTCTTAGTGAGAACAATGCGGCTAGAAAATTCGCTTCGTCTGAGTCTGATTATGCCTTCAGTTAACCAATCTTTGATTTGTTTGTATGTCGATAAAATCCTTTTCTTTCGGTGCGAACGTGCGAATGGAAGTGATTGGTTTTTTCTTTAGTTGGTACCCTGAATCATACGAGTATTTCGAACTCTGTTATGGTGCTTACATTCGAGCGTACACAGTCACTTTATCATCGACTGCTAGACAGAAAAACTTCACAGCCGTCGTTGGTTGCAGTTGGATTACTTTTTGTTTTCTTCGTGCATTTAATTTCATCTATTGTAAGGTTTATGTCCGCTAATTCAAGGAAACATCGTCCTAGGATTATGCCAGCCACTGAGGCATTCTTCGGTAGAATGAAAAACACAACAGGATCGTAGACGTCTTAGTTAATTGTTAGGTAAAGTTGTACGGTACCAATGGCTTGGACTATTTTACCTCCTAGTCTCGTGAAGAATTTTGCTGATGGAACGAACTCCTCCGGTGACCCGATGATTTTGGCGGTTTCTTCATTAATCAAGTTGTACTGACTACCTCAATCGAAAAGCGTTAGTATTTCTATCTTATTTATTAATACCTGAAATGTAGATGCATTCTCCACGTAGCTGACTGTACTTTCTTTGCAAAGCTTGCTTATGCGCCCATAAGTGTTGCATTTAAAGCATTTTGGCCCTTTAAATTTATCTGGGCATTCCTTTGATTGATGACCGGATACACCACAGTTAAAAGTTAAAACAGCGGAACATTTGCTCATTTGAGCTGTGAGATGTTTCTTGTGTGATGTTGTATCTAGTATTTGGTTTAAATTAGTGAGATCACCGATTTCGTACAGACTTTGTTTATGTCGCTAATATTTCTAATACCGTCGATTATGTATTCGCACAATGAAGCTTCTTCAATATCTGCTTGCTCCGCAATTTCTGCCACGGCGTAGGTATATTCCCTGTATGATTACGAGTAGAGCTGAATTCTTCTTCTAAAGCCTTCTTTAATGATGCCCATTTGTTTATGTGCTTTGGAGATATGTATTGTTTAGGTGCGCCCGTTAATGACCTCTTAGCGTAGACCAGTTTTTGCAAGTCATTCCATCCAATAGTGGCACACATTTCTTCGAAGTTTTCAATCCATCTACTTATTGATTTAGGGTTAGAGCCAGAGAATGTTTCGAAAGAGTCGTCCACTTCCTTGAAACTGAATAGAGCTTTGGGGTTTCCCTCGCAGGGTGCACGTGTCTTCTCTGGTTGAGAGTTCACTATCTTTGATTTCATCCTTTCTTCATCGTTTGATCCATCATCATCCACTACATCTTCATTGTTATATTCCATTAATCTTTTGATTAGATCGGCTTTGTGGCCAATTGCAGAAATCTGTTTTTCTTCGTACATCTTTTGCAGCTCCGCTTTTGTCATTTCGTCGAGGTTATCCATTCTATTTGGCATGTGGTTGAGTCCCCATATGAATGATTGAAAATAATATTTTATTGAAAACGATACTTCAATCATAAAAAATGTGCAAATTTAGGAAATTAACTTCAATGTTTCAAAATGGATTATTCAAAATAAATTCAACAGAGATAATTTTAAAGTAACTCCTCGTGGTTCGTCTTCTCGTTCTTGCTTGCTCGCTCGGCTCATATATTTCTTTTTTGATTTACGTCATTTTGACATTTTGCTCGTTGGTTGATGTTTTTAGTTCTGTTCGTTCTAGTATGTCTTAAACCCCTTTCACATGTATATATTGTACTTGCATATTTTGATGCTAAAATGTGCTTCGGTTTCTTTATCATGACAGTTATTGTTTATGTCGATGGTGTCATGGGATAACCATGGTACTAATGATTCTTAACAATCTCACTTTCGGAGGATCAACGATCTTTTATAAACAACGATCTCTGTAAACAACATCTCGTGTCACAAGCTTTTATATTTCACAACATCTTACCCTAGATCTGCTATGCTACAATATAAAGTCACTTCATAAGCTACCGTAATTCATTTGAAACTTTCCACTACACTCGTACGTACTCGCATTTCTTAACACCTCTCTCACCACAATCAAATTGATTTAGCTATTGTATATTGTCGTTGATTAAGATTGATTTGACAATCCATCTCATTTTGGCATTTCATTCAAATGCACTTCTCGAAACTGCTCGAATGATACAAATGTCGCAGTCATTTGTTTCATTCTCAAAAATAAGAACAAAATTGAGGGGAGGATTGCATTTGGAAATACATAGCACGCTTTTGTGTCGCCTCCCTTGGTAGACACGGTGCGGCGTAGTTTTGTGTTAATTAAATGATTACTCTCAAGGCGTTCACGTAGTACGCGGGTACGGCTACAAGTACGGGTATCTCTCATCTCCTTTACAGTGTCATGCGATGGGTTTAATGTCACAGCATTCGGAAAACAAAGGCAACGCACACAGCACAGAGAAGAAAAACATGACAAACTCAAACAAGGAAGCTGAACTGGAAAAATGTTTCTCGGAACACGCCATGAATAGATTATGCGACTGAAAATTTAGGAAAGAAGATTGACTTCGTGATGTCAGAGCGTCATCTGTCATTCTCTTTGCTGTCACAGAACGTTTGTCTGTCTCTGTTTCTGTTTCTGTTCTGCTGTGTTTTAATTTAATCTTTTTTCCGGCAAACTTTACGTATAATGGAAGTGACAAACTATTACAGAGCACTGCGGGATCAGATGTTTGTTTCAACACATTCGTTTCATTTGGTTCATTGGCACAATTTAAGCGCGCAGTGGGAAATTAGCGCTGTAGCTGTAATGAGGTTCAGCAGGGTCAGGCGGTAGCAATGACAGTAACAACCACGTCAGAATGTTACGAAAGTCTTGGAGATGAAATAGTAAACAAAAAACAAATTATGAAATCAGGTTCGCGCTTTTCTGGTCTCTACTATGTTTGTGGTTAAGTTGGGGTTTGACTTCGAGGTAGAAGCCGAAGATGTGAATTCAAGGGGTGTTCGAGGGGCATGTACTCGTACATAAACAAGAATCGAAATACATAATAGCAAATCTGGATGATAGGAATAGATTTTCGCCCAAAAACATATGAGTGAAGGCGAAACAAGGTACATTTTAGATATTTCGAGCCATTGTCTATGAATGGGCGATGAGGTGCGGTATGCAACTCGTGATGGACTAGGGAGATAAAAGAGTTTTCGTTTGAGAACTGCAAAATGACTGCCATCATGAACAGCTGCTGAACATTAAGCATCTTGAAACTTGGCTCATTATACCGATGATTGTTGATGACTATTTGCCAAAGAAAATGATATTTGTAGCACCCCACAGGTTCGTTGACTTTATTTTCGGTAGTAGGGCAGGCATCATTTCATAGCTTTCACATAGCTTTCAAATTTGGGTTTTGATGTGAACGATTTTTGTCTTATTTGTACTTCAAGGCACCACTTCACAGCACAGTATCGAATTCCTCCTGTATTATAGATGTTACCATCTCCAGGAACCTGTGTCGTGCAACAATTGTTGTATCGTCATAAGTATAAGGAATGCTCTACGAAAATAACTAGCCATAGCTGCGATCCCTGAGGTACCCCAAATCCAATGTTTTTTCACCTCACTCAAGGCTTGTTGATTTTCATACAAATAGCCTGTTATGCGAATACACCCTTATTCATACCACCATTACTCCCCTTTTATAATACGTCGTACAGCTTCAAGTATTGTAGGTTGAAGTAGTCAAATGTGTCGTAAGCTTTTTCCTTTGTCGGAATAGAGCATTCGGACAAGGAAATAGTTAGAGTAGACTAGTTGTAAATTCCCTTTACTGGAATTTATCAGTCTTTCCCAAGCCCAGTCAACGCGCACAACGTTAGAGCCGATTATCCGCACATTGATGCGAGAATAGGCCGGATACTACCAGAGAAAATGCTCCGCCGTGTCGCTTCACAGCAAGCGTCGCAGGATGTTGTATTACTTATCTCCAGCCCCATTACATAAGTGCTTAGCTAAAGGGTAGTGCCTTGTCACGATGTCAGTAAACAGCTTTCAGTCTTTCCTACCGAGGAACAGCAGAAAAGCCATTGAGCTCTCACGGACATCGGCAAGCATTCGTTTGGTTTGCCGGAAACTTAAAGAGTCATGTGATTATGCATGTGAGATCCAACTATCAATGGAAGCTCTAACCGTGTTGTGACGTGGTACCCAGACAAGACTCAGTGAGTTTAGCCTTCTGACTGAATTCAGTGAAGTCTTGCATTCTCGAACTGGCTTGGAAGTTGTAAGAGGATTCATTAAGGTTAAGTAAGGTAGGTAATATGGACATCTTGGGGCTGAGCGAGATGAGATGGTTGGATGGTGGGGAATACCACTTGCCCACAAAAAGCACCATCTTGCTCTACTCTGGAAAACCAGCCGGAAGAACTCGAGCCAGCGTGGGGCTGATGTTAACACCAACAGCAAGAAGCAGCCTCATATCTTGGAAACCGTACAGTGAAAAGATATTGACGTCCAGATTTCAGCGTAGGATAAGAAAAATTACCATTACACAGTGCTGTATGCAGGAAATCGCGACTGATAACGAAAAGGACAATTTTTACAGTTAATTTAACGCCTAACGGGGACATAGTAATCGTAATGGGCGATTTCAAAGCCAAGGTAGACAACGGCAACACAGCCCTCCAACACGTGATGGAAGTTCGTGGCCTTGGAGACCGCAATGATAATGAGGAACAGTTTATAGGTTTCTGCAGTACCAACCGGCTAGTTATTGGACGCACCCAGTGCGAGCAAAAGTCCTGTTGGATCAGTTGGGTCTCATCTGACGGGCAGGGAGCTTCAAACTAAATCGACCATTTTGTGATAAGTCGGCGTTTCAGAAATTGGGTCCTAGACGTCCAAAACAAACATGGAGCCGATATCGGAATATCGCGCGACCATCATCTTATGTTAGCCACTATATGCCTTCGTACTGCATCCGTCAACAGCAACCGCTCAAACTTGCTTCGAATTACCAGACAGACTTCGGGATCCCCTAGTGCGCCAAAAATTTAGGGACCATCTTTCCACGGAAGCGGAAACAATCAGCAGCTGAACGCATGAAAACATGGATGACCATTGGAATATTGTGAAAAATGTTTGAGGCACTTGCCTACAATCTCTGAGCGGATTTCGCTTACGACTTGAATTACAGCGTAGAGAAGCAGTAGAGAAGCACAATATCGTGTGAAGGGGAAGTGCAGGGTAGTGTCAGACGTGACAAGCGTTCATACATCAACGCACTGGCTTCAAAGGCTGAAGAAGCAGCTAGCTCGTACAGCATCACAAAAGAACTGACTGGTGGTTGGAGTTCTAAACAACATCCAATGGCTGCCTACTGATTTCGGATGAGGATCAGCTCAGCAGGTGGAGTTTGTGCTAAATAGTTTAGGCGCTTGGTGGATACTCTTGCGTCGATCACATCAACACCTTACGAATCTTCATTGAGCAATGCGTTGAGTTCAGGTCTCCGCTACATCTACTGTTCATTGACTTTGAAAAGGCTTTCGAGGTGTCCCGGGAAAACTTATAGCTATTATCAAGGCTACTTTCAAAAGTAGTAAGTGTCACGTTCTGCACAATGGTACATAGTAGTCATCACCTATGTACTTCGGGCAGCATTAACTGAAAGAAACCAAGGATTGAGGTGGACATCGACATCTTGCTTCAAACGCCTGGACTACGCTGAATATGCTTGTCTCATTGCACAAAAAATAATGGGTCTCCACCAAATATAAATATAAATAAATGCGTGAAAAACAAAAGTCCTGAGCATTTCCAACTCTGGCGCTCAACTCTACATTGCCGGACAACAGGTCGAGAAAGTCGAGAACTTTCTATATTTAGCAAGCATCGTCTAGGCCGACTATGACACCAAATACTATATGGGCAGCAGAATCGGGAATGCTAAAGGTGCGTTTGGAATGCTATCAAAAATGTTGTCAGCACAAAAACCAAGCTGAGACTATTCAGATCCAATGTAGAATCAGTTCTACCATACAGATGTTGGACGTGGAAGGTTACCAACTTTGTTACTTGAAGACTGCAAACCTTAGTAAATAGATGTCTACGTAACATCTTAAAGATGTTTTGGCCGAATCCCATCTCCAACGAAAAGCTTTATCTAAGAACGGGTCAAGAAACTATAGACATCACCATACGGAGTAGGAAATGGGAATGGATTGGTCACGCCTTACATCAGTGGAATCCACCCAACCAGCAAACATGACGAAGAATCGATAGTACTGGAAAGGAGCGGGATTGGGTTAAAACGCCTTGCAGAATTCCAAACAGTATGGCGCACAAGCATTGTTAACCATGCCCCTCGAGGGGTGTCAGAATTTAAGTAAAAAAATAAGTAAGTAGCAGTCAACGGAAGGCGTTTAACATTACCGAGTTAATCCCTGGGAATTAAAGCGTTGGCTCTCTGAACAAACATTCCGTACGAAAGGCATGGCATAATAATGTTCAGTTGGCATCCACAGGATTGCCAAGGAATAATAAGGCTTCTATAGGCTCCCACCTCAATGCTTTGCATGAACACATGATATGATTCCAAGATACTATCCAATTAGTTAACCAAGTCTGCTTTACAAACAATTTACTTAAACATACCACAAATTGGTACAAAGGCTGATTTTGTTGAAGGCGTTAAGCACGCGTAGTTCTGGCATAGAATACACGGGCATCTGCTATTGACAGCCAGCTCCGCCGACTCCGAAGACTCTTTTATTGGCCTGACCTATGGCGTCCATTCCCTCAACATGGCTCGGCCACCTCAGACGTTGGGTCCGCAGATTTGTCATACTTCCTATAGTATGATCCCTCCATTTCTTCGACCGTGTACTTCTCGAGCTCTTTCTTTTTCTTTGCAAGAAGAAGAGAAAGTGGTCTTCCCTTCAGCGCAACCTTGCTATATGTAATATGCTTCTTCTTTGGCTGCATGCACCTTCCCACATTCGTCGTTAAATCAGAGTTTTCTTTGTGGCAGAACAGATGCATGTTCACGTAAACTCTAGTTTTCGAGCCTCATCACGTACAAGGGCTGAGATATCTGTTAGCAGTAGAAGGGCTATCCAGTCTCCGAAATTCGTTAAGCTTTGCATAGCGATCGACAGGCAGAATTTCCTGCAGGTGGCCGCAAATCTCTATCAAATGACTCATCACGGACATTTTGGCATTTTAATCGTAAGCAATTGAAGTGTAAATTGTTCCCACAACAAAACGTATCTTCCACTAAGCATGTCAACAAACTCAATGGAATCCTGTACCTATACCGGAGTTGCAATTTGTAAATGTGCCACCTTCATGGTCAATTGCAATGTGCAAAAAACAAACAAAACAAAAACAACCAAAACAAACATGTCAACAAGTGGCTTCAAGGTGCCTTCCATTCCCAACTAACTGCCATTCAAGTTTGTCTCACACTCAATCTCTTAGTAAAATCTGTACGATATTTCGTCAGCCTACACAATGCTCTTGTGTACTCCATCACAAATCTCTCAAAGGTCTCCCCAAATTCTAGAAGAAAAAAGATCACCTTCGCAAAGCCCCACCACACAGGTAGAGTCGCATCCACTCGTATAACTACTCTCGGTCTCATCACGAGATGAAAATATCTATTGTACAAAAGATACCTACATCTGTTGGCTCTGCTAGTTAACTGACTTTGAACATCTTCACTACTACAACAACTTGGTTTACTGTGGTGTAGTGTGGAGTACCTACTCTATGGTTGGGCTCCTGTAGCTTAAGTCTGTCATTATCTCAAACAATTTAACCGCACGCTCTATTTCAGGCTAAACATTTTCTCAGAGCCGACTCGAAATCGAAACCAAGCAAGAGAAGCAGCACACAGTACTCGTACTTTGCCGAAGCGCCTATCAATTTTCCTCTCCAAATCCTCGAGAAACAAAGGAAACGCTTCGTGGTCCGGTAGAATGCAAAATTGATGATTGCCCACCCGGTCTCAAGCCTCCAAGCTAAATCCAAAACGACGACCAAAACGAAGATCAAGATGAAGACGAAGACGAAGATGAAGTCGGAGTCAGAGTCAGAATCATAATCGGAATCAGACTCAGAGTCAGAGTCAGAGTGAGAGTCTTCTGTTCCAGCTTCGTCGTCGACGGTCGGTGGCTTCATAGCGTCTATGTGCAAGTAGGCAGTTGGACTTGTTTTGTTGTTTTTGTACGATTTGCTTGTGTTTGCGCCTTTTTGTGTGTTTCTTTTGTTCAACGGAGTTGGTATTTGTTTACAAACAATCGTTTCCAGGTCATGTTTGTTTACGTCGAAATGTGGGTCAGTGTAATTTTCAGTGAACGATTCTCTTATTTTTTGTTTTCGCTAGATTCGTTGTTTTGTCTTGTTTTTCTTCTCCTCCTCTTTCAACTGTTTCAGTTGTTTTTTTTCTCCGTTGACCGTCCGTCCCCTTCTTTCGACTCATTCGTATCGCTTTGCTTTGCTTATCCGTAGAGTGTTTGATTTCTATGGTTTGAGTCATGTTTTTGTTGTATGTCCACTTGAGGTTGGCATTTTTTTTTTTTTTTTTCCAAGTAGCCCCTTCAATTGCTGACCAGTGGTCCAAAGTCTAAAAGTCGTCATCTCTTGCCACGACTAGTGGTGACTCGATGGTGATTTGAAGTAAAAGGTAGCGAAACGTTGATGCTGTTGCTTCAAAACAATAGTTTTCGCTTCGCAATCACCTCAACGATAGACGTCGTCATCCGCTTGGGTTATAGACAGGTGCTGCTTGTATCTCATATACTCGTACACATATATGTACATATGAGTTGTATCCGAATCAGTTGTATGACGAGTATTACATAGCATATGCATCTATCAGCGGAAAGGTGCATGCAGCAGATACAGATACAATTCTCTATTCACTATTCACTATTTACTATTCACCAATTCGTTTTGGATTAGAAGCTATAGATACAGCGATTACGTACACTAGAGACTAGAAACGTCAGTGTCATGCATTGAAATGCATTTCCATCGTACAATTGTATCTTGTACGAATATCTGTATCTGTATCTGTATCCGTTTGAGCCGTTTGTATAGGTCTCATTCGATTCGCTCACATAAGTGGATACAATTGGAAAGTTATTTGTGTCAATGGCGTTTGAGGTGATGTATGGTTGTTTCTGTTTTTAAACTAAAAACAACAACAAAACGTGGGGAACCTTGCATGGAATGCAGACACTTGGAGTTGCCAGTCATTAGGGAGACTGTACTATTGAGACCTACTACAATATGTGGGTAGTAGTTGCTTACATGATATTGTAGTTTTTACTAGTCAACTATTACAGCCACTTAGTCGACCAACTGACGCTGACTTTTAATGGACATTCGTAATTGACCTGAGGAATTTTTATAAAGCCGAAGGTTTCGGAATCTTTGTGATTATCCGTGAACATGTCCATTAGTGGTAGCTAATGACAGAATAATTAAGTCGAGTAGAGAGGGCGAGCTAAACCAATGCTCGATCAGGTTAGATATCAGCGAATAATAGAAACATCTAGAGAATGCAACAAATGCAATCTGTCTAGCCCAAGGCCTGACGAATCAAAACAATCGATTTACTGAATTCCAAGGAAATGATGTAACTTCTAATGGCTATTTTCTAAATGCCAGATTTCTATTTTTATACAAAGCATCGACTAGAAGCGCGCTACATGCATGTAAATGAGTAAAATGAAAATCTCAATTCAATTTTCATAAGATTCCCTCCTTCAATAAATGTCATCTTAAGGAGGTACGTCTATAGACTGTGGTACCAACCGACCAAATTTATTATACTTTGCATCAGCTAGCATGAGTTTCCCACTTCTCAACATCTACAAAGGGATCTGATCAAATTGATCACAACGCGATCGATGCAAGGCATAGGTACTCCACCATTTTGCGTGCTTGAAAGTTTCTGAGAAAAATCAGTTTCTAGCACTAAGGGTTCGTGAACAATGCCCCTCATATGCCAGCGGATATGTATTCTGTGTGCCTCTTAACAAAACACTCATGTCCTACAATGCTACCAAAATCATGCCATGGGCCGGATTATATATTACCTCGTCCTTCAATGGGACGAATTTAACGAGTAATGCTCAGAAAAAAATCGATATATCATATCCATTCATGAATGGATGCATGAATAATCTTTCTAGAAACATAGGCTTTCAGGACTTAGTTCCTTTGTTTATACGAAGAGTTACGGAATTGCGACTCTCGTCTTCAATTCTAGGCCTAATCTACAGATTGAGCTATAAGTCCAGAGATCCTGAAATGTATTCCACGCCAGATTTAGCCGTTAAAAGTAGCAAGTAAGGCTTTAATCGAAAGACCATAGATCTAGGGCTAAAATTGTAGGCTTAAATCACATGGCGTAAATCTACAGCTAGTAGTTTTGGGCTGAAATTTAAAGGGGTAAATCTAGGGCCAGAACTGCAGGCTTAAACCTAGGTAGGTAGGTAGGTAGTTGGGTAAGAGTGGCTGTTAGAAATACCAACCCACTTAGGCCTATTGGCCCATTGTGATACCACGTGGATCTATGATCCTCTTACTAATGCAACCAGTTTGAGCTTACAATGGAGAGTAGGAGACTATTTACGTCTATATTTTTTAGATCGTCTAGGTCGTTGTAGAGCAAAGCTCCTAAGTGAAGTTTTCTTCTCTGGGAAAGAGCTGGACATGTACAGAGTAGGTGGCGGATTGTCTCCTCACCTTCCTCGTCCAAGCAGCTTCTACAAAAATTGTTCGTAAAAGTGCCAAGCCTTCTTTTGCAGTAATGACACCTATGATGGCACTAAGATGTTTCCTATTAAGAAGTATCAGACTCTTAGAGCGATTCAGATCTAGCTTTGGCCAGATCTGTTTGGTCGTTAGATATGATTGCCCAACAGTCCACCTAAAGTCTGTTCTTTTATTGGCATCCAGCTTTAATATTAATTCGCACGTAGCACGTAGGTTGGACTGCTCTGCCATCTCCATAAGAGATCATCGGCATACAAGGGCGGTTTCAGAATATAACGAGACCGAGTCCAGGGACTTGATAGCGGCCTGACTATCCGAAAAGATGCGGATATCCTTTGCAGATATGACGTTTTTCTTCAGCCAGGACAGATTTCCTTTAATCGCCAAAATTTCCGCCTGGAACACCCTACAGCGATTTGGAAGACGGAAAGAGAGGCTCAGATTTAGCTTATCTGAGAAAACACCGCCACCAACTCCGCTATCGCTTTTAGATCCATCTGTGTAGAGATAGATTGACTTGTCCTCCATGAAAGCATCTTCCTCCCAGAAGGATCTAGAGGGGAAACTTACATGGAAGTCTTTGACAAACCAAAGTTCAGGTATAGTGTAATCGATGTTCTCTGTGAGGGTTAATAATGTATTAAGAATGCTAGCGTGGCCAAATGAACTACTTGCCTGCTGAAAATATCGAGGGGTGTCAAATGAAACAGAATGTCTAATGCCGCAGAGGGAGTAGACCGTAAGGCTCCGATTATGCATAGACATGTTGTTCTTTGGATTCTGCTTAGTTTACTGCAGTTGACTGCATTTTATAAGGCCGTCCACCAGACAACAACCCCGTAGGGGAGTATCGGTCTTATGACCGAGATGTATAGCCAGTGGGTTATGCGAGGTTGAAGGCCCCAAATGGCTTTTTTGCAAGAGAGTAAAGCTATTTTAGCTTTTTATTTATATCAACAGTTCATTAACCACTAAGTTCCAGATATGGAGAGAGAGGACACCGCCTTTCTGCGTACCTCTGCTGACACATCTTTCAGCAGAAGTCTCACCCAGTTTGGAGTTGATTATCCTGCTGTTTAGCATAAGACTGATCAAGTCCCAAGTGAGTCGTCTACCTACAGAGTTGACAGCGCAGTCGTGCTTGCGGATGTCCAGGATGTCCTCTATGTCCAGGAAAGCAACCATTGTCTACTCTTTATATAGTAAGGATCGTTCGATGTGGCTAGTCAGTGAGTGCCGTTTCCACCGTTTTCTTGGATCAATTTAGCTCGTATATGAATATTAATCAGTCGTTCTAGAGTTTTTAGAAGGAAAGATGATAGACTTATAAATCTGAGGTCCTTTGGGACAACATGAGAACATTTTCCGGCTTTGGGAATGAAAAGTACATTGACTTCTCTCCATGACAGTGCAATGTGGATAAGTTCTACATAGCTGCTCATAATATTTTCTAGCGTAGCCAGAATAATATCTGAGGACCTCTGTAGCACGGCAAGTATTATACAGTCCGGACCAGCAGACTTGTGGGGTTTGAAGCTATGCAGCGCCCAGAGCAGTTTGTTTGTTGTAATCAAACCATGAATTTTGGTCCCGGTTGCAGTAAGCCTGTTTGTGTTGCTACTTGCCGCGAATTGAGAGCTACCTGGAAAATGGGTGCCCAGTAGAAGATTGAGTGATTCATCACTTGAAGTTGTCCAGGAGTCGTCGGATTTTTTTCAAACAGCTAGGCATCATAGGATTTGTAGAGAGGATTTTTCTTAGCCGCGGTGCCTTAGAGGTTTCTGTGATTTTGTCAAAGAATGACCTCCAGGATTGTCGCTTTGCCTTACTCAGTTCTTTTTTGTATAATTTGAAGGATTCTTTGTATGAGTCCCAGTTAGTCACTTTTCTTGTGCTTTTAGCTACGTTGAAAAGTTTTATACAAGAGTTTCTGAGCAGTCCCAGTGCGGCTTTTCTTGCCTAGGTTGAATAAGAGGGCAGGAAGCGGCCATAGCCTGATTGAGAGACAGGGTGAATTCCGTGACTTTCATGTCAAGCTCATTGGTGTCACGCGGGGGACTTGATAGTTCTGAGGATAGCGTTTCTGACAGTATTCCCCTGTATTTTGGCCAATCAGTTTTTCGGAATACTGGTTGACTGGGGGGAGCATCACTTATGCTGAATTGGATGTATCTGTGGTCTGAAAAAGAGTGTTCAGTAGATACCATCCAGTTCGTCAGCATTTGAGTGATGCTGTCGGAGACAAGAGTGACTTAAACCTAAAGCCTAAAGCTAGAATTTCAATTCAAAATCTGAATGCGATGTTCTAGGTATAGAACTACAAACCACATTTTAAGAAGTAAATCAAGGGAGAGAATAAGATATTGGAGTACAGTTGCAGACTTACGCTGCTATCAAGACGAACATATCGGAGTTCTGGCAATCCAACATATAACCGGCTGACACTACAAAAGGCTAAAAAGAACTACGAATCTATCCTGCCGTCACTTAACGCATTCATTACAACTTACATGCCCTTTTGCACCGTGAGGAGCGTATTGGCAGCCCCTAGATGTACTACCAACTAAACTAACTGGGACGGCTTTAGGAAATATTGTGTAGAAAATATTGTTCTGAATGTGTCGCTTAAAACACCGTATTAAATGGAAGATGAAGTCGGCAGACTTTTCGAAGTCATACAGAACGCCGCGTGGAAGGAAGAAAGAATTCGTAAATAGTGAAGGTAAATATCCGCTAAAACAGCAGACACATCAAAAGAGAAGAGCACGCAAAAGATGGCAATAATCCCGAACTCCACAGCAGAAAACATTTTTAAAACATCTGTGTAATGAGCGGCTTTCCAAAAATATAAGAAAACTTGTTTTAGATAGAGACGAAATCACAGTAGATATAATTGGTACTGATACAGATTTCAAAGAAGTAGAACCACGACAGGGGTAAAAAATTCCAAAACTAAGTCCTCAAAACTCAATCAAGCTCAGCCTACCCCCACACTTTGGAAAAACCTCCAATCTTTAAGAGTGGTTCATAACCCATCTGTGGCATGTGATCTAGATTCGTACCATTTAAATAGTTTCTTACTTAAAATATGCGACTGTTCGTTAACGACTAATAGTAGCTATTCTGACCTTCCCGTAACGAATCATGATAATATAAACCACTTTGAGTTTCAGTGTTCGTGTTCGTTAAACATATTATGCCTTAGATTTATTATCCTCTGCATGAAATCAGAGTTTCCCATAGCTAAAAAATATGCTAATGTCATAGTAGTGCCTCAAAATATCACGAAGAATCAACGGGAACACCACAGACCTATTAGCATATGCATATAATAAAATATTTCAGATTTTGTTTAAAAAAGAACAAATCAATGAACATATAAATTAAAATCAAATATTATCTCCTCCTCAATCAGGCTTTAGAAAAAACCACAACTGTACCACTGCCTTAATTAAAATTCTAGATGATTTCTATTAACATATGTGCTTACTGGATTTTTCTAAGGTTTCTGATAGAGTAGTGTAGACCATCAACGCTTGGTTGAGAACCTGAAATGGCAATTCCGTTTTGATAGCAATGCTGCAGCTCTCATCTTCAATTATTTCAACGGTGGGGTTTCAGCAAGTGCAAACCAGCCCTGGAAGATCAGCTTTCTTAGGTGTAAATTCAGGTGTACCGCAGGGATCGATTTTAGGACCGCTGTTTTTCTCATTAGATTGGATACTTATTTTGAAAACTTTGCTAATGATCAAGGTCTTGTTGTTTTAAATGATGAGTCACCTACGCTTCTTAATACAAGAAACACCTTTTATGCCGTTGATGTTACCTTCACATCGGAAGATCTGGCTCCGCTCCTTCACTGGGAGGTGTTCCCTTACGCGGAAAGTAGAGACCATATTCCAATTATAACATTATATTAAATATTATGAAGGAAAACCTCTGAAAAAACGGCCTATACGATTCAAAAAAGTTCAGGCTAATTGGAACCTCTTTAATTCGTCAATACACCTTCTGTCCACTACTGTCCCTGCATCTAACAACACCAACCAACGATTAAACAAATTATAAGAAGTTGTATGGTTAATAAGGAAATTGTAATTTTAGTCTAAATTAAAAGCATTGCTTGGAAGAAAGCCCGAAGGTATCCAACAGCTGAAAATCGCACAGCTTATCGAAAAACTAGCGCCAGGCTGAAGCCAGAGTCTATACTAGCAAAAAGATCATCGTGGGAAAACTCTGTTAATATTGTACAAGGGACCCAACTCAAAAACCTTGTGGAATAGAATTTAAATCTCTGCGATCCCCAAAGTTCACCAAAAATTGTTCCCTATATTTTTCTAGATGGTTCCTTAGAGAAGGAGCCAGAAAAACTAATCAATGTCTTCTCAAAAGCATGGAGAAGGTACAGTGAAAATAGCAACTATCCAGACAACGTTATAAATGAGAAATTGGCTTTTAACTTAAATAAACTTCCTGCCCAAGAAAACCTATGTGAACTTAGCGGAGATATTTCAAAAATTGAGTTTGACATGTTCCTACCGATGCTAAAAGGAACTACCCCAGGAGATGATAAAATCACATACAATATGCTAAAATCAATCTTTCGTCATAGTTAGAAGAAAGCCATAATTAAGCCCATTCCCAAGGCCTTTCGAAACTCTCCCTTCTATCTGTTCTCTCTAAGATTTTTGAAAAAACTATTCAACATAGAATAGCCTGGCTGATGGAGAAAAGAATAAGCAATGGACAACATGCTTTTAGACCGAATAGGGGTATTGTAAACACAGCGTAATTATGTAATCTGCCCTCGAGAAGGCCCACGATCGTGTCGCAACTTTTCCTCTAATCGAACAATTACATAAATGGGGAGACAAAAAGAACATATTAAAGGTTCTTATTTCCTTTTATCCAGAACAGCTATTTGTGTAGAAGTAGACAGCTTTACCTGGAAAATGGAACACCGCAAGCATCTCCCTTGTCAGTACACCTATACAATGTCTACATAGATGCACTCATAATGGAGATTGCCCAAGCAAAACACAGACTACATTTCGTTGGCGTATATCTATGTAGGTAATACCTTCATGGTAGCTTCTGGAGACCCATCACATATTGACACTGTTTTGCAATCGCCAGACACTAAAATTCATTCTTGGACCTACAAACCTGGTGCGATTGTACCACCCTCCAAGTTCGAGGTGCTTCACCTTTGTCGGAAAAAGAGATGTATTACTACGCCCTTTATTATCCGCGACTCAAAAGTCGCACTAAGTGGTAATCTGAAATGGGATCTTCATATAAGAAACACTACCAACCAATTAAAACATCGAAACAATGCCCTGAAAAAGATATGTTCGCGTCGAAAGGGCCCTCATCTAGAAACGGCTCTTAAATTAACTAAAACTCTTGTCGAAGACACTCTACAACACGGCCTTACTCTCTACATTAAAGAAAAACTTGGAAAACATTGATGTATCCATAAACGAAAGCTGTCGAAGAATGTATCTCGCTATTTCGAATTAGAATAGGAAAAACTACATTTAACAGTCGACACTAAATTATAAAAGAGACTCCAGAGCAGTGTAGGAAAATTCTCACAATTTGGGATATTTTTGCTGAATGCCCAATCAAATCAAAATACCGAAAACCAGAAGAGAAGCAGGAACAGCTTGCAAAAATTATAAAAACCTTCCGATGTTCAATGGGTTGAATACCATTAAAGAAGCCATAACCCTGTTCTATTTTTGACAGCTCATGCGTGATTTGTGAGATGTGTCAAAGTCAAACAAGCTCAGTTACCATCGCCATTTCATCATGCAAAAATTTACATCCGAACAACGCTTACAAATTATTGAATTTTATTATCAAAATTTGTGCTCTGTGAAAAATGTTTTTCGCGCACTTCGACCATTTTACGGTCGTCATAAACTACATAACCTACTGAACAAGCACTTCAAACCATAGTGACCAAATTTTGCACCAATTTCACGCTATTGGACATAAAGCCACCTACCTGTAGTGTAGAGTGCGTACAGAAGAAAATATTGCCGCTGTATCCGCCAGTGTTAATGAAGACCGTGATTTGTCCATTCGTTGCCGTTCGCAGCAATAGGGATTGTTTTGAACTGAGGCCGAACGACCTATCATAGCGTCTTAGAATGACTTCGCTTTTTTATCGAACAATTTTCTGCCAATGCACTCGGAAAAAACACCCTTTGGTGGGGTTTCTGGTCTGGCGGGAACATTGGCCGTATTTTTCAAAGCTGACCATAAGAACAACTTTACAGTCAATGGTGCCTGCTATCGTTCAGTGATTTCGGATTTTTTTCCCCCAAAATGCCCGAGCTGAACCTGGTCGACATGAGGTTCCAGCAAGACGACGCTTCATCCCACGAATCGATAGACCAATTGATAAATGAGTGCTGTGAGCTATTTATCTCTCGTTTTGAATCGGTGAATTGGGCGGCTAGATCGTGCGATTTGACGCCTTTACACGTGTTATTAGCGAGATAGTAGCCAATGTGCTCGAAAAAGTGATTCAAAATTGGACTCTCCGTATGGTTCTTTTAAAACGTTTTCGTGTTCAACATTTACATGAAGTAATCTTTGAAAAGTAAATGGCAAGCATTGATTTATCAACTCAAATAAAAATTGTATACACTTTTGCAATTTTTCTGTACGTTTTTTTACAATTAAAACCAAACGATTAAAAAAATCACCCATTACTCGTATATGTATGGTATATAAATCTAAGTTCTCGCTGTTTGTCAATGGACAGCTCCAGCAGTAAGTGCTGGTCGATTTTGACATATCCAAGACGTCATGACAGCTTAGACATATGGTAAACAAACCATGTGTCAATTACTGATTTTGTTTTAGCGTCATATACTTTTGGTTGTGTGGAAATGTCTGATTTTGTGCCAAATAATCGTCATTTGAGGGAAGTGTTGATTTTCTTCTTTCATTCAAACATAACGATGGATGAAGCGTATTGAGAGCTCCAAAATGTTTACGGAGATGTTGCTCTAAGTGAAACAACGTGCCATGATTATTTCCGACGCTGATTTTGATGCTGATATGTCTGGTAACAACAGAGCTGATCAGTTGGCGAGGAAAAGATTGATAGTTGATTCGCTCAAAGATCATAAAAGTATTTTAAGATGACGATATGATCTGTGGAGTGGCATTGGGATGAAATCCAAATCCAACAAGGGACGGACACACTAGTGTCTGATTTTTAACGGAAACCATCCGTCATGGAGACTTATGTTTACGGGATGCCCATACATCCATCGAGGCAAGGATACGACTTGCCATCGCTCTGCCGCCTTCCTGAGATACCAAAATTGCCGGCACAAGTTCCACCCTTGGTATGAGTCGAGGCCGACCTAAAACCTCTTACTGCTCTTAGGATCGCAGCACCCAGTACTTATTGCAACCAAAGAAAGATCATTCCCGCGACAGCCACCATGACGCTCCCACAAGGGGGTCTACCTCTTCAAGTCAGGCCCGGACCAACATCCGGGGGGGCCCTGACTCCCATGGTACTGTGATTTAAGTCGTGGTAGGGACTACCGGTGGTCCAGCCGCCAACAAGACCTATGACCGGAAACTTGTGACTAATCAAATCGTAGCAACCTTCGGTAGCGTCATCTGAAGATGTTTACGATAAGACCCCCGTTTATTATTAGACAACGTCATTGATGGGCGAAGCCTTAATAATTGTACGGGGGCCCACATATAAGTAAAATCTTAATGTATACACTCCAGTTATAAAATAAATGAAAAATGAAAAAAATGAAAATGAAAAACGAGAGAGCCTGGACCGAGTTCAGAGGAGAAGATAGATGTCCCGGGGCTGCACCGACACCTAACAGTATGTGGATTGATTGATTGCAAAAGAAAACGAAGCTACGTCTTGGTATCTATTATTAGCCACACATCTATATCTATTATTAGCAGCCACACCCTTAGTAGGTCATATTTCCCCGTATATGTACAGCACTATATCGAGTGCATTTATTGGGTCCGAGAAGACCTCAGATAGCTCGACTAAAAGGGGGATGTTCCAGAAAATACATAGCAACTACATATGTATATTCTCAAAAAGAGGAAAATGTATGTCGCATATTGCAGAGTCCGAAGGTTCCAGAACAAGGTGGTGCAGCCATATAAAATGAAGTACCTCAGGACTGCATAATATCGCCGCTATCTTTCTTAGTGGTATAAATGATATTCCTTTTAAAGGAAAAAAAAGTAGACAAAATTAGTAACTTATCAAATTTCCGTGGACACTTGGATCCCTACTAGATAGCTATTGTAAATTCAGTTCAATAGAGCAAGGAACAAAGTATATATGCATGAGCTGGGGATGACTAAATATTTTCTGGACTCGGTTTAGATTGGTCACTAGTCGTTATAAACGCTCTATTCCAGACAACTCAGTTCTAGGCAACTTTGATCGTTATTCTTCCGCAGAAGCAGTTACGGTTGCTCGCGGAGCTCTTCGTTAATCCAGGAATACCATTTGGGTCAGACTACATATATCAAGCATTTTTCACGTTTCTTTATGAAACTGCCATTGGCAAGAGAAATCGCATTTTCGAAACTTCTTTTGATAGAAAGTTCGAACTGCATGAGGTCCAAACCTATTAGACAGGCGTGAAACTTTAGAAGGCAGACAACCGCCTCAAAATCCTCTGATTAAAAAAAAAACAGAGTGCAACAGAGTGATATCTCACCGAAAGAAACAATAGTGCAGCCAAATTTAGAAAGTGTCGTTTATTTTCGAACACAAGACGGTGACAACCCCCCACCTTTGACTGTGCCAAGAAAACACCATATGTATACTAACAGCGGTGGCCAAAAAACTTTCGTCACACCCAACACGCGCCAGACTAATTAATTATAAAATAAATCTTCAACAGAATACCACTGCCAATCTAATGGTGGCGTCTACAATCTAGACGCATAAAACTGCAATAATTCCAACAGCCATTGCAACGTGCATCGCGCTTCGGACTGCCGCGTTTCTGGCATGCAATTTTAAGCGCGCTCCCGTCTGCCATAACCCGAGCGCACTGCTTAGTTAATCTTTTACGAGTACATCTTTTGGCATTTTCTGCATTTTGATTTTGTTTTTAGTTTTTCCCGCTTAAAAATAGATTTACCCTCTTCAGGATGGATGGAATGGCGCGCATGTGTATCTGTGTTAGTTAGGCCGCAGCCGAAATTGTATCTCAAGCAATGTACGCCGTGTTGCCGTTAAACACACGAAAACCAAAACACAGATGTACAAGCAACAATATTCGGCTGCGATAGAATTTAGACTTTTCTATTTTGGACGTTTCGGTCGTTTTTTTCGTTAAATTTAGACTCAGGGGCATACGAGATGCGAGACTGCATCTTGATCACCCCTGTTGTCTGGTGTGGATTTTTTTTTTCTCTGTTGGTATTGGTTTTTCCATCAATGGTTCAGCAATTTTATCAACAAGATACGAGTAATACTTTAGGTAGTTTTCTGGATTGTGTTGCACAAATTGCATTCCAAGCAGAGAATTGAGAATTGCAAAATTGCAATTTGCAACAATGCAAACAGCAAAATCAACAAAAAAGAGCCAATCAGAAGGAGATGGAGATAAAAGCAAAGCCAATAAGCCCAAGAACGAAAATAAAGAAAAACAAAAAACGACAATCGAAAGGAGAAGTGCAAAAGAGACTTGCGGTTGTCTGGCCTGGCTGGCTGAGGTTGTGTGTTGGGTGTTTTTTTTGTAATTTTTTCCACTCATTTTGTTTTGTCTGCCTCTGTGTGTGTCGTGTTTATTTTGTATGCACTTTTGGCGGCGACCTACATTCCGAGGGAATGCGCTCCCCTTTCATGGTCCCACAAGTCAGCGGCGCGCAAAATTCAGCAGACTTACTAGTACAACTGTACGCGAGTATGTACCGAGCGCGTGCATGCAATATGCACCTCCTGCAGTTCTGCTGCAACTGCTGCAGTCTACTGCAACTGTTTGGTTCTGCTTCTGTGACTGATGAATGGAAATGTATTCGTTTCATTTCAAGTGGAGTTTGAAATTTATTTAGTTCAATCTAAATCGGCTGCCGCAATATGGATTCGGAGTTAGGACAGCCATAGGGTAGGAGGTGGTTTCTATGAGCTTAGAATAAATTTCAGAAGAAGTATTTTATAGCAATGTGGCCAGGTTTCCTTTCTTTAAAAAAAAAAAAGAAAAGAAGATCAACTTAAGTATCTCATTTAAAAAAAAATTGGAAAATTTGAGCCGTCCAGATAGGCGCCGGTTTCTCGTCTGCTAAAAGAACTAAAAATAAAACAAGGAAATCAGAATCCGGATTCAACAATCGCCAAATTATCTGCATCTATCCGCAGTTGCAGGAAGCCAACTGTTTCCTGTCCTGTCACTGTTATGTTGAGAAGTTTTTGAACTTTGTTAATAGTAAAGTGTAGCTAGCATTTTCGGCACTGGCCGCACGTTTAACCAACTTTATATCACATGACCCGAAAACTGTTCAAACCAAGCTGGGTCCCACTAATAAAGTTTTGTTTCGGCGCTACGCCACTAAAAGAAGAAAGTAGCGATTTGTAAGAATAACAAAAATTCGCTTTAAATTAGACAAGGTTCGAATTTTACTGCAATTGCCGGAGATCTATTTTGATTTCCATAATTGACATTCCGATTTTTCGATTACGCATTCTTTATACTATGAACTGAACTCATTATTTGAAATGAGCGCTCTGAAGGTGATGGAAGTCCCAGGCGGTTATCCGTGGACCCGTTCGAGAGAGGGGATATCGTGAAGTGGTTTGCACTTGCACCCTTCGGGTTAGGGGTTGGAATATACCCGAGGTAAGGCATGCCTGTTGTAAGAGGCGACTAAAATCCACTGGGCCGGATTAAGGTGCTAAGCGACCCGTGCCAGAATCGACCAGGTTGGGGGCCCAGTATAAAAATAGCTCAATCTCTAACGGAGCATCCGGATACTTGGCGACCTCCGGATCAGCCAGCCTTATCTGTCTAATGCGGATCTCTGGACAGACGGACTACCCTTTCTCCGCTACTCGTGGGAACTAAAATGAGTTCAAGTAATCTTCAAAATAATACAAATATAAACCAGGACCCCTTTAAAAAATGCTCAAGGGTCACGAGATCTCCAGCACGCGGATCGCTAGGAAAATCATGCGAAAGCAAAGACCAAGCACAGTCGGTAGCTCAGGGCAATAGCATTACACCGAATAAGCTACAAAATCTCGAACGCGAAAATTCTGATCTCCGCGCCAGACTCCAAAATTTGGAATTGTTCTGTGCCGAACTAAAGAAGCAACTAGATGCCATTAAGCCGCAATCTAAATCGGAGTCTGAGTCTGTTTCGCTACTTGACCGCCCCGAAAACTCGAGTTTTCACACGGACGAAGACGTCCGCGAAACGGACTAGATACTTAAAAAAAAAGCCAGGTAAGAAGCGCAAAGCTACATCCTCGCCTGATATCGAACAAACAAAGAAGCAAGCCCGTTTTAACACTTTTAACACTGCTGAGGACGATAAGGCAACAAAGCAACCCAAACAAAGACCGCCGCCGCCAATAAACGTTTTTTGGAATCTCGGACTACAACAAGTTGCACATAATCCTGAAATCACTGTGCTCAACCGATTATAAAGTAAGATCTCGTAATAATGATACATGGACTATCAATGTCCTTAATCCAGACAATCACCGTTCGCTTTCGCAAAAAGAGAAGATTCAATGGCATACGTACGAAAATAAAACGGAAAGACCCATACGCGTTGTAGCTAGAGGATTGCATCCCTCTTGCCTTAAAGAACACATCGTAAATGACCTTAAAAATAAAGGCTTTAAAATCGACGCAGTTAATATACTTGCGCAAAAACAGCGCAATGTTGAAAGCGAGAGGACGACCCCAAGCCTACGACCGAAAGCCTAGAAAGAATTTATGCCATAAATTAAATTTTGTCGAAATTGAACCTCCGCGGAAAAACTCTAGGCTGATTCCCCAATGTACACGTTGCCAGGGATTCAGCCATACTCAGGCCTACTGCTAGAAGGAACCTCGCTGTGTAAAATGCGCTGGCAAACATCTGACTCGCGAGTGCAATGCCGCGAAAGAGTCCCCAGCGATATGCATTAACTGCAAGGGAAAACATCCAGCTAACTATCGAGGCTGCGAAGTCGCGAAGGAGTTGCAAAAGCTAAGATCAATCAAAAACGAAGCCTTTGAAAAATGCAGGGACAGCTAGGATGAGAAATAACAACAGCGGTCCTACTCCAAAGCCTTTAAAGAAGGTAATGGTGACAAACGCTAAAATCAGCAATAACAACAACGTCAAAAATAACAATGGGCAAGTGGAAAGTGGAAAAACTTACGCGCAAATAGCGGCGCGAGTAAATATGACTAACTGTACATCACCGGATCCTGCCTCAAATGTGTTCTCAGTAATTCTCAAGAGACTAGAAGAACAGACTAAAATAAATAAGATAATAGTCGAACGGCTTCCTAAGCTCGAAGCCAACTAATTATGGCAAAGAAGCTCAATATACTTGCGTGGAATGCCAACGGGCTACAGAAAAGGCTTGATGAACTAAATATTTTCATTCAGGAAAAAGTAATTGACATATGTTTAATTTCTGAAACTCACTTGGCGACAGTTGGAACTAAAAGGTCTACGACTACCACGGTCATCATCCATCGGGAAACGCAAGAGGCGGGTCATCCCTATTCATAAAAGACTGCATTGAACATACTCTGGAAGCAATAATTGAACTTGACAAATTTCAAATGACCGTGGTGCGCGCTAAAAATAAAAAATTACTCTTTTGGTATATCCTCAATCTATTGCCAATCGCGCTGCAAAATAGAAAAACACGAATTTATTGGCCTATTCAACTCTATTGGACCAATCTTCATTATTGGTGGCGACTTTAACGCGAAGTATATTTTTTGGGGCTCAAGATGTATCTCTCAAAAAGGCAAAACTCTTTACAGGACTGGTATGGAATGTGGTTGCTATTTTTACTCAACAGGCAACAGGCAACAACAACGCTAGTTACGTCAAAGTTGAAGAAAGCTTCGATCTTTCCTCCGACCATTCTCCAGTTATCCTTTCACTGTGCGAATCCTTGGTTAAGAAACAAAGACCACCCAGATTAACTAACAGCAAAACTCACTGGGAAGATTTCCGAATAGACGTTGTAGACAATACTGAGTTGAAAGTAGCACTTAGAACGCCGTATCAACTTGAAAAAGAAGTTGAACGTTTTGTTGAAATCATACAGCAAGCGGCCTGGAATAACACTCCCCGCGAATCGAACAAAGTTCCCAAAGTCGGCATAAGATACCCACCGGAAATCAGAGAAATGATAAAGAAGAAACGAAGAGCGCGGAAAAAGTGGCATGAAACCCGGGCACCACAAGATAAAACGTCTTTCAATAGGCTCTGCAACTTGTTGAAAAAATCGATTAAGGACTTCAATAACCAAAGTATTAATAACTACCTTGAAAGACTCACAGCAACAAAGGACACCAACTACTTCGTATGGAGAGCCGTTAAAAATGTTCGAAAGCCTCAAATACACGTGGCGCCAATAAGAAGAAATCAGGATAACTGGGCGAAAGAAGATAATGAAAAAGCTAATGTTTTCGCCGACCATTTTGCAGAAACGTTTAAACCATTCGACGGGGAAGTGCTTCCAGAGAATGTCAATACGACAAACTTTCCCTAAGTTATAGACACGCTTAAGCCCAATAAAGCCCCGGGATCTGCCTTAATAACGGGAGAGATACTTAAAGCGTTGCCGAAAAAAGGTTTGCTAAATGCCAGCATTAGATTAGAGCATGTACCGCACCAGTGGAAAGTAGCCGAAGTTATTATGGTTCTGAAGCCCGGTAAACCGCTGACTGAAGTCAAGTCATATAGACCAATATCGCTTCTCTCGATTACATCGAAGGTTTTCGAGCGAATCCTTCTTAATCGTCTTAAACCAATTACCGACACAAATTCCCTCTTGCCTGTTCATCCATTTGGCTTTAGAAGCCAACACTCTACAGTTGACCAAGTGCATCGAATAACCGATGTAATTGAACGAGCAATCGAGTGTAAGTTAGTCTGTTCAAGCGCATTCCTTGACGTTTCGCAAACCTTTGATAAGGTATGGCACGAAAGCCTAAAATATAAACTTCGACAAGCCCTACCCCAGCAATTGTCTCGTATTTTAGGTTCATACCTGGAAGACCGACTGTTCCGTGTAAGACACGGAAACGAATATTCCACTTTTAAAACAATAAAGGCAGGGGTGCCGGCCGCAAGGAAGTGTACTTGGCCCTCTGCTATATTTGCTTTTTACCCGCGATATACCGCAAACGGACGACACTGTCCTAGCTACATTTGGTGATGACACTGCCATTTTGGCAACGGCTAAAACAGTCGAAGAAGCAAGGCCAAATATCTCGGTATGACACTCGACACTAATCTAAAATGGAGAGCACACGTTAAGAAAAAACATGAAGAGCTTGAAATCAAATATAGAGATATTTACTGGCTTATTGGAAAGTATTCCAAGCTTAGCTTAGAGAACAAACTGCTGTTATACAAGCAAGTGCTAAAACCGGTTGTATGGTGTACAACTTTGGGGTTGTACTAAAAATAGTAACATTAATGTATTACAGACATTCCAAAACAAAGTTCTTCGAGGTATTGTTAATGCGCCGTGGTACATTAGAAACTATAATATCCACAGAGACTTAGGAGTCGAAAACGTTCAGAACGTAATTAAAATGTTTGCGCGAAAACATAATAATCGATTACAAGGTTATATGAATATTTCTGTTCAACAGATCCTCGAAGAGACAAATTTATTGCGCCGCCTGAAAAGGACTAAGCCTCTCGATCTAGCGCGGTGATTAGCAGCGCGTAATTTTCTAAAGTACACAGGAATTTTCAATGGAAAATCGCCTGCAGGATATCTTATAAAAACAAAATAAAATGCGATAGAAGAACTGCTTGTTGAGTGTGAACTCAGGTGTGGTTTGCATAAGGGAGGTGTTTTTTAGTGAGTAAGAATCTCACACTACTATAGGCTCCGGGCCTATAGTGTCTATGAAGATTTCTCACCTTCCCACGGTGGAAAAAAAAAAAACTTGTTTTTCCGGAATCAATTATCCCATTATCAGGGCTTCGCCCATCAATGACGTTGTCTAATAAAAAGCGGGGACAAACATCTTAAACATCTTCAGATGACGCTACCGAAGGTTACTACGATTTGATGAGTTACAAGTTGCCGGTCATAGATCTTGTTGGCGGCTGGACCACCGGTAGTCCCTATCAGGACTTAAATCACTGTAGCATGGGAGTCAGCAGCTCCCTAAAATCTGTATGAGGTTTTAGGACGGCCTCGACTCATACCAAGGGTGGAACTTTTGCCCCCAACACAGTTCCGGATTGGTATCAATGGATTGACGGAGAGCGATGGCAAGGCGTCCTTGCTCCCATGGATGTATGGGCATCTCGTGAACTTATGTCTACATGACGTTAAACACCAGAGATTATGCACAGAAAAAGAGAACTGAGATTACCGGCCCATGGTATTTCGAGGAAAATGAGCAGACCGTTGCGAGAGCACTTCCTGCCGCATTTTACTGAGTAGTGATTTGGAGTGTCCGGGGCGTTCAAAAGATTAGACCCCTTGTGACTTCTTTTTGTTGGGGTAGGTATTTGAAATCCCGTGTCTATACCAATCGCCCACAGACTTTGCACGACCTGAAAAGAAAACGGCCAAGACACCCATCAATATGCTGGAGAGAATGATAAGAAGAATTCGGTTCTGTGTACTCGATATGATTTTTAAAACAATGTAGAGCACAATTTTAAATGTTCAACTATTTAATAAAAAAAAAAATTTAAATAAGGATGTTGTCTTGCCACACCTTGTATTACTCGTATAATTATTGGCTGGGATTTGTACAATCAAGGTACGCGCTGAGGCGTCAACCTGACGGTACCCAATGCTGTTACTATGACTACACATCACTTCCTGCCAGAAATGACTAAGCGTGATTGACGATGAAGGGGTGTTGCATTAGAGATGGTAGAGAATGAACTTCTAATGAGTCAATGGTAGCCCTCGTATCCCCGAAGTGGATTACTTCCTCCAAAATATTCTCAAAAAGGATCTGATTCTCCAGTTTGGGGTTATGCGTAGGGCTAACGCTCAATGGACACGTAAGAACCGTACTGTTCCGAGGCAATCAAAAGCCTCGGATAAGGTTGGACTTACTGCTGACGACCACCGTAAAACTCAAAAAAGGACAACGATATATGAATCCGAACATGCAAAGTTCAGACCTTGAACTGGCCAGCGGAGGCTCTAAACTGCTATGAAGTTGATATTATCGTCATCCAGAAAGTGCTATGAGATGGGCTAGACAAAAGGAGTATGAAAAACTGATGTAAGCGCCATATTTAAGCAAAATGTCTTGCGCTTCATCCATCATAGCATCGTAAAAATGATATGCGACTTCGTTCTACAGAAAAAATATAGTAGATGGTGCTATCAAAGAATGTTTTTCGAGCTCATCTCCTACGAGCAACGGTTTCAGCATCACGTTATAATGGGTTTAATGAGAAAGTATAAACAGAGGACATTGGAGAGCTTAGCCTATGAGAGACACCGAGGAATTATTGGCTTAAGCTAATGGACTTTTCTGCGGCACGAAATACCACGATTTCCTCATCACAATACTACCAATGACAGGAACCTATAGAAATGAACAAGGAAATTTAGCAGCCAAGTCACAATAGGTGAACAACGTGTGGAACGACCCAAACTCCACTGTCAAGTAGAACAAACCATTCAACTGCGGTGACGGAAGTCATGATTTTTGCTCACTCAACCAAAGTAGAGAGATATTAATGTGTAAGCCATACCTGTCCGATATTTAAGGCAGCAGCAGAAGCTGACGTTGTTGAGAGCATCTACAAGACCCTTTGCCATTGTTTGTCCGATTCACAAACCAACTATGGAGGCAGCGTTCTAAACATCGACCAGATCTTGTCTTTCCACTCCTGACCAAATATCCATAATACGACAGATCTTAGAGAAGAATCAAGAAGTCAAGAAACACAACTTGTCTATCGATTTCAAGGTAGAGTATGACAGCATCTGTAGAGACGAGTTATACAGAGCCATGCCTGGGATACCAAACCCTGTCAAATTCGACAATTGCACAGAATGACGATGGAGAACGCCCGCTTAAATTTTGAGCGAAGTAATTGAGGACAGGGGAAAAGTATTTCTTACATCGTTTCGCAACATTTTTGGCGCCATCGAATATTTGGTCATTCCAGCTCCTAAACTTGATCAGTTTGGTTGCTGCAACCGTAAGAAGCAAAACGAATCAAAAATAAGTTCATCATTGCATCAGCTTGCTTCTCCTAGGTTTCGGCACTATCGCCACCATACATATCCTACCACGAAAGTCGTCTAGAACTGGTAGAATTAGACACAAAAATGCAAAAACCTTGACGAACTGTGAGAGTTACCTTGATACTGAAAATATATCAAATTTATCCACTCACCAATAGCTTCAGACCTACCTCTCTGTTTAACTTCTTCCCAAAGAACACGGAGACGATCGTCAAGTTTCATGTCCACAAGACCTTGGAATTGGGTCAGAAATTTAGTGAATTAAGGCAATGCTAATGAACAGAACCATGGTTGCGGATGCTGACTGTGGCCGGCATATGTTGGCGGGGATAAGCTAGATTTGACCGCAATGTGGCGTCCAGTCTTAACTGCTTTGGTTCATGTTGGTTGATCCTCCACTTTATGCTCTAGATAGTTCTCCGACAGTCAACCTTCTTAAAACAGAGGCTGTTCTTTTCACGAGACGGAGGAAGTTAACTGTCTAGACTTTGAGTCAGTACTCGTTTCTTAGTGTTATCCTAAATACGAGTAGCAAACTTCTCTGAAGTAAACATGTCACGTTAAAGACCTTTAAGATGTTGTCGGTTTTTATCCAATGCAATGGGAGTTGTGCCAAGACATGTGGAGCTTGTCACCAAAAGGATCCACTAGATCTACACGATTATGTATGATATGACCAAATTAATTTTTCTCCACTTGGTATTCATATCGTGGGTTACTTTCTCAATACGTATTTCGAAGACCTTGCGAGGCAACTATTTTTTGAGTACTCGTATATATTTATGCTATTATGTGCTGACAAAGAAATTAGAACTCCCCTAGCTTAACGAAGTCATCCTCTGATGATTGCAAAACTGATGTAGGATGCGACGTTGACATCTTTGTGACTTTCACTCCTCATCTAATCTTTCCTCACTCGATAAACCGAAAAATCCTGATGCCAATGAACGACATTGTGAACCACATTGTAAAGAACATGTTGAAGCGCAAAGTATTTGCACCCTAGCAGCTCTTAAAGCCTTTCTGAACCATCTCGTTACTTCCAAATAAGTTTGAAAATGCAAGGGGTTTCTGAATGCAGTTGGAGGACTGATTTCATTGGATCTAGTCTTGGCATCACGGCAAACAAGATCGCGGATGAACTTGATAGGCAAAGCTCAGGATGATTGATCAGTACTTGAGTCGGCGATGACAGACTCAATGAAGCTTGACGCATTCATGAAGTCGTTCAGCAGGGAAGATGTAGACTGGTTATTGGTGTCCTAACTTCGCTTTTGCTAGAACACTGGTTGTCACACAAGTGAAACAACGTCATGCGCCGCTTGCTACTAGAATGATAATGATACTGCGGGCTCTTCCTCTGTGAGTATCCAATTTGTGTTTGTATTAGACTATATGTACAAGGCGATGAAGTGGCGGATGCTGCTCCTGTATGCACTTTACCATGAAGGATTGGGAAATTTTCAATTAACCAAGTATGGACTAGAGTGGACTAGTTCTAGCGCTCTGGAACAGGGAAATAGTGAAAATCTCAAAAAAATTATGAAGGAGCTATCTGTTGTATCTATCGATCGCATCTAGGGCATCCGAATTTTACAGAAGTTTAGTAAAAACTACATTTAGTTTACTGAACATTTGCAACATGTCAGATGTTTACAGGCAAAAAAGTTTCATACTGGAATTTTTCTGGCGATCTGGACATACTGAGAAAGCCAGGTTTGGCAATTTGGCGATCAAAGAATCTGCTTTACCCCCTAAAACATTAACACTATTCAAATACCATCACGTCAAAGTTTGCTAAATTCACCGAAGCCTTCTTAACCTTCACACCTTCAGCGCACACCTTCAGCGCAGCTGGTGAGGCTACAAATTGGATATCACTAATTTTTTCTCAATTAATTGGCAATTAAAAATGTGTCGTAGTGCTTCTGTATGTTTTTATTGTATCACTTCAATTTGTTCAAATCGCTGATAGCCTCACTCTGCCAGCTGTTGTTGCAACAATCTTTTTTGCATTAAGTGCTTTTAGGTATCGATTTGGCAATAGTTCTAGGACAACATTCATACGCACAACTCGAGATTTACATACCTACTTACAATCGTACAAATACTCGCATTGATTGTGTAATTCATTTTTGAATTTCAGCAACAAACACAACTCGTACGTTGGCTGATGCAATTTCTATCACGAGATAAAAATATTTTAATTTGAATTTTTATTTTTATTTTTATCTTCGTATTGTGGAAAGGGCGTTTTGGCGCCAACAATGCCCGTGTGCAATTTTTATGTGCAAATTTAGTTTAGTGATTGATGAGCGAGAAACGATTTTTAAAAACGTGAATTCTTTTTTACTATTTTTCTATGCGCCAGAAAGTGTAAGTTATTGCATGCATGTGACTATTTAACGACCGTTTAAAGCAAATAAACGGTTGGTCATGCATTCATTTAATTATTTTGCGGTTTAAGCAATTAAGACGCACGTGCCGATGTTCTTGGCTGTAAGGGTTCGAGTGGGAGTGAGGAGCAGTTTCGAAACTGAAAATAGAAATTGAAAAGTTGGCTTTTGATTTGAGCTAACGAATGTGGGGTTTTATTTAAATCAATATCTCAATCGGGCTTTCTTCTTAATTGTTCATTTCACTTTCGTGGATAGCGTTTCGAGTTTTTTGGGGAAAATGAAAGCAAGTTCCGGAGTGCTCAAAGTGATGAGCTGAAATTGAAAAATCTAGGTTCATCTCCGCACTGGATAGTCTTTCATTCGTTGGTGAAGTTAGTAATAGGCTTTGTAAGTATCACTTAAGTCCGTAGCACCTACAATTAAGTTGCACCGAAGTTTAATGTGGCTCAAATTTGTAAAAAAAAGTCAGTATACATAGATGTCCGGAGACTGAGATGACTGTAACAATAAATCCTGTGGTTTGGCCACATCATACTCGTATAACATGGTAATGGGCGAAGACTACTCTACAGATCTGTGATCCATTCCAACGATGTTTTTTAGCAAATAAAATTAGGTCGGCGTTGGTTGTCGTTTGGTCTCTAAGCAGGTCTAAGCCATCCACGAATCCGAAAAGAGATGTAAGTGAAACAGCAGATCTGAGAGGTCGCGGATGGTCGTAATAACTTCCAAATTACTGACGCTGGGCAGTGGCACAAAAAGTATCGGGCATCCTCCTGTGAGCCTATGTCCCCTCAGCCTCTGCAGATTTCGTCGCCGGTCAGCCGCAGCTTTGTTGCGTACGCGCCCAGAAGTGCAATCTAACAAGCGTAAATAGTTCAGTTCAGATTTTCAAGAGATTCTTACTTGTTTTGGATTTGTTGAGTTCCGCCATAATTGTCTTGAAGTTTCACAGTTGAAAGGTGTTCCACCTTTCATTAGCTTTTACTTCTATTATTCGCTCCACTTGTATGCTTAGAGTGCAGAGTGGAGGTTTGATACTTTGATTTTTCAATTTCCTTTCGCGGGAAGATCTGCATGCTCAATACCTGCCACTCCTTTTTGGCCGTAGGCTGAACATAAAGAGACGGAAGCTCTTCTTCACAAGCCTCGATTTGATTTCGACACCCTGATGGCACCCTGGCTGTCAAAAAATATAGTAATATCAATGTAAGATGTTGCCGCAAGTTTGGTTGCTTTCTCTACAGCCAATATCGTCTGGAAGATACGGGCGTAGTCCGGCAGGCGTCGCGAGCATCGTAAGTTCAATTTATTGGAAAAGATCCCGGCGCCGGTTATTGTCTCCATATTTAATCCATCCGTAAATATGGACATCGAGTCTGGTACTATTTGGTTCCTGTCCAATTCCTCTCTGTTTAAGAAAATGCCGACGAATGGTGTCTGGAAGTCGTGATGGAGTATTAAGTAATCCGTATTGGAGCATAAACCCAGTTCAATTGCAAGAATCAAGGCGTTGCCTTTCGAGTTTGGTGTCAACCCATTTAGCCGACTCAATCTTAAAGCGCTTTTCGCTGCAGATTCTTGCATGTACAGATCTAGGGGCAGGAGGACAAGTATTTATTCTAGTCCTTCTCATGGCATGAGTCGTGCGTATACATGCAATCTTCTGCACTTTCGTCAGTAACCTAAGGTTGCTGGTTTTGTTTGTGCATTGCCACCATAATAGGTCGCCGCAGGTCAAGATGGGCCTGATGATAGCCGCTGTACATCCATAGGATTGCCTTGGGGTTAGGCCCACTTTCTCCAAAATATATGGCTGCAAACCTGGCACACTCTGTTGTCCTTGCTTCTTTCCTCAGACTTGCCTTATAGTTGTCCCAGTCGGAGCACAAATTTGAGCTTTTGGCTGCATTGAAAAGTTTCCTTGAATTATTCTAAATAGATGTCAAATCTTGGGTTTGCGAGCTTAAAAATAGCAATGCAAGTATTCGGTCTTCTAGAGCCTTTATTCAACTTTTAAGAGTTGGCAGATTGATTGTCTGGTCATTGATACCACTATCCTCTACGAAAAGAAGCGAAGTTTTTCCAGGCTTGACTGTCTTGGTTCAATTGAAAATCTTGCATGGAACTGATAGAAAGGGACTATGAACGAACTGCCATGGTTTGCTTCGATTTTAACTTCGAATTTTCCAGAGCACCCTCCAGAAAGTCCTATTATCTGCCAGGGGGTTTATTGAATATTACGCTGTCGACTGTCTAGGGGTTGCTCGCTGATTTTCATAGTATGCGAGTCGCCTTTGTCTTTATTCTGAAACAGATAGCTTTCTCTGGTTATTACTTTACATTGTATAAAATCGCGACCCTTTTGATTCTAAGATTTGCGATTGGAGGTGGTGTTGCAATCTTCGTCAGAAAGGGTTTTCGATTTAAAAAAAACCTATGCACATGTAGCTATTCAATTCACCTTATTTCAAGATTCCCAACGCTAGAGTCGGAGGAACATCATTTCATAGTGGAGAACCTAGTATTCTATTGACGGGGTTAGCATGTACCGACTCGGTCTAAAAACAACGTTATTCTGTTACTCCAGATACGGATACAGATACAGGCAGGAACCAACGTGCTATAAACTGTTTACGCACGTTTATGTATGACAGTGATTATTTTGGTCTGAATATCGAAATAACCGTTCCAAACGAAATTGCGGCACAAAAAGAGTTTTGAACGGTGAGTTGGACACATTTCTTTAGACATGAGCACTTTTCTCGAACTTGTACCGTTCAATAAAAGTTCTCCAAACGAGAAGACTGAGAGGCTCCTCAAACAAATGGACGAGACCATAAAACAAACTCTGGAAGTACATCATCGCACTGACAATGAAAACATACTCGTATTCCGCAACGCAACTATTGACGCATTGCACCGAAAAGTTGACAGTAGACTGTTGTTGAGACTAACAACCTTGTACTGGTACATACCACCCGGAATTTATTCAGAAAATTAAAAATACAAGTTTATTCATCTCAATCTATGTATATTGTCCCCTTCAAAGTATTCGTAATCCCCATCAACCGACCCTCGAAACATTTTCTATATTCGCTTTTCGGTATGTCCATCAGTGCTTCCTGCGATTTTTCCATTACTTCCTCTCGGCTGCTGAAACGCGTTCCCGGTATTGGTTTTTTAGTCTTTTGGTGAACGCCATACACTTGTCTGATGTCTGGATTGCGTGTCGTACTCATAAACCCACGTCTCGTCTCCAGTAATGATCCTTTTGATGAATGTGGGATCGGATTCAGCCTCGCAAATCATCTCTTTTGCAACGTCAACACGGTCTCTTTTTTGCATGAAATTGAGGTCTTTTGGCACCAACTTTGCTGCTACACGACGGAAACCCAAATCATTAACCAAAATGTCTTGGACGGATCCATAGACAATGTTCAAGTCCTCCGCTATCTCTCTGATGGTTAATTTGCGGTTATTGACCAACATTTCTGTTACTCCATCAATGTTTTCGTCGGTTTTCGATGTCGATGGTCTGCGTTCATCATCTTCGATTGACTCACGATCACTTGTGAACCGCCTGCGCCACTGGTTTTCTTTAGAGAATCGTTGCCGAAACACTTTTCCAACATTTTCAACGTTCGCGCACCATTAAATCCGTTTTTTACGCAAAATTTAATACAAGTTCGTTGTTGCAAATTTAAATCAATTTCTAAAACTATAAAAAATTGCCAACACACAAAGAGATAGATGTACTCTTGACTACGTAACTTTTGCAAATGTCAAGCTATGACGCTAAGATTTAGAGGAAATATCAACAACAGATTTACCAACTTAACAAAAAAAAACAGAACTCAAATTGGAACAATGGGAGCACACGGTAAATGGCAATAGAGTTACAGATCCACGAGAAGCAGTAGATGATGGCAGTTTTTTTGTGACTGCAGATCTGCAGAAGAAGGATTCTCTAGGAAGTATAAAAATTGAGTGTGGTCATGGGTTCGAACTGCGATGTGGAAAAATGAGTCTACAATGTCCACATTCGGAATGATGCTAACGATTCAAAAACTCAAAAATTCTTTGGATTTGAATACTGTAGCGATTACAACTAAGCCAGTTCTGATCCCATAGGTTATGGTTTAAGAGTTTATAAATGTTTCATACAAACACAGGGAGCGGTGGCAACCCAGTTTCTAGGTCAAACATGTAGTTTGACGAATTTTTTGGCAGTCGAAACATTTTGTTTAAAAAGTATCTCAAGAGTTTTTCAACCTCTTCAACTGCTTTACACTCGCCGCGATTTTCTTTTTTCCCAAGATCCCTTCCAATGGATTACCCTCTTTTATTCGTTCCGAAAAATCAAAATTATTTAAGCGAGTACTACGATATCGTTAGCATAGAGCAAGAGGCTTATACGTAATCTATCGAGAAAGAAGGCACCTCGCCAGTATTGAAGAAAAAAAACCACACGCTTCCGTGAGCTTCTGCTGAAAGTCATCAGTCGCATTATCACAGAATTCGTAAGAAATAAAATCTCCTGGAGCTTTATTTGAGCAGCATCTATGTATAACTCTGATGACATTCTAGAAAATTATAGGTCGATCTAAACAGTTTACTTTAATGTGAGGTAGCGCACATTGCATATGGTTTTGATTTTGCAGTGTATTGGGAAGCTTTTCGAAGTATTCGCATTCTCAGAAAGCGCACCGTCAAGCTGTCTTTTATGCTGACGAGAGATTCTAAATGTACAGTCTTGCAATCTGGTATATACATACATTTCGCATTTTTGGTGCCCATACTTCTTAGGAGCCTTACCAAGTGGACTTTCCTTTATTCCTTGTTTTGGGTATAAATGTTAGGTGCCCTTTTTCATCACTTTTGTTTCCGCTATTTAATAATATAAATCGTATCGTTTCACACATTTCAATTAGTTTCTTTCCGTCCCCGTCAGTGCATTTATCTGTTGCGTCTCTCATCTCACTTATCGATCGGGGCAATAGTTCCGGTTTCTCATTTAGTATTTGATTAGATTTTCAATGACCATAAGACCCTTCCCAAATTTCAATAAAAAGTTATACAAACTAGAGTAGCCATTTATCAATTTATTACAATTGACATAATACCCGTATCATATATTCATAAAGCGGCACCCAATAGTTTTCTCCAGTCCCTTTTTTATCCCGCATAAGCATACTCCACTGGCCCTGCCATGTGTATTGCCGGCATCGATTCGAAGCGTTCTATATTTTGTTCAACAAACGTGTCAAATAGTACAAAAGTGTCGTAATTATTTATAAATTCAAAAAGAATCATTAAAAATTAATTTGTAGCCTAAGCCTGCTACTTTAAAAGATACAATATTAAACGAATAATTACTTGGATTACAATTAACAATTTTACTTAAACGATTGACGGCATTACAATTAAAAGCGATAAATGCGTTCATTACCCCTGGAGGTTTGAGAGCCAGTGGCTGCTCTATCACATTTGGATACGCCATAATTGGACGTTTCGCTTTTGTCACCGGCTGGTCCATAAACGTCATTCTCCCTGCTTCATCAAATGTCAACTTGTTGTTTGCGTCAAAATAATAAAATGACGTTCTCCTGCATTGAGGCTATCACCTCGTAGTTGGATGCTAATTTGCGAGTTTTTCGCTCGTTTCCTTCTTGCTCGATGCATTGATACTACCGTGTCTCTAAGTTTAAATTCAGCTTGAAGAATTCGCCCCACGTTGTCTCTGTTTTGTAGTTGGACGATTACGTTTTTCTTCGTGGATTTGATGGATCTCAGTCTCATTAAGACTGTGGTTGTGGTTTATGTCTACAGCAAATCCAGAATCAGCATTTTTATACTATCTACAGGGGCTACTCCTTGTTCCACCGGGCACTGGAGGATGATTTTTTTTCATTTGTCATTCTACTTGCCGTTCCAGGGAGATGCAGCGGCATTCCATTTTTTCTAGTTGGTTTTGTAAAGAAATGTTCTTTTGCTGTAAAGAATGTAATTTTGCCCCGATTCCCTCCAAATCCGCTTTCGTTTGCATGTCTTTAAGACTACGAGGCTTTTTAGATCACTTACGGTCATATTGCCAACGGCCATGTTTTCGTTTTGACGGAAAGTAGTGCTGTTTTCTCTTGTACTTTCGATTGGGGGATTACAGTGCTCGGATGAGTGCTTGATTGACTTGGAGAAGGCCTAAGACACAGCAGGGAATAAGTAAACTACTATTTTGCATTCTTTTAATATCTTCAATAGTAGAGAGTTCATCGTGAATACTGGAGATATGACTTCTGCTGGAATTGCAATCAAAAATGGTCGCCAGCCCTATTCAATATCTACGGAAGTGATACTATAATGCACACACACGACTTGATCGCTTAAAGATCAGATTCAAAAATCGAGGATAACGATAAACTTTTGCAACGCCTCGCTATGAACCCTCAAGCCCACTTTCGGACGTAAGCCGTACAAATCGCTTATGGAATGCCCTGCAGAGTGCTTTATTTCCTAGTCATTATAATCTGCAAACATTCAAAACCAACGTTCACCGGTATCTCTCTTTCTATCCTCCCTAACTTTTCATCACCTAACTTAAATATAACCATAGCTATTGGCAAAAGTCCCAGTGTAGTTCAGGCAGAACTCCACGCCATTCATGTATATGCCAACCAATCTGGTATCAAAGGCGAAAACATCCATGCATTTACGAGCAGTCAAGCAATAATAAATTCCCTTAGCTCGTACACCATTGACTCTAAATCAGTCATGTACTGCTTCACAATCCTCCAAAAACTAAGCTCTAGGAACAAAACCAAATTGTGGTGGGATCCTGGTTATGAGGGCATTGATAAGAATGAAAAGGCCGACGAACTGGCCAGAAAGGGCTGCACTACTAAATCAGTAGTCAATTTAGCTATTAATAGCTGGGAGCATTCGATATGCATCTCATATTGCGAGAATAGCTCAGGTCTAAGACAGGCCAAACGAGCCACCCTGCCCTTCAACAAAAATGCCAATAGATGCCTAAATTTACGTCGGCACGATATCAAAAACTTCGTAGGTTACCTCACAGGACATCACAGTTTAAGATATCACCTCAACAAAATGAATCTAGTCGACTCGAAGACGTAAAAGCCGAACACATCTTATGTGAAAGTTCAGCCCTCAACGGAATTAGACGAAAGTTTTTTTTTTTCAGGGAACAATTCGGCTCCAACGAACTAATGAATTCCCCTGCTAGTAGTCTTATCAACTTCATTCGGAAGGTAGAAAACCTGCTGGCCTAACTATAGTTCTGACTAAATGGTACAAAAGATCTTTTAGGTCAAAGTGCCTTGCTTCGCATTGGTGAGTCTGAAAATTACAAAAAAAAACTTTCTTATGCAATAATCCTATGGCTATAAAAAAAAAATAGCGCCTTTAATAGATTAAGCGATATTGGGATGACTGGAAGTTAAAGATCAATTTTCAAAGACGCAAACCAATCATTGGACAAAAGTATTCGTTCGTGGGCAACCACTTGCTTGTTAAAGCAGTCAACACGATGCGAAGGCGAAGGTAATCTGATGAACGGCCTTCTGCTGTTTGGGAGAGCTGGCCCTTGTTTGGAAAACGCCAGAATCAGATTACATAAAATTCTATATTAAGTTGATAATTTCGCTATTGAACTGACTCGAAGGCGCAGCAATGACTTCAACGAACAACCGGACATCCGGGTCCGCAGCGATGTTTCTCTATCATCATCCATAAACTTTCAATGGGGTCGTATGGTGATCTGTCTACCGCAGATCGCGCAGTTGATTTTCTAGAACTCGCTTGTACATTGTTATTGTGTGCGATATTAACTTCGCCAATCTGCAGCTGTTGCGCTTTCTCATGTCGCCTTTTCCTTCGAGTTTGACCTATACATTGCTACTTCTACCTTCGTATGGTAACGCCTTCAGATTCCTTTGGAGCTGATCGGTCAAGATCAAAACCAATACTTGATACTCGTATATTTGCAAATTATTTTTTGACAGTACCAAGTCATCTCTCAACCAGTGTAGACGGGTCAAGAGTTCGGTTCTCCTTTATTCAAATCGCTTATCAGAGATAACGGACAACCTTGTGAACGACAAATAATTGTATACTTAATCTCATATTTTCTCTCCCACGTTAAAAAAAAAAATAAATAAATTTACAAACAAGTGCACAAGTGCAAGTGTTCCCTTGGTAAGTGCAAATACCCCCTTGGTTCCCCGCCGCCATGGCGGCGAACAGCAAAAACAGGTTTGAGGGATTAGATGCAGATGATCCCATGCAAACCGCCCACCCAATAAAAAAGAAAAAATACAGTAGATATACTTACGGCACAGAGCAATGGCCTGTGTTAAATACCCCACAACAATGTGCAGTTGATTTCTCTAGGTTCTTAATCATAACAAATGCCCCAACAGACAACGATAAAACTCCAATAGCAAATCGAAACCCCATTATCATAGGAAAGGCAACCGATGCTATAACAACACAATATAAAGACATCAAAGCGCTCAGAAATGGTGATTTACTTATACAAGTAAATAAAAAGGAAATCGCTGATCGACTATTAAAATGCAAATCACTAGGACAAATCCCCGTAGAATTCAAATACCACCAATCATTGAACTCCTGCCAGGGAAGAATATACTCATTCAACATCATTGAGCTTACAGAGAGCGAGATTCTGGATTCGCTCAAAAAATTTAACGTAACACAAGTAAAGAAAATGTTCAAACTGCAGGAAGGAAATCAAAAAGCCACTGGAGCCGCAATTCTAACTTTTGATGCACCGCAGCCACCAAAAGAAATTAAAATGGGTTGGCAGATTTTGTCAGTAGATCCATATTACCCAAATCCAATGACTTGCAAAAAATGTCACCGCATCGGACATACAAGGAATCATTGCAAAGAAACAGAAGATACCTGTGCAACCTGTGCTGAAACTGTACCACACCTAGAACAATGTAAGCGAGTATTTTGCGTTAATTGTATAAATTCTGAACACTCATCTAAGGATCGCAACTGTCCAGTCTTTGTTAGGGAAAAAACTATTATGATTATAAAAACCACTAAACGCTGCACCATCAAGGAAGCCAAGGAGGAGTACAGTAAGTCCGGCCATTTATACACACATCACATTACTACCCGAAAACCTAATAAACCAATAGCAGAAATCATCAAAGAAAACATTACCAGTGACTTGCCTTCGGCAAACTTGACAAAAACGTCAGAATCTTCTTTGCACAATAATCTCAATAGTCAGATCATGTCTCACTCAAAACCAACATCAACCAAACCTATAACCACAACAACCCCCACTATAACAACGTCGACAACATCATTAATTCGAACTACAACAAATCTACAACAAAACAACAGCATCTATAAACACAAAGAAATAAATCCCAATGCATTAGAAGATTCAATAGAAACAGCAGAATCTGTTTTACCAGTCACAACATTCATCTCCAGAAGTTTTTTAGCCGACCAAATAAGACCATCCTATGTGATTCCCAGTGAAATCGAAAGTCTTCACAATTTGCAAAAATCTTCTAATAACATTCCTTTGTCAAAATCAACCCCATCATCTTCTTCTATTCAAAATCTTTCAAAAAAGAAACATAATCTTGCACCCTCCACTTAAAAATGACCAGCCAAAATAAGAAAATTAATTTAAGGGTACTCCAATGG
This sequence comes from Volucella bombylans, assembly GCA_949129095.1. Classification (NCBI taxonomy): domain Eukaryota; kingdom Metazoa; phylum Arthropoda; class Insecta; order Diptera; family Syrphidae; genus Volucella; species Volucella bombylans. Next base: position 171,214,421 of record OX422142.1, read on the forward strand.
AATGTCCAGGGATTTTTTAATAACCTATCTTCCTTGGATATTCTCATTAAAAAATATAATCCTATAATTATAGCATTGCAAGAAACAAAAATACCTAAAAAAAATGGACCTAAAAAGTATAAAGACTATATCGCTTACTTCAACAACAATCAACATAATCGAAATAAAAACGGAACAGCAATATTAATAAAAACAGGAATTCCCCACTCATACTCAGACTCACCTGACATCTTTTTAACTCAAACACTCACAATACACTTGGCACAGCCGATCACTTTGCAGAATATTTATCGACAATCTCAAAACATTGCATCCCAACAGCATTACCTTAACCTAAGTGCTAACAATCTTTCCCATAGTGTGGTGGTCGGAGACTTCAACGCTAATACCACCTTTTGGGGATCCCCATCTACTAACAGTGCCGGCTCAGTTGTAGAGCAGTGGTTGCAACATTCGGACCTTGTTTTGATGAATCCAGGTTCTCCCACCCTGTTTTCAACAAGAAATACGTTTACTGCCATAGACTTAACTCTTGCCTCACCCGCAATTGCACTTTGTGCTAATTGGAAAACGCACGACTACTTAGAGGGAAGTGATCATTTTCCTATTATATTTGAAACGTCAACAATCTGCAAATTTTCAAAAAAATTTCATTCACGATATATAGAATCAAAAGCCGACTGGAAGAAATTTTCAAATAACGCTCAACAAGCAAATATTTCAATTCCTGCTTCAAAAAACATCAACAAAGAAGCAGCATGTATAAAAAAAATAATAAGAATAGCAGCATCCACTTCTATTCCTTCCTCCCATCCGCCCAAAAATCCTTCACAACCTATTTGGTTTAACGCGGATCTGAAGCAAATGGTGAAAGAAAAGCAAAGAGCGTGGTCACAGTTAAAAAGAGCGCCAACAGTAGCAAATACTATCGCCTACAGACGTGTGGCCGCAAAATTAAAAGTTGAAGTACGATTGGCTAAATCTGAGGCATGGAAAAATTTCTTGGCTACCATCAACCCGGCAATGGACTCTAAAACCTTATGGAACAAGGTAAAAGCGATCAACGGAACCCATTCTCGGAAGGGAATCAGTGCAATAATACACAACGCCTGTACAATTTTAGACCCATGCGAGATAGCACGACTGTTTGCAAGCAAATGGGCTGGGTATAGCTCCGATAATAATTTTACGGAACGTGTCTTGAAACAGAAAATAATTTTTCAAATGACAACACTTGATTACAAGGACCTTGAGCACGACGAAGTAATTCATCCAATAACAATGAGCGAGTTAATGCAATCACTTCGTGCAACCAAAGGTACAACTCCAGGGTCAGATAAGATTTCTTTCAAAATGCTTAAACAACTGCCAGTGGCAGTACTACTGAGGTTAATAGGGTTGTACAATAATGTTTTAAGAGAAGGTATATACCCACATGACTGGAAAAAAGCCAATCTGATTCCAATTCCCAAACAGAATGCGAACCAAAACTCTTTAGACAGCTACCGTCCAATATCTCTCCTTCCAGTACTGTCCAAATTATTCGAGAAAATAATAGGGAGCAGGCTTAGATGGACTCTGGAAAAGCACCTTCATAGGGGACAACACGGCTTTCGGCAGGAAAGAGGTACTCATACTTTGCTTCACATGCTAGATCACGCAGTGCACGCAGAGTTAGCCTTGCGTCACCATTCTGTTCTACTGTCCATGGATTTGGAAAAAGCATTTGAAAGAGTCACCACGCATGGCGTCATAAACCAATTAAGAGAGTGGGGAATCAACATGAAAATAATCAGGGTAATATCTTCTTTTATGACAAATAGATCAGCCGTTGTAAACATAAATGGACACCTTTCAAATTCCACCGTTATTCAAAATGGAATTCCTCAAGGCTCACCCATATCGACGATGTTGTACAACGCTTATGTCAATCCCCTTCTTGATAAGCTTCAATCTGATTTGGGTCAAACAAAAACTGTTCTTACCTATGCGGACAATATTTTTATACTGGCATCAGGTAAACCTAATGAAGTACAAGAAAGTCTAAAATCCACAGTATCAAAAGCACTCAAATGGTGCAAAGAGTTTGGAGCAAAGATACCAGTCAGCAAAATTGAAGCACTGCACATCTGCAGAAAACACAACTGTACAAACAATTTTATAAATATCGGCCTAACCAGCATTCCCCTTTCAAATAGCGTAAAGATTCTAGGACTTGTCTGTACTAAGACATGGAAATGGCACGCCCACGAAAAAATAATAACGCAAAAGTTAGCAAAAGCAAATAACTTGCTTAAAATGATCTGCAGTAAAAACAAGGGCCCGCATATGAAAACAGCAATAGATATAGCTAAGACGCTTATAAGAGGAGCTATGCAACATGGCATGACTATATACTCTCATTGGACCAAGCAAAACGACCAAAATGTGCAAATTAAAATAAATGCTTTGCTAAGAACCGCATTAGGTGCATTACCTTCGACTCCAATAGAAGCCTTATTAGCAGAAACTAATATATTGTTTTTTAAAGACATGAAAGCTATAGCTCAAATTAAGTTTTTTTTCAAAAAGTATCATTAATAAACAACACGCTCTTTATAACATTTGCGAAACAAGTTGGACTATATCGAACACGGCAAAAAGTAAAAGCGCTATCTTCAACACAATTCGTAACATCAAACTCTTAAAGATATACATTCCAGAACCTTCTCATCATAATAGCCAAATGCCACCTTGGCTGCTTCCGGTTCATATAATACATACTTCCTTAAGAGAAACCTCTAAGGAAAACACCCCAAATGAGGTGCTAAGAAAAAAGTTCGATGAAATCCTAAAAACCAACAATTTCGGCTGTGTTCTATACACAGATGCTTCCTGCAAAGACGGAAGTACTGGTTACTGCGTCTATAGGTTTGACAGTAATAACAATAAAGTAGTTTGTCAACAACTTACAATTCCCTTTCAAAGCGCATATATTGGAGAAGTTATGGCACTAGTCGAAGCGTTTAACTATGCAGTATATTCAAACGTTAAAACAGCAATCTGCAGCGACTCCCTAAGTGCAATACTCGCTATTAAAAACCTTAAAAATAACACGCCGATTATTAAAACTTTGAGAGCTGTTCTATGGTCAAATTGTCCACGTATTCAAATAATATGGTCACCAGGACACGTTGGTATACCAGGGAATGAAAAAGCGGACACTGGTGCACGGGAGGCAATCAAAATGCCCCTGGAGTACAAGGTACCGCCCTTTGCAGAATCGTTATGGAAGCAATCTCTAAGAATTCTACGAGAGCAATCACAACTTCGATGGGATCTATCAAAGACTTTCCTGAGAACTCATAAGCACAACTTGTTGCCCGTCTCCTACAACAAAGATCTGAGTCGATCGCAAGCAGTACAGATCTCGCGCACAAGATTGGGACATACGTTATGGAACAAGTCTCATCTTTATAATAAGGAAGAACCACCATTATGTGTTCATTGCCGAGAGCCACTAACAATAAATCATGTTTTGCAATGCTGTAGAATAACTAAAGAACACTTCAGAGGGAACGTTCCCAGTCTACAAGCATTATTAGATCCATCAGTAGCACCCAGTAACTCAAAATTCTTTTCTTTACTAGCAAAGCATAATATTAAGATTTAAAATCTATTGAACAATTATTATTATTATTACTATATTATGTAGATATAGATGTACATAACTAGAACTATAAATAATCAACGATTCTGTTTAGTATAAACTTTACATTTCTAATCTTAAAGTATTAAGCATTGAACATAAGCACCATAAAATGTTATCGCCATATGGGCGTTGCTCCCCGGCGTAATATTCCGGGCAATGTAAATTCATTTATATTGTATCCTTTGAAATAAATAAATAAATAAATAAATATTTTTTGAGTGCCGGGATTGTAAGCTCGAAGTACTACCAAATGGTCGCTGGCTAATTTTTGTGGCGAAGACATCAACCCTACTTATTGGTTTAAAAGGCGAGGAAAATATTCGTCAGCTTCCATTATGACCAAATTTTCTAAGGTCACTGACCTGACCCCCTTTAAACATCAGTAGACCTACAATTATAAAACAAACAAAAGTACTCAACGTCAAGACCGAAACTTCATTTAGTAGCAGCCTTTAACCATCATTCAACGACATTTTTGTTACCAAAAATTTATTTCGTCATTTGCTTAGGCTTATGCCACGGCCAGTTGCATAAAATATTCCGACCGACAGGCAACTTCCATTGCAATGATTTGACAAATTCCATTCGACTGACATTTATTGTCTCACCTTAGGTGTTAAAAAAAAATTGAAATTGTCATTTTTATTAGCCAAAACTTGACGTGTAATGTTTTAATGACTTCAAAGTTATTCTTATAGATACATGCTCGTATGAGCGTACATAAGTGCGCAATAGAAAGTACGTACTCGTATGAGAGAATGGAAGCAAAAGATTTTCGGTTTAGAGTTGTATAAAATGCAGTAAAGTGGCAATTTGCGATAGGTGAGCAACCTCATAAAAGGCGCTTTTATTTCGGCAGACAGTGACGCTTGTCTTTGTATTTGAAATTTGCGTCTTTTAGGATTTTAGCAGTAAGACAAGGGAAAGTGTTTTTATGGTTAGATAAAATTATAGATTCGTATCTACACAAGATAAAAACTGAGTGAGATACGCTGCGTTGAAATATCATGTAGCTTCGTTGACCTTACAAGTAAGAGTGGGAAGAGTTTTATATACTTCAAGTCCAAAATAATATTCAAACAATGGGGCTGGATGGATAGACCATATGATCCAAGACAAATTTGGTCGCGAAAATGTTTTTTGAGAGAATCCACTTCGATGTACATACCATACGTGACATGGTTGATCTCATTACACCTATTTACTTTCGCTCTTCTTCCATCAGTTGAAGTATAAACTAGGGAATCAACGCCTTTCAAAAGGCTGATGCAAACGCCTAGTTTCCAAATGTCATACTTGATCTTCTCATCTTCTCTTTAAGATGTATCAGATCCTGATCCATTCATAGGGTTGACTACCAGATCGTGATCACAATTGTAGACACTGCAGTAGTTTTCTCTTACATTTGCTAGAGTCATTGACAGATTGGTTCAAAAGGATCTCGCAACAGAGAAAATGCTATGTATGGTATATGCCAACTTTTAATGACATTCACCTTCTACCACCTGGTAGAGCTGTCCTAACAAAACTGTTGATGAAAGAATCCTGAAGACTTCAAGACGTTGTTTAGCTATGTCAGGAAGAAAACCAAGAAGTTTCCATACTTATCGATTACTTTTTTTCGGGAATGGAAGAGAAGAGAAAAATATTTTGTCTTGTCATCCTTACCTCCAAAGGAGAAGCATACGGTATAAGTCTTACGTGGCCCGTGAGTACATACAGAGTCATATAGAGACCTCAAAGTCCTGCCCATGACTTTTTGTAAGCCATAAATCCTTATTGCCCAAATGCGGTAACTACAGCTCCTTCGAATCTATCTGTTCCTGACATAATATTCCGCTGATATTAGAACTGTACTAGTCCTCGTGTGTAAGCTTGCAAAATTTGTTCTGATGTCATCGTTCTCCATAAAATCACATTCTCCTGTCTCTTGACTGCTTTCATGGCCTTTTATGAAGATTCGATAACATTTCTTCTCTGAATATAAGTCCGCTTCTTCTTCCTAAGGTGGCGCTACTGTCCGCGGCAGATCCTTACTAGTCAATTGGCTTCTTAGCCCAAAGAAGAAGCGATTAGCAAGAGTTATTATTCGCTTAACCTCAGCGCTGGTGTCGTTATCTGAATTTATAGTGGGTGGCCGTGACTCAATTGGTAGTGTATTGGATTCGAAATCGGACGGGGTTCAATACTAGACACGTTCCAAAGACTTTCTTTTCTTCAGGCAACTAAATTCACGTAAGATGAGCGATTACCTAGAATTCAACAACAAGTCCAATTACACTAATATCAAGTCTCCCCATTAAATGTTGGATGCCACCCACGGAGAGAAATAACCACTGAGCCCAAAACTCTTTCTTTCTCACTCTGCCCCATTTTACTAAAAACTTAACACGTGTTCAGGCACTTTAAGTGCATTCATACTTACTTACTTCGGCGGCGCTACAGTTCGGGGTGGACCTGGGCCTCAACCAATAAGCCTCTCCAATTAGTGTGGTCTTTGGGTAACTGCTTCCAGCTGCGCGCACCACCTAAGGCGAGGCCTTCCTCTACTGCGTTATCCCTCCGGATTAGAGACGAAGATTCTGCAGGCTGGAGCGTTGGTGTTCATGCGCTCTACATGTCCCAACCATCTCAAACGCCATATGCGCAGTTTTTTGACCAGAGCTGTACAGCAACAGTAGAGTTCATTGTTGAATCGTGTCCTTCAGAACCCGTCAACGCATACGGGACCAAATATCTTACGAAGAATTTTTTTTCTCAAGACGATCAAGGATACCATCATCCGCTTTAGAAAGCCTCCATGCTTCGGAACCATAGAGCAGGACTGGGACTACCTGCGTCTTATATAGAGTTTCCTTGGTTGTTCGTGAGAGGGCCTTACTACATAGTTCCCTTCTCAGCCCAAAGAAACAGCGTTATTCCTAGTTTGATTTCTGAAGAGATGTCGTTTTCAGATGTGAGTCCCTTACGATTGTGACATTATGGCCGATTCGACGATGTTGGGTGTCCCTTCTTCTTGACAGTATATACTTTGTTTTTCCCTCGTTTACCGCTAGACCCATTTTTTCGGCTTCTGTCCCTATACTCGTAAACGCACCAGTGACAGCTCGCTGTGTTCTACCAATAATATCAATATAGTCTTCTGAAAGATCGTACCTCGTGTGTTGGCTAGTGAGCTTGGCACAATTCTTTCAAGTATGATGGTAAAGCAGTCACATGACAGCGTTTCGCCTTTACCTAAATCATTTTTTAACTTCAGAGGTCTCGGTTAGGTCGTTACCGACCTTGATGCAGCAGCGAGCTTTCTCCATAGTCATCCTGCACAAGCGAACGAGTTTAGCAGGGATGCCAAAACTAGACATGGCTCTCTTAGATGCTGTTATGTGCGGCTTAAAAATCGATAAAAATGTGGTGAGTATCGATCTGAACTTCTTGGGTTTTCTGCAGGATCTGCCGTAGTATGGACATTTGGTGAATTCTGAACCTTCCGGGCCTAAAACCGCACTGATAGGATCCAATCATATCGTTGACAAACGGTTTCAGGCGCTTGCATAATCACGTAAAAATTTACAGGACAGCAATGCTTTTCAGGAACGATTGGCATACCCTTTCCAATTCATCAACCAGTTTCTAGACAAATCTTAACAGACCGGACTTTCGGTATTAGATTAGCAGAGGTACTGGCAAGCAGAGAAACTTAAAATATGCTAAATCTCTAGTCAACAACCAACCAACAACCCAGCACTCATGCATTTAGCCACTATCAGCTCTAGTTTGTAGAACATGTCACAGCGAACTACCTGGCGTAGCTTTAATTTCAGTATCACCCTTCAGTATCAAGCAAGAAACAATTTACTGCGCACTAAGAATGGTGTAAAGCTTCATACTCGAATGGCTACAATGGAATGAGGCATATTACCGCATTTTGAATAGAAACATTCTCTACCTGCAATTAGAAAATAACGTCCACATTGTTGACAGATTTCGGCCGGCCGGTGACAATTATTGCAGGCATCATAGAGCTTTGGCTGGCAGAAGCACTTGCTTGGTTTGGATTTAATTCAATGATGTACTTGTCAAGAGCTCTTGAGAGAGTCAGTTAGGTCGAAGTATTCCAACGTTCAAGTCTTCCAACTTTCTAAAGCTAAACTCTCTACTGCCTTCTCCTGCAAATACATCCTACCGAAGTCGAAGTGTGATGTCTAAGTAGACTCAAGCAGGCCAATGGCAGGATCAGAAAATCAAATATTACAAGAAAAGGGACTAAGAATTAGATGCATTCGGAAGAGCATCAGAAGAGCGGTTCTTACCATCTTTTGAATGAATAACTGCGAACTAAACGTCCAGGAATACAAAATTGTTTTCCAAGAATGGTGGTGCTTTCATTTTCGTCGAAACTCGAATACGATTTCTTTAAATGCAAACCACATGTGTTGTAAGAACTCTTTTTAACACTCTTCCAAAGAATTTTATTTGTGCTACAGTTTCCAGAGAATTACGCGATCCATGACTTTAGAAGCCTTTACCAACATTTCTACGGAATTTTTCCCTGAAAACCAAAAACGTGCCAAAACAGCAAACAGTCGACCCCATTCGATTGACAAAACACTCTCTGAGGGCATTTTCATAATTAATTGCGCTCAACAGTGAATTTCCATTGAAAATTCTGATTCATTCACCCAATTAATTCTGCCACCACCACAATGGCATTACCGCCCCCATTGAGTTGTTAAAATAGAACCGAGTGCTTTTCTCTCGGAGATCCTTTGAAACCGCTTCCGTACTACGCCAGACATGATGATTTATGTCCGCCAAAAACCGACCCCAAACCAATGGACGCAAAAAATCGAAACAACAATTTATCTGCGCCAAACTTTTTCCTTGAACCGTGCCACACAATCGAGGCACGCTCTCGGTTATGTTTATTCACGAACAATGTTTTTTTTTTATTTTTGTTCTTTTCTTTCTTATTATTTTGAAAAATGTTTACGAGCAGAAAAGATACTCGTACATTTACAAAACACAGTCAGATATGTGTCCCTAACATACCCTCTCCCCATTCGAATTGTTTGGTGGCAATCATTTTCACGTATTTTTGGGATGTTGTGCGTCGCTTATGCCAACATTTTTCAACATTTTTCAAAATTTTAAAGGCCACCAAAACCCGGGGGCACATGTACGAGTATTATAGTATCTCACTGGCAAATTTCGATTTGTTTACATCGATTTGGGGGTAAAAGCAGATGCTGAGGTAAAGGGGGAACGACAATGCCAACGATGATGTGCAACACATTGCACATATTTCACAAACACGTGGGCGCGATCCATCATTTGAGGAAGCCAAACGCAGGCCACAACAAGAACCAAAATTCAATATAAGGCGGCACGTGGGGGTGTTATTCCGTATCATCTCATGTGAGGGTATGCCTTTCTCTCATTACTCACCCCATAGCGCAAAATTAAATATCAAAGAGGAAATTACGCAAAAAGTGCATTAGTACCCACTCAGGGGGAGTGATTGGGAGTGATTGGAGGGTGGTAGTACTCGTATAGGGACTATACTCTCATACATAAGCAAGACACAAGAAATTTAATTACGTCGTGTCGTTCAATGTCGCAACAGAGAGCGAAACGAGGACGAATCAAGAAGAGCACACCAAATCGCTGTGGCATCTTTGTTCGCACACACATATTGTGTTCGAAAATTGTGGGTGGCAAAACCCAGAGGAAAAAGCAGAAGGAAGAAAAAAAAAAACAACAAAATTACGACTTTTGAGTGACTACCACACACGTCTTCTGATGGCGGGGGGGTAGACTGATTTCCCTTATTCTTCTTCTATTTATCTATTAAGAGGAAAATTCAATTTTCCACGTATGTCCTTACGTTACCTACGTATGAACGTATGAACGTACTGACGACGAGGAACAAGAAAAAATGAGAAACAAAGAGAATGGTGGTTAACAAAGTCAGACGACTGTTTAAGTCATGGATAACATTTTATATTGGACCATCGGCTGCTGGGCTAAAACATGTTAGGCTGTGTGCTACTCGATGGGAGTTGGATATTTGAATCTCTGGCCAGGGTCCCCACTTAACTGGGATAACTCCTCCATCTTCCCGGTTCCTTTTTTTTTTTTGTATTTTTTGTTTTTTACTTTTACTATCTGAATACCGCCGCATTATTGCTTACTTTCAGCGTTGGAAATTGCTTTTCCGGGCGGTTGCCCTAGAGTGAGACTGAACAGAGTACGTTGGGGGTACTACGTACATATACTTGGAATAACAGGGAAACACGTTGTATGTTAATTGACAAGTGACATTGTTGTCAACGGTGGATTATTCATACGTATATAAGAAAGGAGGAAGTGTAGGTGGCTTCACGAACAAGAGGATTTTAAAGAGACGGCACATCTCAAGGGACAATGAGAATTCCAGCAACCTGAGGAGATTTTACAGCATCCTAAAAATTTAAAACTGCTTTTGTACGGTGACACTGGCAGGAAGTAAATCTGCGTTTTACTTTGCCTCAAGGCAAAGTATATCTCTCTCAAATAGACATAGAAGTAAACAAAAAAAACTTTATAATAGAGCGAAACTTTTTACGAATGACACCATCCGCACATTTATTCCAGACACAAATGAGGTTCCGAGTCTGGGTAAATTCCTCTCAAAATAGTCTAGCGTCTTTGGGTACATACAGAACCTGGACTGAACGCAGTAAGAGGTTCAAGAAACTCTGAATCTTAGAGCGGGGTATGTAGGTTTTATACCTCAAGCCAAGAAGCAGAGGTATACAACAACAAACGATTTAAGCGCAATCATCCAGTTACCCCTGAACGACTAATGGGCTCTCATGCTAGGAGCAAATGTACCAATGACTTTTTAAGCGGGCATACATTGTTAGAAACTTCTCTACACGAGGTACTAGGGAGGTAAGCGAAACTAGAGAAACAGTTGTGGGCTCAACATTGACCCATCCAAATCGGAACTACTTCTTTTCACCAGAGATAACAAGATGCCACAGAACTTACACTCTTGCACAAAGCGAAATATCTTGGAGTAATTCTGGACAAGGAACTTCATTGGAACCTCAAGGAAAGGGAACGAATTAAGAACGTTTATTATGCTCTTTCTTGGGCTTTAACCAGTTTCGTGCCCATACCTGGTAGAAAGCAACAAATTGGTGAACGATGATAGGATAATTCACGGTGCTCCGTACTACTCGTAATCCTACTGCGGCCACACATATCAAGCACATAGCAGAAAACGTTGCCCTACAGCTTACTAATTTGAGCTACTCAAAAGGTTGCAGCATTGGGCACTGTAGAATTTGAATGGACTTATTGACTGCCGATCCAATAATCACGGAAAAAATTTCTCCGTTGGTCGATATCGATATTAAAGAAAAAGGAAGGAATGGGTTTGGCATCTTCTTCGGGGATCCTGATTCAAGCTGTTCTTTCGACGGCAAAGCTTATCTATTAGATGGGAGCAATATCTGGTAAGGATATCGCCTACTTAGATAGACAGGTCGAGATCAAGCCAATGGAATCTTCTTAATCAGTTCTGGTTCAGTCAATTGTCACACAAGGGTCGATGCATTTTTCAGGCAGAACTGAGTGAGAAAACATGTGTGATAGGCACCAGTACGATGTGATAAAGATAAAAATAAAAGAGAGGCTGACCAAAGATGGTAAAATCTAGATGATCATAGATTATCTTAGGCATAATCATGGCTCTAGGAAAATTCTCAAATTTAGCAGGGATTTGAACACAGAACACTGGTAAGGATTCCATCAGGGCAACATCTTCTAAGAAAACGTAATAAAAGGCTCGGACTGGCAGAAGCGGATATTTGGAGTCAAAAACTCAACGCCTAATGGAATCAAAACCACTTTCAAGCAAGTAATAGGACCACACGGATTCCGACACAAGAAATTAAAACAGAGAAAGGCAGATGCACACTGTTTGACCTTAAGAACTTCAACTGATTGATACAGCAAACTAAATTCATAATTTTACCATTAATCGACGCTTTAAAAATTGCATCCAAGATGGCCGTAACAAATGTAGATCGGGACCACTATCTAGTATAAGAAACTATGATACACAGCACGAGTACTTCGTACTGCATCTCTAACCGGTTGCGCAGAAATAACACTGACAGGCTCCGTTATCGTCAAGTCAGAAGATAAGCGACCACCTTGGCACAAATGCAAAAACAATCAGCAGATTCGCTTATGAGATCGCCGAAGGAACACTGTGAAAAATGTTTTCACATTTAGGGCGGTACCAAACCACGTGATTGACAGCAGATACATGGAGACTCTTGGGTAGGCGTACTGAACTCAAATCGCAGATTGCATCGTCCTCAACGGTAGAGAGCGATCCGAAGAGGAAATCTAGTGCCACATAAAGAGAAAATAAGTTCAGCCTGGAGAAAGACTAGATAAGCATAACCACACCAAGGCTGAAAAAGCAGCAAATAGGTCCGACTGTCGGACCATAGATAGTTTGATTATATATAGAACTCTCTGGTGGTCAAAGTTCCAAACTGCATCTAGTAAATAATCTAGATGACAATCTGCAGACGATCAGGAACATGGCGTTAACATTTTGCAGTAGTAGTTAACTACCTAACACTCAGGAGAGCCTCCCGGAGCAACAAATACCCATGTTCGCATCTTCTGTCTCTGTAACGCTGGAATAACGTCTGCGATAAAAGCCGTATGGAAAAGCAAGGCAGTTGGCATAGACAGCATCCCGGCGGAACTTGTTCAAGCCGGGTCCAACACTTCGGCGGAAATCCTACAGCCACTAATTAGGAAATTATGGGAAACCGAAGCCACCATCAAAGGTTGGAAGAAAGGAAGGAATGATTCTTAAGCTGTCCATGAAAGCGAGGGCCCCTGCCCAATTATCAAGGCTTGGCCCATTAATGACGTTGTCTAATAAAAAGCGTATCATAACAGTTTTCAGATGACGCCACCGAAGTTTGCTACGATTTGACCAGTTACAATCGGCCGGTCATAGGTCCTGATAGTGGGAAGACCACCGGTAGTCCCTACCAGGATTTAAATCACGGTTCTACGTGAGTCAGGAGCCCCACGAATCTCAGTCTGGGCCTGACTTGTTGAGGTCATGGTGGCTGTGGTTTTAATCCATATCGCGGGAAGGGTCTTCCTGTTAGTTTGACCCATTGTAGAGTTGGAAATAAGTATTGAGTGCTGTGACCCTAAGATCAGCAAGAGGTTTTAGGTCGGCCTCGAATCATACCAAGAGTGGAACTTTTGCCTCCAACACAGTTCCGAATTGGTGTCAATGGATTGACGGAGAGTGATGGCAAGGCGTATCCTTGCTTCCATGGATTTATGGGCATCCCGTAACCCTAAGTCTACACTACAGGTATTTACGCTAAAAATTTGACTCAATGTCCATGAAAGCGAAACCTGATGGAACGTGATAAGTATATGCGTTCATCTGGTTGCAACTAAACTAATATCGAAAATAGTTCTGGAAAGAAGATCTTGATTCAACGCTCGACCTCGAACAGTCAGGCTTCGCAGCTTGATCTTTCTGCATCGACCACATCAAAATCTTGCGGATAGATCCTTGCTCCATTTGCTGCTCATCGACTTCGAGAAGGCCTTCGACAGGTTAATCGAGATATGGCAAACATTTTGGAGGAGAGATTTTTTTCAAAAATCCAGTCGCTATTATAAAAGCTACAGAGCTAAACAACGCTAAGCTGTCAGAAGAATTTGCAGCTCGTAGCAGAGTAGTTTGCATTCCTTCGTCACTACTACTTCTTGTAATAATCACAATGCAAAACATACATTCGTTATGTTAAATCTGAGGAAGCAATATTTTCAGCCGAGGATGTTCTGATCAAACATGTAAACCGTGATGCTTTATGGGTATTTCGACCAAACCGTACCTATATTGAATGACCAACTTGAAGCGTTAATTTAATTATAACATATAATATTTATTTACCTAGTCCTGCCATAAGTTCTGTTACACAATTTCCAGCGCTTGGTCATTCAAAACTTCTTGAGGGAATAGAACCGTTAACTTTTTTTTCAGAATACATGCACTGATCAGTGAAGAATACTAGTCAGTTTGGTTTCAGTTTGCGAACTATTAACATGGAGCGGGGCGTTAAAGAGAATCGAGTCACTGTCATAGCGTTGCATAAGTGCGGAAAGAGTGCGGGCCAAATTTTCGAGCTGCTAAAACCTCTCGGAATATCGAGAATATTCGTTTATAGGGCTATTGCTAGCTTCGGCGAATTGTCTGGAGTAGAGGACCAAGGCCAAGAAGTGGTCCCCACGCGTCGTCCGTACGAATGCCGTAGTAAAGGCAGTGCGTGAACGAATTCGTAGAAACCCCCTTAGGAAGCAGAAGATCATGTCCAAGGAACTGGATATATCATCCACATCCATGTCTAGACTGATTCGAGATGTTCTGCATATGAAAGCCTATCGTCGGTCCACGGATCATCTTCTAACTCATCAACTAACAAAATTAGGCTGGAAAAAAGCAAGCGACTTTTGCAGTGTCACGCGACCAATGGCCATGAAAACATTCTGTTTACGGATGAGAAAATTTTTACCGTGGAGGAAGTTTTCAACAAACAAAATGACAAAATTTATGCCACTTCATCTAAGGAAGCGAAAAAAGTTTTTCCAAGGGTTCAACGTCACATCCCTCCAAAGGTTTACCAAGAAGATGTGCTAGAGTGTGTTGTGAAGGATTTGACCAATATCGCTTTCAATGGATACAGATGGATCTTCCAACAGGACTCTGCTGTACAAAACCACGCAGGAGTGGCTCAGAGTCAATATTCCTCCTAACTTTATAGCAGTAGAAGAAGTCAGGGAGTCCAGATCTGAATCCACTGGATTATGGTTTGTGGTCAGAATTGGAGAATATGAGCTGCAAAACTCCCCACAGAAATTTGGAAAGTCTTAAAACAGCATTAACCAGAGCAGCGTCCACGATCTCCCTTGAAACCGTACGTGCGGCTATAGCCCAATGGCCACACGGTTTGGAAGCTTGTGTTAAAGCAAAAAGTAGTCATTTCAAGTGAATCCAATTTGTTTTAATAACTAATATTGTGGTCTAATAAATGAAACAATTTTGAATACAATATGTTTACTGTTTTTTTTTTTATAGCGTTTTATATTTGTAACAAAACTTATGGCAGGACTAGGTAGAATGCAAACACATTAAGACACAAAATTGTCTTATAAAAGAGTGTACCTCAAAATTGCGGTAAGATACTCGTACATGTATAATTCGGGTTTTAGTGTAAACGTGTATTTGGACGAAGGCGAAAAAAAAAAAAAGTATTAAGTACAATAATTAGAACGATAAGATATAAAAAAAAAAAAAAAAAAAACTAATTTATTTAAGAAAAATAAAAAAGATTCACTAAATCAGAAACAGGAATATTAATGGGCAAACAATCAATGGGCATCAGAATACGGACGGGTAAGTGGCTACTAAATGAGTCGGCCGCCCTAAGGAAACATAGAGAAAGAGAGTGGAAGAGCAATCCAGATTTTTGAGGATGACTTTGAGGAAACTCAAACGCATTGAAGATCACCGAACACGACGGCGAGCATGCGTTATTGATGACCTGTATCATACAAGGAATCCGAAGATCTAAGTAAAAAGGTAAGATTTAGTCCCTAAGTGGTGGGTAGACTACCTATTTAAAAAAAGATTAGGCGTTGTCTCAATATTTGATATATGTTTCTATATTTCCTCTAGGTCTATTTCTATATAAAGAAAATGCGATAAATAACCGATGCATGAGGTGGCTCTACTATTTCGACTGTGACATCAACTTTTGCCTTGACCGTCAAACCTCATTCAGAAGCTTTGTTTGACCTCAGTTCAAATACTGATTTGTCTTCTTCGTCGGAATACAATGAATAAGAATTTTATTTGAAGACACATTCTATATAAAGGGTGTTTTTTTTAGAATTATATAAATTCAATATGAAACAAAACACTTGAAGCTAAAGTTAATGTCTATGATATTCGCTTTATTTAATAGATAATTTTATGCCATTAGTGTTTAAATACGATATCGGTCATATGCGCGCCACAGCTAGCTCGAATGAAGCGCAATCGTGAAGTCTAATTTTCGACAACTTTATCGAGCAACTGGGACCGTACGAGTATATCAGCAATAACACGGCGAATGTTGAATTCCAAATCCTCCTACGTCTCTGGTTTATCGGCACAGACTAGTGACTTCACACACCCCCAAAGAAAGTAATCTAAAGGTGTTAGATCACAAGATCGTGGAGGCCAGTTCACAGGTCGAAGTTATGCGCTCAGCAAATATTTCACGCAATAAATTGATGGTGTCGCGCGAGTTACACAAATGCAAGTCAGCAAACTTGCTGACGGCACATGTATGTTGCTTCGCAACGAATAACAAAAGTATCAATTACATTCCGGTGTCAATGGTGCTGTCTGAAGGCCATCGGAAACGGAATGCGTTGACCATACCTATGTTTATGATATGACATGAAGTAATATGTTCAAATAAAGAAAATAGTCAGTCTTAATCGAGACGACACCAAAAGCAGTATAGTTTTCATTTTCCATTCGTTAATAAATGTAATTGGCGCAGTCGGTGTGTTTCTTCTAAATTGGAAGATATTTAAGTCGAACCTGAAAAAGTAATCACGACGGTATTCACACTAAAAATTAGTGCTTAATACGGTGTTACTAAACGGTTGTGTAAAAGTGATCCTACATAAAAGTCAACTTTTCGTTTCCATCCACGAACTACTCGAAAATATAACCAGTGAACTCAGTTTTTGTCCAAAATTGCGTCGAGTCGAGATAAGCGATTGTCACTGTTCACTGCTAACCGGGGGATATTTATAATTAACAACATGGAGCAGATGATGCAAAGCATGGTGGAAGCACTTAACAACATAGCCGCTGTTCAAAAGCAACAACAGGACTTCCAGCAACAACTTAATCAGAGGAGACCAGAACCCACAGAGAAAACTATTTCTTACATAAAGGAGTTTTCCGGCGAGAAAGACGAGCTGACCCAATTCCTTACTTGTGTGGATACCCATCTAACAGCCGTTCCTGATATACCGAAAGGCGGAAGTGTTTAGGGCGATATACAACATCAAGATCGTGGGGACAGCGCAAAGAGTATTTTGTATATGATGCTGATAACATCGTGGGAAGACACCAAGGGTCATCTAATACAGCATTTTCGCCCCATCGTGGATTTCAACGGCATATTACTTAAAATTGGTAACCTGAAGGTAAATAGTATCTTAGAACTATGTAATACGAGGGGCGTTCAATATATTCTCGGTATCGATATGAAAGAAAATGCGAATTCAATTTAAATTGTTTTTATTTTTCAATATAATCTCCCCTAACATCAATGCATTTGTTACATCTTGAGATAAGCTTTTTTAAACCCTCAAAAAAATAAATTTCCTCTTTCTCTGCAAAATACCCATTTATTGCCGACTTGAGTTCTTCATCATCCGAAAATCTTTTTCCACGAAGACATTTTGTCAAATCCGGAAACAGCAAATAATCACTAGGGGCAAGGTCTGGACTATAGGGTGGGTGTTGGATTTCTTCGAAACCACAATCTCGCGCAGCAGCCTTGGAAACTCGCGCCGTGTGAACAGGAGCGTTGTCATGAAGAAGCAACACACCCGCTGCGAGTTTACCCCGTCTTTTCTTTTTAATTTCCTCCCGCAAATTATGCAAAGTGGAAGCGTAGGATGTGGCGTCGATGGTTTCACCTTTTTTTTTGTACTCAATGAGCAAGATTCCCTTTGAGTCCCAAAAAACTGTGGCCATGAGCTTCCCGGCAGACGGAGTGACTTTGAACTTCTTCGGGGAGTCTGTTCCTTTTTTATGCCACTGCATGGACTCTTGTTTGCTTTCAGGGTCATAGTGGTGGACCCATGTTTCGTCCCCAGTAACAATTCGATCCATAACACCGTCCGCGTTCTCACTACACATTTTTTTTTTTTTTTTTTTTATAATTTACGCGCGCCTAAGGGGTTGATACCCTTTTACTGTTGCCAGGGCGCGGGCGGAAAGATAGAAGGAGGAGAAAGGAAAATTGTTTTTGTAGTGGTGTGAAACTCAGGTGTGTTTGGTTTCTATGTTTGCTCTCCAGGGGTGGGAGACCGAATAGGACGGAGAGTTTTTTCTTCACTCAGAGTGGATTCGAGATATAATTCCCAGTATTTTTTTCATTGCTTGAAACTTTATAACAGCCAAATCTACGTGTCAGTGTTATGCCTTCACACGCAGAATTTTTTTGTCTGAGTTCCAATTATATACAATGAAAAATTGATTTTGCCATGGGCAGGATTCGAACCTGGACCCTCCGAGTGAGAAGCGTTTGCTACTACCACTACACCACGGCCACCCCCAAAGCTCTCCAAAAGCTCTCTACAGCATGCGATTCTCACTTTTTTCTGAGGCGCTGTGAGCATTCGTGGCACCCACCTTGCACTGACCTTTGAAAGGTTAAGATGGTCATGAAGAATGGTGTGAATGGTACCAATTGAAAGCTTGGTGATCTCTGCCATCATTTTCACCTTTATTCGGGCATCCTCAAGAACAAGTTTTTCGACTTCTTTGATGCTTTCTCCCGTACAAGCAGTAGCCGGGGCGCCGGAGCGGGGTTCGTCTTCAATGCTCTCTCTGCCTCTCTTGAACTCACTTGACCACTTTTGCACAGTTGATAATGAAGGTGCGGAACCCTGGTAAACAGCCAGCATCTCTTTATGAATAGTTTTTTGACTTTTTCCTTGCTTAGTGAGAAATTTAATTACAGCGCGATGCTCAATTTTCACCATCATCGTCTCAGTTGCCATTATGATTCTGTTTAACTAGAGATAAAACGCAAATTAATAATCACATTTATATGAAATTTTACATGAATGCACTAAAATAATAGTATTACTTGACAAATAAGTCAATTTATATATACAGCCACAGATTCACCCGATACCGAGAATATGTTGAACGCCCCTCGTATATTCAGAAGACTACGAGAAAATAGACTGTTATGAATTAAATTACCAACACAAGCAGGAATTAGACACTTCACATCTGAGTATTGAAACAGTATGAGAGTTTAATCTATAAAGAAGTCGATAACCTTACAAATACGGATTCAATCATGCATGAGATCAGAACGACCACTGATCAACAAATTAATGCAAGGCTTTATAGACTGCCTCCGAAACATGAAGAAGAAGTTCGGAGACAGGTTACAGAAATGGAGAAGCAGGACATTGTTAGGAAGTCGAATAGTAGATATTCTTCCCCAATAGTAATTGTTGCAAAAAAGTTAAGTAAAACAGGAGAAAAAAAATTCAGACTTTATGTAGACTACAGAAGATTGATCGACGACAAGTACCCTCTACCTAATATCGACAGTATATTAGATAAGCTAGGGAGAGCCCAGTATTTCAGTACTTTGGATTTAGCCAAAGGATACTATCAGATCAAGATGCATCCAAAGGATATTCATAAAACTGCATTTGTAATTCCAAACGGTTTATATGAATTTACACGGATGCCTTTTGGCCTCAAGAACGCTCCAGCGAGATTCCAGAGGCTGATGAACAAAATACTAAGGGAATATATAAACAAGATCTGTGTCGTTTATCTCGAAGATATTCTAATATTTTCCACAAGTTTCGAAGAATATCTCCAAGCCATTACTAAGGTGAAGGTGCAGTTTGATAAATGTTCTTTCCTTCAAAAGGACACGGAATTTTTAGGCCATATATTAACAGAAGAAGGAATGAAACCGAATCCAGAAAAGGTCAAATGTATAGCAAATTACAAATTGCCATTGTCGGAAAAAGGGCTTGGAGTCACTGGCTTTTATCGAAAATTTGTAAAAAATTGTTCGAAAATAGCGTATCCAATGAAAAAAGGTGCAAAGATAAAAATTAGTGATCCCGAATACATCCAGACCTTTGAAACGTTAAAACAAAACATCATCAACTACCCCATACTCAGGTTTCCAAATTTCGGAAAACCATTTACGTTGTTCACAGATGCCTCGAACTTTGCAAGTGCTGTGATTACCCAAGAGGGTCAGACAATTTGCTATGCACCTAGGTCGTTAAATGATCATGAAAAGAACTACTCGCCTACCGATAAGGAATTCTTAGCTATTGTTTGGTCTGTAACATATTTTAGGCCATATTTATGGGGAAATAAATTTAAAATCGTTACTGACCATCAACCCATAAAGTATTTGAACAAAAAATACAACGGAAAAGAGTTCTCCGCTAGAAATCAGCGGTGGCTTCTTAAGTTGTCTGAGTTCAATTACGATATCGAATATCTCAGGGGAAAGGAAAATAAAGTAGCGGATTTTTTAACCTTCATCGGTACCTTATGTAAATTTTACACACTTTTGAAATTCAAATTGATATTTTTCAATACCATTTGATTTAATTGGACAATAACTTCGGCTCAAGGTAAAAATGATATAAGAAATTTATGTTTTTAGTAAAAATTTTTTGAACAGATGTCGCTAAAAGGCTGTACAAATAATTTCCTTAATTGGTACCTTTGTGTAAAATTTACACAACAGTACTTGTGTGAATCTTTTTTGTTAGATCGTTATTTTTTTATTGCTGTTTTTTATAATTGTCGTTGGCCGTCCTTATTGTTAATTGATGGGATGTCTAGAGTTTTCAACTCTAAGTACATTTGGAAATTCGCGGTAAGTAAAAAGTATCGGTACAAGTCATAAAACCTAATAAAAGGGATATGTATAATAAAACGAACGCTAAAACGAGGAAATTCCTGATTGAATTATAAAAACCCTTTTTTTGCGAAAAAAAAACAGGAAGCAGGGGTAATTAGCCTTCCATTGACGTCCCATTACAAGTCTTTGAAATAAAGAGAATATAAATTGCTTTTGAAATAAAGAAGAGTTATTTTAGAAAAAAACGTGGAGTGATTCAAATCGAAAGTCAGATTATTTATAATAAAGTTTTAGTACAAATTCAAAAAATATTGAAAAAAATGGAATTTTCTTATTTTGATCAGTACGGAATTGATAGTGAGCCATATGCATCAGATGATGACAATGACTATATTTCAAGTGAGAGTGAAGCTAACAGTGAAGATAGTTATGAAAGTGATAGTTCCGATATTGAGTATATCGAACCTGAGATTAGAGAAGCCGCGGTTGAAGAGCCAAATATATTGCTACTTTCTAAAGATAAACGCATCCAGTATTCTAAGTATGCAATGCCGCTTTCTCGTTCAAATATATCTTCCAGCATATCATTTTCTAGCAGACAAGGTAGGGCTTGTTTTTGGTTAACGACTTTGAAATTTTTTGCAATTGATATCTCTTTGTTTACTAGGACCTACTGTTTTTGCTGCTACTCAATGTACGGATGTTCTAACTTCATTCTTGCTCTTCATTCAACCATTCGAGGAGACTGTTCTTCAAATGATGAATTTATATGGCGTTCGTCAATATAAGTTAAACTAGAAAGCTATTGATCAACATGAGATGCATGCTTTCTATGGTCTTCTTATTTTGGCGGGAGTCTACCGATCAAAGGGAGAGTGTATCACAGAGCTATGGGATGATAAGCATGGCAGAACGATTTTTTGGACAAGTTGGTTGGGACATATCGATGCAAGAGAAAGGTCAATAGATGGCTTGTTGCTCTTTTTTGCAAGCTTGTAACGCGTTAATTATATACTTGAAATTAAATCCAGAGTGGGAAATTGCTAAAAAAAAACATTAGAAGAAGATTGTTTTTGATTGAACTTGGCCAACAGCTGTGTTTTCCACATATAAAACCACGAATAGCAAACGCTGTCATTAACAGAGCTGTTAGCTGTCGTTAACAGAGTCCGAAATCCAGATATGACATCAACATCAAGCTCGGACCAGATTGAACAAGCGCAAAGAGCAACAGATCCACCGCTTATTGGATTACTACCACTAAGTCATCAAACTGTAACCAAAAAAAGGGCTCGATGTCATATGTGCCCATCCCTAAAAAATTCTAACAATCATGCCACACGATGTGATAAATGTGTTAAATATGTATGTCCAAAGCACTATTTTAAAGTTTGTGAAAAATGTGCTCTTTGATTCACCTTCTTCAAACATATCTAACATTTTAATGTAAATATTTTTTTTTGTAGTATTTTAGTTTGAATTTGCATTTTATAATAAGCCAATAAACAAAATAATGTTGAAATAAACAAAAAGTACTCCTGTTTGGTTTTTATGCATAAAAAAAAAATATTCAAGGAGTGTGTAAATTTTACACACAAGGAACTCATACGTTGCTCTAAATGAGGTACCGATGAGGGTTAAGCCGTATGAAAGATGTCGACCAAATAGATGAGGCAACCGAATCGAACCAGGCAACAGTTCATTCTTCCTCTGAACAACAAGTAGATAATTTTCCTATAAAGGAAGATATTATTAATAAATGCAAAACCCAATTAATTCTAACAAATTCTGTTTCGGCACAGGAGGAAGTAATTCATGGTAGAAAAATTATTCAATTAGATATGGCTAAAAATAACTCATATTGGGAAGACCTTTTCAAGAGAGTGTTACAAAAGGTATTTATACCGAACTGCCGTACACCGAGTACAATAAAGTTCAACAATGTCTGATAAGTCTTTTTGGAGGAAATAAAAATATCTCGTTAAGAGCTCAAGAAATCAGAACTGAGTCAGAAATTTGCAAGCAGATTTCATTTTATCACTTTATCATGTAAAGGAAAGTAATCACTCAGGGATTTCGGAAACTTATCACACACTTAAAAACAGATTGTATTACCCAGGACTTATGAGAGAAATTTCGAAAGTTATTGGAAACTGCCAAACATGTCAGGAAGACAAGTACGATCGAAAACCTCTCAAACCAAAATTTAAAAGATCAGAAACTCCTTCTAAAGCCAATGAAATTCTGCATATGGACATTTATCATTTCAATAAGCTTTTCTTCATTACTTTCATTGATAAGCTAACAAAGCAGGCATATGCATACAGTTTGAACAGTAAAAATTGGCTTAGTAAAGTAGAAGCAATTGAGGACTATTTAACAAAGTTCGATAAACCTAGAAAAATTATTTGCGATAATGAATTCAAATCTGAAAATATTAAAGAATTGTTCAAGGAAAATGACATCGAAGTTCATTTTACCATACCGAATTCTCACACTGGAAACTCTCATATTGAACGCTTCCATTCCACTTTACTAGAAATTCTATTAACAATTAAAGACCAAGAACTTACAACTGTCCGGAAAGTGAATAAAGCCGTTTTAGTTTACAATAACCGCCACCATTCTATGAGGGCGGGTCAATAAGTACGTGACTTTTTGAATTTCTGACCTCTTTACTGAAACAGCAACACTGCTCCTGTCAACAGGCATCTGTCAGTTGACTCCTGTCAAAATTTAAACTTGCTGCGTCAGTTAGTTTGTGTTTGACAGCTATTTTTATCAGACTACTCACTAATTTCTTGCGAAAAAAAACCAAAAAACCAAGACAATGCAACAGTGCACACATGTGCAGTTGCCATGGGAAAAATCCATGAATTGGGCTATGAATTGCTCCCTCATCCACCCTATTCTCCAGATTTGGCTCCGAGTGACTACTTCTTGTTCCCAAACCTGAAGAAATGGCTTGGTGGAAAAAGATTTGACTCCAATGATGAAGTCATCTCGCAAACAAAGGCCTATTTTGAGGACCTCGACAAATCATTTTTTTTGGAAGGGATAAAAAAATTGGAGAAGCGTTGGACAAAGTGTATAGAGCTCAAGGGAGACTACGTTGAAAAATAAAATTATTTTTTTATCAAAAAATCTGTGTTTTATTCCAAAAGTCACGGACTTATTGACCCGCCCTCGTACAATTGGAATGAGTCCGAATCAAGCTAGGAACCTAGACCCGGAAGTATTAGTTACTAAAATTTCAAAACAGAAATATAAAATTTTAAATAAGAGGAATGTAACTAGGGAAGATTATGAAGAAAATAGGCATGAAGGTTTTATTAGAAATTACAAACATTTAAGGCACAAGAATGAACCTTATTATAGAAAAAATTAATTAGTAAATGTTCATCCCACCACAGTTAAAAGACCAAATAAATTTACAGGTATAGAATTGGCTTGTGATACTACTAACTACTCATCCCTCCTAATAACACCGATCCAGAGTGAGCAAGGTTATGCTACCCTATACCGAGGATCTGTCGAATTAATAAACAATTCTCAAAACACTATACATACGAGTATAATAGATACTTTGGAAATTGTAGCTGTAGTAGAGTCTGCTAAAATGAATCTTACTTAATTTAATGAAGAATCGTCCGTTGCTTAGGGAAATTTTAAATATTAAGGCAAAAGTCAAGGCGTTAACACTCCCAATTCGGAAAAAAAGAAGTCTTATGAATTTCATTGGAACTGGTTAGAAACGGCTATTCGGAACAATGGATGACCAAGATAGGATAGATATTGCTGAACATCTTAAAATAGTCGTAACGAATGACAATGCTGCTATAGAAAATTTGAACAAACAAATAGGTATAAATCAAAAATTCACGGATAATATAAATAACATCAAGACAATGGTATTAGAAGATAGGCAACATATAAGGGATGCTTATAAAGTCGTCATAGATAGTCAAAGAAATATTACATTGAAGTTACTACAAACGGACCAGCTTTGGAAGTTAAAGATTCTCAAAGAAAAAATTAATAATATTTTAGACAAAGTAGCATCTGCCAAACAGGGATTATTACACCCAAGTATTTTAACAAACGAACTATTAGACATTGTAGAATTAGACTACTTTAAGCTAAAGCATTCCACAATTGGAGCTACTCGATTAAACAATACGAAACTTGTCTTAGCAATTAAGTTACGAGTACCTAAAGATTATTGTATATTCAGACAACATTAAAGATGATAATTCCTATTCCTAATAAAAATTTTAAGGAAATTGACATTAAGCCAATAAATTATGTTGAAATAAATGGCAACAGATACACTCCGCTTCAACTGAATAGGTACAACATTTTTCAAGGGTATGGGATTCATTATTTCCAAATATTGTAAGTGAATTGTTAATTTTTTGCCGCTAACTGTTTGTCTATGATGTTGCGAAAAGAAGTGAGAAAGAATAATTAAAAAAGCACCGTTATTTTTTCTCTGGCTCTCTTCCAAAGCATTCCATATGAAAAAATGCATATTTTTTTTTGCGTCAACTGAACATGGTACATGGTTATTATCTTCATTGGTTTTGTGTGTACTGCGAAGATTGATACGTTTAAGCAATTGATAAAAGTGTTTTAGTAATTTTAATCGATAAAATAAAAGTTTGGAGGAACATGGGCAGAGCAAAATCACTTAACAATGTTGAAAAGGCTAAAATCGACTTACTTAAGGAGCAAAGTTTAACCGGACGTGCTATTGCTATAAAAATTAGACGAATCTTTAATGTGATCTATTCGTACCTGAGAAACAAAGAGTCGTATGGAAAAAACATGAAGGGGGGTATTAAAACGGCAACAACAGCAGGTAATAGAAGAGCAATATTACGCTCTGCTTCCAATTCCTGCGACTCAGCTGCGAAAATTAAGCAAAAAACTGATGTTACTGCTAGTGTTTCCACAGTTAGAAGAGTAATTAACAGTGCCAAACACCTAAAACGGCTGAAACTTCAAAAAAAAACCACCACTAAACCATCAGCGGAAGTGTATGCGGTTGGACTTTTCGAGGTACCATATGACTTGGAAAGAACAATGGCGTTACGTGATTTTCTCAGATGAAAAGAAGTTAAATTTTGATGGACCTGATGGATTTAACTATTATTTTCATGACATAAGAAAAGACGAACGTTTTTTAGCCCGGCATCATGGTCGAGAAGGCGGTGTTATGGTATGGGGAGCAGTTAGCTCTATGGAACTGTTGAGCTTGAGTTTCAAACAGCAAAAATGACTGCAATATCGTACAAGGGAATACTGGAAAGAAATTTCCCCAAATTTTGCGATATTTTTGGACGCATAAATTGGACTTTCCAGCAGGACAACGCACCCATTCATACGGCGCGGTTAGTAAAAAATTGGGTAAGAGAGCAAAATGTGGAATTGCTTCATTGGAACTCACCGG
The DNA here is from genome assembly GCA_949129095.1 of Volucella bombylans. NCBI lineage: Eukaryota > Metazoa > Arthropoda > Insecta > Diptera > Syrphidae > Volucella > Volucella bombylans. The sequence goes on from OX422142.1 coordinate 171,240,321, forward strand.
ACCTGAACCTTATGGAAAGCGCATGGGGATGGTTAGCCCGGAAAGTGTACGAGTCTGGCCATCAATTTGATAACAGAGAATCGCTTATTGCAGCCATCAAATTAGCCTGGAGAGAGATTTCGCTGAATTACTTAAAGGCTCTTTACGATTCCATGCCGGACCGAATTTGTGAAGTAATTATGAATAAGGGAGGTAGTACCCACTACTAGAATTAACTATAAAATGTTTTGTTTAAGAAAAACTTGTTTTCTTTTATTCCATTAACAGCTTTTTGTAATTTCATTATTTGTACCTATTCAGTTGACGCAAAAAAAATATGCATTTTTCCTTATGGAATGCTTTGGAAGAGAGCCAGAGAAAAAATAACGGTGCTTTTTTAATTATTCTTTCTCACTGCTTTTCGCAACATCATAGACAAACAGTTAGCAGCAAGAAATTAACAATTCACTTACAATATTTGGAAATAATGAATCCCATACCCTTAAAAAATGTTGTACCTATTCAGTTGAAGCGGAGTATATGACTATAATTGCTTCGCAACGAATAACAAAAGTGTCAATTACATTCCGGTGTCAATGGTGCTGTCTGAAGGCCATCGGAAACGGAATGCGTTGACCATACCTATGTTTATGATATGACATGAAGTAATATGTTCAAATAAAGAAAAGAGTCAGTCTTAATCGAGACGACAACAAAAGCAGTGTAGTTTTCATTTTCCATTCGTTAATAAATGTAATTCGCATCGTGAGTTGCGCCATCTTGTTGAAACCAAATCTCTGTCACGTCAATGCCATTCAACTGAGGAACGAAGAGTCAGAAATCATGTTTCTATAGCGCCTCCATTGGAGGTAGCATTTTTGCTGGCATCGTCCTTAAAGAAATATGGTGAGTTTTAATGGTTGTAAGAGCGTCTCGACAAAGGCTTCTGGATTTTCTCCACTCAAAATTCGGCAAGTTTGCTTGTTTACATATCCATTTAACCAAAAATGGCCCTCATCGGAGAACAATATTTTGCGTTAAAAATGAGGATCAAGCTGAATCATGTTTTCGGCCCATTCACCGAACCTATGACGCGGATAATGGACACGCTATCTCACTTCTTGCACAAGCTGGATCTTATAAGCTTTTAAGCCAAGATCTTCCCGTGAAATCTTCCACAAAGTGGATGGGCAAAGCTTCAAATGCTATGCACGATGGCGAATCGACTCATTCGGATTTTCCTCAACACTGTGCGCTCCACAACGACTATAATTTCTTCTGTTCGCACTGTTTGTCGTCTTTGGGGATACGTATTATCCACTAGAGTGTACGTGGTGCGAAAAAGATTCATCGTATTCCGAATAGCTTGCTCAGATGGACGGTTATGTCGATTATTATTTTGTTCGAAAATATTAAGGAATCTTGATGATAAAAAATGTTTAGCTGGCTTATTTGTTGATATAACCAAATCCTTTAATATGATTAATCACTCTTTATTGCTTGGAAAAATTTAAAGAGCTGGACTTCGTGGCTTTATTTCAGAATGATTTGAAGCTGACCTGAAAGATAGAGCTTAATCGAAAATATGCTAACGGTACACTAGGCTGTGGCAATCAAACTGACTTCTCCTTTTTTGACGCCTTCAGAGCGGAGCAGCACACTTGCTGTCCTTTCTCTTTTCAATGTGTCCATGAGACAACCGTAGGTGAGGCTATTCTCTCTGTAAAGTCTAACGCTGCAGCTTTGGATAATATCCACCCGAAATTCGTAAAAATTCTATTGTTTGTTTTTATTTTTATAAAAAGGAAACACATTTTTTTAAATACAATCATATCCCCGAAGGATGGAAGCAAGCTTGCAAAATAATTTCGATTACAGGCCAATTGCTATCCTTCTTTTCATCAGCAAAGTGTTTGAGAAAATTGTTAGCCAACAAGTGAAGGTCTTCCTCGCAGAAAATAATTTAACAACGAAGCACTAATCTGGTCTTAGATCTAAACACAACTGCACCATGGCGTTGTTGTAAATTATTGATGATATACGCTCTACCATCGATGAAGATGACGTTACTTCTGGTTTTTGTTTTGACTTCTCAAAAGCATTTGATTCAGTAAACCATGACATCGTCTTGTATAATTTAAAAAATCAATTTGCTTTTGTGGCATCATATCTTAACAATCGGGACCAAGCAGTTTATTACGGTGAATAAGAATAATATACTGCGATTATCATATTTATGCTCATGATGTTCAATTATATAAAAAAGTATCCAAGCCTTTCGTGTCCTCCAGTGTAACAGAATTTAACACAGACCTTCACTCTATACTCGTATTTGTTTGGTCAGAAACAAATTGCTTAAGCTTTAATTCACCTAAAACCAAAACGCTGTTGATATGTAATAACAATTTAGAAATTTTAAATTTGCAGCTTCATGTTAATCATAATTCCTAACTAAAACTAAAATTCTAGGAATCCATTTTAACCAACATCTTAACTGGATCAATCACATAAACTACATTGTCTCTAAGATTCTTAGGGGACTAAGCCCAACAAAACAGTACTATTCCAGCAAAGTAAAGATAAAACTAATCAAAGCTTTCGTTCTGCCCATTATACTGTACGGATGTGAATGAAGCCTTTGGAAGCTTAGATTCTTCGTCCTCACGAAAATTTGATCCAAGACGGTATGACCATATATCAGTTTTCACCAACCAAATTGCTGGCTGTTCATTGCATGTACTCTTGAAATATAGAACTGTTTTCCAAAAAAAAACCATAAAAATAATACCATCCAGGCATAAATTCCTAATACAGGATGCAGTTCTCCTATGGAAGAATCTTCCCACTAATATCAAAAGGATGAGCAAATTGCAATAAATCCCATAAAGTGAAAATTGATGGTGCGCCGCAAGGTTTCGTACTCGGATCAATACTCTTTCTGATATACATCAACTCTTTGTTCAGTTTGAACTTTAAAGGTGCAGTGCGTTTGCGTTTGCGGATGATGTGGGATTCGCTTATGGCTCAGAAAGTGCTTTGAATCTTATGTCAGATATCAATTGAGATCTTAATTTATTAAGAACATAATTCGGTTATAAGGACCAAAACAATAAAAATGTTTTTCCATTTGTCAGCATTCACGCATCTGAATATATGATATTGTATTTAGCTCAAGTGCGAGAATCTGAGAATCAATTTTCGTAGTACTCTTAGAAACATCTACCACCTTAGTAAGCTTTATTTCTTAGATATTTTAGTTAAGATCTATTATGGAATTTTTCATTCAGGACAACGATATGGTATTGCCTGTTGGGGAGGAACTAATTTCGCAAAATTCAGCCTCTTTTGATCATTCGAAAGCACGTCTTAAAACGAATATTACGGATACCTAGCTTACAGCCAAACTTCCCCCTATTCCAAAAACTAAAACTTCTTCTAGTCCGTCACTTGTTTTGTTATAAGGAGGTGCTAACAAATATTGTCACAAGATCAGGAAATCGTAATTTCAGGCTTGTCGATCGCTATACAGGGTGACCAGATAAGAACGATAGGAACAAAAATTTAAGTAAAACAACAATGGTGACAGATATAAAATTGATTCTGGCTTTATTTTTAATAGCACATCATTCAAATGGTGTCCTCACCTTCGCTGGCAGTGCTTCAGCGGTCGATCTAATTCTTGATGACTCGGTCCAATATGTGCGGCATTATTCTGGCAATAGCGTGTCGAATGTTGGCCTCGAGCTCGTCCACAGTGGTTGGCTTGTTAGGGTAGATTAAGGACTTGAAGTAGCCCCAGAGTAAATAATCGAGTAGTGTCAATTTGCATGATCGTGGCGGCCAATTGATGAACGCTCGCCGTAAGATGAACCAGTGGCCAAATTTCACCCTCACAACTTCGAGCGCCATATCGCTTGCATGGCACATAGCGCTGTCTTGTTGGAACCACAGCTCGGATATCTGAGGTATACCCGTGACCATTGACGGTAACTGTGTATCCTTCCTCATTTCGAAAGAAATAAGGTTCTCTGATGCCGCCATGCCAAAACACAAACCAAACAATCAATCTTTGTGGATGCATTGATGCTTTGCCGAACACTTGTGGATTGTGTTTGCTCTAATAACGGCAATTTTGTTTGTTGACATAGCCACTGAGAGCGACGGCCTCGTCTGAGAAAATGTTTTTTGGTCATAATCCGGGCCTGCGGCCAACATTTCCAGCGCCCAATTATCGAACTCACAGCGTTGTCTATAGTCGTCAGGCTTCAATTCTTCAATCTTATACGGATGTAGGCTCAAATCCAGCCGCAAATAAAACGGGTTGATTCTCTGCTGATGCCCAATTCAACTGATCGTTTTAACAGACTAGATAGATATTTTTTTTCCTGTCGGAACAGGGCACTCAGACAAAGGACTAGTACATTGTACTCTTTATAAGTTCCTTTTAATGACATTTTTTAGTCTTGCGAAGAAAGATGAGTAAGCGCTTCAGTGATAAGGACCACGTCAGCGCCGAGTACCTACAGCATCGCAAGATGTTGTGTCCCTTATACCCAGAACACAGCAGAAAGGCCGCTGACTTCCTAGAGACGTCGGGAAACATTCGTTTGGTCTGCTTGTACCCCGGAGAGCTAAGGCATCTCCAGTTGTGATCATATGAGACCATATGAGACCCAACGTCGGTTCGGGTCCTGAAAAACGCTCATCTGAACCTTGCCTGGCAAGTTCATCGGCGATTTCATTTCCCGCAATCCCATTGTGACCTGGGACCCAGACAAGGGTCACTGAATTTAGCCTTCCGACTGCGTTTCTTGCATTTTTGAACTAGCTTGGAAGTCGTAAAAGGTTAAGCAAGGCTCAAAGCGCAGCTTGGCTATCGCTACAGATGCAAATGCCTCGCTCCCTCCACTGGTTCTCCGAAATATAGCTCGCCGCCATCAGGATTGCGTAAATCTCCGCTTGGAAGACAGATTCGGGCTTTCTTAACGTAAAGTGAAATCCGAAGACCCGATTGCATTCCTATCCTGGCTCAGATTCTGGTCGAAACCAGTCCCGGGCACAGGGAAAGTCGATTCCGTACTTTTTCCGCAACAGTAGTTCTGCTGTCATTGCAACAGCCGACCAAGGTCATCAAAGCTCCAGTATGTGTGTATGTTTTGTACCAAAGACCACTTTCTTTTAAACGGAAGATGGCTTTGAGAGTGCAGCCCATGATATGAATATCAAGGGGAGAGAGATTCATCAATGCGTCTAAAGCGGAGCCATGAGTGCTGAGTAAAACCCCCATGCATCCGAGGCAAACCGTTCCTGGAATCTGGTAAAAGCAGCAATCACATATTTTCGAGAGAGTTTATATCACCAGACAAACGACTCATAGGATGGATAGATATACGAGTACTTAAACTAGTCTTGTCTTTGTTAGGAACAGCTCTGTGAATCTTATTGTCATTGTCTTATAGAAAGTACGTACAGTTCAACAAAATTACACAAATGTATTTTCACCCTGTCCCACTTAGCATAACCTAAGGATATTGTCAATGGTGGTGACAAGCATCTATTGTATGATAGTTTCTGTTTAGTACGAGTATAATCCGAAAGAGAGTGATTTTTTCCAGTTGCTGATTCCCTTATTAAATCAAATTGTCAGTCATGTTTATACTTTGCACCTCTGATAAGTCCTCTCAGACCAAGCGCGGAGAGGATAGTAGTCTGTCGGTAAGCTGAGGCAGGCGGCCTGTCGCTTGGGTTTTTATCATCATTCGAGGTCTGAAATTTATGTCTCGAGTAGATGTAACTCGAAATAGATATTTACTCGTAGATGTATGCTCGGTCACCCTTATTGTCAGATGGGTAGTCCCAGAATGTCCGCAACAAAACATCTTTACTATGCTCCTTAAATTAGTGACTGTTCAATGCTTGCCAAAGAACACATCTTTACAACTTTCTATGCATCCGATAACGTGTTAACATAAACAGTTACATATACCATATTTTTCCCCTGAGTAAAACGAGGCAAAAACATTAACAACAATGACAACGATTTCACATGGTGCCGCTAAGTGCCCCATAAGCACTGTGTCTCTTACCAAATCTGGTGAAATCATTTATACTGCGTAAAATTCCAGATACAAAAAAAAAATCCCACAATGGGGCGCGCGTAAACCTGTAAACAATTGCACTTGAGCGTGAAAGCGACAACGCCATAGGTGCCGGTGCCGCTGCCTCAGCCTCTGCCTCTGCCACTGCCGCCCCATAAATGCGAATCAAAACAAATGAATCATCTGGTGAATCGGTAAATCGGTGAATCCAAGTGCGTCCAAACAAGATTTCAGATTTTCCAGATTCCTCATGAGTGCGTCACTGCAGTGTACATCCCGTAAACGATGCCCAGGGGAGAGCAGCAGGAGCAGCAGGAGCATTGGTTCAGGTTACAGTATAATGAAGGGAGCTACTGCGAAATATTTTCAAACAAATAACATATAACCGCAAAACGGCGGGGACCACCTGCTGTGCGCATCCTGTCTGTCTGTCAGAGCAGCAAAAAGTGATCACGAAAATAATAATAAAGGGCAACTTACTCGTACACAATGTTAAGCCGCGTGCACCGTGTTGCATGTAATTTTCAGCCATTGTTGGTGGTGTTGCTGTTGTTGTATTTGTTGTTGCCGTAGTCATCGTTAGGCATCAACATCATGGGCATGAGCGCACTTATGTAATTTAGGATGTGTGGACACACACACCGGGACCCGTCCTATAGTGCAAGCAAGCACCAGTGATAATGCCTGTGCCAGTTGTTTTGGGCGTTGTGCATTCTGCGTTCACCAACAGGTGAGACTACTTTCAAAGGACTCAACACAAACATACACACACACATATGTATATATACAGGGTGTTCCGGATAATGTGACGAATGAGAGATTCAAGGGTAGGCATGGGTAGTTTTAAGCAGTCTTACGCTCCCTGTTTTGACTCCTATTGTCAAATAGGTATTGTTGAACTCGCAATTATGAGTGCTTTAATGACCGCAAAGTAAATGTTGCCCTAAAATGAATATATCAACTGAAGACCAAAAGTTTTTCTTTCTTTTTTTAAACTTTAAATTTTGACTTCGTCACCTTTTTTTCCGATAAATATTTTATTAACCCGATTTGTTGCAACTTTTAAACGCGTACCTAGTATTTACAGACATTTCATCTCAAGTAAGTAGTTTTCAAGATACGATACAATTTGTTCAAACTATAAAACTAAAAAATGAGCCATTCTTTTACAACAGCCCCATTAAATTAACTTCTTAACAGCTGCTTTGCAATTTTTCCCCATGAAATATGCTCATTATTGCACAACGTCAATCTAATAAATTTTTTTTAAATAAGGTTCATTTTATGACCCCTAAAAGAGGGAAAAGAAACCACCTCGGGTAGGTAACGACCATTTTTTCAGGCCAAAAAAAAAATACAGATCCTTTTTCTGAAGAAAAAAAGATTAGACAGATCTCTTATGAAATAATATAAAAATAATGAAAAATTGTTTACATAACCAGTTTGTAGTATTTAACCGAGATATTGAAGTTTAATTCATGATATCCTCGATGATGGACTTTTCAACACAAGAATACGCCGGCATGGTTTATGTATATGGTTTCTACAGCGATAACGACCAACGAGCAAGATTGGAATATCTGCAGCTATACCCTGATAGGACTGCGGCAAATGACACAAGACACTGATTAGAATATTTTCCCGGTCGAAAGAGACAGGAACAACGCGAAAATCGTCGTCGGGAAACTCACATCTCGATTTAGTAGAAGGCGTTCCCAGCTGTGAAGACCTTTTACATTACATCAGAAACCATCCAAACACCAGTCTTAAGCAACTAAGCAGGACTTACATCTGAGCATGCATGCATTTTCATCATATGTACGAGTGTACCAGTACAGGTGCTACAACCTGGGGGCTCAGAGAAGCGTTTGGAAGTCTGTAATTACATTTTGGGAAGACAATTTTTTTGGCCAGATTCTATGGACGGATGAGTCCTAATTTACCAGGGGTGGAATCACCCCAATTTACATACTTAGGCAGAAAGCAACTCCACTATGCGGAATAGAGAGCTTTTCAGTATAAGTTCAATGTCAATGTGTGGGCAGGTAAAGGGTGTTTTTTTTTAGAGGTTTGGTTTTCAAACTGGCAACACTGTTTCTACAGATTGTCAATTTGAAAGTTGAAAGTTGATTTGTGGTTAGTACGCTTTGCCATTTTACGGAGAACAAATTAACACCAGAACAACGCGCGCAAATTGTGCAAACTTATTTTGAAAACCATGGTTCGATTCGCCAAACTTATCGTGCGCTACGTCCATTTTACGGTCGACATAATCGTCCAACTGAGCAAGTTATCCGGAACCCGATGAATCGTTTTCACACCGCGTACACTGTAGTGGATTATACGCATCCCCAAAGACGATAAACAGTGCGAGCAGAAGAAGTTATTGCCGTTATGGAGCGTAGTGTTGAGGAAAATCCGAATGAGTCGATTCACCATCGTGCACAGAAATTGGAGCTAGGCCCATCCACTTTGTGGAAGATTTTACGGGAAGATCTTGGCTTAAAAGCTTATAAGATCCAGCTTGTGCAAGAAGTGAGATAGCGTGTCCATTATCCGCGTCATAGGTTCGGTGAATGGGCCGAAAACATGATTCAGCTTGATCCTCATTTTCAACGCAAAATTTTGTTCTCCGATGAGGCCCATTTTTGGTTAAATGGATATGTAAACAAGCAAATTTGCCGAATTTGGAGTGGAGAAAACCCAGAAGCCTTTGTCGAGACGCTCTTATAACCACTGTTTGGTGTGCTTTATGGGCTGGTGGAATCATCGGTCCATATTTCTTTAAGGACGATGCCGGCCAGAATGTTACCGTCAATGGAGAGATCTATAGAAACATGATTTCTGACTTCTACGTTCCTCAGTTGAATGGCATTGATGGGACACAGCTTTGGTTGCAAAAAGATGGCGCAACATGCCACATGGTGCGTGACACCATCAATTTATTGCGGGAAACATTTGCTGAGCGCATAATTTCGCGTAATGGACCTGGCCTCCAGGATCCTGTGATCTCACGCTTTTGGATTACTTTCTTTGGGGGTATGTGAAGTCACTAACTAGTCTATGCTGAGAAACCAGAGACGTTGGACGATTTGGAAGTCAACATTCGCCATGTTATTGCTGATATACGGCCCCAGTTACTCGATAAAGTTGTCAAAAATTAGACTTCACGATTGCGCTTCATTCGAGCTAGCTTTGGCGCGCATATGACCATATTATATAAAGGTAATATAATAAACATTAACATTAGCTTCAAGTGTTTTATTTCATATTGAATTTCTATACCTCTAAAAAAACACCCTTTATATTGGATAACAAGCTGATTGGACCCTATCGGCTTCCTCCAGGGTTGATTCGAATCTCTACATGTAAGTTTTGCAAAACAAATTACCAGAAATATTAGGTGATACTCATATACCACTGCAACAAAGAATAGAATGGCACCCGCACACTATGGCCATTCAGTTAGAGAGTGGTTAGATCACGAGTATTGCAAATTCGTCACCTCCAAGGTCTCCGGACCTGTCATCAATGTACTTTTATTTATGGGGACAGACGAATGACATTGTTTGCAGAAATACCAACATTAGATGACATGCACCATAGTATTGACGAGGCAGCTGTGAAAGTCGTTAATAAGATATTTTGTCCGAAAATAATGATGACAAACTCAAAATTTTAGATTAAAAAGCAAAAAATCAATAACTTTTCACACATTAATTTTAGTGCAATATTTACTTTGAAACAATTAAAGTGCTCATAACTACGAGTTCAACTATACACCATTTGTTACCGCATTTAAAGGATGTTATTTTCTATCGGAGTCAAAACAGGGCATCGTACGGTTTTGCCTAAAACCTCTGCATCTCGGAGGGGATTCATTTCAGACAACCCAACCATTCGATTGTTCTCTCAAAATATGTCAAGGAATTTCGCCTTAAAGTCTTCGACACATTATCCGGAACACCCTGTGTATGTTGTTGTTATTGTTGACTTCTGGTTTTCATTCTTCAGTTCAGTTTGTCCTTTTTTTTTGTTGTAAGCAAAGGATACAGAGGGTAAATGGAAACCTGGCGATGTTTTGATGCACAAATAGGAATCCCAGAACGAGATACAGATGCACTTTCAGAAGTAAATAATTGTTGTCCCAGTTTAAAGGTACAGTGCAGATGTTTTCGTGCGTTGATTGTTTGTGCTGATGATGAGGGTTCTGCTGGTGCGTGCACCAATGTGAAATGAGCAATATAGGCATTTGAGGAAGAAACGATGACATCTGTTGCATCTTGCTGTTGTTTTGATGGGTATCCAAGCGAAAGGTGCTGATGTAATCAGGAGTTAGAGGAAAATCATTAAGAAAATGGAAATCCATGTTTTTTTTCCACATTTACATTGTATATTGTAGCCAGTGATGCCTACTTCCGCTGCTTTAAAAGCGAAAGATGAACGATTTTCGCATCCTTGACTTTCTGAATTAAGAATACATACTTTGTTTATATTTTAGATCTGCTTGAGTGAATGAAGAGACACGCCTTAAGGCTGCTTTTCTAAGCATTATGTCACCCAAAATCTCCTGTGTTCAGTTTCTGTGAAAGACAGCTGTTTCACTTTTTCGTCACTCTCCCGTTGCATTTGAGAAGATCATAAGTTATTATTTACTTGTTGAAGGAAATTAGAATTTCGTGAAGATAAACACATGAGGATGCTTTAACGATTCTTCAGTGATTACGATTGATCCGATGATAGGAGACAGAATGCCTTAAAACCAAACAGATATTCGTCAAAATTAGTCTACATACAATAAATACTTTACACGGAGTAAAGCGACACAAGTCTACAATAGTTTGGAGATACGGTATTACGTAGCAAAATAACAGGAAAGGTAGAGAAGCGGCTCGAACTCAAAATGAGATATGCAGCATGGCCTTTGCCTAAAATGCGGAATTGAGTACAACAAAATCGTACAGCGTTATTTTAACAGTGCTTTTTAGTATCCCAGTAGGTTTTCGAATTCAGTATCATAAATTTGGAAGCACATTGTGAGAGTCCAAAGCCTGAACATCGTCCGTGTCCGTATTTATATAAAACTATCCGCACAAGGCTTGCTAATTCTTGTGTTGTTACGGATGTCATTCGCAAACAAGTTCGCAAACTTTCCTTCCGGAAGACTATTACTATTGTCAATAATTTTAACTTCCTAAGACGTCACGACTGTCACTTCTTCCCTTGCATAGAACTGTCATGCGGTGGTCCTAAAATTAAGCATGGCCTTCCAAAATTAAAAAGGTGCTAAAGATATATCCTAGTCTCATTTATTTAGGCTTTATAAGTTCTACCACAATGTTGGGGAAAGGTTGATTGTCATAATACTGTCCGTTTAATTGCCTTATACCAGCCAACACTCTGAACTATATTCTAAGAACCTTAGCCAGAAAGCCAAGGCAATCGAATCAGACCTAAATGCACGTCAACTACGACGTGAGAAGAATAGAGCAGTCAGAAACCGAATAAAGTTCATTGTGTGCTCGTTTTAATGAGATTTCCTAACTGTCGAAGAAAAATAAGTACATAATCGCTCCAATGATAAAGTGCTTACAGGTAGCAGTACCCATCATATCAGCGTCTTTCTACCAATCAGCAGCCGAAATCTGAGCATAAGTCGGATATTTACAGAGGCAGCGACCCCACTAATTAAGATAATTAGCAAATGCGTAGTGCTCCAGGAATCATGGCGACTACGATTGTGCTCAAATGATACCCAACGACGGTAAAGCCCTAACCAACGATGTTTCAGTGTACCTCTTCCCTGCAAGTTCTCTATTTCCCAGCCGTTCTAATTTGCGCACATTCAAGACAAACGTGTATCGGTATCTCTCCTTTTTCGCTCCCTGAATTTCCTTCGCCCGCACTGTGTGCAAACATTTTCAGGGTATAATACCCCTTGAGAGTGTGCTAATTATAAAAAAAGAAATACATCCGCTTGAAAGGCGGGAGCAAGTTATCGTTAAGAGCAGTGATATGAAGTGTTGTCGTCTTTCATAAAAACCAGCACCACATGAAAAATCAGTTCTGAAGCCATCGGTGAAGATACGACTGCATTGTTTTCCTGTCTCAAATTTTGGAGATTTGTTTAGTCCAAAGAAGTTTGCTAGCCAGAGTGACACTCAGAAAGTTTTCTACGCAGACACTGATGTTGAAGACTTTTAACACTAGATGAGTCAAGCCAGACAGTTTCCTTCATTTTGTAAAGAGAACAGCTTCAGTTCACATTGACTGATATCCCATTTGGAAGACCAATCAACGATTTCGTCTAGAGTTACCTGCGCCTTATGTTAGGTATTCGCTATGCATGATCCAACAGAAATGCTACAGCTGCATTTTCTGGATATACTCGTACCTATATCTGTTGAGAGCATTAAGCAGAGAAACCACTAACATGCACTTTAGCTGTGGAGACTATCACATTTAAATATTTGCTGCAAACACAACTTGTAGCAGCCTTATAAGAACATCCAAGAAGCAGGCCTGGATGAACTATTAACACTCAATAGAAACCCTCAACGACCCCGCCAGCCTTAGCAAAATGTTCAGGGAACATTCCAACCCTTCCTTTCTAAGAAGCTAAGATGGAGGGTGGACAAAATCCTCTGCGGAGACCTTGGAACTCCTTATGAAAACACACTTTCCCGGATGCAGTACGAAACGCCGGAGGTCTCGGCAAGTACAACATGCATCTAACAGCAATATCAATTCAATCATTTACGAGAAAAATATTTCATGGGCTATTAACAGATTCTTCCCGTTTAAATCTCCGGGCCCTGAAAGCATACTACCTGACATGCTACAGAGAATGCAAAACCTAACAACACCTTGGCCAGCGTCAATCAACGAAGCTGTTTAATACTGAACTACGTACCCTACTCTTGGAGATGCACTCAAGTGGTATTTATACCGACACAACAAAAAAATACCGCACTATGCAGCGCAGTCAGGCTCAAAGAATGTGAGTGTTGGGCATTAGGCAGACGCCACAGATATATCCTGGACTCGTTACCAAACGGCATGATCACGGTTCCAACTGACTACATCACACCCAAACTAAACCCCAAGAAAATCTTCCACGCCGCATTTCCCACTAGAGTTCAGTGGAAGAAAGGTCGATGGATCAAATAAGAACTGTGGTGGGGCGGCCGGTGTCTACTCTATAGCACTGAAAATAACAATATCAATCTGAGCGGTTTGAACGCAACTCGGGCGTGACACAACACACAAGATAGTCAAGCAATCGAACATATTCACTCGCCTACCATATCCTCCAAACGGGTGCAGGAGTGACGAAAGGAGCTTGCCCGCCTGGGCGAATGCTTTATGGTCAGTCACACTGCTCTGGGTTCTAGGGCACAGTGACATAAAACTACAGAAATGTGCAGATGAACTGGACGGCAGGGCTTATCTCTGCATGGCTCACTCGCAGCAAGTGTCCACATCCCGCTGGGAGCGGTTAAAAGACATATCCACTTACACTTCTTGCAGATGGCCAACCTCCAGTCTAGGGGGTTAACCAACTGTGCCATATCAAGGCCGACCTATGATGAGAGTACAACAAAAGACCTACTAATAGAACCCGCCCCGATATCCCCAGAATCACAGTGATATTCACGGGGTATTGGCCAATTGCAGACTCTACGCCCAAACCAGGTATACCTTACAACCCACGCTGCCGTAGTTGTGGGAATGGAACTTTCTCTCATTTCCTCTGCAAATGCCAGAGGCTAGCAAGAGCCAGACTGTGTGCACTAGACCAACCATCCTTCGACGACCTTAACGACGAGATCGTATCCGTTTTCTTAACTCCACAGGTTGGATCTAGACATCGACGGTCTCACATCCTCTTACCTCGTACCTACTTATCATACGAGTATCATTACTTGACCGAAGTCAGACTGCAACCAAGGTTTGCTCGTTTGCTCGAGTGAATTTTTCCATTAGTTACGAAATACGGTTAGCACAATTTTCCACGACGTTATTGACTGTTTCGGGTTCTAACTCACGAATGGCTCGGACGATATTCGTTTAGGGCTTGAATCGTTTCTGTATTGTCCGCATAACACCGATCTTTAAGAGGGCACCCCACAAAAAAAAGTCTAACAGGGACAAACCGCAGCGTCCAAACGGCCAATTGACATCGCCAAGGAGGCTGATAACACGGTTACCGAACTAAGCGCGCAAAAGATCGATTGTTTCATGGGCTGTGTGACATGGCATTTTGAACCCAAAGATCGTCCAAGTCCATGTCTTCAAGTTCAGCTCACAAAAATTCGGTAATCACGGCTCTACAGCGCTCACCGCTGAACGAAACGGCGTTTACAGCAGCATTTTCGAAATAAAATGGGCCAATGTTGCGACCACTCCAAAATCCGCACCAAACTGTCACTCTCTGCAGATGCAGATCTCGACAATTAATTTTGTTGTTAATGCAGCCGCCGAGATGAAATAGCACCTCGTCAGAAAAAATGATTGTCCGGCCAAATTCGACGTCCAATTCGAATTTTCTATAAGGCCCACATACTCGTAACGAAGCGGATGGTCATTTGCCTTCAATTACTGAGTCAAGTGGACTTTGTAAGGGAATAATTCGAGATCTTTGTGCAAAAATTCTCATCAGGCTGGTGCGTGAAATGTTGAGTTGTTGATATCGATGACGAGTCGATGTTCCTTGATTGAGTCGAACACTATCCGCCGCAGTAGCCACATTCTCATTGGTACGTCGGCGGGGACTGTGAGTGCTGTCCGCAAGCAAGCCAGTCTCATGAACTTATTGCACAAACTTGCGTACAGCAGACGTGGTTGGGGCTTCATTTTGGCGAAAACTTATTTTCAATAAACGCACTGTTTGGGCAACACAGCACTCATTTTCAAAATAGTTTGCAACATTTCCCAACGCATAAAACGATTCACTATGTTCTGCGGAGATATGATACTGACTGATAGTCAAGATTTCGAGCGGAAAGGAGCTGTCAGTGTTAACATAACAAATGATTCAAAAAGAAACTTGTATTTGGACTGAATGTTATATGCATCTCTGAAGCTCTTATACACCTTTGTCGCACATTTTCAGTTTGACAACTACTTTCACCATCCCGGGCTTGCAGTAAAGATTTTTTTATAATCCGTACCAGCTGGATAGTTTAAATGGTACCGGGCCTTAAGCGGCGCAGCATATTCAACGATAGAAGCTGGTTCTGATTTAGGTTACAGGGAAGTGAGTTTAGAGCTAATGTTTCCAGTCATGCTGAATTGCCATTTTTCAAGGCATTGGCCAGTCTTTCTCTGTTCCATCATGAAATAAACGATCTTTAGGAATTTTTCCTTGAAGGACACATCTGTTCAAAAGAGCTGAACAAATTCTGAAGACCTTCCAAGCTCGATCTGAGCTTAGACGGACTTTTGTCGAATTCGTTAAGCGCCTCCCTAAAACGTTCGTATTCCACCTCTTCAGTAAGGTCGTAACTATGTATCCATTTTGGAACTCGATGAACCAATAGTATGACCTCAGTATGATACTTCATTGGACTCAATGCAAATACCATCATAACGTTGATCAGAAATCAACGAAACGAATAAGTGCCGAAGTGCAGGAACGTTTAGTTGAGATTTTCGTCAGACAGAGCTCTCAAAGTTTAGCCTTCGTTTCAAAGCAACATAAATTCAGTTGCTCTTCGAACATCGGCTTTACAAAAATTTCAATTAAAACTTAGAAAGTCCTAGTGTGCTGCTCATGGTTACCAAATTTAAAAGAAGAAGGAAATATTATACATCTTTAAGCGGAAAGTTTCGAAATGCTTCCCTGTGAGTTTCCACCTAGAGCTTTTAAGTATGACGCAACCTTTCGACATTCTGGTGTAGGACTCTAATATTCACACAAAGAGAACAAAGTTTTGTCACCCGGGTCATGAACTTAAAGGCTTGCAAAAAACAGACCAAAATAGTAAAAACAAACATGAACAAAAGCAACCCCTTCCACTTCCCTGAAACGTGTGCTGCTACTTTTAAACCATTTTCCATTAAAGAGTGCAACGAACTCTATTCAAAAGCAAATACACGAAAACACGTAATCACATTTAGTCATCATCTCCAGTTCGCTCCGCCAACCTGGCCAATTCTACCCTCCATAGTTCATTTGAATCATCATCCCCTGCCACTAACCATTTTATCACATCATTCGGCATTCGTGTGTAACTACGTTTTTGGTCCCAAAAAACACACTCTCCAATAATTAAAGCAATCCATTCTGAAGCTGATACTAACGTTGAAGCCGGGGCAGGTTCAGGTTCAGGTTCAACATAAAATAGTTCTTTTTGGGTTCTCTTGTTGTTGTTGTTTTTTTTTTTTTGTTTTTTTTTTGTTGTTCTGTCTGTTCTGTGTGTAGTTGATCTGTTTAGGTTGTAAAGGTGGCTATACTAGCCATCCATAAAAGAGAGCTGAAAAAAAATAAAGCAAAAGTCACACAGGGCAACCAACTTTGAGTCAGTTCAAACGAAATCTTCCTGCCGCCTTCATGAGCCACGTGCTTGAGTAGTTTTTGTTCGCTTCTGTTCTTCTACCATTCGTTGCTATCTAGCGCTAACATTCTTGATTCCTAGCAACCAAGCGAAATTTAACCGAAGAACAGAACAAGTAAAAAACAGAAGAAAAACGCGCGCGCGTTTTATTCCTTTTTCTTCTTGTGTTGTGCGGGTTGTTGTTCTGTGGTTCCATTAGCTCGACACGAAGCCGTGTAATGACATAGACTCAAAGAATTCACCAAATCGGAAGAAAGGAGTCAATAACCGACGACGCTGCCGCCAATAGACCCACGCGTCTTCAAATTTTGTTTTCGGTAACCTCTCCTCTGCCTCTGCCGCTTCGTTTAGCACACTCCTAGAACATCGACAACCGCTGAAACTTCTGGAACCATCATCCTCCATCCAGCGCGGGCAGTACAATAGTATGTATGTAAGTGTCGTTTGCGCGTTTTTTGGTTTCTGGAGTTTCGTTCGGGGTTATGCTTTTACTTTTTTGTTTTGTTTTTGTTTTTGTTCTTTTCCTTTGTAAAGTGTTGAGTGTGTTGCGTAGCGGTAAGCGGGGTATGGTCGGTGTTTGTTGTGAGCTAGTTCGTTTTGCTTTCATTCTAGGTTACACACAGAATGTAGAATGTGGAGTTCCCGGCAATTGACCGAATGTTTTAGTAATCCAGGACAGAGAGAAGGACAGGAGAAGGTACAGATAGAGTGACTTCCGAGACCCGGATACACAGAGGCATAGCATATGTACCGACCGACCAACTACAACCCAAGCGGCTACAACATGTAGAGAGGACGCACTGCGCAATAAGTTTTTCTTTTACTTTTGTTCGGTTTAATTGAGGGTAAACGGTTGGGTAAATGGCCTCTTGTGGCATTCCATCGTCGACGAACGACGCTTGTTGTGAATAGTTGTTGTACATACATAGTACTCTGCTTGGGTTTTCGGTTTAAATTTCCCGCCATAATCCTACCCTTCAAGCGGTGGCTGTTATTAGAAGCAGGAGCCGCATATAGTGACTGTGTACCGAGACTGAGCATACTCGCACAATGAGCAGTCAATGACTTTTCTCCATAATAAAGAACAACAACACAAACAAAAACAGTGTTTGGCATTGACTTTTGTTTTTACACTTTTTTTCGCCTCTTTTTGGTAAGCTAAAAGTTCAGGTGACTAAGATGATGGTGGGTAAAGTGGGCAAGACGACGACGACGGAATTGACGACTATAAAAGGTGTACGATGACGTGCCTAAAGTCATGTGCCTTTTGACGGAACCATGTCGAGTGTAATAAATTTGCTTTTTGTGATTCTGTTCAGTTCCCACGAAGTTAAACACAGTGAAATAGGAAGCAGAATCAAAACAAAAAAAAAAATGGAAGAAAAAGATTGGTGAAATACTTTTGTGGAATGGTGAAATCGATTGTTGGGAAAATTTTCTGTAAGGGATTGCAGAGGCGTTGGTAGGTGGGTAACTAACCCATACCCACTGATGGCGCCGAGGTTGGCAATGATGTGCTGTGGGTTGACCTATTGATGAGGAATCATCATGTTTCACACAAGTGATGATGATGATGATGATGAAGGAAGAATGGATAGGAAAAATGCCGAAAATTAGAAGCCAGGAGGAACGTGGGTTTCGGATAGGTTTTTGGCAAGTTGAGTTTCAATTTGACAGATACGTAAGTTTATATAGAATGAAATGCCAAATTTACTGTGAGTTTGGTCTACAGAAACTTCAGTTTCTGATTTGTTATGGCCGAATCACAGTAGCCCAAAGTAATTTTTGAAAAAAAATGGAATCTTAACGTGGAACCCTAAAAGTTGGCTCGAAATCACCGAGAGATCGCATCTTCACCCACCTCTGGGCTCTGCGATAGATTTGGCTCAAACCATGTTTGAGTTACAAATGTAACCTGTATGACGATGCATAAAGCCTTTGAGCCCGGTGCACCGAAAACTAAGAGGTTATCATTTACCCTCTACTCCCAGCTTTTATAGGTACTCGAATTCCCTCGCCAGAATGATCAAGGTATCATGCGCAACAGCCTTGTTGAGGGCCCAGCTTAAAGAATAGGTCAGATGTGTAAGTAGGGGGTTGCCGTGCAAATTTCAGGATTAACAGACTTTATCCGCATGATACACGGGAGCCCATGTTGACCGAACACACTTTAGGTATAAAAAAAAAATTTTATATAACCCTCTCAATAGAAAAAACTCGAACTCCTCGATGTTCTTGAAATTTCATCAAACACGAATGAAAAATTAAGGTCCGTATCTGCTTATCAGTATCTGTTTGACTCTGTCAGGCGAACACGGGGTAGATCAACTCGAGGAAACTAAATCCTGCTTTCGCATCCCGAGCCGTCATGGTAAGAAAGGGGAAAAGGATTTGATTCCGGTAGACAGGGATTCACGGCTCTTGTCCACTGAGAAATGGCGGATGGATAAGCTGAGCAAAATTCATCACCTATCTAGCCACAAATCCTGATGTAATTCTACTCAAATGCTCCACGTGAGACTCATCGACCTCTGACACGCTTTACTAGAGACAAAGGCCAACCTATTGCACTGGCCGCAAGAAATCACATTTCCATCGTAGAAGATGTTTAACGCCTCAAAAAAGGTGAAGACACTAAAAACCTTCTCCAAATCTTTTCTGAAGTGGTTCTAACGAACCCGACATAACAAGCCCTCCACAATAAATGCTGGATGGCACAAAAAATTCATGAAGCTAGTGACATATCAAGAGCTAGGTGGACTTCATCGGGAGTGGCATCAGCGGATTCGATGAAGTCTGTTATGACCAAAGGCAGGTGGTGTTGACGCTTTTATAAAAGACGCCAAAAATGATAAAAAAAACTAACACCATACTTGTACAAGGTAGGGCAAAATTAATGTCATAATGTGAATGTGCCGTAATTTTTGTAAATGGCGTCCAGCGTCATTCTGCTTTGACATTTATGATGTAGACAGATAGAGAATTAGTTGACAACAAGCAATGGAGCTATAAGCACCTCAAGAAGACGGAATTAATGTTACTGCTTATTTGACCAATTTCCGATCTGTTGTTTTAACCAGCTTGAATTTCGTCGTCGTTTTCCTCATCGTCCTGGAACATATGCCTGAACAATTAACTGTTTGTCTGAGCGTATCGTTCAAACTGGGTCCACTAGATATACTCTTTCGACTGAGAACATCACTGCTGTGCCCGAGGACGTCTGAAAGAGTCCACAAACATCGACGAGATAACAATGCACACAAAATGGCATCAGCAGACGTTCATTGCATCGAATTTTGGTGAAAGACCAGAAGATGTTCCTTTATAAAGTGAAAACCGTTCACCAATTGCTGTCTGCCTCCGGATGGTCAGTATTGAGACGAAAGCGCCAAAGACGGTTTTAACGGATAATGAGGGTAAGACCAAGTATTATAAATATTGTCAAGAAGAAAGGACACCCAACACTGATGTTTCGGACCAAACGTCACCCTCGACAGATACAACTTTGAGGTAGCTAAGGACTTTAATTCAGACAACGAGACCAGTGATGAGATCAAATATAGAATAACTCTTGCCAATCGCTGGTTCTTTGGGCTCAGAAGGCAATTGACTAGCAAAGCTCTGCTTCGAGCAACAACAGTGAACCTATATATACTTACAAAATCCCAGTCCAGGGGTGGGATGCTCTTGACTGTTTTGACAGGAAAATTCTTCGGGTGACTTACGAGCCCGTCTGCATAGACGGTGAGCGGAGGAGGAGATACAATGACGAACTGTACTGTATGCACAGAGACATCGACTTAGGCAGACGAGTGAAGGTTTAACGCTTGAGGTGGGTGGGTCATGTAGAGCGGATGACCACCAATGCCCCCGAGGGACATCGCAGTAGAGGAAGACCGCGAATCAAGTGGCGCACGCAAGTGGAATGGGACCTTCGAAAGTGCAGGCAGCTGGGTAAAGATCGAGCTGACTGGAGACGCTTGTTGGTTGAGGCACAGGTACACCTAGGACTGTAGCGCCACCTTAAGTAAGTAAGTAATTTAGAAACATACGGTGCCGTTGCCGTCCGGGAACGTATATGAAAAGCCAGCAAAGGAATATATTGGATTAAAAGTAGCAGACAAGAGATTATTGATGAAAATTAAAAGGAGTGTCGAAGAACAGAACAGAGCCTTGCGGCATACCAGCATTTATTTTGTGAATATCAGACTTGAAACACTCCAAAACAACTTGAATTGAACGATCCGAAATGTTATTTCTAATCCATTGAAGAAGAGATAAATCGATCTCGAATGCACGCATTTGTGGCAAAAGAGCCTGGTGC
The DNA here is from genome assembly GCA_949129095.1 of Volucella bombylans. NCBI lineage: Eukaryota > Metazoa > Arthropoda > Insecta > Diptera > Syrphidae > Volucella > Volucella bombylans. The sequence goes on from OX422142.1 coordinate 171,261,281, forward strand.
CAAACTCTGTCAAATGCCTCAGAAATATCAAGTGCAACTAACTCGCTTTTGCCATATTGATGTACGCTTTGGTTCCACTTTTCAATGATACATGGCATCAAGTCACCAGTGTTTCGAGATATTTCTTGAGATCACGGTTTATCAGCATTTCCATGAACTTGGAAAGAAGGGACATAAGTGCAATGGGTCTGTAGAAGGAGAGAGAAGAACATTCGCCTTTTTTAGGGACGGGCTGGACAAATATGTAGTGGGATGATGAAAAAGCTGACGCAGTGTTTTTGCCAGCATGGAGGAACACCAGCGGATTTGTGTATGCAGTACGTGGAAAGTGAGTATCACTGTAGACCTTCGTCTATCCTCCGTAGTATTCTCAGAGTTTTGTGGCTGTCTATTCAACCGCATCTCACCGGAAAAGCACTACATGAGAACAGTTCAGAAGACAAACGACATCAGTAAAATTTGCTTACCCAGAATAGTTGAGGAGGAATCGAAGACGCTTTGGATGAGTTTGAGAAATCTGAAAACCAAACAAGCAATATGGATCGCAAGTCCATATCCCACTCGGTCACCACTATTAAAGAAGAATTACAAGTTAATTTCACAATTCTCAATCAGGTAGTTTGTATTTAAGCTGGAATTACATTGATCGGCGTATTGACAATTAACTGTATCTTCACTTCTTTTCTTTTTCTTAGCAGGCCAGTGGAACATTCGGATGTTGCCCAAAGTTTTAGGGGACATAGGCCTTGTACTCGTTGCATTTCCTGGTTTCCCCCTTCTCTGTAAATCTTTTCATTGTTGGTTTACGTCCTTGAAATGACATTAGCCTGCATTTCCAGTACAAATTTTCAGTATCCAATATCGAACTCAACAACTCAACCACTTCCATCAGTGCACAATGACATTTCCATGTTTGGTCACCTCATCAGAACCACCAGAAAACACTTCATTTCTATCTGCATCATCAAAACAAACTTGGCAACCTTATCGGCACGTTTACCTCTTAAATTAGAAAAACAAAAGTCTTGACGTCTTGTCAAAAAGCGACCACAACCACAAACGACGCCTATATGGTGGAGTCATTATACTAGGTCATGGAGAGAATATTCACATTCTGGCCGAATCTAAGCGCCGCCGTCATTTCTATTTTCTTAACCCAGATTCCAATATCAAAAGAATTTTTCAATTATAAAACAAATATTTCTGAGATTCGTTTTCTCTCTTTTTGAAATTTCTGAAAAAGTCGAAAATCGAAATACTTGTACGAGTATATACGAGTATTACGAAAGTCTTTATAAAAAGAAAGCAACAAGTCACAGGACAGGAGGACCTCAAACCAACAAAAAATTGGTTTGCCAAAATTCCAAGGTACCGCATAGGAAACCGCGTTCCATGACGTTGCTACCTACCATCTCACCCAGCTTGACTAGAAAAGTCACATGATTGCGTATACCGTCAGAAATGCCAGAATCCTAAGCAACCCCCTCAACTTGGCAGAGTAGGTGAATGAGTAAATGATCAGGATACAAAATAGAATTTTCGATCACATGGATGTTGCCACGCGAAATACCATCTAAGACCAAACGATCCGAGAAACGGTGTATGCCCCCAAAGATATTTGGTATTTTTCTTTTTTCTACGTTTTTCTTTCTCTTCTTGGTTTTGTTGGGGGGTAAAAATAAACGGGACTAAAAATAACCACCAAGTCTACATAGCGCGCATAGTGGCTTGATGACGCGTTCAATTTTTGATTTGTCTCTCTTTCCTTCTTGATGCCACGCTACTACTCGTATATGACGGGGGAAAAGTATCGAGCTCACCATTACACAGTTGCTCATCTTTCGTCAACGATTTTATTTTTGAAGAAAAAAAGAAGAGAAAACAGTAACACGGTCCACGGTCCTTGGTCCACGATCCGTTTTCACCTTCCCAAGAGTTGATAAAGCACGTCAACGTAGTGGTTAGGGGTGGGTACCGTACTTAATTTTTAAGATTATTGCAGCATCAACAGCTGTGGCTGGCAGTTTGTTGTTTTGTTAAAAGACGGCGGGAAAAGGTGTACGGGACGAGCACGTATTCGTAAACTATGTCGACGAAATTAAGTCCAAGAATTTATGTGAATGACATGCGATGCTCGCATGAGAGACCAAGATCGACATCAAGATCGAGAAGGATCCCCCCAATAGATATCGATCGATGAATAGGGTGGCCCACTGAATAGGGCCACAATCTCACATACGAGTATGAAGCGAGGTGTACAAAGCGGGCGGAAAATGTAAACAACTACGAGGAAAAATAAAAAAAAAAGTATCTCAAGTTGAATGTGAATACTGAATACGTAGTAGAGGTTGTTTATTTTTTTTACGCTCCCCTCTTGGGGAGAAAGACATTTTTTTTCAAAATTTTTAATTGGATTTTTTACGGCTGCATTAACTAGTTGGTGAGGCTTATATCTATTTTTCTTTAATTTTTTGTTTTTTTTTCGATAAATGAGCGTCTGTCCCCAATTTAGAGTGAATGAATCTAGAAATAGGATTTTTGTTTATGCGCCCATTGTCGGTAATACAATGTTGCAACGTGAGTTTAAGAATTTTGTTTTCGACAAAAAAAAAACCAAGAAAACAACAGACGTAACGAACATCCAAGCTGATAATAAGGGTCACAGACAAATGACAAAAAAAAATCTAAAACGAGACAAATGTCAGAAAAATTGGGGAGAATATGTCAGGGATTGTCTAGATTCAAAAATATCAGCCCAAAACAAACTCAATGTGGAAACAGTATGACAAATGAGCTATGGCATAAGCAATGGAAAATTTCACCTTCGGGCTTAGTAATTTGCTTAAGAACGTTCAATGATTGAGTTTTTAAAGATGCCAATTGGAATACGTAATTACGAGTAGCTAGGAATTGTAGTTTTTTTTTTTCGAAAATGAATTTATATGTAAATGAGTTCAGAAATATGAAAGATTTAACAAAATAATGTATCAGAGCAACGGAGTTTCAATTTTACCACTGAAGAGAACTTGTAGTATAATCCAATGGTTTGTGATACTTCGTATCCTATTAGAAATACGGACAAGTCAAAAAAGAGGCTAAGCTTGAGAGGTTTTGGTAAAGTTAAGAACAAATGTGTACAAGGTGCGTTTATCTTCCATTTTTAACTAATGAAGGATACATTTCTGACTGAGTTATTTTGTAAAAAACGACGACTAATTTCAACATGTTTTTATCTCCCTCTTACTCAGAGGGGAGTGCCCCCCTGTTGTGCATTTTCTTATTTTTGTCTCACGAAAACCTATCACACATAAAAGTTTGAAAAATCAGATATGAGGCTCCATGTATTAATAAAATTGTAATTGGATTGTACTGTATGGACAGTTCTTAATTTTTTACTATTCCTTGAATAACTCAAATAATGCTGGCCCGATTTTTTTCAAATTTTCGTTGAATGTGTGGTATGTTCATAGATTTCTATTAGTTGCAAAGTGGAGGCGATATATGGCGAGTTTCCTGCCCCGCAAATCAGGATGAGTGTCGGAAAACCAAACAGTGGAACTCATGAGTTCAAATCCACATAAAAATGGAGAATAAAAGAAATTCACCGCTGCCAAGGCATTACGATCGATTCAGACTTTTAGATTTCAGGGCTGACTTTTGTAGTATTCTGTTACCTCTGTATCCAGGAGTGAAATACTGCTGAAATGGCTTTCAGCTAATGCTACAAACGTAACCGTCCCGTTAGAACCCTGGCACGTTTCAAAGAACGCCCGATGTGTCCTCGCCATTAAGTTGGTGGTGTAGGTCAAGATGTAACAATTCCCTGTTAGGACCGATATGGCAATGGCACAGCACCTCATAAGGCCCTGTGTCAACCCTTATATGGCCTCACTGCTTGCATAGACAACCATGGGATCCCGGGATTACTTCACATCCGAAAAATGCGCTTAAGAAAGTAACGAAGAAACTTCTCCAGTTCATCGAACGAGCGGTGGTATCCCCACAATTGAGCACCATACAAAAGAATTGAGGTAGCGGTTGAGCGAAATAATTTTTGCCTGGTGCTATGAGCTATGCATTTATTGTTGAAACAGCGGCCCTACACATATGAAATTGCTCGCTTAGCTTCAGCTAATTTACTTTAAAGATGCTTTCTCATGTTTAGGTTGGCCGATATCAGGGCTCCCAGGTATTGTCGTCTGCATACAGCAGAGCGGGTATTCTAGTGCTTCCGATATCGATGCGACCTCCTATAAACTCAGTTATAACATCGATGAACAGAATAAACAGCAAAGTACCTAAGATACAACCTTGTTTCACACCCATTGTTGTCAGAAACTATCACTATCCCATACGCATGCAACATTATTATCATACAGTGCTCGCAATATGTTAACGATTTTACTTGAGATTCCCATCTGATAGAAGAGTGAGTCACGATCAATTGAATCGAAGGCCGAGCGGAAATCCACAAAGAAGGCATACAACTTTTTTGTAAATTTCGACGATATTAATCAAAGAAAAAATTTGGTCAATAGTAGAGTAGTTTTCTCTAAATCCTGCTTGAAACTCCGATAATATTTTCTGATTTCTGAATTCCACAGGAATTCGGTCGGTCCCGGGAACTTTATGTGTCTTAGCGTTTTCAGTGACTTTTTGTACTTCTAGAGCTGTAAAAGGTGCATCCAAAGACTCGTCGTAGAAAAATGTAGCGGCGTATTGAAACGGTGCTACGTTACATATATTATTGAGCAGGTGGCTAAAATGATCATTGGGTAATGGTGCTTTCAACGATGAGGCGATTACATTTTTATGGCCGTTTATATATGGTATTTCGCCGCTTTCCAGAATTCTGCCGAGGAGTTTGAGTTGTTTATTACGTCAATAATTTGAAGTTCGAATGCCGTCTTTTTTACATAGCACATATGCTTAATGTGCTTGTTGGCTGCTCCGTACAGCGATTTTAAGATGTTAGTGTTGTGCATCTGCAATAGCCTAAGAAACACAAACGATTTTTCTCTTACTTTGGAACACTCACGGTCAAACTACTTTTGTTTGCAAATATTTTTATTTGATGGGCTTCTTGGTGGTGTTGTTTTTATAATTAGATCAGTGAGCTCTTCCATAGTTGGTGAATCGGTCGAAGTGTAAAGTGTACTTAATTCCATATTCAAGTTAAAACGGTATGTTGATCGACTGTTCTCCTTCCATATGAGTTTTGGGAATAGCTTAAGTTCCGAATTACTACATAAGTTCCAGGCACCCTCTATTACACACGTTATTTCCAGAGACATGTGGTCCGAGAAGGTACGTAGTCCGACACGAAAATCATGCAGGAGAAGATGTAAATCACCGGATATGAAGCAGTAATCTATTACTGTACAAAGTAAAAGTACATCATCAGCAAGGATTTTCAAAAGAGGGGGTCCTATATGATAGCCCACATCTCTTTTTTTACTCGTATTTTTTCGATTTATGTATAAAATTACTATGCACATACATATATGCGTAAAATAAAAATTATTTTATATACTCGTATTTAATAGCTGCGTTAATATTTTTTTTATTTTTATACTTATTTTACCGAGCGCCAAGATGATGCAACCCCTTAAGTCTCTGCCTCCAGCTTAATTTTTTTTTATATAAATTTCATTTGGTCTCATTTTGTAGGTCACTAGGAAAACCACAAACGATCTAAAACGCCAACACGGGCCAATTAGTAACTGACATTTTCAACAGTGACGATTTCAATTATATCAGAGCACCTAAGGGGAAAAGAAAAAGATCAAAGGTGTTGACTTGATAATGAAGAATGAATTAAAACTATCAATGGGATCTAATCAATTTAATATTATCATCTCACATCAATAGATCGATCATTAAACATTCATCGGATAAATGCTAACATAAATTTAAACTGTTATGTTTGCCTTTCAAATTTAATTGCCTTTTAAATTTGCATCTTTGATTCGCGTTAGTACTAATTAAAATTTAAGGAAATGATAAGAATAATTATATGTACATACATTATAGATATATTTATATCTAACAGTATCAACTAGTGTCTGGATAGTTTTTTGTTTTTTAGATGAAAGATACTATGATATGTCTAAACGGTCACCAAATCCTTATTTTTATTTTCGTTCAATTTACGTCAGAGGCTTTCGATTTCTATGCCATTAGATGCGGCAGGTGTTTAATAAGATATCGAAAATTGAATGACGGTGAGCTTCTATCCATGGTAGACCCATACATATGTATATGCGATACTTAGCAAATTCCCCTTTCAGAAATAAGAAGCAATTTGGAAATGATTTTTTTTATCAAATTCTTGTTGTTCTCATCCGAACAGTTTCTATCCAGGATCAATGTGCAACCATTTTGTCAGGATCTTTCCTTCTGTCTGAAGGAAGTCTGGCGACAGGCAATTTATAATATTTCCGCAGCTACCTAAATATGTTGTATTCTACCCAGGCAATATCTCTAAAATGTGTATAGGCGGGATATATTTCGTCATATTGTATCTTTTATATTGTACAAGACTAATAGCATTTTAAATGCAATTAAAGAATTTGATTCCAATCCTTCGATCAAATCACACTCTTGGCCCAGTGTGTCAAGAATATTGCCTCAATTCGTTCCCATTTTTGTTGTTAAAGACGTTTAAATGAGGAATAATCATATTCAAGCACTTTAAGACCACCGATAAGCCTGAGGCGCATTAAAATCTTATGACTACCCGATGTCTGTATCCGTGATCCGGTTCTCGCATATACTTGCGGAAACCAAGTCAACACAGATGAAAGGAGAAAGATCCATGAAAGTGAAGTACTCAGCCGAGAACTTCTTCTATACAATAGAAGATTGATCAAGGGGCGAATGGAAATATGGTATTCGAGTCGGAGCTCAACGGTTTCCGGAGGCGAGTAATATGATGATTCCCAGACACAAATTACATCTCAAAAGCACAATGACGGGCAAAAGTTTCAAACTAGAAAATGTATTACGACAACGTGAAGAAACCTGTATCAGTTGAGAAAATAAGCAGCTCTGCGCGATACAAAGAGGAATCTCGATAAACAACAAAAGTCAAGCCTTACAAGCGTAGAGTAGGCACATCCGAGTAGAAAGTATCGAAACCGATGAAGTTAATCTTGAGTTAGACTGCAAAAAAAGAGGCAAAGAAAGTGGAAACTGGATTACGTTCGGTAGTAATAGAGGATACACGCCCACAACTGATTCACAAGCAATAAGGAAGAAAAGAAATTCAAGATCGGTGCATAGCAAAAAAAAAATTGTAAAGGATTCGGTCGCCGAATTCTATTGAAAACGAGCATTCTGTCGGAGAAGATCAACATTTACAAGAAATGGAAAGTGTACTTCAATATACGGAAATTGAAGTTAGCCAAACAGCAAAAAGAATGAACTGGCGCCGTGCAGTCGGTCCGGTTCACATACTCTCCGAAATATGGGCGACAATCAGAAGTATTGGATTCAACTGAATTGCGATTTTGTTACCCAAAACGATGAGAGACAATCGGTTTCCTAATCAGTGGAGAGAGTGAACTTTCTTGTTCTAAATTTAATAGGTATTCGACAAAGTTCTAGACAGACGAGAGTGCAATATCATTTTACTAGATGGCAGTTTCTGTCGACTGTCGGCACAGAGCAATCAGACAAAGAATTAGTCCATTGTCATCTCTGTATGTTCCTTTTACTGGATTTTCTCAGTGTTTCGAAGAAAGATCAGTATGCGCTTCAGTGATAACGTGCCTACAGTAACGGCACCCACCCCATCAGCGCCGAGTATTTGCAGTCTGATGAGAGCCTAGGCCTGACATTCACAGTAAAACCGCTGATTTCTTAGACATTTTAGGCATTCGTTTAGTCTGCTGGTAACCTGGAGAGTCATGCCATCTGCAGTTATGCACATATAAAACGCAACTGTTAATGGAAGCCCTAACCAAGGACGCAGGCAGTCGTAACGTAGGCTTGGTTCCAGGCAAACTCTCCTCTGAGCCGTGCTTGGCAAATTCATCGGCGATTTCATTCCCAGTGATCCCGTTGCGAACTAGGACCTAAACAAGGCAAAATGAATTCAGCCTACTGACTGCGTTGAGTGAAGTCTTGCATTCTCAAATTAGATTGAGAGTCGTAAGGGGGTTGGTCCAGAAAGACGCCAGCAAGAAGAAAATTTCGTATTTCATATTTTCTCCGCAACAGGAGTTGCCATTACATCCATAAGACCAGATTCAAAAGATAGCCGGCCTCGCAAGGTCATTAAAACTGATATGCAAGTTGTATCAAAGGCTACTTCTCAGCAAGAGAGTACAGCCCATGATATCAGTATCAAGGAGAGGGAGAAGGAGATTCATTATTGTATCCAGAGTAGAGACAGGCGAGCTAGAGACCATAGTTTGTTTGTCTAATGGATTGAGGTCTGCGCTACCAGATGACTAATCATCCGTGGAAATAAAGTTCGGAAGGTGATTTTTGAGTCATGTTTGAGTAGTTTTTGCCTTATGAGCTGAATCGGAGTCGCTTTATTTGCAAAGAGTGTTTTGTTGAGCGCTTCACAACGTTCTCTAAAACGTCCGTTTGATACAATTTCGCTAAGATTTTGGCACCTTTTTCGTAGACGACACCCCACCAAAACATCATAGAAGCTGGGTGGTAGCCATGTCGAACTCTCCGAACGAGTTCAGACACATGTCGTGATGACAGAGCAAACATTCTATCGCACTGTTTGTTGAACCATTCGTCAACAGTGAAAATTTTCTCGTCAGTTCGCTTACTGGCGAAGCAAGGCTTTCGGTTTTGACTTACATGTCTGTTTCAATGATTCTGTGAGTGTATCTCTTGTATGTACTTAATCCCAAATTACGTTTTAAGATGCACGCTGCTTGCGCAGCGCATTTTGACAGATTCGATTCTCCAAGGCTTTGATGACTTTTGGCGTTCGCAGAGTGCGTGGACGGCCGGATTTTGCACGGTCGACCATTCCGCCAGTATCTTAAAATAACTTCACGCTAGGATACACCAACTTTAGTGTGATTTTCAGTGGCCGAAACATCCAAAAGATTTCGAAAATTACGACAACCCAATTTTTGAGCGTGCCCCGTCCCGTGGTTGCAAACAACTGACGTCAAAAAGTTTTTACGCGGGAACTTTACATAAATGTCACTTGTCAACTAGTCGTCAAGTTGGAGTGGATGCTTGCATAGATTTTTTTAGAATAAATGTGTTCATTTTGTACCAAAACATTTGCTAGTACAGTCGTGACAAAAAAAAGGTTCTAAAACACGAGTCTTAGAAGCTTTCAGGCTGACAAAATTGGCTGATTTTGCCATGTTCACAAAAATTCCAAGTTCCAGTCGAGATTTGAGGGAACAAAATAAGATCAATCAGATGAGAAAACATCAGCAAACTCTTGGCCTTATCAACACGTTGATCCAAAATAGAGCGGCCTCTGGAATGATACTAAGGTCTGTGACTTCAGCCAAATCCACAAGCGGTGGCGTTGCAATGCATATGTGTACGAGTACACACGTACGTGGGAGAAGTACGTAGCATTAGAAGTATATACATACTCGTAGGTACGTATACACACCTCAACAGTTATTAAAAGAGGAAGAAGGATTCTTAAGTTAATTATTTTCTGGTTTAAATGTGAGCTCTTAGACAACCACCCTCCCGCTCAAAAAGAATTCAACTGCAACCACATTTTTAAATATCGTTTTGTTTTTTCGTTTTTATTTTGGCTTATTATCGATACGATAAAGCCAAATCGAAGGACAAAAATCTTTGCAAAATCCTTCAAAACAAAACACGAAAAGATATTCAGATACTCGACGGTATCTTCTGGAACCAAATGGATAATGTTGTTATGCAAATACTACGAGTATACTCGTACATGCAAAGTACGAAGATGCTGAGTTCAAGAAAATGCTGAGGAAAATAAAAGTAGAAACTTAAACAAGCATAACGATCGAAAGGTGAAAAGAAAGCATTTCGAAGGTAAAAGTATTCGTATGCAGATAGAGACATTGATGTTAGCCACTTGCGGTGGAGTTCAACGGATGAGACGACAAAGCTCCGCAGTGAAATGGCATCGCTATTGATGTGGAAGCGCCAAGGTATCGAGAGTGAATTTCCGCTTCAGAATGCTCAATGAGTTTTAAGTTTTTTTTCCTCTCCTTTCCTTTTGTTTTTTTTTTTTAGTTTAATTCCGCATATTGGGTACTGGCGCTGACGCTGCTTCAGATTTTGGCAATGAAATACTGTTAGACGGACTACAGAATGAAGTTCGGGATAATCGATTGGAAGCAAGTGAATTACCATCTCAAAGGAGATGGAGACGAAGAAAAAAAAGACGGAGACTTGTTGTTGCACATTGCTGTTGAAGCGTACAATTTGCACACCTGGGATTGATGGTGAATACATTTGCATTCAGATTTGTGATTTGTTTGAGATTTGTTTGTGACTTGCAGTTTAATTGTGTATTTCGTTGTAATGTGAAGCAATTTGGATGAGTATTTTATTTTGTCTCAGCAGAGAAATAAGTCATTTGGATCTTGAGGCGGAAATCGAAGGAATCGGATTGAAACTGAAAGAAATACTTGGTGTTTCGTAAAATTGGTCCTTAGAGCCGAATGTGCAAGATGATTCGAAAAGTATTGTAGTTCCATTTTGCTCATTGCTGCAAATATCACGGTTTTTCAATAAAAAGATACAAGTAGGGCACAGCAGCAAACTTTATAAGTAGCGGGAAGGGAGGAAAAATCTTCATCACTTATAATTGTAGGAAAGGGAGATCGAAACGTCAGCTTAAATAACCAGCTGATGTTTGATGTAGACAACTAAAGATATACACATCCGCTGACTGAAAATATAACCGTGGTACCGTCTTCAAAGACTAAGCCCACTTGGAGTAAGTGAAGAGGGTGCGAGTGCGATCACACACAAATTCTCTGATTGCTGACAACTGGAACTTAGCCTTCAATTCGCAGATAGGCAAAATTCTACATTACTTTCCATTTTAGGCCGGTAAAAGAACGTCTGGCGACGAGGAACCATACTTCAACGGGTAAGGTTAAATACGTGGTTAAGGTTCCTTTATAGACCTCGAACATACGTGTAGTGTCCCAGCAAGGATATTAAAATTAAGAAAGGCTGCTTTAACGCTTAGTTGAGCAAGCACAGCATTTTCAGCCGGTATCTCCTAAGCACACCAGATTTCGCCGTTATACAAACAACGCGCAATCAAATTGTTTACAATCTCTGATAACCGGGAGGTCAGATGGGGTAAGTTCACCTCTGTATCAAACAGTTGTGAATAAACTGAACGGCAACCACAACCAACCAGCGGCACCGGCATGACCAGATGTTATGTACTCAATTGTAAAAACGCTTTTCCCAAAAATTAAAGGATTTCTCTTACCATCAATAGCAAAGAAACTACCATCAGTCACAACTGGGGTAGTTCTAGAAACCTCAGACAAAATACAAAGGACAAGATCCGAAACTTCCTGCTTAAAGAGATCAGATCAGAGTTTTATTCCACAACTCAACCGCGACTAGTTTTCATCCAAGAGGGTAGCATGCTAGGCCACTTTGAATAATAGGGAATTTGGTCGAAATGACAATGCGCACCAAGCTAGAGTCATACACAGAAACGCATCCGGGGTTATTCGAAGGATAGTTTGACTTTAGAACAGTATGCAGCATTGCACTACGCCGTTGCAATACAGCTGAAGCTGTATAATGAGAGAGCTAAGTAACTTGCATACGCCTTACAACCTGCTGAGAATAACAGGCATAAAACAAATGCTTTCACGTTGCACTCAGATAACTTTTTGTTTAAGTCCCCCATTCCGGCTTTCAATGATTTCTTCCTGACCATCCAGACTGGTATGGACTCCACTGACTAGTAGATGGAGTAGATCTATCACTGCGAAAGGCATGTATCTAATATCCTGGAGGTACATAGGAGGCGCCAATCGATTTTCACATCAGCTTAGGTCCCTTCAATCCGATGATATCTCCGCACAGATGAAACACATCTCCCGATCTACGCGGACGTTGTGCTTAAGCTCTAAGTACGACTAAAAGTCACGAAAAGCAATTGCACCAAAAGACAGTCCACCCTGTATTCAGTTGAAGTGCAAGCAGCTAAGCTAAGAAAAAGAGAATGAACTACACGTAATTTTCAGGACAAAAGATTTAAATGTTTAGTGATAGGAGTGATGCCTGGATATCTTTCGACATCTATTTGCGTAAAATAAACAAAACGACACCGACATTGGTGCGGATGTGCAGGATATGCTGACGATATGGAAGGAATACATATCAAAACTATTGAACGACGATTAATGTAACAATTCCGTCTTGAAAAGGGTAATCCAAACAAATCTGTCGCTTATGACGACCTTTGATGTCCAGATATTGTCCACAGAAAATCGAATGTCAGCAAATTTATGAAATTTATGTTTGTTCATTATTTGACGCCAGGAGTTGCGAATCGCCAGAGAGGTGACAGTCATTGTGGCACACAGAGAATCAGTCCTTGAATACTATGAGTATTACGATCACTGTCAACACTGTGATCAACACTGACATTCCAATCCATACAGCTTGGAAGCAAAAGGAAGTAACTACAGCAAAGCCAAAATCCATAAGTATTCTCCTTTCTTATTATTTTTCAATAACTTAACATCCAGAATCCAGTTATAAGAGAGATACTTACATATCTGGAGTGTATATCCTCCAAAATAGCATCTTGACGCGAAATATCCATGGACTACGATTTGAGTGTACCACATGCACCTGCAACATACGCACAGTGAAGACTTCATTGGTTTCACTTACACACGTTTTTACGGCATACAGGCGTATATTACCGTGATTCAGCGGATGCAACTGATAGGATGAAATATGGATAAATGAGTTTTTGCAATTCTCCCCAGCGCAATAGCCCATGAAACCTGAACTGCGCCTATACAGCTATAACTAGGATCGGTTACTATAAGATAACTATGAAAGTGGTATTCGGCATTCAATTGTATTAGTTAAAGGCGCAACTCAACACATATCATACAAACCGAATCTCTTGCTTAAGCTTAAGCTTCAATGAAACGCCACCCCTATTCACACAATCTTAGTCAAATAGCTTAGTTTTCAGGTTAATGCTCTTGAGCATAAGTCAGAAACCCTCTAATCTCTCATTTAAATAAGTCAACACGATAATCGTATGTCGAAACGAAGACTCTCGACGAAACTAAATGGCGCAAACACTCTGCCTAATTGAGACGAACACTCGGAAAAAGCCTCTGCCACAGCACACTCTTAGAGTATGTTATGTATTAATAGTGGTGGAGTGGTAGCCTACACCCTATACAAAAAGCAACGGCAACAGAAGAACCATACGACATTAGGACGTATCTAGAATTTTAACAAAATATACGCAATTCTAACCACCCCGACCGAGTTTAGATGAACAGAGAACACTACCAGCTAGCTCCCCCATTACCACCCAATTAACAAGACCCAAACTAAAAGGTGGTGTCAGAGGAGGGTAGGGGAGAAATTCTCATAACCACTCCTCACCACACCATGCTATACTACACTCGCAAAATCTGCTATTAACGCTGTGTTGTCGACGTGGTCGCTTATATGGTTTTTTTTTTTTGTTTGTTCTGTCGGCGATTTTATAATATTTTTGTGTTTTGCTAGTGGTTTGACCTTGAAAACGTATATTAACCTGAGCGCGAGTTACTGATACCGATAGCAAACCGTGTGCGTAGGTATGTCGCCTTGTGAATGAGATTAGACCGCCCAGCCACTGGTCGCCACCACAACATTCTGATTAGGCAACAAAAAAGCGTATTAACTAAATCTTATAACAAACAAATTGTACATTATTACAACTGGGGGTTTATCTGTGTTCCTGTGTACGTGTGTTGTGTTATGGGGACAGTAGTGGTAGTCGCGACATGGACGTATCTATTTCAGCTCGTAGAAGTATCTCATTTAATAGAAAGGGCGTAGAATAGACTGTTGGCATTCGGGACGGGACAAAACTTATATTGTACAATAGTATTTGCACAACGCAAGATTATGCATACATACCTACATATATAAAAAAATAAAGTGAACAATTCAGTCCAAAAGAAATCAAAACAATAACAACAACAATAGGAGCAGCAGGAGAGGATGTTCACAACAAGTACGAGTACTCGTATGTAGTTACAAATCATGGAACTTTTATTAGAGTGATAGTACGCTTACGAGTACTATAGGTACATATATCCAAGTATAACCCATACATATGTAGTATGTGTTCAACTTGGAGAGTAAGATACTTGTAGTATCTGCGCCTTTAATTGCTGTTCCTGTAGCAAAGTTTTGCGTTTCAATCAATTCTCGTATTCAATTGAGCTGATTAGAATGTGATGACTGAGTTTGAATTTGGCCGGAGCAAAGATCTTGTTGATTCTTTAGATTGGAAACAACAAAAAAAAAAAAAAGGTGATGGGAGCAAATCAACTACACAAAGTTAGATACAGATGTAATAGACGAACATGTATGGGTGAGTGGAATTTGGGGGAGATGCGCTATTTTTGTAACCAAAATGTAGCTACCCGAGGGTGTCATTAGTTGTACGAATAGATGGGATCTCGTCGTGGCATGATGAAATCTAGAAAGTGAAGCACGTCAAAATTACATTAGGCCTCTGAGATAAGATAATATTCAACTGAGAGATGTAAGTGACAGGAAGTGAATTAATGCAAGTTTTAGAGAATCTCTAGGTATTCAATTTGATAATCCAGCAGTTTCAATTTTATCAGCCAACGACAGATGTTAATGGCCATGACTTTTCTCCCTATGGTGGTTTCAAAGTCTATTATCTACAAGGAGATATTGACTAAATGAAAAGATTCCTACATCAGTGGTACGCTGAACACAACCTATGCCACGGGTATTCAAAAGGACCGGGATAACTTGTCAATGTGCCGATAGTTGGAAACAGTCAGAATGTTGTAAAAGAATTTTTTTTCTCTTTGGCCTCGAAAGTTGACTTATGAGCAATTTTTGGTCGTCAGTCATTTTTGTACCAATAATTTCACTTCAGACGCAATGACTCCGCTTGCCCTGAAATTTTGACAGTACAACAGTGAAGGATTTATTGGGTTGTACCACATGAAATGCCCGATTTTCGCTCAGTCGGAAATAAGAAGTTCTCGAGGGAACATCTGTTGCAGAACGTTAAATTTTCTTTTTTTATAAAATAAAGTGGTACGTGTGCTTGATGTGTGAGAATTTTAGGGTTCGTTACAAGTATCGTTATTTTTTTCTAGAAATTATTTACCATGCTGTCTGTTGGCAGTTCAAATTCGTTCAATTTAAAATGGGACATAATGCGTCATTGACAATGAAGAACATTACTGGCGCATTTGAGGATGTGGCGGTAAACGAACGCACTATACGACATTGGTTTGGAAAATTCCATTCGGGAGATTTCAGCCTCGAAAATGAACCACGTGGGAAGCCGGAAACGTTACTTGACGACGATGTTTTAAGAGCAATGGTGGATGCGGACCTAACGAAATCGGTGCGGCAGATTGCACAAAGCATGGGAGTATCCCCAGTCGGACATTTCATGTGGGACAACATAATACCTTTCCGACGCATGTAATTGCCAATAGATGGCTCCACTAGAAATACCTATTCTGAAATGTTTACATTGGAACGGATTTTGTAAGAGAACTTTGTAAGAAATGGGAAGATCTCTGCCGAAATGCAATATATTGCAGTAAGTACCTACTAATAGGCAAACGAAAATGAGTTCCAGATTCTTTATCAGCATCCAAGTAGCAAGGGCCCGAATTTTTTTTTTTTTTAATTTTTCTACTTATTCTGCAACATCTCAAGCATATCTCCTTGAAATTTCAAATCAAAATCTTTATTTCGAAATGGGAGCATATTTTCCGTCGCTCGAAAAAGAGGTATCTTTGGCCTCAAAAGAAGCCCGTACACTTCGTAAACAAGGAAGAGCAGCTCAAGATGAGTTTTACGAAGAATCCGAAGGAGTTTTGTGTGATCTTGGCGTTGTTGTTGTGTTTTTTGCTCCGAAAACTTCAAATCGCTTTTTCCCGAAACTGCATGCAACATACTCGTAACTCAAAAATTAATTATCCGATCGTTCTAAAATTTTGAGTAGTTCTTCTTGACACTTTTAGCTATATTTTAAACCTGCAACAATGCAAATTAAGTAAACTGTTTAAACAAATTGGTAAAAAAAGGTGACTTTTTCTGCTCTCTATACTTTTTGCAAAATTAAATTTTTTTGGGTTTTAAAGGCTTGGAGTAGGAGAAACAATATTTTTAACAAGACCTATTTTAACTTTTTGTCACAAATGAAAAATAAAGTCTCCAGCTTGCATGCCATTTTCAAAAACACTCGACTTTGACACCGTGCAGCGCCGCCATCGCATGGTGATGTTGTCTCTCCTCTTCTTTGGAATAACTTGGATTTATTTAATGGCTCGGCTGTAATGTGTTCGCATATGCAGACGACATCATAGTGAGTATTACTTGCAAGGACCTGGATACTTTTAGAGACCTTATGCAAAGAAGTGTGAACCTATGTTACATGCTAGTGGACAGCACTAAACAATCAGATCAAGTGTGTAACACAAGAAAAAGTGCAAATATTAGGCGTCTGTAGATCGACGGAGTTTTGAGTGACATCTACCTCTACAGCTGAACTAGACATACTTTTTCAACATCCACCACTGAACATTTATGAGATGGTTCTTCTTTGTTCCTTAAATCGAACAAATACGAGTAAATCATATCCAGCAAAACATCGACTATACCAAGTTTTTTTTTTATAAATTACGCGCGCTCAAGGGATTTAAGTAACCTTAAAATGCTTGCTCACAGCATGGGCGAAGCAAAATCAGGGAGGATGGAAAAAGAGGTACCGGTGAACGATGGTTTTAAATGTTTTAAGGTTATAATGACTAGGAAATAAAGAGCTAGACAGGGTACTCCATAAGCGAGTTGTACGGCTATTTCTATGGAGCACTGGTGATGGAAATAGCGATGAAACAGAGTGAGTGTCCATTGTTTGAGTGATATTAGTATCACCTATGAATTTTACTGCACGGTTTTTAATCCTATCTAGTAGGTGCAGAGATGTTTTGGGCACTTCCAACCAGGTGCGAGCATTGTACTCCAATTTCGGGCGTATAAACGCCTTATATATTGAAGCCAGATCAGAGGGGGTGACGTATTTCTTACATCGCTTAAGGAAACCTAGATATTTCGCAGCAGTTTTGACGACACCAAATATGTGGTCATTCCAACGTAAGTTGTCATTGACACACATACCAAGAATGGAAAGTTTTTCAGTTTCGACGATGCATGTGCCATTCATGGACAATGGCTGGGTGTGTTTAAATTTCGCTTTAACGACAGCATTGTGTTTTGGAAGCATTAAATTCTACTCTGTTTGTGGTTCCCCGATTAGTTATTCTGTTAATGTCAGAATTGAATGAGCTTAACATACGCTAGCGTTCTCGTTCTACAGCCGAAGAGCAGGGACGTGAGTCCGGGAACGAATATGAAAAGCAGAGAGTACTGTCTTCAGCAAAGGTAGATTAGAAGTAGCAGACAAGAGATCGTTGATGAAAATTAAAAAGAGTGTCGGAGACAGAACGGAGCCCTGGGGCACACCAGCATTTATTTTGTGAATATCATACTTGAAACCGTCCAAGACAACTTGAATTGAACGTTCCGAAAGGTAATTTCTAATCCATTGAAGGAGAGAATCGTCGATCCCAAATGCACGCATTTTCGACAAAAGAGCCTGATGCCAAGCTCTTCAAATGCCTTAGAAATATCAAGTGCAACTATCTTGTTTTCGCCAGATTGATGGTCACTTTGGTTTCACTTTTCGGTGAGACATGCCATCAGTGTTACAATCTCAAATGGAAAAGACTGGACGCATAATGGTTTGTCGAGGTTCACGTCCACACACTGATGGCTCAAAAACGAATCAACAAGCTAAGGCGGTGTATTCTCCGAACAATTGGTAATAAGTATCTCATTTCGTCTCCCAAGTAATGTAATTCTGACGAAAATTTGTTTCAATTGGCTGAATCAAAGGTATAAAGAGTCTTTAATCTATGAAACGATCACAGAACACAATTGTTGTGGGCTTCATCCCAGGCCTTACCCTTCAATTTAATGATTTTTTACAGGAGATAGAGCTGAAGATGAAGCCACTTCTCATCTGCAATGATAATTATTTTGTTTTTCTCTGGTATTTCCTAATATAACATATCTACAGTGGACTTACAAGAAATGGTAAACCACATAGTCGCCTAGCACTACGAGCTAGTCTTTTTCGGGTGCGTTCTGCCAGCTAATTATACCTTTCTCATGGACACTCAATATGTATATTCTTCAATCGTTGACACTATAATTTTTTGGGGCGAGAGGCATCATACAAAAAAAAAACTGTATCCTTATTTTATCTCACGGCGATTCCAAATAAAATATCCCAAAGTATGGCACTACCCAGCACCAGCTGACTTCGTGTCTGCCAACTGAATGCCAAAGGAATCAGCAGAACAAAAGGCGAGCTCTTATGTAGACTACTGGAGGACAGCAATATTGATTTGGTACCCCTTTAACACATGCATTGTGCGGACATTATGGTTACTCACTTGCAGACGCTCATCACTCTTGGAATTGCCACATATAAGATCTGATATGGATTAAAAATATGTTCCTGAATGGAATGTTAACCGAGCATCCAATATCATTAAAAGTTGCTCGAGGCCTACTGCAACACTAATCGGGTATCAGTATCCCGCAATATATTCGGCGACTTCAACAGCGATATAAAGATGACGATAAGAACGGAGTGAAACTATTAGTGTGATCCAAAATCTTTTGGTTGAATAATGGTGATAACCAAATTGCAGAGGATCTCTTACAGCCCCCGACAGCGCATGCTCAGTATAACGAAGAATAACGGCTTAAAACCTGGATTTCATTTGATCTAGTAGAATTGGAGGGCCAAATTCCATATTACCCCACAAGCCCAAGATCGATCCATATGCCAAAGATAAATCTAATAAAGAACACACGAGCATGGTGCTTAAGGAACTAAAAGCGGTACTGCCAGAGTTTTCATTCTATCAGAAGTGGAAGATGCCGTAATCAGCTATATACGTATAAGGAAAAGTTGCAGGATTTTATAGGATCTATTGATATTTAAACAAGGAAAACCAGAAAATAAAGTGCCCATTCGCTCGCCCATATATCCGCTATTAAATAGTAGAAAGCCTTATCTTCAATGGGATTGAAGGGACCATAACTGTAATCATTCCTGCTGATCAGGCAGGTTTTCGAAAAGGTCGTAGCTGGATATGGCTTAACAGCACTGATCCGCAATCTCCTGAGAGATCCAAGTTGCAAAAAAATGATAGCACGTCTCGCCAACACCTTGTTCAACAATAGCTCCTCTAAAGTACACATTTATCAACGGTTAAGAGAGCAAATGCAGACAGTTCCAGAAAGGCCTACCACAAGGATCAGACCTACCACCACTTTTATTTAATTTAGTATATACACCATATCCATAACTTGGCATCCACGCAATCCAGCATCGAGTGTGCAAATGATGTGGCTTGAGCTACCCACAACCAGCATATGGACACAATTGAGGATAGGCTCATAAGAGAATTGAAAATCATCGGCATATATCAAAAAATAAATCGGGGCTTACAACAAAAATAAATCAAACTGTAATAAAAATAAAATAAATCTTAAGAGCTCATGTCACCCGATGATCGGACTACCTGGCGAGCTATTTAAGACCGACGAATGGAGCCTGAAAGTTGTTTGTCCGATCTACAAAATATAAGACTCTCTAAACTGTGCCATCTACATAGGCTTCAGTCTAATACATTACTGTCTCCGTATTGTGTAAACGACTGAAACCTTTTGTCTACGATCTGATTGGCACCCATTAGTCCGATTTAAAGCTGAATTAGGCAACAACTGGATGAATATTCATACTAAGGTAGATCCTAGAGAAATGCAAGAGCAACTCGTACTTCCATCTCTTTATCGACTTAAAGGCCGCAAATTCGAAGGCTTACTATTCCGTAAGTTTGGAAGTAAAAAAGACTTTTGATGTCAAGAGCTGTCATGAGATTTTTCTAATATCATATGTTACTTGAGAAAATTTAGCAAAACTCCCAAGGTAATACCAGTTTGTCAAAAGTCTATGCAACTACTTGCGCATACACTAATGACATTGATATCATTGACAAAACACAGAGAGCTGTCACTGGGGCTTCTGCAAGTATTGACACAGAAGTGGTGAACATGTTTTGCACACAGCGTGGGTGAAGAAAAATTAGAAAGTAAAGGAAAAGGGATGCCGCGGTACGTTGGTTTTGAATGTTTGTAAGCTATAATGACTACGAAAGCGAGTTTTACGGCTTCAGAAAAAATCACAAAGAAAGTGGACTTAAGGGTAAACTGATGTCTTCATTCGATGGGATGAAGGATTTCATACATCATTCGAGGTTACCTAGGTATTTCGCAGCATTTTTTACAACATGGTAATTCCAACGTGGGTTATCATTGACACACATATAGATAATGGAAAGTGTTTAGTTTCGAAAATGCCAGTGCCATTCATGGATCAATGCAGACTCCACCGTGTTTTAGAAGCATTAACCTCCATTCGGTTTGTAGTTCCCCAATTAGTTATGCCGTAATCTTATGAGCTTAGACGCGGGTCTAGAAACAAATAGAAAAACTGAGCTTACTGTCATTAGTAAAAGAATATACTTGACTAGAAGTAGCAGACAAAAGATCGTTAATGAAAATTTAAAAAAAGCGTGGGACACAGAACGGAGCCCTGGGGTACACCAGTATTCGTTTTGTGCACATCAGACTTAAAATCATACAAGCCAACTTGAGTGGAACGTTCCGAGAGCTGGTTTCTAATCCATGAAAGCATGCACGCATTTTCGACTAAAGAGCGTGATACCAAACTCTGTCAGATATCTTGAAAATATCAAGTGCAATTATCTTGCTTTCTCTACCTATTCAGTAGAAGGGAAGGTATGCCATCTGGACCAGCAGATTTGTGCAATTAAGATCGTTGAGTACTTGCGCTCCTGGAGCAGTACGAAAGTGTAAGTGGAGACATGTATCTGGTAGCGTTGACCCGGTCACGAAGTTCACGTCAAGCATATTGGCGTTGAAAGCTAGAATATCAATTGAGGTATACAAGTGTACTCCAAAGTAAACACAACTTTTTAAAAACAAGAGCACAACAATAAGTTTTTTTTTTTTTTGGCAACCAATGTATTTTATTCGACCAATGTATAGTCCGACTCATACAGTGATTTGCACGGTCTACAAGCATGTCGAATGAGTGCTTTGGGTCGTCGGCCGGTATGTCTTTCAGGATGTCGGTGCAAGCCTTTTGAATGTCCACTAAGTCCACAAAACGCTTTCTTTTCATCGGCACATATTCATTTTTCTGAAAAGGTAAAAGTCGCACAGTGCCAAATCAGTGGCGGTTAAAATGCGTTAAAATACGATTTTTAGCCAAAAAATCGGTCATAAGGGTTGATAGATGAGATGGCGCATTATCGTGCAACAAGCGCCAACTTTGTTCTGCGCGATATTCTGGCTGAATACGACAAATACGATGCACCAAATGCTTCAAAACATCAAGATAGAATTGTGTATTAACTGTTTGGCCCGGTGGAACGATCTCTTTGTGGAAAATGCTCTTGGAATCATAAAAGCAAGTCAACATTGTTTTCGCTTTTGACTTCTCCAAAGGAGATTTTTTGGGTTTTGGCTCGTCTGGCGCCTTCCACTCGGCACTGTGGCGCTTAATTTCTGGAACACTACATTTCCTCATCAGTAACGAAAGTTTTTGTTCTTTTTCGGCTCCTTCATGATGTCCTTCTAATGTTGAATTCTGAGCAATTTTTGGTCGCCAGTCATTTTCGTACCAATAATGTCACTTCAGACGCGATAGCTGTGATTTCCATGAAATTTTGACAGTACATCAGTGATGGATCTACTTTTCCAACGCATGTAATTGTCAATAAATGGGCCCACTGTTTACTTTGGAACGGACTTTGTACGTAGCTACGAATGACGGCAAAACCAAGTACTGACAGGAAGCGGAGGTATACTCTAATGACATATCATCAGAAATCAACCAACTTGCCAATCATTGTTTCTTTGGCTTTAGAAGGCAATTAAAGGATAAGACCTTTATTAAGAAGCACTAAAGAGAATTTTCCTAACAACCTTATCATCTCAGTCCTGCTCTATAAGACAGAAGCATGGACGTAAGCCGACGATATAAAGGGTTTTCCAATAGGGACTTGACAACTTTGAATTTAATTTGTGAACGCACTCTTTCACTAATCATAAAACTGTCAATTTATTCAGTAAACTCAACATTTTCAACATAAAGTACACGAACGAGCAACGTCTGCAAATTATAAAAATTTTCTACCGAAATTCGGAGTCGGTAACTGCAACTTTAAGAGGTTTAACTCCAATTTTCGATCGTAATTCTTCCCCTAGTAGACAGGCAATAACAAGTAATAACAAAACGATCCAAATCAGTCAATTCCACGGCGTTCTCAGGAATTGGGCATCGCTTAGACCACATTATGGCGTATTTTGCGTAAGGATCTTGGTTTACACCCATACAAGAACAAGCTGACTCAAGAATTGAAGCCGATGGACCATTTGAAGCGACCTACGTTCTTCGATTGGGTTCTCGAGAAGATGCGCCAAGATGATGAATTTCATCGCAAAATCATCTTTAGTGACGAAGCTCATTTTTGGCTCAATGGGTTTGTCAATAAGCAAAATATGCGTTATTGGTCGGGTGAAAATCCACATGTGCTTCATGAATCACCACTTCATCCACAAGTTTGCATACCGGCGGCGTTATTGGGCCATATTTTTTCGTCGACGATAACGATCGTCACGTTACTGTGAATGGTCAGCGTTATCGCGACATGATCACCGCTTATTTTTGGCCCGAATTGGAAGTTATGGACCTGGACGACATGTGGTTTCAACAAGATGGTGCCACAAGCCACACAGCACACGCTACATTGAAGAGTAAGTATGGTGAGCGTGTTATCTCAAGAAATGGGCCAGTCGATTGGTCGCCTCGTTCGTGCGATTTAACGCCGCTTGACTATTTTCTGTGGGGCTGCGTTAAGTATTGGTTTAGGCCAACACGCCGACGACGTTGGAAGAGCTGCAAACGTGCCCGCGGTGGCCATATGAACGAAGTCGAGTTCCATTCATAAAAGTTTTGATTGTACTTCAAGCCGATAATAAAGTTTTTGAAATATCTCAAATGGTTTGCGTTTTATTTAAAAAAAAAAAGTTGTCAAGTCCTTATTGGAAAACCCTATACTTGCCCTCTTTTAACGCAAGGTTCTTCCAACGATTTTTCATCTCATTTGCGTTGGCGGGTTTTGCAGAAGATGATATACTCGTACGTAAATAAGAGCACTACAAACTAAGTCATGCAGAGCCAGTGAATATAAATGATTCGGCCTAAAGAGTCTTTGGTTCATGAGAGAAAGAACTCGTTTTAATTGGCGCACACAAGTGGAAAGAGAGACAGCTGACTAAAGAACTTATCAACTGGAGAGATATGTGACCCGATACCAGTAGTGGATATGTAAAATTAGCTGACGACTACCTACACTTTGCAATGCTGTTGATAGCCAACAATTTATTTAAACGTGACGTAGAATAGTATTGTAGTTTCATAGGGTAAGGGCAGAAGGGTCCTCGATAATGATTCAGTCGTCATCAACTGCAATGTCTATGAAATTCAAGTAGTTGCAGTCCCTAACGATAAATCTATAACTGCTGATTCCAGATTTTTCAACAAGACCACGTCTTTGGAGTGGGATAAGTTTTGTTAGATATAAATTGCGATTCCAATATAGAGCCTCTACATGTTGAAGGCTATCTATTATTAAAACTACGCCCCCTTATATTTCAGGTAAGTCCATCTCCCGATTTATAGAATCACCCAAAATTTCTGAAGAAACCCTCCGTCAAAGTTTGATTTTTATCCAAGCAACCATGTGGGAAGAATAGAAAATGGAAAAAAAAAAATAAATAAATAAAACCAAATCATAAGAATCATAAAAATCATTCCTTAGAGCAACCCCTAAGTCGGTTGGGAAACACTTGCTGTGTTCGCCAACATTCAGCCAAAAATAAAACCGGCAACCCAGACGAATGAGTCGCAGAAAGGGAAATGCCCTTTGAGAAGAAGAAAACATTAAAAAAACAATATTCATGAGCAGTGGGATCTCACCTTGAACTTCTAAAATAAAATTTACATATCACCGTCTTGCTCCTCTGCATCGAGAACGGGCATTAGATACACCAAAAGTAAACAATCGGTGATTTGATTTGACGAATTGACGCACTTGTTTTCGGATGTTTTCTTTTTCAAGGTAAGCTGGTGGTTGCTCATGCCGGTACAATAGATACTCTTATCACAACCAGAATTCCCAAAAAGAAAACACAAACAAATTTAAAAAAATTAATAAAAATTCTTCTCTTTCGAAAATTAGACAACATATGCAGGCGCCTGAACTCCCCAATTAAGGCATGGCCCAAGGACATGCACCCTATCTACAGAATTTGCAACACTGATATTGCAATGATGGTTCCCTCTTCGCCTTTCGTATTCAGTGGTACAATAGGTTCGGCTTCGGCTCATCAGTGCATGCCAATTTATGAGATCCGGTTTTGGCTTTTAAGAGAATTTAGCACCGTCTTACTGGAATTGCAAGTCGATAATACTTTACGATTATCGAGTCGTAATTGTTGATTAATTAGACATTCATCACTTTCCCTCTCTTTTGCATATTTTATGCCAATTAGGCGAGGGTTTAATAAACTGCAGTCGGGAGGGCGGCTATACAATAGGTAGAACGGATAGCTGACGGTAGACGCTTCACGATTTTCAAATTCGAGTTCAGGGTCGATTAACGATATTCGTATTTGTAGTCGTACTCGTACTCGTAGACAATGTGACTGACAGGATACACTGCGAAGAACCGTAACCCAGGAGAAAGTACGAGTATGTATTGTATCTATCTAAAAATGAATTTGCGATATTTTTTCGCTTTGTTTTTTTTTTTTTTAATTTTTTTCCTTTTATTAATTTGAAGCCAGACACGACAGACATTTGGTTTGACAAATGTGCCGTATTAAGTAAACAAGCGACAAGTCTCGACCAGTGCTTTGGAGGACATGGCACAATTTTTCAAATGTCAAAAGTTCGCACCGCATCGCAGTCTTTTGTTTATGATTTTTTTTTTGAATATTTTGGAATAGAAGCAAAGCAGCGGGCGTAGACACTTATCTTGTCGGTTTTGTATTTATTGTTATTGCAATTGAATGAAACAATCATAAAGCAAAGTTGAATGACTTTAAGATGCTTTTAATGGATACGAAAATTGGATACCTGTCAAGGTTACAATCATTTTAACCATTATGTGTGGGTTGTGATGGTCATTTCACATTGATTTTAAATAATTTCATGTTGGACCATAACCGTTTATTTAGACAAATGTCTGACCTCTTTGTGAAAGGCGCGCTGCTTGATGTGTGTATATTAATTATTATTGACTAGAAAGGCACATAAATCCCATCAAAATCGTGGCTGAGAGATACCATGGGAATGAATTGAAGTTGAGATCTTCAATTGACGTCAGTAAGTTTGAATGTTGACATTTAAAAAAAAAAAGCAAAAACAAAAAAAAAACACACAATGAAACACCGTTAATGGCAAATGTGTGGAAATGTTCCCAGAAATTAGTGTGTGAAAAAATCATCGAAAATTGGAAATTTTATCGTTTTTGCATATCTTAATGAGTGGAGTGGCAACCTGATTATGTCCACGTAATGAATCATCGATGGTTTTAGCAAAGATATTCATTAACAAAAAATATATACGAGCATATGTACGAGTATGAATATGCTCATCATAGGAACTATAAAATTTGGAACCGTTAGCAAACGTAACCACATTCCTTTCAGTTAACCACAGGGCGAAAGATTCGACGAAAAAGTTCCCTGTCGGGGAACATCAGGATTCATCTCCGCGCTAACATTTTCAACAAATTCGGAGAGCAAAACTCATTTAAGGGTTTGACAGCATAGATCCATCATGATTCAACACCAGTTTCAACTTTAGAGACTAATGCCTCTTTAAAAGCATTAATTTCGATAGACGAAACTATGCTGCATGCCTCAGAAACTGTCGATCGAATGTCTGCTGCCAACTCTGGATCGCTGGTATGAGAAGCGAGGAAGGGAATGTGTCTCTTCTGAGCGACTCAGACTCAGACACTTTGTGTGAAGACACAATTAGCATAAAACTAAGACCTTCGGAGAGGAGAAGGTTCAAATAAGTCTTGATAAGCGACTCTAGGGAACGTACTCTAGAGATTGCCACTGCCAAAACCGAAAACAACGCCACAGAGGCTAAACGAACTCGATCCGACGTCTCCAGTCTCCCGACGACGGAAGCAAAGAGAATCGGAATAGGAGATGCTACAGTCGACAAGGTTCCATGTATTGTAGCAATATACTGGGCCCAGCCAGCCTGGGCGTAATCCCGGAAAACATCAATCTCAACCCACTTAGTGTTGAGCAGATGTCTCAAATACAGGAGGGAGTTATCGGTGTATCGATTGAGCTTCGAGACGAAGGTAAAGGTGAAGGTGAAGATGAAGCCCTCTTTCGACAGCTCTACAATCAGGGCTAGCTGGGTCGTGTTCATTTGCTCCAATGAAGCCACTGCAAATTGGCTGAGGAGTAATTTCTCAAAAATAAAGGAGAAATGCGGCCGGAATGTGATGTTAGTGGAAGAGGATTCATTTCTGAATTCACATATCATAAAGCGGTTTTTTCCGCGAAGCATAGGCCTGGATAGCGAGAAAATTCTCATCCTTCGATGCACAAAACTCAGGTCTTAATACTAGAACCTGCTAAGATTGGAAGAGAAAGGTCACATGGTCGTTGCTGTTAATGACAGTGCTGAGGTAAGCTGAGGCTCATTATGACGAGCTCAGACAAAACTCCAGCTACATCTACCAAAATGAACACCAGTAGTCTGTCAAAGAGGCTACAAAACAACACCGTAAATACGACTGCAGCTGAGGGTGATTGAGCACGTAAACTCCCTTCAACTAGCAATCAGGCAACTCGCTGATTAATGCAAACAACACTTGCTGCATATAGACCCAAAAGTAGAGTTCCTGTACTTTATCGAGAAGTTAATCGGCAGATAGCGCAACTGTCGTATAAAAGAGTGAGACCGAAGGGCTACTTCCTTGGCGAATTTTCCATACGGCGGAGAGGCGACGAAAAACCTAACCAACAATACGCAAGAGAGAACATCGCCCTAGAACTAATTCAAGGACCTTGGGCCATTGAGGGTAAGATATTGAAATATAGAATTTGTGGGAGGAGATTTTAGACCGAGGTCTAAATGTTTTTCGTGAACTTCGACCATTTTACGGTCGTCATAATCGACCTACTGAGCAAGCAATACAATCCATAGTGACATAGTGAATTTTGGAACTTTTTATACCAAGATCTGGAGGAAGATCAGCGACGAAGTTCATTTCTGGTTGAATGGGTATGTTAATAAAGACAACTGCAGTATTTGGTCCGATGAGCAACCCCAGGCAATACAAAAGCTGCCAATGTACACGGAAAAATGCTCTGTTTGGTGCGGTTTATGGTCCCGCTGTCGTTCAGTGATTTCGACTTTTTTTTTGCCCATTCACGAGCTGAACCTGGTCTACATGCGGTTCCAGTAAGACGGCGCTACTTGCCACACAGCACGCGAATCGATGGACCAATTGAGAAATGAGTGCGGTGAGCAATTTATCTCTCGTATTGGACCTGTAAATTGGCCGGCTAGATCGTGCAATTTGACGCCTTTAGATTACTTTCTATGGGGATACGTCAAACCACTTGTCAATTGCAGCCTTGTAAGACAACATTACACGAGTTATTAGCGCGATATGCTCGAAAAAGTGATTCGAAATTGGACTCTCCGTATGGACCACTTAAAACGTAAATAGTTGTGGTCAACATTTACATGAAATAATCTTGCCATTTAGGCAAGCATTGATTTATCAAGTCAAATAAAAACTTTATACACTTTTGCAATTTCCCAGTGTTTTTTTTTTTTTTAACAATTTGAAACCAAACGCTAAAAACTCGCCTATTGCATATGTTATACTAGCAACAAAGATAACCATCAATAAAAGTGGATGTTAAACAACCTCAATCGCGTGTTTCAATTACTTAATTACGTAATTACAATTGTACGTAGATATGTATATACTCGTATTAAACTCCTTGCCTTCAGTAACATGCTGTCCAAGGCAGTGGACACTTGCTTCTTTCTTCAATGAAAACATGAACTTAGTATCGTCCTTATATACTCTAAGACTAACTTGTTTTGGCCATTGTTCGACTGCCGTAAAGGCTATTACGTCACAGTGGCTGCAACCGATGTCGTCTGCGTACCCCAGCAGCTGCTCAGATTCATTCAATATATTACCTCCGTGTCAACATCTGTCCTGCAGTTGCGGAACAGTTGTTGCCAGCTGAGTGCTGGCAATCTTAAAAGAAAAATACGCTTTTTATGTGTAGCTACCTCACCATTGACTGGAATTTGGCGCTTTTTTTGCAAAATCACTCACAACACTAACATCCCATACACCAACTTCTGCACCCGCTGTTTCAGTCATTTACAATTCCCGGCACATCGGTGACTAAGTGTTTATAATTGTGCCTAAGGGCGTTCATTACGGGCTTGGATTTTGCTCCTATCACGCGACTATCTTGACCTATGTATGAGGCTTCGAATGCTATTTTCATCATTTGTCCATTCCTGTATTTTACAGCACTGCTTTTATCTTCACAGTGGAGATGTTGTCCACGGAACACACATCACAGATAAGGGTCACTACCTTTTGCGTGGTTAAACTAGGAATGACAATCTCTCCGGGGACAATAGAAGAAATATTTCAAGGAAACTACGAGTAACCATTGATTCTGTTGGTTTTGACAAGCACATGCTCATAAAAAAAATTTGGACACGACGTTGCCCTATTTAGAAATATCTGGATAAGTCTTAGGCTGGTGGAACAACATGTCAATCTAGTCAATGCCAACTCTTCGCCCAGAGGGTTTTCGAATCCACCAAGAAGTAAACCTGCCGTTGACCTCAACCAAATTTGTGTGAGAAATTTGAGATAGAAATGGGGAGAAATGTTATTTTAAGCCCTAATCCGAACCGAACTTTAGAGCAATCCTTGGCATGATAATTTTAAATCAAATATTCTTAGGACCATTATATCCCTGTTAAAGCAGAGCAGTGTATGGAGGTAAGGATAATTTAAATCGGTTCCTGCCTTGGAAATATATGTAAAAAACTAGACAGCTGTTACTTCCAATTAGGACGACTTAAGTTTAGTCGGTAGGTGTATGGCATTGCAAAGTAATTTTCTAAAACAAACATACTCGTAAATGCCGTAGATAAGGATCGACTCAAGAGACAAAGATTCCCAAAACTTCAGCTGCTTCCATCTAGAGAAAGATTTCACGGAACACAAAGGGAATCCATTAAAAATATTATCTTGCTCGAGTTTGGGAAACCCAATAGGAAGCACGTGCGAGCTCGGCGTAGGACTAGCGCTCATAACATTTGCCAAAAGTACAAGGGACGGTCTAAGGAACAACTGGTAATATGTTACTAAATTGGGTAGCGATCCATATTGTACCAATGAATACAACAATGGAAGCAGGGGTAGCAGCAGAACCGTCTAGTTAAATTCTTAAGTATGAGATCGCAACAACACACAGCAAAAGAATTGTTAGCCAGCCGATTGCGGATAAAGGACTTTAACTAACTTTGGGCGAGAAATTGGAAGAAGGTAACATACAACAGGGCTGGCCGAAGGGGCTTGTTGGTTGAGACCCAGGTATTAGAATTGTGGCACCACATACATAAATACATAAGTAAGTAAGTTGGAATGAATTGTGGATGGTCGACAGAACGTAGTCTTTTCTTATAATGAAACAGGATTACAAATAACTAATTTTATCGTTACGCCAGAGAAACGGAGCATAACCAGCAACTGGGTTTTCAGAAGACAAGCCATAAACAACAACATGATTTGGCAATTTTATACATTTCTAAGAACTTCATGTTTTCGTTCGTCGACATTGAGGACACACGTCGTTCAATTCATCATCTGTATACGCATTTACGAGTATGTATGTACATACCGAAGAAACCTTCCTCAAAAGAAACCGTCTGGAATGTTTAATCTAAAAACTAACCTTGTGGTGTGTCCTCAAAAAAAAATATTCAACAACAAATGAGTCACACTCTCAGTCAGCAGATGGCGGCACATTGTTTTACATATTTTTCGAAAAACAACAAAAATATTTTCCTCGTCCTCATTTGTTTAATTTTCTTCCATTCAAAAAAGCCAACAGAATTCTAAAAGACTGAAACTTGGGTAAAGTCCAACACTTAGTCACATGACATGACACATGTCATGAAGCTGAACTGAAAAGTATGTACATAACATATCCCTAACTAAATCATACGGATACTTCCTCGCTCGTGTAGATAAAATGTGAACATCCTACACTCTCGAATCATCATCCTCTAACCTAGCACTGTGAACTACTTTTGCAATTAACAGGAGAAAAAAACCATAACGTATCCGTAAATAGCAAGAGAGATGGATTTCCATCTTTATTTTCAGCAACAAAGTTGCATGCAACATGCAATGTGACTGTGTTGAGTATCAAACAAATACAAATAGATACTCTGTATCTGTCCGCCTAAATTAAAAGTAAAAATTTTGACGGCAGATGTGCTTTGATGACTGAAAGGACTTCAACCCTTCAACTGTGAAATTGATCTGTTAATGCTCTCCTCAGTATCTCAGTGTCACGGGGTATATGTGTGTATATATCAGGGTGGAAGGGCAAGTCCACTCATATCTCAGGGCGGTAGGGAAGTCCACTCCTCCGACATTACACCCCTCAAAGATTAGGTGCCAAAAAAGCAATTTCACCGAAACTAAGTAAAAAAAAAAAAAAAAAAAAACGCACATTAAAAAAAAAAACAACACATGATATTGGTGTGACATGACACGCTGTGATTTAAGTGCGAGGAGCTAGTGCTCTCTGGCCGTTTCCGCTTTGTCGCCTGTCATTTTCAATCAAAATTTTAGTACCCAACATCTAAGGCTTGTAATGTAACGTATTAATTTGACAGATATACTGCGCACAAATACTACAGAACAACTGATAACACAACTCCAGAGAGAGCTATTTAATAGAGAGTAACAACTGCGCGCTTCCAAGAGCACTGAATACTGAGAACTTTGGACAGGAGGACCGAGAACCGAGGACCGAGGACGGGAGGACAGATCCGACACGAAAGATAGCATGACAATCGCATTTAGTCGCCTTATCAATGGAACAATATTGCGTTGTTGTGTACGAGTATTTATGAATGAAAATTTGAATGACTATGGGCTGTATGGTGGGCAGGTCAGTCGCAAAGGTTACTCCACATCCGTAGCAGAGAGAATGGAATCAATGAGCAGCAAAATACAAAAATGACAATATGACAGATTGACAGAATGACAGAAACCAGGCGATAAGTGGTGCCTTGTGATTGTGATAAAAATATAAGATGAGCGATGGGAGATGGAGGCGCGTCAAATCAACGAATAACATGATGACATTTCAAAACTCGTAAAACTATTCATTTCCTGTTTTAGGGGTGATCGTTGTCGTTGTCATTGAACTGGTGACTCTAGTGGGTGGAACTCGTATGATCTCTTTGTTAGGCATGACGTTTCGCATGATGGATTGGAATTGGATATTTTTTTTTTTTTGAATTAGCGAGATGGCATGTGATGACGCGTGTGACCTGTTAAGGTTATGTGATGTAGGTCAAGTTGCAACGTTTTCTGGCATTCGATCTGTCAGAGGTTATGTGCGCAATTGACGATTTAGATGAATCTATGGCGTTTTTGGCAGTTTTGCATGAGGTACACGAGTATACAAAATTTTCGTCATTTTCCGAGGCCTGCCGAAACGAACAAACGAAAATCGTTTAATACTTCAACTTTGAATGAAAGATACGAGTATGCCTTCTTAGGCATACTTTCCAGCCGACTGACCGTAGCCAGCAAAAAATACGAAATTGGCTTTAAATAATGCATGGCACGTGTCCTTAACATAACTGTATAAGATCGTGGTTATGCTCTGATGGTCCCTTTTTATGGTTTCGTTTTTTTTTTTGTCACATCTGTTTCTTATTTAATTGTTGGATACCCGTTGAGTGATGCCCATGGCAACCCTTTCACCACAGTGAAATGACTTTCCTTCCTGGTACACTTGTATGGAACAAATAATTTTAAACCGAACAGGATCTAACTGTGGATTACTTGTGAAAATCTGGCTCCTCTTACCTGAGAATAAGACGATTTTTCGATAGGAAATTACTATTAAATCTCTCGTCACGAATACTACCGCCTGGACATAAGGAGGGTGTGAAGCAGACATTGCAAAACGTTGCGAGGATATGTCGATACCATAATGCTTCAAAGATACCAAGAGCTTTAGACCAATTAGTCTAACTTCCTTCATGCTGAAAAGCATGGAAATAATGGTGCACGAAGCAATGTCACATGTAACCCTTCTAATAACGAAGATGATCCTGGGAGATTGTCTTTTAAATTTTGTTGGGCAGAATTGAAGGCGTAATCGAACAGTAGTACGAGGTAGGCATTTTTATGGCAATGAGGGTGCTGTTTTTAACAGCGCAGCTTCCTAGGAATCACTAGATAGGGGAATATATCTATGCTAGCAAACCAATCCGTACTTCAAAGCAGGCGTCCCTAGACATGATCGACGAATGGTGCACTATAAATGGGTTTTCAGTCAAACCTCCCAAAACTGTTTTCCTTATGAGAACGACTGACTCATTTATTGCTTAAAGGCATCACTGTCTGTTTTTTTTCGATGAAGCTGGTCATTTGGAAATTATCCTAGATAACCAACTTCTTTAGCCTTTCAGGCAGTGCAAATTATATTTCGGCAAGACATGAGGACATGGGTCTTCGCTGCTTGGAGGTTATCCCTATCTGGGTCTGCTCTAGGCGCACTAATATTCACTTCATGAGGTGCACCCTCAAAGCCACCTTCCGTTTCAAAAGAAGTGGTCACTGGAATTTTATTTGTTTTTGACTCTGGTCTGGCTGGACAAATGTTATCATATTTTCTATTTACTCGGAAGGAGTTGTGAAAATATGGGATTTATGAAAAATGGATTTATGAAATATGGATCAGTGGCCTTCAACGGGATTCGTCTCATTTTATTCGCGCGTTGAGTTAAATAACGCGCGCTCAAGAGGTTAAGGTACCTATAAAATGTTTGTACAAAGGGAGGAAAGAAATATAGGTACCGATGTACGTTGGTCTTAAATGTTTGAATGTTACAATGACTCGGTAGGGTATTCCACAAGCGAGTTGTTCGACTTAGGAACAAATCACGATATTTCAGAGTACGTCCGGAAGTGAACTTGAGGGATACCGATGAGCATTCATAGCGAGACGAGTGTTACGGTTCAAGGTTTGAAGGCGTAGATTGCTACTGGGAATTTATATGGAATAGGCATAGATCAAAGTGAGACATGAGACATTTTTTCGATGTTGGCAGAGTGTTATCAGCATCACCTGTGAACTTTATCGCACGATTTTGAACCCTATCGAGCAGATGTTTTAGCCCAGACCATATGTGTATTCTACTCTAATTTTGGACGGATGAATGCATTATATATTGAGGCCAGATCAGAAGGGGAAAAGTATTTCATACATCGTTTGACGAAATCTAGACATTTCGCAGCATTTGTTGCGACATCGAATATGTAGTCACTCTAATGTAAGTCGTCATTGACACACACACCGAGAATGGACAGTTTTTCGGTTTCGGCGATGCAAGTGCCATTTATGGATAATGGCTGGGTGATTAAATTTTGCAGCAGACAGCATTGTTGATAGTTGATAGCTCCCCAATTTTTCCCATATTAATCCAAGAGATCATTGATAAAAATTAAAAAGAGTGTCGGAGACAGAGGGAGCCCAGGGACATACTAGCATTTATTTTGTGAATATCAGACTTGAAACCATTCAAGACAGATTTAATTGAACGTTCCGAAAGGTAGTTTCTAAACCATTGAAAAGGAGAGTCGCAGAACCCAAACGCTCAAAATTTTCGACAAAAGAGCCTGATGCCAAACTCTGTAGAATGCCTTAGAAATATCAAGTGCAACTTTCTTACTTTGGCCAGATTGATGTACGGTTTGGTTCCACTTTTCGGTGAGACATGCCATCAAATCACCAGTGGACCTGTTGCTACGAAAACTGTAGGTCATTGGGAAATTATCGTGTTTCGAATATTTCATGAACTGACTGTTTAACAGCGTTTCCATGACCTTGTAAAGAAGGGACGTAAGTGCAATGGGTCTGCAGGAGAAGAGAGAAAAATATTCGCTTTTTTTAGATTGCCCTTGTCCAAAAAGCTGAGAGCTAATAAAAAAACACCTACGAATATTTTGGTTACTAACACACAATAAGTTCCTTGTCAACTTGATTTCGACCTCGGTGACCCTACGACTACTATGTCGGCAGTGCAGACTATCGTTAAATTATTACAGTTATCAATTTGAGCGAAGGATTTAAAGGAAAAAACATCATTTGCATCGTTTTTGAGCAGTTGCAACGAAGAGACAACAATCTTAGACATGGACGATATGGGGAATATTTGTACTCTTAATAGACTGAGCAGCCGGATATTCATCTAAAAAGTGTGATAGGATGAGCCGGCAAAAAGAAGCATGAATCTCTGTGGCACCTTTTATGGTGATTGCTATAGAAAGCAGAAACAGCGTCTATTTGAATGCGAATTTGTCATTGGAGAAAGACTTATCCGAGCGAACGCCTGATTACAATCCGCATTAGGACTAAATAAGTAGACAAGTTCACGTTGATATGTATGTGATCACAACCTTCAACACCTTTAACACTGTTTCTCAATAATCTAGATTTTTTCCGTGTAATCTTTTTGGCGAGTGCGCCTTGGTATGAGTCATTCGAGTTGCTTAGGGATTTTATTGCTAAAATCACATGCGAAAGTGAGATATTTGATATTCTTTGATGAACACTATATTTCTTTTGATTAACCCGACACATATGGCATGAAAAGCCAACTACCCACTCAGCAGTTGCTGTCATCACTTAGACATGATTAAAATTTAAAATGGGTGATGTTGCACTATACACAAGGTCGCGTAAATAGACAACATGCAGGTAACGCGGATCGTAGGTTAAAAAACAAAAAATCTGAAAAAAATAGCGCGTCGGCATATGGACACAAAACTGGTTTAAGCGGAAATCGAAAGAAAAATCTAATATATATGCGGAGCGAAAAGAAAATGTGACCGAAGAAAACAACATCGTATTCCCTATTTTTCGAAAATAATGGCATGTCTCACAGCAAGATAGAAAGGGATATTTCCGGCAATTTCCATGATTTCCATGGATGTCAGTGATTCGGAGGAGATATTGTTTTAACAGAATAGCGATGCATCCCATACGTCAATCAATTACCGTTGATATGAATTCATATTTATTGTGAATCATTTAAAGAGCCAGACATGTCTATTGTCTTTCAAGATTTTATGATTTGACACTTACCGGTATTTCCTGTGGGGCTATGTTAAGTTATTACTTAATGCTGATCAACCAGCAATAATTGAAGCTTTGGAAACCAATATTTCTGGTGCATTTAGGGTAACCTACCCAGTAGTCAGCCTTTTAGTGCAAAACCTTATTTCCAAGAATTATTTTTAATATCAAATTATTAATTTCAATTCCAGATACATATTGCAGTGAAAACATTTAAAAGCAAGGTTATGGACTTCTTCATACATTTTTCCTTTGAAATTAGTGCACTAAAGGTGGAACCTATGTGCACTATACATTCGTCATATTCTATGTTTTTTAGGTCGTTGTCTTCGGTGTCACTTATAAGATCTTCATCACATTTGAAACACCTAGGTTAGGTTAGGTTGAACAGGGGTATGATGGATATGTCATCACACAGATACCAGGCACCAAAACGGGGCCATCGCGATCCCTGTGGAACCAGTTGAATTTCTCTTCAAATGGCAAAAAGCTAAACAATCCAATGAATCATCCAATTTTCTGGCAAAAGCCAAGAAGGGCTTTGAAGTTCGTGCCGTCTATTTCCTTTAGGTTTTCGAAAAAGCATTTCCCTAAAAATTTTCTTCCACTACGCGATATTGCCAGTATGTGTGTTCTGTCCTCAACAGCTTGCAGATCACCGTAGAATCTGCCAATATCCGTATCTAAGAATTTGAGTCTTTTTGGAGGAGACAGTTTACTGTCAGGATTCCTATTACTGTTCTAAGCTCATCCCTGTTTAATTTTAATAACTTCCTAGATCTTTTGCCGGCATAAAGTGGCCAAAGAGCCTTGGATACCCTGTTTCCTTCAAAACTTGACCACCTTAGGTTTGGCAGTCTTTATGATTTTTTCCTAAATAGTGCCCCTCACTATGCAAAGGGGTGGTTTGATGTTGGCAACCTCACTATTGTCGAGTAGCCCTCCTTTTCTTGCAAGCTCGTCCGCTTTTTCATTTCCTTTAATACCGCAGTGTCCGGCAGGTGTCTAATGCTGCCGTAGGTTTGGTACGGAGCGCACCTGTAATGGCGATGGAAGCCATTCTTTGAAGCAGCACTAATTTTCCGTAAATCGTTTTCTTGTTTGTTGCTTTCCACTATACTAGTGCGCCGTATGTAAGTATGGGTCTTACCACCACCGTATACAGCCAGTACACCATAGCAGGTTTTAAGCCCCAAATTGTTCCTACTGTTCTTTTGCAGATAGAAAAAGCATTATATGCTTTTTTGGTTCTTTCCGCTACAGATTTCAATCCATTTTTTTTGTCCAAAATCACACCCAGATACTTCGCACTGTCTGAAAGGGACAGTTCCACTCCGTTGAGTTTTGGGAGTAAGATTGCGGTATCTTGTACTTTCTGGTAAAAAGAACCAGTTTCGCTTTGGAAGGGTTGGCATTGAGACCACAGCTTTTTTCCCAAGTGCTTAAATATTTAAGTATTTTCCTCGCACTATTATGACCACGTCATCATCCACGGACATTCTGACCAAGCTTTGCCCAATGGAACAGTTTATTTTATTGTTTGCAAGCATGTTGCAAACCCAGTTTGTAATGATATGTTCAGTGTTAGCTTCTACTAGAGCATTTTCCTTCAATTTCGAGGAAGGCCGCCATCGCAAACTCCCCGAAGTGTAGACTCATCTCTATTCTCCCCACCACCTCGTGCAGGGCGGTTTCTACAAATTTTCCTTTCATGTATGCATGCTGTGACTCAGTCAAAAAGCCATTACTGCATCTGTTCCTAATGTGAATCTCCAATAATCGCTCCAGTGTTTTAAGCATAAATGATGGCAGATTTATTGGTCTGAAACTTTTTGAAAATGTCGTTTTCCAACTTTTCGTGAGTCTTTTCTGTTGCTGTTCTTTCTTTCCTTTGCCAGCATCTTTTCTTTTCTCCTCAATTCTGTGTAGTTTTCTTCTTTCTACCAATTTGATGGAAGTCAACGTTGAATTTTCGGCCACTTCAAATGATTGGAATGTTCTACAATGCTTCATTGTCAAGAGCTGGGAAACTGACATTATTTTAGTCTTCTGGTATTACCACGGTGACTAATCGACAATTCAGCAGCTTCCTTTTCAATTGACGAAGCCGAAATAGTAGGATTCTGTGGACTTACGAAGCGTTCAATTTCCTTGCGCATTTGAATTATGTGCAGAAGGGTTTTTACGCCAACTCCGGAATCTATCAGGTCTTGGCTTATAAAGTCGATAACCTTTGTAGCGTCATTGAAGTCCCCTTTCGTTACTGCTGACGATTTCGATGGCGTATTAAAGGTGTTTTCTCTACTTTTACACTTAGCTTGCTCTAAGTTATTTTGGACAACCCACAT
Organism: Volucella bombylans; assembly: GCA_949129095.1. NCBI lineage: Eukaryota > Metazoa > Arthropoda > Insecta > Diptera > Syrphidae > Volucella > Volucella bombylans. The sequence continues at coordinate 171,299,551 of OX422142.1, forward strand.
TTTCGAAAACCATTGACGATATTTGGTGGAATAGCATACAAAATAATATCTTTGTCAAAGCGAAATTGGCTTAGGCTCATCGTTAAATGACTTCGATGTCCGTCAACCAAGACAAGGATTGGTTTTTTAACATTTTGGTCCGTTATCCACTTGTCTAGCCCTTTACAAGTATCGGGCATGCTTTCAATAACGTCCTTTGGGAGCCTTATGTAAGGAAAAACCACACAGGGAGACAACGTTTTCCCACTTGCAGAAAAAAAAGAGAAGAATAGTCAATACGTCTTTTTCTTTTCCTTGTGAGATCTTGTAGACATTCTTGATTACCTTACCACTGTTTGGACAAAGACTGAAACTGGTCTCATCTCCGTTAAAAATCCGATCGGGATCTTATTTCTAACCTAACCACTTTTCGACCTTTTGATCTGTCTTCGAAAGCCCGATGACACAGAATTGGATTTCTTTTTAAATAGAATTTGTACCTGGTCAATTGTCAACAAAAGAGTTAGGTCTTTTATCTTCCAAAACAATGGTTTGGATTTTGTTCAGTTGATGCACCAATCAGCGATTGCTGTTTCCTCTTCCTTTAACAGGATGGCTTCTGGTCTCATCTTCCGCGGTCCTTCTGGTACTCTAAAATGCAGTCTATCTTGAAGGGTTCCTCTTGGCATGCCATATTCTCGATTAGTTTTCCGTATCTTAATTCCATTTCTTATTGCCACCATCGCTTGGGAAATTTCTTCTTCAGAGTATTTCTGAATCGGCCGCTTCGACATGGATTTATATTTGTCTAAATGACAACTAATTTAATTGAGTAAGTTTCTTTACCAACAAAACTGAATAATTTATCCAAATTTCGCTTGAAATTCCAATAATTAGGTCCAACCCATTGTAATGCTGACCACTGGATAAAGGACTATGAGAACTCAACCCTATACACCCAATAACTTTTCAAAGTGGCCGAATACTGGTTAAGATTTTGTAAATACTTGTTAAATGATTTTTTTATATCAGTTAAGCTCTTTCCGTAAAATCTTCCACAAAGTGGATGGGCATAGAGCTACAATTGCTGTGCACGATATCGAATCGACTTATTCGGATTCTCCTCAACATTGCGCTCCACAACGGCAATAACTTCTTCTGTTCGCACTGGTTTGCCGTCTTCGATTTGCGTATTATCCACTAGAGTGTAGGTGATGCGAAAACGATTCATCGTGTTCCGAATAACGTGCTCATGTAAAATGGAAGTGGCGCACGATAAGTTTGGCGAACCGAACCATGGTTTTCAAAAAAAGTTTGCACAATTTGCACGCGTTGTTCTGGCGTTAATCTATTCTCCGTAAAATGGCAAAACGAATTAACCACTAATCAACTTTCAACTGTCAAATTGACAATCTGTAGAAAGAGTGTTTATAACCAATTTCAACTATATTTGCGAAATTTACGAAAATACCAGTATTCAGCCCCAGGTGGCCGATATGTAGGTCTCCTTCTAATTTGTCTAATATATTTCTAAAACTGTGATTTTGTTATTGCATGTTAAGGATAAAGTATTGTTTATAAAGAAAATCTACACAACGTCATCGAAACGGTGAAAAATGCATGGAAAACCTACCTGTTTTCCTAGTACTGTTATTTAAGTGATTGTTCACGTTAGTACTCCGTTTGACTTGAGTTTCTGCGGAAGCTTACAGGATCTACATATATTGTGAATGTATGCGAGACGTTTGAAATAATATTGAATGAACGAGTTCATTTTGATTGTGGCGGTGATTTTTGCCTTAAAAACTATTTATAAACAAAAAAGGCAAGAAATGAGTACTGGGTGGGTGATCCTAATAACATACGGCTAGATCGAAAAAGTGCTCTAAACGAGAGTTGTATCGTCATACTCAGTCACCACGATCTAATCGATCAGTTCACGATCGAGTTGATTGATTTTTTTGGCGTTTTTTCTTAAATTTTATATAATTATAGTACGAGTATATATATTATATATTAGATTAATAATTTTTTATTAAAACTGTAAGAAACAGACAATAGACAGAAACACAGCGTAGTAGGTACACTACACTACGTCTAACACACGCTGTTATGAGATTGTAGAAAGGTGGTCGAATAATATTTATATTGAAAGTGGAGGCAGATTCGATGGGAAACCGTTGTTGTCTAAAAACCTATAGCCCCAAGCCGATAGAACAAAAATGCAACTGTTGTATAAGAAACTACTTTAAGGCAGATTATGATATAAAAAAAAATACAAAACCTTGGAGCTCTTTAGAATATGATTTCGTTACCAAATTCTTCTCGAGTATCAAGAGAGAAGCGCAGGACCTAATCAAAATTCCACAATACCTACCCCGAGCATTTTTTCGTAGAACTCATTACTATAAAATTTAACTATTTTTATAAATTTTTTTATTTCTTTTTTTTTGTTTGTTTAACACTTTTGTAGATACCACAAATTTGTTTATTTTTATTTTTTTTTGTTTTTTTTTTCACTTCACTCAAAGAACAACAATTTTTTTGACAACAATTTGACAGATGGCAAAAAAGCTTTCCATTGCCGTCTGGTCTTTCATCTACACGAGCAACTTTAATATTTGTTTTCATATGCGCGTACACGGTACGTATACGTCCCTGGGTGTATGCATATGAGTTACGAGTGTTCACACATTCTCGGTAAATTTCAAAAACAATCCTTGACCTCGTTCAATTTCCAAAAATATACATACGCACGAGTATAATGAGTGAATTTGCTCACACACCAAAAAGCTGTAAATTATGATTCATTGGAAAATTATCATCTACGCAGAAGAAAAAATTGGTTTGCCATTAAAATAGGGACACTGGTTGAAATGTCACTGGAAACAGGTCGAAAACAGCAGAGGGTGAGCAGGAATGAGAATTTTCTATAAAACACCAAAAGAACTCACCTGTGGCAGGCTATCCCTGAGAAGTTTCCTTTGAAAATTCGCTCTTTTCACTCGGAAATGAGTCGAAATTCGAAATCTGTAAATTTCTGTCAAGTTTGTTTGTTTTTGTTTTTTGAGGTTTTTTATTTAACTACGCAGGATAAGAGTAAGCTAAGCTTTCACATTGAACACACATACGAACACAAAATGAAAAAGCTTCATGAACACATCGACATTTATAAAGCACAGTGAGAAATTTTGTTGTTTTCTTTTCGATTCTCTTGGCTTATGAACACAATGCTATAAAAGAACACATACCGGCGAGCGCACACAACTAAAAATTATACACCGGGATCTTTGGAATACAACAAGGACACGTCGTCGTCGTGTGGTATGTTAGTGTGGAGTCCCCCCTCCTAAAAGGAAGACCACTTCAAAAACAGAAAACCAACAAACCAAAAAGAAAAGAAAAAGTGAATAACAATTTTCCGAGAAAGGATAACGTCGAAATTGAGTCGTCTTGCGATTGATTTTCAAAAGTTCTAGGGCACGATACTGCGTTTATGACAGTAGGGATAAATAATTGACTAATGAACACAATAGCCGAACTGTCATCTCGAAGGATTTTCCCGTTAACTAAGGGCGAATACATACACTGTTTTGGGGTGTCAACAAAAAGTCACTCAGGCCCAACTTGAAGGCCAAAAGCTATGGCGCAGTTGACGGCGAAACGGATATTCTATAATAGTATGGGATTTTGAGGAAATGCTTTTTTTGCGTTGGTTACTCGGGACAAGATGGCGCTGATATTCACTCAGATACATATGGGTAGGTACGAATAGGTGACAGTTACATATTTTCCGGAGAAACTCGAAAATTTTGGTTTCCTTTCTTCAAGGAGCAGAAGAAAAAAAAGAATCTTGATTGGAGTGGCACGTGCAACGCAATCAGCAGAGGTAGCGTTGATATAATTAGTCGTATAATTCGTCACGATTCACACACAAAACCACACAATGTGTCCAATCTTGGGGGAGTATCTCATGGTAAATCCGAGTTTTTTAATTGATATGTATGTATGTGATGTCGACGGGGTTTTTTTTTCGTTCAGATATAGAATTTTTAGTTGTTTTTGTTAGGCTTTTTATTTATTTTAAAAATTAGATATCCACGGGTTGGCTATCTTATCTAATGCTGCATTCGGATGTAGATAATTGGCGTCCTAATCGATTTGACGTTGGTCTGGCGTTCGATTCTTTGAATTTATATTTAATTTCATTCCTTTCTGCTGGAGAAAATCCGGGTTCTACATATCTCATAAGTGGCGGCGTGGGCGTTGTCTCACGAGACAGCAGCGTTATCTCATGATGTTTTGTCAGTAAAATTGTCTGATCATTTCCGGTACCTATTGTATGTATTTGCAAATTTTGACGATTTTTAACACTGTTGAACATGGTGAATTTGGTGGGAAAATACTTGACTACATTCGGATTTACTGAGGTGCGGAATTACACAGATATAATTTGGAGTTCAGCCAAACTTTAACTCATTGAGAAAGAAGAATGTATGACTCTTATTTATTGCTCGTTCTTAATGTTTCACAAATAGTTCAATATGTTTTCTGTATCACAAAGCAGATTTTGCCAAAGTTGTATCTGAAAGTCAGATGGCAGACATTGCAATAGATGTCATCCTCGGGCAATAATGGTAAGCAGACAACAAGGCTTGGCGTTTCCGCAAATAAATTCTGAAGAAATTTCGTGGACGAAGAAGAGTAGAAGACCATTTTTCCTCGTTTGAATATGCCCTCCTTTGTATCAGAAAAGAAAACTCCATCTGGAAGCTATCGACGTCGTCTATAATACAACATTTTTCAGGCTGAAATAGAGGTGAATAAAAAATTCGAATAAACCCGGAATAGGTCAACGAAGTTCCCATTTCACCATTTTTCTAGAGTATTAGGCTTCTTTTCTCGAAATCACTCTTAACGACCTTGCCAAACGAAATAAAGGACAACGACGTTCGATTCTGCACCTGAAATGCTCGGACTGTGAACACGCCACGCACAATCCAACAGCTACCAAAGGCTACGGACTGTCATAAAGCAGTTATCACCACCATTCATAGTGCTACCAAAGAATGCTTCAACAAGGTTTTCGATTAAGCCAACGAGCAATGCTGCAACATACCGCCAGAATCGTATACGACTTGGATAAATTGTTGAAATGTCACCGATTTTCAAAAACACCACAGTTGATCTCACCAGACCACCGCCAGAATACCCCTAAATTGATAAAGAGTGCAGAAAATCACATGCAGCAAAATAATTCGCTTTCGAAGCGAAGCAACATAGAAAAAACCATATACCAACTCATTTCCATTATTTAATCTTCATAAATGATCCCTTGTCTGTTACTTCTATTCCTTTGAGGATAGCACTCTTTGCTTTTCATATTCGTTCCCGAACTCATGACAATGTTCTTCGTCTGTAGAACGAGAACGGCAGCGTATGCTAAGCTCATTAAAATATGATATTAACTGCAACGCTAATTGGTGAACCACTGAAAGATTTAATGATTCCAAAACAGAATGCTGTCTGCTGTCGTTAAAGCGAAATTTAAACACCCAGCCATTATCCATGTATGGCACTTGCATCTTCGAAACTGAACAACTTTCCATTCTCGGTATGTGTGTCAATAATAACCTACGTATTCGATGTCGTCAAAAATGTTGCGAAATGTCTAGATTTCCTCAAACGATGTAAGAAATATGTCACTCCCTCAGATCTGGACCCAATATATAAGGCATTTATCCGCCTAAAATTGGAGTACTGGTTAGGTGCTCCTAAAGCATCTCTGCATCTACTAGATAGGATTCAAAACCTGCGATAAAACTTATAGATGCTGCTAATATTAATACAATAAATTGACACCCTTAAACACCGAGGTAATGTCTCCTGCCTTACCTTGTTCTATCGTTATTTCCACCACCAATGCTCCAATGAAATTGTCAGTAGCACACCGCCCCTTCTAACCCCTCTGGTTACGAATGCTCATCAGTTTAGCCTCAGGCCCACTTTCGGATGTACTCTGAAATATCGTGATACCTTCCAAAGCACAACTCGCACAAAGCCGCTGCCCGAGCTTTTATTTCCTAGTCATTATAGCCTTCAAACATTTAAAAACAACGTATATAGGTACTTTCTTTGTCCGCGTTTTACCCTTGAGCACGCGCAGATTATAAAAAAAAATGTCTAGGGAATAGAACCCCATCACCGTTTGCCCGATCTACAAAAAAAGAGACCCCCCAAACTGGCCCAACTATAGAGGCATTAGTCTCCTCAAATTGCAAACACCTAAATAGACATGTTATCTACAGTTATACTCACATGAAACTAAATGGTAACCATATGCGAGGACGCAGGCAGTTTTAACGTAGGTTTGCCTAAAAAGTTCATTGGTGACCACGTTCTCATCGTGACCTAGGACCCAAATATGATTCAGTTTCCGACTGCGTCCAGAGAAGCCTTGCATTCTCGAACTAGCTTGGAAGATGTGAGAGTGTCCAGCAAGGCCTTAAGCCCAACCTGGCTATCACATCACTACAGACGCAGATAGTAGATCGCTTTTGGAGCTGCTCGTGAAGACCCGACTACATCACAGGGAAATTTGAGTTCGTACATTTTTTTCGCAGAAACAGGCGTTCTGATGTCATTTCCTCATGTCCTTTAGAACAAAGTCCAAAGACAATCTTCAGTATGTTGCATCAAAGTCCAAATGTTTTTAAACAGCTCTGATATTGCTGCCCATGAAATGAATATCAAGGGAAAATCATCCGTGTGTCGTCATGTTAACTCTAAAGAAGTTGAATATCCGGGATGAGACCCAAATACTTAGCTTGTCTGAAGAATTGAATGGTGATGCCTTTAAGCTTCAGTCAGTTTCCTACTTCCCGTAAAGAGAACAACTTCAGTTTTGGGAGAATTGACTGAAAACCAATTTCTAGTACACCAATCGTCGATTAAGTTTAGGGCTACCTGCGCTTTAGATAGCTGATCCAACAAACAGTACAAATACATCAGCTGAATATGCTTGAGCATAACCTTCATAACTGTTATTAGTGTTAAACAGTGAGTCGACCAAGACAACACGGCGCCCTTACCCTTCATAATCAGGGTTTTGTTAACTATTGTTATATTCAATCAAAACTAGTATTTCGTAAACGTTGTATTGTCTAACCAAGTTGCGTTGTCAAAAGCACCCTCCATATCGATGAAAATATCCAGGGCGTACTTCTTCTTGTCGAGTGCACTTCCAGTTCTGTTTAGAAGGTTTTGAAGCGCAGTCTTGCAGGATCTTCCGCGTTGGTAGTCATGCTGCATATTGAACAAAGGATGCATTCGCAGAGAAGTTTTGCGCACATGAAGCTCAACTATTCTCTTTATGACCGTTAAGATGAAGGTTAGTGTTACGTCTATATCTTTTGAAAACCAAAAGGAAAAGCACCAAAACCTACTTTTACTAAGTTCAGTCCTAGTGAACTCGCCAAACTATACATATTGCAAAGCAGAATCAAAATCGAGAATGACCTCCACCAAAATGGAGGTAATTTTATTTGCAGATGGCTTATGTACATAAGGTATATAGTTTCGCTACTAGATGTCGATGCTATTAGTAAGTGTACATGGCGGCGCCAACAGTTAATCTAAAGGTTTTTTCGAGCGTGTAGTGTCAACTGTACCGATTTTCGGTATAAAAACTACACTCAGCGTTCGCCAACGGTTCGGTATGAATGGCAGTGAAAGGCGAGCAGTAAAGATTGCCTTCGGAGTTGCCAGCGACGGATCTTTATTTATTTTGCAGTATAACTGAATCTATGCTTGGCCAGGATGTCTCAATTGGTAGTTATGACATCGAGGTAGCTAATTACATTTGTACCTTGACTCGGCAGTTACAAGCGGAAACAACATCAGCGCAGAAATCAGTTAAGCAAAGGAGGCAACTAAGTAACAGAGGTCTCTGTCGTAAAGGAGACTTCATACAAGACTCTTACCATTCCATGATTTTCAGTCTCGATTGGAGGACGAGGTTCAACCACGAACGGTACGGGTTAGCCAGGCCTCTACGGATCCAAGATCTGAGATGGCTGGGCCATGTTGAGGGAATGAATATCACAGCCCAAAGTCTTTGATTCTAACCCCGAGGCATGGCGCAGCAGGGGACGACCGCATCGAAGGTGACACTTGAGGCAGCTGGTGAGAGATCGTGCTAGCTGGAGAGGCTTATTCCTTGAGGCTCTGGTTCACTTCGGACTGTAGCATCACATAAGTTGGGTGGGCTTTATAATTGCCTTGTCAAGAAACACAAAAGCAACTCTATATATGTGCATACATATGTATGTACATACATACATACAGAAGAATGGACGTTAGCAAAGCCGAATGAAGATATCCTCGATCGTTTTGAACAGTAGATTCTACGAATGGTCTTTGGCCCCGTATGCGTTGACGGGCTTCGGAGCAAGAGATTTAAAACCGAATTCTAGTTGTAGAGACACATTAACGTAGTTAGAAAAATGCGCATTAGTAGACAGGGATAACCAGGGCATTATGGACACCAAAGCCTAGATTCAAAGAGTGTCAGTTTTAATCCGAAGGGACAACGCTGTAGAGGAAGACATCGTATTACTTGAAGTCAACTAGTGAAAGGTAAGTGGGAAAACCCACAGCAGATACAGTATCTGCTATCCAAAGAATCGTTAATCTTCGCAGAGATCTCCGTTGTCATTTACGCAACTTATGCCAAGTGCACAGCAAAGAATTCATCAAACACAAACTTAAAAGGCGTGTGAACAGAGCGGAACAACAAGAGACGAAGGTTTCTTTACCACTTCCTTCAAGAAACCTCTAGACTATCCCAACACAAACATATCCTGTTCCAGGGAGCTTTCGCTGCACACTGAGGTTAACCTGCCGATTTGTAGCTTTCTTCCTTCAAAACCAGGTCAAAACCCAGTCTAAACTAAGGAACAAGAGTTGTTAAAGTTTCACCAACCAAATCACGTCTAACGGTGACTGCCCGCATTTATTTTTTGTTTGCTTTTTCACGGTTTTTTACAATTTGTAAAACAACAACTGAGTCAGCGGTGTTATTTCGAAATTGATGACTCTAAAACTGTGCTCCGTCTTCTACTCGTAAACAGACTTTCTTCGTCATTTTTCCACTGAAGACATTTACCCGTCCCAGCACGATTATGTAGCATCAACCAGCCAATCTTAGCCGTTCCCATGAATCATCGAACAGATACATACCTACCTACGTTACGTTCATTGCAAAATGTTTACATTATCTTTTCGCTTCGTCTTCTTCTGTTTTTAACTGTATTTCGCCATTGAACGAAACAAATAAACAAATTGTTTTCGCGAATTTGCAAACTACATAGGTATCATCATCTTCGAGTACGTTCGTCGGGAATATTGAACAAATCTACAAGGCTGACCCAAAAAAACAAAAAAACAAGAGAGTAAAAGCAATTCAACAACAAAACAAAACAAACGTAGAAAGTAGAATACAAAAAGAAAGCAAAAAGACGAAAAGGAAAAATTTCACACAAAGCTTTTCGTCGTATCTTTTGCGAGAATGTGTTTCCATCCCCCCAATAGAGGAAAGGTGGTTGATGGTACTGAAGGAGCTTCTCTACTGGTGCTGTGCAATTATTGACGCGACGCGTACTGACCTATTTTCCTTCCCTCAAACGTTGAAAAACAGCCCCCGCACACGGCCCCTTAAAAAACCGCAAACAGAACAGGGAAACGGAATCAGAAAACTCTGAGCATTCCATGAACACCAAGAGTGTAGATACGAGTACGTATCACCATAACACGGTACTACCGTACTATCGTTCTGCCAAGCCAACCCTACAACCGAAGCGAATATCGAGGGCAGAAAGCAGGAAAAGTAAACAAACTTTCACACCTGTCCCACTCGCTGGATAAGGGTGGAAGAACATTGTAGAAAAATTCTTCTTTTGGGTTAACTGTACAAACGAAAACAAGCAAAAGATACAGGTAGGTATAACGACGCTGAATTAACTGTAGAAAAGTGAGCCAGTGGATGCATGTGGCAAGTGCGTGGAGGAAGTTCAGAACTCTCCAGATTCTGCCAGGCCTGTGACAGGGTAAGAACGTAAGATTTTTCCTTTTTTTCTTCCTTCGCACTACCACTACGGAATGGTGGACTTTGATTCTAAAATTGAAAAAAAAAAAAACACTTCTCTTCCCTTCTCTTTTCGACGGGTGGTGCTGGTATGTTGCGTTGGGGATTTGTCTTTCTTTTTCTAATTGGATAACGCAGGGAATTTCCATCCACACGACTTGCTCAGTGGGAAGCAGAATTTCGAGAAAAACCCACCAGCCGCCACCAACAAGATAGTGGATGGATGGATGGTTGGTATGGCGCGATAAGCAACACCAGTAACGCATACGTAACCGCATCGTACTACGGACACAGAGAACCCCTCACTCCGCTCTTAAAAGAGTTTGTTTTTGTTTTTCTTTCTTTTTGGAATTTTTCTTTACCCACATCCGTCGTCGTAATGAAACTATAGTGAGACACTACCAGCAACACCAGTTCCACTATGATAATAGTTTTTCGCGCGCAGAGTACGAGAATGAGAGACACAAACAAACTCAGAGAGAAGTGGCAAAAGTAATACGATCAACATTCCATTCCCGGATGAATGTGGAACTGAGCGAATGTTTGTTGACTCTTTGAAAAGAGGAGAAAGTTGGAATTTCTCCTCCATTCACCAATTCATTCAATGTCCCCTCCATCCATTGTTCATTCGAACAACAAATTCATTCTCTCTCTCTCTCTATTTTTTTCTCACCCTGGAACGAAACGAGATGTGGTGAGATGAGAAAAAAAAAACGGTTATGCGCATAACAGACGAATAAAAACAAAATGAAGAATAGAGAGGAAAAAATTTAGCCGCCCTCTCCGCTGGTACTAATACGAAAAACTCAAAACAAACACCAGAGCATCATCAGGGCGCGTTCATCAGCTTCGCATCGAGGTTGAATGAAATTTAAGGACCGCTACACGCCCGCCAAAAAGAGATGCAAGAACAACAAACAATTTTCCCTCTCACTACTAGTGTTTCTCTTGGTTTTCGTTTTCGTTTTCGTTGTCGTTGTCGTTGTTTTGGTTGGTTCTGTGTGTTTTTATTTTTGTTCGATTCCTCTTTCTCCTCGAATTCGCATCGATACATTTTGCTGTCGTCGTTGTCGTTTCGTTGTCGTTGTCGTCGTCGTGTCGTAGCCGTAGTCGTTGACGCTGGCGACGTCGTGTGTATCTGTTGGAGGGGTAACCACCATATCTAGTGACGTAACAATTTTCGGAAGAAGAAAATCGCTTACGAAGGCAGCTGGCGTTTGGTTTTTGTTTTTTCTTCTTTCTTCTTTCCTTTTCTTGTTGTTGGTATAGCGTTGGGTTTTGTGTGTGTAGGCGAATTGAAATCCACTGGAGTGAGGGCGTGTGTTTGTGCGTCATACTGATAGTACACGCGTGTTGTACTACGAAGGTGGTGTAGGAATAAGGGGGAACCGCATATAGTGGCGTAGCGTATGCATGGCGGGAATTTGTACTCGTATTTTCTGTTAGGTTTTAGGGGTAGGTTGGGGTGTGTACGATGAGGTAAAGGGGGGCCAAAAGAGTCACCCACCCATTTGTTGTAGGGTAGGGATGGCTTGGGATTTCTTTGGAGATTTTTTTGGGGAAATGTTGTTCTTCCCTTGGTTCGTGAGTTCGAGGATTGATTTGAGAGGCCTTGAGGTGGAATTTGGGGGAAGTTTTATCCGTAAGATTTACATTAGTCATCGATTAAATTGGAGCGTGATAACTTGAGGTGTGACCTAGTTATGTACCTACATAGAGATTGAGTGGGAAATCAAGACAGCATAAGTGGTGCGTAGCCATAACATAAGTGTTGGTCGTTTCGTTTAGAATGGTTAGAAATGGAGGTTGCAAGTTGCTTTAAGCCTCAAGGAAGACCCCTTTTTCTACCCGTAGATAAATACTTTTCTCTACGGAAAGACCAAGTATTAGTGGTCGTAGGTATGTATTTCTCTCTCGTCTATTGTAGGAAATTACTAAAAAAAAGGAGTCGCAGTGGAGTTTAATTGTTCAGAGAAGAGAATAAGGTAAATGAGGGTTTCTTCAGAAGTGAAACTCGCACAATTCTACGAATGAAGATGAGTAATGACGTGCGTGGGAATAATTTAATCGCCCTTAGGTATGACGCAGAACAAAGGCGCACAGGAGTGGTTCGCAGTTTGGGGTTCTTTACAGAGGCGTCATGATGTTGCGGAAATTTATTTATTTCCTAGATTGAAGGTCAGATTAATGAGTACCGACATCGACATCAACATCGGCATCGGCATCGGCATCGGCATAGGCATCGGCATCGACATCGGCATCGGCATCGACATGGACATCAACGCCCCAGGCCAGACTTTTATCTAGACACATCTATGTAGATAAGGTGAACGTAAAGAACGTACAAACTTTACGGCTTTTACGTGGTCTTCAGAGTATTGCGGGCAAAAGTTGTGGGCGCTTGTTTGCGACATTTGAATGCGTAGGAACACGTTGATTGTACCTACCCCTTTATGGCTTTGTACTTTCACTTTATCAGTGTTGGATTGGTTTCCTAGTAAACTATGTCAAATCGCAAAGGTTAAATCAGAGGCTTTTCCTGAATTTTTAGTGATTTAATGATTTCCAAAGGTTCAAATGTTACTATGCGGCTCACCAATCCAATGCAAATAATGTCCCTGGCGAAGGCATTAACAGCTAAGCTTGTTTAGCAGGAAAAGCACCTTTGACGCTAAGGCAGTGTGTTAAGCGATTAAGACTGCTGGTTGAGAGATAAAATCAACACAGAATAGGAAACGGTATCTGGTGACGTCTTAATGACATGCTTAACTAGTCCAGATTGCCCGAATATGATTGGGAGCAACAGTTTCAGGTACTGCCCAAGAAGTGAATTCCATTGTGTTTGCGTGTCTGTAACAAATGTGTCTGAGCCAGCTCCTGGCTGAAGTGCAGCTGACACCATTCAAGTAGGCATCCGAAGCTGGTTCTAACTGTGACGCAAACGAGAAACGGCGGATTTATTCAGAAGAATGGACCAGCAATTCTAATCCATTTTGGCACTTTGTCAGGAATGGTCTGATCAGCTGATATCATTCTACACGGACCGAATAGAAGTCAACTCTGTACCGGTTGAATCGGTGCCAATGTCACGTAGGTTCCACGGTGAACGAGGGCTTTTCAAGTTTTCAGGCTACCAAAGCTGGGGCGCGACATCCCAGGCAACTCAGAGCAACAAAGGATGTGCAGACGCGTCTTCATTTCTAGAACCCTGGACTCGAAACTCAAAAGGGGAAAACCTGTTCTTACAGGGCAAGAATCAGAAAAAGGGCAGCTCTTCTATCGTTGTATGACTCATGTGCTTAGAAGGATTCATATACACTTCATTTCCAATGCTAAAGGCAATAGCAAATGTAACGTGAAAGTCAATCATTTCCTGGACTTTGTAAATACTATCTGACCTGCTTGTCAACAACATTTGACTCTCAGTCTCAACAGCGGGAAATCAGCTAGGCTGGAAACATTAAGAAGATCTCATGGTACCCATATGGGTACATTCAGTTGGAAGAAGAGGCTCTAGGTCTCATTCTGATAACCAGCCCCTTAAACTGAATCTGAGTAATGCAGCCCGCGCCGTAGCTGGTATCTGATATCGGGTGTGGTGGTGGATCAAGCCATTAAACACACCATTGCATCCTTTGATTGTTTTATGTCATCTAGCATCGATGGCATACATATATCCAGTTGGAAACTTTGAAGAGAACCATCACTGCTAACCTGACACGGTTATACACATCGATCCCCTTCCCAACCTTCAGAGTTGCCCTTATATCGGAAAAATGTTGAAGGGCATGGAGACATGCGTTTCATGTGCGCAAAACAGACTTTCTAAATGTTGAGCGCACTCGAATAATACAAAATTGAATAAGCGCTGGGCATTTTCATCGACATTGAAGGCGTCTTTGACAGAGCCACTTTTGACACTATGTGTAACTCGCACAGGCAACATGACTGCGTACGCTCGTATGGTACGAGTATGTTCTATCTCCACTACTATGGTCCATGTTGGTTGATTCACTGCTTAACGCTCTCAATGGTTCTACCTTCTACGCTCATGCATATGCAGATAACTTAGCTGTACTCTCTGTTGGATTGGGCCTAGCGACTGTATACTCTGTAAGCGTTGATAGCCCTATACATGATCGACGATTGGTGCACTTGAAATGGGCTTTCCAGTCAATCACCTCAAAACTGAAGTTGTTCTCTTTATAAGAAGAAGGATGCTGGCTGGTACGATTCATCTAGTACTCATCATCAGCATCTGCAATGAAGCTAAGTATCCTGGATAACATCCCTGTCTTAAGAAGCGACAAAAATCCACCCTCTGTATACCGAGCGTGTAGAGTATACAAACCATGCAATGGACAAAACAAAAGGAACAGGTGGCTGACAAGTTTTATTCGAAAATCCACCCTCTTCGGAGGTCGGCTCTACGGTTTCTGGGGAGAGCTATTTATTGCATTTAATAAACCTATGGAAAAAGCTCACGGGTATCGAGATCTACACCACCTAGATTTCAAATAACTACGTGCGGAATAACAAATCCGACGAGATCGCAAATGTCGGCGGACGAACAACAAACTTCAGCGAAAAGAAAAGCCTCAGTGAGGGAAATATGGAATTTCGGTCCATGCTATCTAAAATGGAAATGCTAACTGGAAAGACTAAAAGCTAAAGACGAGACTAATAGGGGTATAACCCAATCTCAGAAAGCGTATACAGTAAGGCAAAGCAATCTATGAAACGGACAAAGAGGACTTAAGTAGTGAAACGGATTGTATACTACAGAAACGACCAGCAAAGAAACGGAAAGCCGGTTATAACACTCCACAAGAAGCGAAGGCCGAAAACAATTTACGTAGTGAATACTCATTCCGAAGAAAACCGAAATCCCAAGCATCGACCACCGACGCCAACCAACCTGATCGGGATTGCGGATTACAACAAACTTCAAAACATTTTGACGTTCTTGACGTTATTGCGATCCGATTATATTCAATGGTACAACACTTACGAGAACAAATCGGCAAGGCCAATACGTGTCGTAGCTAGGGGGTTTCAACCGTCAAGCAAAAAAGAAGACATCGTCAATGACCCCAAAAATAGGCATTTTAAAATTGATGATGATGTAAACATGAGAAAGCGAGAGAAACAAAAATTGGAAGGGAAGGAAACTACTGCCGATGAGGCGGAGGATTTTCAAAAAAATTTTGACATAAAAGTGGCTCTCAACATAATTATCTAGATCGTGCCCATACGTAAGAACATAAAACTAGTCCCTCAGTTCAAACACCGTCAAGGTTTCAATCACACGTACACGTATTGCCTGAAAGAGCCACGTTGTGTGAAATGCGCAAGATATCACCTCTCCAAAGACTGTGAAGTGAGCAAGCAAACAAAGCAAGCAAAGGAGAATATCCAGCTAATTATCGAGATTGCGAAGTAGCCAGGGAGCTGCAAAAATATGCGGGATAAATTCCTAAAGCCACAAAATGAGCACTCAAAACTGGCAAGTAGGGAAGAACCTAAGCCCGGTAAGTTAAAAATAGTTAAAGAAAAGACATCAGGTTCCTCTCGCAAAAATATAAAAGAAGACGTGATGGAGAAAAAGCATTAACTCTTAGGCGGCGGTTACTGGGCAACCTAATATATGCCCAAGCAGTAAGATTACGTCGGTTACCGGGCAACCTAACATATGCCCAAGCAGTAAGATTACATAACGAAAGGACCGAACCCTATGAACTAGAAGGCGAGGTTGATCATTTGATTCATTCATTCCGCACCCCTATCAAAGGAAGAAACCAACAAACTACGGACTAAATTATCCGCCAGAGACAAAAGAAATGGTAAAGGAAAAAAGAAAAGCCCGTAAGAAATAGCAACAAAGTCGTGGTCTACAGCAGAAAACACGTTTGAATAACCTTTGAGACCATTAAAATTTTTAAAAACCGTACAGTAGACATGTATCTTGAAAGCTTGACAGCAAAAAGGGAATCTAGTCGTTAGCTTTAGAAAGCATTAAGTTAGATTAGGTTACGTTAAACAGGAGTATGATGGATATGCCATTACACAGGCACCAGACACTAAAACGGGCCCATTTCCATAAAAATTTTCCTCGTATTCACACAGTATGTGTGTTATGTCCCCAACAGCTTGCAGATCACCACAGAATCTGCCGATATCCGTATCTGAGAATTTGAGTCTCTTTGCGGGTTTCCACAGGAGACAGTGTCCTGTCAGGATTCCTATTACTGTTCTAAGCTCATCCCTGTTTAATTTTAATAATTTCCTAGATGTTTTTTCGTCAAAAAGCGGCCAAAGAGCCTTCGATACCCTGTATCTTTCAAGACTTTGACCATCTTAGGTTGGTTGTCTTTGTGATTTTTTCCTCGATAGTGCCCCTCACTACGCAAAGGGGTGGTTTGATATTGGCAACCTCACTATTGTCGAGTAGCCCTCCTTTTCTTGCAAGCTCATCCGCTTGTTCATTTCCGTTTATACCGCAGTGTCCTGGCACCCAACAGAGTCTTACCCGGTTCTGACTGCACAATGTCTTGAACATTGTGCGAGAGCCCCTGACTGTGTCAGAATTGATGTTGGTCGATTTCATTGCCTTAAGTGTGGCCCGGCTACCGATGTAACGACGCTTATTTTAGGAGTTATAGCCATTTTTGTGTTCAACTTTGGACCCTCTAGGACGTTTATTTTAGGAGTTATAGCCATTTTTGTGTTTAACTTTGGACCCTCTAGGACGCTTATTTTAGGAGTTATAGCCATTTTTGTGTTCAACTTTGGACCCTATAGGACGCTCATTTTAGGAGTTATAGCCATTTTTGTGTTCAACTTTATACCTTCTAGGACGCTTATTTTAGGAGTTATAGCCATTTTTGCGTTCAACTTTGGACCCTCTAGGACGCTTATTTTAGGAATTATAGCCATTTTTGTGTTTAACTTTGTACCCTCTAGGACGCCTATTTTAGGAGTTATAGCCATTTTTGTGTTCAACTTTGGACCCTCTAGGACGCTTATTTTAGGAGTTATAGCCATTTTTGTGTTCAACTTTGGACCCTCTAGGACGCCTATTTTAGGAGTTATAGCCATTTTTGTGTTCAACTTTGGACCCTCTAGGACGCCTATTTTACAAGTTATAGCCATTTTTGTGTTCAACTTTGGACCCTCTAGGACGCTTATTTTAGGAGTTATAGTCATTTTTGTGTTTGACTTTGGACCCTCTAGGACGCTTATTTTAGGAGTTATAGCCATTTTTGTGTTCAACTTTGGACCCTCTAGGACGCTTATTTTAGGAGTTATAGCCATTTTTGTGTCCAACTTTTGACCCTCTAGGGCGCTTATTTTAGGAGTTATATCTCTTTCGGATACCGATCTCATCTGCATTAGCTCAGCTGCCCTGAGGACAGCCAGAACCTCTGATTGGAAGACACTGATTGCGTTTGGTAATCTTATAGATACTCTTAGCTCTGGGTCTTCAGAGAAGATTCCAGAACCTGTTCCTTCCTCTGTTTTTACATGATCATTGCATTTTTTCCCAGTCTTCCCTCTCCGGATAAATTATATGGTATGGGATGTCGAAGTCGACCAGGGAAGGAATTTCATCCGTTAGAATTGGTGTGCCTGGCAGTATCTCCGTTAGGACCGTGCCATGTCAGATTAGTGAGTCGTATTGCACTGTTGCCAGCAAGTTTTTTGATCTGTAAATCAAGCGGTGTTAGGTGCAAAAAGGTGTCCAATGCTGCCGTAGGGGTGGTACGGAGCGCATCTGTAATATCTATGGAAGCCGATCTTTGAACCGCCGCTAATTTTCCGAAAATCTTGTTTGTTGCTTTCCACCATAATAGTGCGCCGTATTTAAGTATGGGTCTTACCACCACCGTATACAGCCAGTACACCATAGTTGGTTTTAAGCCCCAACTTGTTCCTACTGCTCTTTTGCAGATAAAAAGAGCATTATATGCTTTTTTGGTTTTTTTCCGCTACATTAAGATTCCAAATCAGTTTTTTGTCCAGAATCACACCCAGATACTTCGCGCTGTCCGAAAGGGATAGTTCCACTCCGTTGAGTTTTAGGAGTTTGAATTGCGGCATCTTGTAATTTCTGGTAAAAACAACTAGATCATAGACCATAGCATTGAGACCACAGCTTTTTGCCCAAGTGCTGGTCATCTTCAGAGCAACCTCCATAATGTCGCTTAAAATGTTTAAGAATTTTCCCTGCCCTATTATGACAACGTCATAAGCCGTGGCACTTATCCCATTGTACTAAGCTTTTTGAGGATGTCATTGATAACCAGCACCCACAGGAGTGGAGATATGACTCTCTCCTGAGGGGTTCCCCTGGTTACGGACATTCTGACCGAGCTTTGCCTAATGGAACAGTTTATTTTTCTGCTTGCAAGCATGTTGCATACCCAGTTTGCAATGTCATGTTCAATGTTACCGTCTACTAGAGCATTTTTAGTGGCGGTGCACTCCACGTTATTGAAGGCTACTTCAATATCGAGAAACGTCGCCATCGCAAACTAACCGAAGAGTTGACTCCTCTCTATTTTTCCCACCATCTCTTGCAGGGCGGTTTCTACAGATTTCCCTTTCATGTATGCATGATGTGACTCAGTCAAAAAGCCATTAATGCATCTGTACCTAATGTGAATCTCCAATAATCGCTCCAGGGTTTTAAGCATAAATGATGACAGACTTATTGGTCTGAAATCTTTTGCTGTTATATGCCCCTGTTTGCCAGCTTTAGGTAAAAAAACTACTTTGACTTCCCTCCAAGCTATTGGTATGCACCCCATTTTTAGACTGTGTCTAAGAATTTCCATAATTTTTTCAATTGCTTGCTCCAGTGCTTTTTGTAGCACAATCGGTAGAATACCATCCGGACTGGGAAATATGTACGGCTTAAAGGACTGAATTGCCCACCGTATTTATATTATTAAAACCGCATTGATGTTAGAATACGTTCCGAGTCAGTGGAAAGTTGCTGAAGTCGTAATGGTCGCAAAATCAGGAAAACCTCAAAATGACAAGAAGTCTTATAGACCGATTTCATTTCTCTCAATTTTATCGAAAATCTTTGAGGGAGTAAGGAGTAAGCATTCAAATTATTGAAGCATAGAATCACCAACGTAATTGAGAAAGCTTTGGAATAAACAACGATTTGCTCAAGCGTATTCCTTGATGTTTCGCAAGACTTTGATAAGGTGTGGCATGAAGGCTTAAAGTTCAAATTACGGCAGGTCTTGCCACTGAGCTTTTATTACATAATATACTGAAAAAGTACCGAGACATACCCCCAGCAGAGGAAACTGTCATGGTTTGCTAATGACACTGCTATACTAGCAGTCGGTAACACGATTGAAGAAACAACGGTGAAACTGCAAAGAGCTCTCGCTAAGGTTTATGAACGGACAAAGGTCTAGCGGAAAGACCTCAATGAGACCAAATCCGTCCATGTACATTTTACATACAAAAAAACGAGTCGGTTGCCTATCCCCATAAACGCGACCTCTATCCTATAATATTTGCAAACGAGGCTAAATACCTTGGAATGACACAAGACGCAAATTTAAAGAAAACGCAAAGAACTGGAAAAGAAATACAGAGCAATGTATTGGTTACTTGGTCAACATTCCAAGCTTAGTATCGAAAACAAGCTCCTCTCATATAAGCAAGTTCTAAAGCCGGTGTGGACCTATGGTATACAACTCTGATGTTGTGCCAGGAGAACGAATACCAAGATTTTACAAACTTTTGACAATATAACAAATGACGACTTACACCCCGAGACCTCGGAATTTCTACTGTCGAAGATGAAACAAAAAACTTTGCGAGAAAATTTCTACAAAATTCCTACAAATTTTGGACGAGAGAAACCAATTGCGACGTCTCTAAAAGACCAAACCTTTGGACCAAGCGCGATAAAATGAAACTTTGTCAAAATGCAGGAACCCTCATTGGAAAGTTACCTGCCAAACGAGGTGTTTTCAGTGAGTAAGAATCTCACACTACTATGAGAACGCGCTTATGAATCCTCATAGTATCTATTAGAAGATTTTCACCTGGCTTCGCCGAGAGAAGAAGCAAATGTCACGTTGAAAACCCCCAAGGCTCTGTCGACGCTTTAGTAATGTAAACAGGCTGCCAACGTGGTGGATTCTTTAGACCTAAAGCCGAATTGATAAGACTAATCATTATTCTATGCGCCGCTTGTCTGGTAGTGAACGCAGGCGGAAGGTTGATTTCAATGTGACTTATTTGAGGCCCAAGTCATAATGGGGTCGCGGAAAATGAGTTCGCCAAGGAATTTGATAATAACGTAAAGACAATTGGAGCAGTCGGATTCTTAAGAGAAACACTTCTGGACCTGGAACTAAAGGGTTCCTAATACGATAATGAATTCGGCAAAAAAATGGGTATCTTGCTGTAGAAGAACCTTGAAAATGTTCCAACAAAATAAAGAAACTGGCAGTTAGCGTTGATAAATAGGTCGATAGAGAGGCAAGACACGATACCAGATTCAGTCAAAATTTTGTTGGCCTAATTATTCGAAAGCTGAGGAATAGTGCAGGCGACTCTGATGTCAGCTGTAGGCGGACGTAAGCATGATCGATGTCTTGACTATCAGCTCAATATCAAAAATGTCTAGAAATTTCCGATTCTAGGTTTTGTATAGAATTCCAAGGCATTCAAGTTTCAAACCATCACACTTCGAGTACGTGACATGTCTCAAGGCAATACATTAATCTGGATATATCAATGTGGCACGGCAAATAGCTCAGATCTCGACTTTTAGTTAAATACTCGAGAAGGCCAATGAAACAGAAGTCGAGACCCACGTCATTTTCGATGATTTTGTATACCGCATACGATGGTAGAATTCAAATCAGTTCCTGTCATCTATGTACATATGTCCCTTCTTTCTTGTTATACAGTCACACAGCTGGTATTAAAACGGTATGCACTACTTTGGGCAAATTCTTTAGTTACTGGCGTATTCTGACAAATGGAGCCTCCTTGTAAGTTCCTAAACATGGAAGACCCTAACACAGATGGCTGCTTTGAATTTTAAGTGATTTTCTGTTTTTTTTGTATGACAAGGCGTTCATTTGGTTTGTTTAAAAGCCAAAGCAAATCCCAAATAGTTCCAAACATTTGCATTCATCTTCAGCCTCAAATTGCTTGGCCCTAACCTTATTCATCAGTCTGATTACCTAGCTTAGTCACTCAGTCAAGATAACCCATCTAATAGTCCAACCGATTAGCTGCTCGTAACATAAGGAAAGAGGCAATTTTTTTTTTTTTAATTAATTTAAAATGACCACACAAAAGTTGCCCATGGCCCCATTGTTAATAATATAATTTTCCACCACATGAACCCCATTACATTTAAGAGAGACTTCCCGCCAACATTCCGGCCATGTAAAGGTATTCGCATTCGCAGAGCCGTAGCTGGTTATCTTCATGTGTCATTGAGCTAACAATTTGTTGTAACAATAACTTTCGACATGTGTGTCACAAAGTTAGCTGGTTAGTTGGTCTTGGTAATATATATCACAACCTACCTCGAATTAGATACAGATACGAGTAATGACACTTAACAGAGAACAAATATGGGAAAGCGATTCCGCCCCATAGATAGCCTTCCCCAGTGGAACATTTTTATTTGCCGAAACCACCCCCCGGTGTATTTGATAATAGAACCTAAGCCTACAAGTTATTCCAGTAATTGTTGTTATTATGTCGTTATTCACAAATTTGTGAAGTAGTGTGTCCTAGATGCATGAGTCACGAAAACTGTCATCGAACAAACATGACAATTATGTGATGGCGCGCAGATTGTTTTGACCGTCAGCTGAATAAATGAATTCTTATCATGCGATGCTGTGGACAGATAGAAATTGTTTTGTATCTAAATTGACACTTTATACGGGCAAATTGTGTCGTATCCATCGAGTGTAGCCATCTACAAGAAAACAAAGGCACGTGCTGGTATCAACGGAGGAAAAGACACGCCGAATCTATCACGTAGGTACGAACTTCGAATACACACCAATATGACTCGACTCTCCTATGACGAAGTGCACGCACTTTAAACAAAAAAAAATAAATAAATAAATCAAGCAACCCAAATGTACGAGTACGAGTATCTGTTTGCAGGCAAAACTTCATACATACAGTGCTGCGTGCAACAGTACGCATTCTACGGCTTCAATTTTCATCTTCGTCTGCAGCTGCAATTTTCTATTTTCGATAACGCAATCGACTTGGGCTTCGTTTCGGCATAACAGGCGGCAAACAGCTAGTCAATTGGAAAACTTATGTATCTACCACATCGGAATCATATCTAGGGTGATCAGTGATTGCTACTTAAGAGGAATGGTGGCGTACGCCAGCCAGGAATACTATCTGGGGTCTGTGTATTTATTTATGAATGGCTTTAGCTTCATTTTAAATGTGTTTACTTGGCCATTGCCAAGCCCCATGAGCTCTATGAAAAGCTGCGGAATGAGACTCTATTTAGGTCGGTGATGGAAAACTGGGGGGGGGAATAAAAGATACTCCGACTAATGTTGACCTGGATGGAGATAATTTTCAAAACTAGGAACTACGAGTAATCGTACCAATGTCCATGATGTGCGATAATGTCTCTTCTAATGAGTGGCTTTACACTTGGGGCTTATAAGGAAAATCTTGAAGAAGTTATTTGCCAGAGTTTAGGTGGAAAGGGTAGACACAGATAAGTAGATAATAAGGGGGAGATAAACAATAAGCAATAATAATAAAACTAAGGTACGAGTAAGAGGAGTACCCTGGCGTAAAACGGGAGAAATTATGAGCTGATGGAAAAGGATAAGAGTATTTACGATTAGGTGTATGTATGCACCGCTGAACACGGGGTGCATCAACATTCCACATGGTGGAGCTATCATGTAATTGTTTAAAACATTGGAAATCCTACTTTAGGGAATCGTGTATCTACATACGAGTATTTTTACTCCCAGCTGTTTGAAAATTGAAAAACTTTTATTGCTTGGAGACCCATTCCAGAATGATGAAAATAATTTAGAATTATGGAGTTGGTTTCAGTGGAGCAGAATATAACAATTATTAGATGCATTTTTGACCAAAACCAACCGTTTAAATAGTAACCTTAGAAGCAAATGAAGTATTTGTGAGATCTATGAACTTGACAGGCTTGCGGAAAAGACTGTAGAAATCTTATCAAAGGACGAATAGAGGAGCAGCAGCAAAATGTTTTGATGTTGAACCAGGTGGAAAGCAAAAGAAATACCGATGTACAATACAATATGTTACATTGGTTTTGAATGTTTGAAGATTATAACGACTAGGAAATAAAGAGCTCGGCGAGTTGTACGACAAAGGAGATGTGTGTTACGTTTTAAAGGTTTAAAGTTGTAGAATCAATCCTACTGCGAATGAAAATAGCGATACAGCAAGGTAAGGCAAGATATATTACGTTTGTGTTGGAGTGTGTCAATAGGCTGGGTAATATTGCTAACACCAATAAGTTTTATCGTAAGGCTTTAAATCCTGTCCATGTAGTGTAGAAAAGTTTTAGGAGCACCCGCCCAGATTTAGGTATTGCATTCCTATGTTGAGCCTTATAAATTGAGGGCAAATCAGACGCGGTAAAGTATTTCTAACTATTTACGCATTTCGCAACATTTTTGATTTTGTTAAGGGATTCGTTAATCTCATATCCAAACATTTTTTTACAAAGAACCTGATACTGTCTTTGAAATACTCGTATCAAGTCCAATCAACGTGCTTCGCAAGATTTGTGTTGAATTTAGTGCCACTTGTCGGTGAGACTTTAGATCAAACCATCTGTGGATCTGCTGCTTGAGAAGTGTTCGTGTTTCGAGATTAGCGTTTCCATGAACTTGGGAAGAAGGGATGTACGTGCAATAGGTACTCGTATTTAAGAGGAGAGAGAAGATGATTATCTATAGACAAATTCTATTTTCCATCTACTCGTCCTAAAAGTCCAAAGGAATAGGATTGATGAAATAGGCTCTGTTTAACTCCTGTAGTGTCAGAGTCTTAATTCAGGGTTTACGTTTGATTCCAGCAATCCAGTTTAGATAATGGTTGGAGTAATTGTAGGCTACATTGTTCTTTAAGAGATCTACATATAATGAATCACCATCTCTTTGCAATTCATTAAAAATCGTTTGTCCTTGCAGTTACAACTCATTTCAGACATTATTCCGGTACAGACACCAAAAACAATCCAAGGAAAGAGCTTGCGTTTATCACTTCAATCTAAATTTGATCACAACATGGCTGTCTTACTGATCGAGATTGCGTGGCTCAAGAGGAATCGAAGGCTTATAGTTCCTTGGTACCTGGTACGTGTAGCCTGATTCCATTGTTAGTTGGCGACTAAGAAAGGAGGTGCTCGTACTCGGCGGTTGCGTCTTCATACTGAAAAGCAAAATGCTTATCAAAAGCTTAGTAACACGATGAAACGAAGATAACCGTGTACGAAGTCATTAGAAGTGCTCTCGTTACTCTTCACCTGAAAAATAATCGCCGATCTGATATCCCATGGCGCCCTGGAACCTAAGCAAGACTTAGTGAATGCAGAAGTTTATAAGCGTTCGCAGTAACATTTTACTCTACAACTAGTTGACAAGTAGCTAGAAGATTAGATAACGTCTTATGTGAAGCTAGCAGATCGCTGCACTAGCAGACAGTTCGGCTCTTGCACTGGTCTTCAATTCTCTGATTATCCTGAGGCATCCTTTGATCATACTCCTTTTCGAGTTAGAACTTCGTCTAAAGCCAAAACCACTACAGTCAAATTCAGATGTTTTCGCATTAGCGGGAATTTTTGTGCAATTGGACCAGAGAGCAAGTAAGACCACAGACGGAAGACAGAAGGATCAACGAAATTCCGGGGCAATTGTGTCAAATTCCACTAACTTGTGGAAGAAGTGCATATAGAGTAGGCCTAGACGGGCTAGCTCCTACTGAAAACTTCAAAGTTCTGTCACTTATCACTGCCCTAATTCATAAATCCATGTTCATCTGCGAACTCGTTCATTAGTTCTTTCATACTGTTTCCTGTCTTCTTGTCAAGGCCCCAAGAACTGTCATAGATTTTGAAGCACCGCCAAGTAAGATAACCTTTACCAATGTTTTCCAGAAACTCTCTGGCGCTGCAGAACGCCGACAGCGTTTTGGCAGCTTTTAGTTGAAGTTGAATAGTCCAAAGAAATTTGCTGTCCAGAATAACACCTAGATGCTGTACTCGTACTTTTAATTCCAGGAAGTCAGCTTCCTCCTTGTGAACAGAAAAACCGCAGTTTAAAGATGATTGACTGAACATCCATTACTAGTTCACCAATTATGAATTACTTCTAGGGCTGCCTGCGCCTTGGAGTAAGCAGTTCCTTGGCATAATAGGAATGGCAGTTCAGCTATGTAAATATGTACATCATCCGCATATGCTTGATAGCGCGGCAATAAAATCGTTTGCTCCTTTTAAAGGACCAGAAACGGACACCATTTGATTAGTGAAGTTGCAGAAGCCTCCGAACGCTGTTGTTTGAAGCAAGTCTACACTGGATATCTCTTAAGCTAGTTCCCAAATCTTGGTGGGAAGTGCGAGTCGTTTTTTACCTCTGACCAGACGACTTCAAAAATCTACAGATCTATAAGTTTATCTTCTATTCTAATACTAAACATTCAGGAACGACAATAACCTGTTTAAATCACAACACGCGTACATGAGACGCAGATTAGCATATAAATAGGGGTTCCCTTTCCCTAAAGGAATTAACCCTCGGGGCTTTCCTCAACGTTGAAGGAGCTTACAAAGAGCCCCAGAATAACTAAATCACGTAGAATTCGACTCTGGGAACAGAAGCTGCAGAAAGGAGGTGTCTAGAGGAATTACACCGATCATCTGGCTCCCTGGACGGGATCAGACTTCGCTGACTATGTGACCATCCTCGTAACCCAGTTTTAAGCGAAAGGCTCAACCACGCACTAGTACTGGTACTGGTGAGAAATTGTATTCGTTGCAGAGGAATAGAGATAGATACTTCGAAGACAGAGTTTGTTATTTTCATTAACAGCAGATCGATTCCTAAGTTCAAGCCGCCAGAGATTGGGTGAACTGAGCTAGGTCAACACGATTGAATCCTGAAATAGTTTGGATTGGAAGGGGATCTTACAAAAAACTGTTCAGTAGTTCGTGGAGTTTCAAACCGGTTATAGTATGTTACATTGGCTTTGTATCAGAGTTTGTGAGATCTACCTTGAGATACAGTTCGCAATTCTAGTAAGTCCGCTTTCACACGTCGCAAGTATGTAATGCGCATGTTCTGGTTATTTTCTTTTGAACTGTCATTCAGTGATGCGCGCAACTCTACATGAAGACTTTCCCCTTCTTTGGGTTTGCATGTTATTTGACAGTTCTCTTTCATTTCATCTTTGGCGCTCAGTCTTTCATAATTGAAAATGAGTCCCCTTGTTAATTCTTTGGTCCATTTCAGTTCATCCGCCATTCTGAAATGTTGTACTCGTAACACAGCGAAAGAAGTAATGAAGCGCAAATGCGAAAAAGAAAGAAGAAGGAAAAAAAGAAATGTCAAAAATTGCAATCAAATTGCTACTCACATGCAGTGGGAATTTGGTTAATTGGGTATTTTTTGTTTCATTATTTCTCTCTTTTGCACTCATTTGAATCTTTCGAAACTTGCGACGTGTGAAAGCGGACTAAAGACAAGCACTACTGGCCTCAACCCCCACTAAAGTGGCAATTCTGATTCAATTCTATTCAGGTTGTCGTATTGGCACTAATGGTCATCCTCAATTAACCGCCCACGACTTCTCCTAAGAAGTATGCAGAAAACTTGTAAAAAACTGATCACACGATCCTAAGGCTGTTTCTTGACAGGAGATTTTCTATCAGAATTCTCTAAAGAAATGAATAGAAGAATAGACACCAACATGGGGAGTTTTCTACCCCGATGAATCTGAAACAGATTCCACTTGGAGACGAGAGAGTCAATTACATACAAAGGTTAAGGCTCGGAACTCGGCGATTATTAGTATCTAGGATTGTGGAAACCTGCGGGTATTTCCTGAATGAGATATTGAATGTCAATCGATAATGTCAAGGAATCAAAGAACTGGTAAAATGACAAGAAATAGCCCACAGCGGCTCTTATGTGCCACAGATCTACTAATCATGGTGAAAAGAAGCATTAAAGATGGCACCATCGAATTAACAAGTACGCAATAAATAGGACCCTTGACAAATAGCAAGAAGAGATCACTTTCCAAGTAAAGGAATTCGCTTATACGCGCGACTCGTCACTGGGATCGTCATAGCGCAAAACGACTTCTGCAGGGGTGACTGTCCTAACCTCTATGAGTAGGGAAGTTGCTTCTTTCCTGAGCTGGAGGACTTATGCAACCCAATATCATTATCTGTGTAGTTCCAATCTGGCGCTCCATTTTCATAGGTTCACAGGATTAATCCTACAGTCATATAAGTAGAATGAACCCTCTGCTGATGATAAGTGAATAGTGATCCCCTATTACAAGGGACCCGTCGACCTACTTACCTACCATTTGCCTGAGTGTAGACGTTAAAAGAAAAGGAACGAAGACGCTTCTTTTGACTGATTCTTAGACGGTAGTTCTGAAGCCCTTTAAACCTATTCAGTTTGTTGAGTCGAGGTACCAGGAACAAAACCCACATCAGTTTCTCTCTTATATTTTGATAAAATTTAGTGGTAGTACATTGGTACAGACGTGTAAGAAAAGTTCATCGAAGTTGAAAGACCTTCCGACTTTTAGATCAGCACTCAAATTGAGTAGGAAGTACTAGTATATTGGAAGCACCCTCGGGAACTCTTACTTCGACTGGAATCGAGAAAACCACAAGTGGATTGTCGCCTGATTATCCTCCGTACTTGTTAGCCTACTTCCTAGTAAGGAACTCTTTGCCGTGTAGTTCGATGGCTCAGCAAGGATAATTTTAGAGCCTTCAAGAACTTTGACTCTTACATTTTAAAGAGGAAAGGCTGCTGATTGACGTTGGTTACGGAAATTATGGAATCTCCGTCACCGATATGGATCTCATTGAAAAATCACAGCGAACAGGCGTTTCCTTTTCAGTTCTTAACCATTTGAGGTTAACCTCGTGCTCTTTTCATGGACAGGGCGATGTTCCCATTTCAGCTTATCATCAATGTGCAATTTTTTTTTTTTTTTTTAATCCCTTCAATACAATCCGTGTCGTCGGAAGAGACTGACAAATGTCAATATTTACGCAATGGCAATCATCTTGTCATTGTATGTATGATATGATAAATTTTATAAAATCGCGCTCAGATATTTGTTATTCGTAATTTAGGATACGCTCGTGCCAATTGTTGTTTGTTTACTTCAAGGTACTTGCGCGCCGCCCGGGCAAATTTCTTATGAAATCTCACGAAATTGTTGCATCAGCCTCTGAGGTCAATGTGGAAATGTTCACTTGTCAGCTGTGATCTAAATAAAGATACATCCGCCGAGCTATCCGTGTTCGTTGTTTCGGACGTGGAACGATGAGAAACTCATCGAAATCATCGTTTGTGGATTTCCTTGACCCCAACAAGTCTAAATCAAATGTGTTCAAATGCTCTCACACATGCATAGTTATGTCAGGCAATGACATAACATACATACATATGCACGTACATATGTCGACTGTCGGTATTATGTCACTGCGTTTTTTGGCTTGTCACCATATTACATACGGAAACGGAAATTTATGTTGTCCATCCGCGATTGTGGCTGGCGGTGGGTAAATCTTAGCCATTGCCACTACCACCCCTAACGATTTCGTTCACATATGATTCGTGTAAATGGTGAGTTAAACGATCCATTATGTCGTCGCTTGGATCATGCGATAAAAACTTCCGACAGAATGTCTTGTTGTTTGTAATTGCCGCCGCAATTGTTGACATTCGACCTCTTGAAAGGCATTAATCATTTATCCTTTGGTTGTTAATGAATAGGAAACTTTGGCAAGCCGGAATGATAAATTGCGCCATAGATTACCGAGTCTTGGGTTTGAGTGAATATGTTTGGTTGAACATAAGAGACGACTATTGTCGACTTCAGGAAGTTCCCAGACATAGGGCAAGCATTCATGCATATGTACATATGTATGTCGGTTGTGTACATGTATGATATGGAGTATTTGTCAATTGACCTTAATTTTTCTGTTGCCGTTTGGGTTTGGATGACTCGCGGTTGGGCGTAGAAGGGATTTGTGGAAATTGTAAACATGCCACTCCAACAGAGTTGGGGTTTTGTTTACAAGTGGCTTAGTATTTATCGAAGGTGGCAATTAAAAGTCGGTTAAGAGGCGTGATAATGCGAAGATGATGTTCAGGTTACCTTTAGCAACTGACACTTTGAATGTGATTTTCCGCAGACACAACACATAAACAGCCATATCATCATTATGACTGATGACATCCAGAACATGGTTTAACAACGTATCGGTGAAGTTTATCCTTAAAGTTGTTAAGAGAGCTCGAAGACGCCTTATTTCGCTGTATTAGGATACTTAAAACTTTGTTAAAACCAAACACGTAATCAGATCCAACTTAGAGATTGCCCATAAGCTCTCACAGAACAGTTGGTCCTATTTCTGTATGTATACTGAACGTGTGTTGGATACGACTTGTATCTGTTCAAATTTGCTACATATGGTAAATCGTCGAGGTTTCGTCGAATGATTAATGAAGTATTCGTATCGCAGACCTAACGATAACCTCATTCGAGTTACTTTGACATACTCGGAGCTCAGGGCACGTTAGGATCTTTTGGCATTTAGCCAGGATGTATAAATTTCTGGCTAATAGAGATGGTGACTGGGGAGATTCCAACGAAATAACGAACTAAAAGAAGGCACTAACCTTTGAAAGATCTGACCCTCCAGTTTAGGGGTTATGCTGTTGGGTTAACCAGGCGACAGATTATATGTTGTGATGCGATATATATCCTCAAATACATATAGATGATCGTTCTGTAAAAAACACAAACTTTCGACGTCGACCACATGTAATCGAGCAATCATATAAGGCCCTATCATGCGAACTGCCATGCAATGGCATGAGCCGAGCAAAAGATGAAGTACTGTGACATCTACTATGGTGATTGCTACTAAGAGCAAAAACAGCGCATATTTGGATGTGGACTTGTCATCGGAGGATGACGTCGGCTGCGAAAGGAGAATGACTCTTTTATAAAGATTCCTTATATCGATTCCTCGACCAAATATATTAGTTATGTCGAAGCACGAAGTAAACCGCCAATTTAAGAAAGGAGAACATTATTGCCAGCACAGTTGGGAAACATAGCTTTCACAGCCGAATCGACTTCATTTTTGCTAAGCACTTATGTGTGCAGAGAAGTGCTCGATCAAGAGAACGGAGAGGTTCTCCTGCAGAAATGATATTCGGAAGTTCCACCAAAACTTGAAGAAGTTATCAAGGACACAACTACAAAACAGATACAGGCAGAGAAAAAATAGGAACGCAATAGTGGAGTCACAATCGCGGCTGAAAATTCGGAAGAATTTCGCCCATTCGACCAAGAAGGTGTCTGAATATCTATGCTAAATGCTAATAAGACTGCAGGAGCAGACGGACTCCATGTTGAACTATTTAAGGTAACAGGCATTGATTTGGAAAGGAGCATACACTCTCGGTGCATAGAATCTCAGCATCGTTTGCATGATTTTCAAGAATGGAATCCTTCTAAAATGCACAAATTATATAGCAAATAGTCTCCGTAATATCGAGTATAAGATCCTACCTATCGCAATATATAATATGAACGCCTAAAATCCCATATCAAAAATCTGATGAGTCCTTATTCATACGGTTTTGGACTTATAGGCTGCCATCGACCAGATATTCGCTTTCCGGCAAACTTTGGGAAAACCTTGGGACTCTGAATCGATACCCACCACCAGCTTATTGATCTTAATTCGCATATGACACCATATATAGAGATGAGCTATCCAAAGCCATGACAAGGTTTGGGATCCATGACAAACATATGTTATTTTTGAAGGACTAGCCCCAAAAACAGAGGCCATTAACATAGGATTTTCCAATAAGGACTTGACAACTTTCAATTTAATTTGTGAACGCACTCTTTCACTAATCATCAAACTGTCACTGTCAATTTATTCAGTAAACTCAACATTTTCATCATGGTAAAGTACACCAACGAGCAACGTCTGCAAATTATACAAATTTTCTACCGAAATTCGGAGTCGGTGACTGCAACTTTAAGAGCGTTAACTCCAATTTTCGGTCGTAATTCTCGCCCTAGTACACAGGCAATAACAAGTTTAGTGCAAAAATTTCAGTCTACATATTCGTTGTGTGATGTTGCCGTGTCAGTGAGACAACGGGTTGGTCGAAGTGTCGAAAATATCGCTACCGTTCAGGCGTCCGTAGCAAACGATCCAAATCAGTCAATTCCACGGCGATCTCAAGAATAGGGCATCGCTCAGACCGCATTATGGCGTATTTTGCGTAAGGATCTTGATTTACACCCATACAAGATCAAGCTGACTCAAGAATTGAAGCCGATGGACCATTTGAAGCGACGTACGTTCTCCGATTGGGTTCTGGAGAAGATGCGCCAAGATGATCAATTTCATCGCAAAATCATCTTCAGTGACGAGCTCATTTTTGGCTCAATGGGTTCGTCAATAAGCAAAATATGCGTTATTGGTCGGGTGAAAATCCACATGTGCTTCATGAATCGCAAAAAATACCTGTTTGGTGCGGTTTGCATGCCAGCGGCGTTATTGGGCCATATTTTTTCGTCGACGATAACGATCGTCACTTTACTGTGAATGGTCAGCGTTATCACGCCATGTTCACCGATTATTTTTGGCCCGAATTGGAAGATATGGACTTGGACGACATGTGGTTTCAACAGGATGGTGCCACAAGCCACACAGCACACACTACAATCGATTTATTGAAGAGTAAGTACGGTGAGCGTGTTATCTCAAGACACGGGCCAGTCGATTGGCCGCCTCGTTCGTGCGATTTAACGCCGCTTGACTATTTTCTGTGGGACTACGTTAAGTCATTGGTTTATGCCAACACGCCGACGACGTTGGAAGGGCTCAGAGCAAACATTGAGGGCGAAATAGCGGCCGTTTTGGCCGAAATGTGTGGCCGAGTCCTTGAAAATTGGGTCCAACGAATCGACCGCTGCAAACGTGCCCGCGGTGGCCATATGTACGAAGTCGAGTTCCATTCATAAATGTTTTAATTGTACTTCAAGCCGATAATAAAGTTTTTGAAATAACTCAAATGGTTTGCGTTTTATTTAAAAAAATAAGTTGTCAAGTCCTTATTGGAAAACCCCAATATTTCAAAAGCCTGTGCAGTTGTAAGCACTTTTTTTATAATCTGCGCACGTTCAAGGGATTTAAGTACCCTTAGAATGCTTGCTCACACCGCGAGAGTGGAAAAAAGAGAGATACCGATGTGCGTTGGTCTTAAATATTAGAAAGTTATAATGACTAGGAAATAAAGAGCTCGGTAAGTCATCCGGGGACGACATTGACGTTATGGGAAGAAATTGAGGGCTGACAACGGCACCCAAAACCAATGGCTTGGAAGGCACACCACAATAGAAAACTGTAGAGGAAGATCTCGCCTCCGATGGCGCAGACGCCTTAATGGAAAGGGACATTACCCAATTGGTGTCTGCAACTGAAGGTGGTCACCGCAAGAACCACAAAAATCAAGAGCCTCTTAAAGTAAGAAAGTAAAATAGGTCCTAAAGAAACGTCTCGAATTGCCATTGACACAGACGAGAAAGAAATTAAATAAAAGAAAAAAATTCTTGGCAGATACTTCTTCGTCGAGCTGATGATATACGAGCATGTCCTTATCTTGGTAAATCAGCGCTCCCTCTATATGTTGAAGGGTTGTTATGGGGCACCTATATACTTATTTGATTGAGTGTAGTTTTCTGACTAGACCCTAGTAGCTCGTATTCCAAAAAAACAGTCCTAAATTTTCTCGAGGTGCTGTTTACTTAACTCCAGAATAATATCTCGATATCAGTCCTTTATTGGTACTGTTATCTAGATTAGGGTAGTCCCCATTTGAGGTGGACTTAGACCAGTTGTAGGTCATTGAAATTTTTTGAAAAATTCATCAAGATCGGCAATTTTCGTAGAAGAGTTCGTTAAGATCTCGAAAGTGGTGCCTAGGTATTGAGTAAATGCTAAGGAAGTACACAAAAGATTCCCCTTCATCCCGGCAGCTTCAACAGAAATCTTTGCTCGTGTCCTACATAACAGTGTCCTGCGTTAGATTCAAAAAAATCTATTTTTTTCCATCTAATAGCACAACAAATCAAGAATATTTTCCCAAAGTTTCAAGTTAATCGGAGTAAAACTCTATTAGAGAGAGGCAGAGGAGCCTTTGGAAATTCTTTTCACTAGGCGCGGTCAGCGGTCGAGGCAGTTGCCAGGATATTTTTTGTCGGTTTTTCTCGCTTTATAAGGCTTAAGTTACCTTTATATGTACATATGTGAGACTTGGAAGAATCAACTAGGCACGGCAGAGTTTGAAGAGTAGCATGGGGATCATTTAGAAAAAAACTAATGCAATTCAAATCACCAAGGACCAGCTGCTAATATGTAAGATTCATCAAAACTCTTTTTTTTTTTAAGTCGGTGGACATGATTTCTCCAAAACTATGGTAATCTACCGATCCTTTTGAAATTTTGCACACTCCTTCAAGGATTGTCTGTTGATTGAACGAAAGCTTTTTTTTTCTTTGATTACAACTTATTTTCCAAGGCAATATGTGGTGTAGATTTGATCGGAAATTGTACTTTCACAACAATTGTGTCAAAAATTCAATTTTTTTTTAAGTCTTCGTTCAATGACCAACTAATCGAAAAAAATTCGATTTTTTTTACTTCAGATAAAGCTGACAGGAGATATCTTGACTACCGCGAGGATAACTTTTTCTAAGAGGTCTCTAAAAAACAAGGTTCCAACGGCAGAATTTTCTAAATTTTTTATTGAAAATTTTAAAAAATATTGTTAGAATGTTTAATTGCTTATGGTCTTAAAATAATTCTTTTATTATATCAACAAAAAAAAACAAGAGAAAATTTGCTTCTGTTTACCCTTCAAAACCCATGTAGCCCCTTAAAAATTTTGGAGATATCAGCTCTTTCAAGGCTGATTAGCTCTGTTGATCTTTTTGTAATCGAGTTCGGGCTTTTCTCGAAGGCTCCCCTGATGACAATCCGTCTAGACTTTTGTGCTCAGATTGAGGCAAGTAGCAGTAGATCTTCAGAAGAATTGATTTATATAGTGTTCTACAGAGAATACGCCTTTAGCTGTTTTAGAGTCGTCTGAGAAGATTGCGATGGACATATTGGAAATGACTTTGCATTGCTTTCATTTGTTCCTTTGCACTGTCAATTTCAAGGTCTGAAGGCACATTTAACTCTTTCAATTGCTGAGTGCCTCACGGCCTGAGGGCAGAGTTAATGAAAATGACTTTGGCTATCCCGTGAACCAGAGTTACAAGGGCCTATGTAGGCAGTACGTTGCGTTTTTTCTTTCAAGTTTATGCTGGTTGGTCTTCTCTTATCAATGCAGGCCAAAAAACGGCAACGATATATCTGTGATTGGTCTAACGTGTAAAACTAGTGCTTGACTTGCACGAGTAGAGTGCATCGATAGCCTTTTTTGTTTCATTCTGCAATATTTCCTTCCGGCCTAAAAAGATACCTTTATACCGGCATTCTTTGAGAAACTCTGAAACATGTCAGATTGGTGGGTTGATGCATAGTGTTTTGAATTTTCTTCTAAAACGACGAGCTCCATTTTGGATGGGTTGACTTGGATTAACGCTCCCCAGCTGCGAATCCAAGAAAAGAATAAGGCCAGAGAGTGACCGTGGAGTTTTGCCCGACACAAAGCAAGCAGGACCGTATGAGTAACTTACCATACCATATAATGTTGTCTCTATTTTGGTAAGCAGCAACTTAGAAGACTAGGTTCCATAACTTCTATAAATTTCTTTGAGGTGTTGCTCCGACTGGTTATCTTATTACAGGACACTGACCAAAGATTGCATTTATGACTGCTATTAAGAAGAAAGTGGAATAAGCTGCAAACAGGGCTATTTATTTATATTTAGTTTTTGATGATCAAGGAAGTTGCTATCATAATTTGGCCAACAGTATGTATGGTACCCTATTATTTTCAATAAGACGTAGGAAAAAAGTATAGTGCGGTCTCAAACAATTTCCGATGAGAGAGAATTGAGAACTGGATTGCTTTGCATGGTCGCGACTGCAGTTAATATTAAGATTGCGAATTGATTCGAGAGTCCTTAAAAAGAATGATGTGCCACTTATAGGTTTGAAATAAGATCTCTCTGACGAACGTGAGGAGGTTTAGCGGCACTCGATATTGTATTGTACCGAAAGCTAAACAGATTTAAGGAATGCATAGCAGAATGTCCGAATGTCAAAATGTTAGGTTAGATTAGGTAAGAGTGGCTGTTGGAAATACCAACCCACTTAGGCCTATTAGCCCATTGTGATGCCACATGGATCTATGATCCTATTACTAATGGAACCAGTTTGAGCTTATAATAAAGCGTAGGAGACTGTTAACGTCTAATTTTTCTAGATCGTTTAGGTCGTTGTAGAAGAAAGCTCCTAGATGAAGCTTCCTTCTCTGGGAGAGAGCTGGGCATGTGCAGAGTAGGTGGAGGACTGTCTCCTCCTCCTCCTCGTCCATGCAGCTTCTACAGAAATCATTAGTAAGAGCGCCAAACCTTCTTGTATGCCTGCCTATGAGGCAGTGTCAAGTAATGACACCTATTATGGCGCTGAGATGTTTCCTATCTAAAAGGATCAGACACTTAGAGCGACTCAGATCCACCCTTGGCCAGATCTGTTTGGTCGCAAGACACGTTTGCCCAGCAGTCCACCTAAGGTCAGCTCTTGTACTGGCATCCAGCTTTAGTGTTAGTTTGCACGTAGCGATTGGTATACTTATACTACCTTATCCGGTAGAATAGGTAGAGTGGTTCCAATTTTGGCGAGTTCATCGGCTCTGCAGTCCCCTGGAATGTCTCTATGGCCCGGCACCCAACAAAGGTGAATGTTGAACTGCTCTGCCATCTCCATGAGAGATGATCGGCATTCAAGGGGGGTTTTAGAATATAATGAGACCGAGTCCAGGGACTTGATGGCAGCCTGACTATCCGAAAATATGCGGATATCCTTTGCAGATACCACGTTTTTCTTCAGCCAGAACAGAGCTTCTTTAATCGCCAAAATTTCCGCCTGCAACACGCTACAGTGACTTGGAAGACAGAAAGAGAGGCTTAGACTTAGCTTATCTGAGAAAACACCGCCACCAACGCCGCTATCGGTTTTAGATCCATCTGTGTAGAGATGGATTGAAAATTTTAAGTCCGATGCTATTTTGAAAACGAATTTCGTTGAGCACGGTAGTTCGGAAAATTGCAGTAAATTTATGATGTAGAAGTGCTCTTACGTCACGATAAGTGTAACAATATTGCTTCTGCAGTACTCTATCAAAAACAATCTGTCTTAAAACATATGATCTTCTGTTTGAATTGGAACAGTTGGCGTTGCAAATACAAGGTCGAACACAAAGCTGAAACCAAGTCTCCGATATTCTATTGTATACCTATTGCTGCCCCAATCACTCAAAATTAAAAATAAAATAAAAATATTGTTTCAGATGTGTTACTGAATTATACTCGTACGTATTTACTCATCACATCAACTGTTGATGGGAATTTTGATCCAAATTACGTTCGTATTCGCACGCAAATTGAAAGTTGACAGTGTGGAGATACTACACTGTTATTTCTGTTATTTCTGTTATTTCTGTACCGCCACAAAGCATAACATCAACAAAACCGTCAACCCAACAAAAACTCTCAAAACGCAAACCTGAAAAACTCTCTCAACAAAACAAAAAAAAACAAAAACAATTCGAATAAGTTATTTGGAAAAAAGAGAAAGGAAACAACTTTTCACCATTAGATGAGCAAAAAGTTGAAAAAAAAACACTCCATACTTATTCGTTAACCAACGGTACGTAGAAAAACTACAAAACGAAAAATTGTTGTTAAATTGTTTAACTTCGAGTGAAAACACGTGTAACGATTTTTTTTTCTCCTTGCTCAATGCAATGTTATAAGCGCCACGGTAATAACAGCAGAGATGTCCAACAAAAAAAAAAAAAAAAAAAAAAAAAAAAAAAAAAACAACGGACAACAAGAAAAAACCTCGAAGAATTTAGGTCAAAAACTCAGAGATGTATCCCACACTGAGTGACTGACTGCTCGTGCAAGTACTTAACCACGAACAATGACAAACAATCCGTCATTTGCACCTCGAAAGTCCGTCCCAAAAGAAATCCATGAATGAAAGATACAATATTTCGAAAGAAAATAAATGAGCTTCGGATTCGGTTTATTTTTTATTTTCAGTTTTTGACAGACCTCCCTCGGTGATCGGCCCGACCATACGTCAACATGACAGTCATTGAGTCGTAATCATAATCGTTGTTGTTTTGGTGATGTTAAATAATGACAAATGGATCAAAATTTTGAACATTTTTTTTCCCCTCTAAAAACCAACAAAAATGGCGGCCAACATGAAAACCCTATTGAGCACTGCAAATAGAGAGCGCGCGTGCAAGATTATGGCAATAGATAAACTCTCGTACGAATAATGAGAGTTTGATGTTTACTTGTGTTTAATGGATTTCCAATTTGGTTCTCAACTGAGAGCCGAAAGAACCACTGGCCTGGATGGCGCGGAAAAGGGGCCACAATTTGTTTGACATTCTGATGATGTAGTAAACACTTGTGACAGTTGGCCAATTACGTATTTCGTATTTCGAATTTCAATAATCCGTATCTTTGGCGTTCTTCATTTGTGAATGTTTCGAATTTCGATATTCTTCTGGCTGTCTGGCAGGGCATTGACATGATTTCGTCTAGATGGACTCACAATGACCTCGACATGTGGACGAAAGAGAGCATGTGTTGTGTTTATTTTGCTATGGTCCGGGGGTTGGTTGGCCCCTGTACACTGTATACTGTGTACTGTGCTGTGGCCAAACCATAAACCATAGGAAGTGAAAGTGACACGCACGAGTTAATCTTAACCGTTTTCTGGATGTTTTTTGCTTTTTGTAATGAATTGGCAAGACGAGATACTCGTATTTGGCATTTGTTAAGAACCTATCGCCTGTCGAAAGACGTGTCAGAATGTTGGGACTGGGATACACTTGCATTTTGACGTAATCAATGATCCGTTTATTTTTTAAAGGGTCGGACTTTGCCAATAGGAGAGGTGTTTTAAGAAGGGTTGTGCTTAGTTCTTGATGCCATGAGATGTAAATGACTTGGAGCTAGGGTATTGTATTTCAAAAGTATCCATGGCACCGGAACATGTGACGGAAGTAAACTTCGAACTTGAGAATGTGAATACATCTGGATCTAAAAAATGCAACATGAAATTTACAAAAAGATACACAACGTGAGTGGACAAAGAAAAGATAGTTCCTTGAGTCTGTTTTTAGCAACTTAGTGAAATCTGAAGCGAAAATTCTTGAAATCGTTTCAGATTAGAGCGTCGTACATCAACTTCGACTCTCGAGTACAAGCAAATCGTAGGGAAACATTCAACTGACCCTTCCATCGATACAAAATGGTTTGATGTAAGGCAAAAACTAAGGTCAATAACTAGCCGGGCAGAAGCCCGATGTGTGGGGACTGGAAGACTGATCCAAGAGATTACAGGAATGTTTGAATCCGGACACCTTGAGATATAGAATATTTATTTAAAAACTGAAGCAATGCCTCACATGTAAGGTCAAATGAGCAAGGTCTGTATTTAAGAAGAAGTCGAGTTCTTCTTAGACTCTTCCTATTGCTGTCTTGGTGGGTCCAATTTCAACGATGGATAATTGGTCTTCAAGTGAACGATATCAACAAATAATACTTGGAGTTAGAGGATTGCACAGAGATGTAATGGCAGTAGACCGTTCTTATATGGAAGAAGAAGAAAAGTTCTACTAGGTTTCCTTTAGAAGAAAGGTTCTGCAGAATTGACCCATGAAGAAATCCAGATGTAGCTTCAACTTTTGGGGAAATTTTTGCGGTGCTAGTCCAAATAAAGAAAAGACAGTTGACATCTTATGACATCATTGTCACTGTATTCAGAAACACGATCGATTGCCCTATAGGCAGTCCTCATTTAAATGGAAAAGATTAGTTAACAATATGTGGCCACTACTTGGAACAACTCTTAAGTTAGCTTAAGCCCGCATCACATAAAGAAGAATAAAGTACAAACAATTGTGAGTCTGAATCGGAATTCCAAGTTGTTTTTGATAGGATGGTAGGGAAGGGGCATAGAGACGTGTCAACCTGGCGACATCCAATGGTGTAACTAGTTCTACGCATCAATTATGCTTATTTTACCTTCAAGCTGTAACCCTCGGGTTATGATACCTTATCCGGGTTGCTCCGATATATTTGGAGCGCAGGCCGGTAAGCATTTCCGAGACTAAGTCAGGGACTTGGAAAAGAGATGGTGTGGATGAGAATGGAACAACGTCAGCGCTCACATCCATAAACGGGTTACTGGCTTTGGTCTAACCGACTCCTCGTTCTGCCCGGCTATAGAAAAAAAAAAATCCAGCTACGAAGCAAAAACAAGTCTCGTATACGGACAAATCTACTGTTGATAACCCCCTGCAAACGAAATAAGGACAACGAATTTCGGATCTGCACATGGAATGTAAGCTCCTCCTCCTTAATAGGCCACATGCAGCAGAACGGAGGCCCTGGACTGCTGCAAAGCAGATATTACCGCCATCCAAACAATGCGATAGGATGGACCGCACAAAAAGAGGATGAAGAACACCGATATCTACTACGGCGATTGTTATAGGCAGCAAAAGCAGAGCCTATTTGGATGCGGATTCCTTGTTACAGGCAGACTTAGGCAAGAAGTCCTGAGTTTCAGCCACATAGCAATTGTATTACGGCTAAATGTGCCAAAATTAGCCTTATATGCGCGCACGTTCGCACAGAGGAGAAAGATGACGACACCAAAGATACAATTATAATACTTCTACGAGCTCTTGGACAAGATTTACGAGCAGTACCCCTGCTATGACATTAAATTTGTCCTCGGCGATTTCAATGCAAAGCTAGGAAGAGAGGGCATATTTGGTAGTGCTGTCGGTAAGTATAGCCTGCACGACACCACCTCGGATAACGGACTAAACAGGCTAAACGACTTTACGTCGGGGCGAAATATTAGCGTAGCTAGCACGCGGTTCTCGCATCTTGATATTTGTAAGGGGATTTGGAGAGCTCCTGATTGATCAACCGTCAACTAGAGCGACCACATTGGACGCACTCCTCCAGTATTATGGACGTCGGAACGTTTCGAGGGGCTAATATCGATTCGGACCATTACCCAGGTACGTTTGCGGATACACCGAACATCGCAAAGGCAAGCTAATATTGTGAGGAAGTTTGAGGTCAGATGGCTACAATCGAGAGGGATCGCCAAATTCTTTCCCGATCGAGTTTCACTTAATCTCTTAAGATGTCCTATGCTGGCAGCATCCAGAATCGAAGACCAGTGGGAGCATTGCCAAAAAGCCATAAGAGATGCCGTCGCTGATGTGCGGAGTTTCATTCGGTCACTGCAATGAAACCCCTGGTTTGACTACGAGTCCCGGCAAGCACATGCAGCTAAGCGAGATGCGTACATAACAGCGCTGCATAAAAGGACGAGAGCTGCTCACGAGCTCTACCAGCAGTAGAGGAGAGACGAACACCGATTTCTCAGGAGTAAAAAGAAGGAGTATGAGAAGCTCGACGTCGGGGATATTTGGGGATGTTACTCCAGTAATGAGATTCGGAAGTTTTACCAACGAGTAAAAAAAACATGCTACGTACACAAACCTCGAATCGATACCTGTATAACATAGACGAACAAGGGAACATACGAGTAGTACGAAGAATAACTCTTGCCAATCGCAGCTGCTTTGAGCTAAAAAGGCAATTGATTAGCAAAGCACTCTCTTGAACAACAAGAGTGACTTACCCTAGGAGCAGAGACATATAATAGATAAGGGTGCTGTTGGCTGCTTTAAGAGGAAAATTCGTCACCTGTACAGGGTGTACAGCGACACCACCTCGGCCAAAAGATGAACACCGATGTTCCGGTCCAAAAAATCTTCAAATTCACCCCCAAATGACAGCGCAGTAGAGGAAGCACACGACTCAGGTGGCGCTCACAAGTGGAAGAAGACCTCAACCAATTTAGTCCGGGAAACTGGAGGCAGCTAGCTAAAGACCGAGCTGACTGGAGACGTTTGTTAGTTGAGGCTCAGGTCCACCCCGGACTGTAGCGCCACCTTAAGTAGTAAGTAAGGCGGTCGGCAAAGTACGTTTCCTATCGACAAGATTAGATTTTGCCTTTTAGAATTTAACAAAAGTTTAGTAGAAGAAGAACGGCAGGACAGGCCACGTGCTACAAGGGCTACTGACACATATGTTTTAGGCGCTCAAGTCTATAAAAGTTGTTGGGGTTATATGAGGGTTTCACTTTCCAAGGTGGATTATTGCCTCTGAGCTATCGGTTTTACGATTTGATATCGGTCTTTCAGGTGCCTGTCACGGACAAAAAATGTTTAGGCTAGAATGTATGTTGTACAATCGGTTGCCACCAAGAGTCATTAGGCTTGAGCCAGTCGCCTGGTTGTGATTCTCATGTAAGACATGTTCTGCATTCTCAGTTACAAGCATACGCACCGAAAAGTAATATTATAACTTATTTGGCAGAATACACAGACTCTGTCTAGGACATGATGTTAAAGGTATATTCATTCGACAGCTATGCCAAAATTCGAAACGAAATCATTTTCGGCATATTAGTCAGCAATATCGACACGAAAATAGGCAACGGTTGATTGATTAAGCATCGGTTGGATAACAGTGATAAGTACTAATAGGTTTTCTAGATTTCGAATCCTGACTATCCCTAAATGTTCTAACTGTCAAGCACCCAAATAAGTTGAACATAATTAATGTACACACATTTGGTGCGACAAAAATTGTTGGGCTATTACGATGTTATTATTTTTTGGCAGCCAAATTCTACGTTGACTCAGCACAAACCTGCAGCCAGGACCTATAGAAGTTAGGTTAGGTAAGAGTGGCTGTTGGAAATACCAACCCATTGTGATGCCACGTGGATCTATTATCTTCTTACTACTGGAACCAGTTTGAGCTTATAATAAAGCGTAGGAGACTGTTAACGTCTAATTTTTCTAGATCGTTTAGGTCGTTGTAGAAGAAAGCTCCTAGATGAAGCTTCCTCCTTGTCTCCTCCTCTTCCTCGTCCATGCAGCTTCTACAGAAATCATTAGTAAAAGCGCCAAGCCTTCTTGCGTGCTTGCCTATGAGGCAGTGTCCAGTAATGACACCTATTATGGCGCTGA
The DNA here is from genome assembly GCA_949129095.1 of Volucella bombylans. NCBI lineage: Eukaryota > Metazoa > Arthropoda > Insecta > Diptera > Syrphidae > Volucella > Volucella bombylans. The sequence goes on from OX422142.1 coordinate 171,342,322, forward strand.
GATGTTTCCTATCTAAAAGGATCAGACACTTAGAGCGACTCAGATCCAGACTTGGCCAGATCTGTTTGGTCGCTAGACATGTTTGTCCAGCAGTCCACCTAAGGTCTGTTCTTTTATTGCATGTAGCGATTGGTATACCTATACTACCTTTGTCCGGTAGGATAGGTAGAGTGGTTCCAATTTTGGCGAGTTCATCGGGGCTGCAGTTCCCTGGAATGTCTCTGTGGCCCGGCACCCAACAAAGGTGAATGTTGAACTGCTCTGCCATCTCCATGAGAGATGATCGGCATTCAAGGGCGGTTTTAGAGTATAATGAGACCGAGCCCAGGGACTTGATGGCGGCCTGACTATCCGAAAATATGCGGATATCCTCTGCAGATATCACGTTTTTCTTCAGCCAGGACAGAGCTTCTATAATCGCCAAAATTTCCGCCTGGAACATGCTACAGTGATTTGGAAGGCGGAAAGAGAGGCTTAGATTTAGCTTATCTGAGAAAACATCGCCACCAACTCCGCTATCGGTTTTAGATCCATCTGTGTAGAGCTGGATTGACTTGTCCTCCATGAAAGCATCCTCCTCCCAGAATGATCTAGAGGGGAAGCTTACATGGAACTTTTTGTCAAACCAAAGTTCAGGTATGGTGTAATCGATGTTCTCTGTGAGGATTCCTAATGTATTAAGAATATTGGCGTAGCCAAATGAATTATTTGTCCACTGTTTAGTCGCTTTAAGACGAATAGCTGCGGTCGCAGCTACTTGCTTGCTAAAAATGTCGAGGAGTGTCAAGTGAAGCAGAATATCTAATGCCGCAGAGGGGGTAGACCGCGAGGCTCCGCTTATGCATAGACATGCTGTTCTTTGGACTCTGCTTAGTTTAATGCGGTTGACTGCATTTTCCAAGGCCGTCCACCAGACAACCACCCCGTAAGTGAATATCGGTCTTATGACCGAGATGTATATTACCAGTGGGTTATGCGAGGTTGAAGGCCCCATTTGTTCCCAATGGCTTTTTTGCAAGAGAATAAAGCTTTTGTAGCTTTATTGACTCTTTCTTGAATGTTAGGTTTCCAGTTTAGTTTCCTGTCAAAAATGAGACCCAGATATTTTGCTGTATCGGAGAAAACTAAACTGGTACCGTTTATTGAAGGAGGGTCTATGATTGGAATTTTATATTTCCTAGAAAAGAGGACAAGATCAGTTTTATGGGGGTTTATTCCCAATCCACAGCGATCTGCCCAGCGGGTTAATCTGTTGAGATTTACTTGGAGGAGTTCTTTAATGGTATTAAGATGTTTTCCTGAGACGGCTATGGCAATGTCATCCGCATAGGCAATCACTCTGGGCAATCACATAGGAACCTATAGAGAGGTCCAGAAAGTTTTTCATAAATGTTCTGAACGAAACCAGGATAGTGAGAGAAGCGTAATGATTCAGAGAAATCGAGAAGAAGACGCTGGAAGGAAAAATTACACAGCCTTTCAGCTTCAGGATACTGAAAAGTCTTTCGATCCGAACAATTCCCAGATGCTGAGGAGCCGTTTGTTCCCGAGCTGCAATAGAGTAATGGTCTTCATCAATATTGGTCATTTGAAATCAGCTTTTATGAAATTACCTTTTTTATCAATACACCGTCTTCGAAGGGGTAACATATACGTATATACGCGGCTTTATAGACTTTTGCTCCGATATAAACTTGCTACAACTGGACCATGGTAAGCACTTTTGTAGTCCGTATAGCTGTAGGTATAAGCCTCCGTGATGACATTGCATGAGTTAACATACCACCTTGACCAAAAGGTTCCCGGAATAATGTGGCGCTCACATTGTTCCGATTTGAGCTCTGTTTTTTTTTTTGTTAAGTTGGTAAATCTGTTGTTGACATTCCCTCTAAATCTTAGCGTCATAGCTTGACATTTGCAAAAGTTACGTAGCCAGGAGTACATCTATGTCTGTGTTTCGGCAACGATTCTCTAAAGAAAACGGTCGTTTACCAGTGGCACTACATGATGAACGCAGTGGCAGACCATCGACATCGAAAACCGCCGAAAACATTGATGGAGTAAAAGAAATGTTGGTCAATAACCGCAAATTAACCATCAGAGAGATAGCGGAGGACTTGAACATTGCCTATGGATCCGCAAAAAAGAGACCGTGTTGACGTCGCAAAAGAGATGATTTGCGAGGCTGAATCCGATCCCACATTCATGAAAAGGATCATTACTGGAGACGAGACGTGGGTTTATAAGTACGACACGCAATCCAGAAATCAGGCAAGTGAATGGCGTTCACCAAATGAGCCGAGACCAAAAAAACCACGACGTTTTCAATCAAAAAAGAAGGCAATGCTCACGGTTTTCATGGATTACAACGGTGTAGTGTATCATGAATTTTTGCCAGAAGGCCAGATAGTAAACAAAGAGTATTATTTGGGCGTTATGAGACGTTTGCGTGAAGCAATTCGCCGAAAGAGACCACAATTGAGGGCAAAAAACTCGTGGATTTTTCACCATGATAACGCACCGTCGCACAGTGCCATCATTATTCGTAACTTTTTGACGAAAAATGCAACAAATGCCATGCAACAGCCACCGAATTCAACTAATTTGGCTCCCTGTGACTTCTTTCGGTTCAATCGAGTTAAAAAACCACTACGGGGAACGTGTTTCAGCAGCCGAGAGGAAGTAATGGAAAAATCGCAGGAAGCAGTGTTGGACATACCGAAAACCGAATATAAAAAAAGTTTCGAGGATTGGATCAAGCGCTGGCATAAGTGTGTTGCAGTCGATGGGGGTTACGAGTACTTTGAAGGGGACAATATGGATTTAGATGAATAAAATTGTATTTTTAATTTTCAAAATAAATTTCGGGAACTTTATGATCAAGGTGTGGTGCTAAGGATTTTTATAAAACGAATTTTTAATTGAAATTTTTAATCAAAAGTAATGCCCGATTCATCATTCCTTTCCGCATGCCTTTAAATTTTATAAATTTTTTCAACAAATAAAACCTTCTTACATAATATTTATTTATTATCAGGTTCCGCTCGCTGTAACCTTGCTAGTGCCTAGATAAACATGACTATCTTTGCGCACCCGTTTGAATCGATAAGTTCAACGAACGAACTATCGTAATTCATGGCATACATGGCAGAAACCAACTCAAAAGCCTTGTCTCAGTTATCAGCTATCACAGGCCCGTACTCAAGGACGGCGGCTCCTAAAGAACATATTGAATTTTGTGCGCAGAAGACAGAAGGCCTTCGGAAAATTCTTCACCTGAAACTCAATACACGTGGGCACTTAAGACTGACAAATAAGTGCAGAGTTTTGTAAGATAATTTCCTACAAAATTGTCCCATAACATGTATGTACTCGTATTTCTATTTCTGTTTAGACGGTCGCCTTCATAAAGAACCTAATTACCTCGTTACCCCATTCATTCATGTGTAAACTATAGCTACCCTAATTATAGCTCAGTCTCTCTGCCGCGTCGAGCTATTAGTAACTCTACACTATTGCCTGGCGTCAATCTAATGTCTGGCAATGGAAATTCGAAAAAAAAAAATATCGACCAACGTCACCAGACGTCATGAGATTGTTTAAATTGAACACGGTATCCTAACATGACCGTACGGAAATTTGTAAACATTAAGCCAACCTAACGTACTCGTGCACCACAAATTGAACACTTATTTACGCAGATCTATGGCAAATATTTGCTCGAAAGCCTTAACACGTGTTTCAAGTGTTTTGTCACTCGTCACCCACAAAACAAAAACAAAAAATTACCGTCAAAATCATTCAAAAAAAAAAAAAAAAAAAACCAAATATACTTTTTGAATCATAGACTTGCATGGCAAAGTGTCATAACATATCTATGCTCGAAAAAGACCACAAAATCGGGGATTTTTCTCGCGAGTTTCACACAATAAGTCAATCATATTACGAGTATCTGAACTGTAAAAGCTATAATTGTTTAAATCAATATGTTGGAACGACTTTTTCTCGAAATTTAGATAAATCCTCAGAAATGGACATTTTCTCGGAACAATCGACGACCTACCCTCGACCAGGGAAACTTTGAATGAATTTTTTCTTGGAATGTTTTTTTTGGAAATAAAAGCTTGTTCCTCGAAATGTCGCTTATGGATTTGTGGGTGCCGCGGGATATAATGGCGTGGTGGTTCGAAACATTGAAATTAACCATAAAACGATTACTGATTTAAAAATAAATTTTTATGAATTCGCAGATCAATGAAATGAATAACAGTCAATTTCGAAATTCATCTTCTATTCATGGGGTATCCGTGAATTTTTGTGAATGGAATTTTCTATCTCCTGTACGTCGTGACGAAAAACCAGTGACCATGGTCTCCGTGAGACGTTCTATTAGAGATATTTGAGACAAAGTGACCTTAATGCCTACATAGAAAGCCTAGTAAGAGTTCCTCACAACAAGGACTTTCGGCGGAAAAATTCCAAAGGCGCGAACAACGAAGAAGTTTACGGTCATAGCAGGCTAGTTGAAGAGCGCATTTCGGAGAATAACCATACACGACATCAGAAGAGCTAAGTGCCTTTGCAGCGGGTAAAAAAGCTATCGTGCCTAGTAAACGGATTTGTAATTCTTCCATTTGGAGACCATCGGAACTAGATTGATCACGTCACGGTCGACGGAAGGTACTCTTTTAGTGTTCTGGATTGCAAGAATATAAATACGGATGTGGCAAGCACCATTATTCAAACAAATCATTCACTGACAAACAGCTGCAATCGCTGGAGGTCATGCTCAATCGTTTCCAAAATTGACACCTACGGTCAGCCAAAAAGTATGGCTACACTGCATACTGCTACGAAAACTGCAGCAGTGAGTGAAGTGAAGGAGTAGACAAGTAATGAACAAGTAACAAACATGGAGGAACTTGCATTCAACATCGATGGTTCCAAAATAGACATCAGCACAGGGCTGAGTTTCACTGTGAAACTTAAATAACTGCCATTACACAGGCCATACAAACTATTATCGAAAATGAGGCTCACGGAGGTAAATTGTTGTTTACATGGACAGCCAGCCACCTGTCAGGGCTTTGGACTACGTGATAATCACATCAAGCCGCAAGAATCTCCTGGATGAAACATCGAGAACCACCTAGATGGCTGAGTGTTGTGCAATCAAGGTAAGCACTGAGAGTCTTGGCCATGCCGCACAGTGCTGTAACTACGACTGCACATCAATTGCAATTATATTACCGGACTTGATTTATTAAATCAAGAACAGCAAGTGTTGAGCAGAAAAAAAATAGCAACACTATAACGTCTTTCACAAACGTCTTAATCTTAGAAGGAGGGCGTACGGCAGACACATTAGCGCGTCTGGATAAACGTTAAGCTGAAGCAGTAAAGGTTTTTCAGAACTAGAAAGTGTACTTATGATAGATCAATGGCAGCTCTCATATCCCCAGATGGTCACTGGTTTCAAAATATCAGGCAGCCTTCGCCCAGAAGGTTCCAAAAAATGTCTGGGTTAACAGCTTTGAAATTGTTGTTTAACCTGCACTCTTACTGTTGCAACCAATAGTCTCGAATAAGGACGAAATCACTGTTGACGACCCTGGAAATGGAATAAAAAAAGGACAACGACGTTTTAATTTGCACATACATATGTTGGCATAGGCAGGACAGAATAGAGATGAAATGCCATGTCAATGTCATATACTACGGGAACTGCTACAAAGTACAGAAGAAATGCCTGTTTGAATATAAATTCGTTGGAAATGACATACTACGGCGAGAAGTCTTGAGCTTTCAGTGCCTGAGGGAACGCATATAGCAATCCCCATCAAGGCTAAATTCTCCAAGATCAGTCTGATATGCGCTCACACTATCCAATGTTTCTGGGAGCTTTTCGACATAATCTACGTGCAATGTTCTAAGCATCACGTTAAAAGTTTTTTAACGCCAAAATAGGGAAAGAGGACACTTTTGGTAGTACGGTCGGAAGATAAAGGCTACACGAGACCACGTCTAGAAACGGGCATGATACGAATAATTATAGCTAAAATCCAGCTTCCTCACGTTAATATGCACAAAGGAGGATGGCGTCACCTGATCACAAAACCGTCGACAAAATTAGTGATTTTGCGATAGACAGAAGACACTCATTCCGACACTCTTGCTCTCTACGAGTAAAGGAGGAGTGAAAAACATCGGCTTCTGCGACTTCTGAATAACGAAAGAGCTGGAAACCGAGCGAAAGACGAAATGATGAGATTGTAATCCAGGACCAATGTTTGGAAGATTATAGAATGTGTCAAGCCAACAAGATGCGATCAGAAATCTGTAGAGTTTAACAACCAAGTTAAGTAGGGCGATCTAAACTCCGCTAACAATTTTAGCGAATAAAGCCAATAATTTGGAGCAGCCAACCAAAATAAAGTTCAACAAGGCGGGAAAAGCAGATGGCCTTCCTGAAGAGACTAAACCAACATATTCCCAAAATTTGGTTGGAGGATTACGCGCTTAATGAATGCAAACTCAGCAAAGTGTGCCCTATGAGTACGGTTTTAGGTCCGGCAAGTATACAATTGTCTAAATACTTACACAATGGCATATCGTAGAGGAATCCTAAGAAATCCAGATCGATGTTCATTGCTTAAGGCATCTGCAGGGACGAGTAATGTCTAGTTTTGGTATCACTGACAAACTCGGTAGAATTACGATTTAGAACGCCCGTTAAGGCCGAAAGATCTCCGACTGAGGTCTTGAGGAAACTGTGGGAAACTTGCAAACCAACACCAGAGGCTCAATCTTCAAAATGTCTGTGGAACTATGATAATTCCATAAGTTCATGACATTGACACCATTAGCAGAACACAGTGAGCTCTCACTGGTATGTTTGCAAGTATTGAAGCAAAAGCGGCAGGAATGTGTTTACATAGCTGCGAATGAGTGAAAAACCAAGGTACGAACAACATTAACAAGTCCTGCAGAACGCCGCAATAGGCAACTATAGCATTGACGTAGTTAGGGATAAATCTGAAAATTAAGCATCACCGGAATCAGGGGCAGGATCGCTGTTCGAGTAACAAAGCCTTTTCGAGAAACAGTAAGCAGTGTTCATATATAAGACTCTATGTGCTTGAACGCAAAATGATTGTTTGTCCCGGTTGCGTTGATGTGTTTTGGAGGAGGAAATATAGCAGTGAACTCGAACGAGCTGTATAGCGACAGCGACCTAACTCGAGTCTACACTTCCCAAGATCTACGAGTATGTTTACCCATACAAATCTCTCTACATCTGTGCCTCTGTATCCGTATCAATTTTCAGCTGTTCAAATCTGACCACGACTTACTTCATCGTAAGTTTATGTCTTAATCTGATCAACGCGATAACTTTTACTCGAACAAGAACAGACAAACCTCATTCATCATTCATCTCCCGCCACGGCCACCAACAGGCGCTACGAATAACTCACAATTATTCCCATAAAAGCAGCTTCGAGTCGCGTTAGTACGTTTTCAACCCCACACCGTCGGTAGATTTTTTATTTTTTTTTTATTTTGCCCACAAAAGTATAATATTCTCAGGTGTTAACCGCAAAACGACGATCGACTACGTACGGATTGCGAAATAAGCGGTGGTTAAAAAAAGAAGTAAAAATTAAAATTAAAGAAGTAAAAATCCGCCAACACCAGTGTCTTTGGAGGCGAGTACTCATATGTAAAACAGAAGCTGCTAACGAGTCAACACGCCCATGGCATCGCCAATGAAGAGCTTCCGGCAATGATTGCACTGCACTGCGCTGCTATGCAGCTAAACGAGGATGAAAAATAATCCAGGGACGGTTGCTTGCGGACAGTCATATACAGAAACCGATACGTATTCGTACACGGACAACGAAAACGGACACGGACTGAGGGAGCCAAAAGCATTCACTTGGATGAATATTACCATGTCAGTGGGGTGAGGGGCTACTAGGCTGTCTCGTAAGGCCTCAATTGCAATTGCAATTGCAATTGCATTGGCATTATCCTGTCTAAGGTGAGGCGAGTGGTGGGAAAAACAAGTTACTTTCATGCGTCAGGTACGTATATCATATTTCAAACGAGGGTCATCAACGACGGCTCATTGTGAAGTAGTGCAGTAATCTCGTATTCTCAAGTAATCTCTCCCACTTGACGCATTAATTTCTCACGCACTTGGCGCCTTTGAGAGGTGTGTGTAGTGTATTTTGAAATTATTCATAAAGCTGGGCAGCAACGTCTTGCCATTAAAAATGCCAACTGCGAATTTAAAATGAAATCCTCCCGACGACCCACGACCCACGCCACACGCCCCACACCCATACACCACGGATAACTGAGGAAGACTGACAAGACTGAAGAGACTTAATACTGAAAGGACGACTCAAGACTGAAGGGAGGTAGAAAGCAATACAATTATGTACTGCAACTGCTGGTACTCATGTTTGTGCTCATACTCGCATTCGTATTCGTACTCGTATTTTGGCAATTGTTTGTGGCACTTTTACACGACAGTAAATGGTCTCGTTCACACAAAGGCGCCAGTGTAAAATATGGTATGTTGTAGGTAGGCTCTTCCTACTTCACTTACTTCACTTCCTCCTCTCCACCTGCTTTGCCCTTCGTTCACATCATTTAGAACTGCTTCTCTACCTCAACCCATTTGTGGAAGATCTGTTTTTGTAATGTAATGTAGGTTAGATATAAAAGCGTCGTCGTTGGAAGTTGGAAAGTCGACAGAGCAGCTCAACCGTGTCCTAGCACAAGAAAATTCGCTTAGTGTATTCAAGGCACAGCCAATAACCTACAACCAAACAGACAACAGCCAACACGAGTGTGCGTTTGTTCTAAAATTAGAATTTTTGCGGAACAACATTTGCGGGTTCCGTTTTTGTTGCTCCCCAGAGTATTCCGACTGGAAATGCAAATGCATGAAGAAAGGGCGTAGATACTTACATATGTATGTATATAGCTTGACGTGGAAGTACGACTATTGCCACTAATACCGGTACTAGTAGTTGTAGCACATTTTGTTGGTAATTTATGACCAGAAGGTAGTCTAGGTAATGACCCAAAGGTATATGAATTCCTGTGGAGGTGCCATAGAGAGCTTTGTAGGAGGTCGAATGTCAATAAGCACTGTTGTAACTACTCTGACGCAAGAATGCTAAAACAATATCATTAGTTAAAGTTGATTTGTGGATACAGATACCTAAATGGAAGCCGTCAAAGTAATAGACGGCTTGGATAAGAGTGTTCTACATAGACCCACATTCATATGATTCCAAGCTGAAAGCAAGGGAATCCTGAGGTCGGCAACATAATGAGTGCCAAACCCAAGCCTACTGAACAAATGATGGCCAAACATACGAGTATCAGGGAGATTTGTTAGCGGTGGCTGATTGTTAAAGATACGGCGACTGCCAATTGCTTAATTCCGGGTGGAAGAGAAGTGACGCTATAGTGAAGTTGCACGTGTAAAACAGGAATTTGAAGCTGTACACTACCTCGTGACAGGTATGACAAATGACCAGACATCCGTGGCATCCTTTTCGGCACAATCGTCGACTGACAAGCGAAATCCTTGAAGAAAATTCATATCACTACTTCCTGGTTTCAAATGATACGGAAATGATTCCTCAGTCCTCCTGGAACAAAGTTAGCTGAGTAAGGTCTAATATCTGCGAAGCTTGGGATCTGGAAAATATCTGACGGTGCAAAACCCTGAAACAAGTAGAAATACGACGCAAGGCTCACTACCCTCGTCAGACGGTCTTAGAGATATGGCGCTGGAAATGACAAAATGATAGTGCCTAGCAGGCATATAGGATATCTCCATTGAAGCTGATCCTTAAGCTTTTCAACCGAAGCGTGAGATATGTGTCTGAAACCAAAGATGAAACGAATAAACTAACGAAGGTGCAATGAAATGTCTATTGGTTTACACAGGGATAAACCTAAGGAATAACTGAAAAATGTACATTTAAAGGAGAATAGATATTCAACTTGGACTTGGACTTGGACTTGGAACAGAGCACTTACAAAGAACTCTATTGTACTCCATGTATGTTCCCCAGTTTTTCGCAGGAAGATGAGTAGGCCCACAGTGATAAAGTACATACGGTACCAGAAACTGCCACATCAACGCCGAGTACCTGCAGCCTGATGCGAGCGCTGAAAATCTCTTCTCAGAGCCTTGCCAAGCAAATTCATCGACGATTTCATTTCCCGTGATCCAATTGTGACCTGAGAACCCGGGAAAAAACTTAGTGAGACTGCGTTCAGTGAAGTCTTGTATCCTCAAATTAGCTTGGAAGTCATGAGAGAGTTCAGCAAGGATTTAAGTGTAGCTTAGCTATCGGTAACTTTACAATATAGCTCGTTGATTTCAGGATTTCGTATATCTCCGCTTCGAAGACAGAGGCAAGTTTTCCTAACGAGCAGTGGCCGAAAGTTTTCCTAAGCATAAGGAAGGTCGATTTCGTAATTTTTCTGCAACAGGAGGTTTGATATCATTGCATCAGACTACATTATGGAAATACCAGAGACAAAAGACGATCGGCTCGCAAAGTCTTCAGATCTCCAGTGCGTACTGCGTATTGTACCATTGACCACAGCTCTTTAAACGGATCATGGTTTTGAGAGTGCCGCCCATGATATGAGTATCAAAGAGCAGAGCTAGGCGTGCTAGGGAAAGGCCCCAATGAATCCGATATAGACCGTTATTTGGAGTCTGATAAAAGCAGCACTAACGTATATTCGTGAAATCATATACCATCAGACAATCGACGCATAGGATATAATTGGCCTCATCATAGGCGTGCGGATCCAAAGAACCCTCTTCGGTGATAAGGGCCATGTCTTGGCTGGAACTCTTTTACACTGCCAGAAGGTCGTCCGTGCCTTAGAGGCTTTCGACGTAACATGTTTGGTTCAAAAAAGTTTGCTATCCCGGATGACACCCAAGTATAATACTTAGCTCCGTTGGAGAACTGGATGGTGATGCCATTAAGACCAGTCAGCTTCCTCCTTATTATAAAGAGAACAACATCGGTTTTGAGAGGAAAGTTTTGGAATGCCCATTTCTAGTGCGCCAATCGTCGATCATATCTACGAGTAGGGCTGGCTGCGATAGACATTATCTGCATATGACTGAGCATAGACGTCGGAGCCATTGAGAGCATTAGCAGTGAGTCGACCAACTGGACGACTTGTTAGATTATGGTAAAAGGACTATTGTCTCTGATTACTTCGACCAACAAAAGATTGACTCGTAACAATAAAACCAAGACTAGGCAGCACCTGATGGGCAGGTAGTAAGGTGCGTAGAATGACTGATAGCTTGATGCTACATTCTTATGTGATATCAAGTGAGTGCTGTTAAATCCATCTTACGGCCGAAAGTTCCTGGGTTTGATGTCTGGCCATGGCTAGAAGAAGGCAGCCACAAGGAAAACGTAAAAGGGCCCCTTCGTTCTGTACTGGTCCCAATCATTTGGGAAGGTCCGATGTTCTGTTTTTGTTGTATGAGGGTGCTATCTTTGTTGATATAACGCAGAGTAACATCAAACCGATTGCTGACACGGGTAACTTTCTTCTTGCAGTGATTTAAGGTTGGTTATCAAAGCAAACTGACTGATATGCTGGTTTTAGAAGTGCGAGCGAGACTGATTGAGATAGATATTTCTAACACTTTCGCCTATAAGCCACTATAATAATCTGGAAGCTAACAACTCGACCTGCATCGTGCCTGATCGAAAAACTATTGATTGCTTAGAACTTGGTCTGGACCAGTCGCGCAACAATCAATCACGATGAAGTGCTTGTTTTACCTCCTCCTGGTGATCCCCGGGCAACTATTTGCGTATCCCTATATACGTAAATAGGCTAAAATTACAAGTGCGAAGGGCCTAACTTTCTAGGATAGGTTACGGAGGTTAGCATTGTTTGTAATTGAAATCAAAACCGCTACCGAAACCGACACTGTTGTACCCGGACTATTGGCTGTTGGTTTCTGGAATGTGAAGACGCTTCTCGGCCAAGGAAGTGAAGGTCCTCAAAATGCCAGATTCCTCCAATTAAAGAAAGAATTCATGCGGTATAAGATGGGCATCTTAGGGGTTAATGAAGTTAGATGGATGGCCTCGGGAAAGTTTAAGTCTCCAACTAGTAACGCTGTACTACTCTACTCCGGAAAGGCACCAGGAAACTATTGGCTTTCCAAAACAGCTCTCAAAAGTTTAATTTCCTGGGGAGCCTTTTGACGACAGTATCCTGAAAGTTAGGTTCCGGACTAGAGTCTGTCGAGGAGAAGGAAGCCTTTTATAACCGGCTGAATGCTAACAATGCTGATATTACACTACGCGGAGACATCATAATGGTAATGGGAGACCTGAATGACAAGGTTATGAGGAAACGTGGACCACAACGACAATGGCAACGTGCCACAAAGTCAGTTCGGTATCGGCGGACAGACAAGCAACTTACAACCAAATTGATCATTTCGCGATTTAGAAGCAGTCTTCAGAATGTTCGTAACAGAAGGGGTGTAGACATGGTGGTTGCTACCGTAAGATTACGTACAACTGCAGTTCGGAGACCCCAAGAAACTAGGAGACCACCATTCACAAGGATTGAGAGCAATCAGTAGCACGGAACCCACCTCTACCGAAAATCATTGGTGTGTTGTTAAAAATATCTTCATATCCGGTACTGAAAATATAGTCGGTCGGTCGCAAGGAAGAAACAGTGATTGGCTCTGCGAAGAAACTTGGGCTAAGATCGAAGAAAGAAAACACCTTAAAGCTCTCATCGCAGCTACTCCAGCAGCAGGGAGAAACGAGCTAGAGTCTGCGTATCGCGACGTGATAAGCGTAACTATATCAGCGCATTGGCTACAGAAGCAGAAGAGCCCGCTAGTAGGTGTGATAGTAGGACGGTCTACAGAATTATCAAAGAGCTCACAGGTGTCCAAAGCTCTAAACAACATGTGATAAAAGACATAAACGCACCTCTGCTAGTTTGGGATGAGGACCAGCTCATAAGGTGGAAGAAGCACTTTTCTGCGGTTTTAAACCCAGTGAAGTGGCCCCAAAGCCCAATGACCCCCGTCCGTAGTAACACATCCCCGAATCGAATACGCACTGTATCCTCCAGTAGAGAAGAAATTTTTACCGCAATTAAAGCACTGAAGAACAACAAAGCGGTTGGACTTGAGGGTATTCCCGCAGAACTCTTACGAGTAGCGACAACAACCTTCGAGTGAGCTTCTGCACCCACTCATTGAGAGAGCTTGGGAAACAGAGAATTTTCCTCAAGAAAGGAAAAAAGGAATGATTGTCAAGCTCCCAAAGAAAGGAGACCTTAGGGAATGCGAAAACTGAAGAAGAATTTACGTGCTGAGTGCAGCAGCCAAGGTAATGACAACAATCGTCCTGGAGTGAATAAAAGACCACCTCGAAGACACTCTCGATGTCGACCAAGCAGTATTCCGCACTGGATTCTCCTGTGTGGACCACATTAACACCTTGCCGATCATCATCGAACAGTGGGTTGAATATAGATCACCAATAGAGAACTTATCTAACTTACTTTGCGCAATCACACCTCAAACATATGGATTACGCGGACGACGTATGCTTACACTCTCATGGGATCATGGATCTCCAACAAATGACAACAAGGGTGGCGAGAGAAGCTGAAATGTTGGGCTAAAGATAAATACGGCAAATATCAAAAGGATCACCCTTGGAACTACCTCATCTAACCAAGTAGAGATTTCTGGACAACCAGTAGAGATGGTAGAGAACTCTCAATATCCTGGTAGTAGATGAGACATCTGATGATGGCACCGAACCGGATTGGGAAAGTAGAGGCTGCGTTCGGAATGCTGTCCAAAATATGGAGAAACAACTCTATCAGCCTAACGACGAAGCTACGACTGTTCTGCTCGAATATTGAATCCGTGCTTCTCTATGCGTCCAGCACTTGGAAAGTCACACCCGCTGTCACAAGAAATCTGCAAACGCTCGTGAATAGATGTTTGCGAAACATCTTCAGGGTTTTCTGGCCCAACCGTATTATTAACTTCATGCGAGAACAGGTCAGGAACTCATTGACTCTCTCATACGAAGACGTAAGTGGCAGTGGATTGGACATACGCTCCGTAAAAGTAACGAGAACATTGCGAGTCAAGCGAAGCAATGGAACCCTCTCAGGCAGAGAGGCAGGCGAGTGGGCCGACCTATAACGGTCGAAGAGGAATTAGCACAACTGTGGAATAGTTGGAGATAGCTGAGATAGATCTCCAGAAACTATACATGATGGCTCGTAGGAGTAGCAGAGGCCCTATTCACCGCAAGGGGAACCTCACGGACATAGTAGGTCCGAGGACCTAAGTTAGAAGTAGTAGTAAGTAATAACACTCAGAAAACTGCTGTTTAGCTGAAAAGATATTCGATTTGGCGTTGATGAACAGTAATACAAATATTGAGAATCATACATAAGTCTACCTCGGTCCTCGTTATCATGTTTTGTATCTTGGGTCAGCCAGGATATAACCCCCTCAAATGATTCTGCATCATAATACCTAACATTTCAATGTGTTCAGGTAAGTTATTAGAGGAGAAGCTGATAATGGCTCTGCAAATAGTACACAACCTTGTGGAATATCGTTTTAAGCTGTCATTATTAGTTGTATGGTAGGGTGAAAGGTTTCAGAGGCTTTCAGAATACGTTCTATTCTTAAGAAAGATCGGGATCAGCCTGAGCTCAGTTTAAGTTCTGTCAGCAATGATATCGTGAAGATTAGTTGTGAACTTCGTTTTAGACAAAAATGTGGTCAGATGCTGCATTTAACCAGAAACTTTGATAAGGCACAACGGTGAAGGCAGCCGCTGCAAGATCACCCAATGGAAACTTAAATTAAAAATCTAAGAATATTGAAAGTCAATTACCTAAGGTTTTTTATATTCGAAGATATCAGCACAAGAAACCAACGACGACAAAGCCCGACATTGTTCAGCCAACTTGAGAAAAATTATTGATTGTAAATTCTATTTAAAATCTTAAGACTGATGAGTTCTATTCTTCAACAATCTTGATGGGAGAACGTACATGGTGCCATTCACCAGACAAACCATGCAATATCTTTATTTTACAAGTCACCAGAGTCAGTCAGCAGAGAAATCTCAATATCCTTGAAGCAGGTCATTCTCTCACGATTACCTTGGAAAGAAGAGTACCTCAGGATGCACTTGTAGGTACTCAACTTTTTTAATTATTTATAAATCCGTTTTGCCCCACCTTCTAGTCATCTGCAGAGTTTTTCATTCAAATTGTGCCAGGAACATTGCTATCTACGGTTGTATAGTTGTGTTCCACCTCTTGAAGCATTCATTACTTCTATTTACGACTCACTGCAGTTTTCCGATTACACGAGAACGATGAATAGTTCTTCTTCTATTCTTAGGAGCTGATTTCGATTACATTTGAATGCGCCAGGATATCATTTTCCTCTTTTCTTTTTATTTTGTCTGAATTTGCTGCTTGCTGCTTCGTCTTTTGATTTTTCTTATTTGTTTTGTTTGCATCTTTTCTCTAGAGTTTTGTGTATTGAATTTTTGTACTGCAAATTCACGTAATACTCGTACTCCTACTTGATCGCTATTGTTGTAGTTGGTTGAAGGTACGAGTACACAGCACCCATTCTTGCTTCATTGATGTGGGTGGTGGTGGGTCTTAATTCTATTTTTAGATGCAACCGCTGTAATCCTTCAAGTTTGTTGCTTCTTCTGCCCCAACAGGTAAATCTTAATGAGAATGGTCTTAAGCTCTTTGGGTACGTGCCCTTCACTTTATCCAAGCAGCAAGCAGAGGGTTCTTCTGCTGCTGAAGTCGTCGTCCAAGTGCATAGAGACGTATTGTTGCTGCTGCTGCTGCTTGTGGGCTATGGTGATCATAGGCGCCACGTAATACTCCTGTCCGTTTTGCGATTACGTGTATTCGTATGTGCCTTTGCATTGCAACTCGGGGGTTTCTCGCATTCGAATGATGGATGATGATGCAATGCAGTGGGCGCACGGGAATTCAATATACCCCACGCGCGCGTGCAAATGGACCACTGAAGATTGATTTGTTGGAATTGTATTCCCCTTTTGCGAATGCATTTCTCTTCATTCCCAATCCCATTCCCATTCCCTAGGTCCTTGTTCCACCATCTGATTGTCTGAATGTCGTTGTGTCAATGCGAACTATGACGTTGGAGGTCGTGCACCGTGGGCGTAGGTAATGTGTAAACGAGTGTCTTCGTGTGGGAAGGATTATAATAATAATCCTGCTCTGCGCTTCCTTTAATTGGACAGCTAGCATGATGAATGGAAGAGCCTGAGAAATATGAGAATTTAGTGGAGACTATCTTATGGGTGGTTGACTTTGTTGGTTGTTGGCTTGGTTAGTGTAGTTCGATTGCTTGGTGCATTTCGCTTTGGAAACAGACTGCGCTGGGATAAAGTGTGGGTTTATGGCATTTAAAGCAGGAAATATCGGGCGTTGGTGTTTCGATAAATGGCTTTGATAAATCGCCGTTATGAATTTTAAAATTGAGATATCATAACGATGTGGGCAGTCATCAGCTGATTGAACATATATGGTGGATCTATTGAATCAATTGCATTAGCATTGACTGCTTAGGGAAAAATGTACCTCTCGAAAGTTACAAGGATAGGATCGTAGAATAAGACGATGGAAGGTATGAGAGCTTTTGTTTGAATATATCAAGCAACCCAAGGGATGATGAAAAACTGTATTCCTAAAGGAAATACTATGCATCGAAAGAGACTTTCGTTGACTTTCAAGGACACAGTAAAATGTAATATAAAGTATGCTGTATTTACAAGAGGAGAAAGAGATTCCTGGAAGCACAGTTTGTTCAGTCTATATATAAATTGATAGTGATAGCTTAATGGTTTTGATTTAATTTACGTACGAGTACTTACCCTCCTCCCAAGTGTATAATACTACCCGACTTGTTCCTTCTCCTGAAATTCGTAAAAGAAAAGAAGTCAATTTCTTAATTCACAAATGATAAAAATCGTATCATCCTATAAGTAAGGAAGGTTGTCAGTACTTATACTATTGTAGGTGGCGCAAAATTCTACTTTGGCATTTGTGAAGTAAACAGATACAAAATACACGTCAATAAGACATGAATCGCTATACTCCTAAAGAACGCGGAATAATTGTTACGATTTTTTTTGTGGAATAATTCGTCGGTGGTGTTGGAGCAACGTGAATTTCGGCGCAGATTTTCCGGTCGTTCGACACAAACTGGGCAAACACTATGACGTTTAGCCGTTCGCCTAGAAGAGTATGCGATGACATGAGATGCTGCCAGGTCTGGCCGGCTCCGGAGCAGCCATCCTGTTGAGAATATCGCAGATGTTGCAAAGGATCCCGGAATATCGACGAGACGACATGCCGCGCAATTGGGCATCAATCGGCGATCTTTACAGAGAATTTTGGTGAAAGACTGTAAGATGTTCCCTTAGAAAGTGCAGACAGTGCATTTGCTGTTACCGCCAAGCGCGTGTAACCTACGCTCAAGTCATCCTAAATCTCGACCACGAGGGAGACAACTTGTAATCGAAAATTACCATGAACGACGAGGCCCATTTCCATTTCTGTGGATATGTGAATAAGCAAAATTATCGATTCTAGGGCACCAAAAATCTGCGTATAACCCACGAAGAGCCATTACACCTCTCAAAGTTACTGCATGGTGTGATGCTGTTTACGCTGGAGGCGTCATTGGCGAGCGCTACAAAGCCATGATCAACGACTTTCTTCTACCTTAATTGAATTGGGACTGGAGAACATGTGGTTCCAACAGGATGGAGCAACGGCGCAAACTGCACGAGCCACAACTGAAATTCTGAGGACTCCATTTCCGGGTCGCCTCGTTTTGGCGATTTGCACTGGCCGGCAAGTGCTCCTGATTTAACCGTTCCAGACTTCTTTTTGAAGTCACGAGTCTATGACAGCAATCTTCAGACTGTTGAAGGCCTCAAAGAGAATATCCATCAAGAATGCGAGGACTTATCGCCGCAAATTCTGGCAAGAATGATGGAAAATGCCACAAATCGTGTCCGAATTGTTATCAATTCTGGCGGCTGCCACTTAGTCGATCTCCTTTTAATAGAAACAACATTAAGACACCAAATAAACATAGTCCAAAAGCAGAACCAAAGTTTTTCATTCATAAAACAAAATAGCAGCTAAAGAACATCGGGTGACTGCTTTTGCGCCACCTTGGTTTGCAGTATCTTTATGAACTCTGAAATCTATTTGTTGTAGATCCGTCCTAATTCCTACGATCCATTGTATTGGGATTGGAAACACCATTCATATGTTTGCATACGTGAGCAGAAGAAAAATTAGAGAGGAGACAAAAATATATCGACAAACGTTCCAAGAGCGAGTTGTCGGTTTATAGAATGAATAAGGGTATTCCGAAGATCGGCAGAACAGAGCGAGGCAAGAG
Organism: Volucella bombylans; assembly: GCA_949129095.1. NCBI lineage: Eukaryota > Metazoa > Arthropoda > Insecta > Diptera > Syrphidae > Volucella > Volucella bombylans. The sequence goes on from OX422142.1 coordinate 171,360,884, forward strand.
ACATTTTGTCCGTGTTGGACGGCGTTAATTGATTGAGTAATATTGAGCACGATGCCGGTCTCCCAAAACATCGACCACAAAATTTCACATACAAATAAAGAGTTTTCCAATAGGAACTTCACAACTTTCAATTTAATTTGTGAACGCACTCTTTCACTAATCATCAAACGGTCACTGTCAATTTATTCAGTAAACTCAACATTTTCATCATGGTAAAGTACACCAACGAGCAACGTCTGCAAATTATACAAATTTTCTACCGAAATTTGGAGTCGGTGACTGCAACTTTAAGACCGTTAACTCCAATTTTCGGTCGTAATTCTCGCCCTAGTACACAGGCAATAATAAGTTTAGTGCAAAAAATTCGTTGTGTGATGTTGCCGTGTCAGTGAGACAACGGGTTGGTCGAAGTGTCGAAAATATCGCTGCCGTTCAGGCGTCCGTAGCAAGCGATCCAAATCAGTCAATTGCACGGCGTTCTCAAGAATTGGGCATCGCTCAGACCACATTATGGCGTATTTTGCGTAAGCATCTTGGTTTACACCCATACAAGATCACGCTGACTCAAGAATTGAAGCCGATGGACCATTTGAAGCGACGTACGTTCTCCAATTGGGTTCTGGAGAAGATGCGCCAAGATGATGAATTTCATCGCAAAATCATCTTCAGTGACGAAGCTCATTTTTGGCTCAATGGGTTCGTCAATAAGCAAAATATGCGTTATATACTTCATCCACAAAAAATATGCCGGCATGCCGGCGGCGTTATTGGGTTATATTTTTTCGTCGACGTGAATGGTCAGCGTTATCGCGCCATGATCACCGATTATTTTTGGCCCGAATTGGAGGATATGGACGACATGTGGTTTCAACAGGATGGTGCCACAGCCACACAGCACACGTTACAATCGATTTATTGAAGAGTAAGTATGGTGAGCGTGTTATCTCAAGAAATGAGCCAGTCGATTGGCCGCCTCGCTAGTGCGATTTAACGCCGCTTGACTATTTTCTGTAGGGCTACGTTAAGTCACTGGTTTATGCCAACACGCCGACGATGTTGGAAGAGCTCAGAGCCAACATTGAACGCGAATTAGCGGCCGTTTCGGCCGAAACGTGTGGCCTAGTCGTTGAAAATTGGGTCCAACGAATCGACCGCTGCAAACGTGCCCGCGGTGGCCATATGAACGAAGTTGAGTTCCATTCATAAATGTTTTGATTGTACTTCAAGCCGATAATAAAGTTTTTGAAATATCTCAAATGGTTTGCGTTTTATTTAAAAAAAAAAAAAGTTGTCAAGACCTTATTAGAAAACCCTACATAAAAATCTCAAGGCCGGGCCTAAACTAAAATATCCTAAAACTCCGACAGTAACCGACAGCACAGGCACTGATAAGACCTGTTAAATGAAGAACATATGATCAACCCCAGCCTTAGAGACGCTATCAGTGTTTGGTGGACCCTGTCAAGTGAGGGAAGCGTAACCCTCTACCAGCACTGTATCACGCGGATCAGTTGCCAATTATTCGACACGACCCTCTTATCAAAGACCAACTTTGCGAAGCAACCCAAAGCGATCAAGATTGCTGATCAACCTCAGGAGAAGATATACGTATGTATCTCCAAAACTACAAACATAATCACGGGCTTTCGTGAGTTTTTAGGCAGAAGTAGCCAAAACAAAGTACAAAAATGTATGCACACCACCGAAGACTCGGCCAAAACATCACGCCACAGCTCTGGCTCAAGTGTAACCCAGAGCGCAGCAGACGATCATGGCATCTAAGGAAGAGCATGTTAGTGGAGGGGGACCTTAACCAATTTGGAGAGCGGCACTGAATACAGCTGGGGAGGGATTGATGAAAGTGCATTCGAGTATCCTTTGCATACTTACCGGGCCTAAAACCACAGTTATACGGGCAAGTCCTTAGTGTACCCCGGTGCTGCAATTTCATTCCAGTGCTTTTTGCTCCAAACATATTTTGGAAATAAGCTAGTGTATACCCACGCAATATCACGCTGCCTTTAAAAGGTCGTCAAGTAAGCCGTTCTTAGATATTGTTATCTCTACTTCATTTTGGATGGGTGGGCCAAGTTCAATGATTTGTTATGCTCGATAACAAAGTTTTGATCATCCTCGACGTTTAACAGTCTGTAGAAGTGGTTTTTTTCTATCTACCAACTGACTCTTTTTTGGCAAGGATTTTTTACGGTAAAACTTAAAAACGTTATTCCTGAGATAGCATCACTTTATTTCTTCAGCCGCTCTTCTCTCCCCATTTATTCGTAGGAGGCACCACGAGGCACCGCCGTTTTCTATGTATAGATGATTCATAGGTCAGTTGTCTTGCCTGAACTCTTTATGACGGTTTAGTGAGGGTGGCCAGTGAACAGTAAAACCAGGCACACCAAATCACCGCATTTCTGACTGGACCGATCCCATTAATCTTCAATTTTTAAGGCATATTATAAGGCAGTTGATCAAAGGTTAAGGAATACGCGTTTGACAAAGATTCTGGGGGTTTGATACGCCCGCAGCCGTTTAAAGTTAAGCCTCCTTAATGAATTTCTGCTTTCTTTTGCAGTCTGATGTATCCGTAGAGGTATATTGGTTTCACCTAGGAAATGGGTCGAGTTCACCACATATATTGGCCGCTCTGAATGTTCGGACATCCAATACTGAAGGAGTGTCTTCAAATGACTTGACCATCATGTTGCTTTGTGAATATTAAGGTGAGGACGCTGCCGTTGACTCAATCACTCGAATTTATCCACCATACGTTTTCTTTCTGAAGTTGACTAAGCCACCAATATTTTAAGTGCTGCCGAGCAACATCTCTTATATCGCGACTTCCTATAGACCTACTGAACCGGAGACCCTACACATTGTGTAAAGTCTACTATTTAGAATTTTTATATTTTTTATTCAATCGCCTAATGCAGCCTCACATTAGGTAGTAAAAAGGCTTGATACGATTAAATAACAAGGCTGAACTGAGTAACTTTATTTCGAAATGTTGACACATGAAAATACAAATATTTTTAGCCTAAGCAACAAAAGCGTATAATGAAGGAAAAGAACTATTTTATGTTGATGTTATCAACATTTTGCCTCCTCAGACGTTGTTGCCCAATTGATCTCAATGGTCTTCAAGTTGTGGTCATGTAGCCGGTTGAGCGCCTCGACTGCTTCGTGATGGTTGAAATTTAAAACTTCCATTATATCCTTATTCAGAGGGATGACGGTTTCATTTGCAAAATAAATCGGAATCTGCGTTGATAGTAATGTGTTTACAGTGGCAATTGATTTGCTGAAGTGCATCACTATTCTCATGTCTTTGATTAATTTTGAATTCGGAATGACGTGAATCATACTCGTGTCATTTAAAATTACTTCTTCTCAAGTTGGTCGACATTCCATAATTTCATCCACATAGTGTGTGTGAGTCTTAGCGTCATAGCGTGGTTGGACATCGCTTAAAAGATAGCTTCTTCACTGAATATTCTTCCTTTAACCGAAACTGCTGTACTCTCACCTCGAGGGAAATGAAGTAAGGAATTATGCTGTTGTGTGCATATTTTCTTCATCATACATTCCCTTGCGGTATGCCCACCTCGTAAATAGTTGAAACACAGCTTCGACCTTTGGACTACGTCCAATTGATTCTTCGTCTTCATACTTAAAAATCTTTTGCAATTATACAATAGATGAGACTCACTGCACACAACGCATTTCGACTCTGTGACTGTAGTCAAATGGTTTTTTATGGCTATTGCTCATGACTGCCTTCAAATCCTCTGAATCTAGCCTCGATGAAGTCATAAAATTCGTTTAGTTTAGGGATTTCTGTTGAAGTTCCTCTGGATTGTTAATATAATTTCCTTGATTCAGAATCAAGTTTCGGAAATAACAACTGAATCGCTAATGGATCGCAAGAACTTACGTCGAACCCTAAACTTTTGATTCCGTACAAAATTTCCCTTGACATATCTATGATCGTTTTCAAGTCGAACTGATTTTAAAGTAAGCAATTTTTGGATGTAGTTGTTGACCGATGCTTCTGAATTTTGAAACCGGTTCGTTAGCAATTCTATAGCTGTTGCATAATTACTCGATGTCGGTGCCAAATGATTAACAATCTTCGCTGCTTCTCCTGTTAAACTGCCTTTTAAATATTGAATTCGTTCAACATCGCTTAAGGTTTCGTTCTGGTGAACTAATCGATCAAACAGTTCCCAAAATGATGGGAACTTATCCCCCTTGCCGCTGAATGATGGTATGCTTATTGGTGGAAGTTTGCTTTCCCGATGTGTTGCAGCTTGTGGAGTTACTGCCTCTGGTTGGTGTTGTCGTTGTTCTGCTTCTTTAATTTGGATATAAGCATCTTGATATATCTGCTCCAACTCAATGAATTCACACGTACTACGTACTCCTTCTCGTAATCGGCTTCTTCCAATGAAGACATGATCTCGTCATTCATTGTCACCAGTTTTGTCCAGAATTCTCTAATCTGATCCAATTTGAATGCTAGGTAAACTGTGTTCGTGTTTTTCTTGATTAGCTCCAATTTTGCCTTGAAAGTACCCTTAAAATCGAGATACCTCGTTTCAAACTGGCTAAAATACTGTACTTCCTCACAAAGTACTCATGCTGCGGATTTGTCTTTCGTAGATCTTCCAAATACCCTTTATTTATTTGGAAGTTGGTCCAGTGCTGTTCTAACTGCTCGGGTCTCCTTGCTTCACCGAGTATCGGGATGCTCCATCTTTCTTGAAATTAGTCCATAATCGAGGCACTTCTTCCGTGATTCTCATCTGGTTCAACGTAATGTCTTCAATTTCACTCATTTCTACTTTTCTGTGTAATGAAGTGCGGTACTTGCATCACGATCTTAAATGGTTACTGTGTATTGGTCTAGTACCAATATTTACAAATCACTTTTCTCTGTTCCGGCTAATCCGGCTCGAAGGACCATGCAAATTCTACTATTTAGAATTTTTATATTTTTTATTCAATCGCCTAATGCAGCCTCACATTAGGTAGTAAAAAGGCTTGGTTCGATTAAATAACAAGATTGAACTGAGTAACTTTATTTCAACTTAATTTATACAACAATTTTACTAGCCTAAGCATGACAAAGTGCAAGTAAAATGTTGACACACGAAAATACAAATATTGTTAACCTAAGCAACAAAAGCGAATAATGAAGGAAAAGAACTATTTTATGTGGATTGCATCAACACATTGACATGTGCGTCGTCTGCCTTAGTGAGTTGCTTATTCGCATCTGTTCGAGCGACGTGGAAGATTAGCGTCACCGCTAATTTGTCCTGGATTAACCCTTTTTTATCAAAATTGAGGCATTTTTCTGGGGGCACGAGGCCGTTAACACATACAGTCCATATAAATAATTACGGTAATAAGACTCCGAAAATCAGATTGTTTGTTGAATTCTTTACTCTTTGCTCTAGCAAAGTGCTACCCGAATGTTTTCCAATAAACTTGTTCTCACCTTGAACTACACGGGATATCCAAATATGAATGTACATACAAGCAAAGACTAAGGGTTATGTAGGCGTTCTAAAATGTTATCTTTCAATTCCAGTCAAGTCGATCACCTTTTCGACGAATACTTTGCTGGTATCTGGAAGAAGATTTATCGACCGAAGATTCAAAGGATCGGATACGTCAGTATCACTTTTGAGAATTGGATGCACCACCGCAGGCTTCCAATGGGCTGAATTATGGGCATTATTAAAAGCATTATTGAACAGGATGGTATAAATGTCCACGTCCACTGTTCGCAATTCCATCGATTCCCACCGCTTCCTTAAATCTTAGATCTTAGTTCGCATGGAGCTCTTCCTTCGAGATGAACGAGGGTAGTCCCCATCTCGTTGGCGAAATGACATTATTTCCCATATTTTGGTCATTGAACTCAATGAACCCTGAGTTCTCGAATCGCCAGTTCTCCATATCACTTATATGTAGGTACGCTTCTCTGTCCCATTCTGTTCATTAAAACCGTAAACCGATTTTTATGTGAACGTTTTATTATCATCCGCATTAGTCGGCTGCTATTGCTTTAAGCGTATTGCAAGGATGAGTATCAACAATGTAAATAGAAAACGTCGTTTTGAATATTCTATGATTCTTGTAACCCTTGTAACTCTCGCGACATTAAATACGTGTCATACGACAGATGTGTATGGATAGATGTATACGAATATGTGTTGTCTGTTGGTATGTAAATCATTGTTTATGGCTTTTCACTGGCATTTCTGTTCTCCATATCTACACACTTCCGCATGACATTTTAATATTTATGCACATATGCGTAGAAAATAATAACAAAAAAAACACACACACACACACAACTGAAACAAAAACACCCTCACGGTCTCTCATCCCACCACCCTATGGAGGAATCCACTTGAATTCTCTTTGGGGGTTGGTTGGGTAGAAATTTAATATGTATGCATGTATGCATAAAGAAATGTCTTCCCTTCAACCCCACACCCCTATTTGCATAGCAAAAACAAACATTGCTTTGTCCCGTTTTTCGTTATGCGAATCTAGATGGTATGTGTACATAGGTAATATGTAGCTTGAAAGCGGTAATTTTGTTTGTTGGGGGCTTCCAGATAGAAGTACCTACCCACCACCATCTCCTCATTGATTTCCAAATTTGAATTCCAAACAAAAAGACGGCTAAACTCTTTGACTCTGTATGACTCTGAAGTCCTTTGTCTGGTATTTCGTCTGACAATGCCGCCAAGCAAATTCCCCACCAGGGTTCCAACATAAAATTCTCTCAATCAAAAAAAGTATCTCACCAAGAAGAGTGCAAAAAAAAAAAACTAAATAAAAACCAGTCTGAGACCATCTGAGGGCAGTGTCTTCTTGCAATTCCCATAAATCCAAGCGTTCGGGCGCTCTATCAAACGGCGGATGTGTGAAATACTTGATTCAGTACAAAAAAAAAAAAACAAATACAAGACAACAACAGTAACAGCAACAAAAACGGTAATCTCTCCCGAAAATTAATTAAAGCTGCACTAGCGGGAGAGGTAGACATCTACGAGATACTTTATTTTTGTCTCTACATTCAAGACGTGTACATGGACATGGATGTGGATAATTTTTCAAGCAAAGCGATGAAACTGACTCTGATAGATCAGCCGACGAAAATGCCAACAACAACGAACATCGACGACAATAATGTCGATCGCATCGTACGGATAGTGCACGAGTTGGCGCGCGAAATTTTTAGAATGAACCGTCGGAAATACGTCTCAAACCCAGACACAACAACAGCATCCGAGAATAAACAAATCAAATAACGGCACGTTTGTTGCAATAGTATCTTTTCTGTCATCCGATCGAATTTGATTCACAGACAACAGACATGGTGCAAAAAAGTCGCAGTGTCTTTCACATTTTCCAATTCCTCACCCGAAAATCGTACTGAAAAGGACAAGGCGCAGCCGTGATGAAGCCAAATAAAGTTGGAACTTGCAATGGGAAGAGGGGAGAACGAAGAGACGTCTCACCGAAGAAAGAATCGATGGACAAAAAAAAAACAACAGCCAAGCCGCATCACTTTTATTGTGTAGTCTATGCGATCGTGTTAGTGTGTCATTCTCTCTGGAGGCCGAAAGAGCGAATGGTCCCTAGTTGGGTTGGAGTAGAAAAAAATACAAAAATCACATAAAACAACTCCGGACAAAGCACCAGAAAACGTAGAAGGTCCAACGAAATCAAAACAAAAAAAATAATACGAGGAAGCCGCTCTGGAAAAATGAGTTCAACAAATTCTCAGACGGCGTATAAATGCAATAAAAAGGGAGACGAATCTTTCGCCTTTGATTGTAGCGCCAGAGCTTGACGTTCAATACTGATTAGTGTTATACTGTTGTACTTCTCGGCTTTACGAATTTAGAAATGTTTGTGTTGGGTGGTTTTCTGTATTCCAGAGCTACTTGCAGTAAAAAATAAAATTGTGTGTAAGTAATCCAGATGATTCATAGTCGCTGCTTTTATTGTAGGCTAATTAATCAATTTTACTTTAATTTTGGTGACAGGGCACAATCAACGTGTGTTTCCACACAAAATTCCACTGGTGTCCATGCGCTTTACTTGACATGGGCATGCACAGTCTTCTGCTAACGCTCTCAATGATTTTCTAATTTCAACTTTCAGGCATATACAGATGATGGATCTGTTGGATCATGCCTAGCGCAGTCAGCCCTATCTATACCTGATCGGTTCTCAAGAAACAACTTATATGTCTCATCTAGTGTCTAAAAGAGCACCACCTAAATATTTGGGTGTTATCCTGGATAAAAAACATTTTTGGACTGCACATACGATATCATGTTAAGAAACTTTCGGCATTCTTTTTGTGTGTCCCTTCAATCTCCAGCTAATGGCTTCAGCAATGCACATGGAATGTTCAGACCCTTAGCAAGCCATGTGCAATTAGCTGAGGTCTTTGAGTGCTATCACGCAGATATCACCGCCATCCAGGAAATGTGATGGAATGGGCCGGATATAAGGAGGATGAAAAACTGTGATTGCTAGGGAAAAGAAGATTGCAGCTGACTTAGGTAAGAAGTCTTGAGCGTCTTATGACAATCTGCATTAAAACTAAATTTGCTAACACAAGCCTAATGGGCACCCATGTCCAGCTGAGGTACTCAAAGCTGCTAGAAATGGCTTTGTTATTTCCCCATCAACTGCGCCAACCATACCATAGAGATATAAGTCTCCTCAACATCGGATACAAGATCTTATCTGCCATATTGTATGATCGTCTAAAACACTTCGCCAACAACCTGATTGGCCCCTATCAGTGCGATTTTGGACCAGGAAAGTCCACAATCGACTAAATCTTTATGTTACACTCCGGCAGATCCTGGAAAAAACTCAAGAAGTCCAAATCGATAACCGCCATCTTTTCATCTATTTTAAGGCCGCATATGACAGTATTTGTAGAGACGAGCAATGGAGCCATGCCTAGTTTTGGCATCCTCGCCAAGCTCGTCCGTCTGTGCAAAATTACGTTTGAGAACGTCAAGGTCGGTAAAGATTTCGCCGCAACTTTGATGTCAAAAAAGGTTTTTTAGACACCGTGACGCGCTGCCATGTGACTTCTTTTACATCATAGGTACTTGAAAGAACTGTGCGGAACTCACAAGTGAACATTGGAGGTATAATCTTTCAAAAGTCTATGCAACTACTAGCGTACGTCATTTAGAGCATTAAGCCTGCTATCACCAGTGCATTCGCTAAGTAGTATTGAAACGGAAGCTGACTAAAATGGGTTTAGCAGTAAATGAGGGCAAAAGCAAGTATTTGCTGAACCAAGAAGAGACACACAACATCGATGAATTGGAGAGAACGTCACAATCGGAAGCAATAATTGCGAGAAAGTAAAGGGCTTTGTCTACCTTGGATCTTCTATCAATTTCGCCAACACCTCCGCAGAAATAAAACGAAGAATCACTCTTGCCAATAGCTGTTTCTAAGAAGACAATTGAGTAGTAAGGCCCTATCCCTAAGAAAACTCACCCCAGTCCCACTTTAGGGCGCAGAAGCATGTACCCTATCGAAATCGGATGAAGATATTCTTAGTCGTTTCGAAAAAAAATCCTTCGAAATACTCGTATATTCGGTTCCGTTTGCGTTGGGCTTTGGAGGAGAAGATTCAACGACGAACAGTGACATCGAACGAGTCAGGAAATTCCGGATTAGTCGCCAGATATGGCTAGAACATGTAGAGAAAATAGACACTTCGAATCTAACCCGGAGGAACAATGCAGTAGAAGAATACCTCTCCCTAGATGGCGCGCACAAGTAGAAAGGGACTTCATCCGACTCAGAGTGCGCAGCTGGTGGCAGTTAGCTAAAGACCGAACTAACCGGAGAGGCTTGGTAGTTGAGGTCTAGGTTCACCCCGAACTGCAGTGCCCCCTAAGTATGTATGTATCGGTTAGAAGAAGCTCTCACAAAACACGTCACAGCTGCTCTTACCACACTCAACTCAAGAACGGCTTATTTCGACCATATAAAGACTTTTCCTCATCTGACTCTGCTTTAGTCAAACTGTCGCTTCCGCTTGATTCTCATTGGGCTATACTCTCAAAGCCAGAAGTGGTTTTTGATACAATACGCACTGGAGTTTCGATGACTCTGCGCGCCGACTGTCTTTTAATTACGGTCTTATGGACATGCCGTCTGATGCAATAATACAAAAACTGCCGCTGTTGCGAAAGAATGAAATCGACTTTTACTAATAGACTCTGACCGAGGAAAGAAATGAACTGTTCTTCACGGATGGCCCCAAAACTGATGTAGAACGGGACGCCGCCTTTTTTTTCTGTAGAGGACGGCAAATCTATAAAATACAGTCTATCTTCCAAGCGAAAATATGTGAGATCCCGATGCCATTGAACTGTATTGTGAAGAATTGGGGGAGGCGCAAACTATCTGCGTAGCGACATCCAAGCTGCGCTTAAGGTTTTATTAGACACTCTTACCATTTTCAAACTAATAAGCACGTAAGGTTTCTCTGATCACAGTCGGAATATTAAATTCATTATGTCTTGTTTGAATCTCAGTCAGTGATCGTTAGAAACGAAAGGATGCCGAGCATCCTAGTACAAAAATTTCAGAGGAGCGTTTCTCAGGACCAGATCCTGCGTTAAGATGGCCTGTGTCCCCGTTTAGGACTTCTATTGATAGTTGGCTATCGTGCATAATTGCATATGGGGTGATTGTAAACTGGCGTTGTAACACGCCCTTTGCTAAGCATCCATGTGTGCTGCATAGGTCACACATAGTGGTGGGTGCTGGTACTATAGACATTTTATTAGTGAAACATACAAGGAATACAATAGACTAGTTCCCTGTCTAAGTGATATTGTATGTTCTCCTGCATACTTCTACAGAGTACATAAATAAGAATGCTCAAAGTAAAGAAAGCAAGACGGATTTAATCCGCTGTGGGGAGTGACTATGATTCTGAGCCGTAAAATAGTTCATAGAAACGCTAGTTGGCAAGTGTTATTCTTCGGTTTATCTCTGCGCAATGTCTAAATTATGATGGTCTATTATTGGGTTGGTCCGGATCGTCGACCTCGTGATCGTGCGTCAAATTGTCGAAGATCGTTTTACCATCGTAAGATCCGGAGAAGATTCCTTCGACGATCCTGAACATATGATAAGTATCAGAATTTGGCCATCAAATTCATTCTCGACACAATGCTACAATTAAAAGGAAGAATATCTCCAACTTAACAATCTGCCGGATTCAATGTGATCAATTCAGTGGGACGAAATCATCATCAGCTCAGCAGATTATCAAACCATCAAGTGAAGGATCCTATTGCGATCAGCGTCAGACAGGATACCAGTGTCTGGGACATCCACCAACTGGACCATATAGTACGGGAAGATTTCTTGCCATTGCAAGAAATGGAAGAGCAACTTTGTTTATCTAAACTCCTTGTTTCAACATTAAGCATTCAAAAGCAGTGATAGTAGAAGCAACATGCTATAAGAACTGCCGTTTCTAATGTTCAAGTTTGACGAATAGTTCTGAAGAGTACATACAGCTAAGCAGACTGTAAGCAAAGCATTGATGTAGAGGAAGGTAGGAGTAAATCCTGAAGAAAAGCTCCGGCTTCTGTAAATGAAGAAGAAATAGCACAACAACTACGCAGTGTGACGAGTTTCTCCAGAAGTCATTTTCGAATGGTCTATACGATGGGTTCTCACCGAAACGTCTATAATTTGAAAAGCTGTTCCACTCCGGATGTATTACCATCAAAAGTAAGAGAAACTTTTTTAAATGGTCCTTAAGATTTGAATGGAAGAACTGTCGGCTATCTCACATCTCCAAAAGGTTATCTCTAAAGGCCTTCCAAAGAGCGTGGGTCTTTTATTTAAATCAGATGGAACGTTCACATCTATTCGAGAACGAACTCTAAGAACTCTACTTGGGGTCTATTTTCCAGAGTCGACTCTAGTTCAATCTACACCAAATGTTAGTTCTGATGGGCCACAAACTCATTTAAACCTTTTAAGGCACGGGAAACCGAGGGAATCTTTTCAGCCGGATGGAGCAATTTTAAATCTAGTGTCGCAGATAAAGGACACCTACCGACAAAAAGAGAACGCTTTATGTGCTTTCCTAGATATTGAAGATGATTTTGACAATACTGAATGCGATTCCATCTCATATGCCATGGAACTCAGGCATAAGGAACTCCTGTGTCCATAAGGAGGTGTTCTGTCACCCCTTCGTTAGTCAACGGCTTGCAAGTCAAACTAGAAAATCTAGGCTACACAGCACACCCGATGACTTGGTCATCATCGTGAAAAGTTCACAATCAAAGGAAATTTACAAGAGAATGCAATATGTACTAAAAGTAGTGGCCGGCTGGTGCATTGGAGAAAATCTCTAACAACCCTGGAAATACGAAAAAACTGAGTCTTGACCAGATCTCTCTTATAGAGCTCGCCCGAATTAAAATAACCTTTTGTAGTTCAAGATAAAAAATTAAATTGGAACTCGTATATAAACAACAAAATTTCCATAGCCATATGCTAGTAGACGCATGTGGTGATATCCCCCTAAAAGTCCCCCATTACTCTACAATGAAGGTTAGACGGGTCGTCACCTACTTGTCAGTAATATGGTAGAATAAGACAAACGAAAAAACCACCATATCAAGGCTGCAAAGTTTTCAGAGACAATTTTCAGTAAGCAAGCTTAATCGCAGAGATTCTTGAAATTCCAATGTTCGCATACCAAAAACTTTGTACTTCGACAGGAGTTTCAACGTAGTGATCCCAAATCGACAAGGATGCGACTTCTAAAATCCAACATCAAACGTTGTATACGGGTGAATCCTAAATGGAAAGATATGCACACTTCAAAAACAAACGTTACAAGGCCAATGGGAAAAGAATGTGACAGTATCATCCTTGGAATGGGAATGGAAGGCGTCTTCATCCATATGCTCACGGGCACTTCATTGCTTCAATACTCTTCAGGACTTACGAAGGTCAAGATTTGCTATGTACTATAGCACAAGGGTATTGAATGAAATGAAAAGTCCGATGAACTGGCTAGAAAAGGTTCAACTGATCTATTCTATGTACCAACGTCTCACTCTGTATTCAGCGATCAATCTTACACTATTAGCAGAGACGCTAAAGCAAATCTAACCGCCTTCTAAGAACTGCGTTTGAATGAATCGAATAGTTTGAAACACTGCAACATGTACTGACAGCTGCTGAGTACTCAAGCAGGGTCTATTTGCATGCGGATTTGTCATTGCAGTCAGGCTTTGGCAAGAAGTCTTGAGCTTCAGACGCTTGACCGAGAGCCTCGTTTTTATGACCTCTCCAATTTGTTATTACTTCCTCAAGAATGCATATGTTCAATGTCCTAAGAATAATGTTAAAATTGTAGGCTGAACTTTTAGAGGGACCAACATTACTTGGACCACTACTTTGTCCGATGAAGTTTGACGCCAGAAGTGTGCAATCGCAAGAAACCGCATACGCAGATATGTGCTTCGTCCGCTTCAGCTGTACTTCACAATGCACCCCACTTCCTGATGGGTAGACAGATGCAAGTTTACCTAACGAAGAGTAAGGTCTAATGCTGTTGTTCTCTACGAAAACGAAAGCGTTGCATCCTAGATCAGTTTTGAAGCAGCAATCTTTGAAGATCCGAGTAAATTTATTTTTTTGCTAAAGACGCTGGTTGAAGACGGTCTTGGGTACATGAGAAGTTAGCTTTGTATTTTAGCAGCAACCCGAGTTCGGGTGGTATTATGTCTGATAGCATGTCTACTGTGCGAGTTGTATCAAAGACTATTTCTCATTAAACGGAGGACAGCGTTCAGGGTGCGGCGCTGATTAGAACTAGGTGCAAAGCACTCATGCAAACAAGACAGAGTGTTCCTTGGAGTCGGATGAAAGCAACATTGACCTCCCAAACAACAGATGCATATCCTATCATAACCGTGTAGATATATACAGAGAGCTCTCCTCAGAACAAGATCTAATCTGATAGTAAATCAGATGGCACACCTCTTAGAGGCGTACCTGAGCACCGCTTTCTTCAATTTGAGCAGTAATTATTCGCTCCTCTGAGCCGTTGGTAGAGTCCAACTTCAGTTTTTAGTTCGACATCCTGCCCGGCAATATCATCGAGTATGTGAGGAGTGAATTAGACATTTTGTGCACCAACAATGGGACAGAATTTTGGGTCGTCATGGCACTGTTCACATTCACAGTCCTGACTATTTGGCTTTTGATTCGAAAAGGGTAATTTGACAGTTTTTTTCTTCAAACTGGTTTAGACAACAGCTTCAGAAGAAAACAAGCCGTTAAAAGACTCACATAAGATTTCCCCTAACGATAATTTCTTCATCATCAGCATCTGGAAAGCTTAAACCCTCCTCGAAACACGGCCCTTGTAAGTTAAGTTCATCGCTCAAGTATAAATATTGAACTTCCTTATAGATTTGGTCCTGTGTATGCGCGGTAGTGCTTCTTCTGATTCTCTCCACACGTTTGCTTTATTTCGTTTTTTTTCGTTGGTTTCCCGTTTCTAAAGTCGTATTCGGGGGTATGTCTTCTTTTCCTTTTCTTTTTTTTTCCTGTTTTCCTTTCTTTCTTGGATTCCTCTATTATTAATGGTGTTTGACTGAGGCACACATAAAACGCGTTTAGTTTCCCCATACATACACGAATAGTGTGCATAGAATAGTGTCCTTGAACGCTTAGCCGAAAATTTGTAGATTCGTTGAACTCTGGCTGGTTGTCTCCTTCATTAGTTGCTGCTTCATTTGATTCTTATTAGTGAGCAGCAAAAGTTTTTGTGTGTGGCATTTCGTTTTTCTTTTCCATTTTTTTCTGTTTGTTTGCTTTGTGCGTATGTACTGGTTTATTCCTTGGCCTTTCCGGGGGTTCTTTGGATAAGGGAAGATAGCTTATTAAATGATGCGCAGGAAAAGACCATAACGGAAAGATTTATTTAAATTTATATGTATTTCGTTATGTTTCCGTTCATTAAAGAATTCAAAGAATTAATCGGGACTTGTTGCAGTTCTGTGTGCAGCTAAGAGCCGGCCGTGATTATGGTCCGTTTTTAGTTAATACGCAGAGAGTTTCAATCTACCGCAGCTGTTCTGCTTTACATTCTTTAGGGCCACCCCTAACTTTTCAACAAAAGATCGTAGCATCCCCATCAGGTTGAGGACGCCTGCCCTAGCATATGAAGACGTACAGATGCAATTGATTTTTTAAAGCAGGTGCCGCACCTTTCTCAAAAACTCTGCAATTAAACCCCAACCTGAGAACAACAGGAAACTTATGCAAAGTGAAGTTTCTTCTCAAAAAGATCGTAAAAAAAATTGATAAAGCTTTGAAGTAAACGTCTTGTTCTTTTCCTCTAAACCCCTTAGTTCTTACTTAGGACGAAGAACGAAAACTACAGATTCAGAAGGTCTATATTTATGATTGTATCGGATCCCGTCTCGGACTTACTTACATAAATCGGTGACGCTACATTCTGCACTGGACCCGGGCTGCAAGAAACATGCTCCTCCATCCAGGTATATTGTTTCGCACGCCAGGTTGGTTGAGGTGCCTCTACACTTGCGCGCATCACTTGAGATACCCATCTGCTGCGTTTTTCCTAGATGTGGAATTGAAAATTTTTTTAGTTGGAACGCTGGTCTCCATGTGATCGTTCATGTGGCTATACAGCCTGCACAATTCTTTGTTAAACATTCTGCTCCACTCACCATGGATGCGAACAAGGCCGTATGTATGCTCCCCATTCATATGTAATGAAGGCCGTGCGCCTGCGGCATAGGGGGCGACCAAGACGACCAATTTGTTATAAAGCGCTTCCGAGCGAAACAAAATAGTGATTGCCAATAGTTACTCTCCGAAAGATCCCTAAGGTCTATATTAGCTGCGCAACCTGTACGTCGTTCTTCCTACATTTAACGACAGATCCATGTTCGCCATTTCTGCTTCAATACTAGCAAATACCTTAAAAACATCTCTATGTGTTTAACCGTGAATGCCTATGTTATACAGATAAATATGCAAGTAGCTGTATGAAAGCTCACACTACAGTGAATCGCTTTTGTCGGAAGCCGAATCTAACGAAGTAGCGATCTTCCTCCATGGTTATCCTGCAGATCCCTTTCCCAGCTAGCCGAGAGGAAACTTTAAAAATGCTACTTAAGGTTCATTTCCCAGACTCGACAACAGAATTAACGGCCTATGTGGAAATATTTTCAATATTTAACTCATTTAAACAATACAAGGCACTTGGATCAGACGGAATCCTTCCAGCACTGGTTCAAATAAGTCTGGTGCAGATTCTCCCCACTATAACCGCTTCAACACAAGCCAGAAGGAAGGTAAACGTAGTTTTTATCCCCAAGCCAGATGAACCCAGTGAACTACCTAAATCTTATCGGCCCCTGAGTCTTTCATCGTTTTTTTTTTTTTTGAAAACCATGGAAAGACTTATCGATTTACAGAAATTCACCTCTGTTCCCTCACCAATATGCATACACGGAAGTCGCTCTACTGAATCTGATAACACAGATTAAAGAGGCCTACCGGGAAAAGGAGGGTGCACTAGATACTAAAGATGCATTCTATATGAATGGAATGAATGGAAATGAATTGGAATTGTACTATAACCGCTCTTCTGGTCACTGGTCTTTGATGTTCTACTAGTAAAACTTAGTAATCTGGGTTATCAAACACTAGGATATGCTGACGACTTAGTCGTAATAGTGAAGGGTGAACACCCTAAAGGATGAAGACTGCTCTAAAGATAGTAAACGACTGGTGTGTTGGAGAAAATCTCTCAATCAACTCCAGTAACTCGTAAAAGAAATCTGAGCTTTGACCAACTCCAACTAAGTACTATATCTTGGAATGGTTCTTAATAAAAAAAATAAATTGGAGTTCCGCTATTAATAATAAAAACCAAAGCGACCAAAAATTACCAAAGACCTTGGGATTAACCCCAAAGACCACCCATTAGACATATGCAATGAGGACACGGCCCAGCATCACCTACTCACCAGTAGTATGGTGAAACAAAACAAAAGAGAAAACTGTTATACAAAAGCTGCGGCTACGAAGACTTGGATGCCTCGGCATCGCCGAGGAAATGTAGATATGAGCCACAGCAGCTATAAAAGCCTTCATTGGTTTAACGCCAATCCTTACTTATTTAACGGGCTCCCGACCCGTGGAGAGTCTCTGCCTGAGACACTTCAGCCTTCCATCCTCTACGATCCCGGGCACGCTAATTCCAGTTATCCAGACCAAGCGCTCTGGCATCCGCGATAGCTAGGTCTTTGAAACGTAGGTTCAGTCTTCCTTGTCATCTCGAACCTGAGGGCTGAGATTCGAAGATTCTCTTAGCTGGAGCATTGTTGTCCATTCGCTCGATAGAGTTCGCGGTTGTATCTTCTCCTCCATTCGCCTTCCTCGAACACAGGACCAAAAATCCGTCGAAGAATTTTTTTTTCGAAGGAGCCCAGAATTAGCTCTCCCTTCCTGCTTATCGTCCATCACTCGGCGCCATACAGTAGAACTTGCAGGATAAGGGTTTTGTAAAGAGTACATTTCGTCCTGCGAGTAAGGAGTTTTGAGCCCAATTGCTTTGCTAAACCGAAGTAGCCGCGGTTTCCTATGGTAATTCTTCGTCGGATCTCCACTAGGGTGTCATTCGTGGAGTTCATGTTTACTCCGAGGTAGATGAACTCCTTAACTACCTCGAAATTGTTGCTATCAATAGTGACGTTTTGTCTTAGGTGGTGGACAGAAGATTCTTTGTTTGTTGATAGCATGTTCTTCATCGCCGTGAAAGCCTCTATCACGGAACGCTGTGAGCGCCCGATGATATCAATATCGTCCGCATATCCCAGGAGCTAGACGCACTTGTTGAAGATAGTGCCTTCCGTGTTGAAACCTGCGAGATTGAAGAAATCACATGATAGCGCATCACCTTGCCGGAATCCGGTGCATGTTTGAAATAGTTCGGAGGAGCTACTTCCAAACTGCACGTTGCAGTGTGTGTTTTCCAGTGTCACGCGACACAACTGGATCAGTTTTGTCGGGATTCCGAATTCGGCCATCGCAATATAAAGCTCCTGGCGATTAATACTATCATATGCGGCTTTGAAGTCGATGAAAAGGTGGTGAGTCTCGACTTGAAATTCGTTGGTCTTTTCCAGGATTTGTCTCAGTGTGAAAATTTGGTCTTTAGTCGATCTGCCGGGCCGAAAGCCACACTGGTACGTGCCGATTAGTGTTTTGCAGAACGGTTTGAGATGTTCACACAGTACGTTGGATAGGATCTTATATGCGACATTAAGCAGGGATATGCCTCGATAGTTCTTGCAAAACATAGGATCGCCTTTTTTGTAGATGGGGCATATGGAGCTGATAGTCCAGTCGTCGGGCATGCTTTCTTCCACCCATACTTGGATGTTGATTTGAAGAGCTCGGCTGGTAAATTATCAGAGCCTGCAGCCTTGTTGTTCTTAAGCTTTTTTATAGCTAAGTCAACTTCTTCTATACTGGGTGGTGGAACTGGTTCTTCGTTGACTGGACGTGGGTTTTCTTCTTGCCCTATCACTCTCTCTACATGATGCCCATTTAGAAGCTGCTGGAAATGCTGCTTAAACACATCTACTATTCCCTGTGCTTCGGTGACTAGGTTTCCTTCGGTGTTTTGAAGAGCTTGTGTTCCGGTTTTGAAGCCAACAGCCAGTTGCTTGGCTTTCTTATAAAACCTCCGGGTGTTGTTTTGATCACGAGACTCTTCGATCTCCCCGAGCTGGGATGCTGCGTAGACCCTCTTTTTTCTACGCAGGATTTTCTTCTCTTCCCTCCTCCTGGCTCGATACTCTTCCCTTGCTGCCCTTGTTTTGCGCTGCAGCATTTTCTTGTGTGCATCTTCTGTCACCTTTTTCCTGTAAACGCATTCATCATCATACCACGGGCTCTTTCTCTGGGGTGGCTGGTACCCTAAGGTGGTGAGTGAGTGAGGTAGGTGAGTGCACAGTGGAGAGTTTCTCACTCAGGCGCTCTCTGTAGTCTCTGGCTACTCCAGGTGTGCTAAGGCGTCCAACGTTGAATTTCTTTTTCTGGGCGGTTGGACAATCGAGCTCTGAATTTAGCCGCAACAAGAAAGTGGTCAGAGTCAACGTTAACGACAATCCATCTCTTTATAAAAAAGATGGCAATTCGCAGCAGGATCACATGGATCACATAGATCAAATGAATCTTCTCTCCGAAATCCCCGAGCATGACATGATCTGCGCGGTGAACGACCGCCTACCTAAAGCTCTGTGCTTCGGCAGAAGGTTAAATATAGGGATTCCAATCCGGGAAGAATAAAACTACAAAAACCCTATTTCAAACCGTAAAGTTATCAAGTGCTATACCGATGGATTAAAGATGGACGCCGGGGTGAGAATTTCGCGCCCAATAGGTAAAACTTCCATTGTGTATTTCAAGTGGAAATTCAGGTGTGTGCAAATCTCATCCTCGATAACGGAATGATGGATGTCTCCATCTATATACTAAAGGAAAGTCAAGCAGCCATTAAAGCATTAGGCCCTAACCTCTTTGATTCAAAATCGGACTTTTGCTGCTGCTTCTCTTACCTGGGCTTGTCTTGCACAAGATTTTCCCATAAGAAGAAGTACAACTTTGGTGGGTGCCTAGTCATAAAGGTTCGGCTGATCCTTTCATCGGTCCTGAGCCGCTCTGTAATATACCGAATTCAACAATATAGAGGTGTGTATATCCTATTGGGCAAACGTCCCAGGGCCTCGCCAGGCAAAAAGAGCCGTCAAACCCTTTCACAAAAACTCAAAATAATCTAAACAATTCAAAAGGGATGATATCAGAAGACTGGTTGGACTTTTAACCGGGCCACCTTCGATTCAACCTACATAAAATAGGTCTCACTCAGGAAACTCAATGTACGACGAAACCGCGGAACACATTTTATGTAAATGCTCTAAGTGCCTTAAGCAGACGACACTTAATCACAGAAATTTTAATCCCCGGAGAAATTTGCAATTCTTTCTTGGCTTCCTAATACTGATTTTTTGGTACAAAAGACCTTTTTGGTCACAGTGCCCTCGCAATTAGAGGACTAGAGGGTCTCCTTTGTGCGGAGTCGGGCATACAATTATAAAGTTCAAGTCAGCACCACATACTTGAACAGCCCGGCAGCTAAGCCGCCAGTACCTGAAGCTTTGTTTGATTTAAAAGGTCGGATGAACGGTATTGTTGCCTATCATCGTCCCGACTGACAGCGGAATGTTGATTGTCGTTTCCGTTTATAAGTTAGTAGAAATAGTTTTTCCATATCCACAGCAATGAATTCGAATATACCAATTATTTATCTTGTTCAACCTTATAAGCTTCCAATCGTACTTTGTTGACCTGGCACTTCCGATAGTTTTCCTGCTATAAAATCTCTCAATTTCCTGGATCTCCCATATTTCTCGTGGTCTTTTTTCGTCCTTCTGAACACCAAGTGTTCCGGTAGCTTTGCAACTGGGTTTGAGCACAAAATGTTGGTAGCGTAGGACGTCGACCGAGCTCAAGGGACACTTGATCTTCAATGACCCTAGCGATTGCTTCTTAGCAGCGTTAGGGATATCCGCATTTGTACCTACTTTGGGGGCCTCAGCCCAATTATCAAGGCTTCGCCCTTTAATGACGTTGTCTAATAATGAACGGGGGCAGAGCAAAGTACTGGTCTTATCGTAAACATCTTCAGATGACGCTACCGAAGGTTGCTACGATTCGATCAGTCACAAGTTGCTGGTCATAGGTCTTGTTGGCGGTTGGACCACCGGTAGTCCCTACCAGGACTTAAATCACGGTACCATGGGAGTCAGGAGCCTCCCGGATCTCGGTCCGGGCCTGACTTGTTAGAGGTAGGCCCCCTTGTGGGAGCGTCATGGTGGCTGTGGGTTAAACCCAAAATCGCGCGAAGGGTCTTACCTTGGGTTTTCCCTTAGTTTTTCCCTTGGGTTTTTCCTTGGTTTGACCCAATGTAGAGTTGCAATAAGTACTGGGTGCTGCGATCCTAAGAGCAGTAAGAGGTTTTAGGTCGGCCTCAACTCATACCAAGGGTGGAACTTGTGCCGGCAACACAGTTCCGAATTGGTATCTGAAACAGTGAAAATGTTGGTGAGCGATGGCAAGGCGTATCCTTGCTCCCATGGATGTATGGGCATCCCGTAAGTTTAAGCCTACATGGCAGGTACTTACGTTAAACACAAGAGACATCTGTACCTACTTTGGCCACAGGTAATCCGAGTCAATGTTGGCCTCTTGAAACGTTCAGAAATCTAGAATACTGGAGGGAAACCTTCATAAAGATGCACTCTTACAGAAATTAGTCCTAGTTCGAAACCTTTTTCTGCAGATAGGAAACTTTACATCTACGAGTAGATAACAAAAGTAGGGAAACTGCGAAAGCGGAACTGGTCATGACAATAGATTGAAGTAAGCCGAAGATATGATGGAGCAAATCTTGGAGGTATCAATGAACACTACATGTGATTCAAAGAATGCTAATGCTAATAAATGATTGTTTTCGAGGTATTAAGATATTTTGAATGCGCGAAATGTCACGTTTACTAGGAATATGCAGAAGAATAGTGTGCAATGCGCAATGTGCATGTTCTCACCTTGAGTTCTAAGACTGAAGATCAAAGATCTGTTTTCACCCGATGAGACTAATTGGACTGCTTCTTTTAACCTCATCATAATTAAGAAGGATAGAAAGCTGAAGTAGGAAGAATTAGAAGGGCATTTCTAAAGTGTTCGTAGGACATAGTCTTTTGTACATATGTACCTATCTTGAGGTATGGGGAATCAACTAATGTGATCCTGCTGCAAATGACATTTTCTACACAAAAGTCGATCCAGGCAACAATTCAAAACACTGCCTTGTTTCATTGATATGCATCAAGTGGAGCTATGGATCTATCAGTTTGTAACATAAGTATTGTGCGATTTTTGAATGTCTTTTTAATGTTTATTAATTTGCACCAAATATCAACATTTATTAGGCAACACTTCTGCCCGCCTCTCAGGCAACAAAAAAAAAAAAAAAAAAAAAAAAAAAAAAAAAAAAAGAGCCTCTTGGACATCTTCGCGAGATTTAAAATGTTTTCCATCGATGTCTCAGCATCGTATTCACTATTTCTGAAGCACATAGAAGACTGTACTTACGAGTACATTGTGCCTTTAAAAAAAATCCAAACGACTTACATAAGCCTTGGATTACAAGTTTTCTTAGTACCCCAAAAACTTTAGATTGACTGATCGATATACAAAATTATGTTCTCGTAAGAGCCGTGATGTGTACTATAAAAATTTAAAAAAAGTCTTCGTGTACCATGCCTAAAATAATTCGTATTAATGACTCGATGTTGCTAATGCTTTCAATAATTATTTTTTTTCAATAGCCAACAATCCATCTTCACAAATAAGTCAACAATGTTGTTCTTCTTATGGTAAGGTAAGTGTGATGAGAATTTTCAAATTAATAGTTTTTCCTTCCAGCCAATATCAGCTTATGAACTTGTAAAAGTTATTTTGACATTTAACGGTTCTAATGACATGAGCGGTTATGATGACATCTCCAATATACTTTTGAAACGTTGATGTAGATGTACTAGCAGTCATTTTTAACCATAGCATATTTTCTGGAGTTTTTCCTAGTGCTCTCAAATGTACAGACCGTAGTTCCTCTAAAGGCTCAGCTTCTTCCTGTTTTTAGTAAAATCTTCGAAAAAGTTGTTAAAATAAGAATTTTATAGTTTCAGTCCTATGCAGTAGGGCTTTCAACAGGGAAAATCAACTGAAGATGCCCTACTTAATTTTTTTTCCAGTGTTTTCTCTAACCTTGATGCAAAAAAGCTCACTGCAGGTCTATTTGTAGATATTACGAAAGCATTCGATATGGTTAACCACGCTATATTGCTGAGAAAACTAGAGTGGTTCAGATCATATCTTTCAAATAGATCTCAAAGAGTTAACAACGGTGAAACTAGGAGCGATGTAAAAATTTTAAATCTGGGAGTACCTCAAGGCTCTGTATTGGGACCTATTATGTTCCTCATAAACAGGGTGTCCCCTAATTCGACAACGATAATGTGGAAAATGATTCCTGGGTATATTCTAAGAAAAAATTGTTCTACAATAAGGTTCTATCTCCAATGCTGACATCACTTATGGAGGATTTAAGGAAAGGCTTACTTTGGTATACCCTGACGCATGTTAACGGATATTGCCCAGTTAATACTAATGGCAGAAACTTCGTTGATGACTTTGTTATTAGAAGAAACACTACCCTTTATAACTGCATTTAAATAAAGTTGATATCTTGTTAGGGTCTTCAGATATCCAATTTCTAAGCCTGTTCCATTTTTCTTGCCCAGCTAATTTTTGATTTTGAGGGAGCTTTTCTCCAGAAAATGCCTAACTAGCATACCGTTTTACTATTTTTTTCTCATGAACGTAACAATTATAAAAAAAAAATCATCAATAAGTTTGCAGAAAAACCCACAGATTTTATTATACTTGGAAAAACCTGCAGCAGGTAAAATTTAAAAAAAATTATTAAAAGGGGTTTTTTGATTTAAGCTCCAAAGGATAGGAATAAAAAATGGTTTTGTGTGGTTTTAGATAATTTTTATTTTATGCCTATACTAAAACAGTTATAACAAAGTGTCCTCCTTGGTTTTGTATGCATGCTAGAGCCCGTTTTTGGATTTTACTACGAATGTTTATTGATGTTAACTTTTGACACGCTTCGAGAATACGCTCTACCAATTCACTTAAATTTGCTATTTCGGTTGAATAAACAAGTTGTTTCATTCTTCCCCATACAAAAAAATCTAATACGGTAAGGTCAGGAGATCTTGCAGGCCAGTGACCAGTTCACTGGTCCATTTCTTCCTACTCTTCATCTAGCCAATTTTTAACCTCAAGACCATAGTGGGCAAATTCAATCCCTTTTTTAAATTAATTTAACATACTGAATTATTTATTTTTATTTAGTTTTCTTTTCCATATTTTTTCAGTTATTATTTAAGGAAAAATCTTTAAGGGACTCGTTATTCCTCGGCTTCCCCTAGCCTGGTGGCGAGGCAACAGCTGCAAATCCCTCAGCATCAAACCATACAGACAGTAATACCTTGAGCGGATAAGGTCCATCTCTCAGACGTTGTGCTGATCTGTCTTTATGACTAAGCCATTGGTAGCGACGTTTAATGTTATTGTAAGGAACCCTCCGGCCACGATCCGGTTCAAAAACGGCTGTCGATTGTGACGCGACAGAGCACAATTCAAACATCGATTCCTTGGTGGTGTGGTACCCATTTTTCCAACTTTGTGGCTTTTCCCATATTTGTTAAGTGTCGATGGATGGTCGGTCATATGGGATACGTTGAGTTCCCTTACCGTAGCAGTGGGATTTCTTTCGACGGTGGACTCGCGAGCTTATCGTCTAGCTTTTCTGGCCTATTCGGACGAGGTTCATCCTTTATGTCAAGATTGCCATTTCTTATCTTTGCAAAGCAACACCGACACAGTGCCGAGCTGACCACCGACAAGTGCACTGTGAAATTCGCTCCTCGCATGGAGGAACAAAAAAAACAACCAAACCGCGAATTCACAACAAAAAAAAAATATCCACTTGCGCGGGCTAAAAAAAAAGAAAATAAGGGCATAACACCTACAACAATTTGATTCGGTAAACCAACTCCGAATTTTTTCTTCACAGCTGTGCTGAGTAACGTCGGTGTTTGTATTTTTTGTGTTGGTCTTTATAATGACTCGGGAACTTAGAGTGGACATTGAAAATATACGCGGGCTAAAAACTAATCACTTTTCTGCGTACGTCCACGACTGCAAATAGACCAGCTGTTTTGGCACTTAGTGAAACACAGTCAGATCCCCGCCCATACCTCTCAAATCATTCCGATCTGAAGCTACCTGGCTACGAACTAGTGCCATTATTCTTCTTTCACCGCGGACTCGTCATCTGCGTGCATAGTAGTAGCTTATCAAACTCCACCACAATGTGATCCATGTTCCAATCTGGAATTCAACTTCATTTGGTTAAAATTCCATCTCCGTAAGCAAATTATCCACTACAGCTTTATTTACAGAAGCTCCAAACTGGACTGCAATTCGACCTTTAACAAGTTTGATGCGCTGTCTGCTTCCATTCAAAGAATTGTATCCCTGTATCCTCATACGGAAATCGTTATTACGGGCCACTTCAATATACACAATTCTGGGTGGCTTCGACATTCTGGACAGACATCACCCGAAGGACGGTGTGTTGAGATCTTCGCTGCGGAAAACAACTTAACGCAGCTTGTAAATGAGCCCACGCGAATACCAGACGTTGATAGTCATACCATCTTGCCATACCAAGCCCTGAACTTGTTTTTAACTTCTCACCTTGATAAGTACACCGTTGATGTGCTCTCCTCTCTAGGCTCGTCGGACCATTGTGTCATATCAGCTAATTTCTCGTACACCGACCACTCAGTTAGAAGAAAAATTCCTAAATGAACCGTATGGCAATATGAGAAAGCCCACTGGTGCGGTCTTAATAGCTTTTTTAGGAATTTTAACTGGTCGTTATGCTGGATGCCGCTGCTGATATCCTTTATTGCTCATCGGATGAAGAGTATCAAACCAAAATAAAAGGCATAGTACGACTCGGGTTGTAAAGAGGCCGTCAGGGTTAGAGAAATGTCTTTTCGGTCCTTCAAGACCAACCCGACAGAGGAAAACCGAAAAAAGTTCAAACGAGCTTTTTTAAGCGTGTGAAAATCCATGCGACCAAAAATTGAGGCAAAAAATACTGTAATGTCCCAAAGGCAGTAAAAATTGCTGGTCGTTCGCCAAAAACATTAGAAATTCCGCCTCATCCTCCATCCCAACGCTCATTTACAATGACATTCCAGCTGTCAGCTCTTTGGACAAGGCCAATCTGCTTGCTGCACACTTTGCGGCCAGCTCAACACTCCCAGATTGTGCTTTGTCTCCGCCTACACTTGAGTGCGTCGAATTTTCAATGGGACGATACCACTTTCGCACTCGTGTAGTAGCAAGAGTACTTAAAGATCTCAACATACATAAATCTGCTGGTCCAGATGGTATATCTCCCCTTCTTCTGAAGAGGTGTTCTTCCTCGCTGGCAAAACCACTGCGTAAGCTTTTTCATCAATCCAACTCTTTAGGACTCTTCCCGAGCAGATGGAAAAAAGGATTTGTCTAGCCAGTCTCTCTCCTCCTACAGACCCATTGCACTTACGTCCCTTCTTTTCAACGTCAGAGAAACGCTGATAAATCGTCAGCTCATGAAATATCTCGAAACACGAAAACTTTTCAATGACCGGGAATATGGTTTTCATAACAACATATCCACTGGTGATTTGATAGCATGTCTCACCGAAAAGTGGAACCAAAACCACTAATCTGGCGAAAGCAAGATAGTTGCACTTGATATTTCTCAGGCATTTGACAGAGTTTGGCATCAGGCTCTTTTGTCGAAAATGCGTGCATTTGGGATCGACGACTCTCTTTTTCAATGGATTAGAAACTACCTTTCGGTACGTTCAATTCAAGTTGTCTTGGACGGTTTCAAGTCTGATATTCACAAAATAAATGCTGGTGTGCCCCAGGACTCTGTTCTGTCTCCGACACTCTTTTTAATTTTCATCAACGATCTCTTGTCTGCTACTTCTAATCCAATATACTCCTTTGCTGACGACAGTACTCTCTGCTTTTCAAATTCGTTCCCGGACTCACGGCCCTGCTCTTCGGCTGTAGAACGAGAATGGCAGCGTATGCTAAGCTCATTAAATTCCGATATCAACAGCATAACCAATTGGGGAACTATCAACAGAGTGGAATTTAATGCTTCCAAAACACAATGCTGTCTGCTGTTGTTAAAGCGAAATTTAAACACCATGAATGGCACTTGCATCGTCGAAACCGAAAAACTTTCCATTCTCGGTATGTGTGTCAAAGACGACTTATGTTGGAATGACCACATAATTGATGTCGCCAAAAATGCTGCGAAATGTCTAGGTTTCCTCAAGCTATGTAAGAAATATTTTACCCCCTCTGATCTGGCCTCAGTATATGAGGCATTCATCCGCCCAAAATTGGAGTACAATGACCACATCTGGTCAGGTGCTCCTAAAACATCTCTGCACCTGCTAGATAGGATTCAAACCCGTGCGATAAAACTCATAGCTGATACTAATATGTAACACTCAAACAATGGACACCCTCGAACACCGACGTAATATCTCCTGTCTCATTTTGATTTATCGCTATTTCCACCACCAGTGCTCCTGAAATCGCCAGTAGCATTCCGCCCATTCAAACTTTCAACCGTAACACCCGTCTTGCTATGAATGCTCATCAGTATACCCTCAAGCCGTACAACTCGCTTATGGAATGCCCTGCCTAGCTCTTTATTTCCTATCCATTATAACACTTAAAACCAACGTTCACCGGTACCTCTTTTTCCAACCTCCCTGATTTTATTTCGCCCGCGCTGTGTGCAAACATTTTAAGGGTACTGAAATCATTTGAGTGTGCGCAAATTATAAAAAAAAACTTGGACTCGCTGAGAACCCCCTCTCCATACACATTTTGGATTTCTCTAGAAGCTTCACTCCCATTATGGTTTTTCAGGAACAAAAGCAGAAAAATATGCCGAATATACTCTTCTAATACATCCATTTAAAAATGCTAACAATGCTGTTAACGCAACGAAATTGGCAGACTGTTCAAAAGTGGTCGTGAGTCAATCGAAGATGATGAACGCAGTGGCAGACCATCGTTATCGAAAACCGACGAAAACATTGATGGAGTAAAAGAAATGTTGGTCAATAACCGCAAATTAACCATCAGAGAGATAGCGGAGGACTTGACGATTGCCTATGGATCCGTACAAGACATTTTGGTTAATGATTTGGGTTTCCGTCGTGTAGCAGCTAAGTTGGTGCCAAAAGATCTCAATTTCATGCAAAAAAGAGACCGAGATGTTTTGCGAGGCTGAATCCGATCCCACATTCATCAAAGGGATCATTACTGGAGACGAGACGTGGGTTTATAAGTATATAATCCAGAAATCAGGCAAGTGAATGGCGTTCACCAAATGAGCCGAGACCAAAAAAACCACGACGTTTTCAATCAAAAAAGAAGGCAATGCTCACGGTTTTCATGGATTAAAACGGTGTAGTGTATCATGAATTTTTGCCAGAAGGCCAGATAGTAAACAAAGAGTATTATTTGGGCGTTATGAGACGTTTGCGTGAAGCAATTCGCCGAAAGAGACCAGAATTGTGGGCAGAAAACTCGTGGATTTTGCACCATGATAACGCACCGTCGCACAGTGCCATCATTATTCGTAATTTTTTGACGAAATATGCAACAAATACCATCCACCGAATTCACCTGATTTGGCTCCCTGCGACTTCTTTCTGTTCAATCGAGTTAAAAAACCACTACGGGGAACGCGTTTGAGCAGGCGAGAGGAAGTAATGGAAAAATCGCAGGAAGCACTGATGGACATACCGAAAACCGAATATAAAAAATGTTTCGAGGATTAGATCAAGCGCTGGCATAAGTGTGTTGCAGTCGATGGGGATTACTTTGAAGTGGACAAAATAGAATTAGATGAATAAACTTGTATTTTTAATATTCTGAATAAATTTCCGCAACTTTTTGATCAAGGTGGTATATGCCAAACGCTAACTTTAGCATTAAATGGGTTTTGTGGATTGTATGACAATTGGAAAATAACCACCGAAAAAGACGCGCAATACTTACGAGTATCTTAAAACAAATTTTGTTATTAGCATGTCAAATTGTATTCCTCTTCTTCTTCCTCAACGACCAAAAAGCTTCTACATCAAATTCTTCTTCTATGTTTATCATTCACTTAGCTTGGCTCATCCCACATCGACTGTATGTATAATTACAACATTTCGAAGCAATATTGACAAATCCATAAATGTGTCCAAACCACGGCGACCTATTTCATACTTTAGTCGCCCTTAATTCTGATTACAATTACAAATATGTACATATAGCCCTCTAAAAACCCTCCAAGAGATACTCGTATCTCTATCTGTATAATGTTTAAATGTCTAAACGGAAACTCGTGTTCGACTAAATGGTTCGAAATCAAAAAATTTCGTTAATATTTACAACTCAAAGATATCAAGTTGATAAGATTGATTCATTCATTCAGTACGGACAATGCTCGAACTTCCATTGATAAACCACTTGTACACAAATTACGATGAACCATCATAAATCCACCATAAGTCCATGTAAACTTTTCCCATGTAACCCTTATCACTTGAGAAATATAGGCTTTAGACCCCCTCCCCACCCGATATTTTCCAACCATATCCACTCGTGTTGGTGTCAATTGTGGAGAAGTCTTAGTCCCCAAACTCCCAAACAAACCACTTGAAAGAGATTTCCATTTGGCTTGTGGTCAGGTCATAGGCTGGATAGCAGGCTCGGTCCCCAGTAAGCGTACCACTTATCAATTCCAAGTGGTTTTTGAACATGTCAAAGACAAGATTTCTGTGTCAAAAAGCGAAACGTCCGAGTAATAGCAATCATAAATGTTTGACAAGGGCGTATCATTCTATGAAATCGATGATGCACAGCAGGGGGTTTTACACTAAGAACTGGCCTCAGCTGTAAGTACTCGTATGATAGCATGATTGTTATCAACCGATACACAAGTCGGTTTTGATAAGAATCCGTCATGTTGCGGCATCAAGTAAACATCAGAGATGCCACTGCTGGCTGGCGAGTACTTAAACCTGACGCAAGAGACCCTTCGAAAGATGGTAAATTGAAAAAACCAACAAAAAAATTTTTGGAGTAATTGCTCTTGTGACGGCTAGGCATTGTCTTGGAAATCAAGTTATGACAGGAAGGAGCCTTTGAGCAGGGATGAGTTTATTGCTTTGAGAAGTTAATGAGTGAGGTGGACCTCTGTGGTACAACATCTGTTTGGGACAATGTGTGGTTCAGCGTGGCAAATTATAATAAAAGAGTGGAATCATACAAATATATATTCATGCGACCGAGAAGCCTCTGTTAATTAAGACCATGAGTCGTGAAAGCAATAAAGTTGGTTGATGAATGTTTGAATCGCTAGGCATTAATGAAACAAGATGACCCGCAAGAGGTTTCTGATGCACAAATACATCCGATTTGAATCATATCAATTCAATTTATTTATATATATCGTATTCTTTACACAGTAAGAAGAAAAATCTTATGATCTAGTGTAAAGTTTTAAGCAAATTATTTAGAGAGAACAACAACATAAACGGCTTTCAATAATAAAAAGGATTAATGTATGTACGAGTAGGTACATATGTAAAGGGTTTTCCAATAGGGACTTGACAACTTTGAATTTAATTTGTGAACGCACTCTTTCACTAATCATCAAACTGTCACTGTCAATTTATTCAGTAAACTCAACATTTTCATCATGGTAAAGTACACGAACGAGCAACGTTGCCAAATTATAAAAATTTTCTACCGAAATTCGGAGTCGGTGACTGCAACTTTAAGACCGTTAACTCCAATTTTCGGTCGTAATTCTCGCCCTAGTACACAGGCAATAATAAGTTTAGTGCAAAAAATTCGTTGTGTGATGTTGCCGTGTCAGTGAGACAACGGGTTGGTCGAAGTGTCGAAAATATCGCTGCCGTTCAGGCGTCCGTAGCAAACGATCCAAATCAGTCAATTGCACGGCGTTCTCAAGAATTGGGCATCGCTCAGACCACATTATGGCGTATTTTGCGTAAGGATCTTGGTTTACACGCATACAAGATGAAGCTGACTCAAGAATTTAAGCCGATGGACGTACGTTCTCCGATTGGGTTCTGGAGAAGATGCGCCAAGATGATGAATTTCGTCGCAAAATCATCTTCAGTGACGAAGCTCATTTTTGGCCCAATGGGTTCGTCAATAAGCAAAATATGCGTTATTGGTCGGGTGAAAATCCACATGTGCTTCATGAATCACCACTTCATCCACCAAAAATAACTGTTTGGTGCGGTTTGAATACAGGCGGCGCTATTGGGCCGTCGACGATAACGATCGTCACTTTACTGTGAATGGCCAGCGTTATCGCGCCATGATCACCGATTATTTTTGGCCCTAAGTGGAAGATATGGACTTGGATGACATGTAGTTTCAACAGGATAGTGCCACAAGCCACACAGCACACGTTACAATCGATTTATTGAAGAATAAGTATGGTGAGCGTGTTATCTCAAGAAATGGGCCGCCTCGTTCGTGCGATTTAACGCACTATTTTCTGTTTCTATTGACTATTTTCTGTGGCCGAGTCGTTGAAAGTCATGGGTCCAACGAATCGACCGCTGCAAACGTGGCCATATGAACGAAGTCGAGTTCCATTCATAAATGTTTTGATTGTACTTCAAGCCGATAATAAAGTTTTTGAAATATCTCAAATGGTTTGCGTTTTATTTAAAAAAAAAGTTGTCAAGTCCTTATTGGAAAACCCTATATACCGTTTGTGCTCTGTAAAATCTCCTCTTGTCGGTCAAGTCTCTCATTTGTCGCGACAGAGAGTTCCAGAGTTCAAGAGAAACGCAGTTGTACGATTTGTAAGGTTCTAGAGGAAGTACAAAAAGTTATTCTATGAAACAGGCTAGGGGGCTGCGTGGTATGAATAATATTGTAAAACATTGTTAGCGATCGATCTTTCAACAAGTTGTTAAATGTAATATTACATATACTCTTAGAGAAACATGAGATGCTGTCATACCTACGGCCAGCTACATTATAACTAATAATTTTTAAGAACAAAAGTGTTTCATTCTAGTAGACGAACGTATCCCATTGGTTACGTGAGATTCGGCTTGTGTTAGCACCCAAAACCGTTTTATCGACTTTGTTGTATAACTCTTTTGTTTCCAGCCAAATGAATTTCGTTGATAACCCCACTGACAGCTCCATTGCCGTTTGATATGTTTGACATTTGGCACACACTGTTTTGTTTTTCGACTTCATTCCTAAATGTATGCAAAGGTGCTACGAGTATGTCTCCAAAAATGCCTTTAAGGGCTTGCTCTGCATTTTCCTCGCCACATTTCAGACCTTCGAAAGTGTCCCAGGTAAATATTTTGTCTGATATAAGCAACTTGTCATCTCTCAGGGTGATTTTCATGCTGGGATTTTTCTGGTATATCAGTGCAAGCGCGTAACGCAGGATACTTTGGTTTTTTCTGGTAAGGATTTCGTGCAGGTAAACCAGTGAAGTGCCTTCAGATGGAAATCGAAGATCACTTAGTTGAAGTTGGAGTTTGTTCTGATTTAGGAAAGTTTGGATTTTCTTAAGAGTCATATTTCTTTCAAATGGCGAATTAAATTTGACTAAAACAGCGGAATCCGGTCGATTATCCGTTAGGCGAGTGCGATAAATTTTGTTGAGTGCGGGCGTGTTAAAACCAGTAGTGTTGCAAAGTTTATCAAATATTGCTGAGAGAGAATGGTGTCAGCGGCATCAAGTTTATTTTCTTGAGCTGGCAGTAGCAGTTTACCATTATTGGACATACCGTTTGACAGCTCAGCTACATTATACAATGTAGTCGATCGATATTTTTCTTAATAAATTAAACATACCTCGCCCGACTGCAACTCCAGATTCTTAGATCCGGATTAAAAGTTCCTGTAGTACATTTCCTAAGTTTGTTTTCTTTGAGTGTACTTCGCTTAAGGGTACATTATGCTCACGACCCAGCCTAGTGCATTCGATAAAGAAATGAAGGTTCCGATTTCTGATTCCAATTTATGGGGACGACGATAACTTGGTTGTGATAAAATTTACAAGTCGTATACGTAAGAAGTGTAGTTTAAGCGTAAACACAAGGAGCGGTGGCAATCCAGTTTCGAGGTGCAACATGTTGTTTGGCGCATTTTCTGGCTGTCGGAACATTTTCTTTAGGAAGTATCTTAAGATTTTTTTAACCTCCTCAAAGTGTTAGATCTACCACACTTGTCCCGCATAGCATATGCTGTCAAAGTTACTAATGACATCCAGCTGTCGAAATATTCAGTAAGATTTGCTATTTCATCATGCGTCGCTTGCCGAAATATTATCGAAATTCCAGCTCAGTTGTAAATACGCAACGTGAAGTTCGTCGTATGGTCGGTCGTCATCACGGCTTCAGTGTGCAGGCAATTCCACGCAATTCAACAATTCCACGGTGCGAGGGAAAAGTTTGAGTGTGAGTACACTCTTGTGGATCTTAAGCCGCCAACCAGACAGAGATTGGTGCGAAATGAAGAAATCATAGCTGCCGTAGCGGCCAGTATCGAAGAAGACCCAGAAATATCAGCTGAATTGGGCATAGCCAGAGAGGCAATCCAGCGGTTGGATTTAGGCCTACATCGGTATAAGAATTGACGACAACGCCGTGAGTTCGCTAATAGTGCGCTGGAAATCCAAATTTTGTCGTCATCTTCTCGGACGAGGCCCATTTTTGGCTCAGCGGCTATGTCAACAAGCAAAGTTGCTTTGTTGGAGCGAACTTAATCCAAGCCAAGCATCAATGCATCCACAAAGATTGAATGTTTGGTGCGGCTTATGGCATGGCGGCATCATCGAACCATATTGCTATCGAAATGAGGAAGGAGACAGCGTTACGGTCAATGGCCTCAGGTATATAGCGATGTTAACCGACTTTTTGTGGTCAGAGCTCGACAACATCGATATACTCGGCTGTATATCGGTTCCAACAAAATGGCGCTAGAGGTCATACAAGCGACGCAACGCTCGAAGTTGTGAAGGAGAAATTTGACGATTGGGTCATCTCATGGCTATCTTTCATCAATTGCCCGGGATCAAGCGATTTGACACTACTCGATTATTTTCTCTGTCAAGTTAGTCTACGCTAGCAAGCCAATCACTTTGGACGAGTTCGAGGCCAACTTTAGACACGCTATTGCCGGAATAGCGCCGCACATATTGGACTTATGCTTTACACTCGGCGCGATATTCTTTTTTCACAAGATCCCTTCCCTTTCCAGTTGCAATGAGTTGCTCTTTTTAATTCTTTTAACTTCTCTTGAAGGTGCTTTCTAAAAGATAACTGAGAGGTGATCAGTACTCCGAGGTATATGTATTCTTTGACTTTCTCCAGTTATCCATTTTGTCAGGACCATTTTTCATTCATTACCTACGAGTATCCCCCCTGGGAGATATGCAACGAGATCGTCCGGAAAGATTGAGAACAGAAGAGGACTCATTAGACATCTTGGCTGAATCATTAGACAGATTTAGACATTTATATGCCTCTGATGGATTGGAGGTCACTATTATTTATTCCATTTATTTCGAGGTTTAGATTCGTTTTGTATCTTCCAACACGTTTTGGTAGCAAGCAATACGTTGACGGATATTGGAAGGTGGTCTGAGTGGGTTAATTATAATTCCTGGACAACGAAATTTGCTGCATGCTTTAGCCAGTTTCATGATTCCCTGTAAAAAATAATAATAATCAATTGTTGAGCACGCGCCGTCTCTTATAACTGTTAGGTGTCCTTTTTCTTCAATATGGGTTCGGCTGTTTAGTAATGTAAGTCCTATCGTTTCAGACATTTCAATTAATTTCCTTCCATTCCCATCAGTGCGTCTCTCGCCGCCTAATTCCAACAAAAAGTTATACAAACTAAAGTACTCATTTAACCATTTATTACAATTGACATACGAGTAATAGATACCAGTATCATGTATTCATAAAGCGACACCTAATAGTTGTCTCTAGTTCCTTTTTTATCCCGCAAAAGGATACACCACTGGCCCTGCCATGTGTGGATGTACTTGTTACCGGTATCCAGAGGAACGTGTGTGTTTGAAATAAAATTCGTTTAAAATAGAACAAAAGTGTCGAAATTATTTATAAATTCAAAAAGAATCATTAAAAATTAATTTGTAGCCTAAGCCTGCTACATTAAAAGATAAAATATTAAACGAATAAATACTTGGATTATAATTAACATTTTTACTTAAACGATTGACGGCATTACAATTAAAAGCGATAAATGCGTTCATTACCCCTGGAGGTTTGAGAGCCACTGGCTGCTCCATCACATTTGGATACGCCATAATTAGACGTTTCGCTTTTGTCACCTAGCAGCTGGCCATCATATGTCAACTTGTTGTTTGCGTCAAAATAAAATGTATGTTCTCCTGCTTTGATGTATTTGGATGCTAATTTTCGGACTTTTAACAGCGATTCCCTCTTTCCTGTGCCGCGATCGGATTGTTTCGGATACTAGATCCTGCTAGAAGAATTGTTCGATGATTACATTGTCGATGTTTTCCTTCGTGGATTTGATCGGCCTCAGTGATGAGATTGTTATTGTGGTTTGTGTCTCTAGCAGATTCAGAATCAGCATTTTAGTATATCTACAGCGGCCAGTCCTTGATGATGTTTTTTTTTTTCATTTGCTTTACTTGACGACCATTCTACTTGCCATTTTAGCGAGGTGCAACGGCATTCCATTTTTTCCAGTGGGTTTTGTAAAGAGACATTTTTTCGGCCGTATTTTTCTTTTTCAAGATGATTCAACGAGGTGGAAATTCTGGCAATTTGTGTTTCGGCTCTTTTTTTTTTCACTGGAGCTAAACTTTAATATGTCTTATCACTTCGTATCTCTCAAGCGTTATGGTATTAGACCGTCAAATTGATCAACCATCAAGACCGCTCTGTAAGCAGACCAACTAATAGCTCGTGGTTCGTCTTCCATAGTCTGAGAATGGCGAACTTTCAATCAAGGCATTGGAGTCCACCTAATACAGTGTTCTTGAACATAAATGCTAAGTTACTGCACCGATTCCTGCTGGCAACGAATGATAGGCCTATGTCATCTATCTCGTCAGAAACAGGCAAGATTCAAGAGACATTTATGATCATTTTTATTGCAGATTGACATGACGAAATTGTAAAATGATTGCTACTCTTCTACGAACATAGACAAGAATTGTATTCTTGTTCCCAACCGCACCATCTTTATCTAGTGATTATTGAACTTTCAGCCTGCATGTTTTAAAACCCTGAAGTCGGGTTGTAGCGCAAGAAGACACTTGCTTCTTACGCCCCTTCAGGGAATCCGGAAAGGTGATCGATAGTTCGAAGAACCTTAAGAGTAATAGTTCAAGAAGTGATTTGGTAGAATTTTAACTAACTTAACCCCGCGTGGTTCAGTACTATGATAATTTTTTTTTATAAAAATGAACAGAAATGACCAAAGAATGAGGGGAGGTAGAAGTAGCTCAATCCAAAGACCAATATAATAAAATAAAAGGCATCTGTGGAGAGAATTTAAGCGGAGGCTGTAACTATTTCGCTAACGAAGAGAACAGACGTTCAAGACAAAATAAAATGTTCAGAACGTGAAAGGCAACCATCCTGTACTTCACTTCTTCTAAGGCAATCATCTTGCATCACGTTACAGCCAGACTTGTCCTGGTAAGTTTATAAGCGTTTGCATTGAGTAAGAAGAAAATAGGAAGAACATAATAAAGAGTGATTTTTAAGCGTTTGGTTTTTAACTGTCAAAAAAAGTACAGGAAAATTGTGCAAAACTGTATACAATTCTTATTTGAGCTGATAAATCAATGCTTGCCATTTACTTTTTAAAGATTACTTCATGTAAATGTTGACCACGACTACGTTTTAAATGGTCCATATGGAGAGCCCAATTTTGAATCACTTTTTCGAGCATATTGGCGCTGGTTTATCTAATTATCCGGCCAATTCACCGGCCTAAAACGAGAGATAAATTGCTCACTGAACTCATTTCTCAATCGAAGGACCAACAGCGTGCTGGTGGCATGTAGCGCCGTTTTGCTGGAACCACATTTCGACGAGATTCAGCTCATGCAATTTGGGCAGAAAAAAAATCGAAATCATTGAACGATAGCGGGCGCCATTGACGGTAACATTGTTTTCGCGGTCATCTTTGAAAAAATGCTGGCCAATGATTCCGACGGACCATAAACAGCAGCAAGCAGTGCATTTTTCTAGGTGCATTGGCAGCTCTTGTATTGCCTGGGGTTGCTCATCGGATATACCCATTCAACCAGAAATGAAATGTCGGTAAAGACATTGTTTCGATAAAAAAGCGAATCTTCCTCCAGCTTTTTTAAGGCCCACACATCGATTTAGACTAAGATCCTTGCGTAAAATCTTACACGTAATCGAATAACACAATCCCAATGCTGCGAACGGCGGCGAATGGACAAATCACGGTCTTCATTAACACTGTGGCGGGTACAGCATCAATATTTTCCACTACACGCACTCTTCGCATACGGGTAGGTGGCTTGATGTTCAATAGTGTGAAATTGGTGCGAAATTTGGTCACTATGGCTTAAATTACCAAGGTCGATTATGACGACCATAAAATGGTCGAAGTGCGCGCAAAACATTTTTTACAGAGCATGAATTTTGATAAAAAAAATTCAATAATTTGGAGGCGTTGTTTGGGTGTAAGTCTTTCCATGATGGAATGGCAATGCTAACTGAGGATCTTTGACTTTGACACATGTCACGAATCACACTTGAGACCCATTTCTAGCATACGTCTGAGGCGAATGAACTTTACAAGAAGGGGGCGCCGGATACATACCTTATACTATTGCTGGCCGAACATTCTTAGAGGCCAATGTAGACTCATAGATCAGGACTACTTTTAGTTCCCGTCAAGGTACGTTTACGGATATATCAGTCATCACAACAATTACCTAGGCGCCAGAAGTTTTGGTGATGGAAGTCGAAGAGTATCTTCCAACATGTCGGTAAGTCTTATGCAACCAGGATCAATTGCTCAAAACCGGACGCCTAGTAGCCGTCAGAAGCCTAGCAAATGATGTGCTGATTTTATGGTTTTGTTTGACCAATGCCAATACCGACTGGTTTGACGAAGATTGCACGCGCTGCAGCATAGACTTTTGCTTTCATCTGCTGAGGAAGATGAAAGTGCATGAGAAACAATTAATAGTGCAACCAAACTCAATAGTAATTTAGCAGACTGTTAAACGACGGGTACGACCCAAACCAATCAATCTAGACGATGAAAGCCAAGATTTCCGTCCAACCGAACAAAATAAAGTTAAGATAATAATATCTAAACATACGAGTATGTATGTAAGTTCAACAAACTTGCTACTGAGGTTTTTAAGGCTGCGAGGGATGACTTTGTAGATGGGATTGAGCAGTATTGAAACAGAAGCTCCAAAAATGGGTTTAGATGTGAAAGTTGTCTTATATTATCCCTAAAAAAGGACGTTGTCGACGTCAACAAATCAAACAAATCAAACGGAGAGTTGCACATCCCAATCGCTATTTCTTTGGCCTAGGAAAGCAACCGAGTACTGAGGTTTTGCCAACAAAAACTAAGGAGACCCTCTACAAGACATGGTAAGAGTCGGACGGTAAGACTCGGAATACTTTAGTGTCCAGAAACATCATAGCGAAAGCATATGAAGGGTATCCTTTCGAAAGATTTGGTTCCCGTTTCCATTTCAGATAACACCGAACTCCACGAACTGTAAAAAGGCATCGACCTAGTTAGAGAATTGCGCATCAGTCCGGTCCGCAATAAAAGAAGACTTCACCTTTGGTAGTGCATATAATTAGACCAATTCAGTCAAAGACCACGGTAACTGGAAAGGTTTATTGTTTAAGTTGAGGGATATACCCCGATGTGGGTACCGGCAGGATCGGTGCTCTTTGCTTCGTCTATAAACCGAAATCCATAATGTCTTATGGTTTTGTTTAAGAAAAGTATGAGAGATATTTGGGTGGCTAAACACTGGACAGAGAACTTACTTGTTCGTTGCTTATTTTAACTACCGATGGAAGGATCGTGATTCAAAAGAGGCAAATCAGCCAGACTCCTTTCAATGTTCGAAACTTGCTCACAACCATCTTTTGTCACTGAATCTGAAAACGAGTCAAGTAACACAACTGGCTGAAGCTGATTATGGTGATCGATGAGGCCATCAATACTACATCCTGTGATCACTTCAAGTCGCCTAGCAGGGCGTGGACGGAAAGGTAGAAGGAGGAGAAAGGAAAATTGTTTTGTAGTGGTTTGAACCTCAGGTGTATTTGGTTTCGATATTCGCTCTCCAGGGGTGAGAGTCCGAATAGGACGGAGAGTTTTTCTTCACTCAGAGTGATTCGAGGTATAATTCGCACTAGTTTTTTGTGCTTGAAACTCTACAACAGCCAAATCTACGTGTCAGTGTTATGCCTTCACACGCAGAATTTTTCTGTCTGAGTTCCAATTACACAAATGCAAAACTTACTTGCCATTGGCAGGATTCGAACCTGGATCCTCTGAGTGAGAAGCGATTGCTAGTACCACTACACCACGGCCACCCGTGGTTATAAGTTATACTATACCATAATACAAAAAGGTACAAACCAGTTCTACTGGACGGTCGCTGGCATACATGGCCACCCTTCGACAAACATTAAGCGTGGCCTTTATGTCGTAAATCGAAAAACATGAATGCAAGCTCGCCAAGAGCTTAATACCAATTAGTCTGGCTGCCATCATGCTGCAAAGCAGGGAGATAATGTTTGAGCTTCATACCTTGAGATGCGTCATCTGGCAGAGATGTAAGAGCCCTTCTAATCCGAAACACTCTGGGAGACTAAATTGAAGCCTCATTCGGCAAGAAAGAGTACCCACTGGGCATTTTCATGGAGGATGCTTTCAAAAACGCAACTATCAACGAATTATGTACGAACATTAGGAATATTACTAGAATCGCTAGTAAACTGGTATGGTTCACGGCTTAACGCAGTAAATAGTTTTAACGTACAGGCTCAAGCAAATGCAGACGACATAGCTGTACTGCCGATTGGATCACTCCCAGTACTGGCTGCTCTAGAAGTGATCGGCAACTGATGCACTAGAAAAGCGCTTTTAGTCAATCCTCTAAAAACTGGTTGATCTGTCCCATAAAGGCTTCACATACTATTTTTGCAACGAACACAAGTGTCATCGTCGATATCAAACTTCTTTAGACCTCACATGCCGCGTTGAAAACCTCCAAAGAACTATCGCATTTCTGGCAGTGTAAAGGAACTTTTGACAAGAAATGCGGATTATCACCAAGGTAGGTCTTTTTGACTTACCCAGCTATGATAAGACCAATATTGTATACTCGGTTGTCTAGTGCTTTTTTTCTAGTGCTTCACTGCATCGGGCATTCTTTAGCACACCGACTGTGCTTCGGACCCCAGTGTCTGTTTTAAAGAACTTAACACTCAAGTGGGTATGATTATACTTAAAGTGCCTGAGCACGTGTTAAGTTTTTGTAGGAAAATGGGAAAAGGCCTTCACTCTCATATCCATCCTCCGTTTAAAAAGAAGTGGTCCTGGTAGAAAACGCTGGAGTTTGAACGACCTTGAGCCTGCTTTTGATTCTGGTGTTATAGAAACGTCGTTTGATATAGACACCAGAACCACTGTTGCCGCGAAAGTACAAAACCGCATTTTTCGGTGCGTACTCGTAGTAATATTACTACATTACCGGACAGAAAGCCAGTTCTTTTCGGATGACAAAACAGCTTTTTGGAGGAGGACAACCTTAGATATCACTTCTCTTCAGTGAGAGACACACGCAAACCTATTGCCAATCACCTTCATTATGAAGAACCGGTGGAGGTGGACAAATATTTGCATCTGTTCCAACAGCCAAACTGCACTTAAGGACTTACTAAACCATCTAACCACTTCCAAACTACAATAGTTCGAGAATGCAAGCTCAAGTTCTCAGAGTCTTGTTGGGGTCCCAGTACACAACGGCAATGTGGGAAATAAAATCACCGATGAATCGCAGGTTAGGACTATTTAGGTCCTCGTTTAGGACTTCAATTCGCTGTTGGGTTTTGTATGAGCATATCTCAGATCCCATGCCGGCAGACCAAACGAATGCTTCCCGACTGTAGACTGCTACGCTTTACTTGTCACTGTGCTAAACGTACTCGTAAGTCACACAACATCCTGCGACGTCTACTGTGCGAGTGCTGACGACACTAAGGGCCACTATCTCTATTAGAGTGCGGCCTACGCTCGTCTTAGGCTGCACGTAATCGTGGATGATGAGGTGGCTGCTGGTACTAAAAGTACTGAAAGTATTTCATGGGTGACGTGTTTAGTTTATAGAATATTTAGTTATATTTAGAAGCGGTACAACGGACTCATCAACGGACTGACAGAAAAATAAAAATTTCATAAATTTGGAGAAAGCGTTGTAAAAGATCTGCTACGGCTGGTAAGCAATATTTTCCATTCAAACGATGAAATGCTGTTTTTTTCGTTTTTTTAGATCATAACTGCAGTGCTTGACGGCTTACCAGAAAATTACTGCACTAGAGGCATGATTCCTAGACCAGCATCGTTCAAATTTCCATATTAAGGAAAATCTATAGAATCCGAATAGTTGCTCCTTATCTTTTCATTGTTTTAGAGCTGTCTACAACGGCGTCTATATAGAGGAACTATTCAGAGCCATGCAGAAGGATACTACGTGACGGGTGAACGAGAATCTAACCAGAATGTGACGTAGCGGCTGGTACTTGCGGCTCGCATTCATGTGACGCCTATAGTTTCTAATTGAAAATTTAAAAAAATTCAAAATTGAGGCGGTTATGGTTTATATGGTCATAAGTCTCTGAATGTGATTATCAAACTTTTATGACTTGTCCAACTCCATCACAACCACGACCTGTGAGACATTAGCAAACTGAGAAATCAAGTGTGACACGACAAGGTGTGCATTTTTACTCGAAAACTGTCAGAATCTAGTTTTAATCTCAAAGCAGTTACCCGTATGTTCAGTTTCATAAATGTGCACACGTGGATTTAATATTCCTACAAGCTTCGCAATTTCTGTCCTTTTTTCAGCTGTCCAGTCTTGGAGTGTAAGTCTAAGACACCCATACTTTGTTATCAAATTATTTCAAAACCAAAATTCCTTCCCACGGAAGGTTCTTACCATTTCGTGACCAAGTTTATACCAATCTAGCCATTCCTCATCAGTAGATAGTTGATTATTATCAATCCTGCTGCCCATGGAGGTGATTGTTATCCACCACCTTTAACAGGGTCGGTATCCGTACCTACGGGAGTACCTTGCCCAAAAGAAGCCGCCTAGGTGTCGGCAGCGAGCCATGCCAACTCATTAATTCGTGACTACACTGAAACTACACTAAAAAAATACCTCCGGGGTAACTACTGCTGCTCCAAATGGAATGACTCTGTGGAGGTGGAGGTGGCAGTGGCTGTGACGTTCCACATAAACTTTTAATAGTTACCCTGAATTTTATTGTCAATTTCATTTAATGGCCGGGCTTTGACTTTTGGCGGCGCTTTCAGATCGAGGGAGAGGAGAAGGCAGTTTTTATTTATTGACTGCCGATAATATGGCAATAATTGTACACAGGAAAGGAAATGGTAACAACGGTGATGGTGGCCTTTTGGTGGTGGTTTGGTGACTTTTGTCAGGTCTCGTTGTTTGTTTGTCAGCACGATGATGCGATAAAAAAGAAAAACAAAAATTACGGCCTTCACGTGCACACGTGATTCCAACAATTCCCACACCAATTTCAACTTCAAATTCGATTTGGGTGGCTTGCCAGTCTCCATGTTTACTGCGGACTTTCTAGTGGGACGAGACATGAGATATATGTATCTGTAAACTGTAAGTGAGGGCTTATCCGGACAGTGCACACAGGTGGTTGCGGTGATGATTAACATCTTACAACACAGAGTCCAGTCAAATTGTATACGAGAACTCGGCAATTTTCCAGGAATTCGATTACTCGTCGTTGTATATCCCCTTGGGCCAGAATTTAATGAGTTTTTAAAGAATTGTAAATGTTTAAGGTTGTCATGACATTGCATGCAGACATGTGCAACAATGTTGCGCGAAAGGTAATTGTTTCGAATCGGACAAACTACAATGTTGCAATGTTGAAGATTTTATTTAATTTTTTTTTTTTTTGAGACGAGGTGTCAGTGGTTGGTTGATTAGAGCAAACCAGATACACATACTCTTGTCGTACAGGGATCATAGTGGCCCGAAAGGAGGAGATGAATAGTTGTTGGCAGTGACGACCGAAAGATTGTTGCCTGCGGTGTATAACTGGTAATTAAAGCAATCATTTGCAATTTGCAAGTTGCCGCCACCTTTTGATCGGAAGAAGAAATAATTTAAATCGGGGATAAATGACGATGGTTGGTGGGTTGGTAGGTGGGGCAGCTCATTTACACGCGCAGAAATGTATAACATGTAGCGTGTCCGATCGCTAATCGTTTTTAAATTTACAAATTACGGCACTTATAAATACAATGTAGTCGAATTTTTTTTTTGTTTTATTTAAGGTGGGGCAGTGACTGATGTTATGTTGGACGTAGGTCGCTTGAAAGGATCCTGAGGTTGCTAGGAGGAGCTGGCGCTTGATTAGATGCAATTAAAATTTTCTTGTCAGCTTGGACGTCTTTAAGGGAGAAGTCACGTCAAATTTACGTGTAAGCCTAGAATGAGGCAATGGAAGCAGTTCAAAACCGAGTTGGTGCCTTCACTTAATACAAAACTAACGTGTCCATCTAGGTAAGCCTCGTCCACCATCGACCAAATATTCACACTATGGCGGATCTTGGAAAAAAAACCCCATTGAAAAAATCTTGAAAGGATGGTGCAAAACTCACGCGCCAACGCAAGAGGCACAGTCTTTCAAAAGTCCGCCATATTATTCGCATACGCCGATGACATTGACATAATCGGATGAAAGCAGCGTGATGTTAGTGGCGCTTTCGCGACAGCGCTGAGATCAAACGAAGAATAACTCTTGCCAATCGCTGTTTCTTTGGACTGAGAAGGCAAC
This sequence comes from Volucella bombylans, assembly GCA_949129095.1. NCBI lineage: Eukaryota > Metazoa > Arthropoda > Insecta > Diptera > Syrphidae > Volucella > Volucella bombylans. The sequence goes on from OX422142.1 coordinate 171,405,001, forward strand.
TGACCGGCAAAGCTCTTTCTTGAACAAAAGTGACATTATATAAGAACCTGAAAATCCCAGTCCTGTCCTATGCCGCATAGGCATGGAATTTATCAAAACTGGGGTGGTTTTTGGTCCCGCCTGCATAGACGGTGAGTGGAGCTGTACAGGCTGTACAGCGACATCGACTTATTCAGAAGAATGTACCCAATTTTCGGGGCCGAAAAATCTGCCAATCGCCCCCTGAGGGACAGAGCAGTAGGGGAAGCCCACGACGTAGGTGGCACACGCCAGCGGAAGGGGACCTCAACCATCTTCGCGTGCGAGGCAGCTAGCTATGTAAAGATCGAGCTGGCTGGAGACGCTTGTTGGTTGAGGTCCAGGTCAACCCCGGACGGCAGCGTCATCTTAAGTAAGTATGTACGAGACTTTGCAGCAATGTGTTCTTGTGTGTATCATACGTGGGAGAAGATATCAACAGAGTGAGTGCCTCAAGTCTCTTGCCATTAACCCTGTTCAAGACAGAAGAAAAGAAGATAACTTCAGCCTTAGCTCCGAGAGGTTGATTAGTTTCATTGGTATGACTACCGGTGACGTTCGCCTCTTAACCAACGCGTTTGAAGGAGTGTTGCTTCCACCATTTGATTGCTTTTGCAATCTCTTTGCGCCGGCAGAAGTTTTCACCGCTTCTATTGTACTTTTCATCCGCGTGTTGGAAGGTTCTCCTTCAGAGCGTACCTCTTCTGGAGACCAACCAAACTTTTTAATTTCCCAAGTCAACCCGTCAAAAGAAGCAGCTGTCTATTTTTATGGTGTTTAACCGTAATAGACTGAGCCGTTGCAATACTCTATCTATAATTTCAGTTCAAGAGCCGCAGGAGTAATCGAAATTGAAAAACCTAGCACCTCTGTAGGTCGGAAAACCTACAAAGACCAACTTTTTAAAAGCTTAACGTCTGTTCATAAAGCATTTGGCGCTTAGTTCAACGCCTTATTTGTGTTCAGAAGATCTTTGACTCCTAAGGCTTACGCGTGACTGTGCTGGTAAGTCTACGAAACTCCGTACAACAGTGAAATGAAACAATATCAAATTGATGCAACACTACCGGTAGTTTCTTAACCAAAGAATGAATCATGCACAAAAAGGCAAAACTGTATAACCAGAGCTGCAAGAAAAAGGCCAAGCAGCATAAATCGTGTAAGGCTTACAATCACACAGCTTACCGCCAAAAAAGTACACAAGATGTCACCAGCGCCATCCTGTTCACGATAGATATATGTATAACCAGTAAGAACTACTACAATACATAGCTCAAATATAAGCAAGAACATTACGAATACATAGATAACGACCCCAGCTCCTCATTTATGTCGCCAAATACAAACAATTTTTAAAGAAAATCCAACACAACCCCATTTCCACAACCCCTTTGCTCATTCGCAGAGTGTTTACGAAAACTCCCGCCAAACATACTCGTATTCATCCCCGAAAAATCCCCCTCCTTAAGGCAAGGCACCAGTAAAAACACAAAACAGTAAGCCCAAAATCGTATCCCAAACTCACTACTACAACACGTTGTCGTCTCGTCCTGGTTCAATGTTTATATTTTGAATTTATCGATTTTATCCTGTTTCACATTCCAAAGTGTTCTCTCATTTTTCTGGCGTTTCTATAAATCTACGAGCGTAGACACTAGTGCACGAGTATGTACCAGTAAGTATGCGCGTTTGTTTGAGTGGATGCCGAAAAAAAAAATTATAATGTAAAAGGCTTGATGTATCTATAGATACTACAATAGTACTTGAGTACATTTCCGAACTAATACTAACGTAATGACTGTGGTTCTGGTGGGGTGGCATTCTTCTGTCGGTGGCGGCAGCATCGTCAGTCACAGAGAGACAATTTTGGGGAGCAATTTTTATGGGCTTATTTTTTTTAATTTTTGAGGTTTGTGTAAGTGTGTCTGTGCGACAAAATAAATAAACGGAGCCGTAGTGCAATGCCCTGTGTACCCGTAATCATCGTCATCATCATCATCATCGTATTCTCGTGCCTCTACTCCATCGGCATTACTAAACCGAAATTTGGAGGTATGAGTGGCTAGAGATGTGATATTCAATGCCAGTAATGAAAACGAGGAGTTATTTAGAGTTAGATACTTTTAAAGTAATAAATACAGCATAGACATTCTATATTTCGATTAGGATTCTTACGCGTTTTCCAATTCACTTTGGTCTACGATCATTTATCTCTAAGAGTTTAAGCTGAGGTGGGATTCCGATCCAGCACATCTGAGTGTACAATATAGCTAACGACGCATTTCTTGACTGAAACTAGTCTCTTGAAAGTCAAGTGGAAGTAGTCTAGAACCTACTGTAGGGATCACAATATGTATTAGATATTTTATATTCATCTCAGCTACTATGCCAAATTCGAGGTATGAATCAGTGAGGATCACGTTCCAATTGCCTGCGCAGAAAAGTCATCAGGAAGCTGTTTTAGATCTCATGGCTTTCACTGGGTTACAAAGAGGAAATATACCGTATAGGGCGACAAGAGTTGGTCTATAATCAGGATTGGATTATCAGAAAGAAGTATCTTCGAAGAACAAAGTGAATCAAGGATGCCGGAAACAAAGAAAAGAATTAGAAAATACTCTTAAAGTTTTACCAGAAAATCCTTGCATCAGAAACCGTATTTTTTACAAACGCCCTTAAGCGTGTGAAATTTCAATACGACCGAAAACTGAGGCAAAAAATGCTACAACGTCCAAAGGTAGTAACAAATTTTTGGTCTTTCGTCAAGATTATAAAAATATTAGAAAATCTGCTTCATCCATGCTCCATCCCAGCAATCCTACTCTTCAGGACTCTTTCCGAGTAGATGGAAAACAGCATATGTATAGCCTGTCCCTAAAAAAGGCGAATCTTCTTCTCTCTCCTTTTACAGACCCGTTGTACTTACGTCCCTTCTTCACAAGATAATGGAAACGCTGGTAAACAGTCAGCTTATGAAATATCTCGAAACACGAAAACTTTTCAATAACCGGCAATACCTACGGTTTTCGTACCAACCGATCCACTGACTCTTCTACAATGGATTAGAAATTACCTTTCGGAACGTTCAATTCAATCCGTCTTGGATGGTTTCAAGTCTGATATTCACAAAATAAATGCTGGTGTGCCCCAGGGCTCCGTTTTGTCTCCGACACTCTTTTTAATTTTCATCAACGATCTGCTACTTCTAATAAAATATATTCATGACGACAGTACTCTCTGCTTTTCATATTCGTTCCCGGATTCACGTACCTGCTCTTCAGCTGTAGAACGGGAACGGCAGCGTATGCTAAACGCACTCAATTGCGATAGAAACAACATCACTAAATGGGGAACCGCCAACAACGTGGAATTTAATGATTCCAAAACACAATGATGTCTGCTGTCGTTAAAGCGAAATTCAAATACCCAGCTATTATCTATGAATGGCACTTACAGCGCCGAAACCGAAAAATATAAGGCATCCGCCCAAAATTGGAGTACAATGCTCACATCTGGTTAGGTGCATCTGTTAGATAAAACTCATAAGTGATGCTAATATCACTCAGTCAATTGACACGCTGTTTTCACCACCAGTGCTCCATGGAAATTGTCAGTAAAATTCCGCCCCCTTCAATATATCGTGATGCTTTCCTAATCCGCACATCTCACTTATGGAATGCCCTTTATTTCCTAGTCATTATAGTCTTCAAACATTTAAAACCAACGTACATCGGTACCTCTTTCTTCCCTCCCTAGTTTTGCGTTGCCCGTGTTGTGTTCAAGCATTTTAAGGGTAATCAAAACTTTGAGTGCGCTCAGATTATATATAAAAAATATATTACGTACGACTAGTAGAAATAAAAAGGCAAGCCCCGGGTAGAATTATTGCACGCTGAGCAACTGATAACTCTTGTTAGTTCTGATTCTGGCTCTCACAGATCACTGTTGATGTCATATCCTAAAAACCTATGATACCCTTAAACGACGCCTTGGTTGCAGGTTGCATCCGCCTGTTAGAACTTCAAGACAATTCTGTATAAAGTGGACGTACAACAGATAGCTTATACGTACTCGTACCATAAAACCGAAAAAAAACAAATAAAAATATGAACATAGCGGAGCCTAGTCTAGGCATAGAAGTAGAAGAATGTTTCTAGAGCCTTATTACTCAAGCTTTATTAAGACTTTACGATTTTTGTCCGAAGTTGAAGTACATTCGGGCTCGTTTTAAAGAGTTTTCTCAAAACTCCTGACCATAAATTCATCTATTCTTGTTGAATGTCCTTCTTTGGATGTGTCAAAGTCCGTACTTTGTTTGTATGGACCTGTGATTTGAAAAAAAAAAGCATTGTATAACTTGTACCTTAGCTCATGCCGTATGTGTGATTGTACCGCCCTGCTGGACCAAACTTTGATTCGAGGCAGCAATAAATCGTTAGTCATGGCACTCACTAGGTACAGCAACAGTATTGGCGACGTCATCCTCGAACAAATTTTTTTTTCGTAAATACCGCACGAAACATCGACTTCAAGAATATTTCATGGCTCTCAAAGTGAGTGTTGAAAAGCACAAATTCTGCTCATTGACCTGACGATATTCAACACTAACACTCATTCCGATCGAAGTTCTAGAGTGATTGGCCGTAGTTTATACGGGATTGGCTCTGATATCTAATAGCTGATGCATTTCGAATACTTTTACCAAAATTCGCTGTAGAGTTTGTCTTTTAATGCCGAAGGGCGTGCTCCGTCGTCTGGTTTATGTTTGAGGGTTGGACATCTGCAGTAACAGAAGTGATATTGTAGACCGAAAGGCTGCTCTGGGTCTAGCCACTGTTGGACATCTGCAGTCACAGAAGTGATATTCTATACCGAAAGGCTGCTCTAGATCTAGCCACTGAGTTAGTCTATCCCATGCATCCGGCTTAATGCCGTAGTGTTTATCACAAGACTAGGGAATCGACGAAGAGATTCATATTGGGACAAAACTACCGACCGATTATTTACAAATAACTGTGACACAATCATTTTTGAAGAATTATAGTGATCCGTGGTTTGGCTGCATGTATTCTGCACCTTTCGACAGCGTGATGACTTTTACGTCATAAGTGCAGTAGAAGCCTAAGAGTTTAGACCTTTTTAGAGATGTTTCTGACTCTGTCAGATGAAGTGATATATGTTAAGTGCAGCATCGCGAACTTTTCTACGAAGTTTTGAGAGCTACACTTCAACAAAAATTCCAGAAGGATTTTACAGAAAATTGCTTTCAGCGGGAATTGTGTAAATCTAAAGCTCGATCTGTTACATATTCCCCACGATGAAACCACCTGAATGGCTACATAGGTTACAGAAGCTTCAGCAAATCAAGAGACCTCAATTTTCACAGGTGATATCCGGATTAAACAGTGCGAAAGTACGGAATGGTATTTAAAAATATTTGCTCAGGACGGAGTAAAAATACATCTAATGAGGTACGTTTCGGTCTCTAAAAAGTGCTCAAGAAACGAATTTCTTTACTAAAGGTGTCACCAGATCTGGTAGACCTGGACCTAACCCAAAAACTCTCCCCACAAAGCGCGCTCGTGCAATAACCATCATCTATTGGCCACATCTACAAACGTTTCAGTTTCATTTTCTTCTTAATGCATTCTATAAAGTGCAGCCTTTCCAATTTGTATTCAAAGACCTCGAGACCCATCGCGTCGGTACTTATTCACTTGTCCTAGTCAACTATGAATTGAGACCGTATATAGCTTATAGAGCTCATTCCAGTAGCTTCCTCCTGGTTTGAGAGAACCAGGGCATTTTAATCCATTTCGATAAAGTTAATGTTTTCGCGTTTTTTTTAGAAGACCTAGACGTTGGGAGTTTTATACTCGTATAAGGGTTTCATTGTTTTCCCGACTCATTTTTCATTTAGCTTCTTTGTCCAAAGAGACAGCGATTATTGGAGTGATTCTTCGTTTAAATTTTACTAATGAGGCCGGTCAAACAAAGTCCTTTACTTAGTCAAGGTGATGGTTTTCTGTTAGGACGTTTCAGATGTAATCCTTTGTCTCTACTATAATGTCCCTATGTTTATCCCCGTAGGTCTTCAAAGCACCACCAAAAACGACCTCTTTTCCTTACTTGGTATTAAGGTAAAGAATTGTTCGCTTAAGAAATTGCTCGTTTTTGGCAGTCTTCCTTTTATTCTGTGTCGCCATGAGCACATATAAGGTCTTGCTCTGAAATTGGTGCTGATTCTTCTCTATAAAGCACACCAAGGATGGCAGTCGTATCCGGTTTCAAGTGGTAGACAGACTCTGTCAATTATTTGGCAGGACATGGCATAGATAGCCGAAGGTCGTTTTACTTTTTTTTTCTGATTGCTGGAGTCGTCAATATCTGCTTGTTGCTTCACAACGCTTTGTATTTAACATTGGAAGCCATATTTTAAGTCTTAACTTGGAGGATGGCTGAAAAAGCGCTGTGGTTGAATCGAACATTCGAAAAGAATCCTCTGATGACTTGAGCCCTGAATATGCCTATTAGCTCAGGTGAGCCATGACTGCAGATGGTATGATTTTCCGTCAGGATACCGGTAAACCAAATTTGTGACCTCCATCATCTTTAACAAGTCAACGACATTCCTGCTGTCCCTCAGTAGAAAAGACTAAAGACAGAGGTACTTGCTGCAGATGTGGTTGTTGGTAGTATCCTAGCAACATCATCACTGAAACGTTTACTCATCTGTCTACAAAAGATTTATAAATTTCAACAAAAGGAATATTCAAGGAGGGCTAGATCTTCGTCTAGCAATCTGTTTGTACCAAGCTCAGATGCGGTTGTTGCTGAATGGACTTTTGCCTCTACCAAGCTTATTCACTGAAGTATACTTAAGTTATATCCCGTGGTCTACCGTCCTTCTGCTCGGATGTAACCATATATAGTTGGATTAAGATTAGGAATCCAAAGTAGCAAAGCCTTTTTACACCACTCTAGAGGTTCGGTAAATTTAGAGAAAAAATTTAAAATGCTTCTTCTTTTACTTACCTGCGTGGGTTGCGGAATATGCTTTCAAAGATGAGTTCTTGGATTGGGATTAGTCTAAAAAGAGACAATATATATATATATATATAAAATATTAAACGATTTTGCTTAAACTATAATCTACGAGTATACTTATATTTTAAATGTGAAAGTTTGTCCGCTTTTCACGACTAAACCGTTGAACAGATTTTGATGAAATTTGGTATGTACGAGTATATGAATGGGTTTTTACTGATTTTTTTACCAAAACTCAACGGAGTGGAACTGTCCCTTTCGGATAGCGCGAAGTATCTGGGTGTGATTCTGGACAAAAAACTGAACTGGAATCTTAACGTAGCGGAAAGAATTAAAAAGACATATAATGCTCTTTTTATATACAAAAGAACAGTAGGAAAAATTTGGGGCTTAAAACTTGCTATGGCGTGTTGGCTGTATACGGTAGTGGTAAGACATATACGGCGCACTAGTATGGTGGAAAGCAACAAACAAGAAAACGATTTACGGAAAATTAGCGGCGGTTCATAGAATGGCTTCCATAGCCATTACAGGTGCGCTCCGTACCACACCTACGGCAGCACTAGACACCTTTTGGCACCTACCAACCCTTGATTTACAGATTAAAAAACTGCCTGGCAACGGAGAGGGAGGACAGGTCAAATGAAATTTCAATTTTCACAGATGGCTTAAAAACAGAGGGAGGAATAGATTCTGGTATCTTCTCAGAAGACCCAGAACTAAGAGTGTCTATAAGACTACCGAACGCAATCGGTGTCTTTCAATCTGTCCTCAGCCAGAATGAGATCGGTATCCAAAAGAGATATCGCTATCTACATCGATAGCTAATCGACCAACATCAACTCTGATACAATCAGGGGCTGTCGCACAGTCCTCAAGGCACTATGTAGTCAGAACCGGGAAAGACTGTGCTGGGTGCCAGGATACTGCGGTATTAAAGAAAATAAAGAAGCGGACGAGCTTGCAAGAAAAGGAGGACTACTCGCAATAGTGAGGCTGCCATCGTAAAACCACCCCTTGGCATAGTGTGGGGCAATATCGAGGAAAAAAATCACAAAGACTGCCAATCTAAGGTGGTCAAGTCTTGAAGGACACAGAGTATCCAAGGCTCTTTGGCCGCTTTTTGACAGCAAAAGTTCTAAGAAGTTAATAAAATTAAACAGGGATAAGCTTAAGACAGTAATAGGAATTATGACAGGACACTGTCTCCTGCGGCAGCACGCAAAGAGACTCAAATTGTCAGATACGGATATCTGCAGATTCTGTGGTGATCTGCAAGCTGTTGAGGACATAACACACATACTGTGTGAATGCAAGGCAATATCGCGGAATCGAAGAAAATTTTTAGGGAAACACTTTTTCGAAAACCTCGGGGAAATAGACGGCACGAATTTCAAAGGCCTTCTTGGCTTTTGCAAGAAAATTGGGTGTCTCACCAGGGCGATTGGTTAGGTTTTTGCCATTTGAGGACAAATTCAATTGGTTCCACAGGGACCGCGATGGGCCCGTTTTGGTGCCTAGCTTAAGCTTAGTCCTGTTAAATTGAATAGTTCTTTTAGCACTTACCATAGTTGCTTCTTTGTTTCTTTAAAATAACCTTTTGATCTTTTCAATTTCTAAAACAATCTTAAATCAATTTTTTTTAAGTTGGGTGGTTATGTTGTCTTCTAATATTAATTATCTTACGACATGCCACGCAAAACTAAGTCTAAGTTAGAGCGTAGCTCCAAGACAGCTCGAGTTGCGAAAGATGCTAGAACCCTAGAAACCCAGCTAGCTTAGAGCTACAGAGACTTTGGAGCAGTCTCAGGTCCGCGGGACTTTAGATGCTAGGAAGAGATATTAGAGCAGTCACAAGTCCGTCGCATTTTAGACGCTGAGCGTCACGTATCACTTAAAGCTGCTGAGACATTTGACGACAAGCAGAGAGACGTGGTTTTACACGTAGGACGTGGGAGGCTTTTAATGACGCTGCACTTGAATATGTTTAATTAATTGACATCGATTAGGAATCTTAGGGAAAATGGATCAAATTTGTGGTCAATGCAATGCACTGAAATGGAAGGAAGAAACAGTTGGTATGGTGGCAAAATCTCACTTCTATCTTTAGGTGAGCCAGAGACAGAAGTCACAATGCCAGGTTTTTTCACCTACGTTTACGATCAAATTTAAAATAGAATTAGCTCTTTGCTTAAACAGATAGTCATCAGCATAAGTTCCTACAGATGAACTTTATGAACCAATGAAGTGGACCATAGGTGTCACAATATCCAAGGCGTAGAAAAAGAGAATGTTGCATGAAACCATTTTTAAAACTGCTTTAAAGCGAATGCTGGGAGAAGATTACGAGTAAAAATTAGTGATACACCCAGACCGTACACCAAGTGGGGAATACGAGAGACGACATAACGCACGCTTGATAAATGAAGTCGCAGCCATGGTTACAGGCGAACAGTTCGCAACTCATGACATCGTTTTATATGCCCGTGATGACAGATTGACTAGAGTGTCTGACTTTTAAGTTTAAGTTTGACTCTATTTAATCATTTTAGAAAGTCCACATTTTTTTAGTACAGATCAGCGACCAAGGTGAAAGAGCTTTTTGCAGTATAATCATCATAGCGACTTCTGGGCTTTCAAATCCACAGCAAACGTGGGGAAAGTATGAAACTGACATGGCGGAAAATTTATTGAACAGTATCGTCAGACCATAGATACATAGAATTCAGTCTGAACTAGCATTCCGAAATTACAGGAAAACTGATTGGCTAAAATACAGAGGAACACTCTTCTCTGAACTCCTAAGTCTCCCGCCAACAGCTTGACATTAAAGTCAAGGATTTTATCCTGGCTCTCAATCATCCAATGGCTGCTTCCTGTTGTCTTATTCAACCTAGAGGCAAGAAAAGGTAGAGGCACTGGTGGACATCAACACAGGGACCGTTTAGAAACGTGTGCAGGAAACTTTTCAACCAAGCAAAAGGCACACGAACAGTGACTGACTGGAACTCATATGTACAAGGAATCCACCCAAAAAAACAAAAAAAAAAAGAACTGAAGAAGGCAAAACGACAATCCTAGAGGTCTTTCTGTGACAAAATAATAGAAACCACTTATGAATGAAACTCTCTACAAATACTCTGATGCCTAGTGTTTGAAAAAAACCGATGGCTCTTGAACGACCTCAAGTGATGAATAACTCAACCTGCTACACACTCTTCCAGTTAGCCTCCTATTTACGATCATTCATAACCCTAGCAGGACTACTGCAGCCGCGATCGAAATTCACGGTCTGATTACAAGAGACAAGTTGTTCTGGGCGCTGCATAGCTTCACCGGACGGTATAATACCCGTCGATCTACAATGGTCCTCAGATATTATCCTAACAACGCTAGATAGAAATGATCCACATTCCACTGTCAAGGATAGATTTTGATGTTTCTTTCATTCCTAAAGACAGAAAATGTTCTCCCATATAGCAAGTCTATCATTCTTCCTTCGGAAAACTCTAGAACGACTGATCTCCAGCTAAACATGCTTACTGTAAAGGAAAGTCAATGGAAACGGCTATACACACATTGATTAGCCACATCGAACGATCCCTACATTGTAAAGAGTACACAATGGTCGCATTCCTGGACATATCCGCAATCACGACTGCGCTGTCAACTTCAAAGGCAACTCTAAATAGCAGGATAATCAACTCCACATTGTATGAGGGTTCTCCCAAATTATGTGTGAGCAGAGGAACACCGCAAGACGGTGTCTTTTCATCCCCCATGGAAGCGGGTGGTAGCAGAACGATTGCCTATCTGAATGACGTTGCTATAGCCGTCTCATCTTAGTACAAAATTCCAGTCCAGCTTCTTTTTTTAATCAGCTCGTTCCAAATGGGTTACCATACCGTTTTGTGGTCCATCTTCCTTTGCAATGTCATGACTGTGCTTATGCTCCGGTGTTAATCAACTTTTTCTAATATTTCACCGGATTTTTCAAATAGCGGCGAGGTGCATTTTTCACATAAAAATTTCCATTTCTAGCCAACACGACACCATGTCCAACAACGACTTTAGGCTTACTGACTTTATGGCGGGACGAAATAGTATTACAGCAAGCACACGGTTTCTTCATTTCAATATACATAAGGGTACATGGCGATCCCCGGATCATCAAAACCTAAATCAAACTGATCATTTTGCGATAAACTTAAGGTATGTTTCCAGTATTCCGGACATCCGGATGTTTCGGGCAGGCAACATTAACTCGGATCACCACCTTATTGCAGCCAAGGTACTAATGCAGATTTCCCGAGCGGCATAAAAAAGAAGGACTACTATGAGAAGATATAACGCAGAAAAGCAGAAGACTGATGAAGAATGCCGGTAAGCACATGCTGATAAACAAGAAGCCTATAAAGCGGCATTTATGGAGACTTCCTTCTAATCATACTTGAAAGAATTGTGCGGAACTCAAAGTGAACACTGGGTGCAAAATCTTTCAAAAGTCTGAACAACTACTGGCGTACGCCAATGATATCGACATACGAGAACTCGTAACTTGGAGAACTCAACGGGCTGGCATCGTTGTGTTCGCTGGTAATGAAAGGGAAGCTGCCGAAATTTATCGGTAAATGAGAGTAAAACCAAGTATATGCTGTCAACAAGAAGGGACACACAATATCAGCGAATTGGACAGATGTAGTAAAGAACTTTGTCTACCTTGGTTCTGTTATGAATTTTGCCAACAACACCTCTGCAGAAATAAAACGAAGAATCACTCTTGCCAATAGCTGTTTCTTTGGTCTAAGAAAGTAGTAAGGCCTTATCTCGGACAACTAAGTAGACTCTGTATAAGACCTTGATCATTCGTGTCCTATTTTATGGCGGAGAAGGATGGACTCTATCGAAAGCGGATGAATATATTCTCAGTTGTTTCGAGAGAAAAATGTTTCGAAAAATATTCGGCCCCGTTAGTGTTGACAGACTTTGGAGGTGAACATTCAACGAATACACGAGCTGTACAGCAACATCGACTAAGTCAGAAAACTGCACATCAGTCGACTGAGGTGGCTAGAACATGTAGAACGAATGGAAATCAATGCTCCTGCCCGCAGAGTCTTTGTATATAACCCGAAGGGAATACGCAGTAGAGGAACGACCTCACGCTAGGTGGCGGGCACCAGTAGAAGGGGACCTCAACAGACTTGGAGTGCGCAACTGGAGGCAGTTAGCCACAGACCAGACTAACTGGAGAGGATAATTCGTTGAGGACCAGGTTCACCTCGAACTGTAGCGCCACCTAAGTAAGTGAATACCTTCATCATAAGCAAATATACATATGTATCACATTTTCTCAGAAATTTCACTCATTTTGCTTTCAAATAAATCTTCATACAACGCACCAATCCCAATATCAGTGATCAGCTGATCTGTCAACTGTTAAACAAAAAACCGATACTTTTTCTCCAATTTGTGGCTTTGGCATAGAACGGCTCTTGTGTTTAAAGTGAACTAATGTCTTGTAAAGACTTAATTTCAGTGAACACCAATAAAAACATGGGAGCAAGGATACGCCTTGCCGTCAATTCCTTTGATACCAAAGTGGAAGTGCTCTACCTTTGGTATGACTCGAGGCCTATCTCCGCTGTTCTGAAGGTCAAAGCACCCAGCACTTTTTGCAACTCTACATCGGGTCGAAACCAACTGGAAGACCCTGCCTACGTTTTATGTTTTAAACAGCTACCGTGACGCTCCCACTACAAGTCAGGCCCGGTCCGGGACGTCCTAACTTCCACAGCACCGTGTTTTATGTCCTGATTTGGACTACCGGTGATCCTGCCATTCAACAGGACCTGTGGCCGGCAGCTTGTAACCGGCCAAATCGCAGTAACCCTCAGTGACGTTGAGTTCTGAAAACCATTACGATAAGGCCAGTGTTTGCTCTACCCTCGCTTTTTATTAGACAATTTCAGGAATGGAAGAAGCCTTGATAATTGGGCTCTGGTGTTTTTGTGAAAATCCTGCTCAGGTATTTTAGTTTAGTTAGATTTTTAGCAACGTAATGGACGTTGCGATGGTTGGGAAAGACAATGTGCTTTTCAATGAAAATTTCCTTTATGACGAGCCCTTAAGACCTCAAGATCTTACAGGGGTGTTAAAAAATTCAATACTTAACTGGCCTCAAGAAAATGTTATCAAAAAAAAAAATCAGCCTTAACAAAGAAGGCCCTTAGCAATGAGATAGCACCGCTGATATCTCTCTTGCTATCTTGAATTTCATTCTAGCGTCTCACTCCTCAAATCACTTTTAGACCATCGGTACAGAGTCCATACAATCCTTCATTAGGATAGTACCGGTCACTGTTATAACTCAATTTAGGGACTATTTGCTACAATTTCCAATCTCTCATCTCTAGAAGCAATAGCACTCATCTGTCGTTGGTGCTCCCCATCACACAAGTTCATGTTGAAACATTTTAGTGGTCCAAGTCCCGATTGTTCCCTGGGAGAAGCCCCAAATGTTTTCACAGCGTCTTTATGGCCATGTTCCCCTGTTGTACGCTAGTTAGACTCTATTGGGCGCGAGGAGTGATGGTAAGGGAATACCACTGGCTGAAATCCCAAATAATGGTAAGAAAAAGAGTGAGCCGGGACTCGAGGAGCAACATTTTTTCAATTCACAATTATAGATACGAATACATATACATATGTATACGACTATGTACGAGTACCTCGAATGATTGTGATTTGATGTGGACCGGTCGGTCGTTTATATTGCTGTAGTTGTTGTTGGTGTTCCAGCCGGAATGGATTGGAAAGGAATGGGTGAGGTTAATGTTTCCTATTTTTGGGGTTGAATTGATTACCATGTGGGAATTTTGTAAAAAGGAAAAATTAATTTCTCTTCGGCTTCCAACAGTTTCAGGTTACACTCAATAGCAATACACGTGCTGGATTGCAGGAAGGAGGGTATGGTAAAATTGTGAGTCGATATGTCTGTTGTAGTGAATCTAATATTTTAGAGTAGCACCACGAATATGTCCTAGCATAACGTCGTTTTGTAGGCCATAGTAATCGAGAAGAATTTTCACTTTTCTTTGTTCTTAATTAAGTGTGTGCAAGATAAGGACTCTTCGATATATAGGTGGACAGTGGGATTTAAAATTTTTATATCAATGGAACGTGGACATATGAAGATACATGCAAACGTACACATGTTGGTATAATTGGTAAAAAGGACGATTGTTGGTTATTTTGGGGTATAGCTTCGATAGTTGGGTGTCAGGCGAAGGGTAAAATATTGAGTTTTCTGGGGTTTTTGAGAGGATGGTGCTTGGTTTACCATGAAATATTTAACGAGACAGTTGGATGGGTAAGTAGGTCATAAGTTTGAGTGGTTGGAGGAAGAAGAACTACCGAACAATGTATTTGGTGGAGTGAGGAAAGAGGTTTTTTTTTTAGATCCAAAAATATTCAAGAATCTTTGGCAATTCAAAGGTATTCATGAATAGAGCAAATTGTCATTCGTTTATGGTTTAGAAGAGGGAAAAAGGGACCTCTTAAAGTTTTGTATAGCAACGCCTTTCCAGACCAGATATGAAATTCGCCGCTGGCGTCTTGGTAGACAATTACAACCTAAGATTTAATCAGATGACATTAAATTGCGGATTAGAACAGAGATTACATTGTGGTGGAGTTTGGTAAGCTACATCATTACGAACGTAAATGGCGAGACCACGGTAAGAAAAAAAAATGGCACTAGTTCGTAGTGATCTGAGAAGTGTGGACGGGAATCTACCTGTGCTTCACTAAGTGCCAAAAGAGCTGGTCTGTATTGACAGACGTGGACGTACTCAGACAAGTGATTACTTCTTAGTCCGCGTATATTTGCTACATCCACTCTGAATTCCCGAGCCATTACCACAAACAAGCACAAAAAACACAAACACAGACGATGCTAAGCAAAAACTCTGACCTTCGTTTCAATGCCCATTCTTTTAAATATCCTCATGAAGGATTTGACTTTTACTGGTATATGTGAAATTAAAAATGGTTTGCACCAGGGAGGTGTTTCTTTCAAAATTAATAGCTTTCTTGTGGGATCACTTCACCATGCCATAGCCTATGCAGATGACTTCTTAAGATCAGGCCCTTTTATACTTTTGCAACTTGACTTCGACAACATTTAGCGATGTTGCGATGAGCAGTAACTATCTTAAATATCAGAGTCAAAATGGAGCCCATGCGTAAAATGCGCAGGGAAACACTTCTCGGAAGAGGGCAAAACAAATAAGCAAATCTCAGCAGTTTGTGCCAATTGCACAGGAAATCATCCAGCTAATTACCGAGGTTGCGAAATCGTCAAAGAATTACAAAAGAGGTGAAAAAGTTCCACGAAATTCATACATCCGGACCTAGAGGTGCAATATCCGAAAACCGATGAGCCCAAGACAGCTAAGAGAGTCACAATGAAGAAATCGGTAACACAAAAGCATAAATCTGCTCGAAAAAACGTTGCCGAATCAAGTGCAATTAAAAAACCTGTACCGGTCCGCGAGAGTTCATACGCTGAGGTCGCGTCAAAAGCCAACAAAATAGATTCGGCCACGACAGATCCGCTGCCTCAAATTCTCGCAGTCATTTTAGAAAAACTAGATGAGCAAATAAAAATAAATAAGCTCTTGTTTGAAAAACTAAGCAAGCTCGAGTTCGGTGCTCGGAAAAAATCTAACAAAAATGAAAATGAAACAGTTGACTAAGATTTTAACATGGCCTTCTGAAAAAAATCGACGAATTAGAATCTTTTCTATGGAAAGGCCGTATTGGCATATGCCTGATTTCGGAAACACACTTAAAAAAGGGAGTTAAACCCAAGATAAGAGGTTACTCTGGCTATCACGCGCATCATCCCTCAGAAAACGCGAGGGGTGGATCCTCACTTTATATTAAAGAATGTAAACATAAATCATATAGACTATAATATAGCATCTTGTTATTTCCCTCCGAGATATAAGATTGGCTTGGACTTTTTTTCGACGGGCAAGCCAACCTACGGGCCCACGGACACAAATAAAATACCTGACCTGGTCGATTTTTTCATTACAAAAGGGGTCCCCAAATATCTTACGACTTTAGAAGAATCCTATGATCTCTGCTCAGATCACTCGCAAGTAATCTTTAAAATCGGCAGGAGCATAGCAAAAACCGAAAGAATGCCCAGATTGACGAATAAGGAAACAAACTGGGATGGTCTCAGAAGGAAAATATTGCTTTAAGAGTTCCACTTAGGACGCCGTTGCAAATAGAAGACGAAGTTGGTAAGTTCGTGGAAATCATCCAAAGATACTTCCTTTCGAACAAGAGGAATAAAACACGGAAAGCAAATATACGCGCCCGATATAGAACGCCTCCTACGAGAAAAAAGAAAGCACGCAGGAGATGGCAATAATCACGTGCGCCCCCGCATAAATCCTATTTGAACCGCCTATCAAATAGGCTAAAGCAAATGCTGCAAGAATATAAGAACCGTGAGACTTCTAATTACCTCGAAGGCTTGACTGCGGACAAGAGTTTCAATTATTCACTCTGGGAAGCCGTGAAGTCGACTAAGAAACCTGTTATGCACTTGCCACCGATAAAAACAGCCAAGCCAATGGAAAGTCGCAGAAGTCATAATGGTTCCAAAACCGGGGAAAAGTCCAAACGACAAAAAAATCATACAGACCTATTTCGCTCCTGCCGATAATTTCAAAAGTCTTCGAAATTCTTCTGCTTAAACGTTTAAAACCGATAACTGAAGAAAGACGATTGATCCCGGATCACCAGATCGGCTTTAGGGTCAAACATTCCACAATCGATCAGGTCAATCGGATAACAAATGTAAAGATAGGGAAAAAAGATATGTTCAAGCGTTTTTCTCGATGTATCGCAAGCCTTCGACAAGGTATGGCACGAGGGCTTGAAGTATAAGCTACAACAAATTTTACCGAGAGAAATGAATAGAATACTCGAATCTTGTCTTGAAAATAGACTGTTTCGGGTTAGATGTTGGATTGAATACTCTGAATTCAAGGAAATTCAAGCTGGCGTTCCACAAGGAAGCGTTCTGGGGCCATACCTATTCTTACTGTACACTAGAGACATACCTCTAGATGAAGAAACTGTGGATGACACGACGATCCTCGCCACAGGACAAACAGTTGAATCCTCGACTGCAAAACTTCAACGAGCTCTGAACAAAATATTTGAGTGGGCGAATCGTGCTAAACGAGACTAAGTCATCACACGTCAATTTCACGTACAGAAAGATAAACAACTTACCTTTATTCATCAACTCGGTACAAATACCGTATGCAAACGAGGCAAAATATTTGGGAATGACCCTAGATGCAAAACTGAAGTGGAAATCACACGTAAAAAAGAAACGTAAAGAGCTCGAAATCAGGCTAAGAGAAATGAACTGGCTTATCGGAAGATACTCCAAACTAAGCACATATAACAAGCTGCTTATATACATATAAGCAAACAATTGCTAAAACCTTCGTGGACTTATGGTATACAACTATGGGGTTGTACCAAACCAAATAATATGTCTGTCCTACAGACGTTCCAGAACAAAGCACTTAGAGCAATCGTAAAAGCTCCATGGTATACTCGTATTAGGTATAGCGATATTCACCGCGATCTGGGAATTGCAACCGTGAAAGACGAAGTAACAAGCTTTGCTCGTAAACTTCGCACTCGTCTTGTGCATCATTGCAACCAGGAAATAATCCGGAGATTGGACGAGACAAATCTTGTGCGGTGACTTTAAAGAACAAGACCGTTCGACTTAGCGCCTTAAGGAGAAACCGTATGAAATAACGCTAATAGTAGGTGCCTTCTCTGGAAAGCTACCTACCAAACGCGATAAACTACAGAACCTTGAGCTACTTGTTAAGGAACCTTAGTCGTAGTCTTATAGAATCTTATCTCTTATAAAGTAAGAATCTCTCATTACCATGAGCGCGTGCTTATGGTGGGCGCTGCTATGCCACTGTGGTAGGCAGTAGGTGCTCGTGTTTATGGTGTCTGCTATGGTGATGTGGTGGTGCTCTTATGAGCGCGTGCTTATGGTGCCTATGAAGGTTTTTACCTACCCACGGAGAAAAAAATAAAGGACACCCTTACTAGTACCAGCAAAAATTGGCGTACATTTTCGATCGCGAAACAACACCTTGACCAAAGAGAGAGACTAATTTTTAGAAACCAACCCGATGCGAGGTTATATGCAATGTGGCTCTTATTTAGATGTCCCGTGTGGTTTACAAGTTTATTGGAAAAGCTTGTACAGAACCCCAAAATCCGACTTCATAGAATCTTTTCTAATGAGTAAGGCAAACCTAATAAAAGTGGACAATTTCATCATTAAGCTTGTTAACTAGAAGGCACATATTCAGAGCAATGAACTCGAAGAACAACCTAATCTTCGGGAATAATTATCCTAAACACACGCACCATGAGAATGTGAGTTTTAACGGCTTCGTAAATAAAAAAGAATGACCTCCCAAGGGCCAGCATACCCTAAGTTAGTAAACTAAGTCATTCTTTGCAAGCATATCACAGTCACTTATTCCTGAGTTGAAAAAGTCCTGAACTCTTAGTACTCGTAGATATCAAGTTTCACTAGTGACCAAATCCCATGTGGGTGACTACTAGGGAATCTATTGCATGCACACCACAACTGAGATAAATTTCCACTCCTTCTATTTAAAATTTGGCAAAGCTACCTAAACAAATGTCTTGTGTCTACAATAAATAAGGCGAATTTCATTACTACACCCACAACCTTGTATCCAGCAAACAAATTGACTCACCCACACGCTTTTTGCTGTTGAAATTGCTAGAACTGGCATAGCTGCTGTGAGCTGTGTATGCTATTTTCCAGAGAGCTAAAAGGCGCACAAAAAAAAAACCATCTCTCCCGAGTCATATGGCTGCATTCGCATTTCTTTAACAAAAATAAACCGTAATTCAGTTCCATGTAATTAAGATTAGACATCGTCGTCGGTCGTCGTCTCCTCCGCACAGTACGCGGAATTGTTGCAATAAATATTGACAGCCATAAATATTGGCTACGCTAAAAGCCATTACCACGATGGATATGCTCCTACATATGTACTACCAATGTTGTTGGTCCGTCGAACAGGATTAGGCACTGTTGTTGATGTTGAGGCTGCTTTAGCAGTAGTTGAATGCTGCTGTTTGATGCCTTTAAAATGTTTATACACATCGGGCTACACAGCCACCAGCCATCAGCAGCCACTACTATCCACCAGCCACCATTTCACTCCCAGTCACCGGAAATTCCGTGAAACAAAGATTGAATGTCTTTCCCACACATAAACTGTGTTTTTGTTTCGTTTCGAACGCGAATTTATACTTTCGCGTACATAATCATCTGAGAGCAACGGTGGCGGTAGTTTCTGAGTTTCTGAACAGAGCGGTACAGCGACGTAGAGGAAGCTGGCCATCATCTGCACCACACTCACAGACCAAACCAACCGACGCCGCCGAACTAAAAAAAAAGAAAACAAAACAAAAACTGAAATTAAGTTCAAGTATCTCAGCGCGCCCCTGCCCTGAGTTTGCTGTGTCATCGTCGTCGTTATGGAAGTGAGTCAAGAAACATTTTTGAATGATTGTCGGTTGAGATACTTTCATGATGAATACAAAAAAATCGGTCCACCAGAGCACAATCCAATCCATTGCAGAAATATTTAGGTTACGAACATTCTCTTGGGGTAGAGTGGGAGGGGGGCACATTCATTAAAGTGCCCCACTCTATGGGAACTTTTATTTAAGAGGTCTGTGACTAGCCTCGCCTCGTCATCGCTTTACTCTACAGACAGACGGACAGACAGACAGACAGACAAACAAACAAACGGGCAAATAGTCAGCGCTGGAATGGAATCACTTTATAGTTTTTTTGAATTAGAAATCGGAAAATTAATTGGAATCAATTCAATGGAATGCTCAAGCTCCAGCATTGACTTCAACTTCGAATTCAACATCGGCCTGGGATTGGAATTGGGCTTGGGCCCGGACTCCCTTGCTCCTCACGTTTCACGAGCCACAGAATGACATTCCATTCCAGTGTCATGGTAGATCGTCGTCGTTGTAGCCGTCGTAGTTGTTTGTTGTTGTTGTTGTTGTCGTTGGCGTTGTCAGTTCATTGATTGCTAACTCCTTTCACAGACAATCTGCAGCTATACTATAACAGACACATGCAAAAGGACCCGATGCCATGGCCTCATAGTATTTATTGTTTTCGGCTCTAAATCATCGCACGAACGGACAGCCCAACAGCCCAACAGCCCAACAGCCCAACAGCCAAACGGACGAATGGAGGGAGGCAGTAAAACACCGATTTGTTTGTTTGCATGAATTGGATTCCTGGAACGGTTCTTCAAGTTCGCTTTGTTTGTTTGGCTTTGTCAGAAGCGGAATTTTGCGCACACTCATATTCATATTCGTAGTCATAGTGGAGCTGTGCATTTTGTTCAAGGAATTGTTTAGATGCGAATAAAACACTTTTTGGCGCTACATGCTAATGGCTAAGATTCTCATTCGTTGCTCTGGCTAAATTCCTTAACAATGAGACAGTGGGAGTAGGTGTGGGATTAGATCAGATCTTTGCGGTTGTGTTGTTTGATTACACGATTGCGGTTTCGGTGCTTTTGCAAGGTCAGGTTGTTGGACTTTTGGGAAGAAAGGTGAGAACGGTCGATAAAAGGTTGCCGGCATCAGGTTTTGCCCATGTGTCATCTAGAGGTCTACGAGACAGGAAGCTGAGTGTCTGTTTTTATTTTTACAACAAAGGCTTGCCATTGAAAGATGCCAACATTTAAGTGAGACAAAGAACGTCCGTGACTCTGATTGAGAAAAAGCGATCCCTTGTTCATGGAGATGATACGGGTTATTCTAAAGGTTTGCCTAACGACGTACATATATTTAATGTGGGACACCGTAAATTTAATTATAATTATTCCTAATCCTGGTAAGTTGAATCCGAAATAGATCGGTCCTAAGCGTTAGCTAAGTTCATAAAAAAGTGCTTTTCCTGCAGTGATGGACTTTCATAAACATTTAATGTGGAGGTAGCGCTTTGAAATGTTCCAAAATGCAGTGAGCGTGTAATTCATACAATTATGGGTCGTTGTACGAGGGCGGGTTAATAAGTCCGTGACTTTTTGAATTTCTGACCTCTTTACTGAAACAGCAACACTGCTCCTGTCAACAGGCATCTGTCAGTTGACTCCTGTCAAAATTTAAACTTGCTGCGTCAGTTAGTTTATGTTTGACAGCTATTTTTATCAGACTACTCACTAATTTGAGGAGAAAATGGAAAAAAGTGAATTTCGTGTGCTTATTAAGCATTATTTCTTGCGAAAAAAACCATTACCGAGACCAAGGCTAAGCTTGGTAAATACTATGGGGACTCTGCAACATCGATTTCAATGGTAAAAAAGTGGTTTACTGAATTTCGTTGTGGCCGTACAAGCACTGAAGATGCCGAACGTCCTGGACGCCCAGTTGAGGTCTCTACACCCGAAACAATCGAAAAAATTCATGATATGGTGTTGGCCGACCGAAGATTGAAAGTGCGAGAGATTGTGGAAGCCGTAGGGATCTCGCATGGCTCAGTGGTTTCAATTTTGAATGATCACTTGGGCATGAGAAAGCTTTCCGCAAGATGGGTGCCGCATTTGCTCACAGTCGACCACAAACGCAATCGTGTAACAACTTCACAGGAAGGTTTGGCGTTGTTTAATCGCAATATGGAGGAGTTTTTGCGCCGTTTTGTAACCGTGGACGAAACATGGATCCATCACAACACACCAGAGAACAAACAACAGTCAAAACAGTGGGTTTCTAAGGGTGAATCGGCGCCAAAGAAGGCCAAGGTGGGTTTGTCAGCCAATAAAGTTATGGCGACTGTTTTTTGGGATGCACGCGGGATAATCCACATTGACTACCTTCAAAAGGGAAGAACAATCAATGGGGAATATTATGCCAACTTATTGGACCGATTCAATGACGATTTGAAAAAAAAACCGACCTCATTTGGCCAAGAAAAAAGTTCTTTTCCACCAAGACAATGCAAGGGTGCACACATGTGCAGTTGCCATGGCAAAAATCCATGAATTGGGCTATGAATTGCTCCCTCATCCACCCTATTCTCCAGATTGGGCTCCGAGCGACTACTTCTTGTTCCCAAACCTGAAGAAATGGCTTGGTGGAAAAAGATTTGACTCCAATGATGAAGTCATCTCGCAAACAAAGGCCTATTTTGAGGACCTCGACAAATAATTTTTTTGGAAGGGATAAAAAAATTGGAGAAGCGTTGGACAAAGTGTATAGAGCTCAAGGGAGACTACGTTGAAAAATAAAATTATTTTTTTATCAAAAAATCTGTGTTTTATTCCAAAAGTCACGGACTTATTGACCCGCCGCTTTGCCTTTAGCCTCGACAGATATTGATTTATGTGGTCCATCTATTATCTATTCAAAAGTCCGCAGGAAGAAGGCCTTTATTTTCTGTCGAACTCAGACAAAGAATTAGTCCATTATACGAGTACTCCGTGTATCTTCCTTTTGATACAATAGAATTTCTCAGTCTCGTAGAAAGATGAGTTCACGCTTGAGTGATAAAGTGGACGAAGCAGCAGAGCCTACCATATCAGCGTCAAGTATCTGTAGCCCTGTGCGACAGAGGACCTGCTTTGCGGTGTTGTCACCACGTTTACACTAGGCATGGCAGAATAATGTGTTAAGCAAGTCAGCTTCATTCTCCTCATAGCTTAGAAATGAAATGCCACATCTTGTACACCAATCCTTGATCACTCCTAGGAATGCCTTAACAGGCAAGTCGTGATCGTATGGGCAGCTGGCCCATACCTTGTATGTAACATAACATAAGTGGATACACGCGTGTCATGCGACAATCAGTCAGAAGAGCGTAAGCCTGATGAATGGAATCTCTGCACAGTATGCCCGATCCAAAAAAAAGGAGACCCCTCAACTACGCCGAATATGGAGGTATGAGTCCCCTCAGCATCGGATACAAGATCTTATCTGCCATATTGCATGAACGTCTGAAAATTTTCGCCAACAACCTGCTTTGCCCCCTATCAGTGCGGTTTTGGACCAGGAAAGTCCACAATTGACCAAATCTTTACACTCCGGCAGATCCTGGAAAAAAACTCAAGAAGTCCAAATCGATAGCCACCATCTTTTCATCGATTTTAAGGCCGCCTATGACAGCATTTATAGAGACGAGCTAGCTTTGACATCCCTGCACAAGCTCGTCCGTCTATGCAGAATGACGTTTGACAACACTCGCTGCTCCGTCAAGGTCGGTAAAGATTTAGCCGAGATTGGAAACTGGAGGCATAATCTTTCAAAAGTCTATGCAACTACTAGCGTACGTCATTGGGAGCACTAAGCCTGCTATCATCGGTGCATTCGCTAGTATCGAAACGGAAGCTGCCAAAATGGGTTTAGCAGTAAATGAGGGCAAAGAAAGTATTTGCTGAACCAAGAAGGGACGCACAACATCGATGAATTGGACAGAACGTCACAATCGACCACAATTACTTCGAGGTAGTAAAATGCTTTGTCTACCTTGGCTCTCTGCTATGAATTCTGCCAACAACACCGCAGAAATACGAATAAAACGAAAAATCGCTCTTGCCAAGCGCTGTTTCTTTGGACTGAAAAGATAATTGAGTAGTAAGCAGACTCTATATAAGACTTTGATCATCCCAGTCCTACTATGTGGCAAGGACCCTATCGAAAGCGGATGAAGATATGTTCAGTCGTTTCGAGAGAAAAATATTCGGTCCCGTTTGCGTTGACAGGCTTTGGAGGAGAAGATTCAACGACGAGCTATATAGCGAAATCGACCTAGTCATTAAACTGGACATCATTCGCCTGAGATGGCTAGGATATATAGAGCGAATGGACACCAATGCTGCGGTTTGCAGAGTCTTCGAATCTAACCCGGAGGGACAACGCAGTAGAGGAAGACCTCATAAGTAGAAGGGGACCTCAGCCGACCTGGAGTTCGCAACTGGAGGCAGTTAGCTAAAGATGGGACTAACGGGAGAGGCTTTATAGTTGAGGTGCAGTTTCAGCCCGAATCGTAGCGCCACCTAAGTGCGTAAGTTAACACTTTTAGTGACGAAAAAAAACAACAATAATAAATTCGGAGAAGGAATGAAATGGTGGTAGTTGACCAAGAACCCCTCTAATAAACCTCAATCCGGGTTAAATGAAATAGCTGTGATTTGAACAGATGAGATACAGCTTCTGCACTAACTATCTCCGCCAGCTAATAGCTAATAAAAGGACCGCGATGTTCCCTTGTAAGCTCTTCGCTAGGATAAATGGTAAGTTAGCCCATTTTTACGGTTGGGTATGTATAAATAGCAAGAGCGAATATTTGCTTAAATCGCCATATGCCGGAAGTAAGGTTTTTTTGTCGATTGTTTCATCAGTGAATTGAGGGCTTCTATTAGTGGATGCTTTAAGTTCAAGTGGATTGAGTTATTCAGTTTAAGATGTCCTCCGTCTCGTTATAGGTGCTTGAGCCGTTGCATCCATAACAGACTCTGATAGTGTCACTAGCTTTATGTGGTCACAATGGTAGGACCTTTCACAATTCCATTCCTTTACATTGAGCCTACATGCATTTCATGAATATTTGCCTTATACAGGCAAAGTTTATCATCTGAACATGCCCCACGCATACTCTAAGTTCATGGTCATCGGTCGTGTCCGGTTTTTGTGGGCGCCTACTAAATTCCTCAGCTGCAACCATATTTAAGGTGAATAACTTAATTCACCCATTCTCTCCGACAGCTTCCCACAACATTTGTCATTGAGAATGTCTTCAGTGAAGGTGGTAGGCATCTTATTCTTACCTGGACGTAAGAATAGCACGTACAAATTGTGTGTCCAATGCTATGCATATCCGGTATTTTAACTAGATATTCCGCCCCACATACATAACATCGTTCACATATCTAAGATCAAACCTTGACTAATGCATGAAATATTGTAGTCACTTACAACTACGTTTACTGTGCAGGTGCTTTGCAACTCAACCATGCTCCCATTTGAGGAGCCTTGAGAAATCCCGTAAACGTCAATGGACCACTGAGACTGACGAAACTGCTTTAAAAGTTTCATCATTGCTTACATTTCAGGGGAAAATACAATATTTACCTCATAATGTCATGATGCGCCTACAAGATCTCAAAACAAACAGTAAAATACTAGCAGCCGAAAATGGCTAAAGATACTCGTACTGTTATTGTAGCCATTTAATGGAGCCACTTATGTATATCTATCATAAAAATGAAAAAAAAAGCAACGCAGAACCCAAAACAGACACGCAATTAAGTGTGAGTATCTTTCATTCGAATTTGTATCCAAAAGCATATTACGCACGCAAATCAACCAATCGAGTAATGTAACGTAATGTTATCATCGTAGCCATTATAACCCCATTCATAGCAACAACCATTCCCCTCCTACACAACAGGCCCGGCCATTTATTGTAATAAGGTGTCCTCCCAACCCCATTCGAGTCTAAGTTTAGTGCACGAAGCACCACAACGACTATCGGCGCGTATTAAAATTATTCTCCCTAATTTACGCAGCACACTGTCTGACCAATTGACTGCGTCGACAAAAGACCTAGATAGGTGACGGCGGCGCTCGGTGCCAGGATTATGTACAAACACAACTAAGGCACAACCAACATAACCTAAACAAACACTCGAATTTCTAAGGTCGCTAAACTCTGTGTCAAGGTTACCAGCCTGGGTTGACTGGCAGCAGTTGCCTGGTTGCTTGGCTGTAACCACAAATGAACAAAAAATGAAGATACTCGTGGCTGGCAAAGTATCTGTATCATCGGCAGGTGAATTACCGAAATTACGCAGTTGTAGTTGGAGCTGGAGCAGAAGTCGGAGAAGAAGGTGCAGACGGATCCATAGGCCGCTATCGACGCACGCTGTCACTCGTCCTCTTCTCATGTTACACTTGAAGAGTGTGAGCGTGCGATGCGGTCTTTGAACTCGAACCAAACATCGAACAGCAAAAACCCCCACAACAATATCGGGGACTCGTAGATATACTCGTACTCGTAATCTTACAAATACGGATAATTCTTGCTCGTGTGCGCGCGAATTTTTTTCTTTTTGTTATTTGTTGTTGGCGTTCACTTTGGTTTTGGCTGAGTTTTGTTCTATTTACGGGACAAAAGTTCAATTAAACTCCCGCCATTTTTCACTTTACAAAAAAAAAAAGACACAAAACTGGCTACAAGCGCATAATCAGAGACAAATACACCACACCAACTGACAGACACGCCGCAACATGGCGGTGAGGGAAAGACTGGAAAGTTGTAGTCAAATTGTACGAGTACTAACAAAAAACAACGACGACGACGACGAAGACATCGACTAAAACTACGAACGTTTGACGTTTTCGAGAGTTTTTGACCAGGTGAGTTATGGTCAACCAATTTGAATTGGTCCAGCTAATAGCGTAATTTATCATTGACATCCACAAAACCAGCCACAGACACAGAGAGACAGAGATACAAGTACGTTTCGCTGAACTTCAATAATTTGCCATCAATTGTTGATAAGCACGAGTGACAGAGTGACAGAGTTTAATGGTTCAGCTTAAGCAGCACAACAAACATTTCACAGCACCGTTCCGGTTTTATCTTTGCGGGCGACTTTTATCGAAATTGATACAATTTATCGATGCAACTGTTATGGTTATCTTGGCCGGCTATTAGGAGCAGTTATTAACGAGATGTAAGTACTCAAACCAGTTGCAAATTCTCAGAAGCTTCGGTTCATTAATTTTTCAAATCTATGGGGTGGTCCTTGGTATTCGTATCGTTTTGAACCTGTTTATTTGGAGATTTGATGAAGATACGAGGGTGTATCTACTCGTAAAACAGGAAGTCTAACATTTCTGATTGCCACGAAAAATGGTACTGCGGCTTAGAAAGACTTTATAGTTACATCTGCCTTTGATTCGCTGTCGTCAAAATAGTGATTACTTGAATCTTAGTTTCAGTTGGAGTACAAACTTGAAAAGCATGCCGGATGCTGCAACAGCACAAGTCACCTCATCTACACCTGTAGGCAATAACATTGCGGATGACATAGTAATTGTAGGAGCCAACGTTTACTCGTAAATAACCTTCCAAAGATGAACGTAGAAAGAAGGCCTTGATTAAATCCTGAACTAACTATTAGCGTACGGCATTGGTGGCTTGACGTTTTCAAGCCGACAACTATTTGTTTCTAGCCATCCCTGGCTTGACGACGAGTGTCAGCGAGCACATACAGCTAAGCAAGAGGCATACAAAGCCACGCTCCATAGTAGGATTAGAGCTACTCACGAGCTCTACGATCAGAAGAGGAGAAACGAACACCGACTTCTCAGTGTGAAAAAAGAAGGAGCATGAGAAGCCCGTGGCCGAGGAAATTGAGATATGCTACTCCAGAAATGCGGAAGTTCTACCAATAGGGAAAAAAACATGCCACGGGCACAAACCCCGAACCGAAGTGTGTAGAGATGAATAAGGGAACATAGTCGTAGAGTCACACTCGATGCTGAGGACTTGGAAAGAGAATTTCGATGACGGTACGAGGGGAGGACCTGTCTGCGAGCTCTTCCAAGCGGCAGGCGATGACTTGATAAAGAACAAACTTATCTGTAAAATATGGTCGGATGAAAGTATCTTCGATGAATGGAACCTCAGTATTGTTTGTCCGATCCTCAAGAAAGGAGACCCTCTAAACTGCGCCGACTACAGAGCCATCAGTCTTCTTAATATCGTTTACAACTTCCTATCTACCGTATTGTGTGAACACCTGAAGCCGTCTATATCAGTGTGACTTTAGGCCGCGGAAGTTCATCACCGACTAAATATTCACACTACGGCAGATCTAGGAAGAAACCCATGAGCATACAACACCTATTCATCGTAGAGCATGTACAGAGCAATGTCTAGTTTTGGCATCCTTGCCAAACTCCTACATTTGTGCGGTGCACTCTGCTCCATCAAGGTCGGTAAAGAGCCCACCGTGGTCTTTGATGTCAAAAAAGGAATTAGACAAGGCGATGGGCTGTCAGGCGATTTCTTAAACATCATTCTTGAACATCATTCTTGAAGAAACTCACGCGCCAACACAAGCAGCACAATCTTTCAAAATTCCGTCCAATTACTCGTATACGCCAATGATATTGACGTAATCGGAAGAAAGCAGCGTTATGTCAGTGGAGTCTTTGCGAGTATTGATGCGGAAGTGGCGAAGATGGATTTGAAGGTTAAAACCGAGTATATGGTGTCAACAAGAAAGGACACTCAAAATCGACGTCTTGGACAGAACGTCATCCTCGACTGTTATAACTTTGAGGTAGTTAACGACTTTGTCTATCTAGGCTCCGCTATTAATTCAGACAGCGATACCATCGGTGAGAGCAAACGAAGAATAACTCTTGCCAAATCGCTGCTTCCTTTGGGCTAAGAAGGCAATTGACTAGAAAAGCCCTCTCTTGAGCAACAAAAGTGACCTGTCCTATGGAGCAGAGGCATAGACTTTATCAAAGATGAATAAGGGTGCTATTGGTTGCTTTGAGAGGAAAATTCTTCGGGTGATTTTAGCGTCTGCATAGACGGTGAATGGTGGAGATACAACGACGATCTGTACGGGGTGTACAGCGACATCGACTTATTCAGAAGAGTGAAGGTCCAACGACTGAGGTGACCCAGTCACCTGAACAGCAATTCTCCGGTCCGAAAAATCTTCTCTTGGTAAAAGCCAAGGCCCACCCCGGACTGTAGCGCCACCTTAAGTTATTGTATTAAGGGGTCCGAATTTGGCCAGTTCATCAGAGATGAAGATGTCCGAGTATCCGGGAATCGCAAGGTGTAATCTTGTGCTGCTTAGCAGATGTGCAGCAGTCTATAAACATTTTCCAATTTATGGTAGACAGACTCTTCGAGGCGTCTATAAATATGGAAATAAGGGCCAGTGCTGTAGCAGCGCCATAAGTGAGGTCTTCAAAGCATATAATCCCGATAATACTATTTGAAAGCTTATCTCACAGATAAACAGATGGTTGTACGGAACTCCACAGTATAGCGAATAATTTGACCTTCATTACATTGTAGACTGATTGCATTTGGGGGAATGACTTCACGTTTGATAGAGTACGATTATATCGTCGCGTCGTCATACTGTACTGCAAGAACCAGATATGTAATGTGCGGTTCAATGGAGGCGGACGGATCGGAAATAGTACTCCCTAGTTTTCCATTGTACGCACCGTGTGCAAACATTTTAAGAATGTTCCTAACTTCTCGAGCGCGTGTAATCATACAAAACGAAACCAGCAAACTCACATGAACTTTGTATTCCCGATCTAAGGAGGAGAGTCTTTTGATTTAGAGCCTAAACTGAAAGCTGTGGAATATCCAGAAAAGAAAAGCCAGCGACATCTGGAATTCGTACTTGTTACGGAAACTGTTCTAGAGAGTTTGAATTATGTGCCTGTGGTTGAGCCAGCCGCACAAGTACAAGCATACATCCATTTATTTGATACATCTTGTTAGATCAGTACGAACAAAGGTAAACTTCATATAAGCTAATGGACAGCGACGATCTTACTAAAGATAGACCCCACGGACTTATTTGCATTTTTATCGAACCAACAAGAGAAGCACCTCAGTTAAGAAAGGTTATATCGACGACATCGCTATTCTCTATTAAAAAATGCGATGCACACAGTCATCCAGACGAATGCCAGGATTGTTCCTAACCTGTGCTCTAGCAAGTTCGTCTAAACTGTTTTTGGCTAATATCCAAGATATGGCTTTGACCGAAATGCTCAAGACTACAAGAGAATAGCTCTTCACTGTTGGATGCGTGAATAAAAGGCTACTTGCAGGACTCGAAAACCACCGGGATACCATTGATTTCAATTCAGCTTTCACACTGTAATCTAAGTTTTGTGTGAGAATTTTATTTTCTTGCAGGTACCATACCACTTCTACTTCTAGTGTCGGTTTTTAACTATTTCATCGCATTCCGGGCAAGACGCTAGTCTCAACGGCATCGGCGATGCCCTCTCAATTTACTGTAGTGAACGGAACTCAGTCCTTACTTTTTCGATAACAAAAGTGGACCATTGCTTGAAGGACCTTATTTCATTCGCTATTATAGACTTTAGAGTGCCCTTTACAAAAGGGATAGACAAACACATCAGAATCACGTTATGTCCCTGGGAATAATCCTAGGGAAGCTGAAATCTCTGCCATATCTCGCAACTAGAGCAACCTGTAAACTTAGAGAACACTTAATTTCAAGACATTTTCGTCAGACAATACTATTTGAGCAAGGTAGGATCCTCATGCCTAGTACCAAAGTCTCCATATCACAAGAAAAGGCTAAAATAGAACCCAATTTGAGTTTGCAGATTAATAAATTGAAAATAGCAGCGAACTTTGATCTTTGCGTCGGATTTTGAAGTCTAGTAAAAAGTAGACTTCGTTTATGTCGCCAAACTGAGTTTATTGTAGAGTGACGAAAGTTGCCTTTAGAGGACAAATAATCAATTTTTGGTAGACCCTATTCGCCGGGACTTTAGTTCACATGACGAAATTAACCGAAAATCTGTTATGAAAGGATTTACCAAGTGAGAAATTTTTGGTAGAACCCATTTACACTGAGAGCAAGGATGACATAAAAAAGTAATAGGGACCTCGAATCATGACGCTGAGTCGGCGTTTTTTAAAATCTTTCCTTGAGCCGAATTTTGGTCTTCATAGGAGACTTTTGGCGGTTGGGTGTTGTACGATTGGGGTTGTCACTGACCTAACGATACCCAGTGGTATAACTATGACTACACATTGATAACACATCCATTGTGTTTATTTGACCCCTTCGAAATAGTCATTGGGTACTCATCTCGTCCAACCTGACTTGATTTGGTTAACTTATAAGCGCGAATGTTGCGCAGAACAGAGAAGCAGTCTATAATACATTATCAGAAATGACAGTAATTTTGCGTCATTTCTGACGGTAAATAGAGTAAAAGGTACAAGACGGACTGCACACTAGGGATTTGATGGCTTTTGCATTTCGGCTCACAGAATCACTAGCTTTGAACCGAGAGAGGATTGTTAGTTGATGCTCGGGCTCAACCCGGACCATACTATTACCGTAAGTAAAAATAATAATATATGAGGCTTACACTTCAGTGGTTAAAACAGGAAAGGTTTCTTAGAATAAGGCTGTTGATCCACAGATAAAGGTTATGGGTTCAAAATCGACATGTCTCTCCTCCTGTTGTGCCTTATGAAGTCTAAGGATATCAGTTTACTATCGTACTATCGTACAACTACAATATATTTAATCGACTCGTCTTTTAACCTTTTTATTCATTTTGGTCAAAGTACCTCTACGTGGATACTTGCACTTCCCTTACGCCAAATTCCCTAGTGTCCCAGTGATAAAGGCTACATTTATCATGTTCCAGGTAAGATATTGTTATGATCTTAAGGTAAACACGTAGAATGTACATTGTGCCTCACAGGAAATGCGGGAAACATATTACCTCGCGGTGTTATTGGATTATGTTACATATAAAGGGTTTTCCAATAGGGACTTGACAACTTTCAATTTAATTTGTAAACGCACTCTTTCACTAATCATCAAACTGTCACTGTCAATTTATTCAGTAAACTCAACATTTTCATCATGGTAAAGTACACCAACATGCAACGTCTGCAAATTATAAAAATTTTCTACCGAAATTCGGAGTCGGTGACTGCAACTTTAAGAGCGTTAACTCCAATTTTCGGTCGTAATTCTCGCCTCAGTAGACAGGCAATAACAAGTTTAGCGCAAAAATTTGAGACTACATATGCGTTGTGTGATGTTGCCGTGTCAGTGAGACAACGGGTTGGTTGAAGTGTCGAAAATATCGCTGCCGTTCAGGCGTCTGTAGCAAACGATCCAAATCAGTCAATTCCACGGCGTACTCAAGAATTGGGCATCGCTCAGACCACATTATGGCGTATTTTGCGTAAGGATCTTGGTTTACACCCATACAGGATCAAGCTGACTCAAAAATTGAAGCCGACGGACCATTTGAAGCGACGTACGTTCTTCGATTGGGTTCTGGAGAAGATGCGCCAAGATGATGAATTTCATCGCAAAATCATCTTCAGTGTCGAAGCTCATTTTTGGCTCAATGGGTTCGTCAATAAGCAAAATATGCGTTATTGGTCGGGTGAAAATCCACATGTGGTTCATGAATCACCACTTCATCCACAAAAAATAACTGTTTGGTGCGGTTTGCATGCCGGCGGCGTTATTGGGCCATATTTTTTCGTCGACGATAACGATCGTCACGTTACTGTGAATGGTCAGCGTTATCGCGCCATGATCACCAATTAATTTGGCCCGAATTGGAAGATATGGTCTTGGACGACATGTGATTTCAACAGGATGATGCCATAAGCCACACAGCACACGCTACAATCGATTTATTGAAGAGTAAGTATGGTGAGCGTGTTATCTCAAGGCATGGGCCAGTCGATTGGCCGCTTCTTTCGTGCGATTTAACGCCGCTTGACTATTTTCTGTGGGGCTACGTTAAGTCATTGGTTTATACCAACTCGCCGATGACGTTGGAAGAGCTCAGAGCCAACATTGAACGCGAAATAGCGGCCGTTTCGGCCAAAATGTGTGGCCGAGTTGTTGAAAATTGGGTCCAAAGAATCGACCGCTGCAAACGTTCCCGCGGTGGGCATATGAACGAAGTCGAGTTCCATTCATAAATGTTTTGATTGTACTTCAAGCCGATAGTAAAGTTTTTGAAATATCTGAAATGGTTTGCATTTTATTTAAAAAAAAGTTGTCAAGTCCTTATTGGAAAATCTTATACAAGTGGCAACCAAAATACGTAAACATTTATTTGTAAAATAAGCGATGGATTAGTTGAAAAGAATATCCCAATGTTGGATATGAATGCCACTCCATTTGGTAAATAGCATTTTAAAAAGCCGGTAGCCGCACTCAAGGAATTAGTCCATTGTACAAGGTGGCGGAAAATGGATCACCCAATCGGAAGATGGTATAATTTTTGCAAATGGCGTCGTCGTACGTCAATCATATATGATATTTGTGAACTAAACAGCTGCAGTATACAAACAGACAAGCAATGAAGCGCTATACTCCGCAAGAGCGTGGAATAATTGTGTCGATGTTTTTAACCAATTTCGACGTCGATTTCGTAATCGTGTCGCGTAACTGGGCAAACATTCCGGCACTTAGCTATTCGACTCGAACAGAGTGAAACTACAGGAGACCATGCAGGGCGTGGCCGCCACCGGACTGGTCGTTCGGTCGAATATTGAAAGAATCAACCAGACGACGGGCCAAAGCAATTGGGCATCACCATACGCGAATTTTAGTGAAAGGTTTACACATGTTCCTGTACAAAGTGCCAACAGTGCATCAGTTAATGCCTCCGATCAGGTCAGTCAGTCGCGTGTGAATTACTGCAAAGCCATCCCCAATAACGAAGAGCACGATTTTGTATCGAAAATCATCATGAATGACGATGCGCATTTCCACTTAGGCGGTTACGTCAATAAGCAAAATCATCGTTTCTGGGGCACTAAAAATCCGCGTGTAATGCACGAAGAGCCGTTATGTATATCCACTCAAAGCCACTGTGTGGTGCGGCGTTCACGCGGGTGGAGTGATTTGGCCGTATTTTTTGAGGACGCCATCGGCAATACGGTCACTGTTACTGGCGAACGCTACAGAGCCATGATAAACGATTTCTTACTGCCAGAATTGGATGAGCGGAGCTTGGTGAATACAGCACGAGTCACAATGGACATTGTGAAGGAAGCGTTTCGTGGTCGCGTAATCTTCCGTTTTGCATGGCCAGCAAGATCGCCCGGTTTTACCATCCCAGACTTCTTTCTTTGGGGCTACTTAAAGTCGCGGGTTTATGCCAACAAGCCTCAGACAATCGCAGCCTTTAATTAGAATATTCGACAGGAATGCAAACAGTTATCACCGGAAAGTCATGGCACACATGTGTATCAACACTGGCGGCAGCCATTTGGCGGATATCATCTTTTCCACTTAACAGAGACAATTGTAAAAAAAAAACTCAAAATCATGTTTTTTATTTAGTAAAAAAGTAATTCAAAAACAAAATTGGATGATTAATTTTGCGTCACCTTGTACTTATATCTTGAACTAAAATTTGTCAGTCTTTCGTAAAACGGTGAGCACTGATAAACGTGCTTAAATTTTTTTTTCAATATGATAACACTCAGACATCCGTTAGTTAACGTAACAGCTGACAACACAAGCAACGTTTACAAATTGTGGAAATTCAGTTCCAAACTCAATGCTCAGTAAAACATGTTTATAGAGTGCTACGACAATTTTGCAGTCAACATACATAATCGACCAAGTGAGTCGCAACACAATTGAACAATTTCGCTCTACATTTATTCTTTTGGACCCCAAACCGCTGATAAGAATGCGCACAGTGCGCACAGATGAAAATATCGGCACCATTGAGGAAGATCCTAATTCATCGATTCGTCATTGCACGTAAAAACTTGGACCACCTCCATCAACTTTGTAGAAGATTTTATCCAAAGATCTTGGTTTAAGATTAAAGATTAAATTTCCACAAGAATTGAAGCTAAGCGATCATCGTTGAAAGTGTCGATCCACCAAATTTTATTCAGTGATGAGGCTCCCTTCTAAAGGTGAAATATCAGTTACTGATGCATC
Source organism: Volucella bombylans (assembly GCA_949129095.1). Lineage (NCBI taxonomy): Eukaryota > Metazoa > Arthropoda > Insecta > Diptera > Syrphidae > Volucella > Volucella bombylans. The sequence continues at coordinate 171,439,977 of OX422142.1, forward strand.
TCGAATAAGCAACCATTTTTTATTTCAAAAAGTGCGTTAGCATGGTCTGCAGGATATTTAGTTTCAACAGGATGGTGCCACATGCCATACTGCCAGCGAAATCATCGAGTTATTCAAGGAAGTGTTCGATGACAACATTATCTCCAAAAAATCATAATTGGCCTTCCAAGATCGTGTGATTCGACGACGCTGGACAATTTTTTGTGGAGGCATTTGAAATCATTGGTCTATGTGGACAAACTAACAACTCTTCTAGTCTTGTAAGGCGTCATCGACCGCGCTTGAAAAAATGGTCGAAAATCGGAGCCCCAGGATGCAGTTCCTGAGACGCCAAATGCCCGAAATCATTTCTCATCATTAATGCCATAAAGTTATCTCTCGAATAAAAACACATCTTTGAGTACCAGCACCCACCACATCAGCGCCGAGTACCTGCAGGTTAATGCGAATCTAGGCTGGTCATTCACAAAGACAGTCTAGTACCTAGCGTACTAGGATGCATAATCACTACCGTCATGACGCCAATGAATAGTCTGCAGTCTTTCGTACTAAGGGACAGCAACAAAGTTGTAGGGAAGGGTTTGCTTGGTCTGCCGGCATCCTGGCTAGTAATTTTATTTATAGTTCCGCCACACTAAACCTAATTGCCAATAGAAGTCCAAAGCTCTAAGATTTGTCTAGCAAGTTGATCGGCGATCGAGACTCAGTGATTCTGATTGCGTTCAGAGATGCCTTGTATTTTCGAACTTCATATCTTGGAAGTGGAAGGAGGGTTCAGCAATTGTATAGGCTGAGTGTACCTACAAGCGCAGATTCTTCCCGGCCTCTCATATAATATATTTCACTGCTACCAGGATTGCGTATATCATCGTTTGGAAGACAGACGCAAATTTTACTAACAAGCAGTGAGATGTGAGGTTATTGTCCTCCAAAAAGGTACTTTCGAATGGAAGATGGCTTTGAGAGTGCAGTCCCTTGATATGACTTGCTAAAAGCTCCTTTACATTGCCAGAAAGCCGACTGGGTATTGGAGGTCTTTGATGTGATGCTTCATTGCAGAAATGCAGCGTGGGGCCTTTAAGCACTAGATGGATTAGACAAGTCAGCTTTTTTTTTTCCCATATAGAGGAGAACTTCAGTTTTCAGTGCAAAAATCGTCGACTATTTTTAGGGCTTCCTGCCTGCTTTAGAGCAGCCTGTCACTAGGCAGTACAGGTACATCATCTGCATATACCTGAACGTAGACATTAGAGATGTTGAGGGCATTAAACAGAGAGTCGGCTAGCACGCAGCGAAAAGGGAATGCTGCCCTGTGCCCTATCCTTATTTACCCTCGCCCCTGTCCAATAAGACATTGCTGTGTCGTCTGGCGTGACGAGTTTAAGACGAAAAACTCTTAATCATTCATAATTTGCTTCCAATTTAGAATATCGTAGAAAATGGTACTTCTCGACAATTTCAACTATTTACTGGTAGTTCTCTCCAATAAGTAAGGGTTGCAATAAAACCAACCTAATCTCATTCCAAATCGATTGAATAAGACTACAACCAACCAAAAGTTCAACGACAGGTCATGGTTTCTGCCCCCTACTGGCCTCAATCTACATATTTTTCTGACATCTCATATCGCCAGATTTATCTGAAAAACAGTTTACGAGCAAACGAAGTTCCCAAAACCCAAGCACTGAAAAGAAGGAGAGCCTATACAGCATACAGTCAACAACATTCTTTGGCCAATATCCAATCAGTTAACACCATTGTTCTGCTGCTCTAAACACCCATTTCCTCTGCGAACGTTATACCAATCGACCAAGCAACCAAACGACTAAACTATGGACGGCCGGTGGCGTTCGCCTTTAGAAAATATGAAAACCAAAATACCTTTATCCGTTTTCTCCGGCAACGTCGACCTGCAAGAATGGCCACAATAATTACTTCTTAATCGAGAAATAACCACCGCGCGCTGCCAATAATATTCGTAACAGGCAAACCGAGACATCCACCAAAGTCAGATACGAAAAGCTGAATAGTGCTGGCAGGGCGGTAGAGAGGTAGATACGAGCACATTCAATGATGGCCCAGTCTTAAGTCGGCGTGGCTGTGAGAGGAAAAGTCATTACCGTTGACTACATTGCTTGCAATTGCAACAATGTATTTACTGCAGGAATGGATTTACGGGTGGGTCTGTGGCTCCTCCACCATTGTAGTGAACAACGCAATCAACTGACAGCTGGACCTCCCCCAGTATAGAGTTTCTTAACGCAATGAACAGCCTTTTGTCCGTTTATCTGACTTTCTGATTGTCTGTCCGTATGTCTACTCGTTTGCCAATTGCTTAAACATGATTCTACCATCCAACGAGGTGGCTCATTCCATTAAGTCATTGGAGAGTTGAATTCTACCACACACAAGCCGTCCAACTCAAGTCGTCTTCCTTGCTTGCACTACAACACCTTGGCACGAATACTTGTAGTTCCATCGGTTTCTTGCTGTACGTTTTCAATTTTCATTTGCTTATGAGAAACGTGGCGAAAAGAAATGCATGTCTTACAGGCATACAATTACAACAACAATAAGAAAAAAACAGAAAAATTAGTAAAAAAAAAGGAAGGTGGAAGACCGCCAAAAGGTGCAAATCACTTAATTTATGAGTCGAGTGTGCAATGCAGTGAGTCTGTTGCAACATTGTTGCATAAACGTCTCCACCACTTTGTACGTCTCCATACATCGCACGCGCATAACATCAAACAGTTAAAACCCAGCAAACAATTGCTTTGTGGGGCGCACTTGCGAGTAGACGCTCCTTCAAGCTCAGTCTGCGCGCCTTCCCGTCCGTAGTTAATTTATCTCCGTTGCACCGACGACTCAGATCTATTATGAGCGCGCTACTACAGATGGAACTATGGTCTGGCTTGAATGCCCAAAGAACATATCATATTTTTTAATGAATGCGCTAACTGAAGAACGATTCTGTCTAGAGAGAGAAGTTGTGACTGTGACTTTGTTGCGAGAACGGGACTAAGGAAAAGGCGCTTCCTGCAGCCAGTTGTGAATGCTACAAATGCAACATTGTATGGTGTGATTCATTAACAAACATTTAGCCATTTGACGCAAATTATCTGGTGTTAATGTTATGTGCAGAGACCGGAATCTTGTGTTCTCCGTTCTGATTTATAAGAGGTGGCCAAAACCGCGTTCTATTTAAGCACAGGTCATCGGCTTGATCAGGTTTCCAGATTGAATGTTGATCCGTAATGTTGATTGCATAGAGTCTGGCCTGTCAGACCGTCAGTCAGACAGTAAGTTATCCGAGAAGACGTGGATAAGATACCCGGCCAGTGGCTGCTTCTCTCATTCTTATTAAAGTGAAATGTGCTGATAGATGGTGCTCAGGCACACATTTCTCTTGCTTGAAGTGAAACCGTCTTGGAGTGGTGAGCGGTGAGCACTGGAGTCACGCAAAGTCCTTGGAATGTAGTAATCCTGCGTGAAGCGTATCGCTGATAGCTGATACTCGTACGCGTGTAAGAATCAAGATTTCAACTTGCATTTGCGGAAACAATCCCGAACCCAATTCAGGATGTACCTTAACCTTCAAAATAGAGACACGCTAATGAGTTGACAAGTGTAAGTTATCATGAGTAAAATTGGCCCATTAACAGACATACATATGGATGCGTAGTTATCCGACGCTTTCTTACAGCAGTTCATAACCTTGCCAATCAACAAGGCGAAGCTTGGCAATTCAGTAAAAAGGCTGAAGCTTAACTTTCACGAACGATGAAGAGATGCAGACGAGTTTGTCGAATTCAAGGTGGAAAGCATTTTAACAGTTCCAGAAAAACGTCAGTAAATAGTCTACGAGTATGATACATTTAGTATGTGAAGGAAAGAATTCCTCGTGAAGTATCGACCACTGCTACTTTAAAAGATGTTTTCTCGATATTTCCCATGGGAATGAAAGGTAACAGCCCCCTCTTGATAGCTCACATACATTTACGTACTTCCTGCATCAGAAACGACCACAACAACAACATGCTCTGGAAATGAAAATAATCAATCAACACAGAAATACTGAAGAAAATATTTTTGAACAGAGATGTGTCGGTAGCGCATGGATATCTGCAGACACCTCAAGACGGATCCGAAAACATATTTCCAGTAAAGTATGGATTGCAGTAGACTCATCGATAGAAAGAACAGAACTAAGGTTAGGGTAGTGTACCGGCGACTAGCGTAGCCAAGCGAAAAAGGACCGAGCAGAGGTGATAGCAGAGGCCTCTATACATCTATAAAGTGCGGCAAGAAACATTTAAAGCTAGGCGGTTGGTATAGACACGGGTCAAACCAGGTTAACACGCCGGCCACTCCAAAATACCCCTCAGTGAGATGGGGCGCCCTTGGAAGTGCTTTCGCAACACAGCCATTCATTTCTCTGAAATATGGGCCGTTGCTCCGTCCTGTTGAAACCATATGTAACCTAAGTCCATTTCATCTGAAGCAGACGCATGTCTATGCGGGACAGAACCAGTTTCCTTGAACGTTGTGATCCACAAAAGATTTCCGGTCAGGGACAGTACTAAATGGCGCAATATTAAAGCGATTTCGGAAGACGCGCTGGGTTGAAACCATCGAACGGCCGTTGGAAAAATAGACCTCTAAGATAAACGCACCTTACTCCAACGCATGATGACGACTGAAACACAAGTTAACAAAGCTTTAGGATCCTCTCTCTCGAACGAGACCACGCACAGCCCATCAGCTTTAGAGCTCTTATTTCAAATAAGGAAATTATATTGCCGCACCTTGTAACATATAACACCGTCATGCAAACTACGACTGATGAAAAGTCGAGGTAAATCCATCCAAAGTGATTGAGGATCAAATGAGGGATCCACAATAATGGATTTTGAATTCGCAATGAGCGTGAAATGAGGAAACTGTTGAATATCCGAACTTGATGCAGTCAACAGAATTGAAAAACCAAGAGCTGCACTCGTTGATTTGTGCAACATTTTAAGTTGAATCAGTCACTCAGTACAGGTGAAGTAGATGAAAGGATACCACCGCTGGCCTGCGCAGCTGCAAATCTTCGTAAATATACGAGAATGTCAACATACTTTGCTGCATATTTTTTCTCGGATGAGTTGGACACAGCTTAAACGCTTTGCAGAACTCCGAGAAAGATGCGTTGTTAGCCCGCCTGAGGGGTGACAGGCCCTAAGAAAAGGAAGAGTTACTGATATTGATCTTAAAAAGCCATAGCATGCCATTGAATTGAGTACCATCCAAAAAACACCAGCACAAGCAAAGCGGTTACCTAGCTTAATGAAAGCCAACTGGAGCGCCATCTTGTTGCACTTCCTCAGTATTATAGTTAATATACGAGTAGGATCGGACTAATACCCGCAGAAGCCACGTCAAGGAAGAAATCTTGGGAGAATATTTATGTTGAAAGGCTGAAATTGCAGCAAAATCTCAAGAACTTTTCCGATGGCGTATCCTTCGACCATTGAACACTCTTTTAAACCTAGCAATGCAATATTTCTTACTTAGGGCTGGTCACCAAGAGATGGCTTCGTACGTAAGAATCGGAGAATCGGACATATTACGAATCTGTACCCCCATATGGTCATACTTGATTGAAGACTCCATTTTTTATTACAGTTAGAGATAGTCCGCTGGTTCCATTGGTTCCATTGACTAATGGAATCAAGAGATACAAGATAGCTCGGGTTGTTGAAAACACATTAGTACCTACTATGTCCAAGAAGGTAGCAGATAGGGTGTAAAGTTTAAGCTGTTTAAACTGTCTCCACTAATTCGTTAAGAGCGTTTCCGTTGATGGATACTAACTGGATTCCTACTCGCAGAGACAACGCAGTACAGGAAGACGCCTTAAATACCGCGAACAAGAGGAATGGGATCCCTAAAATCTTGAAGTACGGAACTGCAGGCAGTAGAAGTACATTGGTTGAGGCCCATGTCCACCCCGGACTATAGAGTCATCTAAGTAAGTTCTGCGGAGCACTAACGGTGCAAATAGCCGTCAGACAAGCTTAACTGAAAATACGTCCCTCTTGTAAGATGTGAATTAAATGGGACATATTGGTGTAATTCATGAGTTTTACTGCAAGGTTTCGAGTACTATCTAGCATGTGCGGATAAGCTTTAGGAGCACCTGGCCAGATGTGGGTGAATAAATAACTTATATGCTCACTTAGTCCGAGATGAACCAGGGCCTCAGCTAACATTACTATCCACCTAGCAGGATTTTTTACCACTTGGCTCCAGCCGCGCACAGGAAGTTGGCTGTGGTCCGCTTCCAATTGTGTGCCCCGCCTAAGATGAGGTAGGACTCTATTACATTGCCCCCTCTGGATTAGAGTAAACCGGATAAGAATAAGAAAATTATTTCCAACATTGCTTCAGGAAACCTAGACATTTCGAAACATTTTTGGCCATATCAAATACCCGGTCGTTGCCACACATACCAAGAATGGGAAGTTTTTCGGTTTCGACGAAGCAAGTGTCATCTATGGCTAGCTGTTTTCGCTTAAAGCATTCAATTCCATTTGATTGATGGTTTACCGATTAGTGATTAGGAGCAGCAAATTTTATATAACAAGCAGAGATTAGATTAGACAAGAGGTCAGTTGCCAAAAATAAAAAAAAAGTGCTGGAGACAAAATTCAACCCTGGGGCTCACCAGAATTTATTTTGTGTAGATCCGATTTAAAACCATCCTCTAATCCATGGAAGAAGAAATTAGTCGATTAAAATAGCGCGAATTTTCGACAAAAGTGCCTGATGTCAAACTCTGTCAAATGCCTTTGAAATATCAAGTGCAACTATCCTCATTTCGTTTTCATGACCTTGGAAAGATAGGACGTACCATAAATGTAATGGGTCTGTGAAGGGACACACAAAATTCGTCTTTTTTAGGGACGTACTGGATAAATGCCGTATTCCATCTATTTGGAAAGTTGTCCTACGCAGTGGTCTTGTGAGTAGAAGGGGAGATATACCATCTGGACCAGCGGATTTGCCTACATTGCAAAAGTGATTTCGTTCTATAAAATTTTCAACAAGCTTAATTGTTGGCGGAGACATGACGCAATCTGGAAGCGTTGATATACCTGCGAAGTGTGCAGCAAGCGGATTTGCCTTGTCCAAAGGGATGACAGCTGGAATGGTTTTATTGACGGTTTGGATGGAGGATGAGGCAGAATTTCTAAAGATTTTGACGAACGACCGAAAATTGTTACAACCTTTTAGATATCGTAGTATTTTTTGCCTCAGTTGATGATTGCTTTGGAACTTCACATGCTTAAGAAAGGCGTTGCAGTGAAATGTTATGTTACTTATGTACATATTTAGGAGGTACTACAGGGTGAACCTGGTCCTCAACTAACAACCCTCTCCAGTTATCCCGATCCTTAACTTACTCCTTCCAGTTGCGCACATGTACGTTGAGGTCCCCTTATATTTGTCCGAGGCACCTAAGGAAACGTTTTAATCTTCGAAGAATCTGCGGGCTGCTGGAGCATTGGTGTCTACATGTTCTAGCCGTCTCTGATGACTGATGTACAGTTTTCTGACTAGATGTCGCTATACAGTTCGTATAGTTCGTCGTTGAATCGTCTACTCTAAAACTCGTCAACTCAGTCGAAACGACTGCGGATGTCTTCATGGTGATTAAGGTCTTATATAGAGCCCAAAGAAATAGCGATTGGAAAAAGCTTAATCGAAGGTCCTTACTAGCTGTCGACTGTGACTTTGAAAGAACTGTGCGGAACTTGAAACGAATACCGAAGGCACAATCTTTCAAATATCTATGCAATTACTAGTGTACGCCGATGATATTGACATAACTAGCTGAATTCAGCAGGATGTAACCTATTGAAACGAAAGCTGTCAAAATGGGAAAAACCAAGTGTATATCCTGTCAATAGAAAGGGGCACACAATATCTCTGAATTTGAGAGAATTGTTATACTACTCGTATATAATGAAAATTATTAGGAAGGAACCATAGAATATTAGTGTTAGCGGCACAAATTGCTGTTTCTTCAGTTTAACTGACCGACAAGACCCGGAGATTAGGACACTGAAGTCGTTGATTAAAAATGTGCAAACGTTAATAAAAGAGAATTACAGAATTTCTGTAAGTTCATATTGGAACAACAAGGTTCGGGCTGTAAACACCAGCAACCCGAATTTGTTTCCGCAAATTAATAAACTATTTCGGAGAAAAAAATCAAAACGACCTTCAGTGTCTTAAAATAGCCCGGACAACAGACAACGAACGGTTACTGACAATAGCAGGTATTGATCCAAATGAGGCCGCTGATGATGACGACTTTTTTGTGATCGAGGATCCACAGGAGAAGGTTGAGGGCATAGGGGCGACTTTCCTGGAAGTATACAAGGCCACTGATACCATTGGCCCTAATTACGACCTGGACAATCGCGTCTTGGTGCTCGACTTCTGCATTCGAAATGAAATAGGAAACTGGCGATCTGAGGGCTCTGGTTTCACCCGGTTTAGCGACGAAAATATGGCAAATAACGTCATTGCCAGAGAGGGTGACCTACCCCCGTTCATTTCGAAGGAAGAACTCCATGAGATCTTCGACACAATCAGGGCTAAGAAATCAGTGGGGACCGATGGTATTCCGAACATCGTGCTTCGACATCTTTCTCTAGAAGCGGTGGACATTTACACCGCCCTGTTTAATAATGCAATGAATAATGCACATTATCCAGCGCATTGGAAAACGGCGGTAGTTCAACCTACCCCTAAAAAGGGAAAGGATATATCCAATCCGGCGAATCTCCGGTCGATAAGTCTCCTTCCGAATATCAGTAAGGTTTTTGAAAAAGTAATCAATAGAGCTCTTACTAAGTGGGTTGAGGACAAACATATACTCGTAGTTCCGGATAATCAATTCGGTTTTAAGGCGGGACATGATATCTCACATTCCGCGTCTAAACTGGTGTCCGATATCCAATGGAATAAAGGCAAAAAACAATGTACTGGTGGCTGCCTTGTTGATTTGGAGAAGGCCTTCGACACCGTATGGTTAGAGGTCAGATACCTTAGAATCTGGCTAGATCAGTTTCTGTATTTTGGCAAAAATGTAGATGCTGCTCTGGCCAGAGCTAAAGGTGCTTTTGCCCTTACAAAGAGACTGTTTTATAGCAGTCAACTCGATGCGAGGGTAAAGGTAATCTGCTACATGGCCCTTATCAGGCCCATGCTGGTATTTGGGTGTCCCGTGTGGTTCAATGTACGAGCAAGCTTAATGGAAAAGATTCGGGTGTTTGAGAGGGCTTGTCTTCGCTTGTACAGAACACCAGAGTCGGAGTACAAGAAATTTTATCCTAATGAGGTCCTTTACAACAGGGCGAACCTAATACGAGTGGACAACTTCGTAATTAAGCTGACTCGAAGGCACATTGCAAGAGCAATGACCTCGACGAATAATCTGATATCTGGGGCTTACTACCCCAATTACCTTTACCACGAGTGTGCGCTCTGACGGCTTCGTTCCACCGGAAGCATTCCTCTACCTAGATCAGATAGGGTTGATCCAGGATAGATCAGCGGTGCCGTTAATCTTCCATGTCGCTCGGACAGCTGAGGACAGGCGACTCAACTACGACAGAGTTGATCGCCTCAGGTTCAGTAGGGCGGTGGGGAATCGCGTCGTTCGGCAGCACCAGCATTTCTGGTGGTTGAATGATGGAGAAGATGTTTCGTCGTCGTTTCCGTCAATTACGGACCAGCCTCACTAAAGAGGCAGAGCTGACCAATTTGTTTGCTCTGTGAATAGCGGTGGCCAGCTTACATAGGTTTAGGTTAGCATTTAAGAAACATATACATATATCAGTGTATACAAAGGTGTATACTGATATATGTAAATGATTGTGTATAAGTGTGTTTATGTGTGTATTATAGGTAGGCTAAGGTTTATTTTAAGTTAGAAACTAAGTTTTTATAAAAAAATAAAAAAATGTCCATATGCTAAGTTTTTGTAAACAAATTTTTTTCTTAGCCTTAAGTATAGAAAATAAGTATTCCTAAATAAAATGTAATGAAGTTGAAAGACATAGATATAAGAGTTTAGAGTAGCTTAGAGTGCCTGTGTGGGGCCAGTAAGTTAGCATAAGATTGTTAAGTAATTGTAAGTTAGCATTTAAGCATTTTTTGTTAGAATGCAAGAGTTAGTGTTAAGAAAATAAAATGCATTTAAAACTGAAAACTGCTGTTCCTTCAGTGGGGAAAGGCATGCAGCAATCTGCTTGTAGTTTAATCCACGTACTCTCAGCAAGGTATAGTCTTGAAAAGGGATTTTTGGATGACCTTTTTCCCCAACATTTTTGAGTATCTTCTGCGTAATCGCCAGTCTTAGATGAACGTTTAGGAGTCTAAAAGCCTAAATATCTAAGTATACCTACGGATTCACATTCGATTCCCATTAATCTCTATCAAAACATCGAAGCTCTTTGTGAGCATTTCGAAAAGTGATTACATCCTGTTCTGCAGTTAGACGAATACTACGATTCCAAAATGTATTAATATCAGATAAATTCGAAGTTCGTTGACATTTGCTGTCGTTTATAGGCATTTCGTGCGACCTGTCTTCCGAAGGTCACCATATACTCGTATATGCGCTTTTGTTTATTTTTTGCTTATTATTCGCGCGTACATAAATCCATATCAGTGCCTCTGTGAAACACGTTTTATGATAGAATTCTCATAAAAGTAGCCCACAAGAAAATTATCCAAAGCACGTGCATGAATACAAAGAAAACGCAGAATAATCAACCGACTCATACGTCAATGGCTCTGGATATCAAATTAAAATTGAAAAAAAATAAAAAAAATAAAACATTCGAAAAATAAGAATTTGAAAAATAAGAAAACCGAAGAAAAAAAACAATTCCAACATTTCCGAAACGAAAATGAAATGTCTTTATATTGTAGGTGACCACTTCGGAATGACGTCCATAATATGTAATTATTGCGTTTTTGCACAGAGACAGTCAGTGCCATAAAATTAAGCATGCGGATGAGTTTTTGTTTTTCTGCTTTTTTTCTTTTTATTTGTTTGCTGTTTGCTGTTTGCTGTTTGCTTTTTGTTTGTTGCCTTTTCTGGCGCCAAATTAATTTGAAACCAGTTAAGAGTACAATTTCGAAATAATTAAAACGGCAAATCAAAAATCGAATTACGTGTTAACTGTCATCTTAAAGAGCTGACACCATTTTCAATAGCAGGAATTACTTTGGTTACTTGCTTTGTTTTTTCCTGTTTCTGTTTTTTTTTTTTTTTTTTTTTTTTTTTGATGACTATAATTCCCCTGACTTTATTATTGATTCTAAATGTCTTGTTTAATTGCATTTGAAAAGTCTCCAGTCTCTTCAACAAAGCGAAAGGTGTCGATTTATAGTAGATTTCCTGTCATGTCTGTTGCGCGTACTCGTATTAATGGGCGAATTATTTTTTTCTGAAAAACCAAAATTAAGCAATTAAATGTTGAGAGCAGTCGTATTCGTAATTTGATCGTTAAAAATTATTTCTGCTGTTGTTTTTATTGAAAACAACAATTTACCCACCGTTGAGAGGTGTATTAGCAGGTTTGAATTTTACGTAAACTTGAGGGGGTACCCCACACGCTAATTATTTTCCTTTAAGTCCGCTGATTGATTTGAATGATTTGGCCGATTTTTAGGTGAAGTGGGCCACTACACCCAATCAGATGGAAATAATTTTATTGTCGGAGTTTTGGAATGCTTTTGTTGCTGTATTCAGAAGATGTTAGATGATTCGATGATTAGTATGTTGGCGCTAAATGAAGTGACTTAGACATGAGATAAAGTTTTAAAATTGATATTATATATGTAGTTAGAAAGATAAATAAGAACATGCACCAGTTTGTTAAAGCCACAACTTTCATACCGCCAAGACTAGTAAAACTTGATTGACGGCACAGAATAAAGTCCATCTAAGAACCGACTACACATTTTTGCCGACCAAAAACATGTTGACATGTGGCATATTTTAAGCGATAGTAACGTTTATATGAGAGCCAGCTTACGAATTGCCTTGCATTTGAGAGGCGGAAAGTCTATCGTTATCCAAAGGGTGACCAGATAAGAACGATTCAAATAAAACAACAACGGTGTGAGATATAAAATTGATTCTGGATTTATTTTGAAGCTACTCGTACCATGTGCCCATCATTCATGTGGCCGCCTCGGTTTCGCTGGCAGTGCTTCAAGCGGTCGGTCCAATTTTTGATGACTCGGTCCAATATGTGCAGCGTTATTCCAGCAATAGCGTGTCGAATGTTGGCCTCGGGCTCGTAAAAGGAGTGTTGGCTTGTTAGCCAGTCCTCCTTCATAACACCTATACACAAAAAGGGATTAAAGAGTGAAGTCACTAATTACCGCCCTATGCCTAAACTTTCTAATATACCCAAACTCCTCGAAAGCATTTTGCATGAAGCCTTAAGCTTCCAGTGTAAATCTTTTATTTCCCCCAATCAACACGGCTTTCTGAAGGGTAGATCAACTACCACTAACCTCGTAGAATTCGTGTCCTCTGTTCTCTCAGCCTTAGAAAGTGGTAAAGAAGTTGACGTTATAACAACTGATTTCAGTAAGGCTTTTGACAAGATATCTCATACACTAATCCTGTTCAAATTGTCCGTCCTGGGATTTGAACCCATTTTGCTTAAATAGATATCTTCTTACCTGGATAATCGTTTTTATAGTGTTCGTTTCAGGTCTGTCCTATCGGCCCCTTTCTTGGCCACTTCAGGTGTTCCTCAAGGTAGTCACCTAGGTCCACTCCTCTTCATCCTAACTATTAACGACCTTCAAAGGCTCATTCAACACTCAACACTTTCTCTCTATGCTGACGATACCAGATTTTTTAAACCCATTTCCTCACAACAAAACTCCAGCCTCCTTCAAAAAGGTCTAAATAGTTTTTCCACCTGGTGCATCAAGAACTGCTTAGAACTCAATGCCTCCAAATGCCAATCGATTACTTTCTCACGTAAGTGCAAGAAGTCTCCTCAACGAATTTACCATCTCCGCGGCCAACCTATACCCCTTGTTGAATCTATCCGCGACCTTGGCATACTATGCGACAGACAGCTTAATTTCCGCTCGCATATTGATGAGATAATTTCTAAAGCAAACTCATCACTCGGCTTCGTTAAAAGACGGTCCAAAGAATTCTGCAACCCGTACGTGACCAGATCACTATACATCACTTACGTTCGCCCCCTTCTCGAGTACGTTAGCCAAGCGTGGTGCCCCTTTAAACGAATTCATGTATCTCGTATTGAGAGGATCCAGCGTCGTTTTCTTCGATTTGGTCTTCGAGGTCTACCTTGGAACGATCCTCTAATATTACCTCCCTACCGAGACCGTCTCAAACTCATTAACCTGAATACCCCTGAGGAACGAAGGGACGCAGCAGACATTCTGTTCATTCACCGACTGCTCTCAGGCTCCGTCGATTGCATGCCTCTTTGCAACTCCATTTTCTTTAACACTAATCCTCGTAATCTACGTTCCACCCGTCTCTTTTATCTACCTATCCACCGCACCACATATGGCTCTAACGAACCAATCTCCCGTATGCTGCGTAAGGTAAACACCAACCTTTCCGTTTTCGATTTTAATCGCAGCACACTTTCCCTCAAATTCGATCTCCTTCACCATCCTTAGCTTTAAGCCCTAGTATTTTATTAGTTTAAGTCTTTGTTTTTAAGCTTGAATTAAGCTAAATAAAAGGGGGCGTTAGCCCCCACCAAAACCAAAAAAAAATTAGCGTAGACTAAGGACTTGACGTAACCCCAGAGAAAATAATCAAGTGGTGTCAAACCGCATGATGGCGGCGGCCAATTGATGAATGCTCGCCGAGAGATGACCCAGTCGCTAAATTTCTCCTTCACAACTTCGAGCGTTGCGTCGCTTGTATGGCATGTAGCGACGTCTTGTTGGAACCACAGCTCGGATATATCGATGTTGTCGAGGTCTGACCACAGAAAGTCGTTTAACATCGCTCTATATCTGAGACCATTGAGCGTAACGGTGTCTCCTTCCTCATTTCGAAAGAAGTAAGGTCCGATGATGTCACCATCCCATAAACCAAACAGTCAATCTTTGTAAATGCATTGATGCTTGACGGAACACTTGTGGATTGTGTTCACTCTAATAATGGCAATTTTGTTTGTTGACATAGCCGCTGAGCCACCAAAAATGGGCCTCGCCCGAGAAGATGATTTTTTGACCAAAATCTGGATCTCCGGCTAACATTTCCAGCGCCCATTTAGCGAACTCACGACGTTGTCTATGGTCGCGCGGCTTCAATTCTTGCGTCAACATAATCTTATATGGATGTAGGCTCAAATCCAACTGGGTTAACTCTCTGGCGATGCCCAATTCAGCTGATCGGCGCCGAATTGACATTTCTGGGTTTTCTTCGATATTGGCCGCTACGACGGCTATGTTTTCTTCATTTCTCACCAATCTCTGTCTGGTTGGTGGCTTAGGATCCACAAAAGTGTATTCACGCTCAAACTTTTCCAAGATGCAACGAATTGCCTGCACACTGAAGCCATGATGACCACCGATCTCACGTCGAAATTCACGTTGCGTATTTACAACAGAGCCGGAATTTCGATATTTTTTAATAATTTCTGCACGTTTGGCAAGCGTAAAAGGACGCATGATGAAATTGGCTTACTGAATATTTTGACAGCTGGATGTCATTGGTAAATTTGACAGCTGCTGAAACATAACAATTGGAAAAACCTTTCATTGCTATTTAGTCGCCCGTTATATAGGCAGTCAGCAGCTATCAAAGCCTTGGATACGCCAGCAACGGGATCGAAGTTAGTAAAGCATTATATGCTCAACTAGCCTGTCCTGGGTTCCAGGTCACAGAGATATATAGAATAGTAAGGACGACGAAATGGCATAATAAAGTAGCACCCTTCATCTCACTGACCTGTTAATATTCGAAACTGTGCATAAACGGAATATGAAGGAGTTGGGCTATTACATTACATCTACAGCGATACGGACTTTTTCAGAATATTCCTAATTTGATGGTTTACGTAAGAGCATCGGATGGACAACGCGATAAAGGTACGCCTGATCTTAGCCAGCGGACTTAAGAGAAAAGTCACATCAACCGGCTTGGTGTGTGTAACTGGAAGGCAGTGAGAGCAGGATCGACAAGGATCTTGCTTTAAGCGATACATTTTTGAATGCCGATTGGGCGTGTGTTCTGCAGAACTATGCACATTATATCAGAGGAAACTGAAAGAATACCTTCTACGCAATTCTATTACTCGACGGTTGACCCAATTTTCACCTTGCCACTGCGCTCATGTAAAGGCTGTTTTTTTTTTTAGAGGTATACAAATTCAATATGAAATAAAACACTTGAAGCTAAGATTAATGTCTAATTTTATGCCATTACTGCTTATATCGGGCATATGCGCGCCACAGCTAGCTCGAATGAAGCGCAATCGTGAAGTCCAATTTTCGACAACTTTATTGAGCAACTGGGGCTGTATATCAGTAATAATACGGCGAATGTTGACTTCCAAATCGTCCAACGTCTCTGGTTTATCGGCATAGACTAGTTAGTGACTTCAAAATGTGAGATCACAGGATCGTGGAGGCCAGTTCACAGGTCCATTACGCGACATTATGCGCTCAGAAAATGTTTCCCGCAATAAATTGATGGTGTCGGCCGTGTGGCATGTTCCCCCATCTTGTTGAAACCAAAGCTCTGTCACGTCAATGCCATTAAACTGAGAAACGAAGAAGTCAGAAATCATGTTTATATGCGAAAACGATTCATCGTGCTCAGATTGGACGATTATGTCGACCGTAAAATGGACGTAGCACACGATAAGTTTGGCGAACCGAACCATGGTTTTCAAAATAAGTTAGCACAACTGTTCTGGTAGTAATCTATTCATCGTAAAATGGCAAAATGTACTAAACACAAATCAACTTTCAACTTCAAATTGGCAATCTGTAGAAATAGTGTTGCCAGTTTAAACGGTTTAAACCTTTAAAAAAAAAACACACCTTTTACAAGAAAAAACGTAAAAAACTCTATGCCATGTTTGTAGACTTTAAATCAGCTTTTGATTCAGTTCCTAGGGAAGGGCTTTTTTACAAGTTATATACATAGATTGGGTGTAAGTAGTTAATTGGTTAATGTCATAAAAGCTCTTTCCGTGAACAACAAAGCTGCGGAATGAGATGGACACTTTTTTGTCTGATGAATTTGCAACGATGATGAGTGTGAAGCAAGGTTGTATTTTGAGCACGTTACTATTTATCTTGTTTATCAGCGACATAACAGCGGGTGGTGTCGTTAGTCATAGTTAGCCATATCACGATACCAGGTTTAATTTAATGTATGTCTTTCTAGCCGATGCAGCTTAAAACCAATATGTTGGAAAAGTACTGAAGAACCTGGAATTTAAAGGTAAATCTCGAAAAGACGAAAATTCTTTTGTTTCGAAATGGAGGAGTGCCATTATCGAGAAACGAAACCTGGACTTACCAAAGAGTGCCCGTTGAAATGGTTAGAGAGTATAAGTATCTCGATGTTCTGATAACAGCTAATCTTAGCATGGAAAATCATTTAAAAATGAAACTATCGGAAGCAAATCGGGCGATAAATTCAGTGTGGAGTACTTGCATACAAAGCAAATATCTAACACGCAGCTCTAAGCAAAAAATTATTTAATCGACTGCACAGACTGTTCTTTTGTACGCTGCGCAAGTTTAGGGATATGCTAGTTTTGACCTAATCGACAAGTTACTACGTTATTGCATAAAACTCATCTTGGTCTACCGAATTGCACTCGAAATTAAACGATATAGGGTTTTCCAATTAGGACTTGACAATTTTTTTTTTAAATAAAACGCAAACCATTTGAGTTATTTCAAAAACTTTATTATCGACTTGAAGTACATTCAAAACATTTATGAATGGAACTCGACTTCTTTCATATGGCCACCGCGGGCACGTTTGCAGCAGTCGATTCATTGGACCCAATTTCCACGACTCGGCCACACATTTCGGCCGAAATGGCAGCTATTTGGCGTTCAATGTTGGCTCTGATCTCTTCCAATATCGTCGGCGTGTTGGCATAAACCAATGACTTAACGTAGCCCCACAGAAAATAGTCAAGCGGCGTTAAATCACACGAACGAGGCGGCCAATCGACTGGTCCATTTTTTGAGATAACACGCTGACCATACTTACTCTTCAATAAATCGATTGTAGCGTGTGCTGTGTGGCTTGTGGCATCATCTTGTTGAAACCACATGTCGTCCAAGTCCATACCTTCCAATTCAAGCCAAAAATAATCGGCGATCATGGCGCGATAACGCTGACCATTCACAGAAACGTGACGATCGTTATCATCGACGAAGAAATATAGCCCAATAACGCCGCCGGCATGCAAACCGCACCAAACAGTTATTTTTTGCGGATGAAGTGCTGATTCATGAAGCACATGTGGATTTTTATCCGACCAATAACGCATATTTTGCTTATTGACCAACCCATTGAGCCAAAAATGAGCTTCGTCACTGAAGATGATTTTGCGATGAAATTCATCATCTTGGCGCATCTTCTCCAGAACCCAATCGGAGAACGTACGTCGCTTCAAATGGTCCATCGGCTTAAATTCTTGAGTCAGCTTGATCTTGTATGGGTGTAAACCAAGATCCTTACGCAAAATACGCCATAATGTGGTCTGAGCGATGCCCAATTCTTGAGTACGCCGTGGAATTGACTGATTTGGATCGTTTGCTACGGACGTCTGAACGGCAGCGATATTTTCGAC
Organism: Volucella bombylans; assembly: GCA_949129095.1. Lineage (NCBI taxonomy): Eukaryota > Metazoa > Arthropoda > Insecta > Diptera > Syrphidae > Volucella > Volucella bombylans. The sequence goes on from OX422142.1 coordinate 171,457,886, forward strand.
ACTTCGACCAACCCGTTGTCTCACTGACACGGCAACATCACACAACGAATATGTACACTCAAATTTTTGAACTAAACTTGTTATTGCCTGTTATTTTTTTAATTTGCAGACGTTGCTCGTTCGTGTACGTTACCATGAGTTTACTGAATAAATTGACAGTGACAGTTTGATGATTAGTAAAAGAGTGCGTTCACAAATTAAATTCAAAGTTGTCAAGTCCCTATTGGAACCTTTTACATATGGAAATGGACCGAACAATGATACAAGACATTTCTTTTCCCAGCGATGCTCCCGTCTCTCTAACCCGTCCAAATAGTACTTGGCGTTTTTCCCTGCAAAATAATTGTTCACGAAGGTGATTGCCTACTCATTTGACGAAAATCTCTGTTCTCCGAGCTCAGTTTTTAGATGAGGGAACAAAAAGAAGTCACTTGGGGCTAGATCTGGTGAATAAGGCGGATGGTCAAGCAGTTCAAACCGTAATTCATGGATTTGCGACATGGCAACCGCTGAGGTGTGAGACTAAGTGTTGTCTTGGTGAAACAGGATTTTCTTTTTCTGCAAATGTGGCCGTTTTTCCGCAATTTCTGCCTTCAGCTTGGCAAGTAATGATGCGTAGTATGCTCTTGTAATGGTTTATCCCAAAAAACAGTCGTCATCACTTTCCCAGCCGAAAAAACAGTTTTTGCTTTTTTTGGAGCCGGCTCGCCCTTTGCAGTCCACTGTTTCGACTGAATGTTTGTTTCGGGCGCATAATGGTGTATCCAAGTTTCATCTACAGTAATTAATCGGCGCCAAAACTCGGATTTATTGCGCCTAAACAGCGCCAACACAGCGTTGAAAATGTTCATTCGAACACGTTTTTCGTCTAACGTAACGCGGACAGCTTTCTCATGCCTAAATCTTGATTTAATATGTAACAAACACGTTCTTTGGACATTTTCATAACCTCTACTATCTCTCTCACTTTAATTTGGCAGTCGTCTAACACCATTTGGTGAACTTTAGCAATGTTATCGTCAGTGGTTGCAGTTTTCGGACGTCCCGAACGTTCATCATCTCCCAAGCTATTACGGCCACGTTTAAATTCAGCTGCCCAAAATTTCAATGTGGTAAATGATGGTGCAGGGCCCCATACAAAGAGTAGAACTCATTTTTGATTTGCGTAGGCGTATTGCCTTTCAAAAACAAGAATTTAATAACAGCTCGACACTCAATGTTTTCCCATTTTCACAAAAAACACTCACATCGACTCACTCAAACGACTGTCAACTAAAAACTGCGCCTCCAAAATGACTGAACCTTTGGTAAGTAACTGTTAAAAGATGCACAACTAGCATTCACTAGCTTTTATTGACGAGTGCCGCTATCTCTACGGTGCGGTGCGGAAACTTTTCAGACAACCCTCGTATTTTACATACGTTAAAGCTGCACTTTGATTATATAGCACATAAAAGAGGAACGCTATCCGAAAATTGTACTGAAACATATGATAGCGAACAACGCTCATTGCATCAAGGAATAACAAGAACTTGCAAGTTGTTATGGATGCAGTCTCAGATTTTTAACAAGTGACCATACCACACTAAGAAGTAAATTCGAAAACATTATGAACAAATCTGGACCAGTCTTCTCAACATAGGATGTTTTATACAGCAACATTAATTATAATCTACAAGAAAACACATATCTTATGGAAAGGAATAAATCTGCGATGATAAGAACTATTTTCATGATACGAAATGAATTATTAAACTCGAACTACATGCCACACGGACCAGAGCTACCTATATTGCGTGATCTCTGCAACCTTAAGGAAAGGGAGGACATACCATATATCATTTTATTTCTTTGTGCCCTATGCTAAACGTAATTCGCAAGGACGCTTGAAAAGGAGGAAATGATGGTGATCGTACCTGGGATGTATTATATACAATAGATACATTATAAGTGCCCTACAATATAGAGAACGAATAAGAGAAGGAGATTTTTGAAAAAATAAAATACGAGCGTACTCGTATATTTATATTTAATTGTAATTTTGTTTAGTTAAATTATTTTGCTTTAATTTATTAAATTTTACTTCGAGATATATTTATAAAAAATTGTCAATCTGGTAGACGGCTTATAATCAAGTCTAAAAACTGTAGAATATTGTTACTTTGTATTTAGCATATTCTAATAAAAAAAGTCAATAAAACCAAAAACTAAAACTAACTAAACAATGAATTATGATGAATAAATCGATAAAGCGGCACTCCTATTGCTTGTCATACCTTGTAATGAAGGGGCGCAGGTTGATTGTACATTCAGGGGTGGAACAGAATAATTATGGGGGGTGTAAGGCTCCTTCTGTTCGTGCTAGATACAAGTACTCGCACTCCGAAGTAATAAAGAGTGATGTGGCCATTAAAATTATACTATTGAACTTAAAACTACTCTGAGCTCCTCAATAACAAGGTGGCTTTTTTCATTCTTTCGCCCGGGTAGTGAGCTCACCAGCAGCACATATTTTATAGTTCAGTCATGCCCTGGGAGGATGCTGACTTATCACGCGCGCGTATAAAAATGCAGAATACCCCGCCTCAAGTGTCTTCGTTTCCTTCGTAAACAAATTCATCAACACCAAACAGGCGGACAAACAGTTCCAACTGCTGCTTTGGTTGGATTGTGTAAACTTTTGTTGGATACACGCCCCTTTAAGTTTTGCAGCCTTCACCCCCCCCCCCCCACCCCCTCCCATTTAAAGACAACGCACGTGCTGCATATAACGTGATTTTATTACCCACTTCGGAATTTCACTTCACGAATAGACATTCACCTCAGTTGACAAAACAAAAACTCCGAATCAGCATCCGACAAACAAGAACCTAATGTCAAATTAGAATTTATCTTCATCGACGTTGTCGTTGTCGTTATCGTTTTGGCGTTGTGGACGATGTGGTCGTGGCTTTGATACATGTCTGTGGTTAATAAAGATTCACACGGGTGCTGTGTGATTTATGGCTGCCGTATTTGGTTACTATCGGTATCAGCTCTCTGGACTTTCTATCAAAAATATTGCAAAGATCAACCCAACCAGCATCAACCTCAACATCAGCAGCAGAGGATGAGTACGAGTACCGCGCGAGCGGAACCACCTTATTTCGCAATCTTACAAAGTTTTATGGACACACCGTGAGAGGGGGGTGCCTAAAAATAGCTTCACTTTGGCGAAGAGATTATTGATTCCAAATTCGAATCCGAGGCATTTTGTTTGTTTGCTGTTGATTCGATACGATTCAATACGAACTCCGCGAATACACTTTGCCACTTTGCCGCTGCTGTAAATAAAGCTAGTTGCGAGCAGCTAGCGCGTGTGGTCAATATGTACGAGCGTAAGTAGCCGCACCACTAAAGTATAAAAAAAAAAAAAACAAAAAAAAAAACACTTGCATCGTCGGAGGCCTCTTCTTTTGCACATGCTGGCCTTCGATTTCAGCTTTGACCTTAGCGTCTAAATTTGTTTTAAATCGATGTTTACACACACCAAACAGTCTGGCCATATAGACAGTGGTTGGCGGCTGGTGATCTATGCGAGTAGACAGACGGCTCACAGTTTTTGGGGTGCACCAGCTAGTTTTATGTTCGTTTGAATACAAGGGGTGCTAGGTGGTTCGGGGTTCTAGTAGAAAAGATAAACAAAACATCTAGTGCCTCAATATACGAGTAGTGCGAAAGATATTGCACAGACTATTGGGAAGGGTGGGCGTCTGAGCGGATGGGTAGTTTATGATATCAATTTTGAAAGGTGATTAGCGGAATACGCACTTGGACTTTAGTATAGTCGATGGTTTGTTTATGTAATTGTTTAGCCAGGGGTAAACAGCAGGTGGTAGGTGCGATGAGCAGTGTTTATTGGTTGCTGGGAGTTTATTTTGTGTTTTGTTTTTTTCATTTATTTATTTTTTTGTGGCATAGTTTTAGGAGGAAAGGAGAGATGAGTTATAATGACGCTTATGGGAAGTTTTGGTGGATTTTATAGGTCCGCCACCACGAAGATTGATTGCAGGAATCAAACACTTGCCATTCGAGTAGGTAACTGAAATTTCAGGAATTGGGTAGGGTCAACTTCTTTGGAAAATTTTTCTCTGCTATATTCTTCTCATATGTCAGTACTCTGCGTTATACACCAAGAAGAGGAGGAATCAAGGCTCAGGCTTTAGAAAGAAGGTGGACGTGAGAATCAACAAATACACCTCTTTGGGGAATTTCCTCCTGTTACGCACTCCAAGACGGCGAAGAACCCTTTGCACTTGTTCGCGCCACCTAACAACCCAAGGTCTTCTTTTACCACATCCACATCCGGATTGAAATCAAATATTTTTCGGGCCGGCACATTAGTGTCTATTATTTCTCTACATGCTAAATGGTTATGTGAATTTCACTGACCCGGTCAGCAAAGTAGAGCTAGAGTTCGTTATTATATCTCTGATTTACTCCTCTAAGCCCGCAGCCCGTAGTATGTGAAGGAACACCGAACAAAAACCAAACCGAGGAGTAATTTTGTTACGGTGCAGGTAGTCGAATCCCCAGTACCGGCGTCTGTCAAGGGTGAACCATGGGACGTTATCATCCTGTGACCGCAATAAGGAATTACTCAACGTCGCCCTAGGAGTGGAACACTTGGCTCCCATGGAAGTTCTATAAGTGCAGAAAAGGAAGCAGAAAAAGAAAGTGAGACGAGAAGTGACCCTTTCAGAAAGGTTTGAAGATTGCAGCGTACCCCAGCAGCAGCAGCGAGAACTCCTGTAAGGGCGGCACAACTACCAGGAAAACTGCCAGCAGCTCAAGATGTCTTCCCTATTTTCCAGATAGGAAACGAGAAGACACCTACAACAAATTTGCGCCCACCAGTTGCAGAAGATAGTAAGCTACGGTATATTCTCAAACAGGAGATACAGAAATGCTTGGATATCATCAAATATCATACCAAATCTATGAAGGGAGCTTGCATTACACAAAAGAATATTAGCATAAATATCAAAAATGCCATTGCGGCTCTCAAAGAATCGCTTGACAAAATGAAGTAGAATCTTAAGTTTGTGGATCGAAGTGCACTTCCACCGCAATCGGATATCAACATAACAACAGGCGAGAGTGGCAATCCAATGCCCTTTCTGAGAAGTCAGTTCCAAACAAGAGACCGACATTCCAGGAAGTGAAGGAAGTGGACAAAAAAACAAGAAAGATCCCACATTCATCGGCTCAACGGAACGACCCACAAAACGTAGGCCAGAAAGGCTGGATCGAAAAGGAATAGGAAAGCAGTAGCGCCCAAGCTGTTAAGAAAAAAAACCCAAGCAACTAACGCCAGCCCAATCGATGCAAAAAGAACGGATAAACTTACAGGAATGGCAAAGGTGACGACAAAAAGCAAGAAGAGACATCAGAAATCTCGACCAGAAGCGATCCTTACAAAGCCCAAAAGAAAAGAAAAGTATGCCGATGTCCTGAGGGTGATCCAGAGTAAGGAACGACACAGAAACTGTTGTTAAAACTGTTGTTAAAACAGTTACGCCAAACGAAATCTGGACAAAGGACAATGAGGGTTTTGGGAAATCTCTAAAAGAAATATTTCGGGATAGAACGACGGTCCGCTGCCTTGAACCTAAGACTTCACTCCAGATTAGGGACTTGGACGAACTAACTACAGCGGAGGTAGTTCCCGAAGTCATAAGAAAGAGGGTCAGTGATCCGGTGTTTGACCGCCAGGTTGTGATCACACGAAGATGGGATTAATCAACGTTATTGCCCGAGCAGCCAACGAGATGTTGAAAACCCCTCGTATAAAATTTGGATGGGTTCAATGTCGAATTAGAAAAAGGGTGGAGGTCTCACGACGTTTTACATGATTTGGATATGGACATCAGTAGGCAATATGTAACGGTACAGACAGAAAGGGACAAGGAGTGTGCTTCAACTTCAATAAAGGGGTCATAAAAAAGTTGACTGCCAAAATCATCCGAAGTGCTGCCCATGTGCGGATATAAAAAGTCCACCGTCAGCGTTAGATCATGTGCCGGGCTCAGCTTAATGTTGAGCGAGAAGCACTTGAGATGGCGAGGAAAAGCAGCTTCCAATGACCAGCATACTTTAAGGAAATCTTCACAAGAGTCGAATGGCTCTGGTTAAAATCAGAAGTGAACTGCACAATACACGAACAAGAAAGGGTCCAACTGGATTACGAATTCATTACGAACAGTTGGTATCTGGATTTCAGATGCAAGGAAGTTCTCTATCAAAAGCCAAGGCACACAAAGAGACTTTGTTTGGATGAAAAGCGATGGACTCACGGTAATGAGCATCTATCTCCAGCCAATTGAAAGGTTAGACAACTTCCGGCTAAAGCTGGAAGACTTGAAGGATTTAATGGCTGGAATCGAAGGGGAGATCCTGGTCGCCGGAGACTTCAATGCCAGAGCCCAGGAGTGGGGGATGTCAACAACAGACTCACGAGGAAGCCAAATACTCGAGATGGTTGCGAGACGCGGCCTTAATGTAGTAAATGTAGGAAACTCACCCACGTTCAGGAGACTTGGATACAAATGATCCATTCCGGACGTCACCTTCATGACGGAATCGACATCCACAAGAATAGAGAATTGGAGAGTCATCGAAGACTATACAGGCAGCGACAATCAATACACAATCTTCGATCTATAAGGGACCAACGAGTTCCAAATTGGAATATAACACAAGCTTCGAGGTGAAATGTTAATAAACTCAACGAAATGCTTCTCACGCCTGTGATAGGAGAAGAAAAAAGGTGCTGTATCTCCACTTAAGGGTGCTGCAGAAATAAAAGCTGAGGCCTAGATGCAACTTATACGGCCAGCATGTAATGCTTCGATGCTCCGATGCTCCGAGTGAGCAGCTCCAAAAGAAATAGGGCACCAGTGTAATGGAGGACGGAGGAGAAGATACCTACTTCTGAGGCGGACAGTCACCAGAGGACGGAAAAGACACGCTGAGCCTATAGAAGACATTCTATTGGAATTCAGAACCAACAGATTCGAATTCAAGAGGGAGGATCTTTGCCAAAACGTCAAGTGTAGTGACCCCTAGTGATTAGGCTATAAGGTCGTAATGCAAAAACTAGGAGCTCTGGCAACCAACCCTGCCCTAAGTGAATAAAAGGTGGAGCGCATAGTAGACACATTTTTCCCAACTCACCTTGTCAGTCCACTCGAAACGCCTCTGGCCCAACGACAGGAAATTCTAGCTTTCAGGGAGGAAAAGTTGAGTCTAGAGGTGAAAAACCTAAAAAACCGAAAACCCGCGGGCCGAACGGAATACCAGCAGCTACTACCACAGCTACTGCTTAACATATACAAGAGCTGCTTTGAGGCAGAGGTTTTTCTCAGGAGTTGGGAGACTCAACGCTTGGTGCTGATCAGCAAAGACAAAGAAGACCCGGATTCCTCATCTGCTTACAGACCACTTTGCATGCCGAAATCACGGCGCACAGATGCAGTACAAATGAAGCAGGTTATGAGACGTTTGAACCTATAGATGGATGAACACGGTCATAGCCTAGCTACAGAAAAAACCGAGATAGTCCCTCTGACCAAGAAGCGAATCCCGATCATCGTTAACTTCTAAATCGGGCCCGAAGTTATAACAAGCAAAGAAGCAGTTAATACCTGGGACTGAATATCAATACGAAACTAACCTTCTGGCAAGAGATAAAGTCCGTATCGGAACGAGCCGATGCTCGGTCGCCATATCGCTAACCAGACTGATGGCAACGTAGGGGGGTTCTACGCATAGCAAACGAAGGCTACTAATGTCAACAAAAGCCGTTTTCCTATATGATTGTGAGATCTGGGCAGACGCACTCCGACAAGAAAATTACAGAAAGTAGATGGCAGCAGCGCAGAGACGCTGGAGCTCTACGCGTGCCAAGCTTGTATCGAACTGTGTCGGAACCAGACGGCCCAGATCACTACCGATCTACCAGCAGCAAAAAGGAAGCACGTCTACGCCAAAAAGGCGAAAATTGGAGCGGCAATCGAGAAGTCACGAAATGCCAGTGGCAAGAGCGCTGGATCTCGGAAAGCAAAGGACGATAGACTGCGAAGCTGATCAAGGGCGTGGCTAAATGGAATGGACGGAAACGCGGCGAAGTAAACTACTAAGTTACCCAGTTTTTCATCGGACACGGATATTTCCACGCCTTTCTTCACAAGATCGGTAATAGTCCAGACTGCCAGTACGGAGACACATTGGTAGCAGTATCGGCGTAATCAGCCCAGAAAACATGGTCGAAACGATGGATTATTCTGGACCTTGATCGTCCTAGTTCATGGTGCTAAAGTATGGACTCTATCGAAAGCGGATGAAAATATTCTCAGTCATTTCGAGAAAAAAATCCTTCGAAAAATATTCGATCCCGTTTGGGTTGGCGGGCATTGGAGGAGAAGATTCAACGACGAACTATACGAGCTGTACAGCGACATCGACCTGGACAGAAAACTGCGCATCAGTCGCCTGAGATGGCTAGGACATGTAGAGCGAATGGACACCAATGCTCCTGCCATTAGAGTCCTCGAATCTAGCCACCCGGAGGGAAAAAGCAGTAGAGGAAGACCTCACCTTAGGTGGCGGGTACAAGTAGACCCCAACTGACTTGGAGTGCGCAATTGGAGGCAGTTAGTTAGTTAAGACCGGACTAATTGGAGAGGGTTGTTAGGTGAGGCCCTTTTTCACCCGGAATTGTAGTGCCATCTAAGTAATTAAGTAAGTAAGCCAGAAATTGAATATAGATTCTACGTATCACAATGTGCTTGCTAACTGGAATGGAAAATGGAAATAGCAACTGCAGGCGCCTAGAATAAAAACTAAGTAGAGGAAGAGGCTTGTTGTTTGAGGACCGTGGTCGCACAGAATAGTAAGGTCATCTTAAGTATTCGAGAGTGTGTTAAGACTACTGAAAAGAATTTAATGTTGAAAATTAAGTCAAATGTCTATCAGCGACATAAGAATGCCCTCAACACGGCGATCTAATGTTCGTTTCCTACGGCAGATAGAGAAGAAATCGATTTAATGAATAGAAACGTAGATCAATTAGCACAGTAGTTTCTGATGATTTATTCAAACAGCGAAACCCTAAATTCGTACACAGTACCCTCTACCTCAAAAACCAAACATGTCAAGCAGATTTAAACAACATCAACCTTCAATCCATAAATAAGCGCCAATCATACCATCTCACTGACGGTAAAATATTTACGCTTAACTTGTCTCTAATTGAAGTGCCCGAGACTCACAATCCCGAAGAAATTTCAATCAAATTGACAAACCCACAATTACAATTCCTGGAAGTTTTCATCGCCTCAACCACTTTTCCACTCCAGAGATTGAAGCACTACGAGAATATCTAAAGGGGCCGATGAAGTTTCATTCAGGTGAATGACATCTAACGCGCGGTGCTGCTACTGTTGGTGCTGCTGGTGAACCACACCCTGAAAAACATATGCAAACCAACTGGTGATGCTGTTGCCTCTGGCACTACCGCCACAACTACCCGTGCGTTGGAGGATGGATGTCAAGCCCGCCATTAAAATCGTTTACAGAGAAGAGTGTTTGCTGCTTGCTGCTTGTGAATTGCAATTAATTTCATTTAAACTATAACTCAGTGCGAGCGAATTTGCCTGTATGCATTCGTATATGTGTGGTTTAAAGATTGTAAGCGTGTAGTACAAGAATCCTTCTCAAAACCATCGCCCAATCACCCCTCTACTACACTACTATACGATGAATACTATGTGTGGACTCTCATGGTTATATGAAAATTAGGAACAAAATGCGCGCCAAACCTGCCCTGCCTTGCATTCGGATTCAGTGTACACATCATGGTTGGTTTGCTAGCGCTCCTACTACGTTTATTGATTTTTCTTCTGACATAAAATATTGTGCAACATCGTTGTAGGGATGAGTGCCTAAGCTTCAACATGCTTCCTTCACTCCCACTGGCCGTAAAACATCAGCCAGCCAAACCCCAAACCGTTTGCCATTATTATCATTATCAGCAGCCAAGGGGATGAGGTACGAGTACACCACCCTGTGTTTCGAATTTCATTTCATTCCCACAAGATGTGTGTACTGACTGGCGCCCGTTCCAGTTCAAATGCCAATAACAAACACGACCAGCACAATCTGCAATGAGCACACGGCTATAGCCGAACATCGTGTACTCGTCGTCGTATACCAGTGCAAGAAAGTTGCAGTGGGATGATGGTTTTAGAGGTGGCTTAAGGGTGGCTTGCTGGTGCTGGTACTAGTGCTAGTGCAAGCACAACGGCCATTCACCTCTTCCAGCGAACGGGAAAATCTGACGCTAGAAAAGCCAACAACACAACTCCATCTACCAGCACCAGCACGGGGTTGCTTCTGCTCTTGCTGTGCTTCTGCTTCTGCTTCTACTGCTAGATATCCGTACACCAACATCCCTCTCGTGCTTAATCTGGGCTTTAACATTACGACGACGACGACGACATCGAATGGAGTATGGAGCATGGTCGTCTCTATTGCTTTACGATGAAAACGCACAAAAAGAAGAGAACATAAAACAGGGTCGTGAATATGGCGGCAATGGCAAGCAAGCAGACGATGGAAGCCCAATGGAAACCGAAAGGTGCTGTAGTGCTATGGTTCTGTTGGCTTAGGAGAGGAGTTTGCTTGGTCATAACTGCTCCCATTATTTGGGATAGCGCGCTCCCTATGTAGTACACAATCCAGCATGGGCGAGGTTATGTACGCGATTTCAAAGATTCAGGGCATATGGGTATCTTGGCTCAATTTCTTAGTTCATCCCCCCTTCTCATCCTCCATCGTCTTTTACTCTTCATCACTCTCTCTATCCACAACTTACTCGTACTCGTACTCGTACTCGTACATCAGTAGTAGTCGTCCTCTTTGGTATGTGGTACAGCGTTGTTCAAAAGGACGAAAACTTTTCCCGCGCATCAGCGATCATCTCAAATGCGCAGAATCCTTGCCCTGCTCCTCACAAAAAAAAAACAAAAAAAAAAAAAACAACACACAAGCTACGCTACCAAATCCAAATTTAATTGTAACAGCCTTTTGTGCTTTAGATGCTGCTTCCGCTGGTTTTGTTGTTGTTTGGAGCTGTTACGAGTATGAGTGAATTGAATGCTGGAATAGTCAGATGAGATAGGGGTTGTTGATGGAGTTGGGGTGGGGGAGTTGGAGTGTGCTGCCACTATACCTACTCTCTTCCGTACTCGTGCTTCTGCGGGAAGATTTGCAAATTAGTTTTGTTAAAAAAGGACGAAGCACAAAAAAAATATATGAATAAACGATGCTTAGGCGATAAGTGGAGATGGAAGGTACACACACAGATACACACATCCAGTTGATTATAGTAAAATGCTAGATTCTATGATTATTATTACGTAAGTCGGATTGCGAATACCTCTTGGGAATTATAATGAATACTTCTTTCTCATGTGAATCGTTATCGTCTGGTGGCTTTAAGAAAATCCATTCTTCTTGAGTAGTTTTTCTTTGGATGGGAAGCGAACATAACGTGACGGGACATTAATTGATTGGACTTGGTCTCGGGCAATTTCCCTTGCATGTTTAACAACAGGATTCTTTTGAATATTCGATGCGAATACACTTTGGGCAAAGTTGAGAGGTCCATTGTGATTACATTAAATACACTTCGGCCCTCCAATAAATCTGGCGGCTTAATCAAATGGACATGACGAGGTACGAGTATCTTTATCACTTTAGAAAAACGAGGTATGGCTTTAAGGGCGATTTGTTTGAAGCAAGTGCTTGCAAGACCCTAAAACACTTTGAGGGGGTAAATGAATTGCTTAGAGAATCATCTAACTTTGGTAAAGAAAGAAACAATTGTAACAGGTCCTCATAGATACTCAACAAATTGTTAGTCCTAAGGTTTCATAGTGTTCCGTTTAGTGAAGGTACTCAGTCTTTTGGGAAAAGTACTCGTAGTGTGCATCAGCGATAAAGTGCTTACAGTGTAAGCATCCACTACATCAGTGTCTAGTATCTGCAGCCAGAAGGATCGTAAGTCAAACACTTACGAGTACAAATGAAGTGCTTCGTGTTACTTCACGTTAACACTTAAAAAGCATTTGGTCTGTCTGCATGCTTGAGAGTCATGCTATCTGTAATTGGGTTACGAAAAAAAGCAATCGCCAAAAGAGGTACTAAAGGAGGACGCAGGATGTCCTTACCCAAGTTGCGGTATTGAAAAGTCTCTTCTTCCCGAAATGCCAATTCCATCTGACAAAGTTTTCGAATTCTTCTTCGACGGATTTCAACGACATAAAAGTCGGTTGTCTGAATTGAGTATGCTAGCACAGGATAGCTGGCACAACGTGCTTAGCCACACCTCTCAAATAACCCTAAGACAGGTCTTTTTGGAGTTCCGTTTCTGTAGCTGGAAAGTTTGTGCCGTTGTAGCAACAAATTTTACAATTTTATTCTAATGTATGTACACAGCTTTAGTTTGGTTTCAGTTCAACAGAAAATAAAGTAAGTTTGAATGTATGTAGCAGGGGTAACTCATCTCAGAAGTTGCTACATGAGCAGAAAACATTTTACACAACTAGCAACTTTGTATGATTGATTTCAAAGGAGCTTTAGGTTAGGTTAGCGTGTAGTCTTCTATTTGATTTTCTTCAAAGTATTTTCCTGATTAGAATGTCGACTATCAATAAAGTAATCCAGTAGGGCTTCAGAGAGGTTATCAGAGATTTGCAGCTTTGGTTAGCCAGGTCACAAACAAGTTACGGCCACTCATATGTACCACCCTATCCTTGACCAGAGATATAGTGAAAGACGAGAAAGGTAACAGCTTTTCAGTAAACCCGTACATTTTTTGGTGGTTTGGTGTACGAATAGGGTAAATACTGAGCGGCGTCAACTTAGTAATGATCAGTGCTGTAACTATGACTACACATCAATCTATCTTATTTTACGTTCTTAAGGTAGCCACGGGGTACTGGTCACGCGAGTGTCAGTCCATAATGACTGTATATCAGAAGGAGAACTTCTGGCGTATGAATTCGAGTGACTGAATCACTGTAATGTAAACAGTTAGAATGGCAGATTTCTTATACTTATGAGTATTCAACGGGTTTGGGGCTGAAGAGAATAAGGATTTTTCAGATATAGTGGTGAATTAACTTTTAATGGGTCAACGGCAGGCCTCATAGCCCCGATAGAGCCTTTGTTCGTCTCGACAAGTCTTATGCGACCTGATGATAATTGATGTGCTCGATATCATCCGATGATTTCCACGAGTCCTCTGGTTTGATGAATAATGCAGGCAGGCACATTTAGCAAAAGACTAACCTAGGAAGTGGAGCTGCGTAGAAGGACGGGAGCGGCTCATGAGCTCTACCAGCAAAGGATGAGGAAAGAACATCGGCTTCAGCGGTGGAAAAAGAAAGAGCACGAGAAGCTCTTTGATTAAAAAAAATAGCTACTTAAGGAACAATATTCAGAAGTTTTACCAAAAAGTAAAAAGAACGTGCCACGCAAGCAACACCCGAACAGAGGCTTGTGAAGATGAACAAGAAGGCATAGAAGTAGAGTTGAGAAAAATCAATTCTGCAGACTGTTAAAGCATTAAACGGTGAGGACAACCCAAATGAATGAGTGAACCATTCAACCTGGGCGTTGAAAGCCAAGAGATCCGTCCACCAGCCTTAAGTCCAAGCTTAAGTAAAACAAGGTTGCTGGATCGAATGGCTTAACTGCCGAGCTATTTAATGCAGCGGAAGATGACTTGGTAGAGAGTATACACCAACTCAATTCCATTATTTTTTCCGAAGTAGATATGCCTGAAGTACGGATCCTTAGCATTATTTGACCGATCTACAAAAAAGGATAAAGGATTTCGTCTCCCGTATTGTATGAGCAGCTGAAGTTGTAAGCCAGGTATAAGATCTACTACGCCACTTCCTACAGAAAACCCAAAAAGTCTATATCGATGCACACTAACTCGACATCGATTTCAAAACCGCATATCGCAGCATCTATAGAGACGAACTATGCAGAGCTATGCATATTTTTGGCATCCATGCGAAACTCATCAGATTGTGCAGAATGGGGATAGAGGGCACTCTTCGAGACCTTTGATGCCAAAAAAGGACTAAGACAAGGTGACACACTATCTTCTTTTTTTTATATAATTAGCGCGCGCTCAAGGGACTTAGGGAAGAAGAAAAGAGAGGTACCAATGTACATCGGTTTTAAATGTTTGAAAGTTATAACGACTATGAAATAGAGAGCTTGACAGGGCATTCCATAACCGAGTTGCACGGCTTGGAACGAATCATGATATTTTAGAGTACTCCCCAAAGTAGGCTTGAGGGTATACTGATGAGCATTAGTAGCGAGACGGGTGTTTTCTCGACTTCCTTAAGATCGTACTTGAGAATATTGTTCGAAACATACGAGGCATTAACATCATTGGCAGAAAGCAGACAGCTAGCTCTTACTGTTCGAATACTACATTGGGTTGGCTATATCGAACGGACGGCAACTCCTCCGGTAAGATGAACTAATCTGTGCATATATCAAGCCTGGCCAAATCCTTACAATTGAAAACTCGGAACTGTTTTTGTTCGTTTATCGTAAATTTTAATATCGAGGTGATAAACCGAATGAAGTGTTTGGAGTATCTGAGCGCGTCACTGCTACTAACCGAAAACAAAAGCTTACAACAAGTGGGAAGTACATAACTATTTAATCGAAGAAGCCTTCGGGAATACAAATAGAACGTGTCGTGAGCAATATATGCTGGTATCCACATAGCATATGTCGCCTTAGATCACACGAGTTTATTCGAGAGAAGAAGACACGCATTCATCTCCACATTCAGGGATTCAGGGATGCTGGCATTTGGTCAAATCGGACATTAAGGTCAGTACAGTGCAGAGATTATACTGAAATGGGGCATGCCTTTGGATAGTTACAATTTCAACATACCACCAGGCCTTTGCTGTAGGTCACTGTTGGCAATACTGCCGAAAAATCATCAGAAATGCCGCCTCTGATGTGATGGTTCCATTTTAATGTCGACTAACCAAGAGGGGAGGAGATGATATCTCCTGTTGAGATGTACCGGAGGAGAAAAACTACGGAAACCAACGTCCAACGTCCATTAAACCCAATCGAAGTGAATATAACAACATCTACATTCAAATTAAGCAAATCTGCAGGATTCAATGACTTAGCCGCTGACCTTTGCAAAGCTGGAGAAAATGATTTGGTAAGGAGCATACGTTACCTTATCTAAGTGCCCTATGAATAGAATGCCAGTATCGTATATCCATACCTGAAGAAAGGAAATGCCCCAATTAAAGAGTCAAAAGCCTCCTAAATATTGCATACAAGATCCTTGCTGGCGTAGTATGTGAACGTCTAAAACCAATCGCCTATAGCCTGATAGTCCATATTAGTACGGCTTCAAAACTAATAAGTCCTCCATGGACCAAGAATTCACTCTGCGGAGACAGAACACCCAAGAGTAACAAGACGGTGCACACTATCTCTACAACGATTTTAAGGTTGTTTATGAGAACGCCTGTAGAGACGAGCAATACTGAGCCATGTCTGGATTTGGCGTCTTTGTCAAACTCGTTTTTATTTTGTCGATGGAGTAGTTGTGCTTCATCTTAAAATAGCAAAGAAGTCTTAGACAGTGCGACATGCTATATCGCGAGCACTGCAGATAGCATTGACATAATCGGAAGAATATTTGGAAAGAAGAAGCAACGATGAGCTCCAATCAAACCAAGGTACGCTGTTTGAATGAGGGGCCCCCGTCCAATTATCAAGGCTTCGCCCATCAATGACGTTGTCGAATAATGAACGGGGGCAGAGCAAAGTACTGTTCTTATCGTAAACATCTTCAGATGACGCTACCGAAGGTTGCTACGATTCGATCAGTCACAAGTTGCTGGTCATAGGTCTTGTTGACGGCTGGACCACCGGGACTTAAATCACTGTATCATGGGAGCCAGGAGCCCCTCGGATCTCGGTCCGGGCCTGACTTGAAGAGGTAGGCCCCCGTGTAGGGTTTTAGGTCGGCCTCGACTCATACCAATGGTGGAACTTGTGCCAGCAACACAGTTCCGATTTGATATCAATGGAATGACGGAGAGCGATGGCAAGGCGTATCCTGGCTCCCATGAATGTACGGGCATCCCGTAAACATAAGTCTACATGACAGGTGGTTTACTCGTACGTTAAAATTCAGACACTATGTTTGAATGAGACTGTGACCTCAACCACATCAGTTTTACCGGAGGCAGCTAGCCCGGTATCGGCAGAGGAAACTGCATGCATGGCGTCAGTAAAGTTAGAGCCAACTTTTTTTAGGCAGAGACTTTTAACCGGTTAAATTTCTCTAACTCTGGACAGATAGTAGCCGTCTTTGTCAGCTTATCAGGCCAGTCAGTGCTTTACAAAAATTAACTACATCTTGTTGAATTCGAAGAACCTATACCGGATAGACATATGGCAATGTGGCAATGTCGTGAGTTTAAATTTGGTATTTCGAGAAGATATTTCACAAAACTATTCTTTTGTCATTTTATTTCTTATCACACTTTTGCCATAGCAAAGCACGTAGTGCTTTGGTCAGTTTGTGACAACGCATGAACAATGATCAATGTGTCTTGTATTTGTGCTCTGTACTCTATGAGTGCATTTTTCGTTCTTCATGTGGTGAACGTACTCGTATATAACTACAATACATGGATGTAGGAGGCTATTATTGGAACCATACTAATTAAATGTTGCATCAATCTACGTCTAGCACAAGACCTGGAATTATCCCAGAGTGGAACCAACTAACCAATATATTTCAATTCAACCGACCAATATCGAACAAATGTCTTTTACTGATGCAGTCTGAAGATGCAATGAGAGCATCCAAAATGCACTCCCATAATACTCGTATTGTCAGGTTTAGGATTTCTGAGTTCAATCTTCCGGGTTCCTAGTTTAGGGTTAGGTTAGGTAAGAATGGCTGTTGGAAAAACCAACCCCCTAGGCCCATTGGTCTATTATTTTGTCATGTGAATCTGTCACCCTCCTACTCTTGGAATCAATTTGAGCTTCGAGACAAAGCGTATAAAACTGTTAACGCCTATATTGTTTAAGCCATTGTGGAAGAAAGTACCTAGGTGGAGTTTGTTTAAGCCATTGTGGTAGAGAGCTGGGCATGTACAGAGTAGGTGGAGAATTGTCTCCTCCTCTTCCTCGTCCATGCAGAAAAACATCAAGTGTTCTTGAAATGTTGCCAATAAGATAGTGTCCAGTGATCACACCTATGATAGCGCTGATATGTTTACTATTTGGAAAGATCAAACTCTTAGAGCCATTCAAATCCAGCTTTGGTCAGATCTCTTTGGTCGCTAGACATGTTAACACAACAGCCCACCTAAGGTTTGTTTTTTTTTGTTAGCATGCAGCTTTAGTAATAGTTTGCACGTAGTGATTGGTATACCGATAGGATAGGTAGAGTAGGTAAAATTTTGGCGAGTTCATTGGCCCTAAAATTCATTGGAAAGTCTCTGTGCCCCAGCACCCAATATAGGTGAAAGTTGAACTGCACTGCGGACTTGATTGCGGCCTGATGCAGCCGAAAAGATGCGGATATCCCTTGCTGTTATCACGTTTTTCTTCAGCCAGGACAGGACTTCCTTAATGGTCAAAACTTCTGCCTGAAACATACTACAGTGATTTGGGAGACGGAAGGAGGGGCTTAGAATAAGCTTATCTGAGAAAACACTGACACCAACCCCGTTATGGGTCATCCATGGGTCATCCATGAAAGCATCTTCTTCCCAGAGTGATCTAGAGGGGATGCTTATATGAAAGTCTTTGTCAAACCAAAGTTCGGGGATAGTGTAATCGATGCTCTCTGTGAGGATTCCTAATATGTTTTTTTTTTTTTTTTTTTTTATGAGCGCGCGCTCAGGGGTTTATGTACCCTTAAGGAGATTGTTCACAGCGATGGCTAAGGAAATTTAGGGAGGAAGAAAAGAGAGGTACCGATGTACCTTGTTTTGAAATGTTTGCAAGTTATAACGACCAGGAAATGCAGAGATCGGCAGGGCATTCCATAAGCGAGTTGTACGGCTTGAGGGTATACTGATGAGCATTCATAGCAAGACGGGTGTTACGGTTGAAAGTTTGAATGGGCGGAATGGTACTGGCGATTTCAGGAGCACTGGTGGTGGAAATAGCGATAAAACAAAGTGAGACAGGGGACATTACGTCGGTGTTCGAGGGTGTCAATTGATTGACTGGTATTAGTATCATCAATAAGTTTTATCGCACGGTTTTGAATCCTATCTAGCAGGTGCAGAGATGTTTTAGGAGCACCTGACCAGATGTGGGCATTGTACTCCAATTTTGGGCGGATGAATGCCTTATATATTGAGGCCAGATCAGAGGGGTTAAAATATTTCTTACATAGTTTGAGGAAACCTAGACATTTCGCAGCATTTTTGGCGACATCAAATACGTGGTCATTCCAACGTAAGTTGTCATTGACACACATACTGAGAATGGAAGGTTTATCGGTTTCGAAGATGCAAGTGCCATTCATGGATAATAGTTGGGAAGCATTTAATTTCAATCTGTTGATTGCCCACCAATTGTTGATGCTTTTAATAGCCGTTGCCGTTATTCCTGAGGGAACAGGGACCTGAGTCAGGGAACGAATATGAAAAGCAGAGAGACTGTGGTCAGCAAAAGAATATATTTTATTAGAAGTAGCAGATCGTTGACGAAAATTAAAAAGAGTGTCGGAGACAGAACAGAGCCCTGGGGCACACTAGCATTTATTTTGTGAATATCAATCACTTGAAACCGTCCAAGACAACTTGAATTGAACGTTCCGAAAGGTAGTTTCTAATCCATTGAAAAAGAGAGTCGTCGATCCCAAATGCACGCATTTTCGACAAAAGAGCCTGATGTCAAACTCTGTCAAATGTCTTAGAAATATGAAGTGCAACTATCTTGCTTTCGCCAGATTGGTGGTTTTGGTTCCACTTTTCGGTGAGACATGCTATCAAATCACCAGTGGATATGTTGCTATGAAAACCATATTTCCGGTCATTGAAAAGTTTTCGTGTTTCGAGATATTTCATGAGCTGACGATTTATCAGCGTTTCTCTGACGTTGAAAAGAAGGGACGTAAGTGCAATGGGTCTGTAGGAGGAGAGAGAAGATAATTCGCCTTTTTTAGGGACGGGCTGGACAAATCCTTTTTTCCATCTGCTCGGGAAGAGTCCTAAAGAGTTGGATTGATGAAAAAGCTTATACAGTGATTTTGCCAACGTGGAAGAACACTTCTTCAGAAGAAGGGGAGATATTCCATCTGGACCAGCGGATTTATGTATGTTGAGATCTTTAAGTACTCTTGCTACTACACGAGTGCGAAAGTGGTATCGTCCCATTGAAAATTCGACGCACTCAAGTGTAGGCGGACACAAAGCACAATCTGGGAGTGTTGCGCTGGCCGCAAAGTGTGCAGCAAGCAGATTGGCCTTGTCCAAAGAGCTGACAGCTGGAATGTCATTGTAAATGAGCGTTGGGATGGAGGATGAGGCGGAATTTCTAATGTTTTTTGCGAACGACCAACAATTTTTACTGCCTTTGGGACATTGCAGTATTTTTTGCCTCAGTTTTTGGTCGTATTGGATTTTCACACGCTTAAGAAAGTCGTTGCAGTCATTTCTGGCTCGTTTGAACTATTTTCGGTTTTCCTCTGTCGGGTTGGTCTTGAAGGACCGAAAAGACATTTCTCTAACCCTGACGGCTTTTTTACAGCTCGAGTCGTACCATGCCTTTTCTTTTGGTTTGATACTCTTCATCCGATGAGGAATAAAGGATATCAGCAGCGGCATCCACGTCGTTATCGAGGAAGCATAACGACCACTTAAAATTCCTAAAGAAGCTGTTAAGACCGCTCCAGTGGGCTTTCTCGTATTGCCATACGGTTCGTTTAGTAATTTTTCTTCTAACTGTGTGGTCGGTGTACGAGAAATTAGCTGATATGACACAATGGTCCGATGAGCCTAGAGAGGAGAGCACATCAACGGTGTACTTATCAGGGTGAGAAGTTAAAAACGAGTCCAGGGTGTTGGTGGTATGACTATCAACGTCTGGTATTCGCGTGGGCTCATTTACAAGCTGCGTTAAGTTGTTTTCCGCAGCGAAGATCTCAACACACCGTCCTTCGGGTGATGTCTGTCCAGAATGTCGAAGCCACCCAGAATTGTGTATATTGAAGTGGCCTGTAATAACGATTTCAGTATGAGGATACAGGGATACAATTCTTTGAATGGAGTCAGACAGCGCATCAAACTCGTTAAAAGTCAAATTTCTGTAGCAGTAGTGGATAATTTGCTTACGGACATGGAATTTTCACCACATGAAGTTGAATTCCGGATTGGCACATGGATCACATTGTGGTGGAGTGGGTATGCTACATCACTACTCACGTAAATGGTGAGACCGCGGTGAGAGAAGAATAATGACACTAGTTCGTAATTAGGTAGCTTTAGATCAGAATGATCTATCTGTGTTTCACTAAGTGTCAAAACAGCTGGTCTGTACTTACAGACGTGGGCGTACGCAGAAAAGTGATTACTTTTTAGCCCGCGTATATTGGCTACGTCTACCCTGAATTCCTTAGTCATAATCACAGACAAACACAAACACCGACGATACTAAGCAAGGCTGCGAAGTGAAAATTCTGACATTGATTTATGCAATTGATTATTGATGTATTGATTTTTTTGATTTATGCACAAAAATATGTTGCAGTAGGAACATTTCAAATGAGGCTTTGACTGCACCTTCTTCATGCTGCATACTTCACACCTTCCTCTATTTGCCACAAACGTAAGCCAATGTACGCCCCGGTGTCCTAAGCGAACCTCTGCAGGGCTTAGCTCAGTATCCCTTGACATCCTTCATTTCCATAGACATCTATAGACATTAACTCTTGAGCAATTGATCTTCTAAAGTCTTTTACTGATGTTTTTTGAAAGATCAGTCCATGAATAACGTATGCATTTACAAATGTCATATCGAGTATACCGCAAAACAAGCTGTGCCACCATTTAGGGGACGACCAACCGCACAGTACAGTACAGTACACAGTGCTGTCAAAAACTTGCGACAAGGTAATCCTAGCCAGACCCGATTTTTTTAAAAGAGCAAAGGATGAGGATTAATCTTGCGTTCAAAATTTTTAAATACTCGATGACGTAAGTACTCCTTCAAAAAACAGTTATTCCCGGTTGGTCCGGCGGTAGGTTGCATTGCGGCAGGGTGAGGCAAGGCAGACCGGTTTTTTCTTCAACTATTTTTTTGTAGGTACCCGATGACGTAAGTAATGTGACAGCCGGCTCTTCATCTATAAGGAGAAAGCGGAGATCTTCGCGGATTACTCGTATCTAGAACACACTTTTAAGCCCTTTGATGGGCAAACACTAGTACACTATATTATATACACTATATATTCGTATATCAGAAAGGGTGTCTGATAACTTTACAATAGTAAACGCAACTTTCGCTGAATTTTGGAATCGTACAATGAATTTAAAACCGACAAAAAGCTGCCAGGTACTTCCTGATAACCGGAGAAGTCCTTAAAATGCTGCCCTTAAAAGCACTCATTAAGCTTTTTACATATTATTAACCCACTTTTAGGCTAGAATACTTTCTGTGCCAATGGAGGGTTGTAGAGGTTATTATGGTGCTAAAACCAGGTAAACACCCGATTGATAAAAAATCGTACAGACCGATTTCTCTCCTTCCGATCCTGTCAAAAAATTTTGAGAGGATGCTGCTCAAACGTTTAACGCCAATTATTGAAGACAAAAATCTTATCCCCAACCATCAGTTTGGATTTCGGATTAAGCATTCAACTATTGACCAGGGGCATAGAACTAGCTCAGGCGTATTTCTTGACGTCTCACAAGCCTTTGACAAGGTTTGGCATGAAGGTCTACAGTTAAAATTACGGCAAATTTTGCACTCGAAACTTTGTAACGTATTGACTAAGTATCTTGAAAATAGAATTTCGCGCGTTAGATACGGAAATGACGAGCGAATTCGTAAACGCACGACTTGCAAAGCTAATTATCTGCAAAGCACATGTAATAGAGCAGTTGAATAGTCAAAAACATATGTTTGCAATGCAAGTGTTAAACGTTTATGAACGGGTAACTTGCACAATTTTCATTTCTCAGTATTTTAAAGCATGATTGTTCAACCAAGTTGTGTACTTATTCTAAACACCTTACTTAGTGGTTGCCAAGCTACCAAATACACTAAAAAGAACAAAAAAAAATTAAACGCCAAACATAAATTCAAAGTGAAGTATGCAACATTACTTTGATAGTTGCACAGATGCTCTTGCTTTTGCGTAAACAAACTGAATCTACTACGTTCTAGAACTGTTTGCTTTGCACATTTTGTGCAACATATGCGATTACGAATTTTCCCGACGTATCGCAGTTTACAGATATATTGGCCGGTGTACTGCAGGGAAGTGCGTTCGGTCCACTCCTGTATCTCTTATACACAAGAGATATACCACTAGTCGAGAGGACCGTTCTTGCCACCTTTACCGATGAGACTGCCATCTTAGCTGTCGGAAAAACAGTAGAAGAATCAACGGCGAAACTGCAAAGCGCTCTAGCTATATATGACTGGACAAAGATCTGGCGAATCGCTCTCAACGAGAACAAATCTGTGCAAGTAAACTTTACTTACAGAAAAATAAGTCACCTGCCCATGAACATAAACTCGGTCTGTATTCCGTTTGCTAATGAGGCTAAATATTTGGGCATGACACTCGATGCAAAGCTCAAATCGAAGACGCACGTGCAAAAGAAACGTAGACAACTAGAAACTAAATACAGAGAAATGTACTGGCTACTTGGTAAATATTCCAAGCTTAGCGTAGAAAACAAGCTGCTTTTACATAAGCAGGTACTCAAACCGATGTGGACTTATGGAATAAAACTCTGGGGTTGTACCAAGAAAACAAATATTAGTATTTTACAAAGTGCTAAGAGAAATTGTACATGCACCGTGGTTTATAAGAAATATTGATCTGCATCGTGACCTTGCAGTTACTTCGGACGAAGACAATTCGCAAGAAAACAGAAGATCCGGTTGAATGGGCATATTCATAAGACAGTCCTAGAAATTCTTGACACCGTCTTCAAAGAACTAAACTTCTGGACCCTGCACGATAAATTGAAACCGCGTTAAAAAAAAGCGGTACATGTAGGATCTTTCAATGGAAAGTCACCTACCAAACGAGCTTATATTGTGGTGAAAAAGCTGCTTGATAAGTTTTGTAATACCTAGTTGCGGTATTAAACATAATAATCGAAGGGAAATGTTTTTAGTGAGTAAGAATCTCACATTACTATGAGCACGCGCTAGCGATCCTCATAGTGTCTGATGGAAGATTTTCACCCGGCCTCACCGGAAAAAAAAATAAAGCAAAACGAATACCACATTCTGATATCTGACTACGACTAGTACGAATATTATTTCTCTAGTCATCAACAATCAACAATAGAAAACGACAATGGAAGTTGGCCACGCTCTCACCATATTCATTGAAGCTCTTGAAGAGAAAAAAACAGCGAATTCAAAAAGTTGCTGCGGGCAACTGTAGAATCGATTTTACTGATAACAATGCCGTTTTACTGTATTTTAGTTTTATTTTTATCTTCGGGCCCAATTCGATCGCATCATGTTGTTTGCCAGGACTGCGCTTGACATCCCAGAATGGGAGTGTTGAAGTATGAATATATGGCGGCAAAAAACTAATTCGACTCGCTTTCAAGTGACAATGACATATTTAATCAATTTGCATGCTTGAAAAAAAATGTCACGGACACTAAGGTTCAATATTGGGAAAGAGAATTGGGAGGAAATCTTCGGTTTCAACAAAAATGAAATTGCTTCCATCACTTGCTGTGCATGGTGAACTTCCTCTATTGTTTGCCAGACAATTCTGCGACTATTGAGTCTTCGCGATCATTAAACAAATGTTGACCATCGAAAATGCGCTGATGTGTTTCTCAATTACCACAACACAAATGTTTTCAGGCTCGTCAGGTACCAATTGCCGAAACCAATCCCCAAATTACTTGAAGAAATTGCTGCGGAAGATCAATACAGCTTCAAAATGGAAAAGATGGAAAAGAAGACCGATGCCAATGCTAGTACTTCTTCTTCATTTGTGGATTTGTAGAACCTCGCAATCGATTGATTTTAATGTTTGATATGTACTCAGTCTGATTCGTTCTTTGGTCTATTTTAAAGCCACAAAATTGGTCAAATCGACGAATGGAACTACTTGTATATCTTTCCGAAATTTCAATCAAGATTCCGGAAACCATCCCAAAAATTCATCAAAGTAGTTGGTCGGATTAAGTATAACTCAAGACAGCCTTTTCGGTTACGGTTTCTCCGATGTATTACTTAGTCCCCAGGCTTGTAGGGCTTGCTATTTATTTTTTACCGCCATTTTCATCTCATCGTCCAACTACCATGCTTCTTTATTTACGTGAAGCCGGCCTTTCGAATTTTCGCACTGCCCTTGGATTAGTCCTCGAAAGTTCAAATTGGTCTGTGTTATTCTGGTACCATTGCTAGCAAATCAATCAACGAAACAGATGACTTGTTGAAAACAGGTCGGCTTAAATTGCTAGGACGAATAAATACTACTCCCTTCAGGAAAGCCTTAGAAGACATCCTGCAGAAACAATGAAGCTGATGAAGATCGGCATTAAAAAAGTCAATTGTTGATTGAGAAGTATTAGGTTGTACCACATGAAATAAATGTCCGATTTTTTTGTAAAAAATTAAACGTCAATATTTCTTTTATATTTCCCAACTGTAGCAGCTTTTGCACTGTTACGTGTGAGGTAAGGGGTCTAGCATTGTCATGCAACAGGATCGGAACATGCCTATTTGCCAACGCAGGCTGCTTTTCAGCCAATTTCGTATGCAGTATGTCGATTTCCTCACAATATTTGACTGCATTTATCGTTTCCCCTGGTTGAAGGAACGAAAAGTGGATTGGTCCTTTCGATGTCCACCAGATTGTCACCATAACATTTTCTGGGTGAAGACTAAGTTTGGGGGTGTGCTTTGGGTTTTCGTCTGCATCCAACCACTGCACAGATCTTATGAAGGTTGTCATACAAAATCCACTTTTCATCACATCTGATTATACGGTGCAGAAACGGTGCAGTTCGGTATCTTAGACTCAGTGATGCACAGGTTTCTAAACGGCGTATTTTTTGGGTCTCGTTCAATTCATGGGGTACCCACTTGTCGAGTTTTTTCACTTTTCCTACTTGAGATAGGTGTCGACTTATTATCATGACGGATACTTGCATGTTGTGTGCAATGCCCCGCACCGTTTTTGTTGGGACTGCATCCACCGTTTCTCGTAAAATGGCGCCGTAAATTACCGTTTCCGGTTTCCCACGCGGTTCATTTTCGAGGCTTAGATCTCCCGAACGGAACTTACCAAACCAATGCCGAATGGTGCATTCGTTCACCGCTATATTCTCAAATGCGTCACGTATGATTTTGGCTGCCAGAGACGCATTATGTCCCAGTATGAGCTCGTAAAGGAAAAGAGTACGAATTTGTACCGTCGACAGCATGATATAAAAATTCCTAGAAAAAAATAAATGTACTTGCAACGCACCCTAAATGTCGCACACATCAAACACACATACCACTGTGTTGTACAGATGTGGTACAACATAATAGTTGACATTACCAGAAAAATAACCAGGTTCCAGTGGAATCGATGATACATATTTCAATACCGCGACTGTTACAGAAAAACGTGGCTCCCAAAAGGAATCACAGCAATTTTAGATGAAATGCCGATCGTTGAGGCACATTAGCGGTGATGAATAGACGAAGTTGTTAAAATCGATCGAAATATAACAAGAGAAGCCTATTTTAGTCTGGAAAGTAAGAGGATTACCTTCTCGCATCTCATCGTTAAATGATTACTGCTGTTCTTCAATTCTAGCTTTGTCATCTATTTTGTGTTAAATCTTGGGAAGCAACTTCGAATAGAAAGAGACTCCGAGGTTTGTTTCTCTACAGTTTGGTCGATCTTACTATTAAATCTTTTTAGAACGCTGGATACGGTCACGTGCAATTTTGTTTTTCTTGTCCTTAATGATTACTAGAATATTTACCCTCCTTCTGTCGTCTGAACTGGATGGTTTTCTAGAAAAGAGCAACCAAGTGTAGAGATTGTTCTTCAGGGAATCCCTTAAGCCTCAGATACATGTGGATTATCTATGTGATGATGGTGAATCTGTTTGATCACCCTAACTCCAATAGCTGGCTGTTCGCTACGTTCTAAAATTATAAAAAGTTTAGCGAGTACAAGATTTGAACAAGACTTGAGACCCATCAAGCCAAATGAAAAACAAACCGAGCAATCGTATGATCAATTGCAGATAGCACAAGCAGCCAGAGCCAGTGGACCCTCTGAAACCCTCCATCTTAGCCCTCTCTCATGAAATAAAACAAATCGCCAATCATTTTCTAGAATTCTTTTCTCCTTTCTTTATTTTTAAATTGGAAACAATTTTCATTTTTCGTTTCGTTTACAAAAATCAGTGACGTGAAAGTGTACAGTGAACCAAGATGTGATTGAGTTTTTGCTTTTGCTTACTTTAACGATTGAGTGTGCCAGGTTGTTTGGTGGAAATATCATTGCCAACCGCGGAGGTGGTCAGGTCGGGTCTATCTACTGCGTTCGATAGTAATAAAAATTGGGGAAACAAGTAAATTCGGGATCGCCTTAGAAGTACGGAAGAACGTCCTGACTTGTGTAAACAGTTTGAACAGAGTTTAGGGGATGGAGGTTATATTACAAAACATGCAAAGAAAATAAAACAAACTTAAACCGAATAACTACGCAAGAGATAACCTTAACCATGTTCATGACTTCCCGCCAAAGCCCATCAGATTGCCCAGGCCACCGGCGGCGCCTTGTTGCAGTTGTCGCATCATATTTTGTAGACCGCCGACACCGCCCATTTGCTGTAGCATCCGTGGATCGATCATTTTCGCCATCTGTTGATTTAATTTGGCCATTTGTGTGGGGTTCACGTTCTTAGTCATGTCACCAGTCTTGAAGAGACCTTTCATGCCGCCCATCTTCTTAACGACCGCCGCAAACTTTGTGTAGTGTGAGATGAGTTCTTTGACCTCGCGCTCCATAACACCGGCACCCTGTGCCACTCGTACGCAACGTGTTGGCTGTTTGCTAAATAATTTCGCTCCATCGCGGTTGTCTAGTTCTCCATCGGACATGGAGTCCATCATCGTCATCATCCTCTTGATTCTTGCCATGGATTCCTGCTCTCCACCTTTGGTCATGAAATCTTGAGAGAATCCCGGAATCATGCCCATGATCTGCGAGAACGGACCCATCTTCATGATATTCTGAAATTGCTCGTACATGTCGCGGATTGTGAATTGACCGTGTTTGATTTTCTCGAGTAGTTCTTCGTTGCCGTCTAGCTTCAGTTCATTTACCTTGTCGATCAGACCCTCGATGTCGCCCATGCCTAGAAGTTTACTCACGAATGGCTTTGTTTTGAATAGTTCCAAATCGTCGATGTGTTCGCCTGTGCCAATGAAGATAATCGGTGATTGTGTGGCTGCAACAGCAGACAAAGCACCACCACCCTTGGCATGTCCATCCAACTTAGTGATGATGACCGAACCAATGTCGACTTTCTCTTTGAATGCCTTCGCTTGAGCTTCGCAAGCCTGTCCAATTGTTGCGTCCATCACGAAGATAATGTTATCTGGTTTAACTGCATTAGCAACCGCTAACATCTCCTCGAACAGTGACTCCTCCTGCTTGTGACGACCGCTGGTGTCGACAATGATCATTTCGAAACCTTCGCGCTTAAACATTTCCACACCGTCTTGAGCAATCACCACCGGATCGATTTCTGTGTAACTTCCGTAAAATGGTATCCTAGCTTTGGTGGCGTTCTGCTTGATCTGATCGTAGGCACCTGCACGGAAAGTATCCGCGCACACCAAACACGACTTCCAATTGCGTTTTTGATAGTGATAAGCTAATTTCGTACAAGTGGTTGTCTTACCGGATCCCTGCAAACCGACGAACATTATGATGTTGGGCCTCCCTTTAACCGGTTGATAGGGTTTCACTCCAGGGTCCACGAGTTTGATGAGCTCCTTGAAAACAGCCGACTGGATCATCCGTCGTTTGTTCAGGCCTCCGGCCATCTCATCAAAGTCAATCACTGCTCGCACATTTTCACGTAATTGCTTAACCAGACGAATATTTACATCAGCTTCGAGAAGGGCTGCACATATCTCCTTCAGCATGGAATTCAAAACCTCCTCGTTGATTACTGTCGCCTTGCTCAACGAGTGCAAAGCAGTCGTGATTTTACGACCCAAATCCGCTAAAACCATGATTGGGTTGTTGGTGGATTAACTCGTTTAACTATTGGGTTTTGTGAATTTCGGAAATAATTAACGGAATTTTATTTTTTATCGACGAGAAAACAAGAAATTTACATTCAAAAAAAACACTTTTCCTTTGTGAATTTTGACACGTCGATGTTGAGTTTCCATCGAGTTGTCAAAATAGCAGATGTGTTTGGAAAACAGTGTGCGCACTGTCATATTGGTGGAGAACGTAGTAGATTTTTTTTTTAAATAAAATATTTATTGTATAAACCTTATATATATTTATTACAAGTCCATTTAGATTTTTACAATTTTACACACACGAGTAGATGCACCATAATATACCATAATTCGTCCTTCTGCTTGTCGCAAAATGTGACCAAATGTGAGAAATCATGTTCAGGCACTTTACGATCAAAGAGGAGCTTAGGCTTATCTAATAAGTGTGGGTGGCCGCGGTGTAGTGGTACTAGCAATCGCTCAGGGTCCAAGTTCGAATTCTGCCCATGACAAGTCAGTTTTTCATTTGTATTTATAATTGGAACTCAGACAGAAAAAGGCA
The DNA here is from genome assembly GCA_949129095.1 of Volucella bombylans. Classification (NCBI taxonomy): domain Eukaryota; kingdom Metazoa; phylum Arthropoda; class Insecta; order Diptera; family Syrphidae; genus Volucella; species Volucella bombylans. Next base: position 171,487,050 of record OX422142.1, read on the forward strand.
TAACACTGACACGTAGATTTGGCTGTTGTAGAGTTTCAACCACAAAAAACTAGTGCGAATTATAACTTCGAATCACTCTGAGTGAAGAAAAAACCATCCGCCCTATTCCGACTCCCACCCCTGGAGAGCGAATATCGAAACCAAATACACCTGAGTTTTATTTCAAACCACTGCAAAAACAATTTTTCCTTTCTCCTAATTCTACCTTTCCGCCCGCGCCCAGGGAACAGTAAAAGGGTATCTAACCCCTTAGGCGCGCGTAAATTATAAAAAAACAAAATATCCAAAGTGAGAATGCGAGCTAGGGAGTTACACGTGTAGAAAGAGAACATAGTCGAAGCGAATAATACAAAAACATTGCTCGTTGTTCTTATCGAAGATCCAAATGCGGGAACGATGATACGAAAATGCTGGCACATGACAAAAGACGTGGACTAAGTAAATAAGCGGAATTAGCGAAACCGATAAAACGCGTCTTGAGTGACGAATGGAGTATAAGAGGTGAAAAATACGGTAGTTACAACACGTGCGTTAAGACCAAGGTACTACTGTATCTGGACTTAGAAAAAGAAATGACAGTTTGTAATACAGATAAAGGATCTTACACTTCTGAGTTCCGGCACAATGAAGAGATTCAATCGCCATAATATATTAAAGACGACGAGGGACACGTTGGCTGCTTTGAATATTTTTCTAGAACGCCAGGCTCTGTTCAGGAATGCACAAATGAACTTGACAAATGAACGCAACAGCTGTCTTGCACCATAACCTGAGCCAGGAAAGGAATGTAGTCGGATCTTTGACGATGACGCAATTTTGCGCTTGTCTTCCAAGCAGGAACAAACGCAAATCTGATCTTAATGGCCGTCCACAAGTTACATCTCCTACCACGACGCTAGCTGTGAGAATGAGTACTTCCTCTGTAAGTGTATGGCTAACGATTGGATTAGGCTGCAGGTATTAGGTTTTCATTACTTGATAGATGTCATCTTCGTCCCTCAAAATGCAATCTCCTCTATGGTGTCAATATTTCAAGATGCCTCTAGAAACCAAAGAGTCGGTAAGGGCCTCTTTATGGACGACCGGTACATGAATATCTCTTTCAATCTCCCAAGCATTGCAGTCTTTTGGTTAAAGTTACATTCGGCAAGGCGTTAATGGTAAATATTTTTTTTTTCACGCAGCTGACAGCATAATAAACACCTTGCCCATCACAGTAGTCACATAATAATAAGTCCACGTCCTAGGTGGGGAAAGCCTTTGTTTAATTTTTGAAAGAGACGATTCAAGATTCGAACGCAACAAATTCAGAATGATCGAAAAATTCAACCCATTTTATCAGATAATGATGGTGATTACGTAAATTCGCAGCATAATGGCGGAATTAGCGACAACCCCAACTTACCGCAACAAAATGGGGTCGCAAAACGAATAAACCGCACGATTATGGAAAAGAGCCAAGGCATGCTTGTCGCCGCTGGACTGTCCAAAGACTATTGGGCGGAGGCAGTGGAATCACTGAGCCAAAGAAGCAGCGATTAGTAAGAGTGATTCTTTGCATGATTTCCGAGCTGGTGACGTTGTCGGAATTGATAGCGGAGCCGAGTGAGGTAAAGTCTCTCCAACTACCTCCAAACATCTATCGTGACGTCTTGCCCTAGGTGTCGATGATCTGTGATCTTTTTGTTGACAGCAAATACTTTGTTTTTCCTTTGTATTCCTTCTTTGCCGCTTCTACTTCAATAGTCGCAAACGCTCCATTGACAACTCGCTGTGTGATTCCCATTATTTCAATGTCGTCTGGATGTTCGTGCAAATGAGCAGGCTTTTGAAAGATGGTGCCTTTAGAGTTGACTTCTGAGTCTCGCAAAAATTCATTTCAAAATCGATATCACCAACATGGAGGTAAATAATGCATTTTTCTCCGTGGACCTCGATGAAGATCCTTACATCCAGTAACCTCAAGGATTTGAAGGATCAGCCAAATAGAGTTTGGTCTGAGCCACGATTGCAGAAAAGCAAGTCCTTGAATAAAGTGGATTCTGTTCTTAAGTTCGGACCAATGCGTTTGCATAAGAAAATCGGATTAAAATGTTTAAATAATTGCTGCCCACGCCGACGATTTGTTCATCTTATTCTATTACATGAAGGATGCGAATGGTAAGTGAGCGATATTCACGAAATCTCTAGATGCTAAGGCAAAACAATTGTAAGAATGAGAAGAATTTGTGCAAATTCCAACCTTAAAATGGCAGTCTACTCTAATTGACTAGATCCAAACCAAAAGCTGAGATCTGTAAGTGCTGCACAATGTAAAAAAAAAGAAAAGAAAAGCACCTTGTATTCTGTGTAATGGACAATGCGTTACATAAACCAAGGTCAAGCAGTCTTAAGTCCAACCTCTTGGACTAATTAGCGGCAAATAACCGTGGCTCTGTCTTCTGCAGAAGTTGAGTATATAGCACTGTTATTAGCTAATCAAAAAATATTTATGGCACAAATTATGGATGGTCATATTTATTGCAATTATTTATTGTAAGTGGATCTTTTACAGCTGTATTACGTCCACAAAACACATCGATATGCTTCATCGTTTTCTATGGGAACACATTGAACATTGAGATTTTTTGTGAACAGAGGTACATATGTATCTGCTCGCGTAGGGGTACGACTTTATTCGAAAAATCCGTACCTAAAACTTCCCAGACGCATATAAGTGTAGATTAAAAACCACAATAAAATTAAAATGTAATAGAACTGTCATGTAATACTTCTAGTACCTTAATGGACAGCAACCCCATCATTCATTGTGTCAATTAGTTGCTGTCACTTCAGGTGTTGATGATTGCAGTTTTTTGCAACGAGTGTATAAATAAAGAAGTCAAAGGAGTAATTGTGTTTTTTAAACAATTTCCAGCAGCGAAGGACACACGAGAATTCATTCAAGATGGATCCAGCTCTACTTCGGGAACGCGAAGCGTTCAAAAAGCGTGCTATGGCCGTACCAACGTAAGAAACTCTTTCTCTGACTCCTTTCATCTTCGTTATATACAGTTCTTTCTATTTTCTCTTGTCCAGGATTGAAAAAAAGGTAAAAGTTGAAAGCGCTCCACCGCCGAAAGATGACAAGAAGAAAATGCGACCACCAACTGCACCAAAACTGGACGCCAGCACGTAAGTTTTACACAAAAGCTCTCCCGATAGATGGTTTAAAAGAAGACTTCCAATTCCAGGTACAAAACCATGTCTGGTAGCTCTCAATATCGGTTTGGTGTTTTGGCAAAAATCGTGAAACATATGCGGACCCGTCACCAGGATGGCGATGATCATCCATTGACGATAGAGGAGATTTTAGATGAAACCAATCAACTGGACATTGGTCAGTCTGTCAAGAATGTAAGAAGACTCTTCTGTTTATATTTGATCTTGGTCACATTTTGTTGTTGTTGTTGTGTCTAGTGGTTAGCATCCGAAGCTCTTATGAGCAATCCAAAGATTGAGGTGTCACCGGATAATTGTCGGTTCGCCTTCAAGCCAGTTTACAAGATAAAAGATGGAAAGAGTCTTCTGCGATTGCTCAAGCAGCACGATCTCAAAGGTCTCGGTGGTATATTGCTGGACGATGTGCAGGAGTCATTGCCACATTGTGAGAAAGTACTCAAGAACAGGGCATCGGAAATAATCTTCATCATACGACCAATTGACAAGAAGAAGATTCTCTTTTACAATGATCGAACGGCGAACTTTGTGGTAAGCCACATGAGACTTTCATATCTCAGGAGGATACTGATGATTTTTCTTTTGTTTGTTGTCTGTTTTGTAGGTCGATGAGGAATTCCAAAAGCTTTGGCGTTCAGCAACGGTGGATGCTATGGATGACGCCAAAATCGATGAATATCTTGAGAAACAAGGTAAGCTACTACTCAGATGGTTGTGGTGATTGTGACTATAATTTGTACTTCTGTACAGGTATCCGATCGATGCAGGACCATGGACCAAAGAAACCTGTACCGAAGCGAAAGAAGATGTCCAACAAGAAAAGACAATTCAAGAAGCCAAGAGACAACGAGCATTTGGCTGATGTTCTCGAGGTTTACGAGGATAATACGCTCACACTAAAGGGAGCAAATCCTGCTTAGACTTAGTATCGTTTTTTTTTCTTTTTGTTTTTATCTCTTAGGTGTCGACTCAATAAATATTTTTTAAGGAAACAAAGTAAGTCTAATAAGCGCCAGAACTTCTTTTGGATAAGCCTGAACCCGATCAAAATTCTAAAACAATCAAAAACGAAACTGGACCATTCTGGGTTCCAGGCTCTGTTAAGAAATGAGGAGGCAAACAATTGAATATATCATCACTTGTCGGCAAAAGTATCGTAAAGCTCGGACCTGCTCAATCACTCCTGAGTGATCCTGTGCAGGAAATGCACAATACGGAAATTTCGGCGGAGCCTACGTTATAAGTCGATTCACGATTCACGTATCAATCTTAGCTACATCGGCACATTCAGAGCTCAGGTCATTTGAGAGTACTTCCGCCAGCATATAGGAATAGATATGGCGGCGGGAGTCCCGAGGGAATCGGCAAGAGCTTAGTTCGTACCTCCGCAGTGGGCTATTGGTACTATTTCATGAAAGATCTGTGAAACATGATATGGCTGGGACGATGGCTAGCCTTTTGCTATCTACATAGAATGTTCGGACGCTGAACTGATCACATTCAGCCGAAAAACTAGGAGAGGATACGAAGATCACTGCCACTGAGAAAGTCATGTGGTGAACCTAATGGATGCAGGCTCGAAAACTGAGGATGACTTTGATGCTAGCCCAATGAAGAAGAATCATGACCTACATATTTGCACGTGAATTAGTTTTTAGTGGAAAATGCAACTAAGAAGTCAACGCGTCAGCAATGGCCTTGCGATTAGGAGCAACAAGACTAAATTCGCTTGATTGACAATAACGTCCCTGTCGAAGAGAAAAACTATTGCTTCGACATGCTCTTCTACCACATATGCGAGCAATGTCTTATGCACCATGTCCTTGGCGATTTTAAGTTTATGTTGGGAAAGGACGGTTCATATTTAGGCCCCAATCGATCTTTTAATTTCAAAGGAATTGACGAACGCTTTGACCGCTCCTTGGCCATTCTCCCTTGATTTAGACAAAGAGTGGAATTCTAGGTAAATGAAAAACAGAACCAGCAAGAATAGTGCCCCTCATCCACTCCTCGTGCTGAAGCCTGGCTGAAGCAGAGCTAATATCGAAACCAAATACACCTGAGTTTCAAACCACTACAAAACAATTTTCCTTTCTCCTCCTTCTACCTTTCCACCCACCCCATGGCAACAGTAAAAGGGTATCTAACCCCTTAGGCGCGCGTAAATTATAAAAAAAAAATTAGCAGAACACCTTGGTGTGACAGTATTTCTGCTCAGTTTGACAGAAAAGCAACTCAACAACAGAAAAACTGCAATTGCATTGCACCATCACCGTGTTTCAATTCTCGCTGGCACGTTAATTTTGATGCCCTTAACGGAACTTCAACAAAACAAATCACACCAAAGTAGAATTGCAAAAGTTTTCAAAAGGGTTCAACAGACCATGTGCAGTACATTGATTCAAAATTGTAGTGCAACCATGTTCACTTATTGAACATCGCATTGAGCAAGGTGCTCGATGTATCCTCAACGCGTTCTTTTAACAAAGTTAAGAGACTGGCTCACTATAATTAAATACGTTGAATGCGAAATTGATGCCAGAAATACAAATTGGGAAGCCTTCAAGAAAGAAATTCAAGAGAATGTTGTAATGGGTGCACCACTTAAGACGCCGTATGGACTATCAAAGAAAAAACCGTACAAAGCGCGACCTAAATTATCTGGTGCAAATAAAATAAATATTGTAGGAAAGGAGACAAGAAAGACGTGTAAGAAATGCCAGCAGAGTTCTATTTATTCGGAGAGGGAGGACTGGGAAAAAAAATGCAATAATCAAGCCAAATTTTCACAGATTGCTCAACAACAGAGGAAGGAATAGGTTCTGGTATCTTCTCAGAAGACCCAGAACTAAGAGAGGTTCTGGTTGTCCACGGGGCGGCTGAGTTAATGCAGATGAGATCGGTATCCGAAAGAGATATCTCTATCTGCGTCGATAGCCAAGCCGGACTCAAGGCAATGGAATCAACCAACATAAACTCTGATACAGTCAGGGGCTGTCGCACAGTGCTCAAGGCACTATACAGTCAGAACCGAGTAAGACTGTGCTGGGTGCCAGGACACTGCGGTATTAAAGCAAATGAACAAGCGGACGAGCTCGCAAGAAAAGGAGGGCTACTCGCAATAGTGAGGCTGCCATCATAAAACCACCCCTTGGCATAGTGTGGGGCACTATCGAGGAAAAAATCACAAAGACTGCCATTCTAAGGTGGTCAAGTCTTGAAGGACACGGGGTATCCAAGGCTCTTTGGCCGCTTCTTGACGGCAAAAGATCTAGAAAGTTAATAAAATTAAACAGGGATAAGCTTAGGAGACTAATTGGAATCCTGACAGGAGACTGCCTCCTGCGGCAATACGCAAAGAGAGACGGCACGAACTTCAAAGGCCTTCTTAGCTTTTGGAGGAAAATTGGGTTTTTAACCAGGGCGATTGTTTAGGTTTTTGCCATTTGAAGAAAAATTCAACTGGGTCCACAGGGATCGCCATGGGACGGCTTTGGTGCCTAGTATCTGTGTGATGGTATATCTACAATACCCCTGTTTAAAATAACCTAACCTGAATCATTTGTTTAAACTGCTGACACAGACTATAAGAAACTCAAAGAACGGCGTAATAAATGCCTACATGCAAGGTGCGTTCCAAAGGTTCTAAGTTCCAAAGTTTGCAAAACAGATTTGTTTTATTCAAAATAGTCCCCTTCCGATTCAATATAGCGATTTGTCGTATGAGTGTTTATTGATCGTCCTTCAGGATGTCGGTGCAAAAGGCTTTGGTTTGGTGACAGTTAAAATGCGACTCTTAGGCAAAAAAACGGTCACAAGTGTGCATCGATGAGATGGCGCATTATCGTGCAACCAACGTCAACTTTCTTCTGTGCGATATTCTGGCTGAATACAAAGAATAAGAAGCACCAAACGCTTCAAAATGTCAAGATAGAATGGTGCATTAATAGTTTGGACCGGTAGGACGAACTCTTTGTGGACAATGCGCTTGGAATCTTAAAAGCCAATCAACATTGTCTTCACTTTTGACTCCTCCGAACGCCTTACGCCATTTACTCGGCACTCAGTTTCTGGATCATACTGAAAACACCAAGCTTCATCATCAGTCACAACGTTGTAAAGGAATTTTTGGTCGTCAGTCATTTTTGTACCGATGACGCAAACATACTGCCACTTCAGACGCAATAACTTCGCTTTTATTCGTCGAAATGGCATTACATTTTGGCAGTATATCAGTTTCAGTTTCCGACGCATGTAATTGCCAATAGATGGCCTGTTTACTTTGGAACGGACCCATATTACTCAAACGCTTGAAGTTAGTATAATAGATAAGGTCTAGTAAGAAGGCTTAAACCCTTATAACATGTCTGATAAGTTACTTTCAGATTAGACACGAAAACGGGTACGCGCAATTTAATGCGATTTTATGTGGTATACCACAGAGATGGTGGCGTTCTTGGCCCGCTTCTCTATTTCAGGGAACGGCCTGCGCACAATGCAAATGAATGTACAAAATCCGGCGGATCGCCTTCGACGAAGCTACACAAATCTGTTTCTGCGCTTCCTTCTCAGAGTGACACTCAATGCAAAGTTGAAATGAAAATGCAAAAAATTAGAAAATAAGGACGGCGAAATGTATTGGTAACTTTCAAAATGTTTCAAGCCTAACACTGAGAATAAGTTGCCTTTGTACACGCAAAAGCTGAAAAATGAAAATCTGGGGCACTTTCGTAGCGCAAAAAACGCGCTTCCCACACTTTAACCATTTACAAACAGACCAGACAGATTAATCACATTGATATCGGTGGTGCCAATTTCAGCAGTCTATCAGATAGGCATGCTGAGGATATTACAGCATGCAAGTATTATAGGATGTTTCTATGTCAAACCAAAGGTAGATAGAATTTCAAATCGGATGCAGTCTCGACATTGCTGAAAAAATTAACTGGACTCGCTGCATATATATATCCATCAAGCTCGGAACAAGGAAGAAGGTAGAGAAAGCTGTTCAGATCCTGGAAGGTGGCCATATGAAATGTTTTATACTGAAGCGAGAAAAACTCCTGGGGATCGCCTGTTTGACTCTAGGATGTAAATCTACAGCTATACATAAGGAAATCAGAAAGCTTATAAACAAGTCACTTAAGACTAATTAAACCTAAGCCTAAACTACTCGTAGCAGATTGGTTCAAGTCCTTAAAAGTGTCGAAGCAGTCAGGTTGGAAGCACCTGCAAACTTAGATCGGAACAGGGCACTCAGATAAAAAACTAGTCGGTGGCGCTTTTGGTGTTTCTTTTATTGGAATTTCTCATTCTTTCGAAGATTTGTAAGCGCCTCAGTGATAAAGTGACTACGGTACCGGTACCCACATCAGCGCTAAATACCTGCAACCTGATGCAACCGTAGGCCGGACATCCACAGACGTGGTGATTCGCGGTATCGTCATCACTTTCACGGCAAGCGTCCCAGGATGTCTACGCTTAGCAAGAGCGCACCCAACTGTCAATGGAAGCCCTAACTGAGGAGTGAGGCAGCCCTAACGTAGATTCGGGTCCTGAAAAACTCTTGTCTGAGCGTTCGATAGCAAGTTCATCGGCGATTTCATTTCCAGTGATTTCATTGTGACCTGGTTAACAAACAAGACACAGTGAAGACACCTGAATTCGCAAACTACCTTGGAAGTCGTGAGAGGGTTCAACAAGACTTTTAGCGCAGCTTCGTTATCGTTACAGACGCAAAAGCTTCGTCCTCTCATCACAATTGCGTATATCTCCGCTTGGAACACAGACTCAAGTTTCCCAGAAAAACACCGGCGCCGCATCTTGAATCGGTATTGGATCTGTAAGCGACTACAGGTCATTAAAACTCGAGTGCGCGTTGCATCAAAGACCACTGCTCCTTTGAACGCAAGATGGCTTTGATCAGTGCGTCAAGAGCAGAGCCAGACGTATTACGGTAAGCCCACACACAACCGAAACAGACAGTTCTTTGGAGCCTTGTCCACCAGGTTCTGAAGCTCATTCCCGCAGGATCTTCCGTGTTGGTATGCATGTTGCATCTTAGACAGAGGATGTATTCGCAAAGCAGTTCTGTGTACACGAAGGAGATCAGACAGCTTTTGGTAAGCGTCTTTTCCGATTTTTGGTATAAAGGCTCCTCTAGCTGTTCGCCAGGGTTTCGGTATGTATGCCAGTACCAGGCTAGACAATTCACTAGTCTCTTCAGAGTTGCCAGCAGCTGGTCTATTAAAATGTGCACACGTGTAGATGTGATACCCACCAATCGAAAAATCAGAAATCGGATCTGACAACAGATCTAATTTTAAATAAGAAAGTGGTTCCATGAGAGCCTGACAATTGAATGGAATATTAACATTGCTTGCTTGCTCGGGTGAAAAAGGAACATCTTAATAGCACTAACTAAAGTCTATTAAATATTGCCAAAACCGACAATAGCAACACCATCAACGCATCAATCCACGACGTTGACTGCCTATTATCAGTCAAACTTTACTATTGAGATCAAAACTTCAATTTTCAGATCGAATCAGATCAAACGTCATAGAAAGCAAATCTTTCAAACTCTATTCAAATTATCGCAAAGATATATGTTTTTAATTTTTTTCAATATCTTGGGCAGAACTGATTTTGATTAATCCAAGGCGTTATTAATTCAGCGTTATCTTATCACGCGTTGCTGTAAGATCGATTTCCATTTTGGCAAAACACTTTTCTAATTAAAATGTTAAAGACTTTTCGAATCGATAAGTGAAATAAAATCCAAATGGCTTCCTTGGCGATGTCAACAAAACGGTTGTCAAAAGATACATACATAATAAATAGCGGAATGTTTTTTTTTTTTATTATTTTTATTAATTCGTAAAAATAAAGAAATACAAAAGAATAAAGAATTCATAATAAATCTAACAATTGAATTAATAAGTAGCTGCAATCTATAGTTCAAAGGGAACTAGAAGCGAAAGCAGGATGAAACAATATGTTTACATTTAATTTTCAATTAATAAACACTAAGAATTTGTAATCTAGTGGGGTCTTAGCATTTCTATATTCTATAACATTTTTTGTATATAGGTATATTATTAGGCTTGATATTAGCTTTATGTATATAACAAAGAAAAATTTCATAAGGTTCATGAAAGTAAAACAGAATAATTTAAATTATAATGGATAATAAACTAGAAATATCCTCATAGCTTTTGTCTAAGAGCCATGATTTTACTTTCTTGAAAAAGATGGATTTATTTCTTATGATTTTAATGTTATTTGGTAAGCTGTTGAAAAGCCTAGGAGCAGTTGCCGTAAAGAAGTTAAAGAAAATTTGCAGATTGTGATTTGGTACAATAGCAAGATTTACATTGTTGACTCTGAGATTATAGATAGCAGAGAATCTGTTTAATTGATAGCCCGACCTTACAAAAAATATCTTTAAGACTTTATAACAGTACAAATGTTTAACAGGAAGGACTTTAAGACTTCTGAAGAGAGGCAGACTACGATCACGACTCTTTTTGTTACAAATAAGACGAATAATATGTTTCTGCGAAACTAGAATAGGGTTGAGCTTGTTGTTATGAGTGCCACCCCAAGAGGTTAAGCCATATTCTAGCCTTGAATGAACTAATCCATAATAGATACATTTTAGAAGATCTCGAGAGCAGTAGGACTTTAAAAAGTATAGTTGTCTTGTGGCAGCTATAAGATACCTTTTTAGTGCGCTAGTATGATCAGACCAATTCATTCTCCAGTCAAGCAACACACCAAGATACTTAAAAGATGAAACGCTTTGTATACTAAAACATTTATCAGCGCATGTACTCGCTTCAAAAAATGTTTGCGTTCTTGTGTTCGAATTACAAATATCTTTACTGTGTTTTAATTTGCTGCAGTTCGCACAATGAAAAAAGAAATTTCCAAAGTTTAACTTACTTCCACTCGAACTAAAAAACATAATTTTTGTTTTGTCACTAATTACTAACTTATGTTGTTAGAACCAGTGGCCCAAGATTTCCAGGTCATGGTTTATATCAGAAATTAGATTTAACGCGGAATTACTTTGGAAAGCACATGCCATGTCGTCAGCAAATGCGTTGACTTTGCTACGATAATTTTGTGAAAATAGCGAATTGATGAAAATTAGGAAGAGTATTGGACCGAGCACTGAACCCTGAGGAACACCTATAGAAATATTTTTAGTAGAACTTAAATGACCACCGATTTTAACTCTTTGCCCTCTATTAGATAAATAAGAACCGAACCAATTTTGCATTGTACACCTAAAACCACACTTATATAGTTTTTCTAAAAGAATTTTGTGATCGACGGTATCAAAGGCTTTTGTTATGTCAACAAAAAGAGCAGCAGTCAAATTCCTGTTATTAAAACCATTATATATATTTGTACAGAAATTTAAAAGGGCTCCCTCAGTTGAGTATCCAGAACGGAAACCAAATTGGTTTTCACTAAAAAAATTTTTTTTATCTAAAAACTTTACCATTCTATTTTTAATAGCCTTTTCGAAGATCTTCGAAAAAACAGGAAGTAATGATATTGGCCTATAGTTATTTATTAAATTTTTATCACCTTTCTTAAATAATGGTATAACTTGTTTTAAGTCATCTGGAAAAACACCACTCGAAATACTTTTGTTATAGATATGGCATAAAATGTCACAAATGTTCAAAGCTATTCTTTTTATAAAATTATTTGAAAAGCAGGTAGATGTTTTAGAATTGGAATTTTTTAGTGATAGAATGATTTTATACAGTTCCGAGGACATTATTGGATCAATATAAAAACTCTGTGAGGAGGATACAACATTATCTGAACAATCACACTCAGGAAGATCATTGCAGTTGTCTGAGACCACTTTTCTACCAATAGAAACAAAGTAGTTATTAAATTTTTCAGCTAAATCCTTGGGGTCACGAATGGTAATATTTTCATCATTAATACTATGGACTAGAGTGCTTATATACGTTTTGTTCTGAATTTCTTTAACCAATTTCCATTCCTTTCTCGAGTCACCTTTAACTTCTCGAAACTTGTTGAAATAATAATTACTTTTACACCGCGTAACATTTTTTGAAATATCTTTACATAGTTTTTTGTAAGTATTGATAATATTAGTGTTATGAGGGGATTTAGTTTTCTTTTTGTAAAGTTTGTTCTTTTCTTTAATTTTGATAAGCAACTGAGCAGTTATCCAAGGTTTTAATCTTTTCATTTTATTCTTACTTTTCTTTACTTCTTTCGAACAAATGATGACGTACTTATACAATGTATCCATAAATTTTCTGTAAGCTATGGAAGGATTATCTTCGTAAATTACGTTTGTCCAACATTCATAACGCAAAAATTTATTAAGTTTTCTAAAATCAGTGATAACAGAATATGGACACGAAGAAGAGATATTTGAGTTTTTAGCAGGATTATAATTGAAACTTAAACACGTCATGCAATGATCAGATATTTGCAAATCGAAAACAGAGCTGCAGAGAAAAAGTTTTTCAGAATTTAAAAATCGCACCATGATGTGGTCAATGCAAGTTCTTGATGAATTGGTTATACGAGTGGGTCTGTTAATACATGATTCTAAGCCATAAGATGCTAACAAAAATAAGTAGTTATCTACAAAAATAGAATCACGTAGGATATCTATATTAAAGTCACCCAATAATATTATGTCGTTTGATGACACACTTGATAGCAGATTTTCCAATTCTTCTAGAAACATATTAGAAACAATAATGTTGATTATTTGCACTTGAAAGGTTAATCGGAAATTTAGTGATGAGGTGCGTATTTCTTGAAATTCAACAGACTGATTTTGCAAGTACTGGCGTTCAGTGATTGTTGACGTTCTTAAAACATTGTGTACTCAAATGTTGTCAAAGAACAAATCCATGGTTCTACGAAACCACTAAACTCATATTACTAAGACAAGTTTTAGAGCTTCTTGTGACGCAATTTAGGTAGAACTGCCTATTAAGTTCATTCTTAAGCACTTCTGGCTAGATTTCACTGTTTTTAGCTCATCCCTGATGCCCTTAACTCTTATTTTATGTTACTAGTCTGCAATTCATTCGTTAACTGATTGGATTCCACATAAATATTTTGCAATGGTGACATCTTCATTAAGGTGGGTTCGGCCACGTTGTCCGCTTCCTTAACAATGCGTTTATGCATCACTATTTGCCGCATCTGATACTGATTTTTCTTCTTCGAAATTTTTTTCTCTGTTTCGAAATTTTTAACTTCTGACGCCGGTACAACTGCAGCCCCTTGCACAACAAGTTCATGATTTAACTTTCCTCTCTTTGTTGATACTCTAGATAATCCGCAAACACAATACTAAAACATATAAAGTAGCGATTTCGACTCTGAGTTTGCTTTTCAGGGTCAGGATTGTAGCTGGAAATGATGTTTTGTTAGAGAACATACTCAGATTTCCATATTCAACGACTGAACTAGCAGACCTATATTTCCCATAGAACTATCGAGCCTCAGAGCCAGTTTGAGACGACAGGGAAGGCCAAAGTTTGCATGCTAAAGCTTTGCTCTGGATAATTGGAGACAGCGTGCCCGGGACCGAAGAGGATAAAAAACTGTTGCGATTTAAGCGGAAAATTTATATGAATAGCGAGCCAAATGCCAAAGCCAACCCCAGGCCAGATTATAGTGGCTGAAAGTAACAACCACCAACGTTCTGCAGAACCCTGATTCGATAAATTTGTCTTCTATTGTAGATAGACTGCCGAAATAGAGGCAATGGCAGCGTTCAAACTTCCCTCCAGATTAATTTTGGTGTTGGGTTAACAGCCCGACCACATAAAGCACTATTTGTTGTGGAGCAACAACGAGCCTGTACTTACTGTTGACGACAACGGACAATGACTTTCTGTTATACAGGTTGAACATTCTAACCATATCCAGTCTAACAATTAGCGGAGGCCCTATGCCTCTTCATTGCGGACATCACTGCTATCGAAGAAGTGGAAAACGATTGCCAAAAGAAGGATGGATAATGTCACATAATGTAATTCTATGGTGATTGCAGTAGAGAGTAAAAGCATCGACTATTTAGACGTGAATTTGTCATTAGAGGTAGACTCAGGCAAGAAGAATTTCTCATCTGGCATCTGGGCTTAGAACATAAGCCTGATATGCGATCACGACCCCCACAGAGGAGAATGACGAATTTCTCGAAGATTGCTTCTACGACTTTTTCTATCAGACTTATACTCGTAGCAAAGTTCCAAGCACAATGTTCAGATTCTGCGCTAAATTAGAACAAAAGAGCATCATTGCACATACGATAACAGCTTCGAAAACGGACTCAGACTAATCGACTTCACGACGACGAGGCGATATATCATCATACGTTGCAATAAATTCCCGCACCTCAACAATCTCAAAGAGAACTGTCAGTCACCTGATTGTCACCGTCAGCTAGACTGATTACATTGCAATCGACGCAGGACACAGCTCTTGTATTCTGCATCCCTATACATTACAAGGAGCTTACTTACGACATTTTACGTAGATCGGCTACAATCGCAAAAGATTACTGTCAGCATCAAGTGCAAAAGACTAGTGGGGACATTGTCAACAAGCCATTAGAGAAAGCGCATCTCCTGTGACGACCACAACGAAACAAAAGGCACTCAATCCGTCGCTGCAAAGGAACGAAAACTGCTCACGAATTCTATGAGCAAAGCAAACGAGAGGAACATCGGAATAGGATCGAAGCCTTCGAGGGGAATTATGATCGGAAGTTCTACCAAAATGCGAAAAATACTTTCAAAGGAAACAAATACTAAACATAATTATGCACAGAAAAGATCGCCATTTCACCTGCTGTTCATCGATTTCAAAAAGGCGTTTGATAGTGTCAATCGGGAATTTATTCGGCGTGAATAGCGCAGGAGAGGTATCCTAAATAAATTAATAGCGATGTGGACCCAATGTCACCTTTTGCACAGAGGAAAGCTGTCTGAGGAATTCGAAGTCCAAAGTGGAGTTCGGCAAGGTTGCATTCATTCACCAATATTGTTTTTATTAGTGATCAGCGATGTGCTAAATGCGGCTTTATCGATGGGAAATGGAGGAATTCGATGGACTCTTATATCTGAACTCAAACACCTTGACTACGCTGACGATGTATGCCTACTATCTCACAGAATAATAGACCTTCACAAATGGCAAATGTGGAGAGGGAAGCAGACGTCGTTGGTCTGAAAATTAACTCGGCAAAAACAAAAATGATTAGCTGGAACCGAACTCATCAACTTATACTCGTATATGCACTGTTGGACAAACGATTGAGAGAGTAGAGAGTTTCCAATACCTTGGGAGTATTGTCTCAACCGATGGCGGAACCGAACTGGATATAGCCACGCGAATAGGTAAAACGAAGTCTGCGTTTGGGATGCTATGTAAAATTTGGCGAAGTAATGCAATTAGCTTAAACACCAAGCTACGACTGTTTCGTTTCAACGTTAAGTCCGTGTTGCTATATGGATGTGGTACTCGGAGAGTGACCACTACTATCACAAGAAAGCTGCAAACGTTCGTTAATAGGTGCCTGCGTAATATCCGCTTACTCAGGATGGCAGGATACGCGGCGGTCCTATAAGTACATGGCGTGGAACAGTCGAGAAGGAAGCACGGCAACTGGCAAAGAGTAGAAGAGAGCTGAGGCACATTGCCAGAAACCGCACACGATAGCCCGTAGGCGTTGTAGAGGCCCTAGGACCCACAAGGGGATATAGGACACAAGGAAGGCGGAAGAGATAAAGATGAGAACTTTATAGTAGAGTTAAAGTTAGTGCTTAACATTTGAAAGAATTACTTTTGCAAACTGTTTAACAGCGAAGACGACCAACAATGTGTTGTCTGGCGGGATGAACGTCGATAATTATTGAAGATAACTTCATTGGTTGGTTAACCAAGCAGAGATCCGGGTAGGGATGCCTAAAGAATAATAGGAATGAAGGTGTTATCTGAAGAGTGATTTGAAGCAGCGTGCGTTGATGGAGTACTCATTTGTAAAATATGGTCGTTAATGAATGGAATTCATACTCACAGCCTGAAGCTGATTTGTCTGCTTTTCTTCTTTTTTCTCAAGGATACGACCTAGTGTCAACTGTGAAGTTATACGGCAGGAAAAAGAGCATTAAAAGTGCCCAGTGAGATTTGTCACAAATGGTTTCTGGGCATCACACAATACGGTAGACAGGATTTCGACGAATGCTTCTATAATTAGTTCAGTTTAGAGGTTGTCCTCTACTGTGGATCGGACAAACGATGTGAAAGTTCCATCCGGCAGCCATACTTTCCTCAAACCTAATGAGTTGGTGTATGCTCTTTACTAAGTAATCTCTTGATGCCTACAATTTCTCGGCAGGTAGTCAGGTAGTCCACGAGTCCGGCAGCCTCTGCTATCGTTTTAATTTTCAATTTTAGTTGGGTGGACGAAAATCTTGGCTTTCGTCCCACAAGTTTAACGGTTCGTTCTGCCTGATAGTGGAGTTTTGGTAAAGCCCGCCGTCTAACAATTCACAGAAGTGGTTGTTCCATATCCACCATCTGCGCTCTACTATCAAATTTCTTTGTTCATCTATATATATAGGTCTTATTGGCTTGACATGTTTTGGTTAAACTTCCGAATGTTGTTTCTGAAGAAGTAACCTCTCTCATTTTCGTTCCTTTTTCTGCGGAGAAGCCGATGTTTTTTCTCCTGTTCGTATACAGTGCTTCTTTGCTTCGTCGCTTTATAAGTGCATTGTGTTGCCTGCACTTTCCATTAAACTATGTGTCTCGTGCGGCTATTGAGGTGAAATCCTGAACATCAGTTGCGATGTTTATCGGCGTTTTTTCTACGATATTAATCTTCAACACTTTATGCGGAATATTGCAATGCATTGGGACAAATGATGAAGAACTCCAGACTATTTGCCTTACTCTGGTGTTTACAATACGTCTTTTGGATATGCCATAACACTTTGGGGATCGAGGTGATATCTTTTTCACTGTAGCCTAAGCCATCCGCTAGGTCTTCGACAGCTCTTGGCTTATTCAAGGTCCGAGCATTCCATGTGTAGATTGTTGCCCTTTCAACCCGTTCAATATTTAAACCGTCCTTTTATGATGTTGATTGTTTTGCGCTAATCGTATAATATCCATTATCCAGGCACCGAACTATGGTACTAGCTTTCGCAAACTAATCCCATTTCATTGGCGCCGCATCCTTAATATACAATAGATACATGAAAGCAATATGTAGAGTAATTGGATTCGTACTAGCTACACATTTGAACTCTTAGTAAGAGAAGAAGAAGAAATATGGGCATTTATTTTTCTGAAAACTAAAATCAGGTGGAAACGCCACCACACATTCTTATTTATTGTATCCAAAATGGATTTGACATACATTTAACGAAGTACTTTTTTGAAAACCTGATAAACTTCGTCTCCCAACAATAAATCAGTATTTGTAGAGCCATTTGTCACTGAAAACAGCAAAATACTCGTTCCGTAACGAAACGAAAGCGAACAATTACAAATACAGTGCATGAAAGAGCTTTCCTCAACGACTCCAATTCGAACAGCTCTGCAAACGTCATAAATGAAAACAGCTGATCGGCGAAAACCCATAACAAACCATCCTCCTTCCCCCCAAAAACATTAACAACGTTGCGTCAGAATACCACAATCCGGCTCAATTGTGTCCCAGAAAAACAATTTTCTCCTTCGTTTTGTGCACAAAAAACCATAAATACTGTAAGCAAAATATCCGCGGAGTAAAAGTATCACACAGGAGCACAATTTATCGTCGTTGAAGGTGTGCCAAGGCGCCACTAATGGTCACTGACCGATTAAATAAAGCACTTCTACAATTCGGCGGACGAACAGGTTCTTCTGCTCTGTCCGGAACAATTAGAATTGCCGCCGCACAAATTATAACAAAACTTCCATCTCCAAATTTTTGATAACACCGCGGCACATCAAACCAAAGGAGACAAAGAGAAATAGAAAAAAAAAAAAACTTAACGCACTGAAAACTGGTCGTGGTGGTAGTGTCAGACACACTCTGGGACCGAGGCAGTAACAGCAAACAGCAGCAGCAGAGGCAGTACAAGAAACAGAAACGCCAGCAACAACCAACAAAAGTATCTACATATGCCACGCCAGAGGATGAGTGTATAAATTTCTTGAACTTGTACGTGATATCGGTTAGTTTACCTGACACCTCACTCGAGTGTGGGTGCAACAAATAAGTTACACTTCGTCGCAGCGTTTAGTTTTATCTCGGACACACTAAATACATACTTTACAGAGGGACTTTCCTGACACAACAGGACGACCATGGGTATTTATCAATTGATATTCCTTGCTGTGGCAATTGCAGCACCAGCTACATGCAATGAGTAAGTAATTATGTATTCCACACATTTGTATATATTTTTTATATTATTTGGGGATATTAATTTACAAATTGGCATGGCAATTGTGTAAAGAGCTCAGAGCACAAAGTATTGATGGAGCACCGGAGCACCCCTTCGTCAAGGTTGTCAACAGTTTCGAGAGTCAGAGAAAGTATATTCCAATCGGCTTAGGTAATTATGCATGCGACTTACCCCGATTATGTGACACACCTTTGATTTGTATTTGTACACTTTTTTAATCACCGAAATTGTTGGGTTGTTTTGGTATTTACTGTGCTTAATAATTTAATTCGCCTAAAGGGAAAGAAATTCGCAAACGCGAGCACTAATTGTATTTACACACAACACGAAGCAAAACACAACACAAACGGTTTGACATAAGGTTCGTGTGGTGGAACAGAACTTTGATTCAACAAATGAGTGACGTATGTGCGTTCTGTCAATTTTTTTTAGATTTTGCAGCGCCAACAGTGGGGATTGGAAGTTTTTACTCGAAGAAAAGGAAATATTTATTAACTGTTGTAAAAAAAAAACAAAACAATTAAATATGTTTCGAACTTTGTTTAACGAGTAATACGAGTACTATTACTTTATGAGGATCAGGAGGCGAATTAGTGATTGGTGGTTTTTGGTATAAATGTGATTTTACCGGGTTTGTGTTGCTCACGGTGATTTGTGATTTTAAAATAGTGAAGGTGGGATCAGTGTAGTGTAGTAAAAAGCAGAAGGACAGCTACGAAGATAGACAGGACGCGGCTACTCATAATTTTTTTTTTCAATCAATTACTCTGACAACTTCACGCCCTTATTAGCACAAAACTGGGCCAAGCGCGATTTCAAGTCATCAACATTGGTGAAAGTTCAAAGAGTTTTGCAAACTTCGAAAAAAAAAAATGCTGTCGGGGCTGTATGGTGGATGTGATATTTACCAATTCTCATGCGTTACCAAAAGCGTGTGTGGTTTTTCCCTTACGATTTGTCAATTCTAGTCGTCTTTCTTTGATTGCTTCCTCCTGTTTCATTAGTTGTTGAGAGTAAACATTTGAATTGGTGGTTTGGTTCTTTGGAATAACCTTTATAATCCCACCAAAATGACAAAGTAACTTTCTTTTGATGCAGTTCAGTTTTCGATGTGATTTATGCTGGTTCATCATGCTTAAACTATAATTGTTTTCGATTGATGTTGTAGATGATCCATTTTTCACCACCAGTGGTGATTTCGTTAGGGTCAGGATCAGGCTATTGCCCTTCAATGTGCTTCTAATCAGAAAATTTAGCCGAGCATCTTGAAGCGCCTTGTTAGGGGAATCATTTCTGTACTCCAAATCTAGTGTTCTTTACATTTGGAGACAAATCCTAAGATACTGCCTCTCAACTGAATCATTTCTATGTAAGACAACCGTAAATGGCCACGTAGCAACCTAGAGTTAAGCTAATGGCTGTGATACAATCTTCTGGTCAAGGCTAGAGCTTTCTGGCCACCAGCATTTATGTGTTTGTCGAAATATAAATAGTTATTGAGCCAGATACCAAGATACCGCCAATGGCAGTCCGTGCTGTCCAATGATAACGTATCACAATGGCGTTCGCAATATTCCTTAATCGAATTCACGTTGCAAAAGATTCTTAATGAGGTTGATTTTTGAACTTGATTGAAGGTCCGAAATCACGTTGCCATATCTCACAACGAATTTCCTTCCCATAAGCATGTTGTGAACCATGTATAGGTTTCGGCCTGCTCATCCTGGCCAGCCTATAGAAAAGCCCCTCTGGGGCCTGTAGTATCAAAATGACCAATCTCGTTAAGCCTATAGAAGCTTTCACAAAGGTTCTTCAGACCACTAAATGTCATTGTGATCTTTCTTTAAGTTGTGCAGAAGATGACAATTGTACATACGACATATGTGAGAATACTTAGGCATACTGTTCCAGCTGCGTTTGCTCGTTGGTATTATGGCTGCGAGTCCGTACTGATCACAATCGTACCCGATCACTAAAACTCTTTTCTTTCCGCGTGTCATTAATCCAAGACATTACGATGGAGCCCACCCATCCGGGTTCTTAGAACCACGCGACAGTAACTAGCAAGCTCATCTCTCAGTCTAAAACACACCCACCGCAAGTACTTTGAAGGGTACCATGGTCTCTTATCGGTGGGCTCCTATTCAGATCTTCCATAGCGACCTTTCAATCTGCGGTTTCAACCTGCCTGCAACCCGGAGGAATTAATGCAGCGATGATATGCACCGCCAACGCAACTTGGCTTCGTATCAACCTGTATCTAAGCATGAGGAGACGAGTCACGTAAGCCTGCCCACCGCCTGCAAACACGTTTATCCATGTGTCCTCGCAACACGCGGGACGTTGTTTTCGGGCGTGATTTCCAGACCCAGCTGGTCCACTAACAGCTGTTCTTGCTATTGCCACCTTGCGCAAACAAAGAATGTGTGCTCGGCGGTATGATCCACCGCAGGGCAAGAATCGTTTCTGGATGATACTTTCACCGCCATGCAGTGTAAATATGCGTTGAATTGCTCGTGTCTAGATAGAATATTGGTAAGGTATTAATTCACCTCACCATAACTTCGCTCTAGCCACCGAGTCCATCATCTCCTCATCCCATTTCTGCTGCCAGCACGCCAACGTTCTATCCCTATTGTCTCTATCTTGTTCGGCTTCCCGGGACAGAAATTTCTCTCTGCGCCACAGAGACACGACGGGGACGGTTCTCGCAATCTTAATAACGGCTGCCGAGGAGACCAAGCGGTAAATTCACGCGAGCCGAAAGGGCTGAATGCATTTTACCGGAGACCCAGTCTCAACAGCTCATCCATCTTTAACACCGGGTTAAAACTTTGGTTTTAATGAAGTTATCGGAGTGGTTACAGTTCCTCGTGCTGAATTCTTCTTCACAGTGGAATAAAGAAGCTCTTCCTTATTGATTGGCCAATTTTGCTCATTTTATTTTGCTGATTACTTCTCAGATTTACTCCAAGAAAAATTAGGTCTTTAACTCCTTTCAAAGTTTTGGTAATAGTAAAGGTAATAGAGAAAAAAATATGTCGCAGGCGTGGATTTCAACTTATGCTCATTTACTTTCAGGCGTAAAGTTTTTTGCAACTGCTCTTCGGGTGCAGTAAACTTATAAAAACTTATTTAACAGATTCTTCTATTTAGGGCGATCTTGTGATACTTGCCTGCTTATGCGCAGACTTGCTTACCTGGTTTTCATTCCAGGATACACTGGAAGACTTGCTGATGTACTAGTACAACTCGTTGTTATATCTTCTACTTTCAAATTGGTATAAGTAAATGTGACCGGATATAACTGAAGCAAACAAGGACGTTTTAATCCGCCTTAATCCCATGCAGGAGGATCCAGGGTCCAGATGAATAGGGGTCATACAAAGTGCTTTCTTAGTTGTTTGCGAAAGGGACTTTTTTCTCAGTTCCTAGTCTAAAAGATCACAATTGGCAAGTGTAAATCTTCTTTTGATTTCTACCGTTTTATCGTCATTCGAATTAACAACGGATGCCGGTAAATTGTTTGTTCTCGTCGGGCTAAGTTTGTCATGCAATGTGAATGCCATCAGCGTATACACGCAGACTAGGGCATTTCAAATTCATCCGTATTTTAAAAAAAAACCTGCTGCCGTAAATAGGTGAGAAGTGAGCCTGGCAGTCCAGTTATTTGATTGATATAGTTTTAATAAGCTCTTCCTGTCCAAAAAGTTCAAACGAGCCAGAAATGACTGCAACGCCCTTCTTAAGCGTGTGAAATTCCAATACGACCAAAAACTGAGGCAAAAAATACTGCAATGTCCCAAAGGCAGTAAACATTTTTGGTCGTTCATCAAAAACATTAGAAATTCCGCCTCATCCTCCATCCCAACGCTCATTTACAATGACATTCCAGCTGTCAGCTCTTTGGATAAGGCCAATCTGCTTGCTGCACACTTTGCGGCCAGCTCAACACTCCCAGATTGCGCTTTGTCTCCGCCTACACTTGAGTGCGTCGAATCTTCAATGGGACGAATCTACTTTCGCACTCGTGTAGTAGCAAGAGTACTTAAAGATCTCAACATACATAAATCCGCTGGTCCAGATGGTATATCTCCCCCTCTTCTGAAGAGGTGTTCTTCCTCGCTGGCAAAACCACTGCGTAAGCTTTTTCATCAATCCTACTCTTTAGGACTCTTCCCGAGCAGATGGAAAACAGCATTTGTCCAGCCCGTCCCTAAAAAAGGCGAATCATCTTCTCTCTCCTCCTACAGACCCGTTGCACTTACGTCCCTTCTTTCCAAGGTCATGGAAACACTGATAAATCGTCAGCTGATGAAATATCTCGAAACACGAAAACTTTTCAATGACCGGCAATATGGTTTTCGTAGCAACAGGTCCACTGGTGATTTGATGGCATGTCTTACCGAAAAGTGGAACCAAAGCGTACATCAATCTGGCGAAAGCAAGACAGTTGCACTTGATATTTCTAAGGCATTTGACAGAGTTTGGCATCGGGCTCTTTTGTCGAAAATGCGTGCATTTGGGATCGACGACTCTCTTCTCCAATGGATTAGATATTACCTTTCGGAACGTTCAATTCAAGTTGTCTTGGGCGGTTTCAAGTCTGATATTCACAAAATAAATGCTGGTGTGTCCCAGGTCTCTGTTCTGTCTCCGACACTCTTTTTAATTTTCATTAATGATCTCTTGTCTGCTACTTCTAATCCAATATATTCCTTTGCTGATGACAGTACTCTCTGCTTTTCATATTCGTTTCCGGACTCACGGCCCTGCTCTTCGGCTGTAGAACGAGAACGGCAGCGTATGCTAAGCTCATTAAATTCCGATATCAACAGCATAACCAATTGGGGAACTATCAACAGAGTGGAATTTAATGCTTCCAAAATACAATGCTGTCTGCTGTCTTTAAAGCGAAATTTAAACACCCAGCCATTATCTATGAATGGCACTTGCATCGTCGAAACCGAAAAACTTTCCATTCTCGGTATGTGTATCAATGACAACTTACGTTGGAATGACCACGTATTTGAAGTCGCCAAAAATGCTGCGAAATGTCTAGGTTTCCTCAAGCGATGTAAGAAATATTTTACACCCTCTGATCTGGCCTCAATATATAAGGCATTCATCCGCCCAAAATTGGAGTACAATGCCCACATCTGGTCAGGTGCTCCTAAAACATCTCTGCACCTGCTAGATAGGATTCAAAATCGTGCGATAAAGCTCATTGATGATACTAGTATCAGTCAGTCAATTGATACCCTCGAATACCGACGTAATGTCTCCTGTCTCACTTTGTTTTATCGCTATTTCCACCACCAGTGCTCCACTGAAATTGCCAGTAGCATTCCGCCCATTCAAACTTTCAACCGTAACACCCGTCTCGCTATGAATGCTCATCAGTATACCCTCAAGCCCATTTTCGGACGTACTCTAAAATATCGTGATTCGTTCCTAAGCCGTACAATTCGCTTATGGAATGCCCTGCCGATCTCTGTATTTCCTGGTCGTTATAACTTGCAAACATTTAAAAGCAATGTACATCGGTACCTCTCTTTTCTTCCTCCCTAAATTTCCTTTGCCCGCGCTGTGAACAATCACCTTAAGGGTATACAAACCTCTTGAGCGCGCGCCCATTATAAAAAAAAAAAAAAAAAAAATGAAGGCAATTACTGTCGTTATTCACGTTAAATAGCTCACAATCGGAATGTTGTCCATCGTCACCGTAAATCCATCTAAAAAAGTTCTCATTTCAGATAACATTCCCGTCCTTATGCCAACAGGTCGATAAAATGTCCGAGCATCATATCTACACTAATACTACTCCATAGTGTCGACTACGCGATTCTCTAGATCTTCCTTTTCTTACGGAGAGACTAATGTTCCTTTTATATTGCTGCCTAGATATTCTGTTTTGCTGTGAGCGAGCAATTGTCAGACACAAAGCTAGTGTATCGGATGAGATATTTCTGGAGGCATTTTCTGCATGCATACATTTTCTTGAGAGGCTCTAGCAGTCATTTGTGATTGGAGCCATTCGTCGTCAAATTTCTTTCTGGTTTCTGCAGAAGGTAGTTGCCTTTGAATGTGATCAATCTAGTTGAGGTTTTAATATTTTAATTAGTTGACTGCCATATCTAAATCTTGAGCTGCCGATGTTGTTATTCTTCTACACAGCTATCCACCGAAGTGAACAATCTTTATGATCGTCGCGCTTACAACATTGCTCTCATATCTGTTCTGTTGCGTAGAAGCAAGCTTTTACCTTTCTGTACTTTCTGCTCTGTGCCTGGATGTCCTAATGCGAATCACCACCGGCTGTGTTACTCGGTCTTACTAAAGTCTTACTCTGACGATAAATTCGAATCCAAACCTTAAATAACAACGATATGCGCTTTGTATATAGAGGTCTGCACCTTCCTCATGTCAACGGACTGTTGATTGGTTGGGCTAACCACGTGTGAAGCCGAAGGTGGTTTTCATTTTGTGCGATAGGTAGGTTAGGTAAGAGTGGCTGTTGGAAATACCATCCCACTTAGGCCTATTGGCCCATTGTGATGCCACGTGGATTTATGATCCTCTTACTAATGGAACCAGTTTGAGCTTATAATAAAGCGTACCAGACTGTTAACGTCTATGTTTTGTAGGTCGTTTAGGTCGTTGTAGAAGAAAGCTCCTAGATGAAGGTTTCTTCTCTGGGAGAGAGCTGGACATGTACAGAGTAGGTGGAGTATTGGCCCCTCCTCTTCCTCGTCCATGCAGCTTCTACAAGCCTTCTTGCGTGCTTGCCTATGAGACAGTGTCCAGTGATGACACCTATAATGGCGCTGAGATGTTTCCTATTTAAAAGGATCAGACACTTAGAGCGATTCAGATCCAGCTTTGGCCAGATCTCTTTGGTCGCTAGACATGTTTTCCCTGCAGTCCATCTAAGGTCTGTTCTTTTATTGGCATCCAACTTTAATGTTAGTTTGCACGTGGCGATTGGTATACCTATACTACCCTTTTCCGGTAGAATAGGTAGAGTGGTTCCAATTTTGGCGAGTTAACGGCTCTGAAGTTCCCTGAAATGTCTCTATGGCCCGGCACCCAACAAAGGTGAATGTTGAACTGCTCTGCCATCTCCATGAGAGATGATCGGCATTCAAGGGCGGTTTTAGAATGTAATGAGACTGAGTCTAGGGACTTGATGGCGCCTTGACTATCCGAGAATATGCGGATATCCTATGCAGATATCACGTTTTTCTTCAGCCAGGACAGAGCTTCTTTAATCGCCAAAATTTCCGTCTGGAACACTCTACAGTGATTTAGAAGACGGAAAGAGAGGCTTAGATTTAGCTTACCTGAGAAAACACCGCCACAAACTCCGCTATCGGTTTTCGGTTTTAGATCCATCTGTGTAGAGATGGATTGACTTGTTCTCCATGAAAGCATCTTCCTCCCAGAATGATCTAGAGGGGAAGCTTACATGGAAGTTTTTGTCACACCAAAGTTCAGGTATGGTGCAATCGATGTTCTCTGTGAGGATTCCTAAGGTGTTAAGAATGTTGGCGTGGCCAAATGAATTATTTGTCCACTGTTTAGTTTAATTTAATGCAGTTTAATGCAGTTGACTACATTTTCTAAGGCCGTCCACAAGGTGACCACCCCGTAAGTAAGTATCGGTCGTATGACCGAAATGTATAGCCAGTGGGTTATGCGAGGTTGAAGGCCCCATTTGTTCCCAATGGCTTTCTTGCAAGAGAATAAAGCTATTGTAGCTTTATTGACTCTTTCTTGAATGTTAGGTATCCAGTTTAGTTTCCTGTCAAAAATGAGACCCAGATATTTTGCTGTATCGGAAGAAACTAAACTGATACCATTTATTGAAGCAGGGTCTATAATTGGAATTTTGTATTTCCTGGAGAAGAGGACAAGATCAGTTTTATGGGGGTTTATTCCCAATTCACAGCGATCTGCCCAGCGGGTTAATCTATTGAGATTTACTTGAAGGAGTTCTTTAATGGTATTGAGATGCTTACCTGAGACGGCTATAGCAACGTCATCCGCATAGGCAATCACCCTGCTATCCCCCCCCCCCCTGCAGGTATATCAGTAGTTTATTAACTACTAAGTTCCAGAAAAGGGGAGAGAGGACACCGCCTTACTGCGTACCTCTGCTGACATATCTTTTAGCAAAAGTCTCACCCAGTTTGGAGTTGATTATCCTGCTTTTTAGCATGAGACTGATCAACTCCCCAAGTAAGTCGTCTAGCTGCAGAGTTGACAGCGCAGTCGTGATTGCGGATGTGTCGACGTTGGCACATCCTCTATGTTCAGGAAAGCAACCATTGTGTACTCTTTATATAGTAAGGATCGTTCGATGTGGCTAGTCAGTGAGTGCCGTTTCCACCGTTTTCTTGGATCAATTTAGCTCATATATGAATATCAATCAGTCGTTCTAGAGTTTTCAGAAGGAAAGATGATAGACTTATAGGTATGAGGTCCTTTGGGACAACATGAGAGCATTTTCCGGCTTTGGGAATGACTACTACATTGACTTCTCTCCATGACAGTGGAATATGGATAAGTTCTACACAGCTCCTCATAATATTTTCTAAGCTCGGCAGTTATTATACCGTCCGGACCGGCAGATTTGTATGGTTTAAAGCTATGCAGCGCCCAGAGCAGTTTGTCTCTCGTAATCAGACCATGAATTTTGGTCCCGGTTGCAGTAGGTCTGTTTGGGCTGCTACTGGCCGCGAGTTGGGAGCTACCTGGAAAGTGGGTGTCCAGAAGCAGGTTGAAGTGATTCATTACTTGAGGTTGTCCAAGGAGTGTTCAGACGATACCATCCAGTTCGTTAGGCTTTCAGTGATGCTGTCGGAGACAAGAGTAATATCTAGCACTTCCTGTCGGTTTCTAGTTATAAAAGTGGGCTGATTGCCAATGTTGCAAATTAAGAGGTTTGTACTTAAAATATAGTCAAAAATTGACTCACCTCTATCATTGATGTCGGTACTGCCCCATACCGTGTGATGTGCGTTAGTGTCGCATCAGATGATGAGGCCAGTTTTTTGCCTTCCAGCTTCCAGTACCACCCTTTCTAGGTTATCACCAGGGAGAGGGTCCACATGGTCGTGGCCAATGTAAGCCGATGCTAGCCAATAGGAGCCTTTGGAAGTCTCTAGTCTGGCAGCTGTTAAGTCGGGGTCGCTGAGGTTGGGAAGTAAATACATTAAGGCTACTTTTCACTAATATACAAGTTCTGATCTTACCTTTGTCTCTTGTATAGAGCGGAGCGTATGCGGGTGTCCTAATTCCACGAACCACGCCTTCTACAATCCATGGTTCCTGGATTAGGATAATATCTTCTGCGTTTTTTTTTTAGACACAACCTCGAGTTTTGCACCTGGCCAAATCTCTCCTAAATTACCTATGGCCTTGGTGAAGAGATCAAGAGATCTCTGGTTGGAACACGCGATGAGCTTGACATGACCTTGGTGCCAGCCAGCATCGCTTGTGATAGGAGGTGGTCCGGGAAGGAGGTGTAATGGAACCGCCGGTATCGTTCCTATCGATCACCACTCAATCTTGCTCTTTATGTTCTCACTTCTCTCAACCTCCGGAATGGATCCGAAGGTTTTGATAATGCGTGAAGCATTTCGGCGTCTTAGGTAGAGCGCCTTAGATGGAACTTGCCGACGCGGCTGAGCTCCAGATTCCTCTTTGGGGGGAGGAGTTTTGGTAGCAGCAACAAGTCCGTGCCCTGCCACAAACTTGCTGCTGCTAGGGGTGGAGGAAGTGATAGGACCATGGCTTGCCACAGTCTTAACACTCCCTGAATCTTTATGTTTAGGCTCGTTGCGTTTGCCTTTATAGAATGGTGCACCATGGCCTGCCACAGTTTTATCCCCTTTCGAAAATGCAGGAGCCTTGTGCGATTGTCAGTAGTATATTGAAGCACATTCATATCTGAGGCTGTTTGCCGCTTCACAATATTAAGAATAAATTTTACGTGATCGTAAGCCCCCACCGGGAGGATTAGTTGCTTATAAGGATAGTGCCAGGAACTGACTCCCGGGTTATGAGTGATATCATTGATAAGCTGAGAGCTATTCGTTCAGTATTTCTATTTTAACTATTTTCTATTTGGCTTTTGCTTAGTATAGTTACTTATTTGTATTCGCACCGCCCTGCATACATACTTTCTTTCTATACTTTGCCTCTTAGGATTTATTTAATGCGATTTTGTGACTCGCGCTCTCCACTCTGTGAGTTCAATCTATATAACAATGAAATGTAGACTACCGTATATTACTCTATGCAACCTCAATTACCGTTGTAAGAACGTTAACACGTCCCACACTAAGTCGTAGTATGTCTTTGATTCAGCGCTTATCATTCTCCAGCTGAATGTCTTTGTCGCAGCCATCAAAATATCCGGCGATTAGGTTGTCCAGAATTAGCTTTGGGCCCTAATCTTATCAAGATAACCAAGGTAAGCTAGATAATATGGTCTACACACGTACACGGTGCAATGTCTTTCTTAATTTCGAAAGTTTTTCGATTGTTTTGTTGCTTTGGAACATTTCCAGAGCATCTTTACAAGTATCCCCATTAGTTAGTTCCGACAGAGGCGTTGTTTAGTACACAAGCAATCAATGAAATGACTTGGGAAACCCCTTTAAATCAATTGACTTGACCATGGTGGTGTATTCTTCTCACAAGTGCTTCCAATTCCACTATCAGTAATTGTATTGAACTATTCGATTGAATAGAGTTTGTTCAAATACTGCCGACAACGGAAGCTGATCACAAGTGGGACGATTTTTAATTACTTTGCACCGTCAATATGTTCAGCTGGAAACACTTTTTTGCAGGCGTTCTCTTCATAGCACTCATGTGTGCACTGATCGTTGTTTTAGTCATCTTTACAAGGTCACCAAACGACGATGAGCTGGAACGCGACGAGTAATATTGTACATCTAGAACTCAAAGTCATTCGTTAACTAATTCTATTGATTTAAATTCTCTTTTTCTTTTGCAGTTTAATTTGGGGGTATGAATGCCGCCAAAGCAGGTGTGTTAAGGTACCTCTAGATGAGCAGAATTTCCAAAAGGCTGTCAGTTTGCCGGTGTGTCGAATGTTTTGTGGTGACACTGTCGGAACATTATGGCCAAAGCCGACGGGATCAGTGAAAATTGGCGAATACATTGTGCACATTAATCGGAATAAGATCCAATTTGAGGTGCCGTCTTCAAAGGCTACTGCTAAACTTTGGACGGAGAATGAGAAGCGTTTCGCAGATCAAATTAATTCGAAGATACCGGATGTGAATTTGGTTCGGAATGAGGGAAGATCTTTAACTATTAAAATCGATGTAATCGAGAGTAGAGAAAGGGCTGAAGAGATACCAAGATTGACATATGAAACAGATGAAAGCTATAATTTGGAGATTAGTCAAGGCAATGACATGGTGTTTGCTGAAATCAAGGCAAATTCTTTCTTTGGAGCTAGACATGGGTTAGAGACACTGTCGCAATTGATTGTGTACGATGATATTCGACGTGAAGTTCAGATGATAGGCCAAGCAGTGATCAGTGACGCACCGGCTTACAAGCACCGTGGCCTGCTGTTGGATACATCGAGGAATTACTTTAGTGTAAAATCAATTAAGCGCACTTTAGGTGAGTAAGAATCCATTCGTCACACTTTATCATCACTAACAATATGTTTTCTTTCCTCACAGATGGCATGGCAATGACTAAATTAAACACATTCCACTGGCATATAACCGACTCACACAGCTTCCCTATGGTGGTTAAATCTCAACCGGACCTTCATAAACTCGGCGCATACTCGTCGCGTAAGATATACACTCACGAGGACATTGCCGATATTGTTGAGTACGGACGAGTCAGAGGTATTCGTGTTCTTCCAGAATTTGATGCCCCAGCTCATGTGGGTGAAGGATGGCAAAATAAAAACATGACTGCGTGCTTCAATGCTCAACCGTGGAAAAACTTCTGTGTTGAACCACCTTGCGGCCAACTTGACCCTACCGTCGATGCCTTATACGATGTCCTTCGTGATATCTACAGCGATATGTTTGAGCTTTTCAATCCGGATATTTTTCATATGGGTGGCGATGAAGTCTCCATGAACTGCTGGAAATCTAGTGAAACCATTCGCAACTGGATGATCGCCAAGGGTTGGGGCTTAACAGAGAATGATTTTATGAAGTTGTGGGGCTATTTCCAAGACAATGCTCTTGAGAAAGTCGATAGTGTTTCGAAAAATGGGAAAGTTCCAATTATTATGTGGACCAGCCGCTTGACTGAAGCTCCATTCATCGATGAGTACCTGAACAAAGATCGTTATGTGATACAAGTGTGGACAACTGGATTCGACCTGAAGATTCAAGAAATCCTCAAACGTGGTTATAAAATGATTTTGTCCAACTTTGACGCTTTGTATTTTGATTGTGGATTTGGTGGTTGGGTTACAGACGGAAACAACTGGTGTTCACCCTACATCGGCTGGCAGAAGGTTTATGAAAATAGTCCAGAGAAAATTGCTGGAGCATATAATGAATTGATTTTAGGCGCGGAAGCAGCTATTTGGTCAGAACAAATTGATGAATGCACTGTAGATGCAAGATTTTGGCCAAGAGCTAGTGCACTAGCCGAACGATTGTGGTCGAATCCAAAGGATAATTGGAAAGCAGCAGAATCCCGATTGTTAATACATCGAGAACGTTTAGTGGAGAATGGTATAGCGGCTGAGGCCATCGAACCGGAATGGTGTTTGCAGAATGAGAATGAATGCCCAATCGATGCGTACGATTCAAAAAACGTATCGAGCGGATAATGCGTAACATCTATTATTTTCTGACATATTTTGTTAATTCTTACTGCAAGGGTAGTGCTTCTTAAACTCTCATCGTGGTAATTGAAGTGACTTGAAAACTTTGTACTTGAGGTGTGTGTGTATTTTTTCTATTTCTAAAATAAAGAAATTTACTTTTTCTAAAAATGTTTGTCTCTAGTATCTCACAATCCAGCGGAAGGTCAGGTTATGTGATGAAATTCCGACTACCTACATACGAGTATGTGCAATAGATGAGAATGGCGGTCTGTTGTATCGCTGCGTCCCGATGAATAGTCAAGCTGTTGGCTTAGAAGACAATGCAATGATTAGAAAGGATGGAAGATAGCTGTATATTTAGGATTTTAGGAAAGGTTCCGGTGACTATGACATGGTGCATTTCTTAGTCATCCGAGAAAATTGACAACGAACTGTCGCAAAGGACTTGGCAGTGCTGCTAATGTCCCCTAAATGGTGCCTCAAATGA
Organism: Volucella bombylans; assembly: GCA_949129095.1. Classification (NCBI taxonomy): domain Eukaryota; kingdom Metazoa; phylum Arthropoda; class Insecta; order Diptera; family Syrphidae; genus Volucella; species Volucella bombylans. Next base: position 171,519,094 of record OX422142.1, read on the forward strand.
AAGAAATTTGTTGCCTTAGGGGATGATATGCGTCTTAGTTGCTCTATTTATGGGTGCTCCTTATCCATAGGTCTGCGTTGAAAACTACGTTTTTGGCGGCGATATCGAGTGGGAGTAAGTGTGGGAGGGTTTGAAATGACGCCGTAGGAAAAGTCTCGTTGAGACTTCTCGAATGATCTACAGCATAATGGGTATCGGGGTGAAAAAGACAAATTACAGCCTTTATCTGGAGCCTGCGATTTTTCTCCAGCAGGAGAGAGTCACATGTCTTTCTTCCCAGTTTCATGTTTAACCTGTCTAATACTTCTAGTGAGAGTGAGCCTCCTAGGCTAATAGGGCTAATAACCGTTTCAGTTTCCAAGATGTGGGAGTGATTAAGTGGACGACAGAGTAAAGAACAGAGTGCTTACTATTTGTGAGCATATTCTGCGTTGGGAAGAAATGATATACCTTTCAATGACAGAAGGATGTCAGATTAATTTGTCTGAAGTCCTTGGGATGTGAACGTGCTTGCTTTTGGTAAGAGTTGGCTTCTTCACAGTTAAGCAGGGTAATAACAAGCCATAACCAAACCTACAGGACGTGTTTCAGGAAGTGTAAAGTACAATATTATTGACGTTTATTGTGTTAGTTTAATGGATGGGAGTGGGATACAATTATGCTTAACTCTGTGAGTCCTCACCTTGTTGAGGTGTTTAGAACTATCATGTTTTATTATCTCAATAGTAGACTACTTGGTTAGTTCCTGCTAAGAATTTAAAGACGGACTCATCCTAGTTATATCGTAGCGAGACACACTACATTGCAACATCGCCAAAGAGGCGCGGTGATGGTGAGGGATAGTCAAATTAAAGCCTTAAGGACATATGTCACTAGAGTTTACCGTGACACACGAGAGATCAATATAATGCGTCGATCAACGCCCTTCGGATGAGGGTAAGTACCACCACCAGTACCAGTTCGAGGTTCGTTCCCCTTAGTAAAGTTTAAGGGCTATCTAATACTTCTGCCACTCCATGGGACTTGGCCATCTGTGGCAGTGCAACTACAAATTGAACAGATCGACTTATGCCACTGTTTTGCTCTGTAGTTCTTCTAGAGCGAAGAAGTGAAAGGGTGTTTTCATAAACGTCCTACTAACAAAGAACTGCATTATTCCATTGGTTTTCTGCAGAACTAACTTTGTCAAACTGTATTACCCTTGTGTTCATTAACGTCAACATATCGTCATACTTGTGCAGATTAGTTAGGCGTTTCAATCGTAGCTGCAGGAAAAGTTTTGCAGTTTTAGATGAATAAATTTATTCTTTTTGTTTGTTCCTTTGGTTTGGGATGAGACTCGTAGTACCGTTGAAATTAGAAGTAAGCCGAATGAACCACCGACCAAGCGAACTAACAAATTACAACGACCAAGGTTTTTTCTGATCAGTTTATTTTGTTTTATATAAGCGAAGAAAGTTGGTTTTGCCCTTGAGGAAGTCACAGCTAGACTGGATACTAACATCATCGACTGCTTAAGTACAGCAATGGCGCCAGCTCATCACTCGACCTCGCGATTCAGCTATAAACGGCATTAGCCACATTAAATGCTCCGTATTATGTATGTACGTTGAGAATGCCGTTGGCGTCTATGTATCAAGTGAACGTCAATCACTGTGAGGCGAGTCATTGGGCGAGAGGATGAACTGGCGCTCGCTGAGAACATGAAAGAACCATGCATAATACGCGGCGAAGAAAAGCGCTGGCATGACACTCGGTGGCTGATGGTAAGTACACTGACTAATTGATATGTCTGTAGGTATGTATGTCGGTCGATGAAAAGAAATGCGCTTGAATCTCAGACACTTTTGAAAAAAGCAAATCAAAGATTTGGCTGAATAATATTACTTTCTGCACTGACATGACGTTTTTGGACGCAAAACAAATAACGATTGTACTAGAATATGGCTGCGCAGTGATAGCGTTTAAAAACACACGAGGAAAGATCTGCAATTGTACTAAGGCAAAAATGCTGACGTTTATGAACTCACACATACTCCAATACACAACTTCGTGTGTCTTTATTTCAGATGGAACAGGAGGCTCCTTAGTTATAGAAGTCTCTACATGTTCCTTTGAAAAGAACTCATTGAGTAAGGCTTTTAGGCAGTCCTACTATGTGGATATGTATGCATGCCCTCTACGTCAGCAGTCCGTTTTCCGATATTCTTTGTTTGAAGAACTTTGTCCTCCATTCATGCTCTTCTGCTCTGATAATCATTCTTTTGTACTCAATAAGGCTTCGCTGAAAATCGAAGCCTAACTGAGACAAATTGTCGGCGTTGGGCTCGAACTGCCTTTTACTTCTTAGTCAAACTGAGCGTGCAACATTTCACTTCTTTTCGATTTATCTTACGTTTCCTCTTAAGGAGATCGTCGTTGACCCGCCACACACATTTATTGATGTGCACAATCTGTTGATCAATGCGCAGGTATACATGGTAAGGAAGTTACTTCTGCAAGGATACGGGCTCCATACACATACCAGTCAAAATTTCCCTTTGAGAAGAGGTGTCTTCAAAATCCTCATGGCGAGTTATTCCAATTCCATCCAACTGTGGTTACAAACTCCAAGAAATACATCCCATCTAGTTGAGGACGTAGACAGCAATGGCGACTACCCACTCTCTACGAACCTCTCCCCGCTGTTGATGCCGGTAACCAGAGGAAAGACTTGTACAAGAGAGAGATAGGGATATTGGCATCAATACCGAGGATGAGGGACGAAAAAACAAGCACACACTAATTTTCCGTCCCTTATTATAATTTCAGCGTTTTCTCAGGTATCAAAGCAGGGTTGCATTTCTGCGTGGAGCAGCTCTGCCTACACATTAAAGCTTCTAGATCGAGCCCTAACGAATAAGCGTTCGGATAGTTTTATTGGACTACCATAGCTAGTGTCTAGCATTTGCACTGGCAAGTGCATCAGCGTACAGCCTTATGGGCAGATTATGTCAGTGTTTTACGTGAACACCTGTGGTGTGAACTTAAGTTCATGGGGTACCCCTACATCCATAGGTGCACGCATATATGTAGACGTGTTGCTAGCGCTTACCGTGTTTCAGTAATGCCAAGTCGGAAGATGTGTTGAGGGCACAAGCTCCACGCTTGGCTTGAGTCCATATATGAACTAACCTAGATGGCAAACTCTACTTTGTGCAGACCTTTAACTTTCGCACAGACACACTGTAAGTGAATTACCAACCCTTTTTACACCTCTGTAACCTGCCAGAATTTGCTAGAAAGAGAGCAATTTACAAGTAAAGCTGCTAGAACGAGACCAATTTGCACGAGTGTGTGTAATGTGGATGACGTCTTTTGAGTAAAGTGGGCGGGTTTTGTGCAAAATGGTTAGTTTACCTATGTCCACAATAGTTCAACAAAATTTATGGAATATCCTTTCTGCGACTTTAGGTTTAAACCACAGCCACCATGGCGCTCCCACTAGGAGCCTACCTCTTTCGATTCAGGCCCAAATCGAAGTTCGGGGGCCCTGATTCCCACGGTACCGTGTTTTAATAACCTGGTGTGGACTACCGGTGGTCCTGTCACTCAACATGACCGGCAACTTGTAACTGGTCAAATTATCGTAGCCTTCGGTGGCGTCAATCTGAGACCCTTTACGATAAGACCAGTATTGCTCTACCACCGTTTATTATTAGACTACGGCACTGATGGGTGTAGCCTTGATAATAGGGCGGGGCATAGTCTTAGGGACAGTAGAAACCCTTGTTCTACCTTCATCCATCGGCCGGTAGAAGATATAGCCAGGGTTCCTGGATAAGGGCGACGTCAACACAGCGCTTGCACTACAAGAGCGGATGTTTAGGCACAGTGGTGTAAATTAGTCTGTAGGAGTTTTGGTGGTACCCAACTCCAACTGGAGAAGATTCTCCAAATATATCCGCTATATCTTATATCTGCACATGTGACCAAATCTAGCGGACGGGATGGCATTTTTCCTAAGCAGATTCGTCTCTAGTTTCTCAAAACCAAGCTACCGACTGACTTCTTAGATTCTTAAAAGATCATGTTGGAACCGTAGGCTTGTAGACCACCTGTTCAATCTTTGGCCGAGACTACCTCTAGTGATGCCTTAAGTATTCAATATAAATAGTTCTAAGCAAAATGTAAATAAAGTCGAAAGACATAGTTATAAGTATTCAGAGTAGCTTAGAGTGCCTGTGTGGGGCCAGTAAGTTAGTATAAGTTTGTTAAGTAATTGTAAGCTAGCATTTAAGCATTTTTTGTTAGAATGTAAGAGTTAGTGTTAAGAAAATAAAATGCATTTAAAACTAAAACTAAACTAACTACCTCTAGTGATTCTGATGAAGTCTGAGAACTTAACTTGAGAGTAACATGGGTGCCATATTGCAGTTCAGTTCACTTTTAATGCATTTTATTTTCTTAACACTAACTCTTACATTCTAACAAAAAATGCAATTACTTAACAATCTTATGCTAACTTACTGGCCCCACACAGGCGCTCTAAGCTACTCTAAATTCTTATAACTATGTCTTTCGACTTTATTTACATTTTACTTATAACTATTTATCTTGAATAATTAAGGCGAAGAAAAAATATTTGTTAAGAAAAACTTAGCATATGCCTACCTAACCTAAATGCACAATACACACATACACACACATATACATTATACACAATTATATACATATATTAGTATATACCTATGCATACACTGATATATGTATATGTTTCTTAAATGCTAACCTAAACCTATGCAAGCTGGCCATTGCTATTCACAGAGAAAACGGATTGGTCAGCTCTGCCTCATTAGTGAGGCTGGTCCGTAATTGACGGAAAGGACGACGAAACATCTTCCCCATCATTCAACCACCAGAAATGCTGGTGCTGCCGAACGACATCCCTCTTTTCGCGATTCCCCACTGAACCTGAGGCGATCCACACTGCTGTGTGCGACGTCTCTGTTGTAGTTGAGTCGCCTGTCCCCAGCTGTCCGAGCGACATCTAAGATTAACGGCACCGCTGATCTATCCTGGATCAACCCTATCTGATCTAGATAGAGGAATGCTTCCTGTGGAACGAAGCCGTCAGAGCGCACACTCTCGTGGTAAAGGTAATTGGCGTAGTAAGCCCCAGATATCAGGTTATTCGTCGAGGTCATTGCTCTTGCAATGTGCCTTCGAGTCAGCTTAATTACGAAGTTGTCCACTCGTATTAGGTTCGCCCTGTTGGAAAGGACCTCATTAGGATACAATTTCTTGTACTCCGACTCTGGTGTTCTGTACAAGCGAAGACAAGCCCTAAGACAAGCCTTCTCAAACACCCGAATCTTTTCCATTAAGCTTGCTCGTACATTGAACCACAGGGTGCCATATTGCCTTTGGATATTGTTGTCGCACATCCAATTTATTTGGTACATACGAGGGTTGTCTGAAAAGTTTCCTACAGTAAAGTAAAGATAGAGGCACTATAAAAGGTAGTGAATGCTAGTTGTGCATCTTTTGACAGTCATTTTAAACTCGCAGTTTTTAGTTGACAGTCGTTTGAGTGAGTCGGTGTGAGTGTTTTTTGTGAAAATGGAAAAAATTGAGTGTCGAGCTGTTATTAAATTTTTATTTTTAAAAAGCAATACGCTTACGCAAATCAAAAATGAGTTGGACTCTGTGTATGGGGACTCTGCACCATCATTTACCACGGTGAAATTTTGGGCAGCTGAATTTAAACGTGGCCGTAAGAGCTTGGGAGATGATGAACGTTCGGGACGTCCAAAAACTGCAACCACTGACGATAACATTGCTAAAGTTCACCAAATGGTGTTAGACGATCGCCGAATTAAAGTAAGAGAGGTTATGAAAATGTCCAAAGAAGGTGTTTGTTACATATTAAATCAAGTTTTAGTCATGAGAAAGCAGTCCGCGCGTTGGGTGCCGCGTTTGCTTATGTTAGACCAAAAACGTGTTCGAATGAATCTTTCCAACGCTCTGTTGGCGCAGTTTAGGCGCAATAAGTCCGAGTTTTGGCGCCGATTAATTACTGCAGATGAAACTTGGATACACCATTATACGCCCGAAACAAAAATTCAGTCAAAACAGTGGACTGCAAAGGGCGAGCCGGCTCCAAAAAAAGCAAAAACTGTTTTTTCGGCTGGGAAAGTGATGGCGACTGTTTTTTGGGATAGTAAAGGAGTTATCTTAATCGATTATCTTCAAAAAGGAAAAATTATTACAGGAGCATATTACGCATCATTACTTGCCAAGCGGTAGGCAGAAAAAGAAAATCCTGTTTCATCAAGACAAGGCGCCGTCTCACACCTCCGCGGTTGCCATGGCGAAAATCCATGAATTACGGTTTGAACTGCTTGACCATCCGCCTTATTCACCAGATCTAGCCCCAGTGACTTCTTTTTGTTTCCTCATCTAAAAACTGCTCTCGGAGGACAGAGATTTTCGTCAAATGAGGAGGCAATCTCCTACGTGAACAATTATTTTGCAGAGAAAAACGCCAAGTACTATTTGGAAGGGATAGAGAGATGGGAGCATCGCTGGGAGAAGTGTGTAGGAGACTATGTAGAAAAATAAAAAAAAAATTTGAGAAAAAATGTCTTGTATCATTGTTCGGTCGGAAACTTTTCAGACAACTCTCGCAGTTTATAGGCATTGTCTTAGCTGACGTGTGATGAGAAGTTGTTGCTGGATATTGTTCGTTACAATTGTATACCAAAGTTAGGACGATCGGTGAGTGTGTGTTGATCGTAGTATTTAATTTCTTTCAGATGCAATGGCGGAAACAAAACCTTATAACTTCCACTGACATATGTTTGACTCGACAAGCTTCTGAGGACCTTTCTTAGTGAGATCTGATCCAAATTTGCGCGAAAAATCTAAATTCAGGCAGATGTTGTTGATATAATGCAGCAGGCGAACACTAGAGGAGTACGGAGAGGAGGAGAGGAGGAGAGGAGAGAGGAGAGACTCTGATTTGGCAAAACTCAGAATCACATATGTTATTCCAAGTGCGTTTAAGTAAATACCAGTGTTCTGTTTCTTATCTTCTGGAGAACATTTTTGTGCTAGTACGGATAAAAACTCCTAAATTAAAACACAAGGCCAAGTTTGTTGTTATTTACGTAAAGCGTTATCATTGGGAATTCCAGAGTCTATAGGTCAGTAGATGAGAAATTAAGTTATAGGTATAGGCGTATATAATCTCTTATCGCAGTCCTGTGTTTTGTGTAAATATGGTTGATAGTGAGCTTTTGATTTCAACATTACTGAAAGTATCGCAGATTTGCCAAAATTCTGTAAAATTTTTGTCTGGGTACAAATGATAGAACTTATTCTTTTCAATACAAATCGCTTTATTCAATTTATACAATTCACTATTTAATTGTTTCTCTCAATACAATCCAGTTTCTCAACCGCTTATACTTTTCCTATGTTTTACTTAAACCATTTAATCACTTCTCCTAATTAACACTTCAAATTCAACTGATGCACTGATTTGCATACCTTGAGGATGCTGGTATTTATAATCGAATGACATACTTCGAGAACAATCTTCGCCATCCAGCGTCCCATACAATTTCCAATTTGCTAGAAAATTCGATTCCACTCCCCAGTCATCAATAGTCGAGACTTTGTTAATCAGGTATCGAAATCTTCAGCTCTTCGAGTATCGACATCATCTGCTATGTAAATCTAGATGTCGCTGTTCACATTTAAGTGGTTATTACAATACTATATGCAACGCATCATGCCGCAGGTGTAGAACGTCCATAGACTACACGGGATTAGATAAAGATACGTCACTTGAAGTAACCGCTGGTATAAAATACACATTCGCGATTGCAAACTTGGGGACTAACGAAAATAAGGAGCCAAAAATAGATAAAAAGGTAGAAAGTGTGTGTGCGTGGGAGAGAGTTTATTGGGTATAAGATGTACTACATCTTCTGATTGAACAAAATTACAAAGTAGCATGCTGATGAGTACCTTTCGTCACCCGGAAACACGCAAGCCAGCTTAAGTGCAGTTTGCAAACCTATAACAAACGGTGACGTCGTAATAGCTATAGAACATTTCAGCTAGATGGAAGGGAAGGTCTACAGCGCGCTTAGACATATGTTGAGGGTACACGCCCTCTATATAGACATTATACCATAATCCATAATACTAAACGTCCCAACAAGCTTCCTTCTTATAAATACAATACTGACAGGCCTCGGGATCGGGAAATGTCAAAAGGTAGAGAAACTGCAGCACAAGGTTATCAGTAGACACTTGAAGACGGATTAACGAAAGTATTTGCAATGAATTTAAATTTGGCCTCAGCAAAATATATTGTGTAGGGTACTTCGTGATGTCGGTAATGGCGCTAAATCATTTGGACGATTTTCCGACCTGATCCTGAATTTGAATGTTCAGGGTCGTCTACCAGTATAGAAATTGTATGCATACTTCTTTCGTACTCTCTTGAACAGAAAAGAGAGTTCAATCCACTCCCTTCACCAGTGTCATTTATTGATGGTCCTCTTTCGACAACTTTACTGTTTGCCCGCCACTTTGCTCTTTTATCACTGTGAGGTGGTGAGTAAATTCTCTTTAGACATCATATCGTCTTCAAGGATATATGCATTGCGAATATGCTAAAGTGATCATGCTAATTAGGTGGTGAGCAACTTCCCCTTAGACATCATATCCTCTTCAAGGATATATGCGTTGCGAATATGATTATATTAATACTTATAACTTAGAAAGTCATCGCGCTGCGTTCAACGAACGACGTAGGTATGCAAAATCTTCTTCATCGGTGCTGTCTTCCACGTGTAAAGATTTGCTGTTAACATACGAGTATCCTTACCTACGATGCGGAATATGTAAATTTCGTAGCTCATCATTCTTATTTTGAAGTGCTGCGCCTGTGCTGTAAGATTCTTGGGTGTTACATTTGACACACGAGTTTGTGATCGATCTCCAGATGGAATTTTGATAACTTGGCATCGCTGACAAGCCCAAATGCTAGTCAAAACTTTTTTTTTTGTCAATTTAAGCGCATCGTCTTCGCAGTGACGGAAGATATTAGCTTTGATATACATATTCTGGTATTGAACGTTTACTCCTTCTTCGATTCTTCTGCTATAGATACGAGGAGAATGTTCCTTGCTTTCTCAGAATTTCATCACAGTGGTTGCAGAATATCCGACAATTTGAGCATGAATTTACGAAGTAGGTGATCAGTCCGGTCGGAATGTGAATTATGCATGTTCTTCGGTCACTACGTATTGATAAATAAGAGTGGAACCATGGTAATCGATTTAAATGCGTTGCAACCAATTGCAATTTGGCTTCATTGTGGTTGAGCTTTGATTGTTGAATCCATGGCAGAACAATCTGAAGTCAGAAAACCCTATCAGTGGTGATATTTTCTTAACAATAATATCGTCTATTGATTTGTCCCAATCCTAGGGCTACTCCTGTTGTTGCTTTCTATCAGCTGTCCAAGGAGATTGTTTGTCGTCGAGTCGCTCCCTTATCACAGATGCTCCCACAATGATTATTGCAGACCTTGTCGTCTAATTGCTTCTTCAGATTATAAAGAAGTGAAATTAGTACTCAGTCTTTGGTATTTCCTGGACATGCCTCCCCAAATTATACAAATGATTTCCGATGTCTTTAAAAGGTTAGCGACATTCCTCCTGTCCATCAATAGAAAAATTTGGATGCTAATTACAGGCGTCTTCTAACTACATGCAGTCATAGCTGACCACACATCCTGCCACGCTTGCTTTAGGAGCTATGTTGATACCGCGGAGTACTTTCGCAGTGAGTATTCGGAATATGTTCGAAGCAGGTTGCAGGTACTCGAGTTTGATGTAGTGGGTACTGTAGGTACTTTATCACTAAAGCATTTACTCATCTCTCTACGAAAGATTGAGAAATTTCAGTAAAAGTAGCATGCAACCACTAGTTGCATGGGCTAGTTGCCATCCTGAATGCTCTGATCTGACAGAAAATGAGTAGTTTACCTCAGGCACACTTCTCTAGGCAGTATATGAGATGTTAGGGTTGTGAATCCTGAGAAGCTTTCCGTTCTCAATTTTAAGACCTCGTCCTGCAGTCTGCCTTTTCGAGTATTTCCAGACTGGTTCTCTGGCGTTACAGCCTTGATAACAGCTCTGTCAGCCATGGAGATGTTTAAGTTCTGAACCCTGAAACATTGGCTTACAGTGCTCTTTCTTTACCTTGGGTAGTCAGATGCACGCTCGGTGTCTTTCGGGTATTTCCTTAGCCGGGATAATTTTAAGCTTTTCAGGTGTGCATAATTTTGACGATGATGAGGGAATATTAAAAATTGGGGTAGTGGTCCACGCATTTAATTACTCGTTTACTCTTAGGGACTTTACTAAACACTCCAAACCAGTCACTGAGTTTTCGGGATTTCTGATGATATGGTCGATTACCATCTTTCATAGTTTGGCTTTAGTTTCGCTTCAGATTTCCAGAGTTGCATTAGAAGCTAGATCAACTAGGACAACCTGGGGAAAGTCACTCACTACCACAGTGTGTCGCCGTTCTAGTGTCTGTAGAGACCTTGCTTTTTTTTTTAAATGAGTTGGGATTTTGTCCATACAGTACTGTTGGTACTCGGCGCATAGTTAGACAAACTATGGTTTCCTAACTGGAAGCCAAGAGTTTCGGCTCCGCTGATCCGACGATTTTGCTTTGTTTTTTTTTTGTGTATTTTATGGTCCTATGAATATGTCCGGGAAAAGCAGGGACGACACAGTTAACTACCAATTTTGTTATTTAATTTGCTGGTCATGAGGCTCTCGAGGTAGGGGCTTCGACACCCTGCAGTCAATTTTAAGGGTTATCTCCCACCGGGTTGTTAATGATTTCAGACAAATGTGTAAATATTTAACTAACACTAGATAGACAAAGTGACTATGCATTTCCGGCCTAACAGGAGGACTAAAAAAGGGATTTGTTCCCGTCAAATAAAGAAGGAAGAAAGTGTTAATCAAATTCTTTTCTTTGAACTGGTTGTGCTCTTTGTTTGTTGCATTTACTGGAATTGCTCAGCAATAATAAGTTCGTAGCACGCACCAAATCATCGACGTGCACCTCCAGCCTGATGCCGGTGTAGGCCAGACACTCACAGAGGAAGCCCTTACTTTTTTACTTTTATTATAATATTTCTTTACATACTAGACAAAAATGCTTAAATCTAATATAACAGCGAAATATTCTGAGGAAGTACTCTAATGCGTCGTGATCACTCACACAGCAATTGTCGCAGTCCCAAAAGTAAGTAAGCAGTAAGCAGCCTACAGTCTTCTGATCGCTTAAAAACGTCGCTAAGCATTCGTTTGGTTTGTTGACAACCTGTCCTAATGCAAGTTCCAGTTCTATGATTTCATTTCCGTGAACCCATTGTGAACGGTGACCCAAACAATGCTCAGTAAATTCAGCTTTCCGACTGCATTTAGAAAAGCCTTGCAATTGCAATCGCTAACCCTTAAGCGCAGCTTGGGTGTCACTACACATGCAGATATTTCATATCTTTCATAGAGGCTGTTGAGTATATTCGCCACAGTGTAACTTACAGTTCGTTTTCCATATTCATTTACTATATGATGGTTGGAAGAGCGTGTATCCCCACTGTTTGTCTCCTCGCATGAATCTTGCGATTGATTTGTATCCAAAGACTTGGATCGTCAAAATACTCCGATGCTATACTCATTTCGTAGATCTACTTTACTTTTAGAGTTCGTATGTCGCTGGTATTGTTTTTCAACCTCAGCTCAGTCTTATATATCTTGCAGCTTGTCGATGTGCGTTTGCGCTGCACTTCCCCACGTCAATATTCCATACCTTAAACTTGATTCTAATTATAAGTGCGTGGTAGACAAATTTTTGGACGCAAGTTGATGATTTGAATTGAAGAGATCCAAGTGCAAAGAAAGATCCCCTAAGCTTGTTCTTGGGACTAATTATATGCGGCTCCCAAAGAAAGTGACTGTTGATGGTAATGTTTAGAATCTCAGAACACTTTGGGATTTTGGGTATCTGGGGCCTCGAATATGAATGGCTTTTGTTTTGAAATTATTTATTACTAGTCCATTATCATGACACCATTTGCTTGCTTCATTGAATTCGTCTTGCATTATTTTTGCAGCTTCTGGTGAGACACAACGATGGCCGTGTGGTCCGCATATGAAAATGGTACACTCCCCTTGAAACACTTTAAAAGATCATTGGTGTACAATATAAAAAGTAGGGGACCGAATTTAGACCCCGGAGGAACCGCATAATGAACTCGGTGTTCATCACTGCAGATCTTATTAATTTCGATGCGAAATGTTCTCGAAGAAAGGTAGTCCTTAATGCACTTCGCTAAGCATCCTCTAATTCAATTCTTTAAACAGCGGTGACAAGGCTAATATGGTCGAGTGTATCAAAATCCAAAAAATATCACCAGAACATGGTGACGCCTGCACAGACTGGTATTAATTAAATTAGGAAATTTCCCCAGAAGTTGATTGGTACTGTTTCCCTTTTGAAACCCATACTGATTCTCACTGATTGACTTATGGTTAGAGATGAAACTCCATAAACGATCTGCTACGACTTGTTCCATAATCTTTTCTATGGATGGCAGTATTGTGATTGGACGGTAGTTTTCTGGCTGTTTTTTATCGCCTCCCTTGTGGATTGCCCGTACAACCGCTTCTTCAAGTTTTTCTGGAATTGTTGCTGTAGAAAATGTCAAGTTTATTAATTTGGTTACTATTGGTGCAAGGATATCAGCATTTGTTTTTAAGCCAGCGGCTCTTATTTCATCTGCTCTTGGTGCTTTTTGGGTATTAAGTCTACATATATATCAGATTCTTTACTTCAATACACTCTAGCTCTTGTGGCTCAATTTTAATGTGTTGCACGTGTGTGTTATAGATGCGGCTTTTTGGGAAAAAATGTATGCAAATTTATTAGATATTTCAGTTGAAGTCCTGGATGCAAAACTTTTCGTAATCATGTCATTTAAAGAAGGCTTTTTATGTCCTAATACCTCGATTACTAAAATCCATGTTTTTTTATCATCCTTTTTTGACAGCCCGAATTTTGTACATCCCTTTGCCTACACTTTTCTTCTTATTTTCTTGTCATATGTACAACATCCTTCCTGGATAATATTATGGACGAAATCATCGGTCTCGGGGCAGATGGAGTTCAAGTTGAAATTTGTTAAGTTGCCTGAGACGTTTGTTAAAAATTCCACTGTCCCGCCATATATTGTTGCAGAGGGTAGCTGACTCTGATTGTAGGAATTTGTGGTAGAACCGTTTGTGGAGCCATGTTTCCAATTTGATGTGGTTGCGTGATTATAATTAATGCTGACGAAATACTCGTATGTGGGGTCGTAGGGATAATTTGCAATCGATGAAATACCATAGAGTGTGCAAAGTAATTTGTCGTCACAGGAAAAATTGTGGAGTCAAACTGTGTTACTCGTAGCACATATGCTGAAGGCACATCAGCACTTTCTGGCGGCGGGAGAATTGAGGTAGATTTTACTGTGGCTGACGCAGAAAAACCACTTCCTGTGGCACCCAAGTAATCTTGTTTCATTTGAGAACAGCTCTGAGTATAGTTGTAGAAGTAATTACTTGAATTGCGGTAGTTGGATTGTCGGATCAGCATCAGAATTTTATGTAGAAGCTGGTCTTATTGGTCAAACGATTACTTTTCTTAGCTATTAACGATTCGGCGGAATAGGTGTTGGAGAAAGTGTGATTTCTTCAGGTTAGACGACCCGTGAGGTGGTATTTGATCCACAAGTTGACTGACAGAAAAGATTTGTTTCACAGTTTTATTTTCCGGAGCTTCATTGGTACCAAAGTTCAGAAAACTGAATGCGGTGAAGAAGTCAGTGGCAATAGGCTTCGTTGGTCACCAGTTCGTGAACTGGTTTTTATAATCGTAAGAATCCTTTGTTTTGTTTTGTTTGTTCCCCGTTTCGACCATTGCTGTTGGTCCGGAAGACTTTGAAGTAGGTTGAGAAAGTTTTGCTTCTGACCTACCCGATGTTTGGTTGGTACAGTTGATGTGTTTATCGAACTTTTCAAAGTAAACCTGTCTATTGACCTCGGAATTGAAGTTAATCATGTATTTGGTGATGCTGATTTCAGTGCCCAATTTATTGTTGGGTGAGTGGAGCTCCTTTGTGGTGCTGTGTAATGGGTTTAGACAGATGATTCTATTGCTGATTTAGGGGCATTGACTGTAACTGTGAGAAGTGTAGACTCTGTACGCGATGAAAGGCACTTTCCTGACTTAGCCAAAGGAATTCAAGCTGATCTCCTTTGTTCCACTCCGTACCATGAGACATTTTTCGGGGGAAGCTGACCAGAAGATACCTGATGGTTGTATCAACACATTACTGTTTGCTACTTTCAACAATCCATGGCGTCTTCCTGCTCACAGTGAGGATTCGATTTCTTTGGCAAATTCGGTCTAGTTATCGATTTCACTTCAATTTCTATGGCCATGGAAGCACACAGTGGCATAGAAGCTTTCTGCTTAGGTGCTGGATTTTCCTCATAGAATTTGCTGTACTGCTCAGTGGCAAAGAAGTTATTAAAATTCTCAAGGCTTTCAGAGTTGTCGGTGTTTTCAACATTTCTTCCACTCAATATCGAAGACGTGACCACAGGAAATGATAGAAGAAACGCAGCTGTTGGTGAAACAGACAGCCAGCTCTCTTATCGGAAGCTCCAATTTTCCTCGCTCTGATGGCTTCTCTTTTGGTAATTTCTTCTTTTTTGCTGCTCGTCTTGGGGTTGGTTTCAATTTCTGATTTCTTACTTTTCCATCAGTACTCCAGGTAAGTATGTTATCCGGATGCGTAAAGTGCATTCGAATGGATGTCTCAGGAACACGTTTCAGTCTTCTGCTGTTTTTTGTTGCTTTTCGAATGCGAACCTTGACTGGCTTGGCAGTCTCAAGAGACAGTGACTGATACTACGACCGAAATTGTACTAGAACAGAAGTTTCTTCAAGAGAGAATGCTGCTATGATTGCAATTGGTTTTGCTGCTACCTCGGTCGAAGTGGATTTAAGTGAACTGGGAACAATAACGTTCTCCGTTCTTTTCTTCTTTGAACTTTTACGGCCCTCTACTTTAGTTCTCTGTGTTTTTCTAGTACCGACATCATTCTTTTTTGATCGAGTTCGGGGCTTTTTTGGCTTCTTTCCCTACAGAAGTTGTTGTCTGATTATCAGCTGTATTTGATAACAACTTTGCCTTTTTGAGGAGTAATTGCGGCAGCACTACCGTTGTTAAGGGATCTTTCGCCACCTTCAGGAACTCGGTCAACTGAGCATGACGTTCTTGATAACATTTCAAACAATCCACAAAGTCCTCGTAGTGCTTGAAACACTCGCTGATCTTCGTCTTCAAGCAGTCTTCTTGTTTCTTCTGCAAGTCTGCGATGAATGTAATCTTCTTCTGGATAATTTCGATCTTGCTCCAATCCACAGATTGGTCGTATTTTGGTAAGAGCGTCGCTAGCTCATCGAGTGTTCTTTTTTCTTCTTTTTCTCAGGCTTGATTTTTTTTTCGGATGGCTTTGCGCGTCTTATTTTATGTGGTTAATTTTAGAAAATTTATTGTTTTTGTAAGGGAAAAGCAGAAGAGTCGAGATGTTTAGATGTGCAAGTGTCAAACTGAGTCAGTGTCAAGTGTCAAGCTGAGAATCAGGGATCTAAATGTAAAAGCCCCCATGCAGCCAAGACATACCTAACTTAGGAGTCCCTTAAAAGCAGCAGTGGCGTCTTTACGTAAAGGCTTGTTCAACCAGACAACCGACGGATAGGACATAATTAGTCTTATCATAGTTGTGTATTGTAGATCCAGAGTACTCTCCCCTGAGACAATCCCCATGTCATCTCCGAATGCTACTTTATACGACCATTTGCTATCCAGGATGATGTAAAATCTCATACTCATACTTAGCTTATTTGGAGAAATGGATGGTTGCCTCCCACGTTGTATTTCCTACTGCCCCATTCTGTTGTTAAGTAAATTCATCGGGAAAATAACTGACGTAACGACGAATTGGGTTACTTCACAACGAGTTGATCAACTCTGTGATATTAAGACTGATTATCAGTCACCGAGAAAGGTAAAAGATCTTTTACTAACGAGACAGAAGAATTTTTGTCATTTTAAATCAAGGCATGACTAGAAGTCAATTGTGCCCCTTTTACTGATTTACAAATACACGACATTGGTAATACATATAACGATTCTCTGTATACGTTGTGATATTATTTGGTTTCTTCATTCAATGAAATCACTTTAAAATATTTTTCCAAATTATTTACACTCGTGGACCTGTTTTGCGCACATTTTGCTTATGCATCATCAAATACTTTTTTCAATTTGGTTCTTACGATTCCGAGAGACTTTGTTTTTTAATAAATTTCGTCGAAATCGTTTTTCTGAGATTTCGGAATTAATGTGACTCCACCAATTTGCCAGTCAACTTTAAATTCTCATCGTGATCAGTTAACATCGGTTTCGGAAGGCATACGTTTGTCAAAAAAAATAAATAAAATGATTTTAAACAAGTTTTTCAAGTGGTTCATAGTACTTGTAGTCGCAGTTGTGTCAGCTCCAGTCATGTGCATTGAGTAAGTCTTTATTTAAAATTTATCCAATCAAAAGGTCAGACTTGTGATTTGTTGTGTTTTAGTGTTCTGCCGGTCTGGGGTTATGAATGTAAGAATAATAAATGCATCAAGACGCAGCTCAATGGCGACAATGATGGCCAAAGTCTGACTTTGTGCAAAATGATTTGTGGTGATGAAATCGGTACACTATGGCCGCAACCAACTGGCTTAGTGAAGACAAGTCGAGAAGTTGTCGATATCGATTACCAGAAAATCAAATTTTACCTCCCATCGAATCCAGTAGCAAAATCACTATGGAAACTGGTCAAGAGCCGTTTCCGGTCAAATGTTGCCGCTAAAATCCCTGATTCAGACATTCTTCCATCTGGAGGTACACCATTAGTTGTTAAAGTTATATTGGACCAGAATACTGAGGAGGAAGATGAAATGCCCAGGCTAACGTATGACACAGACGAGAGCTATAATTTGAAAATAACCAGCGACGATGACAGGGGAAAGATTTTAGCTGAGATCAACGCAAGGACGTTCTTTGGAGCGAGACATGGTTTGGAAACTCTACTGCAGGTGATTGTGTACGATGAGATTCGTGGAAATATGCAGATACTGGTGGAAACAGAAATCAACGATGCTCCGATCTACAAGCATAGGGGCATTCTACTTGACACCGCACGGAACTATTTCAGTGTGAAATCGATCAAAAGGACTATGGGTGAGTGTGATTGAAGTGAGACAGATCCCCTTTTAACAAATTTTCTCCTCACAGATGGAATGGCGATGAGCAAGATGAATGTCTTCCACTGGCACATGATCGATTCGAATAGCTTTCCATTTGTGGTCAAGTCCCATCCAGATCTTCATAACCTCGGTGCCTATTCGTCACGAAAAGTCTACACGCCACAGGATATAGCTGATATATTAGAGTTCGCTCGTTCCAGAGGAGTACGAGTGATTCCTGAGTTCGATGGTCCAGCCCATGTCGGTGAGGGTTGGCAAAACACCAATATGACGGTTTGCTTCAATGCACAACCGTGGAAGGACTTTTGTTTGGAGCCCCCCTGTGGACAGTTGAATCCTACCATTGATGGAATGTACGATATATTGGAGGATATCTATCGGGAAATGTTTGAAGCTTTTGATGAACCTGATATATTCCACATGGGAGCGGATACAGTGTGGTTTTCGTGCTGGAATTCTAGTGCTAGCATTCGCAACTGGATGCATTCTAAAGGTTGGGGCTTGGACGAAAATGATTTCACCAAGTTGTGGGGCCATTTTCAAACCAAAGCATTGGCCAGATTTGATAAGGTCAGTAAGGACAAACGATTACCGATTATAGTGTGGGCCGGCCGGCTGACAGAAGTTCCGTTTATTGACGAATTCATTGACAAGTCGCGATATATCATTCAAACCTTTCAATCGAAACCAGATCAGAGAACAACTGCGCTCTTAGATCGGGGTATAAAGATGATTTCCACAAATATAGACCTGTTTATAGGAAGTGGTACTGCTACATGGAACAGGGGAGGGGGTGAAATCGGTGGCTGGCAAAAATTCTATGAAAACCGACCTGATGAAGTGTTTGGTGGAGCGAATAAGTTAATTTTGGGCTCAGAAGCTGCCGTTTGGGCAGAAATAATTGATGAATTTTCATTGGATACATTATTGTGGCCTAAGGCCAGTGGACTGGGAGAGAGGCTATGGTCGAATCCACGAGGAAACTGGGCAGCTGCAGAGTCACGTTTTGTAGTACACCGCGACCGATTGACGGAGAATGGAATACGAGCGGAAGCTCTCCAGCCAGAGTGGTGTGTTCAGAATCAAAATGAATGCCCAAGGGATGCGTATGAATAGACTTTGTAAAGTTTTAGTCTTCTTACTTTTTTCAATAAAAGATTTGTATCGTATTTTTACTACTATAAATATTCTTTATAATTTTATATATCTTTGCATGGGAAGGGCATTCGGTCGTTCATAGATAGAGATGTACAAATCTTGCAGCTTTTCTTGAAGTGAAAAGAGCTAATAGTGAAAGTTTTGCTAGAAATTCAATTAGTGTCGCTCGACAATAGTGGTTTACAGACCTCCGTGGGAATTACAAGTGTTTTGGTTTTCAAAGTGTGTGACAGATCAACTGATAAATTTATTGCAAATAATCTTAAGTGGTTGTAGTCCAATAATTCCAATATCACTACTCGAGTCACGTAGAAGTGGAGTAACTAAATAACAACATCAAAATGCTGAAACAAAAATTGTTAACCATAAAAGGCAAACAAATGGCAAGAAGAAAGAAGGAGCAGCGAGTGTATTCCCAACAGGAAACGAAGCAAAACCAAAACCAACACTGAAAGTTGTAGAACAAACCAGAACAACAGCAAGAAATGCATACCAAGGTACATCAGTAAGAGCAACTATAACAACAGCACAAACAACAGAAGTCTTTAACCGCAGAGTTGTGGAATCTCTGCCTACAATATTTTACTGAAAGACACATTGGCTGCATATTGTATTTTCTTTATAAAGAGCTCACATGCCGTGTCCGATATCCAATAGCAAGAACCATTGCACGGCTATCTATCTGATTGACTTGGTGGAGGCCCTATCTGGTTAGAGGGCATTTTCTACAAAGTGGGACATTTATAAACCTCTGCTGTACATATTTTTTGATATGTTGCTTTAATATATTCCGCTGGAACATTTCACATTAAAAACGATCTTATTCAAAACTTACACAAGTGATCTGATAGGTTCACCTCACTATGCCATAGTGTACGCAGATCAGGTCCAAAGATTGAAGTCATTAATATACTTTATTCCCACAAAAGCCTTCCCTCAATATGAAGGGCTTAATCCAGGACGGATTAGCGGTGTCTCTAATCTTCCATGTCGGTCGGCAGTACGGAACGGACATGAGAGATGTTTCTCGACAGCATCAAAAATTTTGGTTGGAGGAGGCTTCTTCGTCATTTTGCTCGAGTCCAGGGTAGCATCGTCATAGAGCAAACTTGGTCAGGTGGCTGGTTTGCATACGTGTAGTATTGGTAGAATTTGGATGCGATAAAGTCCACAAAAATAGAGAATGTCCTTTACATAACAATAAAGCAGCAGATACGGACCAAATCTTTTGCCTACTCTGCAAGAAATCAGGATATCCCGCCAATTTCAAGAGATGTTCTAAGCTCCAAAAGAGTTCATCGACGAAAAGAAGCTTCAAGAGAGTAATGCATTCTCCTAATTTTGTGGCAACCACCGTATCCTTTGTCGGGATCTGGATAAGCTACAACAATAGCAAAAACTAGGAGAAAAGGTAGCTGAAAAAGTAGATGAAGCGGAACTGAATTTGAAAGTGGTCCTTCTGTCCCTGGACGGAAATTTAGTAATTATTAAAGGATTAAAGGAGCAAGCGGCCCTCGAATTGACGTCATCTATTTGACTCTGTTTGTACTATCTGGCGCGCCTATATAATGTCTGCTACATTGAACGAGGTTAATCTCAAGGTTCTTGCATGTAACTCACTCACTCACTAATTCGGATCAAACCGTTGTAGCCTTCTTTCTAGTCGAAGGTCTTGCTTAACATGCGTTTTCGTTTGAGTGAAATCGATCTTTGAGAAGTAAAAATTCGAAATATGACGAGATTGACCGAAACATACGTGAAACGGACAATGCTACCAAACAAACAAACAAAAAGTCTTTAGGAACTGACGGAATCCCAAGCGTCGTGTTGACACACCTGCCATTGGAAGCAGTCGTTATTTTTACTACTTTGATAACCAATGCACTGAATAACGTCTAATATTCGGTGCGCTGTAAAATAGAAGGTATAAACGCTCTCCCGGAAAGCGATGCAGTTAACACAAACCCTGCAAATCTTCAGTCAATTAGGTACATTCCTCAGGTAGATTGGTATGTATTTAGGAAAGTAGTCAATAGAGTTCTTTTGAAGTACGAGTAGGTGGAGGATAAAAATATAACTCCGGCAATTAGTTTGGTTTTATGGCGAGGGATGACACATGGGTGGCCTTTGAGGCTATTGGTGGGGAAACTGCTGAGTGTCCTATAACAACTAGTAGCGCAAGAATCAAATTCGTAGCGAAGTTGTGGTCCCCGGTAGCCATATACCCGGCCAGTATGGACTCCTTGACGTCGCATGCAACGTTTAAAGGACAACGACCTTCGGATATGCGAGTGAAATGTTTGGTCCCTTAACAAGCCACGTGCAGCCGAACAGTTAGCAGAGACCCTTGACTGGCATCACGCAGATATCACCGCAATCCAGGAAGTGTGATGGGATGGGCCAGACATAAGTAGGATGAAAAACTGTGATGTATACTAGGGAAAAGAAACAGTGCTTATTCGGATGCGGATTTTCCATGTGCGGCAGACTTAGGCAAGAAGGGTAAATTCGCTAACATAAGATTAATATGCGTCCATGGCCCTAAGGAAGACAACGACGACGTCACCAAAAAATGTGCTCTTCGACCAGATATATGAGCAATATTCGAAGCATAGCAAAGGTGGACATCTTTCGTGGGACTGCGTTGAAGTATAGCCTACACGACACTGCCTCCGTTGAGGCTTATTAACTTTGCGGCGAGAAGAAATATTACTATATAAAGAACACGGTTTCCTCATCTCAATATACACAAGGGGACATGTCGGTCTCCGGATCATCAAATGGTAAATCAAGTTGCTCATTCTGCAATAGACGTAAGGCATGCCTTCAGTATTCTAGACATTCAAATGTTCCGGGCACTCAATATTGACTCGGGTCACCTCCTTGTTGCAGCCAAGCTGCGAATGTGGATTTTCCAAGCGCCACAACAGAGAAGAACTACTGTGAGAAAATATAACGTAGAAAAGCTGCAATCGCAAGAGACAGCCAGAATCTTCGCCGAACGCATATCCCGAACTCAACAACTTCGCCAGCATCAAGTACCGAAGACCAGTGATAACGCTGACAACTTGCCATCAGAGACCCCGGAACTGCTGGGTTTCGCCAACCACCACCAATAAATCCCTGGTTTGATGAAGTTCGCCTGCAAGCACATGCAGCTAATCAAGAAGCCTACAAAGCGGCGCTGCAGCGAAGGGCGAGGGCTGCCAGTGAGCTCTACGAACAGAAGAGACAGGAAGAACATTTGCTTCTACAGATGGAGAAAAAAGAGCATGAGAGGCGCGCGATCGTCGATATTGAGATGTTATACGTCAGGAATAGCGTACGGAAGTTTTATCAACAGATAAAGAAGAACGTGTCAAGGCAAGAAAACCCGCACAGAAGCCTGTAGAAATGAAGAAGGAAACCTTGTAATGGAGTAACAGTCGGTGCTGAGAATATGGAAAACCTTTTTCTGCAGACGTATAACGGCCGCCGTAAGGCAGAATAGACCATTCAACTTAGACGATTACAAATAGGAATATCTAAGCTAAAATCCAACAAATCAATACCTGACGGCTTACTGCTGGAAATGACATTTTGGAGAGCATGCACCAACTCATTTTTCAGATCTGTTCAGGAGAGTGTATGCCTGGTGAATGGAATCTCAGTACACTATGCCCAATCCATAAAAAAGGAGACCGCCCCAAATGCGTCAACTATAGAAGTAAAAGTCTCCTCAACATCGGATACAAGATCTTATCTGCCACATTGTGTGTGTGAACGTCTGAAATCCTTCGCCAACAACCTGATTGATCCCTATCAGTGCGATTTCAGACCGGGAAAATCCACAACCACCAAATCTTCACACTCTGGCAGATCCTCGAAAAAACTCAAGAAGTCCAAATCGATAGCCACCATCTTTTCATCGGTTTTAAGACAGTATTTACAGAGATGAGCAATAGACCCATGTCTAGTTTGGCATACTTGCCAAACTTGTCCGTCTGTGCCGTCTGCTCCGTCAAGATCGGCAATGACTCAACCGAGATATATCAAAAATGGTTTTAGACAAGGTGATGCGCTGTCATGTTATTTCCTTAACATCATACTTGAAAGAATTGTTCGGAACTGGAAGCACAGTTCTTCAAAAGTCTGTGAAACTTCAAAAGCGTACGCCGATGAAATATCGAAATAATTTGAGGAACGGGCTGTCAGCGCTACGTTCGCTGGTAATGCAACCGAAACTGCCGAAATGGGTTTAGCGGTGGATGAGGGCCAAACCAAGTATATTCTGTCAACAAGAAAGGACACACAACGTCGACAAATTGGACAGAACGTTACGATCGACAGCTATAATTTCGATGTAGTAATGGACTTTGTCTACTTTGGCTCTGCTATAAATTGGTCCTCAACGACTTGGAGTGCGCAACTGTTAGTTAGTTAGCTAAAAACCGAGTTAACTGGAGACGCTTTTTAGTTGAGTTCCACGTTCACCTCGAACTGTAGAGCCACTTAAACAAACAAAGCATGACACTATTCATGCGGTGTCGTAACAGATTTTGGCAATACAATGAAATAAATGCAAGAACCAGTATACGGGTGCCTGCCAGGTGGACTTCGAGAAGGCCTAAGATACCGTATGGTTAGAGGGACTTTTTTATAAGATGACCAGAATGGGTATGCCGAAACCTCTACTATTTATAATTTATAACATGCTTACTGCAAAGAGGTTCTTTGTCAAATGTGGTAAGGTAATTTCGAGAAGAGTATTTACTATTTCAAGCAGCTTGCAATAGGGAGCGGTTATTTCCCTGATACTATTTAACGTTTACACGAGTGTTCTAGCAGGTTCCCTCAACCACGATATAGCGTATGCAGACGATTTAGTGGCCCACAGATCTGGCCGAAAAATAGAGGTCATCAATACCCTTCTGCAGCGAGACTTTGATCATATTAAGGGGTATTGCGATGATTGGAAATTGAAAATCAACTGCTAAAGGTCTGAAACAGTATTGCTTATAACTCTATTGAGATAGGCGTCTTAGCTCGATCAGTATTTGGATTTTGACAAACAAACATAATTACGGATAGAGATCGGGTGGTTTAAAAAAAAGGGGAAGATCGATACGGTAGCTTAGTCCGGTTTATTATTTTGTAACATTTTTATTCCAGCTGTACCTCTTCCTTGAATTGAGTGCGTCCTGAGAAGTATTTCATGGCATTGCTTAAGTTTACGCCTGCCTGTGCACGATTTTTGCGAAAGCCAGGAACACGACCATAAGAACTGTATAGATAGTTTAAAAATTGAAACACAAACATAACTATCTTATAGTTTATTGCATATAAAATGAATTAATTCGTAGAATGTTTTCCAGTTTCTTATATTTTCCACTTAACGGGTTACTACCTCACTGATACGAGTCAATAGGGCATTCGTCCTGGTTCTGCACACACCATTCTGGTTGAAGGGCTTCTGCTTTTATTCCATTCTCTGTCAAACGATCACGGTGAACTACAAGTCTTGATTCTGCTCTTGCCCAACCGCCTAATGGATTGGACCATAATCGTTCTCCCAATGCACTGGCTTTTGGCCAAAGTAAAGTATCCAATGAGAACTCATCAATAATTTCTGTCCAAACAGCTGCCTCAGATCCTAAAATCAGTCTATTTATCCCACCAAACACTTTATCAGGTTTATTCTCATAGAGTTTCTGCCAACCTCCGATGCCACCCCAACCTCTGTTCCACGAGGCAGTGCCACTATTGATGAAAAGATCCAAATTCGTCGAAATAAGCCTCATGCCACGATCCAAAATTTGTTGTGTTCGCCAATCTGCCTCTGCCTGGAAACTCTGCACTACGTACCGTGATTTGTCGAGATATTGGTCGATATATGGGGCTTCCGTCAACTGAGTAGCCCATAAGATGATTGGCAGCTTTTTCCCATTAGTGACTTTATCCAACCTTGCTATGGCATTAACTTGGAAATATCCAAGGAGCTTCACGAAATCAGATTCTGTCAGACCCCAACCTTTGGTACGCATCCAAGTACGAATGCTGGCACTAGAGTTCCAACAACCAAACGATACTGTATCCGTTCCCATGTGAAAGATATCAGGATTGAATGCCTCAACCAGTTCACGATAAATGTCTTCCAAGACGTCGTATACTCCATCGATGGTTGGATCCAATTGTCCACAAGGTGGCTCGAAACATACATCTTTCCAAGGTTGAGCGTTGAAACAAACAGTCATCTTGGTATTCTGCCATCCTTCTCCAGCATGTGCAGGAGCATCAAATTCAGGAATCACTCGCACACCTCTAGAACGGGCATATTCGATTACATCGGCAATGTCCGCTTTAGTGTAGATCTTTCGTGCAGAATAGGCACCGAGATTATGAAAATCTGGATGAGATTTAACCACAAATGGAAAACTATTCGAATCGATGATGTGCCAATGAAACACATTCAGTTTACTCATTGCCATTCCATCTGAAAGGAAGCATTCTGTAATTGATTCACTTACATGACTTCTCTACTCACCTATAGTTCTTTTGATGGACTTCACACTGAAGTAGTTTCGTCCCGTATCGAGCAACACCCCGCGATGCTTATAAACTGGAGCGTCATTAATTTCTGTATCCACCAATATCTGCATACTTCCTAGAATATCATCGTACACGATCACCTGCAGAAGAGTCTCTAACCCATGTCGTGCTCCAAAGAATGACTTGGCAATAATGTCGGCGAAAACATGTTTCTTGCTTTGACTGGTACGTAGTGTGTAACTCTCATCGGTTTCATAGGTAAGACTAGGAATTTCTTGCCTCTCCGTTGCACTCTGTTCTATGCTTATCCTGATAATTAGTGGAACTCCTCCATACAGAACCAACTCTGAATCTGGGAATTTCGTATTTATCTGCGCCTTGAATCGATTTTTTACCAATCTCCAGGGAGTTTCTGTATTTGGACTCGATGGATGGTGGATTCTAATCTTCTGATAGTCGATTTGGACGACTGTTCGATTCATTTGGACAGTACCTGTCGGTTTGGGCCATAAAGTGCCAATTTCATCGCCACAAATCATCTTGCATAGAGTCAGACTCTGCCATTTATGCTCCCCACTCAGAGGTGTCTTAGTACATTTATTAGTGCGGCATTCAAATCCCCATACTGGTAGAATACTAAGTCAAAAAATACCCACAAACTAGTTAAGATACTAGAATCTATAAATAGAAGATGCACTTACTCTTGACACGAAACGGGAACCGCTACAACCATGAATGCAATAAGCAAGTCGAATGTCTTTTTTTTCATCGTAATGTAAAAAGAGATAAGTAATTTGGGACACTTACTATTCGTAGATACTCGTACGCACTATTCACTAAGAAGTTGTATCGCAGACTGAGGAAAATAGCAAAAGATCTCTGCTCTCGTTGTGAAGATCCTGCATGGAGATAATGCACTCGCAAAAATATCGCACTATGGTCGTACGCTCTCGTTCCTGTAAGCAAAATTAAATTTTTAAATAGTAAATGCCTCGAAATAGTCGAACAGATGATTTAAACAATTCGAGAAAGCATTTAGGAAAAAATCCCTTCTTTGTGATTCTCATCGTTTTGTGGGTTGACACCAAGTGTTTTCTGGTGGGTTTGGTTGTACTTTTTGTGAAATTTCTAATTAGGTACGACGGCAATCAAAGATCCATTCCTCTGTGTATGTTCACAAGATTTACGAGTACATAAGAACCCAACCGAGTTCTGAGCCCTAATTTTTTTGGCATCGAGACTGTCCTGGAGTGAGCAGTTCTTGTGAGATAAAGACTTGTGCTTTAAGTACGAAATAAGATAAAACGGAGAGACTGGTTAGGCAAAGAACAAAATAAAATACAAATGCATCTTATAGGGATGTTATAGGCCAACAAAACTTTGTCATTTCCTATTTAGGGTCTCGTTCTGTTCTCCTTGTTGGACTTTTTAATAGAAAACACCAAATTTATCAGGATTACATTATCGCCAATAAATCTAAATATGTTCATAAGGTTGAAGTGACGGGACTTGGTCCGTCGGCTCGTCAATGCGTCTTATTTGTTGGTTCGATAAGGTTCTAAATTGAAAAACAAATATGGGATATTAAAGGGTGACCAGACAAGAACGATAGGAAAACAAATTTAAATAAAACAACAACGTGGGATATAAAATTGTCTCTGGCTTTAAAGCTACGTTCATGCCATTATGGGTGGAATAGCATATCATTCAAATGGCTGCCTCGGCATTAAGCGGTCGGTCCAATTTCTGATGACTCGGTCAAATATGTGCGGCGTTATTCTGGCAATAGCGTGTCGAATGTAGGCCTCGAGCTTATTTAAAGTGGTTGGCTTGTTAGCGTAGATCAAGGACTTGACGTCCTCTCAACTGGTAATTGACGAACGCTCATCGGGATATTACCCAGTCGTCAAATTTCTCCCTCACAACTTCGAGCGTTGCGTCGCTTGCATGGTATATAGCGCCGTGTTGTTGGAACCACAGCTCGGACATATCGATGTTGTCCAGCTCTGACTGCAGATAGTCGGTTAACATCACTTTATACCTCAGGTTATTGACGGTAATGGTGTCTTCTTCCTCATTTCGAAAGAAATAAGGTCCGATGATGCTGCCACACCAAACAGTCAATCTTTATGAATTCTAATTACGGCAATTTTGCTTGTTGACATAGCCGCTGAGCCAAAAAGGTGAAGATGATTTTTTGGCCGAAATCCGGATCTCCGGCCAACATTTCCACCACCCAATTAGTGAACTCGCGGCGTTGTCTATGGTCGTCCGGCTTCAATTCTTGCGTCAACCTACGGATTTAGGCTCAAATCCAACCGCAAAATAAGACGGTTTGACTCTCTGGAAACGATGTGTCAGTAAATTTAGATTTTAGGGTAATGCACGGTTTCAGTGGCATTAATTTTAATGATTTGAGAAAATTTAAGTTTTAGCTGTTTGTGTATAAGGTCAATCTTTTCTGCGCAAATCTAAGCACTCTACTAAAATTCTTAAAAATAATTTTCCTTGTGGAAATCGCTTTCGCTTTAACTCGAAATTTGGCAACAGAAATCAGCGCAAAGGCGGTTGTATTGCCATGTTCATTAGGAATCATATAGAATATGAGCGTTTCGATGTTGAAACTGTATTTTATGAACTTCGTATAAAAATAGTAGAAGGAGAAAAAATAAAATATGTTGATGGTATCTAAAGACCACCGAAATTAAACAGAAAGGGTTTATTAGAGAAATAGGCCATAACCTGGAACAGTTAGACAAAAAGAGGTATATCATAATATTGGGATACATGAACATTGATATCAGACAAACTGAGAAAAATGATGTGAAGGACTATTTATTTAGAAGTATTAGTTAAATACGGATTAATGAATGTGATACACGATAGCACGAGGATAGATTGAGCAACATCGACGTTGATTAAGCACATTGTGGTATAAATGATAGACAGCCCAATATTGTCTTCAAGCAAGATAACTTTTCCGAACAAATTCTGCAAATAATGCATAACTCCAGTACAATTGCAGCAAATCATGCCAACTCAGTACTGTCCAACACAAGATACCATATGTGGAAGAAACATCCACTGACGAAGTCCTCAACATATTAAGATTATTAGTGTAGTAAGCTTAATTAAACTGCGTCCAATTTGTTTTGCGTTCAGATCAAGACTGCCATTTATTCAATGTATAATGTGTTTCGGTTACAATGTTATTTTCATAAAGAGTAAAAGAGTGATGTATACATAAGTCAATACGCTAAATAAGAGAGTAATATACATATGCTACAACTCGACCATCCTGACCTATGAGATCTCCAGATCTCTATCAACGCTATATGTATTTACCAATAATTGTCTATCATTATCTGCTCGTTTGAATCATTTGACATATTAGGTCCCTTAAACAATGGTCGTATATTACCTACCGCCCACACCCCCTGATAAGGTATTCGAGATTGCTGAAAATTTTCTACATCTTCAAGTATGAAACGGTCATTACACAATACTTTCGTGATTTGATACGGCCCTTTGAACTTTGGAATTAACTTTTTGGATACGCCGGAATGTGAATCGGCATATTTTACTACGACATAGTCTCCTACCGCGAACAACTTAGGTTTACGACGCTTTTTATCAACATATTTTTTGTTGTAAGACTGTAATTGTTCCTGTTTTAAAGCAGCTCTCCCTCGGATCTGTCTGTGGTCTTGTTGTTTTTTTACTTCGACTGAAGTTTCTTTTAATGCATCTATTACCTTTCCCTTTTGATTAACACCAAAGAGCATTATGCTTGGATGTTCATTTGCTATCAGAGTGTGTTCCACTATTTCCAAAACGGTATCCCAAAAAAACACCTTTTTCTGGCTTGACCAGTTTAGCTAACATTGGCCCAATACTCCTGTTGACCCTTTCTACCTGACCGTTCGCTTGTGGGGAACCAGTAGGGACTTTGACGTGCTGCACACTGTTTTTACAAAATGATCTGTAAGGACCCGAATAACTTCCTTCGTGTTCGTAGTTTTGGTTGGGTATAGTCTAACGAATTTGGTGCATACATCTGTTACAACAATTTCAACATTCTTGAATTATCAACTGGTCCATAGTGATCTATGTGGATGAATTCAAAAGGTGTGCCTTTGAAGTTCTAATGCCCACCTGACTATCCTCGGATTCAATTCTTTTTTACTAAAGGTCATTGTTAAAGAGTTGCAATCTGTTACTATTTTAAAATGTTTACCTTAAAGGTAAAACCGAAAACGCTGTAAAGAATTTATTATGGCTAGCGTTTCTAGTTTGAAACTGTGATGTCTCGATTCAGCCTCAGTCGTTCTTTTAGAGTAGTAAAATATTGGATGTATTTTTCCATCAAACTTTTTTTTGCATGAGGATTGCTCCGAACCCAATGCAACTTGCATCACAATGAAGTTCCGTATTATCGTTTGGGTCATACAATGCTAATATGGGAGCCTCTATATCCTTTTGTTTAAGACACAAAAACGAAACAGAACAAGAGAAAAAAAGTCCTTGGAGAATCCCATTAATCATCGCCGAATGTAAGAAAAGAGATCAACTCTACAGAAGGTGGACAAATAATAGAGGTAACTAAGGTTTCGAAACGGAGTTTCCGGAGTTTCTGGAACAAAACTAATAAAATGATATTAGCTCAAAAATCAACACATTATAAGAATAAGTTCACTCAATTGAAGGCCGATCCACGAAAATATGGGGATTAATAAATGAAATATTAGGAAGAGAAAGGTCAAATCTCGACGAAACGATGACTAAGCATTTTACTAATGATTTTAAAAAATTATCCAACGAAGGTGCAAAACTTTTCTCTTCACAGACATCGCAAATTATTCATTACTGTAATTCTATCACATCAATTCACATAAATGAGCAGTCGATATTAGAAGACCGCCGAAATTTTTGCTCCCATCCTATGTAAATTTATTAACCTCAGTCTGAAACAGTCGAAAATCGCATTAACGCTGAAGACCGCTGTTGTAAGGCCGATCTACAAGAGTGGTATTAAATATCAGCTAAGCAACTATAGACCGATATCTATACTTCCAGTAGTAGAAAAGTGTTTAGAAGGTGTAATTTCGTAAGGGTTGCAAAGTTTTATTGACAAACACTCCCTTATACACAAAAATCAATACGGATTCCAAAAAAACAAAAGTACAGGAAAGTGGATTGGTATACCATACGTGGAGTAATGGCTGACTGGTTTAAGGATTATTTACAGAGCAGGCAGTTTTGCGTCAAAGATCAAGGACGCAATGAGTATTAAAAAGAAGCTGCAGTTTGGAGTCCCTCAGTGGTCAAAACTAGGACCGATTCTTTTCATCCTATACACGAATGAGCTGCTTCGAGTCTTCAAGCAGAACATCTCTTTTGCGATTGCGTTCAGTCACAGGTCATTAGATACGGCGACGAAGATAATGCAGGAGGAGTTCGATGCTGCAGTAAAATGGTGACACGACAACGGCTTAATTATCAATGCTGCAAAAACCAATATGATGCACATCAGGAGTCCACAATTGAAACCAACGCAGAGTAAAATATATTTAAGAAACGAGGCCTGTCCGAACACTGCAAATAATGCTATTGAATTAGTTGAAAGCTACAAATATCTTGGAGTTATCATTGACTGTCATTTTCTATGGAACAGGCGCAATGATCTGAAGAAAGCTTTATACGCACTAGCCCATTTGCGATACCATGCCACGGCTCCTGTTTTAAAACAAGTATACTATTCGTTAGTTGAGTCGAAGTTACGATATGTTATACTTGCTTGGGGCAACGCATCAACAACCCACATTAATAAGCTACAAAGGCTGCAAAATTCAGCACTAAAATAAATATGCCAGAGTTACTCATGGAAAGATGAAAGAACATTCAGAGTTCTTCAGGTCGAAAAACTCTTCAAGATGACAGTATTAGTGGAGTACTTTAACGATAACTGTTTCACTCGACCAATCACGCAATCACGCAATCAACACTAGAAGACGTGCCCAAAGTATGCTTCAATTGCCCAGAAATTGCAACACATATGGTAGACGACAACTACAATACAGCGTTCCTTCAACAGTCAACGAATTACCCCGAGAAATAGTAAACATAGAAAATTTCAAAACTAGAAAAAAACACATAAAAAAGTTCTTATTAATCTAAAGTAGTCAACTTTTTTATTTATTTATTTTTTATATTTTTTCTTTTATTTTGTTCATGAAATCATCTTAAATTTTTTTCATGAATATTCAAATCTATCACTTTAAGCTTACTTCAACTATAAACCTTTTAAAACACAATCTTCTGCAGATAAGCTTATAGCTTCGCAGAAATTATAAAAATTGTTAAGTACTTTTAAAACTATCAATAAAATCTAAAAATCTAAAAAAAAACTTCAAAACATTTTAACTCAGACTCCCCGAATAGAAATTTAGCTTCTTTTTTTGTCAAATCATATAATGGCTTAGCAATCAGCGAAAAATTGTTGACAAATCTACGAAAGTAAGAGCATAACCCCAAGAAACTCTGGATCTCTTGTGATTTTTTCGGGACTGCAAAATTGTGTACGGCCTGGAGCTCTTTTTCATCAGCTCGTATTCCATCTTCCGATTTGGTGTACCCTAAATATTTGACACTTGTTTGCAAAAATTCGCATTTATCTAATCTAAGTTCGAGTTTGTTATCAACTAATCTCTTGAAAACCTCTGTTATAACTTGACAATGTTCTTCAAAGTCTTTCGATCATTATGTCGTCTAAATATACGATCTGTTTTTCTTCCCTAACCATGTCAAAAAATATTTTATTTATAAATCTTTGAAAATAAGACGGAGCATTTGAAAGCCCAAACGGCATTCCTAAAAACTTATATTATCTTAGAGAAGTTATATGTTATATGGATGCCTGTAAACGTATAAAAAAGAACCAATCTAACTTATCTAACCTATCTAGTAAGTCATCTATGAGGGGGATTGGGTAACAATCTATCAATAATCCACACATCGTAATTTATCGAAATTTGTTGTTTTTCAAAGACTAACACAATCATCGCGATCACATGGCATCTCTATAATATTTCTATTAATAATTGAATCTTTGGTTTCTACGTGCGAGACTAAGTTAAATTCACCCGCTTGTAAAAAACTCTCCATAATACTACTTTATAGCCCATTGACTCATCAGCGACAACATTCAAATCTACTCGTAGTTCGATCTTAGTATTTGTTCAATAATTCAGAAAAGAATAAACAGAAAATGCACTTGTAAGAAAAAACCGATTTATTTTGTGGACTGTACTCGTAGAATAAGCACAACTGCTCTCGTATAAATTCTGATTCCAAGTGCATTTTCCTTTTATTCTTTTCTGAGTTATTGAATATTTGGTCCGATCGAGACGGATAGTAATCAGTGCGCAGTGCGCATTTGATTGCGTAATCAAACAGTGCAGTGCCATAAAATTATTTCAGTCCAAAAAGTTATAATTGAGCCAGTGCGAGCATTTTATTTTTGCCTTGTGTGTTTCAACCAGGGAATAAACATTTGTGCCACGCAGTTTTAATCCGAAGTCGTGAATTTTCCCCTCAGCAGTGCAAACATCGCGTTGCGCTGTAAGGGAAATTGAAGGCTTTCGTGCAAGCTATTGTGCCAACCGCCGATTCTGTGCGCGTTCGTAGCTATTTCCGAAGGGTTGACCTGAATTGCTACGGACCGTGCGGTCTTACGGCAAAGCGAGATCCAAGATAACAGCGTTAAGTCTACAAAAAAGTGCGTTGAAAGTGCGAGCGATGGGTGATTTGGCTAGACGAGACGTTTTCCATTCAACCCTTATTCGGATTTCCAAATACATAGCCGTGGAGGAATTCGAAAGGGCAGACGAGGCGTTGCTTCAAACCAAACTGGAAGCAGCCGAGAGGGCTTACGAAAAATTGGTTTTGGAGCATATGCCGCTGGTCGAGAAAGCAGCGAACTCGGAAGAATCGGAGGCGCATGGGGAGTACTTGGCAGCAGCCGAGCATAGCTACCACACGGCAGTGGATTGGATTACGAGGATTGCGAACTCGCATTGCAGAGGTGGGGCGTCAAGGTGCGACTAGAGCAGCTGCGGAGAGCGTTT
This sequence comes from Volucella bombylans, assembly GCA_949129095.1. Lineage (NCBI taxonomy): Eukaryota > Metazoa > Arthropoda > Insecta > Diptera > Syrphidae > Volucella > Volucella bombylans. Next base: position 171,552,360 of record OX422142.1, read on the forward strand.
CAAACTCGCAGCCGAGCATAATTCAAGTGCGACAAGAGCGGCTCCCTAAGATAACAGTTTTTAGGGGCGACTACACGAAGTGGCTCGAATTCCGGGATCAATTCCTCACTGAAGTGCACAACAACCCGACGTTGGCGAACGTAACGAAAATGCGTGAGCTGAGGTTAGCCTTAGAGGGTGCTCCGGCGAGGCTAATCAGCAGACGGCAGACCACGGAGGCGAATTACGAGGCAGCCTAGTCCAAGCTGAACGAAGTGTTCGATAACAAGCAGAACATCGTGGACGCGCATTTGAACGCCTTGCATGCGATCCCCAAGGTATGTCCAGCATCATCCGGAGCTCAAGGGATTCGCGACCTGGTGAATGAAGTGAACGTTCATCTAAGTTCATTACGAGCCCTCGGTCTTGACATCACATCGTGGGACCCATTTATCGTCAATATGCTCAGGGCGAGACTAGATGGTGAAAAGAACCACGCATGGCAGATGACTAGAGACGATGTCCGTAAAATTGCCACTCTTAAAGAGTTTCTACAATTTTTGGACTCAGCCTTTTACTATCAACATGAAAGATCTGGAAGAAGAAGAGCAACGCCAGCGTAGTTGGAGGAAGCAGGGAATTACTCAAGTGCCCATTACTTAACTCACACCACCCGCTATACCGATGTGGAGACTTCTTGGCGATGTCGATCCAGGGCAGGAACGACAAGGTCCTGAGCTGGCAACTATGTGCCAATTGCCTAAGGAGCGGGGAGGCGTCACATGCATGTCCTTCCGGAGCTTGCCGCAGGTGCAACAAGAAGCACAACAGCGTGCTTTGCCCAGAGCAATCCAGAGCGACCATCTAGCTTAGCAGTCGTTTCGAAGGAGCAACGACAACCAGCCGCGGCACGAGCCAAGAATACCAAGAGATACTTGTAAACATGCAACGGGCGAGCATAGAAGTTGGAAGCGCATTATTTGCAACCGCCGTCGATAAAATCAGAGCTGGAGACGGACCTGCCATTGAAGCACGTGCGTAATACCTAGAATAACCTCGACTCTTTCTGGGAGAATCTTACCACAGGAGCGGATTGCGCGAGCTGACCATAGCGGATTTAACGTTTAACCAGCCAGGTAGGGTAGAGTTGTTACTTTCCGTGCAAGTATGGGCAGAGATAATCAAAAACGACGTCAAGAGGTACGATTCCGGACTCACAGCGCAAGACACGTATCTGGGCTGGATAGTGTTTGGGCAGCCGCAGCCAACCCCAGGGCGAGAGATCAGGGCAATGGTTGCAACAACAGAGCCATCAGAAGTTCAACTCAGCGAGCAGCTGAGGCGGTTCTGGGAACTCGAAGAGCTGAGCAAGCATACACATCCACTGGCGTATGAGGCCATAACGAATAACTTCTACATGGACAACATGCTAACCGGAGCAGATACTGAAGAACGAGCCAAGGCTTCTGGCCAAGGAGATAGTCTCATCACTAAGTGCTGGTGGTTTCGAGCTGAGCAAAATTATGTCGTCAAATGAGCAAGCTTTATTAGAGCTGGAAGGAGTAAGGAGCAGCGGAACGGAACTATTTTCGCGGAAGACCATGCCACTTCAATTTTGGGTTTGGTCTGGAATTTATCAACGGATGACATCATATTAAAAGTACGCCTAGACGAGGGGCACCCGCCTTCGACCAAGCGAGCGGTAATCAGTACAATTGCCAAGCTATACGATCCATGTGGACATCTTGCCCCAGTGATCATTACTGCGAAGATCTTCATACAGGACTTGTGGCGTTCCGGGGCGCAGTGGGACGAGAAAAATCGTGTCTGCATGGCGCCTGCATGGACCTATTTCTATGAGCAGCTGCCCATATCAGCATCAGTGCGAGTTCCGTGATGGGTGGGCACTGAGAGAACTGCAAGATGCAACTGCACGGTTTCGCGGACGTATCCACAAGAGCGTTTGTCGCAGTCATCTACTTGCAAGTAACATCGAGCGAGGGAATGACGAAGTGCGTCCTACTGGCATCAAAAACCAGGGTAGCGCCACTCAAGACTATCTCGGTGCCAAAGTTGGAGCTGTGTGCACCCGTGCTATTATCCAGATTGATGGCACAAGTAATAAAGGCGTGCAGACTTCAGCACGTGCAGAGAACTTATTGGGGTAACTCCATGGTAGTGCTATATTGGATCGGCAAATTACCATTCGAGCTAAAGACCTTGGTTGCCAACTGAGTCAGTTCTATTCAGGAGCTAACTGGCGGTTATCCTTGGAAACGTGTCGCAACAGCTGACTTAGGATCAAGAGGAGTCGCTGCAGGGCGAATGATGTAGCTAAGCCTATGGTGGGAAGGACCGCATTGGTTCAGGAGTTCAGAGCAAAACTGGCCGATACCACAGGCAACCATGAGTGCGCAGCAGCGAGCAGAAGCAACTGCGGATCAGAAGCCAGAAATCGTCGGGAACTTGATGGACCTAAGAGCAGTCAATCTGGCCATCGATGACGTAAGTCTAGTAGAGCGCAAATCCACCTGCAAAGCCTGCTTCGGATAACGGCATTAGTGGTGAGGTTCGTGCCGAAAGCAAGAAAGGAGACAGTGTGGACCGGGCCTGTGACATCGTCAGAGCGAGAAGACGCGTTGATCTACTGGGTCAAGGTCACGCAGCAGGAAGCATTCCTGTCAGCCTTTCAACGTTTTACTGGGCGACGAGGTCCATGCTCAGTACTTTGGAGCGACAACGTAACAGCCTTTATCGATGCAGACAGAGAGCTTCGAAAAGCCGCAGGAGAATGCAGGAACGGGCTTCCAATTGAGCAGATATACGCAATGGGTACGGAGTGGAAGTTCATCGTGCCAGGCGGGCAAGGACGGACTGGTAAGAAGCGCTAACGTTAAGACCAAGCATTCAGCGCTGGTGCGGCCCATTCAAAAGCTTTGCGTTCTTCCTATGGTGCAGAGCGATTGCGACAATTGAAGACCATGCTTTAACTAGTGGGGGGAATGTTCGAAACCAAGAATGTAGCACCATATAGCAGTGATAGAACATCACCATGTCAAGCTACCAAGCGCGATAGCAACGCATGAAGCCAACGGTTTTCCCGAGCGGCGCAAAGGGTCAACATCAACACCAAATGTGTGCTGAGACAGCATACACAGAGCAACCCAATGGCAAGGGATACAACCAGCACAGCGACTGGCAAGGCAGAATACCACTTCACGAGGCGCAACGAAGAGCACACAAAGAAGAACAGCCGATAACGTTCGACTATTCTTCCACCACTCGTAAGGGCACATTGGACGAGATGGCAACGGTACCTGCGACCAACATCCGTGAAATGTACGGCTGCGGTGTGCACAAATATTGTGCGACGCGAAACTATTTTCTTCACTTGGTATCAGAATTTATACGAGAGCAGTTGTGCTTATTCATACAGTCCACAAAATAAATCGTTTTTTTCTAAAAGTGCATTCCTTTTTATTCTTTTTTGAGTTTCTGAACAGTATTGTTTAACATTGCAAAAAAATCGAGAGACGATTCTTTGATGAGACTTATTGGGCTTCCAGAGTCTAGTAAACATTCTAAAAACAAACTAACGCTATCATCACTCTTTACATAAACTGTCAAATATCTTACATAATTCTGGACGTCATCTTATTGAATCAGCTGTACAGTCTTCTTTCTATCCGGGCACCCTGCAGCATTGTGTTGCATGGACCCACACGCATAGCAAGCACCGTATTCCCTTTTTGGTTTTTTGCATTCGGCGGCTATGTATCCAACAGAGTTACAATTGTAGCATCTCACCGTCGCGGTTGTCGTCGTAGTCCTTGGCTGTATATAATTTGTTGGGCGCTTAACTTGTCTTTGCTTCACCTTTGAGAATGGCTGCAGCAGCTTTGCTTTTGTTGTAAAGCATTGTATGTGAGCCTGCATCCTCAGCTGCTACCAGGTGTTCTACCAGCTGATCTTCATCGACTTGTACGGAGTTGGGTAAAATTATTTTATCATTAATATATTTTTATCATTTTTTGAGTTAGATCGTTGTAAGTGGTTGAGTGCAGACGCAAGTAAAATCTCTTGCAATATTTGCGATGAAAATTTAAATTTTGTTTGTATGTACTCGTATAGATTACATTCTTATGTTCAATCTTTCCTGAATGAGTTTTCAATCTTTTTAAGCAACGAAAAAGGGGCGAATCTTGTTATCCTTGACTGCAATATTGATATTTTAAATTCGAACTCTGTACTAGATTCTTACCTAGCTCTAACTGCTGAACATGCACTTACCTCCTTTATAAATTAAATCACGAGGCCAATCCTTAGTACATGTTTAAATTACGTTTTCTGTCGTTCTGTGAAAATACCCTTACTTTAATGTGTTGGTATTAACTTTGATTTCCATATCACTGACCACTTCATGACTGACATCCTGTTCAATAATCTGAGAAATGCAAAGCGGGCTATTCCCACTCGCACACCCACAGTGACTAAGATTAGATTTGATCTTTTAAACAGTGAGCTTTGCTTAGAACATTGGGAGGAAGTCTACGCCGAAGGCAATGCTTCGAAGGCTTATGACATTTTTCAGCAAATCCTACCAAACCATATTAGCTTATAGCCACAACGAGATGTGAAAAAATCTGAATTTAGACTAAAAACCCTGGATAAACCCCACCATCCTTAAAAAAATTAAACTTAAAAATCAACTACGGAAAAAATGTCTTAAGCATCCACTTAATGGAATTACCATCCCGTTTTAAAAGAACGTCTAAAAAAGTTAACAAAGAAATTAGGATGTACCGTGATAGGTATTATTATTCCAAAGTCCAAAGTGCCCAAGGCAACCCTAAAAATCAATGGAAAGTAGTAAATACGAGTAGTATCATTGACCGTAACTGTCGTAATACTCCTAGTCCTATTGTATTGAGCAACCAAGGTGGTGATATTGTAGATCCCACATCTATAGCTAATGAATTTAATGACTTCTTTGGCTCAGTGGGCCAATCATCAATAAGAGAATGTCCAGCATATTGTATGTCTAGTTTAATGGAATGCACATCAAGTAGCGGAAGTTTAAGTTTCACCAGATTACTGTCTTGAAGTTTTACTTTCTGTGAATAACTCGTGATCTTGTGGTGAAGATGGGCTCTCTAATATTACTCTTAAGTATATCGCTCCGAACTTAGTGGAATTTCCCAGACAATTTAAAGTGTGCTAACGTGAAACCACTTTTTAAAAAAGGAAACGGAAGAGAGAAAAACAACTACAGGCCAATTTCCCTACTGTCTACGATATCTGAAAAAGCTGTTAAAAACAGAATGTTAGATCACCTCAAGAGGATGCATGTTTTTATTCCTGCGCAGTATGGGTTTAGGGAGGGTTTTTCGACAGAAGATGCACTTCTAGAGTTCTGCTCGTTAATAAACAAGGGAATGGATGATAAAAAATTTTGCGGCGGTCTCTTCGCAGACATAACAAAAGCATTTGACACGGTCGACCACAATATTCTTCTGAACAAAGTTTTCGCGGTTTTATGTTTAATTGGTTTGTGCCTTATTTAAAGGACAGAATACAAAAAGTTAAAATTGGTGAGCGTTTTAGTAACCCGATAGCAATAAACCTAGGTGTACCGCAAGGTTCTGTCCTTGGCCCAATTTTGTTTCTTATTTATATTAATTCGTTATTTAAACAACCATTTGTTGGAAAAGTAACGGCCTTCGCAGATTACCTTGGTATGGCATATGGTTCAACCAACCCTTTGGATCTCAACTTTGATGTTGACTTGCTAAGACTCTGGTTTGCGAAACACAAATTAGTTGTCAGTAATAGAACAAAACTCAGGTTTTTCAGCCTAGGTATGAAGGAGATTTTCCAATTTACTTTCATTCACAGGATATGTATATGTAGTGGAAAAAATTTCAAGTTAACGTTCAATTGAGATGAAACTTGTAGCGTTAAGTGTTTCAAAATTGAAATAGTTCAGCAATTTAAATATCTAGGTATTCTAATTGACCAAAATATGAGCTGGTCTGAACATTTTTTTTCGTTGAAACAATGTTTCCCTTCGGTCATACGTAGTTTTTATCGCCTTAAGAAATTTTTTAACTAATACACCCTGAGAACGATCTACTTTTGTCTGTTCCACTCTAAGTTGGGGCGGTGCCTACCAAACGAAAATTCAGACACTTGTTGTTTTGCAAAAGTGCGCTATAAAGAAAGTGTATAGTGATAACCGTTTAGCCCAATCTATGGTGTTATTTAAAGAATTGAAAATTCTGCCAGTTAGACATCTATACTACTACAAATTCTCAAAAATTGTCTATATGAGAGGTGGCTGCATGAAAAGCCCTATCTTTGACGAAGATAGTTTGCGTAGCAATTCAGGCTCCATTGTCAGCATTCCTACTTTTCGAACCACTCATTACAGAAACTCTTACACAGTTGTGTGCTGCAAACTTTTTAATAGACTTCTGGGGTATTTGCGAGTGTTACGAAGATATTTCGAATCTTTAAACAAAGTGAAAACATGGATTTTGATCATAAACAAAACAAAGTTTTGCTACCCTACATTGTATAACATTAGAATGTATTTAAAAAGCAAATAAAGGGTCCGCCATCTAACGTTTTTTTTTTTCAACTAGTACTTATTTCGTGAAAGGTAACACCTAGCTCATGTCTGATTTGACAGATAATTAGTTTTATCCTTCCGCTGAACGAATATGGTTGTGTATATGCTGGGAAATATTTCCTGCGATCGATTTAGAGAAGATGCCGATTTTGCCAAAAAAAATCATCTTTTCAGATGAAGCTCATTTTGATCTTGGCGGGTATGTAAACAAGCAAAATTGTCGCATTTGGGGCACAGAAAACCCGCACGCATACATTGAAAAGCCGATACACTCAAAACGAGTCACTGTTTGGTGCGGATTTTGGTCCAGAGGCATAATTGGGCCATTTTTCTTCGAAAATGAGCAAGGAGTGGTCGTTACAGTCAATGGCGATCGTTATCGGGCCATGTTGAACGAATTTTTGTTCACAAAAATTGAAGAGGAGGATATTGGCAACATTTGGTTTCAACAGGACGGCGCTACGTGCCACATAGCCGAAGCTACACTCGATGTTTTGCGCCCTGTTTTTGAAGATCGCATTATCAGCCGCACAGCTGATGTCGTTTGGCCACCTCTGAGCTGCGATTTGACACCGTTGGACTATTATTTGTGGGGTGCCGTAAAAGATAAGTGTTACGCCGACAAGCCAGAGACATTTGACGCTTTAAAGGACAATATTCATGAAGCCATTGGTGAAATACAGCTGCACACAATCGATAATGTGCTTAAAAATTGGACCGATCGTGTCTGCATGGCCAGCCGAGGCAGCCATTTGAATGAAATTATTTTCCATTTTTAACCGGAAGGATAAAACTAATTATCTGTCAAATCAGACATGAGCTAAGTGTTACCATTCACGAAATAAGCACTAGTTGAAAAAAAAACGTTAGATGGCGGACCCTTTATAAACAAGGAAACAAAGAAAGAAAAGGAAAAATTGTTTTAAACGTAGACTATTATGTTCACCCCACATCATTTTCACATTACTTTTAAATTTGTTATTTTAAATTGAAGTTTTTCTGTGAAGAAATTTTGTTTTGAATATTTTTTAATGAAGTGGCATTTATCACAATTTAAATTTGTTATATAAAAATGCCACTAGCTATTCGTTATATAATATTGTTATGGAAACCTAAGTAAATCCAATTATGAAAATATGTTAAAAAATATATATACATGAATAATGAATAATAAAAAAAAAAATTCGGCAAATGTTTCATGAACTTTCCACATTCGGGATTCAAATTTATGACTCATGGCTAGCTTATTTTCCTTACTACCGAAAAGCTCTTTTAATTGTGTTGTTAAATCGGCAACACTTTCTGTTAGAAAATTTGGCTTTGAATGTAACCGACTCAGAGCCTTTCCCTTCGCTTGCGCATCATTAAAGCACGAGACATGTTCTCGTCTAACGAGTGCAATACTTTAACGTTTTGAAACTGCGCCACCCACACATACAAGTTAATTCCACCATCGTATTCTGGCAGCAAGTCTTTGTAAAGAGTTAACGGACTATGGCCATCAACACTGACGAACACGCTTGCCTTCTGCACTTGTACCGCATCCTCTATCAACTCTTTCTTGCACTTGAAACTGGTTTTCTCTAGCAAGGAGATCTCTTTCCCGTCGCAATAGTTCAGTCTCTCTTTTGTAATAATCGCCATCTCTTGCCGCTAACATCTCTTCAGTCAAACTGCTCTTTATCTGATCTTTTATTGGTGACCTCTCTATGCTAGTTTTTTTATTTACTACATCGTTTTGCATAGCGGCGGCTTTTTCATACTTCTCATCGTCGTCATCACTTCCCACTTCTTCGTGCTCTAAGGCCGGCAATTCGTTGATGCGGGCGGTTGGCTTGGCACCTCGTTTATGCTCCCGACAAGTGTTGTCTTTATGCAGGCCGTTGGCAGCCTTGGCTGCCGTAGTCACCTACGAAGCTTCATTTTAAATAAAAATTTTTCTTGATACTTTTGGTGATCTTTTTTTTGAGTTTACACTCTTTTCCTTTGTTTTCGCACTCTTTTTCTTTCTTTTCGACTTACTAGTCTTTTCTAACTAAAATTTTTTTTTTATTCACTTTCAATTTTCAATTTGCACTCTTTTGCTATCACTCGTTTTCGTATTCTTCCGTTTCACTTTCTACTTTTTTCACACTATTATTTATCGTTTGTAATTTTGTTTAAATAACTATTAATCGTAAAAAAATTAAAAGCGTCCAAGCTCATCCCACTGCTGAGAAATTTGTAGTAAGCTTAATAAGACAGCGGTTATACGCCCGATCTATAAAATTTCGGTGCCAAAAACTCCTTAAGCAACTACAGACCTATATCAATCTTTCCAACTATTGAAAAGTGCATGGAAGAGGTGGTATTAAGGCGACTGCAGAACTTTGTGGAAAAGCATTCTCTGATTCACGACAAGCAGTTTGGCTTTCAAGAAAACAAAAAAGCACAGGGAAATTCATGGGTCAGTTCTCTAATACCACCAACGAAAGCCTGAACAAAAACCTTGTTTTATTTATGGACTTCAGTAAGGCGTTTGATACACTGAACCATGGAAAACTGTTGGGAGCATTAAATATGCTGGGCATTAGAGGAATGTTGTCTGATTGGCTACAAAATTACCTAAGTGAAGGAATTTTCCGTATCAGGCCTGGAAAACAATTACAGCGAAGTTCAATCGGGAGTACCACAGGAATCGAAACTGGGACCAATATTGTTCATCGTCTTTACAAAGGAGCTGATTAGGGTCTTCAAAAATGGCATCATCGCATTCGCTGATGACACAGATATAGTAGTTCGACATAAGTGTCTTAATACTGCTACGCGAATAATGCAAGATGATCTAGATAAAGCTGTTGAATGGTCTCACAATAACGAGCTTGTGATAAACCCCTCTAAGACCAAATTGATGCATATCCGCGGTCCACATCATAAGTTGACTCAACAAAGGATTAGTTTTCGAAACAGTATATGCGAAAGTACGCTTCCAAATCAGATCATTGAAGTTGTCGAAAGCAATAAATACCTGGGTGTCACTATAGACAGCATGCATTCAAGAACATGAGACAAGTCCCTTACATATGACAGCTTTTCGATCTTGGGAGGATTTAGATTTAGGTTTGCAAAAAGGCAAAACAATAGACTCTGGAAGGCAAAACCCAGATGGCCAAGGAAACTGAGCATTGGAGAAATGTCCTGAAACGGCTTGTAATTCTTGTGAAATTCCTTGCTACACAGCCTTTAGCATTTAGAGGAAGCTCCGATGTTTTATTCGAGCAAGACAACGGCAATTTTCTGCAACTCGTACAAGCTGTAATCAAATCGACATGGTTCTAGCAGAACACCTGCACAGAATCCATCATCAAGAGACGAAGCCCACATACCTAAGTAAGGGCATTCTAAATGAGCTCATAGAACTTTTGGCAGGCGAAGTTAGAAAAGCTATTTTAGACAAAATAAAGCGAGATAAATATTTTTCAATAATTGTAGATTGTACGCCAAATTCTTAGAATAGTTGACCACAACAAAAAAGAACTATGAAGTTAAGGAATACTTCTTAAGATTTTTAGTTGCAGAAGAGACAACCGGATATGGATTAACTGAGCTAGTATTAGGTGAGCTTTCAAAGTTAAACCTTGCTTTATCAAATTGCCGGGGCCAAGGATATGACAATGGGGCAAATATGAAAAGCAAAAATTGTGGTATGCAAGCTAGAATTAAAGCTCTAGAACCAAGAGCTTTGTTCGTTTCATGCTCCTTGCATACGCTAAATCTAGTCATCCTTGATTCTGTTCAATGTTCTTTTGACGCAGTGGCATTTTTTCACACGGTTGAGAGTTTATGTTTTTTTTCTAGCTCTGTAAACAGATGGTCGGTTCTGAAAAGAAATCTTATAAGTTTGACACTAAAACCCCTATGTACGACCTGAAGGAAGAGCAGAATTATACCTATACTTAGGAGAAGTTTATGAAGCCCTTGTTGAACTATCACAAACTGACGACCCTAAAACCAAAAATATGGCTCAGTCCCTTGGAGGCAAGGTGATTGATTTTTTGATTTACTTGCTGCGTTGTAGTTTGGCACACAATTTTAGATAGGATTAATATCGCTAGCAAGTTCTTTCAACAACAGAGTATGTGCCTCAAGCTGGCAGTTGAGATATCGTATTCAACGAAACAATTTCTCATAGAATTGAGAAATTATGAAGAATTCTCCTTGTTTTTAGAGGAAGCTACGATCCTAGCTGCTGATTTAGAAGTTCCTTGCACTTTTTCAGCTATCGCAGTCTTGCGGTCCCCAAAAAACGGCAACTCGGTTTTCCTACGAAGGAAGAAATGAGCCCATTATGAACCCCAAGAAAGATTTAAGGTAGAAGTTTATTTTATAGTTTTGGATCAAGCCATTTCATCAATTTCTGAAAGATTTGAGCAGATAAAAGTGCACAATGAATTATAAATATAATATGTACATATATATAAGTGGCTCAGAATTTTATCAAGAAATCATCATGTTGTCAACTTTGATTAATAAAAATGATTCCGCGATAAACATTTTTAATTTTATTCATAACAGAAATATGAAGACTCTTTGGCCTCTAAGGCGGCTATGTTTGTTTGGAGGCTTAACTCTTTCCGGCGCGAAAATTTTCTAAGAAAATCCACCCATGCGTAGCCAAAAAAAAAATAGATTTTTAAAAAAAATTACTCCAATTTATTGATATAGACAAAAAACTAAAAAATAATAATTATTTCCATATTTTTTACATCTATTTTCTTAAATATAGTACTAAAAGAGGTGGGTTAAATTTTGAACCAGTCCACCGCAAGGGTCAGCTTATTTTTTGTGGGGATCTTGGAAACATGATTTATTTTTTCTCAAACACGGAGGAACTTTATCAATAGAACAAATCCAATTTGTCCTGCTGCGTTCCGGTTGATGAGCGGCAAACAATGTACGAACTTCATAGGGAAAGAAATGCTTACAAGCTTTTTTTGCCAAAAACGGGTGATGATCTTTCCAACGGTTATTTATTTTCAACTAGATTTTTTGCCAATAAACCATTTATAACTGAGCGCCTGTCTTCATGTCTTCATGTCCATATGCGGAAGGTTGACCATTTTCTACAAGCAACTTGAATTTACGACTGTTGCATCTAGAAAAAAGAAAAATATCTGGTGCCACCATTTCGTGCTTTTTCTGTCCAATTTATAAACTGACAAGATCTGGTCGAACTTGTCTACGTAATTATTTATTGTAGTCCACAACTGCAGTTGGACATAATACTTTTTATACAGTCCCACTCTTGTTCTTACGTGAAACCTGACTGGATTTTTTTTCGGGGTGAAAATTAGAGAGAATATGTACAGACAGCTTATCTTTCCATTTTATAGCGGTTAGGTTTGTGTCACTGCAGAAAAACTCTCCTTTTCATCTGATTATCGGGTGGGAACTGGCTGAGATACGAGTATTTTCTCATGGCATTTACCGTTCCACACACATAGATTCCGTCTTTCTACAAGTCTTCCATTATCTCCACACCAGTAAAAAAAATTTTCAAAACACACCACATAGTTTTTGTGATTGAAATGGGACATCAAGCTCCTTACAACTTTAGCTCCAAGATTTTTGCAATTCCAGATGCTGACTTGCGGGTGTAAATATCAAACCCGTGACAATATCCCATTTTATCTGCAAGTATCCAAATTTTGTACCCCCTTTGGCACCTACTATTTCATATAGCTCCGACCATTGAATTTTATCATGGACTCGTCTATGGCTTTTTCACGAGAAGAATTTGAACATTTTTCAAAATTTGTTGAGAGCATTTGTAGCATAGGTTTAATTTTAAAAAGTCTATCGTAATTGGTAGTGCCTCGTTTTGGTTCAAGACACCCATCATTCATATATATGTAAATTTCCCAGCAACAAACTAAACCGTGCTTGCTTCATACAGGAACTGATATAGAAATCGTGTAAATCTGGGGAAGAGGACCAATAATCTTTATAGCTAGGGAGCTTCTTGATTCCCATAAGCAAGTTCAAACCAACGAATGTTTTCATTTCGCTCATATATGTTTTCTCAAATTGTTTACCTGTTTTTATGTGCTTTTGCTGAGCGTATAAATTTGTTTGGAAAATCCAATGCTCAAAAAGTTGGTCGTCAACCAAATACCTAAAGTTACGAGGTGTTGGAAATTGTTTTTGGAGTTCCGAAAGAGGAATATCGTCCTCCAAATCAAAAGATAATATCAACTGATGTTCCTGACGCTCAGGCTGTAAATTGGAACCTGACCCACATGAAGTCATTGAAGAAATATTATTCATCAAAACTCATGCCAACCAAATTAAGATCTGGTACCAGTGGTTCATTATAATCCCACATGACTAAAATATTTAAGTAAGAAAGTGGAAAAGTGAAAAAAGGCTTCCGCCACAGTGGGCCAAAAAACGTACCACTTGTTTTTCTTCTATATTTCCGGGTTTTCGAGAAAATTCTTGTACTAATAATAATAAATTGTATTATAAACACACTAAACACTTTATAAATTATAAATTTTGTTAATAACTTTGCAAAAACACGAACTTATACCAGCACGAAATTTAAGAAATGAAATTCCAGTGTCAACTTCATTAAAGCACCGTTACTCACTTTACCGTAAAAACAAAGTTGAAACGAAAAATTCTCCCTTCTCTCTTACAAGTCACACAATGGTTTTCTTTCATGCGGTACAAATTTTAAACCTTTGCACCAGTTGCAGAAAATATTTTCTACATGGCTTAGAATTTGTCGCAACTTCAAGAAATATGTGGTTCAAATTTTAAACCAGTGAGACGGAAAGAGTTAAGATCCAAAAGAGTGTACTCACGCTCGAACTTTTCCACGGTTCAACGAATTGCCTGCATACTGAAGCCATGATGACGACTGACCTCACGACGAAATTCACGTTGCGTATGTACAATTCAATAATATTTTTTAATAATTTCCGCACGTTCGGAAAGCGTTAAACAATGCCTGATAAAATGGCAAACTTTACTGAATATTTTGACAGCTGGTATAATTCTTTAAAGAAATGGTAACGTGTTTGTGAGTTTGGAGGGATCTCTGACATCCTACATTAACCAAGATGCTGTGATATGTTTGTAGAAAATGTCTACAAAGACGGACTTTTAATACCAATATCACGTCTAATATCAATCTAGTGGCCATTTCTTACCTAATGCATTCCATATCATATTTTGGGTGCTTAATACAAGCAGAACCATCTCCTTCTTGTCGAGTGTGCCTTAAATTCTACCCAACATATTTTGAAGTGCAATCTCGCGGGATACATATTTCGGGTTGGTAGACATGTTGCATATTGGACGGATGATGCACTTGCAAAGCAGTTACGCCCATGAGAACTCATATTTGCCAATTTTCAGTATAAAAGCAATTTGCACAGCTTCTGGCTTTCCATCTATTTAATTTATTTTCCCGTGTCGGGTATTGTCAAAGTACAGAGCAATGTATTATATTTAATGGAATCATTTTTCACTACAATCGATGCCGATGCAGTTCCTGTGATAGGAGCTGGGGGGTGAATTCGTTCTGATCGGATCTAGTTACCGGAGAAGTGAGTTTCGAGCATGAGATTAAGATTCTTTGCTTTTGACTCATGATATGTAGGTGCCAACAGATTTTTTGAGTGCTTCTAGCCTGGCTGATATTTAAGACATTGACCAACCTGCTGATTTTAACTTCAATCAAATCGGTCTTTCATGGCACTCCGCTGTTCGAAATCAGAACTAGTCTAAAATATTCTTCTGGAACGAGCATTTTGCAGGAGTTTTTATCTAGGACATAGCAGTTCAAAATATTTAGTGAAGACACTGTTCCGGTTTTGAAAAGTATCTTATACCTCCTCCCATGTTCTGAGCAGTTTAGGGAGAGCATTGGCGTATATGCCGAGCTCTTCTATATATCATGTCCAGTTGGTTTTCTTCGGATCCTTCCTCTTTAATAAGATGGAGACCTTGCATCTGATATCCGATGTACCTATGGTCTTACATGGAAGCCTCCGATAATTTAGCCTTACTTGCTGTTTTGATTTCATAACAAGTGTTTATTGATACCCAACACTGTTGGCAACCAGGTCAGATGACAGTATGACGCCCACTAGATGATGATGAAAGAGGAAATCAACGATAACATATCGAATGGGAGGTACTCTCTGCAAGATGACTACAGGATTGAAAGCCAAAAAGAGAGAAAATCCTCCTCGTTCCGAAGAGAATCTTAAAAACTTGCTTGAGAGGAGCTTTTACAGAAACGTAAAAAGTAAGAGGTATCTGACTGGTGTCACTAAAATAGTGCTAAAAGGCGTCACGAAACCAAGTACCTGCCTACGTCATTGGTCAGTGTGTCAAGTGATACTTACGTTCTCTCTAAACAAATCATTGTATTGTATGTCAAAATCAAACCAATCTCTGATATTGATTGCAGATCCATTGCCATTTCACACTTTTAGAAAATTTAATCAAACGACTTCAAAAATTAACATATATTTACAATATTTTTGTCAGTTTTCCTTTTATTGTAATACTCGTATAACACACTATACAAACTTCAAATGTAGACCTCTACAATTCAGCCTTAGGGCATGAATTTTGATTTTGTAGACACCATTCCGGTTGAATAACTTCAGCTTGTATACCATTCTCCATCAATCGTGCCCGATGAATCAACATTCGTGCTTCAGCATCTCTCCAACTTTCTTCCGGATTCGACCACATTCGCTCCCCTAGTGCACTAGACCTTGGCCAGAATCTTACATCTAGTGTATACTCATCCAGTTGCTCTCCCCAATTAGCAGTTTCAGCTCCCAATACTAAATGCTGGTACTTCCTCCCTGATATTTGTTCCGGTCGATTCTCGTAAATTGTCTGCCAACCATGGTAGGGAGTACACCAACTGCTGCCATATTCGATAGTACTAGCAAAACCGCAATCCAAAAACAGTGCATCATAGTTAGACAAAATGATCTGATAGCCATGCTCCAGAGCCGCTCTGATCTCTCCAGAACCTTTTATTGTAGTCACTTGAACAATGTATCGAGAGTTGTTAATGTACTGATCAATGTACGGTTCAGTGGACAACTTATTCGACCAAATAATGATTGGGACGTTTTTATTGTTGGACACCTTATCCACTTTCTCCAAGGCTCTGGCTTGAAAGTATCCCCACAAATTCATGTAGTTCTTCTCCTCCAAACTCCAACCTTGTCTTAGCATCCAGTTTGAGATTTTAGTACTGTCCTTCCAGCACTGTAAGATAACTTGAGTCCCACCCATGTGAAAGATGTCAGGATCGAAGAGTTCAAAAATCTCTCGATAAATGTCTTCCAAGACTGTGTATACATCTTCATTTGTAGGATCAAGTTGACCACATGGTGGCAATGGGCAATACTTAATCCAGGGTTGAATATTGAAGCAAACAGTTGCGTTCTTTAATTGCCAACCTTCTCCCGCGCGTCCGGGTAGATCTATCTCAGGATAGATTCGAACACCTCTGGCCCGAGCATACTCGACTAAATCGGTTATATCCTTGTGGGTGTAAATTTTTTCGGGAGAATATGCACCGATCATATGCAAATCCGGTTGTGAGTTGATGACCAATGGAAAACTTGTAGTATCGACAATGTGCCAGTGGAAAATGTTGAGTTTGGTCATTGCCATGGCATCTACAATATATAAAAAAAAAACAACAAAAACTGAAATATGAAGTATGACAAGACCTGCTCCTACTTACCAATTGTCCTCTTAATTGACTTGATACTCAAGAAGTTCCGACCTGTATCGAGGAGTACGCCACGATGTTTGTATACTGGAGCATCAGTAATTTCAGCCTGAGAGAGTATAAACATTTGATTACGAATCTCATCGTAGACGATTAGCTGAGACAATGTCTCTAGCCCATGTCTAGCTCCAAAGAAGCTATGTGCCGTAATCTGAGCGATCACTTCAACATTGGAATTAGTTATCACAAGCGAATAACTTTCGTCGGTGCTGTAGCGAAGTGTTGGAAGTGTTTCTGCTTGATCTGCCGACTCCACTACTGTTATCTTAACTTTAAGCGTTTGCCCTTCGTTACGTAGCAATGCTGGCTCGGCAACCTTAAAACCCAATTGGGATCTAAATCGTTTTTTATTGATTTCCCAAAGGGGTTTGACGTTAGAATGTGATGGGATGTTAAATGTCACCTTGGGTCGAATCGGTGTTAGTGAGTGACTAATCTTTACTGTGCCAGTGGGCTTTGGCCAGACGGTGCCAAGGCCGCCACAATATAATCTGCAAGCTGATAGACTGACGGCTGTAAACCTGATATCCGTATTCAGTGGCACTTTCAAGCATACAGCTTGAAGGCACGTATAGCCCCAATAGAGAAGTGACCTATTGTATTTAATAAGAAAATAAAAAAATTATTTATTTAAGAATGAAAAAGTGAGAATAAATAGCCAAAGGGTATAAGCGGACACTTTCGATAATCCAGTCAAAAACAGAAAAATAATTTGACATCTGCTGAGATTTCTAGGACGTATGGTAGGATGCAGCAGAAGAAGACGGCTTCTATGATTACACGCTCAGTTAAAATGGGACCTAAACAAACTCGTTGTGTGGAGCTAGGGAGAACTCTCTGTCCCGAATTCATTCTCAAGACCAGTTTTAAAAATAGAACGTTAGTTATCATATTAGCCCTGTTGGAAACCATATTGATGAAGGTCCCACTAGTGGCTTTATAATCACCAACTTCAGAAAGTGGCATCTCGTAAGCTTGGTTCTTGACCAGAAATCGCACGCCTCCACAAACCATGACACATTCCCATGGTATTGTCTTTCATTCCAAAGAATCGCACCATCTGACTACCTTTTATTGTTAGTGACAATCCACCATGGTACTTAGATTACTTTTACGAGTATGACTTAGGTCTCGGTTTTGATCTTGATTTTGCACAAAATGCGTTCACGCTGTTTATAATTTCGAGAAGTGAATCAAAATAAACGTTCTGCAAAGGTCCGTGTTAGAGAGATAGAACCTAATAATGTGAAGGTTGAAGAATTTGTTCACGGTGAACTAGATATCAACTCCATTGAGCTACATACATGCCTTAGGGCTTGTCTTCGCTTGTACAGAACACCAGAGTCGGAGTACAAGAAATTTTATCCTAATGAGGTCCTTTACAATAGGGCGAACCTAATACGAGTGGACAACTTCGTAATTAAGCTGACTCGAAGGCACATTGCAAGAGCAATGACCTCGATGAATAACCTGATATCTGGGGCTTACTACCCCAATTACCTTTACCACGAGAGTGTGCGATCTGACGGCTTCGTTCCACCGGAAGCATTCCTCTACCTAGATCAGATAGGGTTGATCCAGGATAGATCAGCGGTGCCGTTAATCTTCCATGTCGCTCGGACAGCTGGGGACAGGCGACTCAACTACAACAGAGACGTCGCACACGGCAGTGTGGATCGCCTCAGGTTCAGTAGGGCGGTGGGGAATCGCGATAAGAGGGATGTTGTTCGGCAGCACCAGCATTTCTGGTGGTTGAATGATGGGGAAGATGTTTCGTCGTCGTTTCCGTCAATTACGGACCAGCCTCACTAATGAGGCAGAGCTGACCAATCTATTTGCCCAGTAAATAACGATGGCCAGCTTACATAGGTTTAGGTTAGCATTTAAGAAATATATACATGTACTGGTGTATATAAAGGTATATACTAGTATATGTATATTATTGTGCATAATGTCTTTGTGTCTGTATGTGTGTATTGTGTATATAGGTTAAGTAGACTAAGGTTTATTTTAAGTTAGATATTAAGTTTTATAAAAAATAAAAAATTACATCCATAGCCTATGGATTTTTTTGTTAAAAATATTTTTTCTTAGCTTTAAGTACAGTAAATAAATATCCATAAAGAAAATGTTAATAAAGTCGAAAGACATAGTATAAGAATTTAGAGTAGCTTAGAGTGCCTGTGTGGGGCCAGTAAGTTAGTATAAGTTTGTTAAGTAATTTTAAGCTAGCATTTAAGCATTTTTTGTTAGTATGTAAGAGTTATTGATTAGAAAATAAAATGCGTTTAAAACTAAACCATTGAGCTACATCAAGAAGAGTAGCACCACAAACGGTTTTGGCCTCGGCTCTTTTCAACACATTTTATAAATTCATGTTTAGAGCGTGGGGTAAGTGAGTACAAATTGAAATAACATGGACCAAGCAATTAAGGAAATGGTCTGATAGCTCAAAATTCGATATTTGCTTCCGGGTCCTGGATGAACACATAACAAACGCCTCTCCATCGAGCTTAATTCTAAGCAGGAGGTGGTCTCTTGCACTGGATACCTCACAGTGATCTGGTATTACTGGCTGAAATTCAGAGCAGAGTAAGCAATAATGCATTATAGTCTGCTTTCTGACCCAACTGGAGACTAAAATAACATCAATGAGCTGTTTATGAACTTTTGTAATGCCAAGCGTATGGTTTAAGTATAACGCCTGCTGCAAGATTGCTTATCAGGCCACCAACACCCATCCTAATCGATTATATTGCTATCGGCAGCCACTTCAGAAATGGTAAACTTAACCACAATCTCATGTGAACTTTGAAACGGCTTCATACTGCATTCGTCTAGTTCATTACCCACAGGCTAGGGGATACAGCACTTAAGAGAGCATCTTAATGTGTATAACCACTGAAATGCTGCCAAAAATATTTTTGCGGCTTATCAGCTATCAGGCTACAGTACCCTCAGCAACATCGAGTAAAAAAGAAGCAAATGCAGCGTAGCTGTGACAACAGCCTTTAGGGCTAAAGAAGCAAAGGTATGTGCGAAAGTTTGTCGGTCATTGACGGTCAGAGCTTCGGACGGTAACTTTCTGACTCGCATGACGAATTACTACACACTCTCACAGGAAGATATCAGATCTAGAATAGAATTAGAATCAAATTGAATCAACTCTGCATTGAATTCCTCTGCATTGACTACACAAACATATCACAGATCATAGAAGAGAAATGCGTCGAAGATATTTCTCGGTTACATCTATCGTTTATCGACTTAAAAAAGACTGTCGACAGGTTGAATCGAGATGCCATTTGGTCAACCTTACTACCTACAAGAGTGGTAAGTATCACGTTTTACATAATGACAAGGTGTGGAGGGATTTGGAAGTTCATACTGGAGTACATCAGCAATGCAATCTGTCACATCTTTTGTTCTTCGATGGACTATTTCATCTTACCTCAAACACCTTAACTTAAGGGTCCGCCATCTAACGTTCTTTTTTTCAACTAGTGCTTATTTCGTGAATTAGCACTTAGCTCGTCTGATTTGACAGATAATTAGTTTTATCCTTCCGCTGAAAGAATATGGTTGTGTATATGCTTGGACAACGCTGGGGAATATTGTGACATTACTTTGAAAATCATGGTAATGTTGCAGAATGTGTGCGAAAATTGCGTACGGATTTTGGAAGAAGAGAAGCACCGTCAGCTCCGTATGTTCGTTATCTTGTGAAAAAAGTGAAAGAAACTGGCATCCTCATCTATAAACCAAAGCGTGAAAAGCCAAAAACAGTGCGTACACCCGAGAATATTGCTGCTGTGGCAGAAAGTGTGCGTGAAGCGCCATCAACATCAATTCACCGTCGTTCTCAACAATTGAACATTTCGGAGACATCATTGAGACACATTTTGCATAAAGACCTTGGTATGACGCCATACAAAGTCCAATTGGTTCAGGAGTTGAAGCCAACTGACCATCCACTGCGTTTTCGCTTCGCTATGTGGGCCTGCGATCCACTTAGAGAAGATGCCGATTTTGCCAAAAAAATCATCTTTTCAGATGAAGCTCATTTTGATCTTGGCGGGTATGTAAGCAAGCAAAATTGTCGCATTTGGGGCACAGAAAACCCGCACGCATACATTAAAAAGCCGATACACCCAAAACGAGTCACTGTTTGGTGCGGATTTTGGTCCAGAGGCATAATTGGGCCATTTTTCTTCGAAAATGAGCAAGGAGTGACCGTTACAGTCAATGACGATCGTTATCGGGCCATGTTGAACGAATTTTTGTTCACAAAAATTGAAGAGGAGGATGTTGGCAACATTTGGTTTCAACAGGACGGCGCTACGTGCCACACAGCCGTCAGTTACGCCGACAAGCCAGAGACAATTAACGCTTTAAAGGACAATATTCGTGAAGCCATTGGTGAAATACAGCTGCACACAATCGATAATGTGCTTAAAAATTGGACCGATCGTGTAGGCTACTGCATGGCCAGCCGAGGCAGCCATTTGAATGAAATTATTTTCCATTATTAACCGGAAGGATAAAACTAATTACCTGTCAAATCAAGCATGAGCTGAGTATTCCCATTCACGAAATAAGCACTAGTTGAAAAAAAAAACGTTAGATGGCGGACCCTTTATGTCTGCTTATTTTCACATCCGATCAAGGACCCGTATCTAGAAATTTAGGGAAATAAAAGCAAACAAAATAAATGCAACCAAAATAAAGGCTCAGCTGGCTTTTACACGTCTGCTCAATTCAACATTACCGGTCGCACACCGCAGTGACCCGCTCCGACGTAAAAACAGTACTTTTGTATGGGTGCTTAACTTGGAAGGTGGATACACTAATCAATAGAAGTTGTAAGCCTTCGTGAATAGATGTCTAAGAATCAATTTCCAGATTTTTAAATGATCATCATATCTTCAATGAACAAATTTATCCGAGCATAGTCCAACAATTTATAAACACTGCTAAGGAGGAGAGAGTTTCAGTAGATTTGACACGGAAGCTAAAACTGCGGGACGCTCTAGCAAACGTGGCACAGAAATCAACATCTTTTACAATGAGATGGAGACAATTCAAAGGCGTTGCAGTACTCCGGGCAAGGTGGCTCTCAGACTTTATTGAAGTTCTACCTCGAAAGTGGAAAGGATTAAAGTAAATGAAATGGGATTTGAAGGAAAACATGCAATAGCTCCTCGAATTGTAAATCGATCATCAGTGGCGCGCATCAGTGGACTGCGGTTCCTTTTTGGCCCGAAAAGCAAAGTAGAGGAAAACCTTGTCTTAGGTAGAGCGAACTCAATCATCGTTGAGTGTTCAAGTGGAGGTAGTTGGCCAAGGACTGTGAGAAGTATGTGAGTAAGTATGCTAGAACTACCAAAGCAAAGTGTCAAATATGAAGCCTGATTTTCGGAATGGTATATTCCTCCAAATCGTAGAGACTCGAAATTTTCCAATTCCTTTAAGTGCCTTCTAGACTGGCTTACTTGCCGAGATCAAGTGGCACTATCAATACCTTCAGTCATAGTCAAGTAGCGCTTAAGGCGCTTGGGTGTCAATGAATGAACTCAAAAACTTTAGTAATCGTTAAATTTCTCCTAAAAATAGCCCAAGCATAAGAAGAAGGTCCGATGGTTACCAGATCGCAGAGGTGAAAGAGGCACTTTGAAGTGGCTGAGAAATTTCATCCTTCATCCAAGGAATTGACAAGTACTTCTGCAGTTCCTCCAAATCCAAGCTCAACACTTTATTGAACAAGTAAGGAAAAGAGCAACACCTAACATATTGAAATAATACTCAAGAAATAAGAATCACCTATTCCGTACAGGATTAATGATATCAGAAGGCTTATCAACTTCCTCTTCAAACACTGTGGTCTGAGGCAATACTAACAAGGAATGAGTATGACAAAACTGAGCGCCGACTCGACTTAGAGGATGACGAGTGCCCAATACACATACTGTATAACTGTCGGGCGCATTATCACTTGAAAGGGTTCATCTTCATGTAGAGAGCTAAGGACATTGCCACGGCCTCGGCAAGTGACCTTTTAAATGTTTGAAGAAAGTTGGGGAGTTATTAGTCCAATAAACTTTCTGCCAAGGTAGTGTGTACGAGTATTGTTGCCTCACAACAAATTCGACGAATACAAAAAAGAAATAGGAAAATGCCATGAATATTGTTCCTTCCCGCACTTTTGGATAAAGTACCGAATGGTTAGAATTATGGCTTATCTCAGTGGCCCATGCATTCTAAACATATTTTGAGCTTTACGATAAGTCATTACAACATCGAATTCGGACACTCCTTTTTCCATACAAAAGATTATTTGGACAATCTCTTACTCATAACATGCAGCCGGCACAACAATCACTAATGCGAGAACAATTATCTTTAAAATTAACATTTTTCGCGTTGGTTTTTTGGCATTCAACGGAACAACTATCTTAAATGTTTTAACTTCAATTAACGAACTGCTTTTTCAATACTCGTAAAACTGGTCGTGTCCGCGTCGCGATACTATTTATAATACTTGAAAAACTCTGATCAACCGATCTCAAGGAGAATTTCAAGCATACTGTCTGTGAAATATTTTCAGATATATCTCCGACTCTCACACGAGATATTTGCCTAATTTTGGAATCAATAAGTGGATGACTAGGTTTTGGCATCTCCGATCTTGCTGTTATCACTCGCAAATACGATAGAATGCACTATCGGGAGAATTTCTGGTTTTTTGTTTAATGCTTATGTTAATATTCTTTCTTTCGATTTCGATTAGAATGACAAACTTGATAACCTTAAAATTTCCAAATATGTAGGAACAATAAGAATACGTCATAAACGGGTATTTAAAAAGCTGAATGAAATCACTTTGAGCAGTCACGATAAGAGTAAGCACTTAAGGAAACTCAGAAAGAGTGTGTTTTTAAATTTCGCCCCACCTTCTTCAGCGTGGATAGATAATGTGAAGCGATCGCGTTTCATATTGAAAGGTCAATAAACAAGCTCTAATATTTCCTAACGCAATTCGTTGTACGAGTACTCATTGAGAAGCACGTGTTTTCTTTTCAAAAAAAAGTTTACATACTCGTATTTGAAAATGTGAACTCTTGGGTCAAACTCGTGATTTTTCAAACTCGTAATGTCTTTTCAGTTCTCTAGAATATAATAGAATGACAAGTGGGATGGGTTTGTGAGTACTGGGTAAAGTGTCTGTTTAGCACAATATTAACATCGCAAGAACCCGGGACGTTGTCTACCCCAATTTACGGGTCTACTAGTTGCCGTAGCAGGCGACTAACAGAGTTGAGGCTGCGGTTTATCTAATGCGGTCTTCACATCCAAAGATTACTAGTCGGACAAAAGCAAAGTCAACATATAGGTTGTCCGTTGGTAGATTTATGTTTCTGAAGTGAAACATTTTTATCGCTAGTTGGGCAGTAATTCCGAACTCCGCTGCGCTGAAACAAAAAAGCAACAAGAAGTGGTTACGAACTCAAATGATATGAAAAAGCGACATGAAGTGAATCCGAACTCCGATGATCCATAGTTCCTTTGCATCCACTAGATGACATTCAAAATCCTGCAATAATACCAGTAAAAGATACTATTATTATACCACAAGCATGAACTGGCGATTCGAGAGCTCGGGTTTCACCCAGTTCAGTTACGAGAATAAGGCAAATAATGTCATCATTTCAAAGGAAGAACGCAATAAGAAGTAAAAAATCAGTGGGAATCGATGGATATACCGAACATTGTGCTTTGGCATCTCCCTCTAGAAGCGGTAGACATTTACACCACCCTGTTTAACAATGCATTGAATAATGTACATTATAGAGAGCATTGGAAAACTGCGGCGGTTTATTCCATCCCTAAAAGGGGTAAATATACATCCAATCTGGCGAAATTCCAGTCGATAAGTATCCTTCCGAATATCAGTAAGGTGTTCGAGAAAGTGATCAATGGAGCCCTGATTAAGTGGGTTGAGGACAAATATATAGTTCCGGACGATCAATTCGGTTACAAGATTACATCATTTAAGGAGTTATAACCATTTTTGTGTTTAACATTGGACCCTCTAGGACGCTTATTTAAGGAGTTATAGACATTTTTGTGTTCAACTTTGGACCCTCTAGGACGCTTATTTAAGGAGTTATAGACATTTTTGTGTTCAACTTTGGACCCTCTACGACGCTTATTTAAGGAGCTATAGCCATTTTTGTGTTCAAGTTAGGACCCCCTAGGACGCATATTTAAGGAGTTATAGCCATTTTTGTGTTCAACTTTGGACCACCTAGGACGCATATTTAAGGAGTTATAGCCATTTTTGTGTTCAAGTTAGGACCCCCTAGGACGCTTATTTAAGGAGTTATAGACATTTTTGTGTTCAACTTTGGACCCTCTAGGACGCTTATTTAAGGAGTTATAGCCATTTTTGTGTTCAACTTTGGACCCTCTAGGACGCATATTTAAGGAGTTATAGACATTTTTGTGTTCAACTTTGGACCCTCTAGGACGCTTATTTAAGGAGTTATAGACATTTTTGTGTTCAACTTTGGACCCTCTAGGACGCTTATTTAAGGAGCTATAGCCATTTTTGTGTTCAAGTTAGGACCCCCTAGGACGCTTATTTAATGAGTTATAGCCATTTTTGTGTTCAACTTTGGACCCTCTAGGACGCATATTTAAGGAGTTATAGCCATTTTTGTGTTCAACTTTGGACCACCTAGGACGCATATTTAAGGAGTTATAGCCATTTTTGTGTTCAACTTTGGATCCCCTAGGACGCATATTTAAGGAGTTATAGCCATTTTTGTGTTCAACTTTGGACCCCCTAGGACGCATATTTAAGGAGTTATAGCCATTTTTGTGTTCAACTTTGGACCCCCTAGGACGCATATTTAAGGAGTTATAGCCATTTTTGTGTTCAACTTTGGACCCCCTAGGACGCATATTTAAGGAGTTATAGCCATTTTTGTGTTCAACTTTGGACCCTCTACGACGCTTATTTAAGGAGTTATAGCCATTTTTGTGTTCAACTTTGGACCCCCTAGGACGCATATTTAAGGAGTTATAGCCATTTTTGTGTTCAACTTTGGACCACCTAGGACGCATATTTAAGGAGTTATAGCCATTTTTGTGTTCAAATTTGGACCCTCTAGGACGCATATTTAAGGAGTTATAGCCATTTTTGTGTTCAACTTTGGACCCCCTAGGACGCATATTTAAGGAGTTATAGCCATTTTTGTGTTCAACTTTGGACCCCCTAGGACGCATATTTAAGGAGTTATAGCCATTTTTGTGTTCACCTTTGGACCCTCTACGACGCTTATTTAAGGAGTTATAGACATTTTTGTGTTCAAATTTGGACCCTCTAGGACTCATATTTAAGGAGTTATAGACATTTTTGTGTTCAACTTTGGACCCCCTAGGACGCATATTTAAGGAGTTATAGCCATTTTTGTGTTCAACTTTGGACCCCCTAGGACGCATATTTAAGGAGTTATAGCCATTTTTGTGTTCAACTTTGGACCCCCTAGGACGCATATTTAAGGAGTTATAGCCATTTTTGTGTTCAACTTTGGACCCCCTAGGACGCTTATTTAAGGAGTTATAGCCATTTTTGTGTTCAACTTTGGACCCCCTAGGACGCATATTTAAGGAGTTATAGCCATTTTTGTGTTTAACTTTGGACCCCCTAGGACGCATATTTAAGGAGTTATAGCCATTTTTGTGTTGAACTTTGGACCCTCTACGACGCTTATTTAAGGAGTTATAGCCATTTTTGTGTTCAACTTTGGACCCTCTACGACGCTTATTTAAGGAGTTATAGCCATTTTTGTGTTCAACTTTGGACCCCCTAGGACGCATATTTAAGGAGTTATAGCCATTTTTGTGTTCAACTTTGGACCCTCTACGACGCATATTTAAGGAGTTATAGCCATTTTTGTGTTCAACTTTGGACCCCCTAGGACGCATATTTAAGGAGTTATAGCCATTTTTGTGTTTAACTTTGGACCCTCTACGACGCTTATTTAAGGAGTTATAGCCATTTTTGTGTTCAACTTAGGACCCCCTAGGACGCATATTTAAGGAGTTATAGCCATTTTTGTGTTCAACTTTGGACCCTCTAGGACGCATATTTAAGGAGTTATAGACATTTTTGTGTTCAACTTTGGACCCTCTAGGACGCTTATTTAAGGAGTTATAGACATTTTTGTGTTCAACTTTGGACCCTCTAGGACGCTTATTTAAGGAGCTATAGCCATTTTTGTGTTCAAGTTAGGACCCCCTAGGACGCTTATTTAATGAGTTATAGCCATTTTTGTGTTCAACTTTGGACCCCCTAGGACGCATATTTAAGGAGTTATAGCCATTTTTGTGTTCAACTTTGGACCACCTAGGACGCATATTTAAGGAGTTATAGCCATTTTTGTGTTCAACTTTGGATCCCCTAGGACGCATATTTAAGGAGTTATAGCCATTTTTGTGTTCAACTTTGGACCCCCTAGGACGCATATTTAAGGAGTTATAGCCATTTTTGTGTTCAACTTTGGACCCCTAGGACGCATATTTAAGGAGTTATAGCCATTTTTGTGTTCAACTTTGGACCCTCTACGACGCTTATTTAAGGAGTTATAGCCATTTTTGTGTTCAACTTTGGACCCCCTAGGACGCATATTTAAGGAGTTATAGCCATTTTTGTGTTCAACTTTGGACCACCTAGGACGCATATTTAAGGAGTTATAGCCATTTTTGTGTTCAAATTTGGACCCTCTAGGACGCATATTTAAGGAGTTATAGCCATTTTTGTGTTCAACTTTGGACCCCCTAGGACGCATATTTAAGGAGTTATAGCCATTTTTGTGTTCAACTTTGGACCCCCTAGGACGCATATTTAAGGAGTTATAGCCATTTTTGTGTTCACCTTTGGACCCTCTACGACGCTTATTTAAGGAGTTATAGACATTTTTGTGTTCAAATTTGGACCCTCTAGGACTCATATTTAAGGAGTTATAGCCATTTTTGTGTTCAACTTTGGACCCCCTAGGACGCATATTTAAGGAGTTATAGCCATTTTTGTGTTCAACTTTGGACCCCCTAGGACGCATATTTAAGGAGTTATAGCCATTTTTGTGTTCAACTTTGGACCCCCTAGGACGCATATTTAAGGAGTTATAGCCATTTTTGTGTTCAACTTTGGACCCCCTAGGACGCTTATTTAAGGAGTTATAGCCATTTTTGTGTTCAACTTTGGACCCCCTAGGACGCATATTTAAGGAGTTATAGCCATTTTTGTGTTTAACTTTGGACCCCCTAGGACGCATATTTAAGGAGTTATAGCCATTTTTGTGTTGAACTTTGGACCCTCTACGACGCTTATTTAAGGAGTTATAGCCATTTTTGTGTTCAACTTTGGACCCTCTACGACGCTTATTTAAGGAGTTATAGCCATTTTTGTGTTCAACTTTGGACCCCCTAGGACGCATATTTAAGGAGTTATAGCCATTTTTGTGTTCAACTTTGGACCCTCTACGACGCATATTTAAGGAGTTATAGCCATTTTTGTGTTCAACTTTGGACCCCCTAGGACGCATATTTAAGGAGTTATAGCCATTTTTGTGTTTAACTTTGGACCCTCTACGACGCTTATTTAAGGAGTTATAGCCATTTTTGTGTTCAACTTTGGACCCCCTAGGACGCATATTTAAGGAGTTATAGCCATTTTTGTGTTCAACTTTGGACCCCCTAGGACGCATATTTAAGGAGTTATAGCCATTTTTGTGTTCAACTTTGGACCCCCTAGGACGCATATTTAAGGAGTTATAGCCATTTTTGTGTTCAACTTTGGACCCCCTAGGACACATATTTAAGGAGTTATAGCCATTTTTGTGTTCAACTTTGGACCCCCTAGGACGCATATTTAAGGAGTTATAGCCATTTTTGTGTTCAACTTTGGACCCCCTAGGACACATATTTAAGGAGTTATAGCCATTTTTGTGTTCAACTTTGGACCCTCTACGACGCTTATTTAAGGAGTTATAGCCATTTTTTGTGTTCAACTTTGGACCCCCTAGGACGCATATTTAAGGAGTTATAGCCATTTTTGTGTTCAACTTTGGACCCCCTAGGACGCATATTTAAGGAGTTATAGCCATTTTTGTGTTCAACTTTGGACCCCCTAGGACGCATATTTAAGGAGTTATAGCCATTTTTGTGTTCAACTTTGGACCCTCTACGACGCATATTTAAGGAGTTATAGCCATTTTTGTGTTCAACTTTGGACCCCCTAGGACACATATTTAAGGAGTTATAGCCATTTTTGTGTTCAACTTTGGACCCTCTACGACGCTTATTTAAGGAGTTATAGCCATTTTTGTGTTCAACTTTGGACCCCCTAGGACGCATATTTAAGGAGTTATAGCCATTTTTGTGTTCAACTTTGGACCCCCTAGGACGCATATTTAAGGAGTTATAGCCATTTTTGTGTTCAACTTTGGACCCCCTAGGACACATATTTAAGGAGTTATAGCCATTTTTGTGTTCAACTTTGGACCCTCTACGACGCTTATTTAAGGAGTTATAGCCATTTTTGTGTTCAACTTTGGACCCCCTAGGACGCATATTTAAGGAGTTATAGCCATTTTTGTGTTCAACTTTGGACCCCCTAGGACGCATATTTAAGGAGTTATAGCCATTTTTGTGTTCAACTTTGGACCCCCTAGGACACATATTTAAGGAGTTATAGCCATTTTTGTGTTCAACTTTGGACCCTCTACGACGCTTATTTAAGGAGTTATAGCCATTTTTGTGTTCAACTTTGGACCCCCTAGGACGCATATTTAAGGAGTTATAGCCATTTTTGTGTTCAACTTTGGACCCCCTAGGACGCATATTTAAGGAGTTATAGCCATTTTTGTGTTCAACTTTGGACCCTCTAGGACGCATATTTAAGGAGTTATAGCCATTTTTGTGTTCAACTTTGGACCACCTAGGACGCATATTTAAGGAGTTATAGCCATTTTTGTGTTTAACTTTGGACCCTCTACGACGCTTATTTAAGGAGTTATAGCCATTTTTGTGTTCAACTTTGGACCCCCTAGGACGCATATTTAAGGAGTTATAGCCATTTTTGTGTTCAACTTTGGACCCCCTAGGACGCATATTTAAGGAGTTATAGCCATTTTTGTGTTCAACTTTGGACCCCCTAGGACGCATATTTAAGGAGTTATAGCCATTTTTGTGTTCAACTTTGGACCCCCTAGGACGCATATTTAAGGAGTTATAGCCATTTTTGTGTTCAACTTTGGACCCCCTAGGACGCATATTTAAGGAGTTATAGCCATTTTTGTGTTCAACTTTGGACCCCCTGGGACGCATATTTAAGGAGTTATAGCCATTTTTGTGTTCAACTTTGGACCCCCTAGGACGCATATTTAAGGAGTTATAGCCATTTTTGTGTTCAACTTTGGACCCCCTAGGACGCATATTTAAGGAGTTATAGCCATTTTTGTGTTCAACTTTGGACCCCCTAGGACGCATATTTAAGGAGTTATAGCCATTTTTGTGTTCAACTTTGGACCCTCTACGACGCTTATTTAAGGAGTTATAGCCATTTTTGTGTTCAACTTTGGACCCCCTAGGACGCATATTTAAGGAGTTATAGCCATTTTTGTGTTCAACTTTGGACCCCCTAGGACGCATATTTAAGGAGTTATAGCCATTTTTGTGTTCAACTTTGGACCCCCTAGGACGCATATTTAAGGAGTTATAGCCATTTTTGTGTTCAACTTTGGACCCTCTACGACGCTTATTTAAGGAGTTATAGCCATTTTTGTGTTCAACTTTGGACCCCCTAGGACGCATATTTAAGGAGTTATAGCCATTTTTGTGTTCAACTTTGGACCCCCCTAGGACGCATATTTAAGGAGTTATAGCCATTTTTGAGTTCAACTTTGGACCCCCTAGGACACATATTTAAGGAGTTATAGCCATTTTTGTGTTCAACTTTGGACCCTCTACGACGCTTATTTAAGGAGTTATAGCCATTTTTGTGTTCAACTTTGGACCCCCTAGGACGCATATTTAAGGAGTTATAGCCATTTTTGTGTTCTACTTTGGACCCCCTAGGACGCATATTTAAGGAGTTATAGCCATTTTTGTGTTCAACTTTGGACCCCCTAGGACGCATATTTAAGGAGTTATAGCCATTTTTGTGTTCAACTTTGGACCCCCTAGGACGCATATTTAAGGAGTTATAGCCATTTTTGTGTTCAACTTTGGACCCCCTAGGACGCATATTTAAGGAGTTATAGCCATTTTTGTGTTCAACTTTGGACCCCCTAGGACGCATATTTAAGGAGTTATAGCCATTTTTGTGTTCAACTTTGGACCCTCTACGACGCTTATTTAAGGAGTTATAGCCATTTTTGTGTTCAACTTTGGACCCCCTAGGACGCATATTTAAGGAGTTATAGCCATTTTTGTGTTCAACTTTGGACCCCCTAGGACACATATTTAAGGAGTTATAGCCATTTTTGTGTTCAACTTTGGACCCTCTACGACGCTTATTTAAGGAGTTATAGCCATTTTTGTGTTCAACTTTGGACCCCCTAGGACGCATATTTAAGGAGTTATAGCCATTTTTGTGTTCAACTTTGGACCCCCTAGGACGCATATTTAAGGAGTTATAGCCATTTTTGTGTTCAACTTTGGACCCCCTAGGACGCATATTTAAGGAGTTATAGCCATTTTTGTGTTCAACTTTGGACCCCCTAGGATACATATTTAAGGAGTTATAGCCATTTTTGTGTTCAACTTTGGACCCCCTAGGACACATATTTAAGGAGTTATAGCCATTTTTGTGTTCAACTTTGGACCCTCTACGACGCTTATTTAAGGAGTTATAGCCATTTTTGTGTTCAACTTTGGACCCCCTAGGACGCATATTTAAGGAGTTATAGCCATTTTTGTGTTCAACTTTGGACCCCCTAGGACGTATATTTAAGGAGTTATAGCCATTTTTGTGTTTAACTTTGGACATCCTAGGACGCATATTTAAGGAGTTATAGCCATTTTTGTGTTCAACTTTGGACCCCCTAGGACACATATTTAAGGAGTTATAGCCATTTTTGTGTTCAACTTTGGACCCTCTACGACGCTTATTTAAGGAGTTATAGCCATTTTTGTGTTCAACTTTGGACCCCCTAGGACGCATATTTAAGGAGTTATAGCCATTTTTGTGTTCAACTTTGGACCCCCTAGGACGTATATTTAAGGAGTTATAGCCATTTTTGTGTTTAACTTTGGACATCCTAGGACGCATATTTAAGGAGTTATAGCCATTTTTGTGTTCAACTTTGGACCCCCTAGGACACATATTTAAGGAGTTATAGCCATTTTTGTGTTCAACTTTGGACCCTCTACGACGCTTATTTAAGGAGTTATAGCCATTTTTGTGTTCAACTTTGGACCCCCTAGGACGCATATTTAAGGAGTTATAGCCATTTTTGTGTTCAACTTTGGACCCCCTAGGACGCATATTTAAGGAGTTATAGCCATTTTTGTGTTCAACTTTGGACCCCCTAGGACGCATATTTAAGGAGTTATAGCCATTTTTGTGTTCAACTTTGGACCCCCTAGGACGCATATTTAAGGAGTTATAGCCATTTTTGTGTTCAACTTTGGACCCCCTAGGACGCATATTTAAGGAGTTATAGCCATTTTTGTGTTCAACTTTGGACCCCCTAGGACGCATATTTAAGGAGTTATAGCCATTTTTGTGTTTAACTTTGGACCCCCTAGGACGCATATTTAAGGAGTTATAGCCATTTTTGTGTTCAACTTTGGACCCCCTAGGACACATATTTAAGGAGTTATAGCCATTTTTGTGTTCAACTTTGGACCCCCTAGGACGCATATTTAAGGAGTTATAGCCATTTTTGTGTTCAACTTTGGACCCCCT